>JAKTYV010000001.1:0-1323981 GCA_030674545.1 Ogataea saltuana
GGGGGGGGGGGGGGGGGGGGGGGGGGGGGGGGGAATGCGAGGACCAATTAGTGGTTTTGCGAGGCGCAACCATCAGGACTACTCCTGAATTATACCCGGAGGGATAGCGCTTAACGATTCCCCGGGCGAGTTGAAGCTTGCTCAAACGGGGCACAAGCCAGCACCGTCAACTGGAGAGAGCGCTCGTAGGCTCACGGCGGAGCCGGCAACGAGCAGACGACCATTGTTTCGTCGTGATCAGTTTAGCCACTCGACAGTGCGAGACCCGTCTCGCCCAGCAAGGCACACTATGACTGCCCTGTCCCTCTTTCCTGGTCCCTCGTCCCGTCTGCTTACTCATTGCTTACCTCAGCCGCTGAAATTTTTTTTGTTTTGGGATGTAGCTGAATTTTTTTGAATTTTTTTAATCGATTTCTCCCTCTTTACCTGTAGGCTGTCATTACCGCTGTACTACCGAATCCGCACAGCTATGAGTGATCTCGAAAGACCGAAGAAGAAGTCGAAGGTTGCGGAGTACTCCGTGCCCGAGAGGGCCGCCGAGAAGGCCGAAGCAGAGCTCAAGAAACACCCTCGTTTCGACCCTGCGCCAGAGCTTGAGGTTCACGATGGCGGCGAATTCAACATAGCCAAGAGAAACAACACCACTGCAGAGTATGCCCAGCAGCTGGAGGATCTGAAGAATAACCCTTTCACTGGGAGACCGTTCACTCAGAAGTATTTCGACATCCTGAAAGTGAGGCGTGATCTGCCCGTGCATGCTCAAAGAAACGAGTTTCTCAAGATCTTCCAGAACACGCAGGTGATGGTGTTTGTGGGTGAGACCGGTTCCGGAAAGACGACGCAGATTCCCCAGTTTGTGCTGTACGATGATATGCCGCACCTGAGGGGAACACAGGTTGCATGTACACAGCCAAGAAGAGTTGCAGCCATGTCTGTGGCTGCGAGAGTTGCTGACGAGATGGACGTTGAGCTCGGAGAGGAAGTTGGATACAGCATCAGATTTGAAAACAAAACGTCGAAAAAGACCATTCTGAAGTACATGACGGATGGTATGTTGTTGCGTGAGATCATGGAGGACAACGAGCTGACCAAGTACTCGTGTGTGATTTTGGACGAGGCCCACGAGCGTACCTTGGCCACCGATATCTTGATGGGTTTGCTCAAGCAATTGAGCGTGAGACGGCGTGATTTGAAGGTGATCATTATGTCGGCCACGCTGGACGCCGAGAAGTTCCAGTCCTACTTCAACGAGGCCCCACTTTTGGCCGTTCCCGGTCGTACATACCCGGTGGAGATCTACTACACGCCCGAGTTCCAGAGGGACTATTTGGACGCTGCGATCCGCACGGTTTTGCAAATCCACGCCACGGAGGAAAAGGGAGACATATTGCTGTTTTTGACCGGTGAGGAGGAGATTGAGGAGTCGTGCAGAAAGATAGCTCTTGAGGGAGACCACCTGGTGAGAGAGGAGGGCTGTGGGCCGCTGGTTGTTTATCCGTTGTACGGATCGCTGCCTCCGCACCAGCAGCAGAAGATTTTCGACCCTGCTCCCGAGCCGTTCAAGCCAAACGGGAGACCGGGAAGAAAAGTGATTGTTTCCACCAACATTGCCGAGACCTCTCTGACTATTGACGGTATCGTCTATGTTGTGGACCCGGGATTCTCGAAACAGAAGGTGTACAACCCCAGAGTTCGGGTAGAGTCTTTGTTGGTTTCGCCGATTTCCAAAGCGTCTGCCCAACAGCGTGCCGGAAGAGCAGGTCGTACGAGACCAGGAAAGTGTTTCAGGCTGTACACCGAGGAGGCGTTCAAGAAGGAGCTGATCGAGCAAAGTTATCCCGAGATTCTGCGGAGTAACCTTGCCTCTGTTGTCCTCGAGCTGAAGAAACTGAAGGTGGACGATCTGGTTCACTTCGACTTCATGGACCCGCCTGCCCCCGAGACCATGATGAGAGCTCTGGAGGAGCTCAACTACCTGGGGTGTCTGGACGATAGCGGAGACTTGACGGCTCTGGGAAGACTGGCGTCGCAGTTCCCGCTGGATCCGATGCTCGCGGTTCTCCTGATTGGGTCGCCGGAGTTCAACTGCTCCGAGGAGATCTTGAGCATTGTCGCTATGCTCTCCGTCCCGAACGTGTTTGTGAGACCGTCTGGAGTTTCGGCACGCAAAGCTGCGGACGAGGCCAAAAACCTGTTCGCCCACGAGGAAGGAGACCATCTGACCATGCTGAACGTCTACCACGCGTTCAAGTCGGACGAGGCGGCAGAGATCGGCCTCCAGCGCTGGTGCAAGAACCACTACCTGTCGTACCGGTCGCTCAAGTCGGCCGACAACGTGAGATGGCAGCTGTCGCGCATTATGGAGAGGTCCGACCTGGAACTCAACTCCACCGACTTTGACCATCCGCATTACTACGTCAACATCAGAAAGGCGCTTGTGGCTGGATTTTTCATGCAGGTTGCCAAGAAGAAGAGCGCCGGAAAGGGCTACATCACCGTCAAGGACAACCAGGATGTGCTGATCCACCCGTCCACGGTGCTCGCCCAGCAGGACGAGTGGGTGATCTACAACGAGTTTGTTCTCACGTCCAAGAACTACATCCGAAACGTCACCTCGATCAAGCCGGAGTGGCTCATCGAGCTGGCTCCACGGTACTACAACCTCGACCACTTCCAGAAGGGAGACGTCAAGATGAGTCTGGAAAGAATCAAGACCCGGCACGATAGACTTGCCAAGTGAGCTTGCAACATCTTAATAATTCACTCAATCCTTCTAGACTGTAAATTGCCTGTTATTCTATACACTAGCACGGTGGAACCCTGAATTTGATCTTTTGTGTACATTATGCGAATTCACCCAGCGACAACACCTTCTCGATACCTCTGACAACGGTAGGCGTGTCTGGGAAAGCAAAGTCCTCCAGCTCCTTGGCATATGGGGTAGGAACCTCACATCCAGTGATTCTCTCGATAGGAGCGTCAAGGTAGTCCAAGGCCTCGGACTCCATCACCTGGGCACAGATCTCGGAACCCACGCCAAAGGCTGGGAAACCGGCCTCAACAGTGATGGCGTGGTTGGTCTTCTTGATGGTCTCGATGATTGCTGGAACGTCCAACGGCTTGATGGATCTCAGGTTCAGCACCTCACAGGAAACGCCGTACTTCTCCTTCACCACCTGGGCAGCCTCCAGACAGAAAACAAGGTTTCTCGAGTGCGAGATGATAGAAAGATCGGTACCCTCGAGCTCGATCTTGGCCTGGCCAATCGGCAGAACAAAGTCGGCAGAAAGAGCCTCCTCCGACATTGGGAACGACTCTCCGTACAGAAGCTCGTTCTCCAAGAAGACCACAGGGTTAGGATCTCTGATAGCGGCCTTCATCAGTCCCTTGTAGTCCTCGGAAGAGTACGGAGAGACAACCTTCAGGCCGGGAATGGCACCGTACCAAGCGGAAAAGTCCTGAGAGTGCTGGGCCGCAACACCGGCAGAGGCTCCGTTCGGTCCTCTGAACGTGATGTTACATGGCTGTTTACCTCCAGACATGTAATAAGTCTTGGCGGCAGAGTTGATGATGTGGTCGATCGATTGCATCGCAAAGTTCATCGTCATGAACTCACAGATTGGCTTCAGTCCGGACAAAGAGGCTCCCACACACAGACCGGTGAATCCCATCTCGGTAATAGGAGTATCCACAATTCTCTTAGGGCCAAACTTGTCCAAAAGACCTCTGGAAATCTTGTAGGCACCGTTATATTGCGCAACTTCCTCTCCCATGAGGAAAACGTCAGGGTCTCTGTCGAGCTCCTCTTGCATTGCCGTGTTCAAGGCGTCTCTCACGGTCATCGTGCTGGTTCCAGTCTCCGAGGAGGCGTGTCTAACAGCACGGGCCATAGACGATCTGATCATGGCCGAGCCCAACAGGCCGGTCTTTGTAATACCTCTCATAGCTGTCTGGAATTGATATGTAGCTTTTTCCAATTGTCCAAGGAATCTGCCGCTAAACAAACGATTAACAGCCAAGTTGTCATTTCCGACATTACTGACTTTGTATATCGCTTGAAAAAAATCTCCCAACCCCACCAGCACGACAACTGCAACGGATCAACAAGTTCCATGCCGGTGTACGGGTGTTTCGGGCGATAAATGTGCGGGCGCGGCTTAGGTAATCTAGCTATATGGGGTAAAAGGGGGAAAACAGCTCTCTGCTCGGCCGGGGAGTTTCCTTTCGTGCTAAAGATGGTCCGATTTTGCCGGGTGCGGCGTCGTCAGATTCTCTTCGCAAACAGTCCGCCCCACTCCGTCTGCAGCGTCTGAACGACCGAACACGCCACGAACGGAACTGCCATCAGCCTCAGCAACGGCGAGTCCTGGTTGAGAACCCACGGCAGCGAAACGTCAAATGCCAGACAGCACACAAAGTTGGTGAGCAGCAGCGACCCGAGAACCACCATGACGCAGACGTGGGCCACTACCAGGTATGTGGGCCACATTCCGAGCGAGCCGTAGTAGTCCAGCATCGCGTTCAGGTTGGTGGTTGAGTACTGGCACAGCTCAAACAGACACCCGAAGGCCGTCAGCCACGCGTGGAAAAACGCCAGCAGGAGCAGCCCGTTGCGGCACTCTGCTCCCGCGAACTGCAACTGCAAGGAACGTTCGCGCGCCCCATAAATTTGGGGAGCTCCCGGGGTGCCGTGATTTTCCCTCGTGGCGCGATACAAACTGTAGACGGCCCCCAGGCCAACGAGCCCCAGGACGCAGCCCAGAACTCCCAGTGACCACCACCACTCGTTGGGAGCACGCATCTCGCTCACGATCCACACGATCTGCACAATCAGCAGGGACGCCTGGCTCCAGATGCAAATCAAGTACATTGTTGCGAAAGAAATGTATGGCGGAGCTTTTTCTCCACCCAAAATATTGTCTAATCCAAAAAGGGATATAATGAAGTTTATGAACACCAGCATTGGAGGTTCCGACCGGAAGGACTCAAGCCTTGCGGCGGCATCCTGTCTGGTGAGCCCTTGGATGATGTGGTTTCTGTCTAACCAGTTCAAGTAGAACAGGACCGCGATCGGAGCAACAGCGAAGAACACCCCAACGGCGTATTCCGATGACTGGTGCGAGCATGCTGCAGAGCGTTCGATCTCGAACTGCTCTAGCTGATCGTCTTGGCCGACCTCAAGGTCGGAATCGATCGAGCACCAATCCGACAGGTCTCTCTCGCAAACCGTTGTTTCTGGAGTCTTTTGCATGGTTCCTGGAACGTTTGAGTCTAGCTTGTCGAAGAAAGATAAAAAGGGGTGTTTCTACAGCGTTGAGCTCCTCAAAATATTTAAATACTCAAAATATTAAAACAATTAAATTTTTATTTATCGCGAGAGCCGCCGACTGAGGAAACGATCACCGTCGAAGCAACGTCAAGCCAACGGTTTGTTCTGGACACATAGGGAGCACCGCCTCGTTAATTCTCTGTACAAATATTGATAAACTCTTCCTCGTTGATCTCTCCGTCCTCGTCGAGGTCGAACTCGTCTATCATGGCGCGCAATTCGTCGTCTGTGAGATTCTCGCCAAGTTCTTTGGCCACGCGTCTCAGGTTTCGTAGACTGATCTTGCCGGTGCCGTCGTCGTCAAACAACTTGAACGCGCGCCGAATCTCGTCCACAGGGTCCCGCTCTATGATCTTGCTGCCCACATATCTGTAAAAGTCCTCGTATCCTATCAGTTTCCTGCTGTCGGTATCGTACTCCTCGATTATGTCAAGCACCTCGCGCTTCGACATATCGAATCCGAGCGCTCTCAAGGCCACCTTGAGCTCGTGATAGTCCAGAAACCCGTCATTATTCATGTCGAACAGCGAGAACTGCACTTCATGTTAGTATCTCCCAGAGACAATCATCTCTTGTTTCGATGTGCTGATACTTACTGCTTCTCTGATTTCTTGTTTCTGCTCGTTTAACAGCTCTGCCTTCATCTGTCGTCCACTTTTGTTTATCGTCGGTCCCGAGCTCATCTTGCTAACCAATTCGTGTGACTCGTTGATGTGTACCGACTGGGCTCGTTCTTAGCGGTTATGTGTTATAGTCAATTCCCCAACACTTCAGTCAACACAAAACTTACGCGTTCTCCGAAATATTCTTTGGTTACTTTTTGATACTTTTTTCTGAATCTCAAATTTTGTATCGCGACTGATAAAAAATCGATCTGAAGGTAAACAAGACCCTCTTTGTTGTTATTGATCTTTTTCTTTTTACCTCGACAATGTCGTACGTAGTGGGACAAGAGGTCACCTTGAAAAACAGGCTTTCTGGGATTGTCAGATTCATAGGAGAAACCCATTTCCAGCCTGGAGAATGGATAGGCATAGAACTGAATGAGCAGGAGGGAAAAAATGATGGCTCTGTGGAGGGCCAACGGTATTTTGAGTGTGTCAAAAAGGACAAAATTTATGGAGTCTTCGTTCGCTCATCAATGATCCTTTCCAATGATTCGCAGACAGACAGCAAACTGAAAGAAATCATCCGTATCTTGGAGACCAAACTCCAGAAGTTGCACCTCGAAATAGAAACGATGAAAGAGGAGGTGAGCAAGGCAAACTTGTCCAGCTCACTGTTGGAGGAGCAACTGGAGCACGAAACTGTGGAAAAAGGAATCTTGGAACAACGAGTGGAAGAATTGACCGAACAATCGCGTGTTCTGCACAGAAATTACAGTCTGCTCGAGAAACAGTTTAATTCCTTGAAAGGCCGCAGTGCTTTGACCAAAGAGGATGTAAACCTCGGGCCGGCCCAGGAGAACGGCCCCCTGCAAGACCGCGTCAGCGAATTGGAAACGCGGTTGGCGGAGTTCGAGGAGATCGAATTCAATTACAACCATTGCAATACACAGCTTGAGGTCCTACAAAGGACGAACGAGCATCTCAAGGACCATCTGGATAGCTTGGCCGACTCCGAAGCCATAATAGAAAAGCTCACTAGTCAGAACATGGACTGTTTGAGCCAAATCTCAGCTTTAAAGAGTACAATTGCTGACTTGGAGAAGCTCCAAGAGCTTGACGGGGATTTGGAGAGGGGCCGTCTGGAGGTCGAACGCGATCTCAGAGAAGACATTGAAGGTTTGCAAAGACAGCTTGATGCAAAAAGAGAAGAAGTTGAACATCTTCGATCGAAAAACCAAAGGCTAGAGGAGCTCATCTCTAAAGCCAAGCGTGTGAAAGGCTCAGCATCTAAAGAAGACGGAGACTCGGAGACCGTAGTTATGAACCTTAAGCACGAAAACTCTCACTTGAAAGCAGTGAGGTCTCAATTGCGGTTACGCACACTGTTGGGAGAAGTCGAACGGTCGTCAGTTGCAGAGTACACCAGTTTCCTGGAATCGATTCCTGCGGTTTCGCAAAATTTGGTGGATTACTTCAGTTACATGAAACTTCAGAAGTTATGCCAGTCATTTGAGCAGTATTTCCTCGATCTCTGGAGCCATGGCATTGCATCTCTCGAGGAGTATAGCGTGCACGTCAGTTATTTGAAAAACGCCTATGATCTGAGCTGTCTAGAAGTCGAGACTGAATTCATTGTCCAGTTGCTCAAGTATTCTGACGACTCCTCAAGACAGCTCGTACAGCAGATTGACGGTTACGTCGCTGGCTTTGAAACCAGATTTGAGAAAAACGATTTCGCCGTGCATTTCGAGGAGGATCTGAGTCCGAATGTCTATGTCAGGAACCGAGAGTTGGTGTTGAGGGACCTGAAGCTGGCCTGGCGCCAGGTGAAGTATAGCCATTTGATGGTGGAGTTGATCCAGAAAGGGATGGCATTTCTAGGGGTCAGAAAATCCCTGTCGGAAGTGACAGAGAAGCTGGCCCAATTCGAGAAAATGCTCTCCGACAGAGTGACTCGGCTTGAGGAACTAAGAGGCCAGATGGTTGGACTCGTGAATAGCGACTCTCCCAACCTGCTCCAGATCAATTCTGTCTTTGAGTACATTATTGAGATCTGTTCTGGTCTTGAATCCACCAGCGATTCCGCGATCAAGAATATTTCGATCCAAGTCACGCCAGCTGAGGTTTCCGAAACGCTCAGTTCTCTCAACTTGGAGCAGGTGCCGGTTCCAAAGATCAACCAGTGGATCGCTTCAGAACCCACGGAGCACACTGTGACATCAGGAACGAAGAACGTCCCAGTGGACGACAAAAGCGACGTCATCAATGAACTCAACATGAAAATCGCAATCCTGCAGACCAAACTGGAGAAGCACAAGGTTGACGAATCTCAGCTGCTAGACACTATGAGCGAACTACGCGAGACGAGAGAACAAAACAGCCAGCTGGTCCAGAATCTCGAGAGCGCCAAAGCGGAAAAACAAGAGACGTTTAATAGACTGGCTGAAACCGAACGAAAGCTCAAGATCTACGGCGGAGACTCTTCTGGCGATATATTGGAGGAGCTACAAAACATCAAAAAGTCACAGTTGATCTACGAGATTGCCAAACTTCGAGATCTCGTAGCCCGCATTACCGCCTCCAGGAGCGCGGGTTCTGGAGCCCGAGGCAGCGACCTTGATTGGCTCTCCCAAGACATTTCTCCAAAGTTTAAATCACTCGAGATCCATAGAAGGAGCGAACTTCGGCTGAAACAAAAAAGCAGCGACATTCTCAAGTCCAGGCTCTTCAAAGTCATCCCCGTTTCAATGAAACACAACAGCCTCTCGGACAATTACATTGGCGCGATGTACGAGAGCATCACGGAAAGCATATATTAGAAAAGAGCGAGCATCTAACTTATCATTCGTTATCGTTAAGATGATCCGTAGAATCATCTGCAACAGCCTTGTTGGGCCATTTCTTGGCCTTGTCAACTTCACTTTCGGGCCACCACCAGTTGAGAAACTGAAGAAGAAAGATGTCCGTCACAAGACAGAGAATAAAGAGAAGTCCAGCCCATGGACCGCAGCTGTAGTACTTGACCAATCTGCTCACCAAGTCGGAGTTGTCGGTCTCCGAAACGAGATTATAGACTTTCTCTGTCCTCTTGGCAATGTCATTCCAGTCGTACATTTTTCTGATTTCGTTGTGAAAGCCCGAAGTATCGATCTTGTTCTCCTTGAGCTTCTTGACGGCCGAGTTAACCGCTCCCACCAACGAATCCTCATCCGGGTTGGAAAAGACAGTCATCTTGGTGGGCAGAACTTCAGGAATTCCGCCAACTTTTGTAGTCACAACCAGCAGCCCACAGGACGCGGCCTCAACCAAGACTGTTCCAAAAGCTTCGGTCAGCGAGGCATGTAGATAAATGTGTCCCTGGACCATTATTTCTCTCACCTGTTCGTGCCGTATACTTCCAATGAGCTCAACCCTGTCTTGCAGCTGGTACCGCTCTCGCATCTGCTCGAAATCGATAAACTTGGGGCCGTCACCTGCAATTAAGAAGTTGATATCCTCTCTGCTCATGCAAAGTCTCGGAATAATGGCGGTGAGCAGGTCGGCACCTTTATTCTGGAAGAGTCTCGAGATAACAACCACTGTGATCTTCTCCAACGAGGGTTTCACCCTTGCCGGCTTGAAATCGTCACAGACGACCGCGTTGGGAATCACAGAAACCGATGAAGGGTCCAGAGAAGCCCGCAAAACCGTGTTTTCCTTGCACGTGTGGCTGACACAAATCACGTGACCAATATCGGTGAGCGTAAACTTCAACAATTTGTTGCCCAAAATGGAGCTGACGTCAGCAAACCCAAACAAGGAATGGTCTGTGAAGACGGTTTTGAGACCCATGGTGTTGGCGTGGAAAATGGCTTCGTGACACATTGAGCTGAATGTACCGTGTCCGTGGACCAGGTTGATGGATTCCCGGATGAATATCTGTCGGAGTATTGGGAACAGCGAGAACACTGTGGGGAACGTAGTTTCTCTGTACAGCACCATGAACGGGACGTAGTAGACTTTGAGGCCGTTGGTCAGTGTTCGCACTCCCGTCCTGTCTCCGTAGGCATGCGTTACCACCACCACCGAGTGGCCGCGTGCGATTAAGCGTTGCGACAAGTGGTAGATGTGCAACTCCACCCCGCCGGGCTGGGGGTAGAAGAAATCTGAAATCATTCTGTCGAAGGATGGACCGGTTAGTTTAGGTACACGTTTCTGCTCCAAAAGCGCGGGAGACTTACGCTATGTTGTAATTCTTCATGGCGGGAAGTTTACACCGGGGATGGCGACCCGACAGTACTTATTCGAGTTGTGTTGCTTCTTAGTTGGTCTTGTCCTTGTGTGTAAACTTGTTAGTAATTAACGGCTGTGCATTTATTTTTTGAGACAGTAATTTTTTCTTCCCACCAAAAAGGGGCTCTTTTTCTCTAATTAGAACGGTTCCGGCAGAAAAAAAGGGTTTGTTTGTTTGTTCTTTTCGGCTGGAAGTTGTTACAGCACAGGTGCGCCCTACCAGGTTAGATCAAAAGAACACCACAGTTATGACCAGAGATGGTGCGTACTCGGAGCTTCCCGATGGTCCAACCGATTTACCTCCCGACTACGCCTCTTTGCCCCCATCAGAAGCCCTCGGTGTGCATGTCGGGGAGTCGAGCCATAACTTTGAGCAGTTTGAAATAGAGGACGGCCCTGGTGAGCAGGCAGAGACGAGAGACACGCGACTGAATCCACGGGAGTTTTTCAGCAAGGCGGGTGACTTCGCCAAAAACTTCAATGCCCGGTTCTTCCGGCCCATCAATAATGCCTTGGACCCGGTGTACGAGCTCTATCGTTACATCAACACCAAAATGGAGTCGTACATCGCTCGTGTCGGAAACCCGTTGATCATCAAGCGACTTGTCTACGTGTTCCTCATGGCGGTGATCATCTACGTTGTTTCGATGTCGGGTATGTACCCCGATGGAGTCGGATCGTACTACGGCGACTTCTACGACACCCGTGAGTTGCACAAGTTTATTGACAGCCATATCGACGTCAACAGACTGGAGGAAAACCTGGAGTATCTTTCGTCGATGCCGCACATGGCTGGAACGGCTGGGGACTTGGCTTTGGCCAGATATATCCAGGACACGGTGAGTGACTCGGCTATACAGCTCGACAGAGACTCCAAGCTACGGGCTTACGTGAATTATCCGAGCGAGGCACGCGTTGAACTACTAGACTCAAACGACCAGGTGATACACACATGCGCTTTGAAAGAGGAGTTGATGCATTCGGACAAGAGCGTCGACCACGAGTTGCGCTCGGACAACAGCAACGCGGACTCCCCCAACGGGGTCAACCAGCTGGCTTTCAACCCTGCTTCCAAACGGGGTAGCGCGAAGGGACATGTCGTTTACGCAAACCACGGCACCCGATTGGACTACCGCTTGCTGAAGGACCATGGAGTGGAGGTCAAAGACTCTGTGGTGATTGTCAAATATGGCGGAATATTGCAGGAATCGAAAAAAATCATATACGCAGAGGAATACGGGGCAAAAGGAGTCATATTTATTAGCGATCCCGAACTTTCTTCGACTTACGCAATGAACTCGATTCAACGCGAGCCTGTTGGATCGTCTGATTATTCATCTGGAAATCTCATCTGTCCTGGAGACGGTGCCATTGACAACATTCCCGACTACTTTGACCTTAACATCATGTGGGGCTCAACCAACTCCACGCCGAAAATACCAAGCATCCCAATATCGTGGAACGATTTCGGGGCGATCATGGAGAAGCTCAAGTCGCATGGAGAGAGAGTGGAGGAGTGGGACGTCGAGTTGCAGGGAAGGAAGGTGGAGATATGGACTGGTTCAAAAGATTTTGGTATTAGTCTCTCCAACGAGCCTATCGAGAGAATGAACAAGGAAATATGGAATGTGGTGGGGAAGCTACCTGGCTCGGAGCAAGACAACTTGGCCATTGTTATCGGAGCGTCCAGAGATTCCACTTGCTACGGGGCCTTGGACAGCACTGGAACTGCTGTTTTGCTGGAGCTGATTGAACTTTTCTCCAGCATGGTTCACAAGCTGAAGTGGAAGCCTCTGCGATCAATATACTTTGTGTCCTTTTCGGGAACCGACTACAATCAAGCTGGGTCGACCTATTTCGCGCTGTCGAAACACGAGTATCTCAAACGGCAAGGTTTCGCATACATCGATTTGAGCGATTCAATCTCTGGATCCGACCTCGAGGTGTCCGCTGATCCGATTTTGTACTCCTTGATCAAAGACAGCTTGAACCAGGTCGACGACCCCCAAACCAACAAGTCTTTGAGCAACGTATGGGACCAGAATTTCCACTCTCTCGCCGACGGGACCAAGAACTACATCCCATTTTTGGCCCACTACGGAATGCCCTCTCTGGAGATGAAGTTCAAGAGCAAGGACAACAAAAAACACCCGAGGAATACGTGTCTTGACACCTTCAGCAACTTCAAAAACGCGAACATCGACCCGGAAATGAACTACCACAAAGCCCTAACCAACGTGCTGGCTCGGGTCATGCTGCAGCTCACAGAAACGCCAATCATTCCCTTTGACATTTTCAGCATGGTGTCGAGCATCAACCAGAACGCTAAAGATCTCAGGGCGTATGCCGAGCTGAAGATGTCCAACGCGGGAGTGAGCAAAAGACTGGACTTCAGCTCATTTGAAACCGCGCTGATCAAGTTCAAGACGATTGGCAGAGAACAGCAGTCCTTCATCGAGACTTGGAATCAGATCGTCAACGCCGACTCAGGGTCCGAACCGAACCTGCTGGCGGTCAACCGATGGGACTGGAACCAAAAGCTGGTCCTTCTGGAGAAAATTCTGCAATCGGGCGAAGGAATTTACCATCGGCCTTGGTACCACAACTCGTTGTTTGGCAACCAGCTCGAGGTTCCGGAACTACACGACCACAACGGAAACTTGCTGAAGTTTCAGCACGACTCGTTCCCTGGAATCAGAGACTCCCTGGACGCCGGTGACTGGCAGGAGTCACAGCTCCAGCTGGACACGATCAGCGAGCTCATGAGCCAGTGTCTCCAGCTGTTTGAGCTCAATCGTTGAGCACATTATGTACATTTACTAAACTTTTCAGACATCGTACGTTAGAGGTCGCGGCGCCCGGGCCTGATTATGTAATCCGAGATTTCGAGGACACTTAAATACTCGTAAAAAGAAGGGTCCAAGACGAACTAAATTTAGAGCAGAATAACGAGTATCCATACGGAAGAAGAACCTTTCAACGTTTTTTGCGGCAAACTAGCAAAATGGAGACGAAGGGGGTGGGAATTGAACTAGAATACACGATGCCAGCCTCGGAGAAGAGCCCGATTTGTCGGAACAGGTCTTCGATTGTCGTGGAGGAAACCAGGGGACTAGAGGACTCTTTGCAGACGGGGCCTCCTGTTGACCGGCCGACTGCGGGGAAATACCAGAGGTTCAAGAGAAGCAAAGTTGTTAGGTGTATGCTGAAGTATGCTAAGTTTGCGGGGCCGGGTCTTCAGGTGACGGTCGCCTACATGGATCCTGGTAATTACTCCACGAATCTGAATGCCGGTGCGCAGAGCAAGTATGCTCTGTTGTGTGTTGTTCTGCTGTCGAACCTGATCGCCATTTTCCTCCAGGGACTTGCGGTGAAGCTTGGGACAGTGACGGGGATGGACTACTCGAGATGCTGTCGGGAGTTCTTGCCCAGGTGGCTGAACTGGGTGATCTATGTGTTTGCGGAGGTGGCTATTATAGCCACCGATCTGGCCGAGGTGATCGGGGGAGCCATTGCGATCAACATTCTCTGCTCGAAGATTCCGCTGAGCGCGGCGATTGTGCTGACGATGGCGGACGTGATCGTGGTGATGGTTGCGTACCGGCCAGGCCGGTCGATGGTGTTTGTGAAGGTGTTTGAGGCGTTCGTTGCCGCACTCGTTTTTGCGGTGGTGATTTGTTTCTGCATCGAGCTGAGTCTGATCCCCGGAATGTCCTCTGCGCGGGAGATCTTCCGCGGCTACGCTCCGTCCAAGCAGCTGTTCCAGGGCCAATCGATGTACGACGCCATTGGTATTCTGGGAGCCACGGTGATGCCGCACTCGATCATCATGGGCTCCGGATTGGTCCAGAGCCGGCTCCGGGAGTTCGACATCCGCAAAAATCTGGTGGCTGTCCACGAAGACCCTGAACAGAACGAAGAGAGCTACTACACCTACAGGCCGTCCTACAGCGCCATTGAGTACGCTTACAAGTACTCTTTGGTGGAGCTGGCGGTTTCTCTCTTCACGTTCGCTCTCTTCATCAATTCGGCCATTCTCATTGTTTCTGCGTCGTCGCTGTATGACACGCCCGAGGCTGTCGGGGCAGACCTCTACACGATGCACGACCTCATTTCTAAGACGATCTCGCCCGTGGCTGGAACTGTCCTGATGGTGTCGCTGCTGCTGAGTGCCACGTCCTCGGTCATTGTCGTCACAATGGCCGGCCAGATGGTTTCGGAGGGCCACATCAACTGGTCGGTTCGGCCGTGGGTGCGGAGGCTGGCGACGAGAATGATCACGGTGGTGCCTACGCTGGTGATTGCTCTTGTCGTGGGCAAAAGGGGCCTCAACAAAGCTCTGAACGCGTCCCAGGTGATTCTCTCGATCCTGTTGCCCATCATCATCGCCCCGCTGTTCTATCTCACCTCGTCGAAAAAGGTGATGAGCGTCTCAAAGGGAGACCAGGACGTGAAGGTAATGGCCAACAGCTGGCCGGTTATGGTCGTCTGTGCTGTTCTCTGGCTGCTGATCCTTGTGATGAACATCTACGGACTGGTCCAGATCGGACAAGACGGAATTAATTGAGCTTACTACAGGTGTGTCATTAATAGATCTAGATCTTTTTTGAGTTTTGTATCCGGGCCGTCAGACCGCTCCGCCCAGAACCTGGTCGGCCAGGTCTTCCGAGTCGTCGAGCAGAGCGACCAAGTCTGCGTCCGGAGTCAGCAGGCCGGAGTCGCACAGGTGTTTGGCCAGAGCCACCACCTGCTTGAAGAACTTGAGTCCCTTGACTAGCTCGCCAGAAGGCTTTTCGTGAACAAACTTGAACGAGTCGTTGACAGCGGCGAAGCCCGCAGCAGCGTCCATGTCCTGCAGAAACGACACGAAGAACTCCTGACACACAATCCCGAGAAGGACGTTTGGCAGGGAGTTTTTGAACGGTATTTCGGTCGACAGCTTCCTCCACTCCTTGTTGTCTCTCTGGTACTTGTCGAGATCGTTCTGGTTCAGCAGCTCCATGGCCAGCAGGTTGCACGTGACGAGGTCGCTGGCTGCAGCGCTCACACGCGCCATGGTGGAGCGGAACTGCAGCAACGGCTTGTGGATTCTGTAGATGTAGTTGACTGGGTTGAGATTTTTCATCGCCAGGAGAGAAACAACCTTGGATATGAACACGGCCGCGTTCTTGTACCTGGTGCTTGCCACGTTCAGGTCTGACGGCTGCACAAGATCCTCGGCCTTGAGGGAGGGGAACCGCTTGAAGAAGATCAGAAACAGCAGCAGAGTCTCCACGTTGAACCCCTTGGACACGAGGTGCAACGACTCTCCCCACTTGGTCAGTTTGTAGTCCGACTCGGAGATGAAGCCCAAAACAACCAGCGATCTCACCAGCGAGGTCGAGATGAGCTCGTAGTTGGTTGAGATGCGGTACTCGTCCTCGTCCTGCGCGGTCGCCTGTTTCTCCTTGGTTACCACACACTCGGCCAGGAACTCGTTGGTCAGACTGGACAGCAGCGTGGTGAGAAGGAACGACCGGGCCGTGGTGTGACGGATCACCAGGGGCTTCAGCTTCAACACGAGCGGAGGGGTGATTCTCTGGACGAGCTCGTGGCTCTGGGCTCCGTTGTAGTAGGTGGTGAGCTTGAGTTTCTTGAACTGGTAGTACCTGTTGAGGGAGTTGGCGAGCAGGTTGAGTGTCTTTCCCCTCAGCTCGAGCGACGCGTCGTCGGAGACAAGCTGCTGGTAGAGCGGAGTGACGGTCATGTCGAGAGGCAGTCTCTCGACCTGGTTTCCGTGGATCAGCGTCTCGCAGAGCTCGAGAACAGTGAGACCGACCGACTGGTAGAAGAACAGCTCGTCAGGGAGTCTCTGGCCAATGAACTCGTGCAGGTCGTCGGGGACGCGTCTCGCAGGCTCCTTAGGGGTTCCGTTGACGGTGGTGGCCGTCTCAGTGGACGACGAGGTGGTTGGGGGGCTCGGGGCCACCGTGGACAAAAACGAAGCGTCCGTGTCCAGTTGAGTCAGCTCGACACGACCGTTGGTCTTCAGCACCGGCATGAACTCCACCGACGCGCAGCCCTTCTGGTAGATCTCCATCAACCGGCCCGAGGTGTTGGAGACGCCCAACAGGGCGTTGTAGACAGAGCCGCCATTCAGCACGTACTCGTGCAGCGAGGGGAACGTAGGAAGGGACTGCATGTGCGGGATAATGCTGAGGCTGAACGGCTGGAATCCGTTTCCAACACACATGGAGATGTCTCTGAACTGCTTGAAGTTGAGGTTGAGTCTTCTCAGAACATTGGCTCTCTCCAGGTACTTGAACTGCTTACTCTCAAACTCCATGCTGAGAATAAACTTGTCGACGCGGTCGACCAGCAGTCCGTCGGTGGAACCGAAAATACAGTTGATGGCCTCCTCCTTCAGCAGATACTGCAGCTGGATCCAGGCCGAGTACGGAGCAACGAGGTAGTCTGCGTTCTTGGACTCCAGGAGCTCCATGAGCTGGTTCATGATGGGCCTGAGCGCCAACGGAGTGTTGGAGTCTCTGAAACTCTCGGTGTAGTGGTCCTTGGAGAGCTTGTCGTCCCAAACAAGCTTGAAGTTCTTTTCGTGCTGCATCAGCTCAGGCTGTTCCTGGTAGTTGTGCTGGATGACGGTCTTGAGACCCGGGAAAACAAACACGGGTGTCACGTTCAATTCTTTGAAAAAACGGAAATCCGACTCCACCAGCATTCTCAGCGTCATCGGAAACCCGCCAATGGCCTCCAGGTTGGGCTCCTTTCGAAGCGTCAACAGCCTCGACAGGTAGTGTTCCACCTCTATTCCAATGGTGGCGTTCTTCAAGACATCCAGCGGACAGTTGGAAACCGTCTTGAGGTCAAAAAGATACGGCTCCAGCGACTTGATGGGCATGATTGATATAACGGGAGTCCACCGGTGAGATTGCGTGCGACAATGGGTAGAAGAAGGGGCCATCACCACACTACGAGTCGGAACTCTCTTCTGTTTGTTTTTCAACGAACTCGATCTGCCATCGGCGCCGTGTCAGTAAAGAAAATTCATTTTGACGGAGGACGACGCGTCGACGCGTCGCGCGCGCGTCGAAACTGACGAGCTCAACTTCTCTTTTTTTCTTCAAATCTGTTTGTTTCTGACACGTCGAGAGTCAAAGCTGGCTTTCGCTGCGCACAGAACGACGCTTCTCTCCTTTTTCATAGCCCGTGCTGACCTGAACTTCCCGCTGTCGTCCAATTGAGATCCCCGGATAACTCGGCCTTCCGCATACCCTTTCAGTCATGAGAGTGCTCCACCTTGTGATATCGCTGGCGTTGACGCTAAACATGGCGTTGGCCGTTCAGTACGAGACGCTGCTGGCCAGAAACAAGAACAGCGTCGTGCGGATCAACGACAACAATTATAAGTCCCTGATGAACAACGAGGACTTCGATCTCGTCGTCTATCTCACCGCCTCGAACCCCCAAATCGGCTGCGTCCTCTGTAAGGAGTTCCAGCCGATATACGAAACCCTCGCCGCCTCCTACTTTGAAAACCTGCACAGAGACGGACGGAAGGAAGAGGACGGAAAACTGATCTTGGCGATGGCCGACTTCGTCGACTCCAGAAAAATGTTCCAGGAAATCAACCTCAGCAACGTCCCCAAAGTGTTCCATTACAAGCCCGGCAAAGCCAAGACTTTGCAACCGCAAAACGAGTTCCAGTTTGTCACCAGCGACAACAGTGTTCTGCTGGTCAGCTGGATCCTTGAAAAAGTGCCCTTAAACAGGGATCTGTTCAACATTGTTGAAAGAGTCAACTACTCCGAGATCGTTCTCACCGTGCTGGCACTGATTGGATCCCTGGGGCTCATTGCCAAAAACTACAAGAAGGTGGCAGCCCTCGCGTCTAACAGGAGAGGATGGCAGGGATTCTGCATCATTCTGATCGTTCTTTTCACCTCCGGGTACATGTTCAATGTTATCAGAAACACCCCTTACACCAGAACCAACAAAGACGGCTCTAAACTGTACTTCCAGAGCGGACATCAGACCCAATTTGGTGCAGAGACCCAGATCATCTCGGTTCTTTACGGAATCTTCACTCTCTCCATGATTGTTCTGGTGGAAAAACTCGATAAGCTGTCCAACCACAAGCTGAAAGTGGCCGGTTCCATCGGCGTCTCTGTCGTGGTATTCCTGCTCTACAGCATTCTGGTCACATGTTTCCACTCCAAAAACACTGGTTATCCATACTGGCTCATGAAATTTTAAAATTCGTCTCTTTTTTAGCATTTAGTATACTATAAAATACAGTTTCCCATCCTGTTTGAGCCTCTACTGTGCTCCCAGAGTTTCCATGATCCGGTCCACTCGTTTCTCCACTTTTGACAACTTCCCGTTCACTTTCATCAAACTGTCCTTCACCAGAACGATCCTCTCCAAGTAACTTTCGAGGTCCTGCTCGATGTTGCCCCCACCGTCTTCGCTCGTGCCCCCTTGGCCAGCCCCCGCTAGGTCTATCTCGTCTGCGTCGTTAATTCTCGTTTCCTGGCTGTGCATCGCTTTATTTGCCTGATCCATAGGCTCCAACGGCTCCAGATTCCGCAGCGTGCTGCCCAAATTACTCTCCAGTTTCTTCAAAATCGTAGACAATATCAATTGCGACTCGTAGAGCGACGTGAGGTTCAAGCTGAGGATCTCGAGCGGCGATTCGATCAACGATTGCACCACCAGCTCCATTGGGTGGACCGACGAGGTCCCCGTGGAGTCCAACGGCAGCTTCGCAGAGCTGACTGCGGTGTGATGAGTCAGTTTAGGCGATTGCGGCGATTGCGGCATCTCTGTCAAAAACACGCGTGTTGGCGGGCTCGGACACCCTTCCAGCTTTTGCTGGTGTTGATAACAGGCGAGTTTATCTACGTAAGATGAAAAATAATTTTATGGCACAGCCTTGAATGAATATAGATTTTTTCAGAAGGAAAAAAAGAGATCCAAAGTTGGTATGCACAATCAGCCGAGGGCAGCTTTCAGTTGGCAGAAGTCTCTAGTCTGGGCCGCGATGTTTCTCAGAAGTTTCACGGTAAGAAGATCGCTCCGATGTTACAGTGATTTGGCCTTGCAAGCCACACAAAAGCCGCTGCTTCTTGACATTCTGCCGCAGAGAAAACTCCTCAACCGTCTGCTTTTTGATTTCGATGCCCGCTTGAACCTCAACAAATACCTCCCAGTTGTGCAGGATGTCTACGATTGCATGAATACGGACAAGGAGCCAAAGTTCCCGAAAAAGATCAAAGGATCGGATCTGTTGTTGTTCCAGAAAATACTGCATGAGATCAGGCTGCAGACCCACTCATCCAACAGGTATGTTGTGGAGCTGGAGGAGGAGCTGGTCGAGCGCGCGGCCGAACTCGGAAGCAGAGACGCGCTCACCATCATATCGTTCAAGGCTTTGAACGACGAGTCAAACAGGTTTACGCAAGACGATAAACTTCAGGCGGAAAAGTTCATTGATGAGCTCACCAAACTGAACCACCCGCTCGTCTTCAAAATGAGCGGTGATCGGGACTATACACAAGGAAATTGGGACCAAGCCATCAAGCTTTACCAACGGTTTATCAAGCTAGACGGGAACTCGTTTTTGTCTGCTGACGTGTACAAAACGTTGGGGATGATATACTTTCAGCAGCAGCTCCTTCTCCAAGCCAAGTATTTTTTTGAAAAATCCATCAATCTTGCGCCTCTGGCCAAGGTGTCCCAGTCGCATTTTATGCTGGGATTGATATACGAGATTGACCCACTCCGAGCGAGGTATCATTTCGAAATGGCCGCGACCCAAGGCTTCAAAGAGAGTTTCCAAAATCTCGGATTTTTGGAGCTCAATTACTTCAAAAACGTCTATAAGGCCAAAGAGTGGTTCAAGTTGGGGTCCGAGTTGGGAGATCATAATTGCATGCTAGGGCTGTTTGACACTCATGTCAAAGAGGAAAGTTGGGAGTCTGCCCGGAAGACTCACGGCAAGCTAGTGACGTTTTTGGAACAAAATGGAGTAGATCTCAATCTGCATGACCTTAGAGCAACTTCGATCATGCGAATGGAGCAGGCATTGGCATCGAGGCCTCTCGGTGCAAATGAGGTTAGTGGCGACTCAAAATGGAACCAGTAGCGAGACTGTATATCTGCACGTAAATTGACTAATCGAGGTACTTGTAAATGATCAAATCACCCGTTCTTCGGGAGTCCCAGTGAAATCGACTGTTAAACAGTCTTTCCAACTCGACGTACTTGGTGTTGCTCAATATTTCCTCCATCACCGGAGACAGATGCTCGAAAATCACGAGGTAGTCGGGCCATTCATGAGGGTATTTTGCAACTAGCGGGTCTTCCCGTGAGTGTCTTGTTGAAGAAGTGAGGTCAGGGAAGTTGGAGTGTATAAATTGCGCTGGATTATCGTAGAATTCGTCAGATTCGTCCATGTAGGACTCCAAATTGATAGAGGAGTCCAAATGTAATGGGGGTTCACAGGTCAGGAACCATATATCAGCCTGCTGGGGGCTGAGATGGAAATAGCTTTGGAAGGGCGTAGAATGACATGGGGTTAGAAAACCGACGCTAGCAGGAGTAGACAGGTCTTCGGACAAGATTTTTGACCTCAGAACCTGCGTTACCTTGATGACTCCGCTTTCATGGTACTGTGTGAAGTAGAACGAGATGGCGACGCTGGTGAGGAGCGTGAGTAGTGTCACCGTTTTGGCAACTGTCGGACGCGCGACTTGGAAAAGCCGTCCAAAGCCGGCTGCCGTGAACATGAGCAAAAATGGCATCAATGGGTAGATGAAACGGAACTCTTTGTGATCGATCGACGAGAAGACGAGAATATAGACAAATGAAGCGAGTTTCAAGTCGGTCAGCTTATTCCCTGACGTGAGCAATCCCCACAGGAAAAAAGGCAGATATGTCAGGAGAAGCACAGGCAGCGCCTGTAGAAAATAGAAGTCCAATCTAGAAACCCCGTAGAACGAGGAGAGGCCTTTTGTTGCGTTGAACTCGAGGAAGTTGATAAACGGACTTGTCCAAAAGCCGTAAAATTGGTAATTCAGAACCGTGTCAACGGTCCAGAGCACGCCTGCGTTCACCGACGCAACAGCGACAAGAGAGACCAGGCGTCTCCGGTGGAGAAGCACGCATTTCAATCCGAAATAGATCCATATAACCGCGTTCGTTGGTCTGATAAAACAGCAAAACCCGGCCAAAAAAGTGGCTTTCGCGTAATTGAGCAGACTAAAGTCGTTTTTCCCGAGCGGAAGCCAGTACAACGCGATTGTGGTCAGAACGAGCTCAAAAGAGTTGGAGAAGGACCGGCAGTAGCAGTACCAATTGAAGCTGGAGAACAAGCTCAAAACCAGCGTCAAGTTAGACAGCGTCGAATCCCTGGTGAATTTGAACGCCAGTTTTCGCAAATACAGCTCTCCGACTGAGCAGACCAGCGCGTTCCAGGCCTTGGGCAGGTTCAGGACGTAATAGTAGTCCAATTCGAAGCAGTCGCAAAGTCTGTAAATGAACGAGTAAATCAGCGGATGGAGGAACGAGCGGATCCCAGCTTTCCATTCCCAGGTAAGGTAGCCGTAGTTGAAAGCTGCCATGTGTGCGGGCTCCAGAGCTTGCCAGTACTCGTCTGCCTGGAAAAACGTGTTGATCGTGAGCGCGTTTGCGAGTCTTATTGAAAAGACCAGCACGAACAGCTGCCATTGCGGGAGTCGGGACAGCAGGTTAACTGTGTCTGCCAGTTTGTTGCTCGGGGCACCGGGCAACATATGGGCAAATGACAGAGCGACTACGGAGCTGAGAAGGTGTCAGTGTTTTGAAGTTTTCCTTTATTTTCCCTTGTTTTGTTGCGGGGCTGTGTGTGACTAGTGGACCGGGTTCAGTTCTGGCAGAAAATATTTTGGTAGCCGAATGTGCTGAGGTGTGATTAGGGGCGGAGGAACAAGAGACAACGCAGGAAGAAGAGTAGTCTACGGAGTGGTAGAAGGAGCAAAAGACGAGTATTTGCTGGTTTTTGTCGGTAAAGACGGTACGCAGCGGACAGCCCCATTACTAGGCAAAGGGGCATGGAACCTGACAAGAGAAGAAGGATCGAGCATTTTTTTTAATCAGGGCTTGTTGGGACCTATAATTCCTTCAACCGTGATTACCAAGCTACTCGAAGCTGTTCTACCACGAAACAACGCGTGATTGCACTACAGTGGCGTCCAAACTCTGCTGATCTCGCTGTTTGAGCTGGTGCTTTGCGTCCCGAAATGACCAACGGAGAGTACTCCGATAACCCGTTTGCCCTGCCTGCCGAGGAGGACAGAGCGGGGAGCACGATTTCCGTCCAAGATCCACCGTCGCGGCCAGTCAAAACAAGAAAAAGAGGATTCAGTCTTCGTACGCAGCTATTCAGCAAAAACTTGAACCAATCGGCCGAGAACTACATCGCCTCGCCGGAGGAAACAAGCACAGACATAGAGCTCAAGCAGGTGGACACATCGTACGTCCCCGACGACCTGAACGTGTTCCGGCACACTTCGGACTCTGTAAACGAAGCAGAGGAATTCTACATCAATCGGGACGCCGCGATCAACCAGTCGATCATTGACTTTGACCAGGAGCCGTTCTACGACTACAGGCCAGTGGCCGGAAAACCCAAGGGACGGTTTCACTACTTGAAACTGGCCAGGGATGCGCTTCTTGGAATTCCGAGAGCATTGGAGCCACAGGGAGGCAGAAGACTACCGATCACGCTGGACTTGAGAGACTGCGAAGAGCCAATGATACGGAACAAGAAGACAGGAGAGGAGCTCCTGCTAGACAAAAGAACCAATCGTCCTTACTGCAACAACGTCATCACCTCTTCCAAATACACCATTTTCAGTTTTGTCCCACGACAACTGATTGCGCAGTTCTCGAAAGTGGCTAACTGCTACTTTATGATAGTGGCGATTCTACAGCTCATTCCCTCGTGGTCCACCACCGGTACGACAACGACCATCATCCCGCTATCCATCTTCATCTCGATTTCTATTCTCAGAGAGGGCTGGGACGACTACTGCAGACACCGTCTTGACCAGACCGAGAACAATCGGTTCACAGAGGTGGTGAAGAGGTCCGAAAAACAGATATATAGAAGCCGTCAGCCGTTCAACAAAAGCGCCACCTCGTTCTCTCGATTGCGCCCGAGCATGCAGTCTTCGCTGGACCTCGACTCGGACGAGTTTGAGGCCGACGAACTGGAGGACCTGGGAGGAGAGGAAAACTCGTTTGCCAATGTTGATCTTCTAAGAAAGGAAGGAATCAACACGCTCAAGGTACGGTGGAAGGACCTGAAAGTGGGAGACGTTGTCAAACTTGGCTGCGATGAGTGGGTCCCGGCTGATCTTGTTCTGCTGACCTCGTCGTCCCCCATGGGAGAGGCGCTGGTGGAAACTATGGCCCTGGACGGAGAAACAAACCTGAAGTCTAAGGTTCCTCACCAGGAGCTGCACAAGCAGGCGAACACTCTGACGGGGCTTCGGAGAATAGACGGGCACATTTTGAGCGAAGAACCCAATCAGGATCTGTACAACTTCGAGGGTTCGCTCGACTTGGTGGATCCAGAAACTCATCTCTTCCAGAGGTACCCTCTTGGACCCGAAAACATCGTTTACAGAGGTTCCATCATTAGAAACACCGACTGTTGTCTAGGAGTTGTGGTTTTCAGCGGAGAAGAGACAAAGATCCGGATGAACTCGATCAAAAACCCAAGAATAAAGGCTCCCAAACTGCAACGAACTATCAATCTGATCGTTGCTTTCATGGTGCTTTTGGTGGCGTCTTTGTCGCTGTTTTCGTTGATGGCCCAGAGACTCTACTACAACCGGTACAAGGAAAAGCTTTGGTACGTGGACGGCGAGGACGCCGGTGTGGCGGCGACGGTGATGGGCTTCATCATCATGTTCAACACCATGATTCCGCTCTCCTTGTATGTGACAATGGAAATCATCAAAGCCGTGCAGATGTTGCTGCTGCAATGGGACATCGACATGTATCATCTGGAGTCCGACACGCCTGCTGAAGCCCGGACAGCAACGATTCTGGAAGAACTGGGCCAAGTGAGTTATATTTTCTCCGACAAGACAGGGACTTTGACCGACAACATTATGCTTTTCAGGAAATTCTCAGTTTGCGGCACGCCCTGGATCCATGACATAGACATCCTGACATCTACAGGTGATATTGGGTCTCCGTTACTCGGGCTGGGTGACGATTCCCATTCTGTTGGACCTTCCAGTCCACCGCAGAGGGCCGGATCGGTCAAATTCACGGGAAGACCAAGCATGGCCTCGTTGAATCCTAGTCTGGTGACCGCCCAAACGGCCCGGTTGAATCAGATTGACCAGGACGACTCAGCAGCCGACCAGCGCTGCAAGTCTTCCCTCGAGCTGATAAAGTACCTCCAGACCAAACCGAACACACTGTTTGCCAAGAAGGTGACGTTTTTCCTGTTGTCCCTGGCGCTGTGTCACTCGTGTTTGCCGAAGAAGTCCAAGTCGTTTGCGAGATCGAGATCCAGCAGCGCTACCAGCGATGCGCTCGACCCGGCAGAAACAATAGAAGAGCCAGATGACGAGGGGAACGAGGAGGACGAAATAGAGTACCAGGCCTCGTCTCCGGACGAACTGGCGTTGGTCCAGGCAGCCAGCGAGATGGGATTCATTTTGTTTGACAGAAAGCAGAAGTCACTCACGTTGAAGACGTTCCCTGACGGGTTTGACGAGAAGCCTGTTTTCCAGACTTACGAGATGTTGGAAACTGTGGATTTCACCTCAAGTCGAAAGAGGATGTCTGTATTCGTCAGAACCCCGGACTCCAAGATCGTTTTGCTGTGCAAAGGTGCAGATAACGTGATTCTGGAGAGGTTGAAAAACGCTTCTTTGGCTCAGAAAAAACAGCAGGAGCTGAGTCGTTCTTTCAGTGAGCGCAAGCGATACGAGGCTGAGCTGATTCTCAACAGAAAATCAATGGACGTTGGCGACTCTGCGAGCCGGGGAAGAACGTCGATAGCTTCTCTTTCCAGAAGGAGTATCAACCTGTCGAGGTCGTCGTCCACCAACGGCGGCTCCTCGCCAACAAGAAACGCTTCTGGTGCCATGGCCATCGACTCCATGTTGATGGAGGACGGTCAACAGCAGGATCTAGACAACATCATGGCGGAATCGCGCAAGTCTCTTCAATTGAAGCAAAAGGAGAGGTACCATCTGACTGACAGGTCCTCGTACGTGCCTTCGGACCAGCTTGTCGCCAACGACGAGTACGTTCTCGAGAAGACAATTCAGCACATTGACGAGTTTTCCACCGAGGGTCTGAGGACGCTGATGTACTCGTACAGGTATCTTGATGAGGCCTCGTTCCAGAAATGGCACGACAAGTACAGCAAGGCGAAGACCTCTCTGACTAACAGAGCGGAACTGATCGAGAAGACTGGTACTGTCTTGGAGGAGGATTTGGAGCTGCTGGGAGCCACTGCGATCGAAGACAAGCTGCAAAGTGGCGTTCCCGAGGCAATCGAGAAGCTGAGAAGGGCAGGAATCAAGCTTTGGATGCTGACCGGGGACAAGAGAGAAACTGCCATCAACATTGGTTACTCTTGTAAGCTGATCAAGGACTATTCCAAGGTGATTATTCTCTCGAACGAAAACGGCGTCGAGGACATGTCGTCTATCATGACGGCTGCTGAGCTCGAGATCGAAGAGGGAAACGTCGCTCACTGCGTGGTCGTCATAGACGGAGGAACCTTGACAGACATTGAGAACGACTCGACTCTGATGACGCTCTTCATATCTCTTTGCATGAGATCTGACTCGGTCATCTGTTGCCGGGCATCGCCGTCCCAGAAGGCCACGATGGTTACCAGTGTGCGTAACCTCAACAAGTCCAAGGTGACGCTGGCGATCGGTGACGGAGCCAACGACATAGCGATGATTCAAAGCGCAGACGTCGGGGTTGGAATCACTGGTAAGGAGGGCTTGCAGGCGGCGCGGACGTCGGACTACTCCATTGCTCAGTTCAGATATCTGTTGAAGCTTCTTCTTGTTCACGGTCGCTACAACTACGTGAGGACGTCCAAGTTCGTGTTGTGCACGTTCTACAAGGAAATGCTGTTTTACCTGACCCAGTTGGTCTACCAGAGATACACGCTGTTCACAGGGTCTTCCTTATACGAGTCGTGGTCACTTTCTATGTTCAACACGCTGTTCACGTCTCTGCCCGTTCTCTGCGTGGGCATGTTCGACCGCGACTTGCGTGCGTCGACGCTGATCGCCGTTCCTGAACTGTATGCGAAGGGCAGGAACTTTGAGTCGATCAACTTCAAGCTGTTCGTTTTCTGGGTCATTCTCGCGGCGTCTCAGAGCGTGACGCTTTGCTTCGTGTTGTGGAACGTGTTCGGGTTTTCGGCCACGCTGGACAACACCACCTACCCGCTGGGGGTGGTGTTGTTCACGGTTCTGATCGTTCTGATCAACACCAAGTGCAATATAGTCGAGATGCACACTTTGACCAAGATCAGCTTCATCTCGTGGGGAGTGTCGGTTTTTGGGTGGCTCCTGTGGTGTTTGTTGCTTGTTGGTCTTTACAAGACCAAGGACAGCACTATTTTCTACGTGGCCCACGGATTGACCGAGCACTTTGGAAAAGACGTTACGTTTTGGGCGAGCATCCTGGTGATGCTTGTGGTTGGACTTTCAATAGACATGGTTTTCCAGGCCGTCAGAGCGCTCGTGTGGTCCACTGACACCGACACGTTCCAGGTGCTGGAAAAGGACAACGAGCTAAGAAAGACGTTCGAGCTGAACGCGTTTGACGAATTGCGGCAGAGCTGGACCTGGATGCACGAGTCGCAGCTCGTGGAGCAGGACATCGAAAACTACTCTGAGCTCAAGAGAAACATTTACAACTTCCGCTCTTTTCTCAAGAAGGGCTCTTTGCACCCCTCGAAACAAACACGCAAGAGAAAGGACACTCTGGTGAATCCAAGCGAACTTCCCCCGGGGTCTCCGTCGATTGTCAAGATAGCCTCTACCGACAGGTACGACGAAGAGATGCTGCCTAGCGGTAAGATCGTGAGACTGCGGTCGCCAGAAAACACCCCCAAGTCGAGGGAGATCTCCAAGCTGTTCAGAGCCGGCCGTGGCGACCGGGATGACCGAGACATTGAGGAGATTCTAGACAGAAGAATGAGACAGCTCGAAGAGTAGCCCTGACGAGACGACTCGAGCTGCCCGTTGAGCAGTTTGTAGAAACGGCTCCCCGGACCATTCAAAAACATTGCCTACCGTTAAAGATCTTGAGTCGGCCGTTCGCCAAAGAAAATCGCCACTTCTACTGAGTTGCAAGTAGTATAAAAACGAGAAGTAGAATAGATAAAAAGTGTTTGGACAAAAAACATAAGGGGTAAAATTTAGAGGATAAAATCAAGCCCCAGCAAAACCAGATGGGTCCAGTCCAAGCTGGGACGCTTACTTCTTCTTGTTGACGTAAGAGATGAATAATCCGTCTAAAACAGCAAAGGTGGCGGTCAGCGCGCCAACGAGACGCTTGGTTTCCCGGTTGGTCTTGACTCTGTCAAACACGTAAGGATCGTTGTTGTATGCAATAATTGCGCCCGCAGTACCAATGACAGCCAGAACCAAGTGCGATGAGGTGATTGGATTCTCCTGGACGGTGGTGGATGCGCTAGTGTAGAAGTCTGAGCTGAGGCCCACCACCTTCGAGTAGGCGCGCTTGAAGAAGTTGACAACCTTTTTCTCCTGGTTAGGCAGATCGTCCTTGAAATCGTCCACCTTCTTGCTCAGGTTGGTAGACAGGTCGTCCATTCTGGACTTGGTTTTCGAGGCCAACGAGTCCAACTCCTTTTCAGCCTCGCCTTGAGCGTGGTTGAGGTCATGCTTGGCTTGGTTGGCAGCGTTCTTGGCTTGTTTTTGCGACCTAATTGCGGCACAGACACTGAGACCCTATAGGAGGCACCCGGTCGCACTAAGGAGGGTAACCCCAATTTGACCGGCCCGCAACCTAATCACTCAAGGTCCCAATCGTCGGTGAGTGACGCGTAACAGTTAGTATGATCCGTCGATGAGAAGGTAGCTCACGTTGCGCGTAACCCTGGTCACGGCCGTCAACGCATAGACTGACAACCGCTAGGACCAAACGGAGGCAACCGGTAATTTCGTGTTATACTTACATTTTTCAGGTGTGTGGTGGCGATTGAATCAAACTCCTAGTGCTTCTTGTTCAACCAAATGTAACTGATGTCCAGTGTACTTGTAAACCAAAAGAAGAAAATCGTAGTGTTGTAGCAGGAAAAGATATCAAACGTATTAGCTTGGGCAATTTCAGGTTTACTCCCCCTAACAATTAGGAAGTGCTCACTAAACTTTTTCCCCCCAAAACAATAAAATTAGCACCTTGACAGACCAATAACAGCGACCGAGCAGTCCAACTGGTGAGAGCAAGCCAAAATTGACCCGGCAGACCGCTCTTGACACGGGTACTCCACCTCACCGCCACAGCCTATCGGGCTGGATAAACGGAACCCTGGGGGTGCGGTGGGGCTGAGCGTGGAGCTCCGCTGGCTGCTCGCAGGTTTGAGAGTAGCGCTCTGACAGCCTCGCGGGAGACGGAACCAATCCATCGGCCAGTTGCTGCTGCGTTGCTTGCTGTGGAGGCCCGATCCGTCACGCGCCCGCAAAGAAGTCTCTACGCTTGCTACATTCTGCCAAAGGTTGCTCTATCAAGATAAGGACTGGCGTGGCTGTGCGGCTGCGGCTGCGGCTGCGACGCAGACGCGACGGGCCGCGAAAGCAGGAGCACGCCAAAAGACATGTGACCATTTGGTCACGTTATTGATGTCACGTGTCGGTCTCGAGGGTTATAACCCTCGGTCGTGCGTCTTTACTGAAAAACACGCTGAGAAAAAAAAATTTGTCGAGGTGGAAAGAGGAATCAGAGCGAGGAGGAGGTTTGGTGTTTAAAATTACCTGGTGTAGAAGACGTTTTTGCTAACAGTGTGTAAGAAGTGTCAATAACCAGTCAAATAGACAATACAAACACAAAATGGGTGCCTACAAATACTTAGAGGAGCTGCAAAGAAAGAAGCAATCTGATGTCATGAGATTCTTGCTCAGAGTCAGATGTTGGGAATACAGACAGAAGTCTGTTATCCACAGAGCCCCAAGACCATCTAGACCAGACAAGGCCAGAAGATTGGGATACAAGGCCAAGCAAGGTTTCTCCATTTTCAGAGTCAGAGTCAGAAGAGGTGGCAGAAAGAGGCCTGTTCCAAAGGGTGCTACTTACGGTAAGCCAACCAACCAGGGTGTTAACCAGCTCAAGTACCAAAAGTCTTTGAGATCCACCGCTGAGGAGAGAGTTGGTAGAAGAGCTGCTAACTTGAGAGTTTTGAACTCTTACTGGATCAACGAGGACTCCACCTACAAGTACTTTGAGGTGATCTTGGTCGACCCACAACACAAGGCTATCAGAAGAGATGCCAGAATCAACTGGATCGCCAACCCAGTCCACAAGCACAGAGAGGCCAGAGGTCTTACTGCTGTCGGAAAGAAGTCCAGAGGTATCAACAAGGGTCACTTGTACAACAAGACCAGAAAGGGAAGAAGACACACCTGGAAGCAACACAACACCTTGTCTCTGTGGAGATACAGAAAGTAAGGATGTTGTCGCTGATCAGCCGTCTCACCTCGGCTGTTTTTTTTCATCCTTTTTTGGCTTTTTGGACGTGATCGGGTTTATATTGCTTATGTAACGCAGCAACATTCATCGTTGGTGATTAGGTTAATTGAAATCTCTTTTATATTCAGATACTGCGTATTACGTAAATGCTGAGACGTTTTTTTCATTACCAAGAGAAGTCAGCCATATCGAAAATTTCGCTATTAATACAAAAATTTAGACCCGCGCGGGCCTGTCTGACTTGAGATCGGGTGGGTAATTTAGTATGGAAATAATCATTTAATAAAAAAAATTAACACATTTAGCACAAGAGGAGGTTGGTTGTCTTCTTTCTGAACCAGACCGTTTTTCGTGAGCTTATAGGCAATTGAATTGTCAATCAATTAAGAACAGTCACACTGATCGATCACTCACACAGGAACATAATGCCACACACAAAAACTGCTATTTTGTCCGTGTACGACAAGACCGGGCTGCTTGACCTTGCCAAAGGGCTTGTTGCCGCCGACGTGAGGCTGCTCGCTTCAGGGGGAACTGCTAGACTGTTGAGAGAGTCTGGATTCCCCGTGGAGGACGTGTCGTCCATCACCAACGCCCCGGAAATGCTCGGAGGCAGAGTGAAGACTCTGCATCCGGCCATTCACGGTGGTATCTTGGCCAGAAACATCGAATCGGACGAGAAAGATCTAGCTCAGCAAAAGATCGATAAGGTGGATTTTGTGGTCTGCAATCTCTACCCTTTCAAAGAGACGGTTGCCAAAATCAACGTGACTGTTGAGGAGGCCGTTGAGGAAATAGACATTGGAGGAGTCACCCTTTTGAGAGCCGCAGCCAAAAACCACGCCAGAGTCACCATCCTGTCCGATCCAAAGGACTACTCGTTGTTTTTGGAGGAACTTGCCAGTAAGGGAGAAATCTCGGGCGAGGCCAGAAGCACTTTTGCTTTGAAAGCTTTTGAACACACTGCCGACTACGACACTGCCATTTCTGACTTCTTCAGAAAAAGATACTCCGAAGGTGTTTCTCAGTTACCTCTCAGATACGGTGCCAACCCACACCAAAGACCAGCACAGGCCTTTGTGACTGAAGGGGAACTTCCTTTCAAGGTTTTGAGCGGATCCCCAGGTTACATCAACTTGTTAGATGCTCTCAACTCGTGGCCTTTGGTTAAAGAGCTTTCCGCCTCTTTGAACCTCCCTGCCGCCGCTTCCTTCAAGCACGTTTCTCCTGCTGGTGCTGCTGTCGGTTTGCCATTGTCGGAGACAGAGAAGAAGATCTACTTTGTCAACGATATCGAGAACCTATCTCCGTTGGCCAATGCCTACGCCAGAGCCAGAGGTGCCGACAGAATGTCCTCGTTTGGTGACTTCATTGCTCTGTCCAACATTGTGGACGTTCCTACCGCCTCAATCATCTCGAAGGAAGTTTCCGACGGTGTCATTGCTCCGGGATATGAGCCTGAGGCTCTCGCGATTCTGAAAAAGAAGAAGGGTGGTAAGTACTGTGTCCTCCAGATTGACCCTAACTACAACCCAAAAAACACTGAATCCAGACAGGTTTACGGTATCACGTTGCAGCAAAAGAGAAACGACGCCATCATCAACTCGTCTTCTTTCAAGGAGTTTGTCTCCAAGGACACCAGTCTCACAGAACAAGCCTCTATCGATCTGACAGTGGCCACCATTGCCTTGAAGTACACCCAATCGAACTCGGTCTGCTACGCCAAAAACGGTATGGTCATCGGTCTCGGAGCCGGACAACAATCCAGAATTCACTGTACCAGACTGGCTGGAGAAAAGGCCGACAACTGGTGGTTGAGACAACACCCAAAGGTGCTCGGATTCAAGTGGGCAAAGGGAACCAAGAGACCAGACAAGTCCAACGCAATTGACTTGTACGTGACCGGCCAAATTCCAACCTCTGAGCCTGAAAAATCGGATTACTTGTCCAAGTTTGCGGAGGTTCCTGAGCCTTTGAGTGCTGAAGAGAGACAGACCTGGTTGGACAAGCTGACCGACGTTTCTCTCTCGTCGGATGCGTTCTTCCCATTCCCGGACAACGTCCACAGAGCTGCCAGATCCGGTGTCAAGTACATTGCTGCTCCGACCGGATCGGTGATGGATAGAGCCGTCTTTGACGCTGCAGACTCGTACAATATTGTCTACGTTGAGAATCCAATCAGACTGTTCCACCATTAAGGTCCCGCCCCTCTCTAGTGATCTATGCCTATCTTTTTGTTGCACTATAATATAAGCCTGTCTTGAGCTTACTTGAAAGATATAATAGAACCTGTTACTAACTGTATTGATAAACAACAAAAAGACGAGTAAAACAAATAGAAACGCAAGTATAGAGAGTAAACCAGTAACAGTGTTAAAAATAAGACACCAAATGTTTTTGACCAACCTGGAGATGAATAAAAAATACAAGAGTGTAGACGGCGATGAGTTACTCAGATTCACGCCGAGAAAAAGTCATGATAGTACAATGGTATAATTCAACACCTGGAGATTATGCCTTGGTAGACCAAGTGGCAAGAGTAGTCTTGGTGGTCCAGTGGTGAGTTAGGCCGCTGGTACCGAAACCAGTATCGTTGTTGTCCTGGTGTCTTGGTTGGAACAATCCTTCAGCAAAGTCTGGAAGGTTTCCGACCGAGGCTTCAATGTCCACGGTCTTCAAAGAACCAACAGCTGCTGGAGCAGCAATCAAAACAACAAAGATAATAAGGATGGTGAAGAAAAGACCAGAGTACTTTCTGATCATTCTCTTTCTCAATCTTGCTTGTTTCAGAGAGTAGATTGGAGGTCTAATTTGTCTGCTTGGCTTCAACCAGAACAACATCAAGGAGTGCCATCTGTCAATCATTGGGACCAACAGGATTGGGAATTGGAGGAAGAGCAACAAGTGACCCAAGATGAAGTCACCAGCGAACTCAGACAACTCGATAACCTTGGCAGCAAATTCTCTGGTTGGTTGGGTCCATGCGGCGATACCAAGACCGGATCCATACCACTTACCAGTCCAGAAGGCGACGTTGGAGTGGTCATTCTTGAATTCTCTAGTCAGCATCAGCAAAGTCATGAACTTGAAAATCAATCTTTGGATGTAGATCATGGTAATCAAACCAATCAACATTCTACCAAAGTGGAAACCTTCCAGAACCCACATGACAATGAAGAAGACAATGTTGATCACCACAGAGAAACCATGGGCAACACCAGCCATAACGGCACCGGTCTTTTTGCAGCACATGCCCAAAAGTGGACCAGAACAACAAGAGATGCCCAAACAAACGAATAAAACACCCATGTTAATGACAATTGGAGCAAGAGAACAGATGATCAGTCTCAAACAAGAGTTCACCACCTTAGAGTTGATGACACCAGTTTGGGCGTTCATGAAAGTGTATGCAAGGAAACATCCGGCAGTGTAAACAAGACATGGGAAAGTGTCAGAGAAGAACACATTAGATCTGTGAGCTCTAGCAGCATCACCGGCAGCCTTTTCAGAGTCGTCACCAATGGTCTTTCTCTTGAATCCAGTGACTCTGGATCTAGACAGTCTAACGTATCCAATCCAAGAGTTTCTGTGCCATTTGGTGTTACCTCTGGACAACCATCTGATGAAATCTCTGTAATCGATGAAGTAATCTTCCCAAGCGAACTGGTGAGGGTTGAAGATGAATGGAGAGAACATCAAAGCAACAATAGAGATCCAGAACCAGAGCAAAGCAGGTTGCCAGTGCGCAACCGTACCGAACAACAACATGATCAAACATCTTGCTCCAACGTAAATGGTGGAGTCAGCAAATCTCGCATACAACACAGAGAATGGAATTCTGGCAGTTGCGAAACCTCTTCCAGTGGAGATATATCTAGCACCACCAACACAAACGTCGTTCAACAAAGACGAGGAGTAAATTTGAGCAACAAACACTTCGAACAACGGAGACAGAGACAAGAAATGTCTGGCAAATCTGTAAGCACACTTCCAAACACCTCTTTCAATCAACTCTTGAACCAGCAATGGAACGAAAGCAATGAAGAAAACAATGAAAATGGACAAAGTATAACGTCTGATCCAGTCGATTGCAGGAGTCAAGTTGTAGCATCCCAATGGATATTGAATGTCAGTGATTGGCTTGTTCTTGTCGTAGATACAGACAATAGCTTCGTGAGACAGAGAGTTCAAGTTAACCAAGGTGAGCATGAACATTTGCAGAGACAGTTGAATAAACAAGTTGTTGATGTGGAAACCCAAGTGAGCATAGTAGAAAGACAAAAATCTGTCCAATGGAAGTTGAGTACCCAGATAGTAGTACTCTCTGGATAACATTTGTTCTCCCATACCAGCACCAATCTTGGTTGTGAAATTCAAAATGGAACCGAAACCTAAATCTCTTCCCTTACCACATTGGTAGTATTCACAGTGCTTGATTCTACCACCTCTGCACAAAGCCATCATACCAGCGTAAATATCTTCGTTCAAATGCAGACCCTTTTGAGCTTTCGACACACCACCTCTTGTAGTCATGTAAACAGCGTTCAAGAAATCAGGGTGACCATAATGCAACTTGGCACCAATTTGAGACAAAGTTCTTGCAAACAAAGTACCGAAAGTTTGTTCTTTACCAGCAGCAACATCACCCAAAATACCCGAGTTTTCAGAGAAAATATATTCTCTAGCACCAACAATGGCAACAGGGTGGGTAACCTTACTTGGATCCGATTTCAATCCAGGAGCATATGGGTTCACGTGTTCAACATTCAACTCTTCGAATTCAGCCAAAACAGATCTAATCTTCAAACATTCTTCAAGATAGTTATCCTGGTTGGCATCAATCAACTGCAAGTATTCACCTCTCGTGAAAATGATGGCGTGGTTCTGGTTATCAGACTTACCGTCTCCCAAAATTGGGTTTCCGGAAAGTTGAACTCTGAATTTTGGTCTTCTTCTACCATTCTCCATGATTTCACAGTGTCCATCAATCAAAGCTGAGAAAATTCTTGGCTCTTCGCCTTCGTTGAGAGGAGGTTCCTCATCAAGGTAAGCGATCTGCAGATCAGGGTAAGCACGAAGCAAGAATTCAGCGTTTTCTAGCTCTTCAGGCTTGAACTTAGTCAAACGCTGCATAGAAACCAAAAACTTGAACTTTCTTCTAGCCATTCTTTCCAATTCTCTCTCCAAACCTTCGGCGTTTCCACCAAACATCTGGACAATTTCAGGGTTCTCAACACGGTATAGCAGCTTGATAGCTCTGGAGTAGTTCATGAAACCAGAAACAGTTCTGTACAAAGTTTGGGATCTCAACGAAGCCCAAATTCTGGTTCTCAGAGTGTATTCTGGTGCAGCGGACTTGAAACCAATACAGTAGAATGGAAGGTCATCGATTTCATTCTTCATGTTATCTTCCTCCTTCTCTTCACCGTTTTCGAAAGCGGCTGTTTCTTCAGCCAAGATCTTGGTGTCCTTGACAAAGCAGTCCCACTCAACAGGATGCAGTTGTTTCAAATACTCGAGTAAAGTAACTCTGGAATATTGATCGTCTTCTCTGATAATTTCTCTTAGAGAAAGCAAGATCTTTTCAGCATAGTGAGGAGTGAAGACGGTAAAAGTTGGCATATTGTCAACAGGCAATGGTTCAGGAATTGGAGTAGCCAGAGATTGAGCAAAGAAAGAGATACGTCTCTCAGCCTCAGAGTCTCTTGGGAAGAACTCAGTCTCAAAGTTGTTATCATCTTGGGAAACGAAGAAAGTAGGAGCTCTCAGAGTACGCTTACCTTCAACTTCAGAAGGAACCTGGTGATAAAGCAACTTTTGAACGTGGTCAATAGCCAACAAATGTTCTCTGTACATGGAAATGACAATGGCGTTCCAAACTTGGGAAATCAAAACCTTTGGTTTGTACTTGATCTCCATATCGGTGGTAGCCAAAACCTTTGAGTAGATTCTCTTTGGCAATCTGGTGAAAATGTTTCTCCAAGGAGTCAAAATGGAAATACCAAGGTAGAAGGATCTTCCAACAGAGAAGATACAGTTCACCAAGATGTACCACATGTAAGTATCCAAGAAGAACAGCAGCAAATCGGTACCATACATCAAGCCCAAAGTGATCTTTGCCTGGTTCTTACAGACAATGTTACCATACCACTTTTCACCAGTACATCTCATTCTCATGGTGGACATGTTGTTGATCGGATCTCTCAGAGACAAGATCAAGAAGAAGTAAGATTCGGTGAACTTGGCAAGGAAAACCAAGAACCATAGGAACCACGAAAGGTACATGTCCATACCAGACAGCTTAGGGTAGGAAGCAGTGAAGGTTTGGGAAGCAACGTATTTTCTAGTGGATCTCTTCATGTAAGAAGTGAAAAGACCACCTAGAGGCATGACGGTGAAGAAAATGATGGTAGCCAGCGCAATGAAGAACGAAATGATTGCAACAACTTCAGCGGCTTTCGATTTCGTGGTCAGACCAGCCCAAGCAAAAACGAAAATAACTGGGGCCAAGTTACAACCAAGAATCAAACACAAGAAGCCCAATCTTCTGCTCAAGTGCTGGGCACCAGCCCATGCTCTTGGGACAAACATCCACTCAGCAAGAGTAGCAAGAATATTGATGGCTGTAGCAACAGTACCAGCCAAAGCAGCAGAAGCCCATCTTGAGGAGGCGAGGGGCTGATTGTTCAAGACTTGAACGTAATTGTGAGTGTACAACGTTGGGGAGTTGTAAGCAGCATACATCCAGAAAATAGAGATGTGAACAATCCAGATACGGTTGAAGTTGGTGACAATGTGCAACCAGGTTCTCATTTCCTTGTAGGTCTTGAAGAACACATGATTCCATTCAACTTCACCAAGCTTCGAGTATCTTTCCTCACCTGGGAAGTCAACAAGTCTTGTGCCGTCCTCGAGGACGATCTTGGAAATACCTTCAGGGTACCAGAACAATTGGTTAACGTCATCGTAACCAATGATCTTGTTGTGATCCTTTTCACGCTTGACGTAACGGCCATCCACAACCTCGTAAACCTGAGATCTGATGAAACGGTAGAGAGGAGTGATCACTCTGTTCAAGTAGTCACCTTCTGGGACCGGGTCTGTTCTTTGTCTGCAAGTCTCGGAGTTGAGGTAATCATCAGCACACTTGTAGATGAAACACAAACATTCAGAGGTGAATCTGACTTGGTTGGCCTCACCCCACAACAACAGCCACAATGCGATATGTCTCACACGTTCGAATGGAGTCAGAGCATTCATCTTGGCTTTCCATCTATAATCTGCGGCTTCCAACGAGTTATCACCTTCGAGCTCTTGCAATGTTCTCTCGGTGTCTTCCCCGTTTTCCTCGACGACCTTTCTGGCCTTCTTGGACTTCTTCTTGGCCCTTCTAGCCTTTCTGGAAATCTTACCGAGAGCCATGTTTCTAAATCCGATTTCATCGTCTAGATCCAATTGAGCGGCGAAATACCATTTCTTGTAGTTTGCAGAGTCACCACCAATGTAATCGGCGTGCAACGAAAGCAAAGCCTGAGCCGGCGAGATTCTTGAAGATCTCGAGTCCAACATGGTCATGAAGTAATCAAAACAATTTCTCATGGAATCTCTTTGGAAACCAAACTTGTTGGTGAGATCAATGAAAATGTCCTCAATCTGCTCAATGGTGACTGGGGCCTGGTTGTCAGCAGTCCAGGCTGGATATGGGTCTGTTGGCAGTGCCACCATTCCAGATTGGTCGTATGGACCGGCACCATAGACAGGAGTAGAGGCGCCCGAGGATCTAGGGCCACCGTAACTCATTTGGGAAGGAGTGTACTGAGTTCCATAGCCATCGTAAGGGGTACCTGGAGCTCCACCTGGGCCGTAACTGAAATCTGAGTAAGCCTCAGCATCGCGTGATCCAGGCTGATCATAGTACCCCTGTTGGTTCAAATTAGGGTCAGACGCATACTGCTGGTCGTAACCTTGGCTGTAGTAAGCGTCAGGCTGTTCGTAACCCTGCGAATAACCCTGGTTGTAGTAAGGGTCTTGAGGATCGTAGTAATCCTGCTGTGCGGAGTCAGCGAGTCCCTCTTCGGACGGGTTGTAACCGTCTTGGTAGTAGCCAGCGGGTGGCTGCTGGGGCTGACCGGCTGCACCAGCGTTGTAGTTGTTATCGTTGTACGACATCTGCAGCACGAGGATACAAGAATATCCAGTTGTCAGTAAGAATTCAAAGAAAGGAAAGAACGGTGTTTTTAGGTCAAGTGAAATCTCACCCTTCAAAAAAACAAAGAAAAAACATATCCGGATCCCTCGCAGATCCCACCACGCCACGCGCGCCCCGCGAGCCGCGAAAACTGTTCAGCTGCAGTCTGTGCCCCCCGTGAGGAGTTCTGGGCCGGGCGGGAATTTTTTCTGCTAGCTGCGTGGGCCGCGATGCATAATTTTCACAAGCCAGATCAAACAAAAGAAGCAAGAAAACAGATACAACAGCAGAGCACCGAAGGGGCTAGCGGCGTGGAGAAAAAGCGGACATGTTGGATCAGAAAGCAGAGTATATGGAACTTACCTAGTTAGTAGCGACGAACGCTGACCGAGCCTATGCGGGATCAGCTGCAGTAAAAACTAGCGAGTGTAGGAGAACAGAAACAACTGGAACTGTCTCTTTATCGTCCACAGCAAGAGATCAAACAAGATCTGCCTGGCTGGGGTTTGGGAAAAAGTAAAGAGTCTGACAAGACTCTGTGAGTGACTGGATGCGAGTGTGTGTCTCAGTCCAATACACAACCGTCTCACCTAACAGAGAGAAACTTTGTGTAGAAAGAGAAAGCAAGTACAAAAGATCGAAATAAAAAGTATAACCGGTGAAGCGAACCCGTGAAGTGAAACATCACACAGGCCAAATCCCAGACCTCACCTGCCTCTCCCCTCTCACATTAACATTATTGTTGCCACCGCTATTTCTATTATTAAGCTGGAAAAAAAAGCGAAAAAAAATACACCCGACACCCAAAAGTTGCTTCCGGATCCAATCCGCCACGCTACGCCACGCGCGTCCCCGCGCGGTCCCGGTCGAACCCCTTAGAGCCCCTGGAAGCCCCTGCGAGAGCCCCTGCCAAACCCGCCGTCAAACACGCTCAGCCACATACGGAAAGACCCCTCGGCGGGCGTGTCGTGTATGTTTGTGTTTTGATGCGCGTCGGCCAATCCTGAGTCTCGGCCGCGCACGCAAGCCGCGTTCTAAAAATAGTCCTCCCAGCCGAATCAGGACAACGCTCGTTTCTTTTTCCTCCTTCCTCGGTAGTTGAATCTTCGCGGACGCGCTACGCCCAACAGAAACACGCTATTCACAAGTGCCCTGGAAGGATTCCGGCGTTTGCACTCCCCAGTTTCAGATGCCCTGCTAAAACGCGCTGCTTCTGGGCACCGCTGTCCTCTCGGTTTTCGTGGCCTCTGGGGCGCGACCGCCGCTCATCACTCGGCCTTTGTCTGGACAACACATCCGTTCTAACACGAATCACCAGACTTGTCAGCCCGAGCAGCTCCAGTTTTTTCGACGTTTACCCAGTCTGCAGAAATTTTCTAATTTTATCCTTACACACATCCTTACACAGCCTCCAGACTCTCCACGATTCCGAGGAGCCGTTTTTCAACGCTGTCGGCCTTGATTGTGCCAGAAATATCCGTTTTCAGCTGTTCCAAGTCGACGAGACGTCTGTGTTGCCGCAGCTTTGACCGCAGAACCTCCAGGCAGCTTCTCAGTCCCCACTTCAACTCGATGTCCTGGCTTTCCGACTCCTCGTACTCTTCTATAGTGAACAGCTGCTCCTCGGTTTCACCGCCCAGCTTCTCCACAAACAGGTTCACGTTTCTCAGAATCTCGGTGCCGAGCAGCTGGACCAGCGACCGCGCTTCCTTCTCCTCCGAGCAGTCCCTCACCAGTCTGTCAAACAGCTCGCTGGCGTAAATTTCGGTCACCATCAGTAGATTTTCCACGTTGGAGAACAGCGTTTCCACCAGCTGGGCCGACGTGACGAAACCCTTGTCCCTGATTTTTTCCAGAATCAGGTACCCGATCCGGGGCTCGTTGTTCCACAGTCTCAGGACACCCTCGATGAGCCACTTCTGTCTCTCGACAACCTCCTCCGGAGACACCGCCGGAAACTGGTCGTTCTCGATCTCCTCCTGGGACTCGTCGCCGAGCCCCAGAACCTTGCGCAGCTTGGCGCCGGACAGTTCGAGAGCACCGCCTTCGATCACAGACAGCGATCTCGATCCGATGATACACGTAGACTGGATCACCAGGGTGACTATGTACGCGTTCACGTTGGAAACAACGTACTCCTCCGCCCCCTCGTGGCTCCGGGTGTTTTCTTCGATCGCCTCTTTCAGCCCGACAATCAGGTTGTTGAAGTCCTGCAGCGACTCTCCCTCCTGGATGTTGGTGTAGATCGAGTGGCAGATCTCGTGGTACGGATGGTCCTGGTTGTTGAACAAATACTGGTCCACCAGGTGGTAGGTCTCGGCGTTTCCCGAGTCCACGTTCACGCTGTCGATGTCCTCCTCCAGCTGGTAGTTTGCCTCGATCGCTGACTCGGCCAGTTTCGTTCCAAACAGCTTGCTGTCGAACAGGAAGAGCCGCTCCCGGTCCAGCAGAGACAGCCTCAGAAAACGGTGCAGCTCCTCGGGAAGAGACGCCTTGATCTTCTGCGGGTTGCTCACTCGCACCTCTTTCGAGATGATGTTCCGGAACAGGTACACGTTCGGACTGTAGTTCAGCTTGCTCACCCTTGCCAGGTCGTCCACCCACTCGACCCACTGCCAGTCGAACCCGAAGTTGCTCAGCTGCAGCGACATCCAGCTCACGTACCGCTCTCTGAGCTCAAAGTCCAGACTCCGCACACGGTGGTAGAAAAACCTGATTGCCGTGCCCAGCACCTTGGCGAACGTCACTTTCTCGTGGGCGTTTCTGTCCCGGCGGACGAGGGTCCAGTCGCGGCCGCACGTGTCGGCCAGCAGGGCCTGGTAGTAGACGGAGGGGCTGGGCGAGGACGGCAGGTTGAACAGCAGGGCCAGGATTGCCTCCGTCACCACGTGCTCCATCTTCCACGTCGAGGTGTAGCCCTCTTCGTACTCGGTCTGGACGACTCTGGCCGACTGGATCATCGAGCTCCTGATCTCCGGGTCCAGGTCGGCGTTCTGCTCCAGATCGCCAATCAGGTCGACGCCCGACCTCAGGTTGTTCACGATGGTGAGCTTGTCGATGGACGAGTTGGGCTTGGAAAACAGCTTCTCGTTGAAGTACAGCTGCAGAGACAGAATCTGCCGCGAAACCGTCACTCTGTTGAACTCCAGGTTCTGCACCAGGTCCTGGGTCACGTCGCGCAACACGATCGAAAGATACGACTCGGCGGGGGGGACCGTTTCAAACTCGGTTGCCGACGGCAGGAAACACTCCAGAACGAACCGCGGACTCCTCCACAGCGAGTCGACGTGGCCCGTCCGGCTGCCGTCCAGGCCCTGGTGCCTCTGGAAGTGCTCGAGCGCAGGGAAATCAAACTGGGCGAGCGCGTGGCTCTCAACCTCTTCCTGCGGGTAGTACGGTCTGACCAGCGGGGACAGGTCGGGGAAAAACGGCAGCTCGGGGTCAACTTGCTCCACGGCCGCAGCCACGAGTCTGACAAGCTGTTTGGGCTCGTACGGCAGCGGCGACGAGTCGAAAGAGACGAAATGGGCATAGTTTTCCAGCTTTTCGGAGTCGATCTCCGCAATCTTGAACGTCTTTGAAAGCTCGACAAGAGTTCGGATCTGCTCTCTCAGATCGGCGTTTTCCCTGTCGCTGGACAGCAGATACGGAACCGAGACTAGCGTGTTGAAGAACAGCAGCTCTGCCAGCGGAACACGGGACTCCGAGCCATTTTGCAGGTCGATTGCCGTCTGCAACAACTGTCTATAGGTGCTGACCAGGGAGTCTCTGTTCTCTAGTATTCCGGACAAAACGGCCAGAAACTTCAAACACAGCTTGACCCTGGTGAAACAGCCGCATTCGTTGGACTCTATGTCGTCAGAGTCCTCGGACTCGGCATCGCCGGACTTCTCAAAACCGTCCTTCAGCAGTCCAAACTGCTCTTGAGCCTTGTAGTGTATGAAGTCAACGACGTAGCCGGCAACCTTTGGGTTCTTGGCGTTCACCAACTGCGTCAACGCCGCCAAAATAAACACCTTCTGGGGCTGTTCAATCACAATGGCGTACAAATAGTCCAAAATTGCGTTTCTTGTCTCGTCGTCTTCGCCGTCCATGTTCTGCGATAGACTGTTGGAGACATGGTCGAGCTCGCCTGCCAGCTGTTGCGGAACTTCGCCCAGTCTGTTGATCTCCGTGCAAATCGTTTTGGCCAGCTCAGTTTCCCGGGCGAGAAAGGATCTTTTGGGGCGTTTTGGAATCGGAAAATTGCCCGAACGCTCGAGTTCTTCTGGTCTCGAGGACTCGCGGTGGTTATTACGCTCTGGTCCACGGTGTTGCCTGTCCGAGAACGAGGGCTCGTAGCTCTCGTCGTCCGAGACACTTCTTCTCCGCTTGTGGTCCAACTGCTCGTCCATTGCGCGTGTCCGGAAAACTGTCGATGGAGAAATACCAGTCAAAACAAAGCCAAACAGGCTGTTTCTGTGAAGTTTTTCAGATAAATTTTATTTTGTCAAAAAAACTTGAAAAATAAATTTTGTCTCGAAATTTTAGCTCCGTGAAATATCTCCAAGGATAGCTGCTCTGGACTAGTCGAACACCATTTTCGGAAGCGCCCCGACTGGCTCGTTCGGCCGTCGTTCGTCATAAAATCTAGTAAATCATCACTACTTCGAGTATACATATGTATCAGTTATGGGTATCGTGGTGGTGTGCAGAAACCCAAGGGACTCGTAGGGGAATTCAAACGAGAGCTCAGCCCTGGATTTCCGAAATATTAGTGGCCTCTAAAGACAGCGATCTCCTGGAAAGCCGGCTGTTCTCTTGCGTGAGCTTTTCTATTTTGCTCTCCAGGCTCTTGATCCGCTGAACACTCGAGCGAGCGTCCACTTCGTTTTGGGTCTTGAGGTTCTTTAATGCCTCCCTCAAAGAGTCCCTTTGGTTCTGCAGCTCGTTCACCTCATCCATCGAAACCACTTGGGATCTCAGCTGCTCGTTCTCGGCCCGCAGGCGCTCCAGGTCTGTCTCTGCCGAGTCAGAGGAGGCCTGGGAGACAGTGTTCTGTAGGATTTCAATCTGGTTTCTCAGATTCGGAACAGTGACGTTGCTTAGCTCCTTGTTGTCCGTCAAAGACTTCTCGAGTCGGAACCTGAGCTCGTCGTTTTCTTTCTCCAACATCTCGTGTTTCGATTTGGTGAGCTGAATGCTCTCGTTGAGCTTGAAAATCTGGTTGTTCAGCTCCGAGTTCCTGCTAACGACTTTCTTCAGATCTTCCGCGTCGATTTCCTTGTTACACTGCTTGGCCAAAAGCTCTTCCACCGTGAATCTCTTTCTCCGCTCCTCGATCAGCTGGTTGGTCAGCGCAACCAATCGTGAAGGCTCCGAATCATGTTCTTTCACGCTGGTCAGGTCGTTGGTCTCCAACTTATGTTGTAGCTTGATTTCACGTGATATCGAGTCAGCAAGCTCGTTGGAAACAATCTGAAGTTCGTTCAGAAGCTCCTGGTTCGAGTTGAACAACTTCAAGTGCGTAGGACTGAGATTGTTGCCATCGGGCATCATCTCGCGATTTGCTGAGTTGGTCGGAGTCACGTATGCTAGGCTGTAGGCCGAGGTCTCCATTGGCTCGGGTTCCAAAACAGCAGATCTCGGTATCTCATTAGAGAGCGATTCCGCAACTGGATTTTGAGTCTCTATTATTGATGTCTCTGGTGTCTCGGATACTGGTTTTTCTTGGACTTCAGTAGTAACAGACTCATGCGTTGGAATCTCGGCTTCTGGGAACTCGACAGGGATTCGAGGAAGCGGATGAGTAGAACTCATCGACAACGGAGGTGACTGCGGGGTGTAGTTGGCAGACACTCTTTTCGGGGAGGTCAACATTCCGGAGTCGGCGGCTTCAAAGTCGGGCGAATCTTTAGAACTGCCTGCCAAGTCCAGAATCTCATCTTTCGTGTAATGCGACTCCAAGCTCAAGTCTGTAGGTCCAGAAAACGGCGATGACTTTTCCAAAGACGAACCCGTCACAGGCGACATCAACGCTTTTTTGCTGAAAGACTCGGAGCTCTCGTAGTTCACCTTACTGGATGGGGCAAGAGTAGAAGATGTGGCCAAGTGGGAATTCTTGGACTCAGGCACGCTGGAGACCAGCAAATCAGAAACCCCTGAAGCCTCTTCAGACTCGGCCATGACCGGAGCACGGACAGCCCTTTTGGATTCAGGGGATCTGAAGTCAAATTCGTCTTCGTCTCTCTGGAAAGCATTATGTTTGGTGGTGGGAGTGAGAGGTGCCTGACCGGTTGGAGCCTGGAATGAAGATTTCTTGCTGGAAGGGACATCATCAGGGTTACTTTGTTGATTAATGGAAACGTTCGCAATAGAAGGTCCTTTCATAACATGATTCATGTCGACTGTCCTGAGTGGACTCGAGAATTTCTGCGGAGAGCTTCTTGAATTCTGATTTGAAAAATCTCCCGTCATCGATTCAGAGTCCATATTCATGTTTAAGTCGACGATTCGACTCAGCCTGATGTCGTTATCGTCACCACCCATGTTCAATGTCAATCTGTAATTCATCAGCGAGTCGGATGGAGTAATCGGGGTCTGTGGTAGTTGTTTGTTTTTGAACTGTGCCGGGTTATCTCTTTCCGGAATATTGATCGTCAGACCCTGGTGCTGGCTTCTATACGATTGGCTGTTAACCGGCAATGAAGGAGCCATTTCGGGCTGGTAATATGAATCACTGCCCGCCGATGTATCCAGATGGTCGTGGTTCTCTCTTCTGTTCTTGAAAGACATCTTCTTGAAAAAGCTTTTGGCACTAGGCAACTTCGGGCTCGGATTACTCGATGCAGGCTTGCTGAACGCCTCCTTGAATCCCATGAATGGAGACCTTTTAGTCTGCTCCGGCTCGAGATTGGGAGACGGTGGTGTGTCCGCCATCTGGGGCGCAGGAGGGGGTTTTCTGTTTAATCTGATTCTGGCCGACGAGTTCGACGACGATCTATGAGAACGTGATTCGGCGCTGGAGTTCGAGTTCTCTTCCGTCGGAGCAAACTTGTTCTCAGCCGGGCTCAGCATAGACCTATACTGTGTTGTCGGATCTCTGGTGGAGACATTCGCAGCAACTTCAGGTTCCTTTCCACCGTCTTGCTCCGACTGTTCGGCACTGTATACGGTGTGGTCAGGCGTCTTCGAGATAGAGTCAAACGAATTCTCCTCGATCGTTTCCTGGACGGCGGGAGGATGCTCAAATACCTGGCTGTCGTAAGGAGACGCGCTATTTTCGGTTGCATAGTCTGACGAAGGAGCTGTGACATCCACGCTAGGGGCCGGTATGGTAGTGTTGGCCGTCTCGTCCACGGAAACATTACCCTCTGCTGAGAAGGGCAGTTCAGTGGCAGTGACAAACACGTCTTGTTGTGTGGTTGTTCCGTCAGCAAGTTGGTAGACCTGCGAGCTGACCTGTCTTTGCTGGGCATGGGCACTTGCGTCGGAAGAAAGAGCCGAATAAGCTGACGAAATCGACCCAGTCATCAACGAGTTCATTCTGTTGTGAGCGGATTTCATCGATGTGGTTCTCGCATCCTGGATAGTTCTACTGTAGCTGGACTTGGACGGCGAGATCACCGGTTGCGGGTTCTGGGTTTCCGTCCTCTGTTTCTGTTGTCCTCTCTCGCCGATCGATGGGCTTTCAACGGTCTGGCTTTCAACAGTCTGACTTCCAGCTGTCGGAGTCCGATACAGAACCTCTTTCAAAGGCGATCCCGTTGCTGGCGACACCAATTGCGAGTCGGTCGGGAGCTGCTTTGTTCTTTCTGTTACTTCCGTCTCCGTCGATGCTTCCTCCCCAACTATTGACTCCTGGTAGACAGGGCCGTCCGCCTCTCCGGCCTCGTCCTCGTCGTCGCTATTCGCAAAAACGTACCTGTTGACCTTTGCTTTTCCGGCCTTGACAGGCTGGAACGGCTCTGTCTCGACAGAGTCGCTCACAGGAGCCGCTCTCGTGGGTTGTTCCACCGTGGATGCTTCTGGTATCTGCTGGAAATGCTGTTGAGCATGCATCTGCTGTCTCTGAGGAGGATACTGTTGCTGAGGGTAAGCCTGGCCGTTTCCGTTCGGAGGTATAACAGAGGCTGGCAATGACGAGAACGGCCGATTAGCACGCGGGCCGTTCAATGCTGGGGCGGGCACCGCTGCTGGTGCCGATGCCAATGTCGGTCCGTTGTGCTGTCTGTACATGAGAGATGGATCATTCGCCATGGGAGCCATCATTGGGCCCTGGCCGTATCTCGACTGCAACGACATGGCCCGGGGGGTCCCGTAAACAGGCTCTCCGGGAACCGGGCCGTTTTGGTACGGAACCGGATACTGATTGGCAAACGGAGCTGGTCTTGATTGCATCGACATTGCTCTGGGGTCTCTGGCAAACCTGTTGTTCATAGGATTACTAGACTGCATCGACATGGCCCGGGGGTAGCCAGGCATCTGCTGAGGCATCTGTTGAGGTACCGGGCCCGTTGGCAAGCCGGGGCTCGCTGTCGCCGCCCGCGTGGCCAACAGCTTCTTTTGTTTCGTCATCTGTTTTCTGTACTGTGTGTTGGATAGCTGGCCGTTCGGACCCTTGGGCTTACTCGACAGGATCGGGATGTATGGCTTTGTATCCACTGCTGCCGATCCGTATCTGCCACCGCCTCTGATGTGCTGTAGATCGTCAAATGAGACGGTAGGATTGTCGCCGTTTTCGTACTCCTCGTCCTGGTTTCCGTCTCCGTCCGCATCGCCGTCTCCGTCGCCCGAGTACGACCGGCCGAGCTTCATGCCCTTCTTGAAGAACTTGTTAACCTGCGACGCCGAAGAGGTCGAAACCAACGACCCGCGGCGTGACTGCGGGGCCGAGTAGATTGAGGGGTCGGGCCGCACAGGTCTCCCTTGGGGCATCTGTGGGGACATGGGCTGGGCGTAGTAAGGAGAGTAGCTGCCCGCTGAGCCAGGTGGTCCAGGTGGTCCAGGGCCCGGAGCCCACCCTCCAGGAGCCCCATAGCCTTGTTGATACTGTGCCGGCGGGGCTCCCCAAGCCGGAGCGTTATAGTAGCCCTGTTGGACTGGCTGAGGTGGCCCCTGGTGCATTGGCTGACCCGGTTGCCCTTGTTCACCAGGCCGGCCAACTGGAGTCTCGTGCGTGATGTCAATGAAAGCAGTCTGGTCCAGAGCCCGACTCTGGTTCGATCTGGGCACTCCGTTGACCATGTTCATCTCCCGCTTGTTTCCAGCCATCATTGCGGTGCTTATGGGAGATTCAAAGCGAGTTTGATGTCTTTGCTAAACAAGATTAACCGAAAAACAAATACAAATACTATGTCCCAGCAAATCCCATACAAACCTATTTTTTTTTCCCTTCTCTGATTTCCCACTGAACAATACATATGCAGGCCGGTATTGTCCCCGTGGCGGCGAACGCCGATCGCTCGCGGTCGACGCGAACGAGCTGCAGTGGCGCGCCAGAAAACAGAAAATCTGCCAGTTTCAGTTCGCGTGGCGCAGCGCGCCTGCACCGCCCAAATTACAGCGCCGCGAATTTTCGTCGGGCAACTCCAGATGGAAAATGCCAGGCTCTCCCGAGGCAGCAACAGAATCAGGGCTGTGCGTAATGAATGCCCAAATCCACGCTATTGGCGTATTACAGACGATACAAAAGAAAGCCAACATAAAGAGGAATTTCATTTGCTCGAGACAGGCAAGTTGCTCACCTTGCCCACCACGTTGTACCTGTTGGAAAAGAACGTGTACCAGTCCTGTAGAACCTGGTTTTGTCTTTCAGTGAGCACAGAGTAGTCCCAGCTGACCTTGAGGTCTGTGTCTTCGGGCTTGAGCGACGACTTTCCCAGTGCCCGGGACGCGTCCCGGCCCACGAGCACGTGGTAACCCTTCCCCACGCCGTAGGCCTTATGGTTATCCGAAACGTCGAAAACCGTTCCCTTGATGGCTATGTACATTTTGTCCGATTGTTCGCCTGGGCTCGTCAGTATGGTGTTGCCGCAGAGATAGATCATCCGCACTTACCGTCGCACAGTCGGAGCTGTTCCACTGTGATTGGGTCATCCTTGGGAGCAGCGAGCTCCACCGGCGTTTTGGGCATAAACTTCTTGCCGCTCATGGCTCTGTTTTGAATGAATATCGTATCAACCCCCTGGGACTTGCCCGTATCTTCGGGTGAAAAGTTTACAAGTTTCGAGAAAAGTTCAAAAATCAGGCAGCTCAGAACATTTTTGACGGGCAAATCGAAAACACTTGGTGGTACGCTGGTTGTACCCGATGCATTATTTTTGTTACTTGTACAAACTTCTACGACTATAGCGCAAAAATGCGCTCTAATCACTGCTCTTTTTTTGTTTCCTCTTCCTTTGTCTCTTCTCCGCTCAATTCCTCGTTGGTCTTCAACTTGGCCTTTTCGTTCGCAAGCTCAGCAATGAACCAGGTCACAGAAGCCCATAATAATAGTGCGATCACCAAAAGATTGACAAAGTGGATCGATCTGCTGAGATAGATCATGGCCCCGAGCGACATCGTTAAACACGCAAATGAAGCATGAGTAGCCGTCACCAATGCCGGGCTCGTGCCGGGCTGAAACACCGTCTCCCACAGTTCGGTAATGAAGGATGACATTGTTGGTCGGTCCGATATCACCAATGATCCCCGGATTACTCAAAGCGACTAGCCGAGCAAATATTTGCCCTTGATATAAAATTATCTACTTTTCGCACACAAACTTTTTTCCATCCATATCCATTTTTTACCTCTAGCAGCCATCCAAGTCCCCTTGCACCCAACATGACAGACGATTCCTCCTTTCTGGATACCCCTCTGCGTCTCTTGAACCTAGATGAAGACGCTCGCTCAAAATTGGCTCAGGTTCCCGACTACCCGCTTGACTACAACATTTTTCTGTTCAAAGGAATAAAAGCTGCAACAGATGACGCGTCGATCGACCTCATTCGATTCCGTCTCGATCTTTTTGAAAGCATCCCCAAGGAATACGTCTCGCTGCTTTTCCACGGGGTTGCGACGGATGCGTCCACAGGCCAACGCCGTTTGGAGAAAACAACAACTTCACGACTACACGATCGCCTGTTGGGTTTGCTGATTCTGGAACGACACAGAAGAGATATCGTCGCTCTCAACAAAATGCTCGAATCGACGCAGAATATTAAGTTGATCGAATTGCAAGATCCTTACAAATACGAGATCAAGTCCCCGCTGTATAATGCACTGCAAAAGGACGTGGAAAACTACACCGCCAGTTTTCAACGGTTCTCCATGCTCCAGAATATCGAGTATCAGTATGAGCATACCCTTGACGACAACGACTTTCACCACGATGACGATTTGGTTCTACACTTCTGCAACGACGAGATTCTGACATTTTCAATCCCGGCTGAGTCAGACGTTTCTGCCCATCTCGAAAAGGCCAAAGTTGCTCAAGTTTTGATCCCGCTGGCCTCACGGGCCATGCTGATGGACCAATAAATTAAAAATGCAAGCGGCCTTTTTGTTCCCAATTTTTCAGGGAAAGTTTTAGTACCGCATCATTCTGTTGTTGGAAGTTTGTTTTGGGATACGTTTCCCCAGTAATCGTCAAGGCAGTGCAAGGCAGTGTATTTTTTTCAAAAGTCAGATAAATAAAAAACGACTGGGCACTGTTTTTGCTATCTCCTTCTCTACACCGACAGGAAACCAAATCGGAGCCAAAAAAACGTGCGGGAAAAGACACAAGCGTCGCAGCTGAACACTTGACATGTACCAACCATCTATGAATTACTTGGAGGAGACTGTTACCCCAAAAAAGACCAGAAGAAAGCACAAAAACTCGCACTTCGGGTGCCAGGTGTGCAAGAAGAGAAAAATCAAATGTGACGAGAGATTGGTTCCCGGATGTCTGAATTGCGAGAAGATGAGTCTTACATGTTCGTACAGCAGTCTGACTCCAGCAGAGCTTGCTAGCTATCGGTCAAAATTGCAAAACAATGACTCGGGCGAGAGATTTCTTCCTCCAGGAATGCCCATTAACAAACGAGCTTCTGCCGCGACCGGTAGTTTAGTCCCCGCGACGGACTCGTCGTCCAGTTCCGGCGGCTCCTCGGTGCGTTTCCCCGGCCGACATTCGACTATCGGAAGCAGCGCAGACGAAGCTATGTCCAGGGACGCTTTCTTCAGCTACTCTTTCAACGAGGACTCAACGATTGCCTCCAGTAATATGAACCCCGGTGGTGCAGCAGGCCCCAAGAGTTCCGGCTCGCCTTCGAATCCCGAAATGCTAAATCGGTACTCTCGGAAAGTGGGGATTTCAATCCCTATATACAACATTGAGTACGCTTATCTCAAGCAATTGAGCTCGTTCATGGAGCTGGTCAAGGAGTCGAGGGAGAGCAGTCTGACTCCTTCTACCGAGCTGTTTACCTCCGGCATTGCTGACCACTACATCAAGCTTTACTTCAAAAAATGCTTTTCAGTTCTTCCGTTTTCCAGCCTCAACAGAAGCACGTGCATTCTTTTCGCAACCAATTTCTATACCGCTTTGCTCACCCATGGAAACCAGCTCAGGCTGGAGAACAAACGTGGAGTGGTGAGATTTCTGGAAGAATTATCGCCTTTGCTTCTGTCGGACGCTTTGAAAGGGTCCAAGGACGTGATCAGTTTCCACGATAAGATCACGTACGCTCAATTTGAAGTTCTGACGTGCTCAACTCTTTTGCTGTGTTTCTCGCCGATTTACGAGGGATACGAATTTCAGAAAGCAAAGGCGTTCTCGGGTGGAGTTTTTGCCATAGCTATGAGCGGAGTTGTCGGTTCGCGGTCAGAAGCCTCAACGATCGATGCTAAAGCCAGTTCTGTCTCGTTTTTGAGCACCGCTTTGCTTCACTCGCTTAAATCGCTTTACTTTCCACCCTATGACGCTCGTTTTCTCAACAACGTTTTGGAAAAGCTGCTACTTTTCAACAAAATGAGCAATATTTCCGACGACGATTACCTCAGTGACAAATACCATAAACTCAAGTCGTTTCTCGAGGAATACTGCTCGCTCCTGCGCAACATAAGGAAAGACGATGGCTGTCTCAAGTACCCAAAATACTTCAGTATGCGGATCTCGCACGATTTTCATGTCATTTTACCAATAAATCTGGGAAACATGGAATGTTTAAAGGAAAAAGAGTTCGTTTTGAATCTCTTCTACATAGCCGTCGGGGAAGGGTTGTTTGCTATTATGCCCGAAATCATTTTCCTGCGGCTGACGGACTTTCTCGGGAATTTGCGTCTCATCTTTCAGACCCATGGGAAGCCGGAATTTCTTTATAAAGTGGCTCTCACGCATTCTTCACGCTACCAGGTTTTTGCCAAGTATCTGATTCGAATGTTCACCTTTTTCAAGAAGAGAAGAACCGTCATGTACAGGAGCACCTCAGTGACCGACCCGTTTGCGTCGATGGGACTTCCTCCACCGGGGGTGCTTGAAAAAATGGACGAAAGCAGAGTGACGCAGCTTGTAAACGCGTCAATTGCCGCAAGCTTCTCTCAGGAAGTAACGATGTCTTCCTTTGAGGAAGGGTTCATAGGCCCGGAGAACTACCCGTCCTTCAGTTTCCAGTCCATGGCTGTTCGATTCGAAGACAACGACGTCGGAACATTCGGCACAATGAGCATCCAAGACACACAAGAAGAGGAGGTGCCGTTTACCCAATTTATTTGCGAAGTCGACTGGAATTCGAACGGGCTTTTATCAGGCGATTTTAGCCCAGACGAGAATCACGATCAGTTAGCCGATCTGATCGCAATGCAAAATATTATACGGCTGAATGACATCTCCGAGTACTGTTTCATTCTTCGAAAAAAAATCATTGATTACTACTGGAGAAGGTGAGTACCGGACGAGTTTTTTTGTTCTGCAGAGTATAGATGACAATTGATCTGTCTACCGATTAGTGTCTTTTTTCTGTAAACTCAAAATCGGACTGTTTTGATTTATCCCCCAAGTAACCGCTCAATATGGTGCAATGTTTCTCCTTGGCACCGTCGATGCTTTCAACGCATGCTGAAGCAATAGTCAAATAAGCTTTTTTTACTTTGCACTTTTTTGGTAGCAAGTCTTGTCTTTCTCTCACTGGCCTGGTAATTGAGCAGAATATTTCTGCAAAAGCCTCTTCTTCCAGCTTTTCAGTACTCTGTACTTCATTTATCTGGTGCCTTGCAGTGGGAGATGTTTTCAACATTGCTGTCGGAAATGATGCTCTGTAAGTGAGTTTGATAAAACAGAGAAAAATGCATTCTGTCTGGTGGATGCAGGACAGATTCGGTCTCGAGTCTCTAGTTTTGAAAAGTTTATGCCAGCAGAAACTGATCCTGACAAACAATGAAGAATGGGGGAGTTCGCTTGTTCTACTCATGGAAGGTTTTGCAGGGATCCGTAATATAAATAGTTAGATACCCAACCGAGTTAACTTCAGCGCTTTAATAAATCTCTTTTGCCTACATTGAAGTCAACTACTTACTGAAAATCAAATCATTTACACTATGTTGGGAAAGAATTTACTTTTGAGCGCAGTTCTGCTTTTACCAGTCTCTCAGGCTGCCGCAATATGGGATGAGGAAACCACCATTACTTCTACCAAGTCGACATACTGTTCTGAAGACGATGAAACCTCTACCCCGATCACTATCAAGCCAACTAGCTCGGTTTCAAACACCACTTGGGCCCTAAGCTCTAGTACCTCCGAGATTGACTCTACCAGTACTGTTTTATCAACCAGCGTTGTTTACAGTTCTAGTGCCGTCTCCAGGTAAGTTACAACAAGCTTCACTGTCGCAGACCTTTTATTTTTCTGCATCAGCCTCTTTGTGGCTGAAATTTTAGTTCCAACTAACATCTGTCTCCTCCTTCTAGCACCGAGCCATGCAGTTCTGATAAACTTCTTAGCTCCAGTTCCCCAGCCCACTCAAAAGTTGTTGCCAGTACCAGTGCCCCAGCCAGTAGCACCACCGGTATCACAACCGTGACTGTTGGAACCTCCGTTTTCACCACTGGTTTCATCTGCTACGAAACTACAACCCTCGGATACACTACTGTTGTGACCACATACTGTCCGATCTCATCTGAGTCTACCGTGGTTGAAACTGCAACTGCTACTCCAAGCACTCACGTTATCGAGAGCACCGCCGTTGGCACTCCTTCAGTCGAGACTACTGTTGTCAAGACTTCTGCAGTTGAAAGCACTGAAGTTGCAAGCACAGTTGTTGAGTCTACTGCCGTCGGTACTCCAGTTGTTGAGTCCACCGTGGCTGGACAAACCACTGTCACTGAAACCACCGCACCAGCCTCAAAAACCACTCCTAAGGCAACCGCAAAGCCTACTGCTGTCGCCTCTTACCACTCCACCGCGGGTACATTGGTGAGTGTTACTGCTAGTTCGAAGGTTTCATTGGCTATTGAAACACAACTGAGTGCCGGTGCCGAATCGCTCTCTGTGGAACGGTTCTCAGCCTACGCTCTCGTTTTTGCTGCCATTTCTGCCCTCATTTAATCGGGAAGTTCCAGCCTTCCCTTCCTTAATTACTTTCTTTAGTTTTCCTTGCTGTTGTCCCCCGTTTCTTTGTTCTAAACAAAATAATGCAGTCTTCTTTTCTTAAATTAGCCCTGGAGATCTCTTAATACCATACCAGGAATATATTCTGCTCCCAAAACGGTTTAGTCACGTGACTACAATAGACGGCTAAAAATGGTAGCAGCTTTATGTTTCCGATATGCTGCCCAAATAACCACCAGGGGAGTGCTCGGCTCAATGGAGCGGGCTGCAGATGAAATAGATAAGCGAGTGACGTTACTTCTCCCGAAGTGGACGTTTTCAAGTGGTTCCTACTTGTTTTACTGGTTGTAGCTCGGGAGCCACGCTTTAATTTGAGTATGCAACGTCTGCATCTGGAAACTATTGGCGGGGTCAATTTACGAGCACGTCCAAGAGTCGTCAATTGGTTCGAACGTGCCCGAACCTCCACGTTGCTAGATATGGGCGAAAGACCGATAACTCTCGGGATCTTTTCTGACTTTCAGACCAAACCGAACTGCCATATAGCGGGGATAACTCTTCCGCTACAAATAGCTGCATTACTGCATCTCGAAATGGCTTTGAAGTACCGAAATTTCATCTAGCCGATTCCCAATCAGTTGAATACAGAAAATGTTCTCACTTAAATTTGCTCTCGTCTCGACTCTGCTGGCTACCATTTCCGCCACTGAACCTTCCCCGAAGGAGGCAGACTCGCCGGCCGGCTCTTACGCTATCGCTAATTTCCCCAGCGGAGGATCTAGCAAAGTATCCGGCTCAATCAAATTCCAGGCCGAATCCGATGGCCAGGTTTCGGTTTCCGTGGACTTTTCCGGCTTGCCTTCGTCGGGTTATCCGTTTATCTATCACATCCACACTGATAAGGTTCCTGCCAACGGTAACTGTACCGCTGCTGCCGGCCACCTGAACCCATTCGATGCAGCAACGCCTTGCAATAAGACTCTAGGAACTGAGTACTGCGAATTGGGTGACTTATCGGGAAAATGGGGCAGCTTCAACACTTCTTCGTTCGAAACCTCATACGTCGACCCATACCTGTCGCTGAATCCAGACAGTGAGAGTTACTTTGGTAATAGATCAGTTGTGATCCACTTCAGCAACACCAGCAGAATTGCTTGCGCCAACCTGGAGTATTTCACAGGCTCGGGTAGCGCCACTAACTCGTCGTCTACAGCCTCGGCATCAGCAGAGGTCTCAACTGCTGGGGCTAACACTCTCGCGGTTGGTAGCTTCTTGGCAGTCGTGGCTGGGTTGATGGCCATGATGGTGTAGAGATGTTATAGCGTAGATATATCTCGTAAGAAATATATTGCTGGTCTTTTGAATTACACTATCCAATGTCGTGCAGCATGCCACCACTACTAGGAATTAGATGCTTGTTTGCCAATTAGCATTGGGATGCCTCTCCTCTAGTAAACAGAAGCCTCGGTGATGCTCATAGAAATTATATATCAGCTCCGTGAAAGAAGCCAACCTATATATCCTCATGTAAGTCGATTAAACCACCTCCGCTGAACAACTATGGAGCGAACAGCCAACTTACTCGACTTCGTTCTCGAAAGTCTCTCCCTCAACCAAATCTGGGATCTCGTCATCGCCTTCAGCTGCACCTCCTTGAGCGCCCTTCAAAGCGTCCATGGCACCTTGGTTCTTTTGGAACGACTCGGCGATCTTTTGCAACAAACTCAAGTTTTCGGCACCCAACTGTGGCAGGATGTTTGGAATCAACTCGGTGATGTTCTTCTCCTGGGCAAATCCGCTGAAAGTGTAGGTGTTGTAGGCGGCAGCGGCTTGGACACCGACTCTGTTGAAGTGCAACACCTTTCCGTCGTCCTTGAAGAAGTTGGCTTCTTCAACACCGTCCAAGACCTGGGCGTTCAACTTCTTCAAAGTGTTTTGCAACTGAGAGTCGTCAGCCTCAGAAGACTTGTTCACCTTCTTGGCCTTGATTCTTTGTCCACCAACCTTCTTGGCGGAGGTCTTTTGCAACTTGGCGAGCTTTTCTGGATCGATTGGCATTTTCTAATATGTTATCTTTGGATTGACCGTTGCTTTTAACAGATGGAGCCCGAGGAGATCAAATTGCCTTTCAAGATTTCTTTATAACGCTTACTCTTTCCAAATTTTTCACATTTTTCATTTTCTCGACGACGGGAAAAAACATCCGTACACCCCCTTTCTTGCCTCTGAGCTGTTACGAAGCCCTGCCCAAGCGTTGGAGAGAGCTGGGAGCTGGGAGCTGGGAGCTGGGAGCTGGGAGCTAAAAACATAGCCGGTCAGGGCTGCGTAACAGATAACTGCACAGCCTCAACGGTGGCAGGAGATTTGGGTAACTTCAGCAGCATTAAAAGTATCTAAATGTACAGAGAGAATAGGGTAAGTTACAAGTCCTACCAGGAGCCATTGGACGAGACGTTTCCGTTGCTCTTCTCGCTCGGAACCTCGCCTTCCGGGCGGTCCTCGTTCAGTTTCATCAGCAATCTTTCTCGGTTTCTTTTGCACGTGAGGGTGTCTATGTGCCGTTTGAGAGCGTCTTTTCGAGCAAAACCCTTGTGGCAAAGCGGACAGATGTTGGGGGGAACTTCGAGGTGGATCTTTTCGTGTCTTTTCAGGTCGGAAGACCGCTTGAACGGCATGGAACATGTTCCACAGGTGTATGTTCTGAGCGACTCGTTCTCGCCCGACAGCTGTCTGGTGGACTCGGAGTCAGAGTTGTAGGAGTCATGGCGTCTTGGAGAAGAAGCCGAGTCCAGCTTTTGCGATTTATAGAGAGAATCCGGGTAATCAAACGTCGCAGTCGACTTTGTAGAGCTTTCTGCCCTTCCGACGCCTCCTGCCCGCAGGCTGGACAGGGGGGCAGTAACTCCGGCAGAGGACGTCTGCGACGATATAGAAGGCCTTTGAGAGCCTTGGCTCTGCTGTCGGGCTGTCATGAGGCCCAACTGCTGCAAAAGTTGGACATCGCGGGTCTCGTTTTGCTGTTGTTGTTGTAGGAGAACAGAGGTGGCGGCTGTGGTTGTTGTACTGCTACTGGGTCTCCCCACGATTGAGCTGATCTTCTGAAACAGCTCGTGCTGTTCCGCGGCACTCATGTTCTTTATGCTGGACGTGAGCTGGCTGATCAGGTCGCCCGAGGACGGATCAGGGCCCCGGAGCTCGACGGAGGACCCGCGAACGGTTCCGCCAAGACCAGAAGATGCTGTCGGCCTAAACGCGTCAAGATCAAGCTGCGGGAACGGGGCGAACGCGTTCAGGTTGTCAGCGCTCGGGTTCAGCGGGTAATACGCCTGGTTGGGGACTGACGATTGCGAGGCAACAGAGTTGGCATTGAACTCCCGTGAGATAGGAAGACCTCCGTGGGGAGAGTTCACGTATTGCAGGCGGTTCAAAATGTCCCGGATGGTGGGGTCGATCCGGTACTGGTGTTTTTTAATAACCTCGTTGGCCAGCTTGAAGAATTCCACGTCCTCAGTGGTGATGGGCTCATTTTGAACCTTGGCCGCTCGATTCGGCGAAATTTTCGGCTTGGACGAGTTTATCAACTCAATTAAAAGTCGCTGTATCTCCTGTCTGGAATGCGGCTGGTCTGGCTGGTTGCTCATGTTTGCTTCAAACAGTCATCCTTATTAGACTGACAACGTTCACCGGCTCGTTTGCACCACAACGCTGCAAAACTGGTCAGAAAAACTGGCCCATCAACTCTTAAGAGACTCCGTTCGGATGCTGTAACACTGGATCGTCTCAACGCTTCACCGTTGCGCTTCTTCACCAAACAGTGGCTATTGCTTGAAAGACCTGCATGGTAAAGTTTGTGAAATATTATGTCGGGTCACGTGTTTTTGGGAGATACACAGCCGTCCCTGCACAGCCAGAGATTGCACAGCCGACTTTTCTGCGCAGGAACGGCGCTCGCGAACGGTGAACTGAATAATTTTCGCTCCTCTGATAGCACAGCCCTGTTTTTGATCCGCCTCGACGCACGCCGCGCAGGGCTTTGTGTCTGGTGCTGGCGAATCAACCCCCGCAGCAGCGTTTACGGAATCGCGGACTGCGCTACAATGGCGTTTTCAAACGTCTAAGACTCACTTAACTCTAGATACTCTTTTCCAGCATAGACTCCCTAGCTGGACCGGTTCCGACCCACTGGATTGGAACTCCGACAAAGTCCTCGATAAACTTGAGGTACGACTTGGCGTTGGCTGGGAGCTTATCGTAGGTCTGCACTTGGGTGATGTCTTCCTGCCAGCCGGGAAGGGTCACGTACTCAACCTCCACCTTTTCCAGCAGGTGCAGGTCCTCTGGGAACGACTCCAACTTCTTTCCCTTGTACTTGTAGGCAATACCAACGTCGATGTTTTTGAAAGAATCCAAAACGTCCAGCTTGGTGATGTTGAGCGAGGTGTAGCCGTTGATCAAACACGAGTATCTGAGCACCACCAGGTCCAACCAACCGCAACGTCTCTTTCTGCCGGTCGTGACACCGTATTCGTGGCCAATGGTCTGCAGCTTCTCTCCTTCTTCGTTCAACTGCTCGGTTGGGAATGGGCCTTCGCCCACTCTCGTGGTGTAGGCCTTCACCACACCGTATATGTTCTTGATGGCCCGCGGCGGAATACCCAGACCGGTCAAAACACCTCCGATACCGGTGTTGGACGACGTCACGTAAGGATACGTTCCGAAATCAATATCCAGCATCAAAGCGTTGGCTCCCTCAACGAGAATCTTCTTCCTCTCGGCAATGGCCTTATGCATGAACTCGACAGAGTCCACCACAAACGGCTTGATCTTCTCTCTCAAGTCCTTGTATCTCGCGATTTCAGCCTCCACGTCCACGTCAAAAACTCCGTATCTCTTCAAACGCGTGTCCACAAGCCTTCTAAGACGTGTCTCAAACTCCTTCCACGACTCAGGCTCGTCGCTCACCAGATGGTGCACTCTGATACCCGATCTCGAAACCTTGGTCGAGTATGCTGGACCGATACCTTTTCCTGTGGTTCCGATCGACTTTTTGCTCGTGGAAAGCTCACCTTCTCTCAGCTTGTCCACTCTCTGATGGAAATCGAAAACCAGGTGTGCTCTCGACGAAACAAACAGTCTTCCCGAACAGTCCAGACCTTGCTCCTCGATCTTTTCAAGTTCCTCGAAAAAAGACGGAATATGAACAACCACACCCGATCCAACGAGATTCACACACTTTGGATTCACCAATCCCGATGGGAGCATGTGAAAATCGTATTTTTTCTCTCCAACAACGATCGTGTGGCCAGCGTTGTTGCCTCCCTGACATCTCGCACAAACCTCAATATCGTCACACAGCAAATCCACCAACTTTCCCTTTCCTTCGTCACCCCATTGGGCACCTAAAACAACGTCAGCCATCCTGTCTTTGTAGTGCGTAGTTTGATCTAATGAACGGTATTAAAACACGTTAATCCAGCAAAAGAAGGAAACGTTTTCTCTCTGTGTCTTGTCGTTTTTAAAAAATTCAAGTTATACATCTCAACGCGGTCACGGGAACAGAGCCCGTGGTGAAGAAATTCCCCGCTACGCCCCGGCAGCTCCACCGGGCCAGTCAGCGGGCCAGTCAGCGGCCGGCGGTCCGGGCGCGCAGAGTCACCGCTAATTAATTGCAATTAAATCGAAGTTACAGATTACCTAAGCAACCTTCGGAGATCAGCGAGATTCTTCGTTTCAGTATAAACTCCAGTGTTTAGGGAACTAACGTACACAGAATGTTGACACAACGGACGGGTTTCCTCCTTACAGCGCTATTCAAGCGCTGTTGGCCTTGACCTCCTGGTCCTCCTCGACACTGGCCACGTTCTCGTTCTTGTGGAGCGATTCAGCGTGGATGCTTGGTAGCTTGACCCTGGAAAATAATCTATGTTAGTACCGTCGTTTCAGTAGTTGGCAGCGTCGGAGTACTTACGAGAATCCCTTGATCAAGCTGTACTCATGCTGGATTTCCCCGCCAATGGCCTTGATTCCTTCCTTGAACCTGTGAGGAGTTAGTAATCTTCTTTTAAAAAAGCTAGTTGAAGTTTTGACGTACTTAGCTAGAGCAGGATCGGTAGTTGATTCCTTGAGAGTCACCTATTTTGAAAAACGTTAGTCGCTGTGCTCGCACCCTGGCTTTCCCAATGCACACTCACGATAAAGGTTTTATTGTCAGACATTTTGGTGTTGTTCAGTAGAAGTACGATGGTATCTGTAACTCCAACAGTAAAACAGGGCTCGTCTCTTTATGAACGCCTTCCAACATTATAGCAATCATTATCTAACACCTCCTGTATCTGGAAGCGGTCTTAAAAGGTCGTGTGATTACCACTGGATGAGAAATGCTGGGGAACGTGGAGGGGGCTGGGCACGTGGCTAGTAAAGAGGCTGAATACGCTGTGGCTAGAGCTCTCATGTACTTTTTTTTTGTCGTTGTTTTTTTGAACTTTTTCTTCCAACACTGAAACCTTTCCTGACCGGATTGAAACAGTGACCGGAAACCAAATTCAACCGAAACAGCCCCGAAACGGGTGCCGTCAATTTCCACCAGTAATCTACGACTTTGACGACTCCCAATTGTAAAAATATTGTTGAGTACAACTCGGCTATCTAATAACGAATTCCATGGGACAGAGCCAATCCTCAAAGTGTTCTTTTTTCCAGTTCTTCCTTGGGAACTCTGCATTTTTTTTTAGACCTGCGTCCCTTCCAGTGGTTGACCAATTGGTATGGTCTTTTGAAAGACTTTGAGCAGCCCCAGTTAACCCCTGTTTTAGGGTCGTAGCCTGAGCAACGGTAGGTGTGGCTATTGGTGCTGTGTTGTTCAAAAAGATGTCTTTTCAAGTAGTCCATAGACTTAAAAGTCACACCGTTTCTGCATCTCTCCACAGGACATCTTATTCTCTTGTGAAGATGTCTTTTTGTCTTTAGTGTCTCTAGTATTGTGCGTAGGTGTTGCTGTATCTCCTCGTGCGTGAGTTTGTCCTCTGTGACGAGCGAGTGTTCGGGGTAGGAGTATTTCTCCTGGCTTATGGCATGATCCTCATCCTGCGTAGCGTAAATGTGAGGTAACGTGAGTCTGTGGGCTTCGGAGCAGTCATGGTCGCGAGATTCTGAAGCGGAGCGCACGTCAAAGGAGCCTGGGGTCGGTAGCACCGACTGTGATTGCGCCTGCGCTGGAGGCTCTTGTTGCGGGAAGTAGGACAGTTCTCGAAGCGGAGATTGAGAGTCACGGGAGCCTTGCGAGCTGTGCGGGTCCAAAGAGTCTAAAGGGTCCACCATGGGGAAGCCCAAAGGAGCTGGCAAGGACGACGCAGATTGGGCACCTAAGTGGGCTGCCAAGGCGACAGACTGCTGACCAGGGAGCAAGGGGGGCGCCATCCAGGGGGAGTCGCTCTGACCCGATGGATTCGTCCAGTTGGTGGCCGTGTAGCTATTCTCCTGAAATGGTGCGATTAAATTCAAACTCCAGAGCTGGAGCGGAGGCAGACTGACCGAGTCTTTCGGAGCCACGGCAAGGGAGGCGTCTGAGACAGAATTATTGCCACCTCCCGAAGACTGAGCGTACCAGTACGCTGAACCTCCCGAAGGTCCAGTGGGTCCAGGTGCTCCAGGGGTCCAAGAATTATCACCGAAAGCTGGGGTAAAGTCGCTGTTCATGCTGTTCAGGGTGCACAAACTCAGGCTGGTGATTGAGAAGAAGAAGGTGTTTTCTGCCTTGTTCAAAGCTGTTTACAAGTTTCCAACGCTCTCATCTGCTAATCAACGCACACAAGGATTCTAGTCCTTTTTAAGATTTCTGGTGATCGCCAAAATAGTGGTTTGCTGCATCAAGTTTCCACTCCATTTATGCTAGAAGTATGTACACCGCCCGCAGGCGAACGCTCGACGGCTGCGCGAGGATGGGGCATGGAGGCTTTGCGGAGAAAAACGACTCATGAAGCTGCATTCTTGCGGGATGGGTTTTCCTGCAGCGCACGGGTAGCAGCGGGTCCAACGGTGCAGGGGGTGTGAACTGCATACATTTGGGGCCGCGAGGATCGCTTTTCCCAAAGAGCGCATTCTGGCGGCAACGTTGATGCATTATCTCCATGAAAGCTACAGCACAGATGTAGGCCGTTAGACCACTGGTACCAGGGCTGGTAGGATCATTTCCTGAATAGGAAATTTATCAGAATAGGGATGCGCGTCTGCTGCACCTCAAAGCATGATTGTACTAACCGAAATGCCGGAGTAGCGTAGATGCCCTACGACAGCCAGTTTGTTGTTCTTGGCACCGAACGACCCCGGTGATCTGCATTGAGCTGGAAAAATAACTTTCCAACAGATCTTGCTTCCCCTGTTTTGGAAAGCGATCAGTGAACGTCTGGTGTGGATGCCACGGCAAAACGGAAAACGGTAACCCCTTTTAGGTTTCCGACAAGTCGGATTGTCGCCTTCGAAGAATGATAAGCCGTTTGTTCATGAGGGTCAAGGCGTTCATGGAGTGCGTGGGACCTGCGCGTTCATGATGTAATGCTCAGCCAGCGTCACAGTCGTTGAGCGATTGCCTTGGCTCTCGAGTTGAGAGATAAATTTTGCACCGCCGAATCCGTGTAAGGATGTGGTTTGTCAGAATTGAAATTTTTCAGTAAAAAAAAAAATAAAATAAAATTTTTTTTATCAGAGACACTAAAAACGAAATACTGTAGGGTTGTACTGAGGGAGCGCTAGATCAATTAGATTAACGTAGGTCCCGGCATCGAAATGGCAAAAAACATAAAGAGGAGCCAGGCGCCTATGGGTCGGTCGAAGAGACAGAAGAAAGAGCCTGTTTCGGACGACGAGCAGACCGAGGAGCTAGTGTCAAATATCAATAAGGAATATAATGATGTGACGAAACTGCTTGAGAGAGAGGATCCAGAAGAGGAATCTGAGGCTGAAGAGCAGCCAGAGGAGGAATCTGAGTCTGAGAACGACGAAGCTGAGGACGACGAAGTGGAGGAGAACTCAGATCTGGAGACAGAAACCAGGCCAGAGGTCCAATCGGAGCCGGCTGCTGTGGGTGATCACCCAACTCAGTTCTCCGATTTAAAGCTTTCGGAGCCAACCATGAAAGCCATCAAAGAGATGGGATTTACCTCGATGACGGAGGTTCAGTCCAGAACGATTCCACCGCTTTTAGCGGGCAAGGATGTTTTGGGAGCAGCCAAGACCGGATCTGGAAAGACGTTGGCCTTTTTGATCCCTGCTATCGAGTTGCTTTACTCGTTGAAATTCAAACCTAGAAACGGAGTCGGTGCCGTTGTGATCACTCCCACCAGAGAGCTGGCTTTACAGATTTTCGGCGTTGCCCGTGAACTGATGGCCAACCATTCCCAGACTTTGGGGATTGTGATCGGTGGAGCCAACAGAAGACAGGAAGCCGAAAAGCTTGCCAAGGGTGTTAACCTTCTGATTGCCACCCCAGGAAGATTGCTCGATCACCTTCAAAACACGAAGGGTTTCATTTTCAAGAATCTGAAGACCTTGATTATCGACGAAGCAGACAGAATCCTTGAGATTGGATTCGAGGACGAGATGAAGCAAATCGTCAAGATTTTCCCCAACGCAAACAGACAATCGATGCTGTTCTCTGCCACTCAGACCACCAAGGTGGAGGATTTGGCCAGAGTTTCGCTCAACAAGGCTCCGTTGTACATTAACGTCCACCAAGACCGAGACACTTCTACCGCGGACGGATTAGAACAGGGATATGTTGTTTGCGATTCCGACAAGAGATTCCTGCTTCTTTTCTCTTTCCTCAAGCGCAATCTCAAGAAGAAAGTGATTGTGTTTGTGTCGTCCTGTAACAGTGTGAAGTACTACAGCGAGCTTCTCAACTACATCGATCTCCCGGTCCTGGATCTGCACGGGAAGCAGAAACAGCAGAAACGTACCAACACGTTTTTCGAGTTCTGCAATGCCAAACAGGGTATTTTGATCTGTACAGATGTTGCCGCAAGAGGTCTGGACATCCCCGAAGTGGACTGGATCATCCAGTTTGACCCTCCTGATGATCCTCGTGATTACATCCATCGTGTCGGAAGAACTGCCAGAGGCTCCAAGGGTAAAGGAAAATCTCTCATGTTCTTGACTCCTTCCGAACTGGGCTTCTTGAGATACCTCAAGGCGGCCAAGGTTCCTCTCAACGAATACGAGTTCCCAACCAGCAAGATCGCCAACGTCCAGTCGCAGTTGGAACAGCTCGTGAAAAACAACTACTGGTTGCACCAGTCAGCCAAGGATGGCTACCGTGCCTACTTGCAGGCATACGCCTCTCACCATCTCAAGACTGTCTACCAGGTGGACAAGTTAGATCTGGTGAAGGTTGGAAAGTCGTTCGGGTTCACTGTTCCTCCAAAGGTTAACATCTCTATTGGAACTAGTGTTACCAAAAAGAAGCCTAGAAGCAGTAAATAGCATTCAACAGATAGCGTTGTTTTAATTAATCTTTAGTTTTACCATCTGGCCGATCGGAGACTTGAAAAACAGACCGCGCACAGTTTCTCCCAGTCCAGAGAGCTTAGCAAGGAAGTCCACGCTAAGTATGTCATTCCTGTGGGGCATTGGTGGCGCGTCGGATGCTGCTGTTTGAGAAAGCTCCGCTGCTACCATTTTGGTAGCCAGTCGAGTGTCGCGGGTCATTTCAACTCGGCAACAAGGCTCTGCTCTTTCTTGATCGATGCCGACCCGACTGTCGTCGAGATTAGCCGGTAAACGCCAGCGAAGAGGTTGCCGCATACTGTTCACAATTCTGTGATTTTAGGCCAGACTAATGGCTTAAATGACAGTCTCACCTCAGCGAAAAAGTTATGGCCGACTTTTTTATCTTTTTTTCTAGGCTGGTTCAGACGTCCGCCGCTGTACTCCCGCCGGCTGGACCTTACGATGTTACTCTACCAACGAAACTGTATCGTCTAGTCCTCTTCATATATTAGTAGGTCGGTCGAGACCAAAAAACCCAATCTACTCCATTGGTCAGTTCCATCTGCTCCTGTTTCGCTCCTACTTTCTGCCCAACAGGGTCAGAAACTCCTCCCTGGTCTTCTGTTGTGCTCGGAAACACCCAAGCATGCAGCTGGTGGAGGTGACTGCGCCCGTCTTCTGGACTCCTCTGCTCACCATGCACATGTGCGTAGCCTCAATCACCACCGCCACGCCTCGGGGCTGTAAAATCTCGCTCAAAGCAATAGCAATCTGTTTGGTGAGTCTTTCTTGCACCTGCAGTCGACGAGCATACATCTCGGCCAGTCTGGCTAGTTTGCTCAAGCCCAGAACTTTTTTGTTGGGGATGTATCCAATGTGGACCTTTCCGAAAAACGGGACCAGATGGTGCTCACAGAGCGAGTGGATCTCTATATCTTTGACAATCACCATCTCGTCGTGGTCCTCTTCGAACACGGCTCTTTTGATAACGTCATCAATGTTGTCCTGATATCCCTTAGTGAAAAACAGCATAGCGCGCGAGAACCGTTGCGGAGTCTCCACTAACCCTTCACGCGTCACATCCTCTCCGAGTTCGGTCAAAATAGTCTTGATCGCGTCGGCAATCCGGGTTTCTCTGGCCTGAGCCTCCTCTTCAGAGGCCTCTAGACGGGATCGTGCCCCCATCGATGGCCACGAGAGTCCGTCCGAGTCAATAGGCGGGTTCAAAGTGTATGGCGAAGCAGGACGCGTGTTGAGAGGCATCTTGAGATGCTTATAGTAAGGCTCTCTCACTGGCTTGGGCTGCAAAGGAGCCACCGCGGACGGCTCCTCATACGTATCCTCGTCTTCGCCCGTCACGGGTCTCGAAAGTGGCGACGGAGGATGGCTGTGTCTCGTAGCGTGGTTTCCGGTCCCGCTGTGGCACTCTGTGTTGTTTCCTGTCGACATGATGGACAATTCAGTCTCCTTTCCGCAAAGGTTGCCTTTTATTGGATCAGAATAGGTCGTGAAAAATACCGCTTTTCAACAAGTCCAATGCGCGAGAATTTGTCTGAGTCGTTATTGACAGACCCTAAACTATCTCCTTTGCTCTGATTCTTGTTCCAGATCGTTGTTCCGGTCTGGGGACTCGATCTCTGTCATCCCGGGGTCGCAATCCACGCAAAATTGGACTTCGGGAAGCGATAAAATTTTTTGCGCAAAAAGTTATTTAATTAGGTAATTAATTAGACAAGCAAAAGATGACTTCGCAAGATGAGGCGTGGAAAGGTGATCCGCCATGCCTGTCTGCTGATTTCTCGAGCCGCTAGCGAGAAACTCACCAGAAGACGAGCGCTTTGTTCAGCCCCACGCTCTAAGCTAAAATTATGCACCAGGTACCGAATTTGCGCGGATTCTTTATGCCTCGCAGTCGCCAGCAGGGCCAGCTCGACGGGGCCGTCGCTGCCAATTTTCGGCTCGTCCCACGGGCCGTTGCGATGGCCTCGCCGCCGTTCAACGGTTTTGAGTTGCGCGTGCCAGGCCAGCTGTAGCGCTTGCTGTTTCATGTCCCTGCGCCTCACCGTTGGCCGTATGGTGCCTGGTGGGCCCTGGTTGATCCGGGACCGTCGGAGATCGGGCCGGCGAAATGCTCGGGATCAGTGAAAAATTTTGAGTTTTCTCGAGATCTGAGATCTGAGATCGAGAGAGTTTGAAAGGTGTCATCCAAGTGAATCTTTAACCGTAGGCAGCAAGTAGAGGCAGAAGGCTCCTTTTGAGACAAGCAGTTTCAAGTTGGTTGACGTGCTGAGCATAAATGATTGCCTACACGGTGGCAGACACGGTTTCGGACGCGGTTCCTGGGGGGTTCACAGGCTCCGCGAGCTCTGAGGGCACTGTGTCAGGGCCAGGAGGAGTACTAGCGACGGCATTGGCTGGAATTTGTTTTGTCTGGTATCTGGTGGTGATGTGTTTGGCGTACAACGGATCGTTCCAGATCCTGCGGAAGTTCAATAAATCTGCCAGGGACAGAGTCAACGATCTCGTGAAGCCTGCCGACCTCGAAGGGGTGACGATTTTGCGCCCTCTCAAAGGAATCGACCCAGAGATGGAGACGTGCTTGCGTTCCTCGTTTCAGCAAGAGTATCCATCCGACAAGCTGGAGATCATCTTCTGCGTTCAGGACAGCCAAGATCCGGCCGTTGGAGTGGTGCAGAAGTTGCTAGCCCAGTACCCGTCGATCGACGCCAAGTTGATGATCGACGCGGATCAGACTCAAAAGTACTATGGTCCAAATCCAAAAGTGAACAACCTCGCCAAGGGCTACAAAAAAGCCAAGTTCGACATTCTGTGGATCCAAGACTCCAATGTGTGGTGCACCCCTGACACCCTGAAACGCTCCGTCTACTCGCTGACTCATTCGATGAACACTGGTTCCCGAACTGGACGAAAAATCAACCTCGTCCACCACGCTCCCATGGCGGTCTCGCTGTGTCATGGCTCCTCGGGTGCCCTGGGAGCCGGTCTCGACGAGATGTTCCTGGCTACCGCACACTCCAAATTCTATGTCATGTTCAACCAGATTTCAATCGCCCCTTGCGTGAACGGAAAATCAAACGTTTATCGTCGGTCGGCTCTGGACGAGGCGGTGCAAAAGATGGGCCAGCTGGCCAGCGAGGCCAGTCTGGACGGTCAATCGGGTGATAGATTCAAAGACGCGAAGTACTACAGCCTGGCCCCGGGGCAAGGGATCCGTTTCTTTGCCCGCTACATCGGAGAGGACAACATGATCGGCATTGCGCTGTGGGATTACGGTCGAGGAAGAACAGGCATGACAGGAGATTGTGTTGTGCAACCGCTCGGAGGCTTCAATGGGCTCAAAGATTACTGTCATCGTCGCATACGATGGCTACGGGTTCGAAAATACATGGTTCTGGCGGCGACATTACTTGAACCGACAACCGAGTGTTTTTTGAGCGGTCTCTACGGCTCATTTGGTGTTTCGAGATTGTTTTACGGATCATATTTCAGCAAAACATTCTTCGCGTTACACGTTTTTTTGTGGTTTTGTACTGATTTCGTGCAGCTACAGCGTTTGTTTGAGTGTGTGCGGTACGATGGCCCGGAGCGGCCGTACTTCTTGTCTAGCACGTTCAATTTCGTGGGTTTCGGGGCCAAGCTGAGGAGCTTTGTTCCGATGTGGTTACTGCGGGAATTTCTCGCTCTGCCGATCTGGGTGGTTGCAATTTTCGGCTCAAAAATTGACTGGCGTGGCCAGCCGTTCAAAATCAACGCTGACTTATCTGCTGAGCGTTTGTAGTATTTAGATTGGAATGTAATAGAGATGACCAGGAAAATAGAGGGTGCATGGGGTGTAGATTCAGCACGGGTAATTTTGGAGTTATGGACGCGAAAAGACTGGCGAAAAAAGCCGGATGCGACAATTCTGCCTGACGTCGGAAATAATTTGCAAATGTGACAGCTTGCGAGCCTTAGCGATCTCTCAATCGCAAGTAACACCGAACTATGGGTTTCAGAGAATCTTTCCAAAAGTGCACAGCCTGAAAAGTTTTGATACACTGCCTTGAAATTCTGCTCCCTCCGCGCGGGCAAAAAAAAAACATCCAGTTCCGGATAAAAAAACCCTTGATCAAACTGGGGTAAACTCTTTTTTCTCATTTGGTGCCCACTATTTCATCTTGCACCACCAGAATGACGGAGGCAAACACCACCAAAGTTGATGTTGTGATCATTGGGGCGGGTATCGCCGGTATCAAGGCGGCATCCGACCTCAATGCCAGAGGATTTAAGACTCTTATCTTGGAGGCCAGAGACAGAATCGGAGGCAGATTGTACACGTATCAGCCTCCAGGATCTGAAAACAGCTATGACATTGGAGCTTGTTGGTTCCACGCGGCGCTAACCAACCCCTTGTTCCACAAATCAGTGGCAAAAAAGAACATTGAGTACTATTTTGATGACAACTCAGCTATGCTCATCGGACCAGAGGGGGCCATTCCTGGCGAGTACAATCTCGGTCCAATTGTGAAGGAGATGGAGCTCCAGGCAGGCGTGGGATCTTCAGAAAAAGATGCGAATCTCAAGACCCGCTGTGCGGAATACTTGGCCAAAATGGGTCAATTTTTGACTCCTGAGCAGCGTAAGTGGGCTCCTTCTCTGCTTAGGGTGCTCGAGATACCCAACGGGGTTTCCTGGGAAATGTTTTCCAGTAAACACGCGGTTCCGGGCTATCTGGGAAGAGATGCTTTTGTTATTTCAGGGTACCAGAAGGTTCTGGAAAACGAGCTAGAAGGCTACCCGAGAGAACAAATTGTCACCGGCAGCGTCGTTGTTTCTGTGGCTCAAGATGAGACGGGTAACTACGTTGTCTCCACCAAAGACGGCCGTGTTGTCTCTGCACGCGGTGTTCTGGTAACCATTCCGCAGTCGGTTCTGAAACTGACGGTGCAAGATCCGTTGGCCGAAGGAGCAATTCGCTTCTCCCCGCCCTTACCTGAGGAAATTACAGGTGAATTCAAGCGCACACACTCGTGCTCATTGGCTAAAGTCATTTATGAGTACGACAAGGCGTTCTGGCCTGAGGTTGAGAAGTTCGTAGTCGTTCCTGCTCCTGATGAGTCTGTCCAAACGGCCATCGAGTTCCCCACAGTAGAGTACAACCGCCAAACAGACTCTGTTAAGGCTTTTGATTTCCCATGTGTGGTCCCGAACCTGCAACTGATCCGAAATGTCCCTGCCTTGATGTTCCTGGTTCCAGCCCCTGCTTCGCATCTGTTGGAACAGGACGTTCACCGCTGGGGTCCACTTTTGATCGAGCCGCTCATTGCCAAGATAGCAGGCGTGTCTGTGGCAGAATTGCCAAAGCCAAAGGTGGTTTTCTCCACCAACTGGTCGTCAGACCCTTACAGCAGAGGATCTGTTGCGGGACATGCTGTTGGCGATAATGGGGCTAACGAGGCTCTGATTTCTGGTTTGGGACGTCTCCGCTTTGCCGGAGAGGCTTACTGTCACGAGGGACGTACACATGCCCACGGGGCGTACATCAGTGGAGAAGAACAGGGTAAAATCTTGGGCGACTTGCTTGAACAGTAGACACTTTTTGACTTTTTTGAGTCGATCGTCGCGTCGATTCAGCATTTTCGAAATTTCGTTTTTTCCGTTGTCTGGATCTGGAAATCAAAATATTCTCAGTCTCAAAAAAATCAAACCGACCCTCAAAAACGCAGGATCTCGTTTCCCTCTCATGAATTCTTCTCCCGTCCCCTGTACACCCATTTACGAAACCGACCAGTTGCTGCCCGAAATGCAGGACATTGCATTGTTGAGGAGGGAATACGAGTCGGCCGGCCAGGGCCATTTGTTCAAGTATTGGGATGAATTGAGTGTCGAGGAACAGAACACGCTCGTTTCACAGCTCTCTAAGATAACCAATCCAGGAGAATTTTTGGATCAGGTTCGTCAGGCGATCCACCACAGCAGCGTCGGTGCTGCTGCTCGGCGATTCGTGCCTTTGCCCGAGTCGGCGAGCGCTTCAACTCTGGATAGCTCACCTGAGCAGCTTGCCAAATGGTCCCAACACGGCCTGAAGCTTGCCAAAGAAGGAAAAGTGGGAGTGATTTTGCTTGCAGGAGGGCAGGGGAGTCGTCTTGGGTCATCCGATCCAAAGGGCTGCTACGATGTGGGGCTCCCATCGCATAAATCGCTATTTCAGCTGCAGTGTGAACGTCTTTTGAAGCTTGAACTGCTAGCAGGGTCTGAGATTCCGTTGTACATCATGACTTCAGGAGCTACGAGAGCGGCTACCGAAACGTATTTCAAGAAAAACCTTTTTTTCGGCTTGAAATCGAGTCAGGTTGTGTTTTTCAACCAAGGCGTTTTGCCAGCAGTGTCGCCAGACGGGTCGAAACTCCTAATGGGATCACGCTGCACGCTAGCAGAGAGTCCTGACGGAAACGGTGGTCTTTACCGGGCTTTGACGGACAACGGTCTTTTGGAGGAGTTTGCTCGTCGTGGAACAGAGCACATTCACATGTATTGCGTCGATAATGTTCTAGTGAAGATTGCAGACCCCGTTTTCATTGGATACTCGGCCAGTAACAACTACGACGTGGCTACTAAGGTGGTTCGCAAGAGAGACGCCGCTGAAAGCGTTGGTCTAATTGTACAAGACGAGATCTCAAAAAGACCGAGCGTGATTGAGTATTCGGAAATAGGCCCAGAACTACGCGAAAAAAGAGACGCGTCGGGATTATTGGAATTCCGTGCTGCCAACATTGTCAACCATTATTACCGGGTTGAGTTTTTGGCAGAAATGGTTCCGAAATGGATTCACGACAGAACACAACTGCCTTACCACGTTGCACACAAAAAAATTGCTGTCTTCGATCCGCAAACCGGCAAAGACGTTCGTACTTCCGAGCCGAACGGAATCAAGTTGGAACAATTTATTTTCGACGTTTTCTCTTCCGTGAAGCTGGACAAGTTCGGGTGTTTGGAGGTGGACAGAGCCGAGGAGTTTTCGCCTTTGAAGAACGCGCCGGGATCGGCCAGCGACACCCCTGAATCGTGCCGCGAGAGCTATTTGCGCCGGGGAACCCGGTGGCTTGTCGCCGCTGGTGGTGAGGTCGATGAAGACGGTCTAGTGGATGTTGTTCCGTTGGCAAGTTACAGTGGCGAAGGGTTGGACAACCTGGCTGGAAAACGTTACCAGAGCGGTGCGATTGTTGGGGAGTCGCTCAACGCATATAACAACTAAGACGAGGAAAACTTTTTAAATACAAGATCTAAAGTCCGAAAAACATTTTTGTAGCTGTGCGGCGCGTGTCCCTCAACCCGCATCCCGCATTTTGAACGAGACTGCGGCTCTGAGGCTCAAATTATCAACTGATCGGGGAGTGGCCGCTTCGGCTGTGTTTGCGAAGTTATGCAGCATATAAAAGAGACCTTTCAGCAATCATAATTCTCGGCTCTTTCTGGGATGTGTCAACCAGCACAGGCATTTCGGATTAGCACAAAAGCACGCCAATCCCAACCATGTCTGAACCAACTACCCTAATGAGGGCCCACAAGCGGACCCTGACCGGCTTCACTCCGACCGAGATCAAAGCCATCGACAGCTCGATCCCGGTCAAAGCCAGAGAAACATGGACTCGGTTCGGAGCAAAAGAGTTTGAAGACTCTGCGCAACTGCAGGCCCGGTTTGTCGACCATGTCGAAACTGGTCTAGCTCGGTCGATGTACAATTGTGACGAGTTGGCTGCTTATCAGGCTCTCTCGAGCGCGATCCGCGACAAGCTGATCCTGCACTGGAACAAGACGCAGCAATTGCACACCCTTCGCGAGGTGAAGCGAGTTTATTACCTCTCGTTGGAGTTTCTGATGGGCCGCGCGCTAGACAATGCCATGATCAACCTGGAGATCCGTTCGTTGTGTGAGAAGTCGACTGACGAGCTCGGATTCAACCTCGAGGACATTATCAGCACGGAGCCTGATGCCGGGCTGGGTAACGGGGGCCTGGGCCGTTTGGCTGCGTGTTTTGTAGACTCGTTGTCGTCGGGCAATTACCCGGGCTGGGGTTATGGTTTGCGGTACAATTACGGTATCTTTTCGCAGAAACTTGTGGACGGTTACCAGGTTGAAACCCCGGATTATTGGCTAAAATTTGGCAACCCGTGGGAAATTCCGCGACTGGAAATTCAAATTCCCGTGGATTTCTACGGGCACGTTGTTTCCACGACAGATTCTAGTGGACGCCCCGTGAAGCAATGGCAGGGGGGCGAGCGTGTTTTGGCTATTGCCTATGATTTCCCAGTGCCGGGCTACGACACGTCAAATGTGAACAACCTCCGGATGTGGTCGTCCAAACCGACCAACGAGTTCGACTTTGCCAAGTTCAACGAGGGTGATTACTCCAACTCGGTCGTTCAGCAACAGCGGGCGGAATCCATCACGGCAGTGTTGTATCCCAACGATAACTTCTACCAGGGAAAAGAGCTGAGACTCAAGCAACAGTACTTCTGGGTGGCTGCCTCTCTTCACGACATTGTGCGGCGTTTTATTAAAAGCCGCAAGCCGCTCGCGCAGTTTCCGGACATGGTGGCCATCCAATTAAACGACACCCACCCAACCATTGCGGTGGTTGAATTACAGAGAATTTTGGTTGATTTGGAAAATCTAGACTGGGACGAAGCGTGGGATATCGTCACCAAAACGTTCGGGTACACCAACCACACCGTGATGCAGGAAGCATTGGAAAAGTGGCCTCTCGAGCTTTTCGCCAATCTGCTACCTCGTCATCTCGAAATCATCTACGAGATTAACCTGAAGTTCCTGCAGATGGTGGAAAAGAAGTTCCCGGCAGAGCGTGACATTTTGACTCGGGTCTCCATCATCGAGGAGTCGTCGCCAAAAAATATCCGCATGGCGCACCTGGCGATCATTGGCTCGCACAGAGTCAACGGTGTGGCCGAGCTGCATTCTGAACTGATAAAGACCACTATTTTCAAAGATTTCGTGAAAATCTACGGTCCCGAGAAATTCACGAACGTGACCAACGGTATCACTCCGCGGCGGTGGCTCCGCCAGGCCAATCCGGAACTCAGCGATCTCATTGCTTCCAAGCTGGGCGGATACGATTATCTCACCGATCTGAACAAATTGAAAGGTTTGGAGGCCTATTTGGGCGATGAGAAGTTCAAAACCGACTGGTTGGAAGTGAAGAAGACTAAAAAAGCCAAGCTGACCAGTCTTATAAAGTCTTTGACAGGGATTGTTGTTAACCCAGACAACTTGTTTGACATCCAGGTGAAAAGAATCCACGAGTACAAGCGGCAGCAGCTCAACATCTTCGGTGTCATCTGGAGATACTTGCAAATTAAGAAAACTCCAGCGGAACAAAGGCGGAACTGGCTACCAAAAGTTTGCATAATCGGCGGAAAAGCCGCCCCAGGCTACTACGCTGCCAAGAAAATCATCAAGTTGGTCAACGCGGTCTCGGACGTTGTCAACTCCGATCCCGACATTGGAGATCTTCTGAAGGTGGTGTTCGTGCCTGATTACAATGTCTCCAAAGCCGAGATCATTTGCCCTGCGTCCGACGTGTCTGAGCATATTTCCACTGCGGGTACCGAGGCTTCTGGAACTTCCAACATGAAATTTGTCCTCAATGGAGGTCTTATCATCGGAACGGTTGATGGCGCGAATGTTGAGATCACCCGTGAGATCGGGGAGGACCAGATCTTTCTGTTTGGAAATCTTTCTGAAGACGTGGAGGAGCTTCGACACGAACACCAGATGGGCCGTATTTCCATTCCAGACTCGTTAAACGAGGTCTTTGACGCTTTGCAACAAGGGAAGTTTGGAAACTACGACGAGTACAGCTCGTTGGTGGATAACATCAAATATCACGGGGACTATTATCTGGTGAGCGACGATTTCGAGAGTTATTTGGAAGCACAGGGCACCATTGATAAGGAGTACTTGGACAGAGAAAATTGGGTGAGAAAGAGCATTATTTCAGTTGCCAACATGGGATTCTTCTCCAGTGATCGTTGTATCGACGAGTACGCAGAGAACATCTGGAACATTGAGCCCATCGAGGAGAGAGTTTGAGAGAGGCGGGAGAGGTTTGATTAGTTGGTTTTCATTTTACAAATTATGGTTTTTTGAGTATTTCTTAGAATAATAAATCAAGGTCGTTAGAAGTCGTGAGGTAGCGGAGGGCGGGATCCACCCGCCTGGCGGAACTTCCGCCAACTGGAAAAATTAGGTGCAAGTGCGGCGGGGTCCAGTCCATTATCACACACTCGTTATCCTGAATGACTCCCCAGAGCTTTGTTTGAGCAATTTCAGCAATTCGTAATTGGACGTGGACGCGATTGGCGGCGCCCCACTCGAGTCCGCCCCTCCATTCAGTAACAACTCCTTCAAACACCTATTCTCCATCTCCAAGGTCTTGATCTTCACCTTTAGCCCAGCTATGTGTTCGTGAATCTTTCTGAAACTCTCCTCCATCTCCTTCTCCTTCTGCTTCTTCTTGATTCTAAAACGCGCCGACGCCAGCGTGTTGCGCCTTCTTTTCTCCAGACTCGATGGAGCAGGCTCGGTGTCCGCCTCGGCCTCGCTGGCGAAGCTGGTTGCGCTCGCGATGCTTCCGTTTCGGGCTGTGCCGCCCACGCTATCAACGAGGGTGTTTTCTTGCTGGTCTTGGGACATGTTGAAATTCGCAATAGCAAGCGACGCTAGTGAGTGTTCATGTTCAAGGAGACCGTTCGTTCCGTCTCCGTCCGCGTCCTCGTTGTCTTGTTCGTGTTTGATCGGGTCCAGGTTCTGGAATTGGTTGTTGGAAAAAAGCGATAGATCCTCCGATTGGTTGCTGAACTTAGCAGACGAGCTTTGGTACAAACTGAAATCGAAATCGTCTAAGGTCAAACTGTCAGCTGGCCGGGGCATGTCTTCTGTGACAGAAACCCTTCTTCCAAACATTCTCCGGTCCTTTATTTATACACGTCAAAGTATTTTGCTCAATAGATAACTGTTGTGATATGATATCCAACTGTCAAAGTCATATGACTTGCACTAAGAAGCCACTGATTTCTCTCCACTCGAATAATTTTCTGCAACCACAGTCGCTGAAATAATCTATTATTCATAGCAAAATCTTATTGACACTCCCTTGTCACTTCATCTGGAATCCACCAGGAGCCGGTGCAATTAATAATGCAACTACTTGTATTACGAATACCAATGAGCCACACACCCTCGAGCCGCACGGGTCCGAAGAATTTTTTTATTATCCGAGGGAGACTCCGGATTATTTTTAGGGGAGGAAGGGGCGCCAGAACAGGAAAGCCTACAGTGTGGATGCGGATCCCCTGAAACTACGGTTGCTCGCCGGAATGGAACTCGAACTCGTCGATCTCAGAGCATAGTTATGTCCCCTCGTGGCGGTCCACAGTTTCGTGAGGGAGCCAGCTGTGGCGTGGGATCGCCGAGCGATTGCGCAATTGAGCAGTGCATTGCCACACCTTAAAGGTGCGAGGAGTGTGTCAAAATTTCTGAGAAATAAGAGAAACGATCGGCGGGCGCATCCTGTTACCCGTCCTTACCAAGGGAAACGGCTTCCGCGTCGTTGGCGTCGATTGTCGCCAATGTATTTCAGTTGGATTACCCGGAGAAATCCTTGTCGCAATTAAACTGTCGCGGTGAAACTACTGGTAGTAACAAAAAAGTCTTTATTGAAGAGCGGGATGACCTATTACACACCGGAGTTCACGGCAATGTCCATGAATGGTCTATCCACATAGATAAACAACTAAAATCCTAGATTGAAAAAACCCATCGAGGTCCTTTAAAGTTCCAATGGGTATCCGGGCAAGAAATAAAGAGGGATAGTTTGGGGATAAAGGAGTATCCTTCAAAACCTAGAGCAAATACAACGCAGCAGCACCGACAGCTGCGAAAGCACCCACTTGAGCAGCAGGAGCGGCGCCCTCGTATGTGGACACGGTCGGACAGAAAGTAGTGGTGTAGGTGGTGCAACCAGAGGAGCCACAGGTGGTGAGAGTCTCGGTGAGAGTGAGAGTGGAGTTGGTAGCTAGAGAGACCGAAGCCAGCAGCACGGAAGCGACAGAAGTAGAGACGAATTTCATAGCGAATGTATTTGGTTTTTTGCTGAAAACAGGAGCAGTCAAAGCTGTCACAATTTTACGGCCAAAACGAGGTTCATCGCCATATTTATATTATTCTATGCGTACAACTGATAAGGGAGAGTATCAGTGCTTGCCGTTGCAAAAGCCGTCGCATATTAACCGAGCTGCGACTTTAGGGAAGACGCTATTACTGGATTGGGTGCCAGCAGAGATCTCAAATTTCCCTTTACGGCACGCGCATCATGAAAATCTCATTACCTTTCCTATTTAGGAGTATCCGTTATTGTGTCGGAAACTGACTGTCTGATAAGGGCCCTGAGATGCCGAAGACATTCACGGTTAACCTAGGCTCGGTCGGAACATGAAACATCACCAGGAGGATCCCATGGGACTGTTCCACTTTTCCAAAGAAGAACATTGATTACTTGTTAGCTATAAGGTAATCTCGGTCTTACGTTGCGTGGCCCAAGCTCTATCGAAAAATGAGGATATTTAAATAATTTGTTTAAAGGATCCAACAAGTGGTCTAAGTTGAGCATTGATCCTTGGGACTTCTTCTTAGATTTATCCCGTTGAGCTCGGTTCCTTTTACTTCTGTCCTTCTTGCGCCCTTAGCAAGATAGCATATTCCCAGCCAATCCTGCTTACATAATCCACCACACTCTGATTACCTAAACATGTTTTTTATTTCCCAATTTTTGTTTTGAGGCACAAAAGCCAAAACACTAAAAAAAGGTTTCAACAATTATTGATCCAGGGATCTGTTTGATCCAAGACTATTGGGTGGCAAAAGACCTGCAATACTGAAAGGCGCTGGTCTAACTCAAACTGGCTCTTCAAACACGTGACTAGAACTGCGATTGAGGTTGATTCTCCGCATCATTTGATCAGAAAAACAAAAAGTACAAACTAGTTCTCTGGGGGCGGGGAGACTTCAGTATCATTGGCCTATTGAATTTACCTACCCGAGCAATGTCTACCAAAACCAGCAAATCGGCAGGGGGCGATGCAGCTTCCTCGTCGTCTGCGAAACCGGCGGCCAATCCAGCGACATATCAAAGAAAGAGATCAGCCTCTAGAACTCGAAGCAATTACAACTCTGTGGGCAACAACACCTTATTTAGTTCTGCATTGGCCGGTTCGCCGACCGCATCGTTGATAGCGTCGATTGATGAACAACCAGACGACGTGAAACCCCCAAATTTGCAAAAGTTTGTGCACGTGGTTAAGCTTCTCTCACCAGATCAATCTCAGTCCGAGTTTATGAAGATTCTAAATGTGCCCCTGGCGCCCGAGTCGTTGAAAATTGGGAGGCAGAATATTCCAAAAGTGACCAACAAGATAACGGATGGGTTTTTCGACTCGAGGGTTCTTTCCCGGAACCACGCAGAGCTATTTATCAAGAACAATAAGCTGTATATCCGAGATCTCAAGTCGTCCAATGGAACTTTCATAAACGACGAGAAGCTGGAGCCTCACAAGGATTACGAACTGAAACTAGGGGATAAGCTGGATCTTGGAACCACATTGGAGAGTCAAATGGCTCACAAGAAGATCACTTGCAAAGTCTTTGAGTTCAACTACTTGAGCCTTCATGATTACGAAAACGTGATCACGCAAGCACTGAATAAAGGGAGTCTAGAGTCCAAAAAGCTGGAGCTGTTCAACAGTTCGCTGGACGCCTTGATTTTCAGCGACGTGATTGAGGACCAGGAGGATCTTGTTTTGCGGTCGCTTGTGGAGGAACTGTCTGGGCTTGAGAGCATTAGTGAAGTTTCCAGTGGAGTTGCAGATGATTCGGGCTGCAAAGAGGACAAGATCGTGCAAAACCTGGGAATAAAGCCATCGGCGAAGCTTGAAGACGTTGTTAGAAAACTGATTATTTCAATCAATAACGAGTATCTCCAGCAGCAGAAGATGCGTGAGATTACCCGGTTTCTCAAGAGCTACAGCCAATACGTTTCGGCAACGAGAAACGGCCAACAGCTACTGGAAAAATCCAAGACACAGAGCGTAGAAAAGAGCGGCGAGAAGGCAAAACTTTTGCAACTTAGGGCCGAAAAAGCTGAAGAAAAAGCCAGGAGTCTAGAGAACCAGCTCAATCTGGCTCGGGAGCATGTTGCGACCGCGCGGGTCAACGAGAAGAAAGCTAGATCTATACACGAGGAAGACAAACGTTGTCGGGCGAAGCTGGAGGAGACTATGGAAGAGCTTGTTCAGACCAAGGAGCGGCTTGCCGGTGTTTCAACGCAGCTGGAAGAGCGGGAAAAGATACAACAGAATACACAGGAAGAGCTGAAACTGTCCAAGGCAGAAAACGAGCAACTTAGTCGAGAGCTGGTGGCTCTGAGGGAGGAGCAGGAACATGCGAAGAGCGAGCAGAAGAATAGAGAGTCGATAGTACCGATCGACAAGTCCAACGGGACCAAGGAAATCGATATGGTTGACGTTGGTGTCGAAGCGGGGAACTCCAGTTATGTTGACAAGGATACTGCTACTGTCGACGGTTCTAGCGTTGACCGTCTGATTGAAACGGAGAACGTAATCTCTGTCAGTTTAGGAGACGAAACGGCGGCAGATGAGAAGGGCGAAACAACTGGAGATGGACCGAGAAGTTGGGGGGTCAGAACGACAGCCAAACATATTCTGTCAGTACGGCTTTGGCCGGGTCGATTCTACGTCAGTGGAGTTCTCATACTGGTCATCGCTCTCTTGATGACGGCTCGATACCAAACAGAGGCTGTGGGTGAGTACATTTGGGGTTTATAGAGTCTGCGATACAAGGGGATTCCTCAGGCTGGACAAACACACACTTTCTCGAGCCATTGAAACAGTTCGTTTTTATGGTCATTTGGATCGACCAGCCGGATGTGCGTTTCGACTTGAGTCACATTCAGACGACGGGCGAGCTCCGCGACAAGCGTGTTGCTGACGTGCTCCAACGTGATCTCATAAGGTTTCTTGGCTGAAATGAACTCGTTTTCTATCGATGTTTGTCTGTACTCGGAAAGGCCGCACAGAACCACGCGCGGGTCGTTTAGATAGTCCAGATCGGTGGAACAGTTGATGGACACGCCGTGGGACGTGATGGATCTTCGGACGTTGACTCCGATCGAGGAGATTTTTCGCAGCTCCGAATTGCTGTCCTGGATCCATATTCCTGTGTTTTCGGTCGTGAGCGCATTGAGTCCGAAACCGGCGCCTCTCAAAACGGAGACAACTGATTTTTCAAGCGTCGAGACGTAGCATTTCGAGGTGAGCCCCCGGTACGCTGACAAATCTATGAGAGGATAAACCACGAGCTGGCCTGGACCGTGGAACGTTATCTGCCCCCCTCGTGAGGTCTGGACAAATCTGGCATTTTTAGTTGTCTCTATCATGTGTTTTTGTTTTGCAGAAGTCTGTGTTTTCTCTCGTTTTCCTCCAGTGTAGGTTGGTTCGAACTGGAAAGAGAGAATCGATGAGTAGAGCGGGGACGGCTGAGATTCCGGCACTTTGTGTGCAGTTCGTGCGTTTCTCTTGAGAATTTGATATTTCTTCGCCTCCAGGCTCTTTGAAACTAGAAACTCCTGGATTTCGTTACCTAGTAGATAGGGCAATGTACCGTGGAAGTGGATGTGTTTGATGGTTTTAGCCGGTTCTGTTTCTGGGCGGAACTGGGACACACAAGCTGATTCTGAAGAAAGAGACCGCCTGACTGCGGGACTGAGCGCCGCGATCCGTCTGGCGGCATGTGTGGGGAGCATGGGCAAAGGCGGGCTGAAAATCGTGGCAACACCAAGAACAAGGCTTCGAGTTATATCTTAGTTTCTCAGATAAGTATTTTGAAATAATTTTTCAGATCAAATAATTTTCGAGAAAACAAAAAATAATTTTTTTTTCGTGTCAGTTCGGGCTTTCAAATCCGTATGATCTCTTATCAGACCGACCCACTTGAGTGCCAATCGCTTGTAGTGATTGTGTGGCTACCTTAGTTGTCTTCCCGATACCTAGAGCTTCCCGCCGTATCCTATTTCCATGAAGATCCTCTGCGTGGCGGAGAAGCCCGCGATTGCCAAAGCGGTCGCGTTCATTCTGGGGGGCGGGCGAGTCAGCACACGAAACACCCAGGTCAAATGGATTAAGAACTATGACTTCAGCTTTGATTTCCCGCAATTCGGCCCGTGCGAGGTGACGATGACTACGGTGACAGGGCACATCACTGCGGTCGACTTTCCGGACCCGTTTGGGTGGGGAAAGTGCAACCACCAGGCTCTTTTTGACGCGCCTCTACAGACCAAGCCCAATGGCAAGGACGCCGTTCATATCTCGAAAAACATTGCCGACGAGGCCAGCAGAAGCAACCATTTGATGATCTGGACCGATTGTGACAGAGAGGGCGAGTACATTGGTTACGAAATAGTCGAACAAGCTCGCAAAAGAAACCCCAACATCTCACTAGAAACCACCCATCGAGCCCACTTTTCGCACCTGGAGAGGTCGCACGTTATCCACGCGGCCTGCAATACCGTCCGGCTCGATTTGAACGCCATACATGCCGTCATGACCAGAATTGAGCTTGATTTGAGGACCGGTTCCAGTTTCACGCGATTGCTGACCGATCTGTTTCGCAAGTCGTTCAAAGTAGAGCAGGTGGTTTCGTATGGAGGATGTCAGTTCCCAACGCTGGGATTTGTTGTTGATAGATACAAACGGATTAAAAACTTCAGAGAGGAAGAGTTCTGGCTGCTGGATCTGGCATTCAAGAAAAAAACGGACCGTTCCCGGACTCAAACGACTGTCAGTTGGGAGAGAGGTCATCTTTTCGATAGACTCGTTTGCGTCAGCATCTATCAGAACTGTCTTGAAATGAGTGGAGAGGAAGCGGTCGTCAAGCAGGTTGAGACAAAACCCACAAGCAGTTGGGCGCCTTTGCCACTGACAACAGTGGAGCTCCAAAAAGCCTGCTCGAATTTGTTTAAACTGAGTGCCAAGGAAACTCTTGCTGCGGCGGAAAAACTGTACACGCGAGGATTCATCTCGTACCCGAGAACCGAAACGGACAAGTTTCCAAAGACCTTTGACTTCAAATCACTTATTCAAGCACAAGCACAGTCTCCGACATGGGGAGAATACGCAAACAGCTTGCTGACGGATCCAACAAAATTCAGAATTCCAAGAGAAGGGTCTCACGACGACAAGGCCCACCCTCCCATTCATCCAGTGATATTCACAACGGGCGAGTCATTCACTGCAACAGAGAGAAAGATATATGAATACATTTCACGGAGATTTCTGGGATGTTGTTCAAAAGATGCCACGGGTTTTCGAACAACAATCGTGCTGCAATGGGGTACCGAAAAATTCAGCACTTCTGGCTTGATGGTGAAAGAACTGAATTTCATGGAGGTTTTCACATACTCCAAGTGGGAGTCTTCCAAAGTCAAAATCCCAGAGGTTCAGCCGAACGATGTGGTGACCCTGACGAGAGCAAACCTCAACAGCGGAAAAACTGGCCCACCACAGCCCTTGACTGAAACTGAACTGATTGCCCTGATGGATATTAATGGAATAGGGACGGACGCCACCATAGCTGAGCACATTGAGAAAATCGTCGAGCGAAGCTACGTTCGCAAAGAAGACCAAGGACGAGGCGCCTCCAGGACAAAGGTGCTGATCCCAACAGAACTAGGGTATGCGCTCGCTGAGGGATTTGGACAAATTGGCTTCGACAGCATATCTCTCACTAAACCATTTCTGCGGAAAACATTAGAGGTCAGGCTGAAGAGCATTTGTGACGGCGAGTCCAACAAGGACGCAGTGCTGAACGAAATTTGCATGATGTATAGGGAGGCTTTTGCGCTGACCAACCAGAACCAGAGAACTTTGACGGACAGTTACCGGAAGGTGATTGCGCAAAATAGTCCACAAAGTACAGACGCGGGCAGAGCGGGTACTGCCAGATGATCTGGAGAGGCGGTGTTTGAGAAGCTCATTTAGCACATTTCCAACGGAGGCGGAACGTCGGGAACTTTCCCCAAAGAAAATTTCTCAGATTTGAACTGGCTTAGTAATTCTTCTGGTAGCTCTTCTATTTTGGTTGGCTCTTCGGGGATTCCAGACTGCTTGAAACCACACGGAGTGGTTACAGTCGCAAACGGTGAATTAGTTGAAGAAAATCCCCCTCCAAATGCAGTAGTTCCCGTAGTTCCTGTAGAGCCTGCCGATTGAAACGCAGAGCTGTTGGTGGCACCAAAGGAACTGGAACCAAACGCAGGTGTCTGTGACGATTGTGCGAACGCTGGAGTGACGGAGGGCTTGGGAGCTGCACCGAACGGAGAAACGGCGGCACCGGAGGCGGCACCGGAGGCAGCACCAAACGGAGATTGAGCAGCTCCGAAAGCGGAATTAGAGGACTGGAGATTCCCGAACGGAGACGAGACAGGCTTGACAGACTGTCCGAACCCGTGCTGGCCAAACGCAGGAGCCGAGCTAGTAGAAGATCCAAAAGGGTTTGCAACGGACACGGTCGATGCGTTACCGAACGGAGAGTTCGTTGAGCTCGCAACAGGAGCTGTTTGTCCGAAGCCTGATTTCCCAAACGCAGGACCTGGATTTGCAGCAGCTGCACCACCCAAAGTGGAGGAGCCAAAAGGATTTGAAGGTGCCGGTGCCGCTGAGCCCCCAAACGGATTAGCAGTTGCTCCAGAACCAGAGGAGCCAAACGGGGAAGCAACATTGGCAGTACCAGAACCTGTCAACGAGCCAAAGGCTCCAGTTTTCGCTCCAAAAGGAGAGGCGGTGTTTGCGTTGGAGCTCGTTAGGGTACCAAAGGCACCGGTTTTCGAGCCAAATGGATTTGAAGCGTTTGAAGTGAAGCCGTTGGCGCCTCCTGACAAGTTTGAAGTCGTCAAACTACCGAAAGGCGAGGCAGATCGCGTTGCGTTCGCCGTTTGCTGGAACGGGTTGGAGCCAAAAGAGTTCTGAGAACCAAAGAGATTGCTGGTGCCCGCTGCGGCGCTGGTGGTATCGATGGGAAAGTCGATGAAATTTCTGGTGATCCCGGAAGCACCTGCACTGACGGCCTTCTGCAGGAAGTACGCGGCCTTTCTAGGGTCTCTCAGTACGTGCTGGCAACACCTGACCATGTCGTTTTTTCTTGCCCTCATCTGCGCGTCGTAGGCCGGTACGGAGTTTTGAGCCCGTGCCTCATAGTATTGAAGACGACACTCTTCGAAAGAAAGATCCCTGTCTGGGATCAAGTTGATGTTGGCCGGAGGCTTGAGACTGTAGGAAGTGAACAGGTACATGTCAGAAGAAAGCTGTTTCAGCAGCTCGTCAACATCTCTTTGTATTTCTTTCTCTTTCGCATCTAGTCTGCTGGCGGATGCAAACTCCTGGGCCGATTCTTGAGGCGTTAAGGATTTTGCGGCGTCTGTTCCTCTGGAGCTGGCTCGACCACCGCTGCCGTACTGATTAGAGATGTCATGGGAAAACTTACAGTTCGCTCCAAATCGACAGTTCCCCTGGTTGAAAAACTTACAGGGCGCCTTGCTCTTTTGCACCATATTGGCGATTGAGTTCAATGCAAGTGTTTAAATCGAACAAGAGAAGAAAATGCTGAAAACCCGTTACTTCTAATTCTCACGTGGAAATTTATTTGCTTTGTTTTTTTTTTTATTGAAGGAAATTATTTATTCCCACACTATAACAACCCGCATATATAAGGCCTTTGTTCCCCCTCAATTCTTTTTTTCTTTCCTACCGATGGCCAGCGGGAACAATGATATGTGTAGAATGCTCCACTCCCATAAGAACACTCTATGAGCGGTACAAAGGCAACCATATCCGGGTCACGATATGTGACAACTGTGGCAAGGTGGCTGACAGATACATAGAGTTCGACAAGGTGCTGTTGTTCATTGATCTAATGCTGCTGAAACCACAGGCGTACAAGCACACCATCTATAACCAGGCGCTGAAGTACTACTCTGATTACCAGCTGAGCGACCCGGACGATGCGAGAACAGATGAGATCAGCACACACACTCATAGTTTCTCCGAAAAATACGGTTCGTTCCTCCGACTGCTGGTGCTCATGCTTCTGTTCGAGGTGTACTTGACGTGGGCCTACGAAGAGAAAAAGTTTATGGAAGACAACACGAAAACGTCAATGACCATCAGAATTGTGCTGGAAACCTCGGCAGTCATTCTGCAGTACGGGTACTTCCTCACCAAGGCTCTACTCGATACGATTGTGCTGCACGTTTCTCTTCAAGTCCTTCTCTACTACTGCCTTGGCTTCGGAAATCCCGCCACTGTTGAATTCGAGTACAACACCCTTTCGCAACCCCCAAGAACACTGTCACCTTCCCAGCCGCCGCAGATGGCCAACAATACCAAACTGACAAACGCTCCCCGTCTAACAAGGTCATCCTCGGCTTCTTCAACGTACTCCAACCACGTGGCGATCCAAAAAGTGCACTACTCCCGTGACTATTACTTGAGCATCATATCCACCACCATCTTGATATCGAATCTTATCAAGTTGTTTCCTATAGTGATGCTCATCTGGCCTTACGACACCTTCATTCTTAATATAACAACCAACGTGGTCCAGGTGATACACTTGGTTATTCTTGTGGAGGCTATTCACATTGTGCTGTTGCAGAACGAGAACAACCACTACTGGAAAGTCGCGCTGATTGTGCTCATATGCCAGACATTGAAGTTCATTATCACCCGAATGGTTATCATCTCCCTTTTCATGTTCTTCTGCCAGGTCAATCTGGTGACAGTGGTGGCTGATGAAATCAATCAGCTGAAGCTCAAACTTCAACTACTCGACGAATTTCTCAACTACATAATGATCTAAGACGCGCATTTTGCTCCAGACAGCGGCCTGTCAGCATTTATATGATACACACGGCGTACACAGGGTATTGGTTTCACTTTGCTTCAAAACTCTTCAAATGTAAATTTTTTCCTGACGGTTCCATCTTGTGTTGCCATAATGATTTGATCAGAGTCGATCGCCAGCCATGGGCCGTCTAAGCTTTGAACCAAATATGGATACTCGTAAGTCTGGTTGAACTCCCGTCGTTCATCAATCGTGCTTGACCTTAAAGTGGAGCCACTGACTCCGTATCCAATGGTGCCTGGGTCGCTGGATTGCGCGTTATAAGTTGACGAAGCAGCGCCCGAGTAAGCCGTGTTATTGGGAGTTGTCTCTTTGTCAATAGCACGCAGGGCGATAAAGAAACTCAGCGGCAAGTAATTTCTTTCAAAGTTCCATAGGAAAAAGATGCTCGAAAACGGAAGTGGAGCTAGACACATCGACAGAATGTAAGCGTTCGAGAGCGCCAAGGAACCAGCAACCGTCAGCTGGAATAAAAGTAATCCTAGAACGACTCTTCTGAAGATTATCGGCATCACTTGTCCAGTAGAGTGTTGAGGATGAATGCAGGAGTACAGAAACTGATATTTGAATACCCAGTATCCGACAATGAAGTACGCCAACCCAGAGGACAAGATCTTGGTGGACATCACACTGTACAGCAGAGTAATGATCAGAATCAGCATCGGATGAGGCAACTGAAGCCCAAAATTGAACAATGGCGGCTTGTACAGGTTTCTGTAATCTCTCGGGGTCCTGCCGCTCATTCTGAAGTAACAGGATTTCATCAACTGAGAAAACAACAAGAGTTTGAATGGCATGAGAGCCAAACCTTGCAAAAGTATAGTGTCCACATAAAAGGAGGATAGGCCTCTTAACGAGGCTGCCAATTGAAGTGCCAACTTCTTGGAGTCGCTGAGATAACCCCAATAGTTCGATGCTGTTCCCGCCATTGTGAAGACAAGGAACAAATTCACAAACACATAAAAGAAGTTTTTCGAAACCACCGAGAGCTCTTCTTCCCCGTGTGAAACAAAGCCTTGTTTCGACGAAAGCCACACGTAAATGAAGGGGATCAAGAAGTTCAGCAGCGTGAATAAATAAACAGGCAACAGATCGGTGACTAATCTCTGAGCCCACTCATTTCTCTCTAACAACTTTCCCAAGGCGGGCCAAAACTTACTGATCGTTTTCAAGTTCAACAGAGTGGCCAAGTATCCAACTGGGAAGATAAAAGAGACCCCAAGGATTCCGGTGAGAATGGTAATGTAATAGATTTTCACAATTCTGTCCCCGCGAGGCAGAGTAACGTTTTCCCAAATGATGTCTTTAGGCGCTGGAGCCAATCGGGTAATCAAGAAACTGACTCTAGGATCCAAAACAGCTTGGGCCATCATTTGAGCGGTAGCAACCGAATCCATCGTGACAAATGCAGTTGGTGTTGCAGGATAGTGGCGTTCTCTGGCCAACGCAATCTCCTCATCTATTACGCTCAATCGCTGCGTATAGCAATCAATTGCGTCCACTTTTTTTCCCCAAAGCCCTCCGAAACCCAATCTCATCTGAGGTCGTTTTTTGTAGACAGAAGATCCGAAATTACTCACACTTGAGCCCAGGGCAGCATGAGAGACGCCAGCCACGTCTTCGCCACGGTACTCGTAATCAGAAGTACTATCGAGGAGCGGAACAGATGCTCCCGAATTCTCTTCACTCAACGAGGCAGACTCGTCGTCGCGATATCTCTCTGTGCCGGCAGACGAAACTTCTCCTGTCAAGGGATAGGAACTCGCAGCGAAAGGTCTGATATTGAAAACATCGCTAGTCTTGGAGCCGATGTAGTTGGCCCAGAATTTCTCTAGTTTCCTAATCACCGTCTCTCTTTGCTTAAACAAAAGGTCCAGCTTCTTCCATTCACGACAAATGACAATCTTGTCAACTTTACCGATTCCGAGACTCTCTATGCTTTCCTTGAGAACGCGTTCTGTTCTCAGCTCGGGGGGTATTCCACTCAATCTGATTGTCCTATCGGTTATTGAGTTCTGTTTCCCAAGAATTTTCTGTCTGTAATCGATCACCTTTCGGGCTTGTTCCATGAGGAAATATTTCGTGACGAAGGTAAAGACGTAGGTGAAGATCACGTACAGCCACAGATATGTCTTGTAGTCTGTGGCCTCACCACCCTGGGGCTCTTTCTGCGCGAACGAGTCGGAGTCGTCTCCAGGGTTGTCTCCATCGTCCCCCTGGTCGTAATCACCTGTAAAGTAGTATCTCACGGGGGAGATGATTGCGACGGAGAAGAACCAGCAGACAGAGAGTAATTTGATGGACATTTTAAAAAATCCCAGGAAAACAAAGGCGTCCAGACCCGCGTACTCGAGAACATCCGACTCTGAAATTCGCCAGACAACACTCATCCAACCAAAGAGAGCCTTGGTGCTCAGCGCAGGCGGCGTGAACTTTCGATTTGACAGGCCAAGATAGTTCATTCTGGCCATGTAGATGTTTGGGAAACGGCATCTCAGCACGCAGAAAACCAGAAAAACCACGCACCCGATCACCGTTGAGATCAGCAGCTGTGTAGTCACCAGTCTCGTGGACGTCGGGGCGTCCCTCAAGTTCTTGTTTGAGTGCAGGTATTCCTCAATCATAGTACTAACGGCATGCTAGCGGCGAGCGAACGGTCCAACCAGCAATCAGCGTCTCCAGGAAGCAAGCTGTTTGGAGAAAGACTGCAAATTCAAGTGGGATTGCGCCGAATACAAGGACTGTTGGTGGCGAAGAAAGAACAAAGCGCCCCCAAAGGGCAAAGTTCCCATGTGTTTTTCTCTATCCTATCACCCTTTATTTTTTATTTCCGCTCCTCACCTGACCGGGAACATGACGGGCGTATCCGTTTCCGCGCCTCGGCGTCTCATTTCCGACACACACCGAAGGGAAATCTGAACTTTTTTGGCTTTTTTTGGGTGGTCGAGACAAAAGGATTTGTTAAAAAAGGCCTTCGCTCCTGAACCATCACCATTACTAACACCATAGTTGTGATTCCAAGAGGTTGGAGCCCGTTCTTTAATTGCAAACCCCGCAGTCGACGCAGTGGAGCTCGGCTTAACTCGGCTATTCGTTCATAATAACCTCTCGGACCGGGGCCATTGCAATAAATCACCTGTTCGGAGCTCGGAAAACTCTTTGTGTCCTGTCCTTTGTCTCATTATCCAAAGGTGACGGCGGCTACAAGTTTCGGTTTTGATGCCAGGTCGACCAACACAGCACCGCTAAGCGTCCTGAGTAAGCACACACCATACGAACTTGCCTGTTTTGTTTGTTTGCGGGATTTGAATGTCTCTGTAACACAGGGGGAAAATGTCAACGGAAATCAGGGCGGCGGCGTCCGTACCGGATACAATGATACCGACAAAATTAGAGCAGCAGTCGGTTCCGATCGAGGAGACCATCTTGCTGAACAAGAACAAGATCCAGGAGATCCTGGGCAACCATTATGCTTCTGACGAGTCGCTTTTGTTTGGGACCCTCAGCTTTGCCCAGTCCAAGTTTCTGTCGTATCTCCTCGGCGAGGTCAGGTGCTCTCAATCGAACGGCAGAAACAGCTCGGGACTCAGTCCCGGCGACGTGGTGGATAAAATCTGGATCGACTTCCATTATCCGACCATCAAGTTGTTCCAGAACCAGTTCCATCTGCTGGCCAAGGAGACCAAGAAAAGGAGCACCAGCAGCAGCAAACACCCCGGCGGAAAGGGCGGTGCACTGGAGATGAGGAGGCTTTTTGAGCGATTTGTCAAATTTGTGTCCAAGTGCTATGAATTCTACAAGACGCTGGTCAAGGAGATCGTCAACACCTACGAGCTTTCGGTCTACATACCGATTAAGAAGCTCATATCGACCCTCAAGATGAACGCCGTTGACAGCGAATCGACCCGACAGGATGTGACAGCGATCTACGAACTGATCTACGTCATCAACAAGTGCATTCTTTACATCGGCGATCTTTCCAGATACCGGACACTGATCGCAAAGACGTATCTTCCGTCGGCTTCTGTCTCCAAGGAGGACAACAACAACTACAGCAAGTCGATCGAGCTGTACAAGCTGGCCCTTTTAATTCTGCCCGCACTGGGTGACCCGTACAATCACGTGGCCATAATCGATAGCTTGAAAGACGACAAGTTCAACGTTATTTACAATTTCATCAGGTCGTCTCTCAGCAGCAAACCCCTTCCGGTCGGCTTCAGCAATTTGTTCAACTTTCTTTCCAAGCAGCCAGAGAGCAGTCCCTTATTAAAAAGATTCGAGTCGTACGACGCGATCAATAGAGACTCGATTACAAAGAACGAAAGACTAGAACTGCTGAAGACAGAGTTTTTGATTTTGTTCAACTACTATCTGTTGCCCGACCAGTGGCGTTCCAAGGACGGTCATTTGATTCATAACCACAATATCGCTGACATCGAGGAGGACTTCTACCGGATGCTCGACCAATTGGATTTCCACAAACAAATCTTTAGCGATTTTTACTTCAAACAGGTGGTGATTCTCATTGGCGGGTTTGAACTCCTGGTGGACAAGTCTATGGTGCATCCAAAACTGAGACAGGACAGTCAGACCATTAGCGAGTTCCTCAAGTTTATTTTCAGATACTTCAACAACTTGATGGCCGTGGTGTTGAACAATTGGGGGACGAACTTACAGACTCCTGACTTGCAGAGCTCTCTTCTTCCGCTTATCAGGGTCATGCTTTGCTGGTTCAAAGAGAGAGAGCTTCCAAGGGGATACCTGGTCCAGACCCCGGTGTACTCGGCTTCTTTGGCAAAGCTATTAAACAACGTATTTGAGTACTTCAAGTCCAACCCCGATCACACTAAAGAACTGAGAAAGGAACTTGGGATCGAGGATCAAGACGAAGATCTTTTGCAGCTATTTGACTCGAGACCGACTCGGAAAAGACTTTACAAAGAAGACGTTACATTGAAGGAGTTCAAGCCTATCAACTATCGTCTCGACGACTTCGATGACGAGAGGCTGCACAAGAAAGACGAGGCTTCTGTTCTGGCCCTGATCGGCGAGCTTCCCAACGATTCCCACAAGGCAATGAAGAATTGCGATAGCGTTTATAGACTGGTTTCGATAGCCTATCTGGGAAAAAACATACTGATGGAAAACACAGTCGGAATTGATTTTGAGGCCGGAGAAATCCAGTTTGTGATTCCAGAGGAACTTTTGGCGTTGGAGACCAGAGCGGTGGACACAAACAGAAGGAAACAGTCTGTCAAACCGCCAGGAAAGGAGAAGATTGAGTACAACAGAAAGAAGGTCAATATAGCCAAAAACAGTACGGTCCGACAATCGAAGAACCAGTTGAACACCCCGGACTCGAAATATAAAGACTCAGAAAAGGATAAAGAAAAAGAATCTGAAGCTAGTTTTGGCAACTTTGCTACTATGGTTGACTCAATTGTCAGCGATATCTCAGCACCTGGTCACACTTCTGCAGCCTCTGAAACCTCAAAGAACAACACCCAAGACTCTCCTGTGCCACAGCATAACCTGCCTGCATACTTCTTTGCGCCGAACATATGGTCCAATCAGTCTTCGTCAAACTCTCCAAACCCTCAGAACCTTTCTGCGCCTGTTGCCGTCTCGGGCCAATTCCCGACTGGTTTTTTACAACCGTATGATATTGGTTTGCCAAACTATTCCGAATCCCATCCACTTTCTACCCGGCTCCAACAACAGTTTCCAGGTGCTGCTTCTGGTCAGCCGTCCTATTTCCCACAAAGCCTTGGGGATTCCAACAACGCTTTTGGACCATTGAACATACAATCGTCGACAAACTCTATGGAAATACTCTATCAACAGCAGCAGAGGTATTTTGCTGCCTTCAACTCGTCCTTATCACCCTCTCCGGGACAAGTCGCCCTGAGTTCGGACTACCCCGTCTATGACCAAAGCTCGTTTCCACATCAACAGCACCAGCACCAGCCACAATCGCTGTTTGTGCCTGGATTTGACAACCTCAACCAAACATTAGATTCAAATCGTCAGGCCTCCACGGCTAAGAATTCCCAAGATGATAAGGCTGGTTTGTCTGCGGAAATGCAGTACTCTCAATACGGGACGAATTTGTGAAATTAGAGACTTGAATACTGGCGCTTGCGGGGGTGTTAAGTTCGCTTGTCCTTCAAGCTCTGGATCCGCGTCCACTTGTTGCATTGATTTTTCGAAAGGGAATTGTTTCTTTCCGCTGACCCAAATGCGTTCGGCTTGGCATGAGACAACAAACTCTACATAGGATCGCTTATATCCAATCAATACAGTCAAAGGAACACGAACAGCTTGATCTTCTAAGACCTTCTTTTGATGACCGCTAAAAGTACAAAAACCCTACAGAAAACAGAAATGGGGCTTCGGTCAAGCATTTTTAAAAGTGAACCATCAGGCCAAAAATAAAGGAGATGATGGATTTGATGACCAGCATCAACTAACCCATATCAGTAGAGGGTGACCCCACGGATAACCTCTGCTCGCGTTCATATCTTTGCTTTGAGCCACGTTTTTTCTTGGCAAGAGTAACGGTTTTGATCTCCTCCATTTTGCCTTTTGCAGCGTTTGAGTTTTTCATAAATGGCGGTCTCTCAGTTGAATATCCGTCGCATTCAAGACCCAGTCTTACACATTCAGAGCAGACTGGTCTTTGCTCAGGACATCTCTTCCTCCGTAACCGGCAGGTCCAGCAACCATTCTTGGATCTGGGAGCCCGGTTTCTGATTCTCTTCATTCGGTCTTGCATGTCTTCGTTGTTTCCTGTTCCCTCCCCATGAATGACCCCTCCAACATCGTCGTCGTGATCTTGGTCGTCATTACTAAATACAAAATTATCTTGCTCATCGTCATCGAGGCCTTGTTTGAGCTCAGATCCGCTTTCAGCCATACTATTTTTGCGTTTTCTTGGGAATCTGACTTTCATCTTTTTCTTTCTGGCCTTCTCTTCCTTCAACGTTGTGTCTTTGCGTTTCTTGTTTGTCGAGCCCGGTTTACGACCTCGTTTCTTTTTGACGACTTTTGGTGCCGTGAGGGAGTTGTCGATTGGGTCCGTCACAGGAATAGATGCAGTCGGAAACCTTGGGAGCTTTGACTTCTTTTCCGTTTTCAGCTCATTAGCCAAATCAAAATCCTTGTAGTCGTACTTCAGGTCTGCAGGGATATTAAAAATTGGGATCTTAAACTCTTGCGAAATGGGCCTAGATGAGGGCAAAGAACTGATATTCTCAACATCAAACTTTGTCTTTTCTGGCTCTTTGGAAAATGGAGTTTCGTTCATCATTCGAGTTGCGTCTTGCGATCCAGGCAAAGATGACTGGACATAAAAATTAGAATCGTTTATATTGGCAAACCCATGTCCATCAGAGAGCATGTTTTCTGTTGTGTCTCCGTTGAGTTGATCTTTGGCAAGCCAACTCTGAGGGAGCTCTACGTCGTCGTAGATTGAGCGCGGAAACATGATCCTTGAGGACGATGGGGGCCGATCCGACCGTGAATACAACTTCAGCGGTGATTGTTTGAAGACGTCGTTGAAAGTGGAAGGGCTCGCCATTGAAATCGATGGGGCCATTTTTTGAGGGCTGTTGGACGATTTGAACAACAATCTCGCGGGCGATATCACTTCTTTCTGGAACGTGTTGGCGTACATGTCTAAGAATTTCGGATCGAAGGAGTTGTTCATGTTGAAGTTGTTTGAATTGTTGGCGGATGTGGTTTGAATGGTATCTTGTCGCAGGTTATTGACGTCGCCAAGGGGTATACTGAGCACTTGGCCCTTGAACCCTGTCGTTTGAATGCTCATATGATTTAGATCCAGCGACATCAGGGGCGTCTTCACCACCCTGTTATCTATATCAATGGACACATCGCCTGTGCCGGGTCTGTCGAAACTGTCCGGGTCCAAAACAGTTTCAAAAAAACTCATCTTGTACTTGTTACTTTTTGTGTTAGCTGGAGCCGCTAGTGACGGAGTAGACTCGATGACAACCTGACCAGTTCTTCAGAGACGTAATGTGTGGGGTAATAGAACATACTCTTCTTCACTGTCCCGGTTATGTTGCCGGTTTCGGGATCCTATTGATTATTCCCTCGTAACGATTAGTGCAATCAGCCTTTTTCTATAAAAATCCCTAACAAAGGAACCGCTGAACTAATAGTTTTTTCTTGAAAGCGCCCTATTTCTCAACTTGAACTTATCAGACAACAAAGAAAGTTAGGATGTTCTTTCTTCAATCCAGTTTTCAAACAGTGTTAACCGCTCGATTCGTGTTTGCCGAACTAAATATACTAGTTCAGTCCGATTTCAAGAACAAGACTATTGTCTCTATGATGTTTCCTTAATGTTTTTTTTTATTTTTTTATAAATCTGCCTTTAGCGCTGCCTTTCAGTCAATTTTTCCCCTGATATGACCCCCAAAATCCCTGCCCCCCAAAGGGTCGTGTGCCATTCCAATATTTCAATAAGTTATGGGGATCGCGACAAACCTGGTGTCGCGACAAGCAGGATTGAGTACTGCAATTCATTGTGTTCAACACAAAGATCTATAAACCAGCTCCAGTGAGCAGTCACCTGACTAAGCTGATCGAGCTTTTTGCGTCGCGCACCTCTCTCTTGGCGGAGGCCATGTTGACCAGAAATCTGTTTACACTCAGCTCTTTGTTCTGCTGGCTACCGAGACCCACAATGTATCCATTGGACAAGAGAATGCCAGACAAAGCGTCTTGTGATTCCATTCGATATTCGGTGCTCCGTGATTGTCTCACGAAGCTCGTGGACTTTGCCACTTGCAAAACAACATCAAAAAGTCGTTGCTTATCAAGAAACGCGTCGACCGTCGGGTCGATTTTTCGAAGAGCTCGCACCTTGGTGGTGTTAGTCAGAACAGAAAGACACTCGTCGAGGATCTTGGAAACTGTGCTTTCGAGTGGCCGGATGCTGGACATCTGGCTCAAGTCAAAGCCCATCAGCTCCGTAAGCGGGTCCAAACAAGAGTCGACAATCAAACGTTCCAATTGTAGCAAGTAAACGTTCTTATAAGGGAAATAATGCGCATTCATCATCGGCGTTCCCAAAACGTCCCTCACGAGCTGTGGGGTTTCTATATCGGCAGGGAAATAGAGCTCTTGATTTCTCACAAACTCCGCAAAAGGCTCCGACCTCGGAGCTGCCGCTATTTTGAAATCTCCCTTTTTAATGTGTCGCACATCAAAGTTGTTAGCATTTTCTAGCAGGTGGTTGGTAACAGCCATAAAGACGTTTGGACGCCTGCTTTCATTGTTCCTCCAACACGCCTGGGCCACTTTATCGATGATTCCCAGCCTGGGGTTCACAAACAAGATATTCGTCTCGTTCGAAATGTTCTCTGCATAATGCTGCAGGTGAGCGACCAAATTGGTTCCATTGTATGTGATGATCAAGTTATCTATGTGAGCTCGGTTTCGGGGATCCACCTCTCCTCCCGAAGTGTATCTCTCATGTTTCGGAAAAAGAGACGCTTCAAATCCGCTTGCTTTTATCAGCGGGTTGCCTTTCTGTAGTTGGTTGTGGTATCTGATCTGCGACCCACTAAACAAGAAATGCTTCAACAGTTCTGGGTCTCGAAAAAGAAGTCGCAATTTCGCCGAGGCAGGATCCAAGACGCCTGCCAGCTGAGACGCAATGAACCTGAAATTAGCATCATTTCCGATCACGTAGATGTTTCGATTCATGTTGCCTCGGATGACGCTCGCAAGCTCTCTTCCAGTCGCTTGAACACAAGTTTGAGAAATAGAACTTCAAGATCTGACCGTTTTATTTTTTTCAGCAGCTCAGATCAATCGACGCGTCGAGCGACGCTATAATATTTTTTTTTCAAAATTTTTTTCAGAAAATTTTTCACAATGAATATAAATCCATATCAAAAAAATCCCCATTAGATAAGTAGACTTGACCTGAAGACTGGGAGTTAGTTGTGATTAAACAGAGTTGACCTTTTGGATTACCATTCCTTGTGTTATGTTTATAAAAGGTGCTCTGTCTCCGGCAGCTTCGCTGCTGAGAAAGACAGTTGCGACCAGATTTGTGGGGCTTAGACTTCAGTCTACGATTGTTCCATCAGAACACGTTCACGAGTCTTTGTTACATCCTGATGTGAAGGCTGCTTTCATCAAGAACATTGGACCAACCCTCACTCCTGTCCAAAAGGAGTCTATCGGTGAGTTCATTGACTCCAAAAATGGTATTGTTGTGAGAGCCAAGACTGGTACCGGTAAGACCTTCGCCTTTGGACTTCCTATGTTCCATGATTTGAAGACTTCTGGCGAACGCAACCTGGACTCTGTGAACTCTGTGGTTTTCTGTCCGAGCAGAGATCTGGCTGTTCAGAACCAGAGGTCTTTGGAGAAGGTTTGGAGGGCGTGTAAAGTTGGACCAGGAAACGACAAGATTGCTTTGGTGATGGGACAAACTTCGATGTCTTCGTGTTCCTCGCAATTCAGAGGAAGAAGCAAGCCCGCAGTGGTTGTTTGTACCCCAGGTAGATTTTTGGACATGATTGAGAACGACCATTCGTTCCGTAAATCGTTTTCCAAGTTGAAGAATATCGTCATTGATGAGGCCGATGAGCTTCTGAACCAGAATTTCAAAGAGGATATCGAGAAAATCATTGATCACTTGAAGAAACTGAGCGTCAACGAAGAGGGTCCAAAGACCATGCTCTTCTCGGCCACTATGAGCAAGGATGTTTTCGACTTGGCAGAAAACGTTATTGGAAAACCGTTCCCATACGTTGACGTGAACAACGGGGAGTCCGAGGTGAATGAGCTTATCAAGCAAACTCTTGTCCAATCAGAAACCATGTTCCAAAGTTACACCAGCGCTGTCAAGTACATCGTGGACGGATCTCAGGATGCTAAGTTTAAGCCAATTGTGTTTTTATCGAACACTGTTGCCGTTGACTTCTTCCACTCCTTACTGAATGCGACAATGAAAAGAAGCAACATGAAGCACAAGGTCTTGAAGCTTCACGGTAAACTCACACAGGGAGAACGTAACAGAGGTCAAAGGGGCTTCAGAGACTACAAGAATTCTGTCCTCATTGCTTCGAACGTTGCGGCCAGAGGAATGGACTTCCCTAATGTCAGTCACGTGATCCAGATCGGGATCAACTCGGAGATCGCCAGTTACACCCACAGAGTGGGTAGAACTGGAAGAGCGGGAAAAGAGGGTCATGCCCTACTTTTCACAACCTCCAGCGAGCTGCCCTACGTGCGTAAGCTTGAAGAAGGTGGAAATGTGTTCAACCAGGTTCTCCCCTACGAAGTTGAGCCGGACTTTGAGGAACTTGTGAGAGAGGTGAGCTCAGGATTGAACGTTGCTGACGATGTCTTTTTGAGCAATGTCAATGCCTATCTTTCGGTTCCAGGAAGCGTTGGTAGACTGGACAAGAAAAGTCTCATGAAAGACTGCAGCAAGTTTTACCAGGACCTGAGCGGAGAGACCGAAAAGCTTCCGTTTTTGTCCGCCAACGTGGCCACCAGATCGGGAATCAACACGGCAGAGTTCAGACAATATTTCGACATTCCTGGTCCTCCTCGCTCGGGATCTGGCGATGGAATTGGCTTCTCGTTCGGAAAGAAGAACAGGGGCAACAACAGAAACTACAGAGGCGATAGGGACAACAGATCTGGTAGCAGAGACAACGGAGGATACAGATCCTCGAGAGGAAGCTACTCCAGAGACCAACAGTCAGACAGAGGGTCTGGCGGATACAACAGAGACAGAGGAAACCGTTCCAACAACAGAAGAGACGGCGGTTTTTCCGATAGAAAAGAAAGATGGAACTGAAGGTCCGAGTCCCCTCTATGTACATAGTCGACGTCACTGGCACAAGGTAGTGCCATTTGGCGATTTATATAATACGCGTTATGCTCGAGTCAATTTTTGTGTGATAGCGAGGATATTGCTGTAGCTTTTCTCGACGTGGGCCAAGTCCGTCTTCCTGGACGATAGTTGCGATGAAAATTTCGTCTTGAACTCCTCGAGCGTAGTCATTTGCGACCGACACTGGCTTTCGATTTTTTGCGCAATTTTGCGGAGAATGAGCCTGTTGTTTTTCTGATAAACGGCACCATCGGTGACACCGTCTACGAAACCTCTCAATCGTCTGGAACATTTTCCGTTGAGATAATCCTCTTTCTCTGTTTCCTGCAATGCGGCCAGAGCCACCTCGGTCCTGAAGGAAACTTCTTCTTGACCGACAGTGTAGTCGCCCAGGTATCCTTCGTTGTCCAGGAACTGTGACTGGAAGGGCTTCAGAAGAGATTCGATGAGTGAAGAGAGGTCGACACAGTTCCACTTGTTTTCAGCCTCAGACACCATGAACCCGTATTCGCAGAGCAGAAACTCGTCACTGTGGGCGCCGTAGCTGAAGAACACCTGGTCGTTTTCCGCATAGTGAGAGTCTAAAGAGGAGACCTGAAAGCCTTTGATCGCAGAAATCTGAATTCCGCAATGGTCGTCCACCGTGTGGTTCATGAAGTCCACGTACGGAACCAATGTAAAGTTGTCCTCGGTGCTCTTCTTCAAAACTTCAGGAAGTTGCATGTACAGACACCGAGAGTTGCAACACAGCCAGGCCCACAAGAAATCAGTTTTCTCTAGGGACCGCCCACCAGGGTATAGAGAAAGAAAATGATTGACTATTTCGTAATCCGCATTAAACCTGCTGATCTGCCTCTCAGAATGGCTGCGGACACTCGGTGGTAGAAGCTTGAACAAGGGATCATTCTCGTTTCGGACCAACCAAGTGAACGGTATAGTGCTTAGCTCTTCCAGGCTGGGCAGCACGTCGATGAAAGGCTTCCAAAATGAATCATCCCCTCGCGTTCTCTCGAGAACCAAGTATAGACTCACTAGCTGGAAAGAAGAGAGTTGGAGCAGTGAATCTAGTTGAAACCTTGAATAGAGGATATTCACTTCAGACGAGCCCTTGCGCGGCGGAACATAGACAAAACTTGTAGTCAGCGTTGGAAAATCCAGCTCTAAATTGAAACTTTTCAAATGATGCAAAATAGTGACAAAATTGATCATGTACGTGTGTGGAATCGTGATTATCGATTCATATCTATTGATTGATGAGGCTGCGAATATAGATCTTCCAGTTTTGGGGTGGTCGACGACTCTTAAACTTGGAGAGATCACTGAGCTGGGTACTCCATCATTAGTGTTACCACCAAGCCATTGTAGCAACACGTCAAACCGGCTCATGGCTGCGTTGTCCGAGGCTAGATCTCTGTCTGGGTGCACCGTTAGAGAGGCTCTTTTTTTTCATTCCGATTATTTTTCAAGATACCAGGACACAGCCTTGATTGGCACAGCCCGGAGCACAGCCCACTAATTTCTGAGGACAAAATTTAACGGACTAGTGACATTGGAGAATACCGGTTGCTTTGTTGTATAATCTCACCACAAATCTCGCAGACCGTTACTGAGCATTCACCATGCTAATCATTGGCCTGACAGGGGGAATTGCGTCTGGAAAATCAACAGTTTCTGCCAGGCTTGCAGAAGGTCATTCGATTCCGATAGTGGACGCGGACAAAATTGCTAGGGAGATTGTTGAGCCTGGAAAACCAGCATACAACAAGATTGTAGCTTATTTCGGACCCAAAATCGAGGGCCTTGTTGGAGAGGATAGGAGGCTGAATCGCGCAGCGTTGGGTGCATATGCTTTCGCAAACAAGAGCGAGCTGCAGGTTCTGAACCAGATCACGCATTCACAAGTGCGTCGGGAGATGCTATGGCAAGTCCTTCTTTGCTGGATTAGATTTCAGCCTGTTGTGGTTCTGGACGTGCCCCTTTTGTTCGAGGCGCATATGGAGGTTTTGTGTGGGACGACGATATGCGTTGTCTGTGACAGAGATGTCCAGCTTGAACGGCTGATGCGCCGCAACCCCGAATTGTCACGGGAGGACTGTATGAAACGGATTGAGAGTCAGATGTCCAGCGAGGAGAAGGTGGCTTTGGCGGATCATGTGGTCGACAACAGTGGAGAATTGGGCGCTCTGAACGCCCGAGTTGACGAGCTTGTCGCTCGGTTGTCGCCCTCGAGGTGGTGGACGTGGCTGCAGGTTGTGTTTCCTCTTGTTGGCGGGTTGAACGTTCTCCTTCACTACGCGGGGAGCGGCCTGAGGGCAAAAAGGGGGAGAAAAGTTTTATGAGGACAAAGCAAAGCTGGGGTACGCGTCGATAAAAAAGTTTCGACGCGACGATTGATGATCGACGCGACGCCGCAACTTGTTGGGACCGTCCCAACAAAACAGGCTCGGAATGAATTGTTGGACCGAAAAAAGGCAAAAGCACAGGAGCCAAAAATTTTTTCTATGTGTGAGGAGTGACACAAATGTTAGATGATTACAGTAAAAGCAAAAAAATCTGGATTCCGCAAAAGAATAAAAGAGATTGATTGTGCATTTTTGAGCTGGAAGGTGGCAAAAGCATCGGAACAAAACTGGGAGCTATAGCTGGTTTTTGTTAGCAAAGAGCAGTTTGAAGTGAAAGGAAATATCACTACACTTCTCAGAGCGCAGCGTCAGTAACAAGATGTCGAACCTTGACAGTGTGGACATCTCCACGGCCAACGCAGTGGCTGCGGGCACAAACAAGCCTATCAAAAAGATTGTTGCTTCGGGAATCGGTGGCAGACTCATGGGTACCAAATCGATGACGGAGGTGACGGCAGAAGAGCTGGCCAGAGACTCTGTGGCAGCAATGCTGGCTAAGGACAAGGCTCTTTCGGAGAAATACACCTCACAGAAACACATCAGTGAATTGCCGTGGACGCTCGAGAACTGGCACCAACACATCAATTGGCTGAACCTCATATTGGTTTTGGCCTTGCCGCTAGCGGCGTGCGCATCCACTATCAGGGTGCCTTTGAGAGTCAACACATTAGCTCTGGCTTTGCTGTTGTACGCCTTTGGAGGTCTTTCTATTACGGCGGGATACCACAGATTGTGGGCCCACAGAGCTTACGACGGTAAAGCGCCTGTGAAAATTTTCTTTGCCCTTTTTGGTGCTTCATCGGTTGAGGGTTCCATTAAATGGTGGGCACACTCTCACAGAGTTCACCACAGATACACAGACACTAACAGAGATCCATATGACGCCAGAAAGGGTTTCTGGTACTCTCACTTCGGATGGATGCTTCTGGTTCCAAATCCAAGATTCAAGGCCAGAGCTGACATCAGTGATCTCACTGACGACTGGGTCGTGAGAGTCCAACACAGACATTACTTGCTTCTGATGGTGACAATGGCGTTCATTTTCCCTGCCGTGGTTGCTCATCTTTGCTGGGGAGACTTCTGGGGTGGACTCTTGTATGCCGGTTTCTTGAGAGCTGCTTGCATCCAACAGGCTACCTTCTGTGTCAACTCTCTTGCACACTGGATCGGATCCCAGCCGTTTGACGACAGAAGAACTCCTAGAGACCACGTGCTTACTGCCTTGGTCACTTTCGGTGAAGGCTACCACAACTTCCACCACGAGTTCCCATCGGATTACAGAAACGCTTTGAAGTGGTACCAATACGACCCTACCAAGGTTATTATTTATGTTCTGTCCAAGGTTGGGCTGGCTTACAACTTGAAGAGATTTTCCCAAAACGCAATCGACCAAGGTATTCTCCAACAACAGCAAAAGAAGCTGGACAGAATGAGATCCAAGTTGAACTGGGGTCCTCAGTTGAGCGAGCTGCCTGTTTGGGACAAGAGTACTTTCTTCGAGAAGGCAAAGGAGAAGAAAGGATTGGTCATCATCTCTGGAATTGTTCACGACTGTTCCGACTTTTTGGTCGAACACCCTGGTGGACAGGCTCTGCTGAGAACTTCGTTCGGTAAGGACGCAACGGTGGCCTTCAACGGTGGTGTTTACGCGCACTCCAACGCTGCTCACAACTCGTTGGCCACCATGAGAGTTGCTGTCATCAGAGACAGTGGTGCCGTTGGTAACACCTTCGATGTCCAATTACAGTTTTTGGCCAACAAAGAGAAGGAGAGACTGGAGAAGCTCGAAAACAAGTCGCAATAGGAGACGAGTGACTTCTTTTACTCTCGTTGATTGATATAATGACCTATCTTTGATTTTCGTTTCCTTTTTTTCATGTTCTTTTCGACCTTTGTGGAACTGCATTTTCACTTGACTCTTCTTTCCACGTTTGAGAGATTATCTATATAGCGCGGTCATTTTTTTGGATTGATAGTTAGTTGAGTCTTTATTTCACCTGGATGAATGAAACGTTACTAGGAACAATATTACTTGAGACAGACAGCAAAACGGCAGTTGGTGAGCTTTTCGCGGCTCAGCCGGTGTACGGATGTGTAAGTTTTCTCCGCCCGTCGGGCGCGACCGCGTTTTCCCTGCAAAATCTTAACCGTGCGGATTACCTGACTTGGAAAGCGAAAACAAGGGGAAAAAATACGGGATCCAAACGGGAAATAAATTGTTTGTACCAAAACAAACACTTGTGATTCATCACAAAAAGACATACAACTAGGAAAACTGAGCTTTTTCAAGTCAAAAAAGTCAGCTCTGCATCATGAACACGAGCAGCAGACTGTTTTTTAGAACGGCCACCTACGATCCTGCCACAAGGCTGCCATTGTACGTGTTTGATACCTCTGTTCTTCCGACTCTGAATAGCCCGTCATCACCCGCATCCGACAAGAAAATAGCCCAGCTGACGGAGGAGCTGATTTCCGGCCTGCCCAGTGAGAACTACAGCCTTGTTTTGTTGGCGTCCGGTTTCAGCAGCTATGACGCTACTCCACAAACAAACACGTTCAAAATCCCGATGAACCTCATCAGATTCTTTAAACTCATACCGGCCGAGAAAAAAGAATTTCTTGTGAAGATATATTTGGTTCACGGGGGCAATTGGATAGTGAAGTCGATAGTGGACTTTCTCAAGAGCTTTTGGGACTTCAAGAAGGAGATCGTGTACTGCGAGAATCTGACTAGACTGGCACAATTTATCGACATTACCAACGTTCCTATTTCCCTCACTAATTACATCATTGATCGCTGTGTCTACCAGAACGAGAAAATCGTGATCAACAGAGATCTGGACAAAATGTACGGTCTACCATTAATTGTTGCCAACCAACTAGCATTCAAACAGTTCTCCAAGATATACAACAACCTTGTTTCGTATATGATGAACTCCGAGCTCGACAAGCCTCTTCTGCAAAGCGAGTGGCAGATGCTCATAAGATGCGGAGACCTGGACTCTGAGACAGCATTGACGGTCGACATTTTGAGTGACTGTCTGCAAAGAGACCAATCTATATGTCTTTCGGACTTTTCGTTCCTCGAACACTTCATGATTCTCACCAAATTCGTGGTTACTCTCAGCGAGTCGGACCAGCCGTTGATGCCTATTGACATCCTAGTTCGAAAACCGTTCAACTTCAACGACGTGAACCACGTGAACGAGGCTTTCAATGATCTCTTGGCGTACTCGCACGAGTACTCTCCGCAACCGAAACTCCGCAGTCTCTCCAACGGCAGTCCTATGTTGAACGTCAGTCCGGCAGCATACGACAACGGGTACATACTGATCAAGCTGATCAAGTTCTTTCACCGTCTTTCCGGGAAACTGAGCAGCGAGTTCGAGATCATAGAGCCGAACGCCAGAAACATGAGCCAACTCAAGGAAAGACAGGGTCTCCGGCTGGCTCTTACCTCCACGAAGATACTTTACAACGAAAGTGGGAGCGAGCACGCTTCGCAGGACATAGGCTTTGACGTTCTTTTCAAGTTCATATGCTCAGTGCTGAAGAACTACGATCTCATTCGGGTGGAGAGAAATAACTATTCACTGGACGAGTTTGACGAGCTCATCAGTTTGAGCGATCTTTTGGAGTATGGCGAGACAGCCACTGGAAAAGCCCACACGGTTTCTCCGTCTCTTCCGAAGAAGACGATCGCTGACTACAAGATCAGAAAAACCCAACAGCCTCCCACGCCTCCTCTCCCGAGAAAACTCAACCTCAAACTGCAATCGAGATCAAGCTCGGCCTCGTCAGAGGAGCTGGTGGCTGAAGAAGATAAAGAAAACTCGATGCCGATCTCACGCAAGAGCGGCTCTGTCACAGATAGACTGAAAAACGAGCTGGTGAAACCATCCGAGAGACTCACCTCGAAGCTAGTCAAGTACACAGAAAAGGACTTGATCATACAACAACAGAGAGAGAGGCCGGTGGTCAGAAACCCTGATGGAACTAGAAACATGGCCAGGGGAAGAAACGTGAGCCGACTAACCATGATGTACGAAGAAAAGCTTTTGGGTACATTGTGATACTTTGAGGCCACTAGTCTTTATCATCCTACTTCAACACGGACATCTAGATACATATGTTAATTCGACAGAGCCCGCTTGCCATGCGGTTAACATTTTGACTATTTTTTTGGGGCTGGCAAGCTTTTAACAGAGTTGCTGAAATCACGAACAATAATGCTGCAACTGAACTCTTTGCAGAGCTGTTTCTTTTTGTTCTCTGGCACCATTTTCAGGAACTCCAAACCCGAGGATCTCTCGAGTGCCTCAAGAGGAACCTCAAAGGAGGTCAAAGGAACCTCGTTAGGAATAACGGAGTTGGGCATCACGAAAGCAGCCACCGCAATATCGTCAGAGCTCTGGTCTCTGCTGAATGATTTCTCGGCCACGATTAGCTTGAAAAAGTGAGTAGGGACAGCGATGTTAGGAGGGTTTCCTATCATTTCGTAAGTCACTTTGAATTTTCCGTCAACCGGGTCTTTTTTAGGGAGATAGAGAGGACCCGTCACGATTCTGACAGAGCCATAACCTTTGGTCAACCTTCTCGCAAAGTCCTCGAAGTGCGCCCAGTAATCTCTGTTGAAGCCTTCTCCAACTTGCGGCGACATGTTGGTGAGGTAAAACGTTTCATCCATTGCGGTTTGCGAGAATTTCGCGTCCGCAGCAGGGGCCTGGTGGCCCCGGTCGTAGCCAGATCTGAAGTAATCTTTCAACAATGCCCTAAATTTGGCTGGAACTTGTTCATCTTCTTTGAAGACGGAGTTCTTACGATCTCCGCCGCTGGCTGGGTCTTTTTTCAACGACTCCGGAGTGATGTGTTCGACCACGTAGTATGGGTTTCTGGTTTTTCTGTCGTACACAGACACAAATTCCGCTCTGTTTTGCATGTCGTGAACTGGGCCGGGAAACCCGTAATTGAAGAATCCGGCAGGATTGATAGCAGCCCCGGGATTGGTGGATGGAACAGAACTGTTGTTGGTTTGCGTCGAGGGGACTTTTCCTCCGGTCGGTGTGGGAAATCCAGATCCTGGAAAGCCTCCCCCAGGAGCAGGTGCGCTTGGAGCGGCGGTTTTATCACCACCGCCCCAGAAGAATAGCCCCAGAGATCCAAGGGAGACCGCAGACGCTCCTAAAACAGGTCTCAAAGACATCTTGGAGTGGGAATCTGACGATTCGTTGACTGCTGATGTTTCGTTAAAACCGGAGTTTTAAGAGCACTGATACAGGTCCCGTCGTCTGCAAAACGTGGTTTCAGATCTGGTGAAAAATCGAAAAAAGATAATCGAAAAAACCGCGATTCGGGCTGTGCAAGGCTGTGCAAGAGAGGGACGCGGGCGGGGGTGTGAAAAAAATATTCCACACCTGACACGGGATTGTAATGACAGATGGAAAGATATATTTTTTGCCTGAGCTATTTTGTAGCACAAGCTGGAGCGTATCAAGAGAAGACATTGTGCTCTTTAAGCGCTAGACTGCTGATCGACGGTAGCTTGTCTTACCAAACCCACACATGGTGATAATACAGTGAGAAGAAGATAGAATATGTGGGCGAGTCGAGATATTCTGGTTTTGCACAACAGAGTCGGCGGCCAGATCAGTCGAAGCTCATGCAGGTCGGGGGCGACTGTTCACCGATATTTGCGTCGAAGTTGTTCCCAAGTGGTGTACAGAAAGAAAGAGCAGCTAGCGGTGAGGTCGATAGTGGAAACAATAGAAAGTGGGCGGAAAAAAGAGCTACGCCGACTGAATAGGATGGTGTTGGAGCTCCCAAACAGATACGATATAGTGGGATATTTGGTCCGCAGTGGAAAGATCGCCGAAACGGCGGCTCTTTTGAGCTGTCTTGAGCCGCGATTGTCAATGATCAATCTTTTCAACTTCATGAGTCTGGGCGGTTACAAGCTGAATGTTCTGGAGACGGAGATGGTGACGACCAGCGTAATGCGATTGGCGGAGAGTCGTCTCAGTTTCAGCGAGAAGAAAGGGTATGAGCAGCTTGATACCAACGACCTGATCAATATTGCCAGTGTTCTGTTTCGAATATCGGTTCGGAGTGGATATTTTGAGCTCTCCACTCGGATAATGAAAGATCTGATGCGAAGAGGCATGGAAACTGACGACAAGGATTTCCTGAGAAAGACTCTCACTTTCGTGAACCACGACAACCTGAAAGTGCTCATCGACTTGTTGTTGGTGAAAGACCCCAAAAGAGATACGACAAACTTGATTCAAGTGTTCAAACTTGTGACTTTGTACGACAAACTGGTCACCCGGAGCAACAGCAGACACGGACTGAGACTGTCTGTCTACTCACTGGACAAAACCCAGATAGCAAGCATATGCGAAAACTCTGCGCTGCCGTGGTCGGAGTCGCCTGCCGAACAGCAGTCATTTCTGTCTCTTAAAGAGCTCATCATCAGAGAATTAGGTGTCCATATAGCCAGAGAAGCTCACCTCCTCACAACATACAGCCACGATCTCCGTCCGAGCTCGATGGCCGAGAGCGATCACCAAGACAAGCTAGACATCTATCTTGAACTGTGCTACGATTTCATTGAGAATCGAATCAAGTACAAAGATGTCGGTTCTGTCTATTCAACTTGGAACTTAATCAAGCCGTTTCACAACAAAATGTACAACTCAAACCTAAACTCAGCCAACAACAACTCCGAGAACGGGTTCTATTACTATGACATCATGGGAAAATTGATTTCGTGTTTCTCGAAAAACAGGCGTTACAGAGCCATTGTGGACGAGCTGGTGGCAGACTTGCCGGTGGACGCTATCAAAGTGTCTCCGGGTCTGATGTCTTCGTTGATTTTTCACAGTGCTAGGACCAAGAACTTTGCTCTCGCCCACCTGTTGATGGACCAGTACAATGATAAGACGCTAGGACTACCAACAAGATACTCGCCGAACCAGCTGACAGCATTACTGGCTCTGTCTTTGCGGGAGGGACGGTACGAACGGGCTCAAGAAATCATGAAGTTCGCACGGGAAAATCTAATCAGCTTCCACGCCGGAGAGTTCAATGAGCTTGTCCGAGCAGCCTTGCAAACGGAGGGCAACGAGGCAGCTGCTTGGACCATGATCTCGGGTTCTACCGCGTCGACGGCTCGATATGCCTATATCTCATATCTGAATTGTATGATCTCGAGACCAGAAATGATGGACTTCGAGAAGATCGAGTTCATGTTCCGGGAAGCTGTAAAGTCGGTCAGTCGCAAGGACCTCAATTTCTGGGATTACTGGACGCAAGCTTATTTCAAGTACATCAACAGGAAAGAGCCTCTCCCAGTCGCGATTGGCATATACGACTCCTCATCCTTGAAAAAACCTGTTTTCAACACCTTGAGCGACTTCAATTACGCGATCAACCCGTTCACCACCAGACACGACAAAGTTCGACTGCGGCTCTCGGCACAAGTCAAACCGTTGATAATTCGGGATATTTTCCAGAGAGCGGTGTCCCAGTACAAAAAGGCTCTGCATTCGGGCTCTAGCGAGCTCAATGACAGCAGATTGCAGCTGAAACACGTCAGCATCTGGTGCTTCAAAAGGTACAAAGAACTGGGGTATCGCGACTCCACGATAATAGTTGATTTGCTGAAAACGATCAACCTCAAGCACAGAAGTGTTGGTTTCAACCACGACACCTCCTACACCGAAGAGGATATGGAAACCATCTTCCTCAGCAACTTGGTCGAATACGAGAGTGGCTGGAAAGCGAAAAACACTCTGTCACGGCTGACTGTTGCGCGTTTATAGACTACAACATTGTTTAATATTGTACATAGCATTGATCCATCACGACAACGAAAGCTGTTTTGTATCCATTACCCGGCCTCCAATTTTTCTCAGGCAGATTCAGTTTTCGCACGACCGTTGAAAAATTTCTTTTAAAAAAATTTTTCAGAGGCATCTGTTATGGCTAAAAAGTAAACCAGTCGATTGCAGAGTAAGCCCGTTGGTAAAAGAAGCAGGAAGGACAGTTGAGCACCCAAACGATCTTCAAACAAATCCTCAGACCTTGAAAATGGCTTACGTTCTAACTGAGACGGCGGCTGGTTATGCCTTGTTGAAAGCTTCTGATAAGAAGATTTACAAGTCGCAGACCCTGATAGAAGATCTCAGTTCGTCTGATAAAGTTCTCAAGCAGTTCAAGATCGCAGCATTTTCCAAGTTCAGCTCTGCTGCAAACGCTCTGGAAGAGGCTAATGCTGTTGTTGAAGGTAAAGTCTCCAACCAGCTGCAAAAGCTGCTGGATGAATCAAAGCAGGAGAAGAAGTCCACCTTGATTGTGTCAGACACAAAGCTAGCCAACTCCATCAATAAGTTGGGACTGAACTGGTCGGTGGTGAGCGATGCAGCCACCCTAGATATCTATAGAGCCGTCAGGGAGTATCTGCCTGGTCTGTTGCCAGGTATGAGCGATAAAGATCTCTCTACCATGTCGCTTGGTTTGGCTCATTCTATCGGAAGACACAAGCTGAAGTTCAGTGCCGACAAGGTTGATGTGATGATTGTGCAAGCCATTGCTCTTCTTGACGACTTGGACAAGGAGTTGAATACATATGCCATGAGATGTAAGGAGTGGTACGGATGGCATTTCCCGGAGCTCGCCAAGATCATTGTTGATTCTGTCGCTTTTGCCAGAATCATTTTGACGATGGGCGTTAGAACCAATGCTGCTACAACTGACTTCAGTGAGATTCTCCCAGAAGAGATGGAGACTCAAGTCAAGACTGCTGCAGAGGTTTCCATGGGTACTGAAATCACCGAGGATGATCTGGATAACATCAAGGCCTTGGCCGAGCAGATTGTCGAGTTTGCCGCTTACAGAGAACAACTATCTAACTATCTTTCTTCCAGGATGAAGGCAATTGCCCCAAATCTCACGTCGTTGGTTGGAGAGCTCGTTGGTGCTAGATTGATTGCCCATGCCGGATCTCTCATTTCTTTGGCCAAGGCCCCAGCCTCCACCATTCAAATCCTTGGTGCCGAAAAGGCTCTTTTCAGAGCTTTGAAGACCAAGCACGACACTCCAAAGTACGGTTTGTTGTACCACGCTTCGCTGATTGGTCAAGCCAGTGGAAAGAACAAGGGAAAGATCGCCAGAGTTCTGGCTGCCAAGGCTGCCGTTGCTTTGAGATACGACGCTTTGTCCGAAGAGAGAGACGATTCTGGAGACTACGGTCTTTCTGTGAGGGCCAAGGTTGAGTCCAGACTCAGTGCTTTGGAAGGACGTGATCTGAGAACAACTTCCAAAATAGTTAAGGAAGACAGAAAGGTTGACATTTCCGAGGCAAGAGCCTACAATGCCGACGCCGACGCCGTCAAGGTTGAGTCTAAGGAGGCCGACTCTGACGATGAAGAATCCGAGTCCGAAGAGGAGGAGGTGAAGGAGAAGAAGGAAAAGAAAGAGAAGAAGGAAAAGAAGGAAAAGAAGGAAAAGAAGGACAAGAAGGACAAGAAGGATAAGAAGCGTAAGAGAGACGAGGACGAAGAGGAGGAGTCCAAGAAGTCCAAGAAGGAAAAGAAGGAGAAGAAGGAGAAAAAAGAGAAGAAGGACAAGAAGGAAAAGAAGTCCAAGAAATGAGCAATTTCGTCACCCTGATTATGAATTCTTTGTTTCGGATAGATGTGATGCAAATGCCGCGAATCAAGGCTAATCCAGTTAAGAACTGGCTCTCAAATAACATCATCTTTTCATGAAATTGACATTTTTTGCGAATACTCTGCGATTTTGATCAGGCCTTTCATCATTGTACTTATTTCCACCTATTCCACCGATAGCTACGCTACAGTCGCCTAGTTAGTGTCTTTATTTCTGTCTTCATCTGCTTTTTGTTTCGTACTTTTAACGATTTGCGTTCGGTAAGCTCGAGAGTAAATTGTATTCACCAGCCCCCGAAAACATTTTTTACTGCCACAAAACTGAGCCACAAAACCTTTTGAATATCTAAACATTAAAAATTAATTCACAACTTCATCCTGCGCTGCGTCTGCCTCATCAACGGGTATGCCGCCTCCGCAATGAATTCTGCACCAGAGCCGGAGCTGGAACAAGTCAAACACTTGCTCAATCGTCTTACCCTTGGGTTGAATGATGAATATGGCGAAAGCGAATCCTTAATGAACAGTTTGAAAGAGCTCTGTTCGAAAACTGGGCTTGATTACGAAACGTTGGCTGTCAACAATGATTCCGAGCACGAGTCCGAGACTGAAACTGCCGACTCTGACATTTCACCGCAGGACTTCGAAATATGCTACTTGGAGGCGCAAAAAAACGCAATTCTGTCCCGGCTGCAGAAGGAGGAGTATCTCTCCTCCAGCTACGAGACTGTTCTGGAAAAGCACCAAGAGCTGATCTCGTTACTGAGTTTGAACGTTGGAAACAAAACGCGGTTTGACTCGGAGTACTCGCAGATCTACAAAACACTTGTCCAAGAGAAAGTTGCACAGCACAAAGCGAACTTGAAGCATCTGGATAAGATGGTGAAACAATCCAGCCTCAGCTACAAAAACATGATAAATAGGCTGCAACGCGATCTAGCTGAATTTGCCGGAGACGAACTCCAAGAAACCAATAATGAATTCCATGAATAAACCAATTCCCCTAGTTTAATGCTATTAATGATACTATATTTTTTGATAATTCAGCCGGTTTTAACCTTTTCCGCGTTCTCGTCCTCGTTCTCCTTGTAGTACTTTCCGATAAAGTTGGAGACCCTGCTATTTTTGTCAATCAGCTTCCATTGCTCTTCGATTCTCGTGTTGTCCACGTGCTTGAACAGATAGAACCACAGCGCCGAGACGTAGTTGACAACCACGTAGATCATTAATTGAGGTTGATTCAGCAGCTTGGAGAACGTGATCTTCTGCTTTGATGAGTCTCTTAGCAGCTGCGGTCTGATGGTGGCCGTTAGCTCTGCGATTTTGCTTTCCAGCGACTTGATCTTGAAATCGTCTAATGTTTTCAAATTGGACTCCACTTCCTTTGTCTTCTGTAGCAGCAGTCTCAGTTCGTACTTCAACCTCGCATTGCTCTTGTGGCTGTTGATAAACTTGTCCTTCAGCTCGTGGGTTCTTTTGGCCAACTTGGAGTGTTCTGTTTGCGCAGCTTCGTAGTTCAACGTGTATCGCGACAGATTCAGTTCATCCAGGAGCTGTAACTTCGAGTCGTTCAACTCTTTTTTAAACTCGTTAGAGTACTTGACGACATTGAGTTTGTACTCGCTCAACAGTTTCAAGTACTGAGTAGCAAGCCATTCAGTACAAACCATATCTGAGGAGATGACAGGAAGAACATCATCAGCATTTCCTCCAAATTGGTCCTGAACGCATGAGAACGAGCTGCATCTTCTCATCTTCATGAACTCCAGCTGGTTACATTGCTTGGAGTACAGAATTTCGTTACCAGAACCCTCATTGGCAGATCTCAGATCAATGGTGAACACGTTCAGTTCTCTGTTGATGGAAGGAATTGAGTGTCTTCTTTTGAGTCTTGAGTTGAACTGTCTGGCATCTTTGTCATAGACCGCTTGTTGCTGTTGTCTTTCGTCGTAGAACGGATGCATGCTGGATTGAGACGCATTCGGCGAGATGTCATCGTCCTGGAAGCTGCCACCAATGATCAGTCTCTTGGAACGTTGCTTACGCAAGGAATCCTCACCGTAACCACTCAGCGATACACTAGACCCCGACCCCATAAAGTTCTGCGAGTACGGCATCATCGATGGTCCCAGAACTTTGCTGCTTGCAGAGGTCTGGCCTGCGTCGGAGTCGGTGCGGCTAATAACGGGAACATCCTCGCTGAAAGAGGGTGCAAGAGGAGCGTAGACGTCGTTCTTGTGCTTTGAATGTTTGCGAGCATGATAGGAAACCGTGTGTTTTTCAAGGTCCATTTCGCTACCTTTTCCCCTCCACAGATAATTCAGTCTTTTACCTTGGCAAAGCTGCATAATCTGCTCAAAGTCCTGGCAGTTGGTCAACCGTCTGGACGCAGAAAAGTCCTGTTCCTTGGACCCGACTTTGTTCTGCGGAGCACCCAGTTTCAGGGTTTGCAGAGTCTTTCCAGAAGAGAAATCAATCATGGTGTTTTTCACAAGCTTCTTCACCTTGTGCAGATCTTTCGTAAAAGTTTGGTTGTATTTCAACGAAAAGTTCAGTTCAATCAGCTTCGATATTGTATCAACATCCAGCTTGCCAGGCTGGGAGTTACTGTGTCTGATTTTGTACGTCTTCTGGAACTGGACAATCGAGACTCTCAACTTTTCAAACTCCAGTGGGTCCTTGGGAACGCTAATATTGTTTCCCACAAGCTCCAGCGTGGACTTGAGGAACAACGTGAACCCGATGATGATATTGATGGAGCTGGTCACCGAGGAGTGGGCACAAGACCTCAGTAGCTCCTCGGTGCCCGGAATCTGGGCCATGAGACCCCACCAGCCACATATGGCCATCTCTGTTTTCTCGCAAAACAAGCCGTCGCAATATTTGGGGTCGATCAAATCGTAGTAGTTCAGAAACGTTTGCAAGATTGAGATCAGCTCTCGAACCGCGTACGCCACGGACACCTCAGATGGTATCTTGAAAAGGGTTCGAAACTTGTCCTCCACCGATTTCGCCGGCTCGCAGATGATCATGGCGGATCTGGTACCACAGCCAAGTTTTTTCAGGTTGTAGTTGACCACAAAAATCGAGTACAGCTTCTTAAAATTGCCGTGGGGAAGAGGTATCAAGGTCAGACTGGAGTCCAACTGGGAGAGGTTGGTTATAAAGATGATCCCGTCTTCGGTTTCAGTAGGCGATGAGTACGACAGTTCGCTCATGTCGTTGATGTAAGCGCAAAAATCTTTTGGCCATCGCGAAGGATCATTGAGAATTGCCACCTTGTAGGCAACCACCACGTCCTTCGACTCTCCGGTATATGTGACTATTGTATTTTTTTTCATCCGTTTCGAGACCCACTGCTCCACAATGTAAGCGTCGTAGCCCACGAGCTTGATGTTAGTAACATTGCGGACGATGTCGTTGGCGAGCGCCAGGGACTCTTTGAGAGACTCAAAAAGCAGAAGATCGGGGATTAGAAAGGTTGAATAGAAGTCGTGTTCGTTTCGCTCAGAACCCGGCGTTTCTGCCTTGGAAGAGCTCTGAGAGCTTGTGACTTCCATTGTAAAACCAGTGAATGCTCTTCATGCGCTTCAGATGGAAGGTCAACCGTGCCCCGCTCAGGTTCTGTCTTGCTTCCTCTTATATTTGTCTAAAAAAAAATAAAGAGGAGGCAGATTATTTTGATTATTTGGGAGGTCGTGCGTCGACTCCCAATTTTTCTCAAAGGGTGCGTTGTTAAAGTCTCTGGGGAGTAAATTGAAAGCCTCCAAATAAAATCTAACCTCCTGTTTGGTGGTGGAACAGATCATTCGAGTGTTTTAGCACAGATCGGACACGAGCGATAGTGGGAACTGTTGAAGGCGAGTTGGTGCAGAGATTCAAGAAGCCTGCTGCTCGACAATCGAACGAGAACTTGCTGCTAGACTGTTTGAAGCCCCAATGAGTTCCGAGGAGGCGATTTTCCGCTCGGCGGACATGTTGCTGGTGCAATTTTACATTGCATCGGAGATCTCACGGGATTGCGTGTCAGTTTTAGGGGAATTGGGAAACGTGCAGTTCAGAGACATGAATCAGAGTGTGAACGCGTTCCAGCGGTCGTTTGTCAAGGAGATTAGAAAGTTTGACAACACAGAGAGACAGCTGAGGTATTTGGAGAAGGTGATAAAAAAACAGGAGGTGACCATCCCTGTCGTTTCGCACGACCATTTGATTGGCTCGTATGGAGCAGCGACGAACAGAGGACCCACCAAATCACAACTAGACGATCTGGTAGTGCTGGTAGACCAGTACGAACAGAACATCAGACACATGGACGAGACCTATGAAAGTCTGGTGAGCACATCAACGGAGCTTCTGGAACACCGAATTGTTTTGCAGGGGACGAGAACTTTTTTCGACGGGAGATTGAGTCTGGAGCTTGCCGACGAGTCGTCGCCCATCAACCAAATGAGAGAGCCGGACGAACACAATGGATTGTTGCAGGAGGAAGAGTTAGAGGCGGGATTCCCGCGTCAAAGGCCCGACATCGAAACAACTGGACGCAGCGAGGTCAACATAATGGGCTCGACGATGAACTTCATTAGTGGCACCATTGAAAGCGACAAGTTTCTCACATTGCAGAGGATTCTTTGGAGGGTTCTAAGAGGTAATCTTTACATCAACCACGTTCCCATTGAGGAGCCAATTGTGGACCCCAAAACCAAAGAGACGAAGGAAAAATACATTTTTTTGATTTTCACACATGGAGAGACCCTGATCAACCGTTGCAAAAAGATCGTCGAGTCCTTGGACGGCACGTTATACGAAGTTGACAGCGATTACGAGATTTTCAAGAGCCAGATCGACGAGATAAACAACAAATTCAGAGACCTGAACGAGGTGACAGAACACACGAGGGAGAGACTGTTTCTGGAGTTGAAAGAAGTGTCTGCAGATATCGAGAAATGGAAGATCGAAATAACGAAAGAAAAATCGATTTACACTGTTCTGAACCTGTTCAATTATGACCAAACGAGAAGATGTTTGATCGCGGAAGGCTGGATTCCAAAGAATGATCTCGGAGTGATCAAAAATGCTCTGAGAGACGTCACGGAAAACTCGGGAACAGACATCAATTCTGTGGTGAATGTGATCAACACGAACAAAACCCCTCCCACGTTCCACAGGACCAACAAGTTCACCGAGGCCTACCAATCGATCATTGACGCGTATGGTGTCGCGACGTACCAGGAGGTGAACCCCGGTCTCGCTGCAATCGTGACGTTTCCGTTCATGTTTGCGATCATGTTTGGTGATGTCGGACACGGCATGGTGTTGTTCATTGCAGCCTTAGCTCTGGTATTGAACGAAAAGAAGATAGGAGCCATGAAGAACAGAGACGAGATCTTTGACATGGCTTACACAGGTCGGTACATTCTGGTTCTAATGGGAGCCTTCTCCATATACACTGGATTGATGTACAATGATCTTTTTTCCAAGTCTATGACAATCTTCAAGTCCGGATGGAAGTGGCCATCGGACTTTAAGGAGGGTGAGTCAATCACAGCAGAGAGGATCGGGGTTTACCCCGTCGGACTGGACTATAACTGGCACGGTACCGAGAACAATCTGCTATTCACGAACTCGTACAAAATGAAACTGTCAATTCTAATGGGATTCGCACACATGAGCTACTCCTTCTACTTCTCCTTGGTTAACTACAAGTTCTTCAACTCCCGTGTTGATGTGATTGGAAACTTTATACCTGGCTTACTGTTTATGCAAAGCATCTTTGGGTATCTGTCGCTCACCATCATATACAAATGGTGCATTGATTGGATCAAGATAGGGAAACCTGCGCCAAGTCTGCTCAACATGCTGATCAACATGTTTTTGTCCCCGGGGACTGTTGAAGAACATCTCTATAGAGGACAAGCCTTTGTTCAAGTGATTCTGGTCCTGATTGCCCTAGTCTGTGTTCCATGGTTGTTACTTTACAAGCCCCTCACGCTGAAAAGGTTGAACACCAAATCTGTCGAGTTGGGGTACGCTGACTTGCACGAGCACGGCAATGCTGTTCAATTGACGCAGAATGAGGATGAGACAACCCCCTCCGTTCACGAGGACTCCATTAACGAGGACTTCTTCTTAATTCAGGATATCGAAGAGAGCGAAGAAGAGTTTGAATTCGGCGACGTCATGATCCATCAGGTGATCCACACGATTGAATTCTGCTTGAACTGCGTCTCTCACACGGCCTCATATCTCAGACTCTGGGCGTTATCCCTAGCACACAACCAACTGTCTGCTGTCTTGTGGGACATGACAATCTCCAACTCATTTGTTTCGTTCAACGATCATGGATACCTCGGATCGGTGATTGTGTTTTTCCTATTCGGCATGTGGTTTGTTCTGACCGTTTGTATTCTGGTGGTGATGGAGGGTACTTCTGCAATGTTACACTCTCTGAGATTGCATTGGGTGGAAGCCATGTCCAAGTTCTTTGAAGGTGAAGGTTACGCATATACTCCGTTCTCGTTTACGAAAATACTCAGCGAGGCAGAACAGACCACAGAATGATAAGTTCGCAAGGACTGTCGGCAGCGCACACGGATAGCATTTGATGGCTGGCTTTTCTGATTCGAGTCCATTGATTGTCAACGATTTTCAGTACATTTTCCATCCATGCATACCAGTCTCGTCACTCGGCTTACGTCTCGTCGATACCTCCAGAAAGAAAGTTTTATTCCTTGAGCTGTCCAACATCCCATCGAGCTTTCTTTGTTAAATATAGAACCAAAACTATTTTTCATCTAAAATGCATCTTGATTAGGTAATCGTGTTTTTCTCTTAGGTGATTTTTTGGAGTGTTAGCAAAATGTAAACAGTGAAATTATTGTTGATCAAGCCCGTTCTTCTGGATCATACTTTGTCTTGACTGATCGACCCACACCAAAATGGAGCACCGTCACCCCCAACACCGTGGTCAAAGAAGCAAACTTTCCTCTTCATCCCACATGTCATTGAACAGGAAAGCGTCAACGCTGTCCAGTGTGGAGAAGAAAGGTAGGAGGAAGGATGCCATCGAGAAGTTCATAGAAGGAAATCAGGCAATGATTGTGTCCAGTCTCGGACAACTACGTTACAGTATACTTTGCGAAGGCCTGCCGAGGCATGGGGAACTGCTTTGTCCCTATCGAACATACGTTTGGTCCATCCTTCTTCGGGCAGAGCCGCTGAAATTGGACTATTACGTAAGCATGGTGAACCAAGGCCGATCGAAATCATTTAACAAGATACAAAATGATGCTTTCAGAACGTTTCAAAACGATGAAGTTTTTTCGCAGAAAGTCACCAATTCAACGCTGATACGGATTCTCAATTGCTATGCGATTGAAGTTGAAAATATACAGCCGAAGACCAAGCTATCGCCGTACGTTCAAGGAATGAATATTCTGGCAGCTCCTATCGCGTTCATTTCAAAAAGCGAGCCCGAAGCATACGCACTGTTCTCAAAGTTACTGAGAAACCACATTCCTACCTATGTGAGACCGAACCTAAGCGGGGTTTTGAATGGAGTGAAACTGGTGGATGTTATCATGGAGCTGGTGGATTCTAAACTGTACAACTACTTGAAGTCGAAGATGTTGACTGCGAAGATCTACGCTTTACCCTCGGTTCTCACTCTTTGTGCTTGTACGCCTCCGCTCGTTGAAGTTTTGGATCTGTGGGATTTTCTATTCAGCTACGGAGTCCACTTGAACATTTTTTTCATCATATCCCAGATTATCCTCATGAGGGACGAGTTACTCGCATCCAAGAACCCCATGCTTCTTTTGCGGGAATTCCCCAAGCTGGAAGCCAAGAAGATCATTAAGCTGTCATTGAGTTTCGTGAAGATCGTTCCTGATGATCTGTATGATCTAGTTGTTAGACACATGTGGGACGACTCAGTGGAGGAGCGGATCAATGAGTACTAGTGTTTTAATGGATCGCACTAGTACAACCCGAGATCAAAATCGTTTTCGTCGAGATAGGCGATGAAAACCGTCCTATCGTTGTATGTTCTTCCGGCAAGAGCGTGCATACAGTTGTTGGCCTCTGACTCGGTTGAAAATTTGACATAAATCTTTCCGATTTCCGGTCTAATTTCGTCCAGACCCAATTTGAAATCCTTGTTTGGTTTCGGTATATCAGTTTTCAAAACCTGGCCATATCTGGAGCATTCTGCTTCAAACGACTTTTTGGTCTCTTCCACTTTGGCCTCGTCAAGAAGCTCTTCAAGTCCCACGCAGTTAACGAACTGGAGGACTTTAGACTCCTGGTGCTTGGAGATCCCTGTTGTCAGTTTGTGACACGCATCGATCAGCGTGTTTGCCGACAACTTGATCGATTGTTCGTATCCCCAAGTTTTGTTCTCGCAGCCTCGCAGACATTTTAGGCGATTCGAGTCCAACTCCTCCTTGTTGATTGCGGCTATCAGCCCTTGCTCTTCGACGTCGAGCGACTTGTACTCGAAAAATGCGATTCCTTTCGACTCATACGACAGCTTGTCGAGCAGCAGCACAACCGATCTAAGCTTGCCAAATTTGCTCAGCACCTCTATCACCTCTTCTCTAGAAGTTCCGTATGGAACATTAGTTAACATGTACAATTTTGTGTTTGCGACTACGTCGTCGTAAATTTCTCCCGTGTCGTCGTCTTTCTTGGCCGTCGGTATATCGAAGGCACAGTATTCGTTTGGTCTCTCTAACGAAAAACTGGTGCCGAATTCAGGAATTTCAGCCCCATCGAACGCCAAAAGAGTGGTGGCGACCATCGAATTGCTGGTTTCAATTATAATCTTCGAAGGATCGTTAGAATAGCGAAAATTGAGCGAATGATCTTCGTAGTCAACATTGGGAATGATGGTGGATACCAGGAAACTCTCCATAAACTTCTGAATCCTTTCTGGAGTTATCTCGTTGAAGTCAACGCCACCTAGAATAAGACACTTCGACGTCCTCGAATCCAGCGGGGTCAGTTTGGAGTCCGCCAAAGAAAGAGTTCGCATGTTATTTTGACTGCGGGTCAGAATCCTCTGCACCTCCGAAGGCTCGAGATTCTTAGCGGAGGTCCCGGGAATCGGGAACAACCCTGAAGCTTTAGCTCTCGCTGCTGAGGCGCCCTGGTAGCCCTCCGGGATCTTGTCCCACTTCGAGTCTTCCACCTTCAATTCCTCTAGAGAAACCACATTGTCTGCCCGTTGCGAAGGTCTTTCCCTGCCTTGGCCTCTGCTTTGGTAATTCCGGTCCTCGCGGTACCTACTATTGTAATTGTTGTAGTGTTCTCTGTAGCCGTAGGGATTGTTGTCTCTGCTGTCTCTGCTGTCTCTGTAACTGTGAGGTGCTCTCTCGTCTCTTGGGTTTCTGTATCTGGTGTTTGGATGTCTTTGGTTCCGGGAGAACTCCTGGCCCTGGTGGTGAGTTCTGTCCCGATTGGAGGTCGGTCCTCGGGGCAAGCTTCGCTGCGCGTTGTAAGGGCCTGCGTTTGGGCCTGGGTTCGGGCCTGTGTTTGGGCCAGAGGAGGGGGTCTTTCCCGCAGGCCCGTCTGAGCCGAGCGAACCGCTTTTGCCGTTCGAATAAGGTCGTTTGGTGTCGGTTGCGGGGCCTTGTGTCGGTTGCGTCGACGCTGTGGGGCTGTTAGAGGGAGCTCTATTGTTTAGCTCTGCTCTATTAGCTGCTCTTCTTTCGTCTATGAAACGAGATCTCATGTTAGTTTCGACCCCATGTAGTGGTTGTATTCGCCTGTTACTTACTAAACATCTTATCAGGCTTTCTGCGACGATAGATGCTTGTGAAAACCTTCCTTTGTCCCTCGATCCCCTATAGCAGTTAAACAAACAAATTTTTCCCACTAGAAAAAACCCACAGGATCTCGAAAAAATCAGTCTCGAAAAATACACGTTGAGGAATAAAAATAAATACTCGAGTGTCGTAGCTGTCAACAATTGAGGTGGCGATTCAAGAGTTTAGTGCCAGTACTGCGAGTTTGGAGGCATAATACCATGAGATTAACATTTCTTTTCACGCTTCTGTGCTCGGTGTTGCTACCGATCCGTGCGGCGCTGCTGGCGATCGACTTTGGTGAGGAGTTCACCAAAGCCGCTCTGGTAGCCCCCGGTGTCTCGTTCGACATCATCTTGACGGTGGACACCAAGCGGAAACACATGTCCGGGCTGACTATCACGCCGCTTGCGGGGGCAAATGACGAGGTTGAGCGCAAGTTTGGGTCCCATGCTACCAGCACTTGTATTAGACAGCCGGGCTCGTGTCTTGTGCATCTCAAGTCTCTGCTGGGTAAGTCCATTGAGGATCAAGAAACCGTCAGATACAAGAAAAGCCACAGGGGTCTGGAGGTCGTAGAGGCCGGCAACAACAGGAACTCTGTCGCGTTCAAAATCAACGGCCAGACCTACACCGTGGAAGAGTCGACTGCCATGATCTTCGAGGAGATCAAGAAGAGAGCGGAGGAGCACTGGAATCAGGCCGTTCCCGGATCGCTGAACACCATCACAGACGTCGCCATCACCGTTCCGGGCTACTTCGACCAGGCGCAGCGGACAGCGATCTCGGACGCCGCGGAGATCGCCGGGCTCAACGTGGTGGCTCTCGTTGATGACGGGCTGGCGGTGGCCATCAACTATGCATCCACCAGAGAGTTCACCGAGGAAAAACAGTATCATTTGGTTTACGATATGGGAGCCGGGTCCACAAAGGCCACGGTGGTGTCGTTTTCGTCTCAAAACGGAAGTCTTGTGGTGGAAACCGAGGGATACGGGTACGACTCCAGTCTGGGAGGACATCTGTTCACCGAGTCGATCAAGGCAATCTTGGAGGACAAGTTCCTGGCAGAGCATCCTAAGATCAAGGCCTCTGCCCTGGTTGCAGACCCGCGTGCCTCGAACAGGTTGTGGCAAGCCGCGGACAAGGCCAAGTTGGTGTTGAGTGCGAACAGCGAGACAAAAGTTTCTGTGGAGTCGTTGTACAACGACATCGACTTGAAGACGGTGGTCACCCGTGAGGAGTTTGAAGAATACATCACCGAACACGTTCCGCGTTTCACCAAGCCGATTGTTGACGCTTTGTCGGTTGTAGACGCTAACAAGCTCACCTCTCTGATTTTGTCCGGTGGCTCCACAAGGGTTCCAATTGTTCAGTCGCATCTGATTAGCTACCTCGGTGATGATCAGCTCATTTCTAAAAACGTTAATGCAGACGAAGCGCCTGTCCTGGGCACCACACTGAGAGGGGTTGCGCTGTCTGGCATGTTTAGAACCAAGTCCATCGGCGTGGTTGAACGTCTCCCTTCTTCTTACGAAGTGACGTGCTTCGCCGAGAAGAAGGAAGACGATTCTCAGGTTGAGGTCATCTTTTCTCGAGGTTCTCCGCTGACGCAAGACAGACTGTCGGTCGAACTGAGAGCCCTGAAGGACTCGTTTGGGTCTGTGGAGACCGATCTTTACGAGAACGGGGGTCTTTTCAGCGAGTACAAGTTCAAGAAGACGTCGTTCAACACCACTGAATGTCCAGGCGGATTGGCCTACTTCGGAAACTTTGAGCTCTCGTCGAGACGGATTTTACGGTTGGAATCAATCGATGTCGTTTGCAAGCCTGACGCGGACACAGAACAGAACCCCGGGAATTCCTCGGAGACCCTCACTGCCAAACCGAAGTTTGTCAAATACAAGCCACTGAGCTCGTCTTCAAAGTGGCAATCTTCGAGCAAGCTCAAGACTTTGACCAGAAAAGACAAGCAAAGAGAGCAACGTGAAGAGTTGATCAACGATTTGGAGTCTTCTCTGTACGACCTTAGATCCTATTTAGAGGACGAGGCTGTGACTTCCAATGGGCCTTCTTCGCTGATCAGCTCTGCAAAAACCATGGTTACTGAGACCCTTGAGTGGCTGGAAAATGATTCGTACGGAGCATCTGCCAAGGAGATTCAAGAAAAATACGACGATGTCCGCGTCTCAAAGATCAAAATTCAAACCTACGTCTCCCTTTCTGATACGCTGCTGGATTTCGACGAGTTCGAAAGACTCTACAAACAGGCACTGGAACAGATGTACAACATTCAAGATTTCATGATCTCCATGTCGGAAGACGCTATGGAAATCAAAAATAACTACACCCAACACAACTTGGATTTTGAGGAGGCCAACAAAAAAGTCAAAGTCACCGTTCCTGAGGTTTCCGAGCAGGATATTAACGATCACGTGACCAAGATCAACGAGTTTGTGGGATTGTTTGAAAAGTTCAAGCAAGACAGATCGACCTTTGATGCGGTCACCAAGGAATCGCTGTTTGGGCTTAGAGAGTCCATTTTAGACGAGCTCAAGCAGCTCGGTGACATCCACGAGTCCCTCAAACAAGTTCACAGTACTAGAATCTCGGCATTGAAAGACAGACTGAGAAAGTATTTGAGAAAGAAGGCCAAGAGGGAACAGGCCCAAAAGTCGTCAGAGGAATCCGTCTCTGAGACTTCCTCCCCGGCCGAATCTTCGACCCAATCGTCGACCCAATCTTCGGCCAGTTCGACGGCGACGTCCGAACAACTTCATGATGAGCTGTAGAGATGTACAACCCCCATATTATTACCCTACTTCAACTAATACATATCAAACCAAAAACTGTTCACTTTTGAGAAACAAGCTCATTTTTTTTATCGGTTGTGGCTAAGTGTGGCTGGTATTAGGTAGACCAGAAGAAGCAGAAGACATGAAAAATAGTTTTGATGAATACTGCCGCCTTGTGTTAGGGAGAAGCTCGATGACGAAAAGCAATCCTTGATAGGCTCTAATCACGGAAAATGCCCACAATTGACACGGAGCTGATTGCTCCACTTTCTAAGATTTCTGATATCCTGCTAAAGAGGCCGGGGAAAGTGTCTGTAGAAGGAATCAAAAGGTTATCCAACATTTACGGATTCGAAACTTTTACGGATAGACTTTCTCTGAACGATCAAGATGACCTCGTTTTCTCTTACAGTGGTGCAGAGAGTCGATCAGCCACTCCTGTCGGTGGGAGGGATTCTTCTTCTCAGCAAAAGCAGGTGGTTGAACGACTTTCGTTGAGCGGGAAGATTTTGTTGATTGACATAGACTTTCAAAACGAGGCTGTCAAGAACGTTGCCTTATCAAGCGCCATCACCATTCAACCAATAGAAAACAGGAACTACGATTTCCTTGAAGGATTTGCTGGGTCGCAAAAAGTGGAGAAGATTCTTCTGGAGAATCTCAAATCTAAAACCCTGGACAAGTTCAACAAGAATCTCAGGATTCTCAGTCAATTTGATAGATTGTCGCTGAACTCTCCCAACGACTTGTTCAATTTTTTCAATCAATTGACATACAATCTGCTCAATGTTTATGACCACGAGGTGACAAAGGCCTTGGTAGATTACGATCAAACGTGTCCGTTGACCCAAGAGGAAAGACTGAAAGACTTCAAAGAGGGCTACGCTGGACTTGGCCAGATCTTGCTCAATCAAAACGAGAAAATAGGACTCTTCTCTAAATATTGGGAGGACAACAGGTTTGTGAACTCCTTATTAGCCTCAAAACAAATCAACACGGTCGAGAGCTTAAATCCCTACATGATACATTTCAAAATCACCGAGAATAATAAGACTGAAGGTGACCAGTTGTTCGACGGGGAATCTTCAACAATTACTGACGACTCCGAGATGCCAGACGAGGTGAATCCGGATTTGAAGCTAAAGTGGTTTGAAAACGGCGAATGGCAAATCAACCTGAACGATAACGTTTTGAACTCCAATCTGAACCTATTGGTGCTGGAGATCTGTCCTACTGTTTGGATTCCTGAAGATCTTCTTATCGAGCTTAACTTGACAGATTTCGAGATGATAACAAATGACAACAAAGTGTTCAACTTTGCAGACGACTTTCACGCTGGTAATCAACTGGACGGATTCTTCGATTACGTAAACGAACATCATTACAAAGAAATCAAGGTTGAAACGGCTCCTAAGACTCACATCAAATGCAAATTTCAGTTTTTAATTGGTTGCAAATTTATCAAAGTTTACAAAATCAAGTTTGCTAGACTCGACAAATTGCTGAAGCTTGTGGAAACCCTGCGTAATTGGTGCTTGTTAAGCAATCTGATTAGGAACTTTCTCAAACACGAAGTCTCGTCAGCAGACGACAAGCAGCCAATAGTGGGAGCATCCAGCGAGGTTTCGGAAGACGGGACTGTTCTTGAAATACAAGACAATCTTCGGTTGAACGACGTCGTTAAAGAAAATGTCAACCTTTTGTCCCTGGAAAATTCGTCATCGCTGCATTCCAGCTCTGCTGACAACAGTTTCGCAGCAATCACTGTTGGCAGTTACAAGTTTGACGAGATCAACCTGTCGTCAAAAAATTTTAATTTTGACTTAAAAAACGGTTTGGTGCTCTCGCAAGACTTGAAAACTGCAGAAATATTGGTCAAAACAGAAGAGCTAGTGGCTCTTCTCTGATTGAACGGAAAGGGTTTAAAATTGGAGCGGTAATGATCGCTTTGGTCAGGTTTGCCTTGAAATATCGCCAGGTATCCTGTACTAAGCGATAACTCAGACAATCATCTTACGAATGGAGCTAATAAAGGTGAGGTCTCATTCGAGCATCGGAAGCGTCCCGCAACAAAAAAGAGAAAAGTAGAAGGGTTTATGCGGCGTCGTAAACAGTTTTTCAGTTGTGGAAGAAGTAGAGAAAATATGGAAACTCGAGCATCGTCATGACGATTTGGTGGGGATATGATAACTTGTCTTTGGATATCAGCGTTCATAGATCAAAAGTAATAGCAAATTAAAAGTGTTGGACGTCTCGGTCGACACACAGTATCAACCAAACAAGAAAGCGAAGGTCCAAAAAGAAGCGTCTTTCAAAAGAAACGAACAGAGCCGGCTTGCAGTTGCTGTTGATGAGGACGTTCTTCATGAGGTTGTAATGGAGGAAGGACATTTGAGACATAAAAACAGTCTTTTGGGTGAAGTTCCGTGTTCTCACGGGAGACTCCTTTAAATGAGAACGTGGAAGTGTAGTTTGAGCCTGAAGCCCTGATCATGTTCAGCGATGGAAGATTGGCAGAAAAGTTGTAGGCAGGAATGCTATCTTCTAGCTTTTTGCATCTTTCATCGTTGAGGACCTGAGCAGGAAGCTTCTGGTACTGGTAGCTAGCAGGGGGAATAACTTGAGACTGTTTATCCCTTTCCATCATTCTGGTGCTTGCCTTTTCGACTTTTCTTTTCCTTTTCAATTCCTCCCTCAACTCTTTAAATTCAGACGGTAGTCTTTTTGCTCCGTGTTTTTGAAGAACAATATGAGAATTGAGATGGTTGAGAGTTCCATATGCCTTTTGGCATGATTCATGTTTGCATTGATACAGTCTTTGAACTTCATGTGCTTTTCTTCTCTTCCGTTTACTTGTCTCAGTGCTTGAGTTGTTTGATGGCACAGGACTTTGGCTCGGTGACTGAGCAGTCATCGGTGCCATTGGAGGTTGATAAGCTTGCGTCGAGTAGGAGAACGACTGTGATTGAGGCAACTTAATTTCGCGGTACCTCTGATCCTGGGATGGCTGTTGGTACATCACAGGCATGGAGTGAGATCTGAAGCTCGTTGGAAGAGGAAGGGCTTGCAACGGATGAGAAACCATCGGATTGGTGTACTCAATCATGTGGCCAAACTGCGGGGGAGGTGGTGCAGGGGTGTTGCGGGGGTGGAGGGGTGAGCGGAGAGAATAATGCTCTACTATGGAAGATGGGTAGGATGGATCAGCAAGAGGAGATTGATTTTGGGACTGAGCCAGCTGCACGTCTTTTGAGTAACAGGGGAGTCTTTGATATTGATACAGTGTCTGCTTTGGCCTTTGCTGCGGTACTTGCTTCTGATGCTGCCGCTGCTGTTGCTGCTGCTGTTGTTGAGATAATTGCATTCCGCCCGGTGAATCAACGTCGTTGGGTAACGAAGAGGGAACAGAACTGGAAAATGAAGTTGTAGGGTAGTTCTGTAGTACTGGGGGAGGGAGATTCAAGTTCCTCAAAGAAGGAATTGAGCCTTGGGTGGAAGCGGGTGGTAGAGCTGATGAGCTACCTAGTAAGGGTCTGTATGAAGATCTTTCGAAAGACTGGGGTACAGTTGAAGAAGGAACGGAAGACATCTTTGAAAACCGATCTAAAAGTTTCCCGAGTCAGTCAATTTCTGTAGCTGAACAATATGGTCAGTGAAAGGGCTGTAAAAGTGAAAGCAAGTAGTCAACCTAATAAGTAACAGAAACTCCAACCAGAGCGAAACCGTGAAAACACAAGCTCTTGCAATGGGTTGTTACTGTATGATTAGCAACAGCTACTATCAAATTGGTCTAAGCTTAAAGTTCACCAAACCATTCAAAGAAATCGGCAAAGTTTATTTATAAGTGTTTGGGGATCACATTTATAGGAGTCTCAGAACTCTGCGAGACGAGGTTTGCAAGCAAACGGTCTCAGGTGAATAGAACAAGTGAGATATGCAGATCTCCGTATTGTTCGTATTGTGATTGATAAAGAATTTACCTCTAGTAACTAATTCGCAGCGTGCAAAGATAATAGGCGCTCAAGCCAAATGGAGTTCTCTTACGCTTCCAACCTCCTTGTTTTTATGCGTAACAGCTAAACAATTGGTTGTCAACGCCCGATTCCGCTGCTAAAGTCTTATGATAGAAGCCGCAAGGTGAGGTTTTTGGCCGCCTTTTTGCATGCCTCTTGTTTCGGGGCATGCATAATCGAGCAAAGGGGCCGGGCGGGAAACTAACTGCATGGAGTCGTGTGAAGACAAGGTTGAGTTTCAACAATCGCCGCTCCGCCAAGTAGTCGGGCAGAATAGAGGTCCAAACGTGCAATTCACCGGGATCTACAGATTAAATTGCCTCGATAAATTCAGCCGAAGCCAGCTGTGGGTAGCTGGCATACGTTTGTCAATCACAATAAGCGGATAGTAGCAGTCCTCAGTCGAATGACTATATTTATGAGTCTTGAGAGCAAAACGCTGCGTTGCTTCACCCGCACAACGCCACCTAAATTACACACTAACTGTGCTATCTAGTCCTCACCTGATACATGCAACGCTGTACTCCACACAGTAGTGATTTGAATCACCATCTGACGACAGCTACTATAGTGCAGTCTACTAGACACCAATACTCCGCGTGCATCAGTTTAACTCGAGAACATTTTCACAAAATGCTAACTTTATTTTTGGGATGTGAGATGCCACATCAAAGAAATACGATAGGTTAGATTTAAGTTAATATGCCGAGGCATTCATTTTTCAAAATATTCCTTTCACACTTTTCGATGTGTCAGTGTGAAATGTTATTCAAAAGGCATCGAAAGTTTCTAGTTTGGGAAAAAGTTACACGTTTGCAGCCTAAGCGGAGAACTTTTTCAGTCCTATACCCGGCTCTACGAGAAAGGCGCGCATATCATGATGGCACGGTCATGCGACTGCTCTTCTTCATCACAATATTCACAAGTTCAAAAGCCGCAAAAACGGAGTGATACATTGGTCGTCCACAAGGAGAAGCAGTGTAGCTAGGGCTCGACCAATCTAATTCTATTCTTCACAAATTTTAGGAGCATATTGTGTGAGATGGGGTTATCTATCACAAACTGATACTATTGTTCGAATTCAATTTTTGAGCTCATCTGACGAATTGCCTATTTACAGACAAAAAGGCACCCCCATGTAAGTTGCGTTACGGCACAGATAGTATAATTTAGGTTTCGGATCGAGCTCACGGTTTTCTGTACTGGAAATGATCACTAGATCGAGTTTGCGACACATGTTAATGACGTTCCGCTCGCATGCTTGAGATAACAAACGCGTCACATGAACATAATTTGATTGGTCTTTTCAGCCACGTATGAATAGGTGGAGAAAGATTTACTTTCCGTTCCTAATGGGGTTAAGTGGAACGATGATGTCTTTCATTGAACTTGAGTTTGAAACTAAAAGTCCTAATTTTGGTAGTCTTGAGTTAATCTCTCGAAATGCGCTTCTAGACCATGGCTGTATGATGCGGGTATTCAATTCGAGAAATCAATATGTATCCGCCGATCCTCAGGTCAGACTACAATCACATGTGAGATCGGATCCACATCCACATCTCTTCCTGAGTACTTGAGATCTCCTTTTTGCTTTTCCTCGCAAAGGGAAGCAAGCCCAATTGCTAGCTCACTTTTGCGTTTTTATTTGATCGATTTAATTGTAAATTACCGTTCGAACGGGACTCCTGACTTGGCGCCACCTCTTTCTCGATTACTGCTTCCAATGCTCGCCGTCCCGGCCCGCTCCTCCACGATTAAGTTTCCTCGACAGCTCTAACATACTTAGTCAAGTTCCAAAAAATGCGACTAGCGGATATGCATCAATTAAGCAGGGCAAGTAAAAACAAGTAAAAAAATATTTTTTGCCGAACGACCGAGTCTTCTCTGCTCTCAGCTTCGGTAGCAAACTCATGCGATTGGCCGCGAATGCATCATGAGTATTAGTCTGCAATAAAAGCGCAAACCCGTTCGTGAGATCTTGATAACGAACTAACAAGACCAATTTTATCGATTTAAATCTGCGACTCTCGGTCTTCTCCGCTATCTAGGGCACTGGTCAAAAAGGACATGCTAGTCACAAGTAGCCCAAAAAGGTGTTTTTTCGAGATGCAGATGCATTAGAGCGTTCTTTGCGGGTATCATGCCCAAAGTCGAGAAAAACTGCACAACTCAAGATTGAGAAAAGATGCATGAGATTTGATTGTTGAACGTGGAGTGCCCAGCTGTACCTCTCACTCTTGAAATTGTTGAAGCGGTGAACAATCTTTCAACATTCAGGGCTATAATCCTCTATAAGATGAGCCTTGAAGGGGCTTGGAGATATTGTGTAGCTTCTAGCAAAACAAAGAATCGGTGTCGATGTAAGCATCAGCCATATAACAAGCTTCTGGCGACTACCCTGCGATCCCAAAGAATCTTGACCTCTCTTCGCTTGCCCCTCCCGCCCATTTCACACACTGCAGTAGATTTTCCTAACAATTCGGCTTTCGTCTTACGCCTGCAGGAACAATAAAACACCTCACGTCTAAGGATTTGCTTTTCGAAATCTGATTACCCAAAGAGTAACTGTCAGCCTATTCTCACGCTATAATATCTGACGTGTCTATCAGTGCTTGAACGAAAATTTTCAGATAAAAAGAATTTCAAACAGTCGAAGATGCATGCAGAATTACAGTTTTCTGTCTTCCTCCAATCAAAAGAATATAAATACTGGCTCGAACATCCTATGTGCGCAGAAGCGAGTCGGCCTAGCCGAAATCGAGCGAGAACAGCGGACTTACGAGCAAAGCCGCGGCATTTCGAGTCAACTGCTAAGTTCTTTAGTCACATGTGTTACTCGAGTCTTTGAGATTCCGGCTCTTCGGATATAACTGAGTGGATCTGCCAACCTACTTTTTCCATCACGCTGAGTTTGCATTCGCGTTTCTCTTTTGAGGAATCTTTTCTTGCCTTAGGTCGCTAATTCAGGTTTTTTGAGATATGCACCTCCAAGGGGTTTTCAAGCCTGGAAAAAGAAATTTCGCCCGCCCGCCCTACAATTTCCTTGTATTAAAGTTCTTGGCTTCCACCTGAATTTAGTAGCGAGCTAAAGTCTCACATTCAGATTCAGACTCAACTTGAATAGCCCTCCTGACATTGTCTTGAAGAATCCAAGATGAGAGTGTAAGTCTCTCGAAAATTATTTAACAAGATCTTCACCCAGGGCGCCTCAAAAATTCGCTTAAAAACAGCCTCTTCTCTCCGAGTACGTTGCCGCACCCTCGGTAAACGTTTGCGGAAGGAACTCGCTAGTTGTCACGAGGTGCACCTGTTCGGTAAATTCAGTAACACTCCATAGGTGACGAGGCCTTGCATGCCACTTTGCAAGCGAGCCCATGTCTCGTGTTGCACCGCCCGAGTTCCCGCAGAATTGCCAAGAGGGTCGGAGATGTATATCGTGGTGCGGCTTGGGGATTCAAAAACGCCCTGAACGATGTCACACGAAGAACAATTATAAAAAGGTTATTTTTATAAATCGGTATGCCCAGCTTAATTTCCGCGGTGGCATGATAATTGGAATAAACAACCCTTAGTCAAACCGAATAGTGCAACGCACCCGCGCGGCTAGTAAAGGTCCGTATTCAATTACTATTTGTCCACTTGTTGAAACGCTAAACTACGTTTGAGTTCGACTGCCAAAATCTACTAGAATAGTTTTAGAAAAGGTTTTTGTAGGACTTGATAAGTAATTGAGTTTTTAAAGGCTATTCGAATGGACCCCTCAATATCCATTAAACTAGATTCCTGTTTAACACATCAGCTGACACAACTCACGGTGGCGACTCTTATGCTGTCTGATTTAAGAGCTTTTGCTTGACAAATTGCGCGGGTATCCCCTTTCTTAACAAGATTTGGTGGGGCCCTATGCGTGGTGACTCCTCAGCGGTTATAAGGACTGCATAAATGCTGTTGACCACAGCTCTTTAATCCGGATTAGACTTCCTTTTGAAACGCTTCTGTGATAGAATCTCGGAGATAGGAAAAGCAAAGATGATTTAAGTTGCAAATGGGCCAACAGCAGTAACAAATCGGTATTTTTATGATGACGTCATTGCAAGAGCTTCATTTTTAAGCCCTTCGCTTCACTCGAACTTTAGTGCCTCTGCCCATATTCTTCTAACGGTGAGCACAGTAAGACTAGCCGTTACGTCAAGCTGATTTCTTCTGCACAAAGGGCCAACTCGGGTACGAAATCCTGTGCAGCTAGAACTCTTTGAATCAACGTAATTGTTGCTTCTATTGCTTTCTTGTGTTTGTCCTCGCCTGTATCGAAATTCCAGGATTTCCCTGAAATCACCGGCCGCTTTCAGTCGGCAGCTTTCCTCAAGATCTTGATTCTCTTTTTGCGTAGACTGAATACAATTCTCTCTCGACGGCGAAGTTCCAAAGTTCAAGGATCAGATCCATTTTCACCTTTGAATGCGATGCTTTTCTTAGAATATCCACAAATGGAACCGGCGATACATTTTGCAACCTTGAGTCTTGCTTTCTCAGTTTTAGCTACTTGACGGGTTTCGACTCCTGGTTTTAATCCAAAAGTTGAAAGAGACTTTAGTCATTGGCATACAGTAGTGGCGGATGGCGCGGTATCTTCACCTCAATTTCAATTTTCACTAGGGGGCTTATTTACGTCTTCTCTTTCTGCTCTGTGCATCAGTATAAAATCATGTTTTCTCCTTGTGGTATCTTATTCCATAAAATTAGATATCTTGTTTTTGGCTTCGCAAGGTCTCCTTTGCTCTTTTTCATCGCCAATTATTCCCATTTTTATTTGCGTTCGAAGTTGGATGCTACTCGGGACCGTGGTCAACACAAATGGCCTCACTAAACAGTTTTCAAAATCAGGAAAAGTAACTTTGTTACCACAGTCGGAGTTTTTTCCAAGTCCACAATCCCGAGTATATCCCTATCGCAAAGGCAGCAATGGAGACAAACCGTTCCAATCGAACCAAGTATGCCGAAGTTCCCAAAAAAACGACACAAAGTAAATAAACGATTTTATTAAATGAGCCCAGCACGGAAAACAATTTAGAGTGAAGATCATCAGTAAACTCCAGCAACTGCCTGAAATTTTGAAAGCTCCGGTTCAATTGTTGGTCTATAGTACTGAATGTTTGTTGCCATTGTTGTAAGTTAGAGGTCAAATGGTTGTTCAGAATCTCATGATGGTTCTGCAGTTCCAAGCTCAACTCTTCATTTTCCTTGTCCAGTATTTTTTGCAACCGTTCAACTTCTAAAATTGACAATTCACTGATTTTTTGACTATGAGCCAGTAACTGATGGTTGAAAGTTTCAAAACTGTTTCCGCTCCACGTTTCAAGTCCTTCGGAAATCTCCTGTACTTGCTCGTTGATCTTGTCTTGGAATTCGTCCACTTTTTGGCTCACGTCAAGGGCTTTGTTCCCCAATTCTCTGAGTGCCGAATCAATGTCAGAATACACTCTTTGAAAATCCAACTCGTATTTACTTTTCAGCCTTTTGTGCAGATCTTCCAGATCAACAATCATCTCCTCTTTGAGCTTTGCAATGAGGTTATCGTCGCCAAAGTGTTGAAGCTGGTCAAATATTAGCAACATCTGTTGAAATTTGCCCCACAACTCCTTGTAAGTAGCTACCAATTTTTCCGTCTCGAACGGTTCGCTGTAGAAATGACACAACTGTTCAATCAAGTTGAGATAACCGAAGAAGGTAGTCCACCATACCGAATTCGTGGAAAGTTCTGAAATGCATCTATCAATGTCTCTTTTTGAACCAAGAGATAACTTGCAAGCTTTTGGATATTTCATCCCCGCCTCTTCATTGCTGTCGAATATACACAGGGTCAACTCTATTGCGGTAGCTTTTCTTTCCAATTCTGAAATGGATGTCATGCCATTGCTACACCGGGGTATAATGGCTGATAAGACTTCCAACACGCATGAGGGATATGAAAGCGTTGAGATTCCAATTTGCTGTCCATCTCCCAATGTTTCTAAAGCATCACGAATCGATAGCTTTTGGACCGCCTGGGCAGAAAACAAACGCAAAAGGAGTGAAATGCTAATAATCAAGCTTTGTGACTTCATTAAGAACACAAGTGTCACAGTATCTGATTACTGCTCCGAGTCTTACTAATGGGGTCAATCCCTGACATTCTGTTTCATTGGCAATTGTTTACAAGCAATCAACAGCGGAATCGCAATGGTGCTGAGCTCCGTGATTTAATGAAAATGGCTGGTTTTCAGGAATAGAGTAGAAGTCACTTTGTCCGATTAAAATACGATCAATCATATTTGGGGAATATTTTGTCTCACCGCTACGGTTTCACTCGTTTAGCTGCTTTCGACGAAAGCAACCAGGTGGTATTCGTAACCACAATCCTGAACTACCAACTTCTAATGATCCCCTAGATTGGCTCGGGCAGTGAAATCACAGCTGCCACGTCCGAGAAATATGGTAGCAGCGTCACTACCCTTACACAGCCTTAAAATGTCTTTTTTATTGCATTCTTCCGGTTGATGGATCTCGAATGCGAACACATCTAGTCCGAGCGGTGTGAGTCCAGACTTTTTAGCAAGAGCGGGCTGCACCAGAGAAAAAGGAAAGCTCTTGAGAGAACAACTCCGCAACAAAATACGGGAAACGGTAATTGCGCAGATTAGGGTGGCACGAGAGCTGACCACGATACCGCCGGTAAGCGAAGTTTTTCTGGATCAAGCTCAAAACTACAGAGAAAGCCTCAGATCTACCGGCAAAAAATTTGGGTCAGATTGAATGGGACTTGGAGACCGAACTCGAGACACGAGGTAAGAATATTTATCATGCTGTAGCTCAGATCATCACTGAAGTTGCTTGGTCTACTCCACCGTGTCTTACATGAGTGATCGATGCTGACCATGTGCGAGAGCTCAGACACCGCTGCTGCGTTGCGAGTCAACGGGAGTAACAGTATCAGTGTGATAAAATATCGGCGCCGAAATATTCGGGAGGAGGAGTCGCAAAACTGCGGATATCTCACACTTTGGATTTTTAAAATAATTCCCGGAAGTACGCGGAGACAATAATCATTTCGCCCGCGAAACCCAAAAAGAGGGCTCTCTTTATTAATTGTTTCTTTATTTTGAGGTCTTGATGGGCCCAGAATAGTTTCGTTGCGACAATGGGAACATTTGACGTCGAGTTATCTCCTATAGACACGGACCGCAAAAGGTCTGTGAGTGATTTGAACAACTGTTCTTCCCAACCGCCATACCAAGACAACCCTTCAATGGATGGCATTCTTCCGAGCTATGATGTTTCCCAGCGATCATCGTCAGCTCTCCCAGCGTACGATCTCTTAGACACGGCGGCGGATAACAAAAATGAGTTTGGAATGGACCTAAAAATGCCGGTTCCATCCAGTGCATTTGATGAAAGCTTCAAGCTGGACAATCCAAAATGGAGAGACAAGGGATTCGCCGTCTTTTTTGTTGCCGTTCTGATAACTTTTGTTAGTCTTTTTGTTCATTTGGTCAATCAAGCTACGAACGAGCAAGGCGATGATAGGAGTTCTGATGAGTTAAATTCGAGCGTGTGCAGATTCCTATTTGCCCTGCTGGCTGTGAGCTCGGTGATTCCCTTTGGACTCTTGCCTCTCATTCGTGCCTCGCCTTCTCGATTCATCAAGTCTGGACACTTCTTAGCTATTACTTCCGCGGGTCTGATGGTGATTGAAGGATTGCTGTCGAAGAACCCAGCGTCCACTTTAGTCTTTTCCGCTGTGACCGCCGTTTTCATCAGAGCCTACCTGAGAATGAAGAAAAGAATTCCTTTCAGTGCCCTTGTGCTCGAAATCGTTGCGGACACCGCTAGGCCGAACCTCAGTACATTGGCTGTTGCGGTCGTGAGCGCTTGGCTCACAGCAATAGTGTTTTTCGCCGCGATTTCTTCGTTCGGTATGGCACTTCTCATTTGGGGTCCCGATGAAGAGGGGAATTTGAGAAGCAAAGACAAACTGATTGCAGCCGGATTGTTTATTACTTTCACCCTGATTTATACGGCAGAGGTGTTGAAAAATGTGGTGTACGCAACTGCTGCGGGAGTTTTTGGAACTTGGTACTACCTGTCCAAGTCGACCCTGTGCCCGAAGGATGCCACTTTCGGCTCTCTTAAGAGGTCAATGACCTACTCTTTTGGATCTATCTGCTTTGGTTCTCTTATGGTTACGTTGCTTCAACTAATGATTGCTGCAGTGTCTTCTCTTCGGCAAAAATTAGGAGGAGACTTTATGATTTTGAGATACTCCGTGCTGTATGTTTTCGAGATTCTCCTGAACATCTTGAACTCGATAGCCAGATGGTTCAATGAATACGCTTACACGATGGTTGCGTTGTACGGACAGAACTTTGTCGGATCCTCCAAGGAAGCGCATAGATTGATCGAGAAGAGAGGTATGACAGCTATTGTACAAGATTGTCAGATCAGCGGTGCTCTGTCGCTGTTTACACTGCTCGCAGGGTTTTTCACTTTCATTTTTGCTATTGTGTTCACTGTGGTCGTTCAGCCGGCGGGGGTTGCAACTTCCAAGGGCTTCTTTGCGGGAGCCCTTTTAACAGCTTGGTTTTTGGGGGGTTTGATTGCCCACACCTTTAGTACTGTTATCCGCGCCGGCACGATCACCTTTTTCGTTGCTCTTTCCAAAGATCCCGAAGTCTTCCAGCAAAGCTACCCTGCCATGTTTGATGAGCTTGTTGCCTTCTATCCTGAAGTGCTGACGAGCGTTGATGCACTGACATAAGCCGGGAGTAAAGCTTGTGTAGCCTTGCTGAGTTCTCATACTAGCCGAACTTTGATTACAATCCGAAATGACCGTGGATCATATTCCCCACTAAATATACACTTTCCGTTTCTAACTAATCTTGACACGCTATTAATGTGACATTATCACCTTTCAGAAGAATTCTTCCCAGTTTTCTCTGTTTGGTTGGATCTTTGGCGTCGATCTCAACTGCTTCATCTATCACAATGTTCATGAACTCGTCGAATCCTCTTATTATTCCTGTGATTTTGAAATTGATTTGCTCGTAAAGCCATATGGTCACCTTCGCCTGTTGTTGTAGATACTGAAAGAGTTGATTTATTGGTGGCACCATCACCTTCTGTGGTTTTCTTCCCGACATATTGTAGAAAATTGTAGAAAGTTGTAGACAGAGAGGAACGTTATGCGCGAGCAGTCGTAATCCCGATGAGAAGATCTTCAAACAACAATGGAGTCCCGTACTGCAATCACCCCGTCCGTTTCTTCTATCTAGAATGTCCTGAAAATACTTTCCTAGCTAAATTTTCCTGCTTTGGCTCATCGCTTCAAACCATCTAAATCTCGAAATCAGGAAAAGGAACCAAAATTTTCCAGTATTGATGATTCTGCTGGTTAGCTTTGACCGATAGCAAGCTTAAACTGCGTGTTTCTGGTGCCAACTGATTGTTTTTGGCATACAGAGCAAACCAGGTATTTGTGAGGTTGATAAGTCAACGATGTCCGTACAACTGCAACAGCTGAACCAGGCGGTAGAGACGTTATATGGCAATAGCGATCCAACCCTCAAGGACCAAGCGAACGCCTATTTGTTGAGTTTTCAAAGGTCAGAAGAAGCATGGCAGCACGTATTCAGTGTTCTGCAAGACCGCGGCTCGTCGCTACAGCTGAAAGTGTTTGCGGCTCAAACACTGAGGTCCAAGGTTCAGTACGACTTTAGTCAATTGCCCAAAGAGTCGTTACCTTCGGTGAAAGAGATACTACTCCAATTGGCGAGCGCTTACAACGAAAAGCAGAAACTCATAACAACGCAACTTTGTATTTCACTGTCGAATTTTGCCCTTCAGTTTCTGGAGTGGAACAACGCCTTTGATGAAATTGTTTCTGCGTTATCACCAAATTGTATCACCACTTTATTGGAGTTCCTCACGATTTTACCCGAAGAACTACTTGATGTGAAAAACACCCCTTTGACCGACGAGGAGTTCGACGTCAGATCGAACCAACTTTTGGGCTCCAACGTGCAGCAAATTCTTTTCATCCTCACATCATTGGCCGACAACAGGGCCGCCAATTCAACTTCTACTAACACTCTGGTGTTGGGTTGCATCAAATCGTGGATCACTGAGATTCCGCTCGAACAAGTCTTGTCTAACAACTCGTTGGCGACTCTCATTTTCGAAGGCTTGCTCAAAGACGATACTTTTGACACCGCCATTGACAGTCTGTCTACTATAATATCCGAAACCAGCGAGGCCGATGAAAGCATAATGAGAGCCCTCTATGAACAACTGATCAAATTACAGCCGTTTTTGGTAGAAAACCTAGACGATTACGACAAAGTGGAAAGATTCACAGCCCTGTTCGCCGCTGCGGGAGAGTCTTGGGTGGTTTTGATCGGGAAATCTCCCCACGAGTTTAAGCCGTTGGTTGACATATTGTTACAACTAACATCCTACGAGGAAGATCTCGACGTCGTCAAATATACATTCAGATTCTGGTACTTCCTGAAGAGCATTTTGATTTCGGAAGCAAGAAAAGAAGCAAGAGCTTGTTTCACTCCAACGTACATCGGTCTGGTGGAGATTATCACGAAACACTTGCGCTATCCTGTCTCCTCAAACTCAACGAATTTGAGTGATTTATTCGGAAACGACAAAGAAGCAGAAGACAAATTTAAAGAATTTCGCTATGACATGGGTGACGTGCTCAAAGATTGCTGTGCAGTGATTGGCCCGGCCGTAGCCTTGACAATACCATTTCAAAAACTGCAATCAATGATGAACTTGCAATCCCAAGGTCAATCGGTTCAATGGCAAGAAATCGAAGCTCCTCTGTTCAGCATGAGAGCAATGGCCCACGAGGTTGGCACTAACGAAAACGAAATTTTGCCTCAGATCATGAACTATCTTGTTCAGCTGCCCGAAAACACGAAAATCAGATACGCTGCCACCCTAGTTCTGGGAAGATACACAGAGTGGACTGCGAAACATCCCGAGACTTTGGAAAAACAACTGAATTACATCATCAATGGGTTCCAGCAGCAGCAAAACATGGATATCATTGTGGCTGCCTCACATGCCTTGAAGTATTTCTGTGTGGACTGTGCCCCATTGTTGGGAAATTACATTGAACAGCTTTTTAACCTATACTCCAATATCGAGTCCTTGTTAGACACACAGTCATTGTATGATGTTTCCGAAGGTCTTGCCCACATTCTGAAAGAAGAAAGAGACCCAGAAAGACTATACAACACCGCCCTGATGTTCTGGAAGCCTACACTCGAAAAATTAGACCAGTATAGCAATCTGTTGCCCGCCAATCCAGCCGAATTGGATGAGATCGACACCAAGATTGCGGATACTGTCGAGATCATCACTGTCTACGTGGAGGCATTGAGACCCAAAACATACATGAATGCAACTGATCCTATCGCCAAACTGCTGATTGAGGTCGTTTGGCCTTTGGTGTTCAGACTGATATCGAGCCACGGCAGATCCGAAAAGGTCAGTGAACGGTGTATGAAGCTTGTCAGAAAATCTATGCAAAGCTTCAAAAACTATTTGCTTCCTGTTCTGTCTAAAACTGCCGAGATTCTTGTTTCCGGTTTTGAAAGCTACAGATATGGATGTTATCTGTGGGTATCAGGTGCTTTCATAAAAGAATACGCATCGGATGATGAAGTTTCTGATGAGGTGAAAGATGCGGTGTGGAACTTTTCTCTGCGCCAAATCACCAGCTTTATCCATTCTTTCAACTCGCTGAGCAAATCAGAGCTTGCTGATTACACCGAATTGGTTGAAGATTTTTTCAGAATGAATAACGACGTGTTGATGTTTTCCCCGAACAGACTTATTGAGGCTGATAATTTGATGGAGCCGATATACCAGACAGCCGTGAAGTCCCTGGAGTTGTATTCGGAGTACGGCACTATTTCGTCCATATTACAATTCCTGGTTGACTTCTATTCGTGGGGATTTGAGTCTCCGCCGGTGTCTTTTGTGGACGATCTTCCGGCAAACTTGAAGCTCAAAATTCTCAATTTTGCGCTCAACACGGGTGATCAGCTGATCTCCAAGCTTTTTGCAGGTCTGATCTACGCCTTCCCCTCCGATTGCTGGCCGGAGGCCAACGAGCTCTTGGTTAAGCTCATCAAACTGAGTACTATAGAAGGCCAGTCAAAGCTTTCGTTGAGCTGGATCGATCACTCATTGATGAACTTGCCTCAGGGATCAGTGAATGAGAAAGAAAGACTTAAGCTGTTGAGCACTGTTGAGGTCGCAATCAACTCCAAGGATTACAGAAGAGTCCGAGCTAGCATCAGGGACTTCATCAGTTGGTACAGACGGAAAAATGTCGATCGGCGCAACGAGTGAAGTCTTTATCGTGGGAAAGATGGCGTGAGTAAGTGCATTGCATACGGTAATAGAAAAATTCCATAATACCTGTACTCTATAGGAAGTTGAAGACGCACCAATCAGCTTTCGTGTTGAACTCGGCAAAGTACAGCAAGACAAAAAGGACAACCGCGTCCACAATTGTTGTCATCAGATAAACAAGCGTGAGCTCGTAGCTTGTTACCGGTCGAGACCCGAGAAGAAAAGGCGCTTGCCCAAGAATCTCTTTTCCCAAAAGGAGTCTGTGCGTTCGAGTCTACAATACTGAGCCGCGTAGAAGACTCCGAGTTTGTTATTTAACTTTCCTTCGGACGGATTACATAATCAGCATGCGGGATGCGCGGTGCGGGATCCTTCTAGGAGAAACACACTAGAGTCTCCTGCTTGATCTCTTGTGTGAAGTGGACATGAGAAGTAGCCCAAACAGCCCAGATCGCCCTTTCTGTTCTTTTTGAGAGACAATGGAAAAACCGTTAAGTTTGTGGGTGTCTCCTTTGCCCGGAAACAACAACCAGCAAGGCGACCCTTTTTAGTGACACAACACATGCTACGTTGCCCAATGAGGGAGTCGGAGCGTGAAGTGGGTTGACCAGCCTCTTGGCTCAGAGATAGTTTCTTCAGCCCTTATAGGACTGCTCGATCTCGAGCATTGTTTCAGCATCAACTCCTGTGAAATGTGCTCCGTGCGGGTGTCTGCCGTTGACAAGGCAGTGTTACACAAAACTCAACCTAGGTCAACTCTTTACGAGCAAGCGGTTTTTTTAATTGACAGGATAGGGTTCAAAAAGCTTAGCGCGACCTGATCTTGTGACAAAGTACGATGGGGTCTTGACGCGAGAAAGCATATTCAAATTGAAGGGCGGTTCGCAGGATGCGATTACGAGAGTCTGTAGTGAGCGCCAAGAAAGTCAAGTTGCAGAAAAATAGGGCAATTTGTCTCCTTTACCTATACGAGGAGATCGGCCGAAGACAACAGCGTGCCAGCACAGTAGAGCAGCTGGTCCACCTTCCCTCTTGTATCTCCTTTTAACACACAATCCCCATTAAAAAAAATCTTTCTCAATTTAGAGACGGCGTGGTAAACGGTCATGGCTTAGCCCCGGTGCTTTGCAGTATGCAGGTAATTTGTCCACACGAAATCGCCAGTGGTCTCAGGTGTCTTTGTTGTCCCATCCGCGTTATTGTCTCTCATGCATCCGACAAGAGGATAATTTTCACCGGCAAAAACAAAAGGAGACTACCATTTACGGATACCTGGTCTAGAAGTGGCCTTTTTTTTCACCGCGCTACCATGCGGTGCACTACCGAAGATCTGTGGTTGGTTGTAAATAGTGTTTGTGCTCGCCAAACAAGGTTTTTTTCAGATGCCGCCTGCATCTCGTCTGGTTCCAACCGAACCCGTGGACAAAGAACCTGTGAGGTGCATCCATAGCGAATATTTAGGCTCCGGTGTTCATCATATCCCGAAACGGCAATTATCTCGACTTTCGTAAGGGGCGACCTCGGGGAGTTTGGGGTGATCCGCGGCCAGAAGACCCTCCCCCGTTTTCCATCCGTCCCGCAGCGGACGAGCTGGCCTGAACAAGGGGGCATCATCGATCTTCGTTCATGCCTTGGGGAGCAAAAAATAGAAGTTTTCCAGCCAGTGACGAAAAAAGCAGGTGCGTTGTACATAATAAAATAACAAGTAAATTATTCGAAAATATTGCAGGCAGTTGAATCCCTGCCCCCAACGTACATGAGATCTTGGGGGGGCGAAATAAAAAGACGTACGCATCCTCATTTACTTGTTATCCTCTGTTGAGGCTTAATAGTAGAACTAAAACGCTTTTAGGCTCGATTATCCCATAATCTTTTGATTCAACCCTTATCCCATCTGATCTTCAGATTTGCCCACCCGAATTACATTATTTCTCTCCATTTGTTTTAGAACTCTTGCAAAACTATCCCCAAGCGGCTCCATCCATCATTGCGACAAAGTCATTTCATTCCTTCCTTTCAAACTGAAGCAGCTTCAAAATTAAATGCAAAACCATTCGTTTCTCATTTGTCCTTGTCCCATCAGCAAGAGCTTATCAACTGCTTCCTACACATCTAAATCACTATGAACATATCCACTACACCCAAGACCAACCAGGCTGCAGCGGAGGTAACTTCTCCCACCAGCAGTAACTTCTTGGAGTTCAAAGCAGACTTTTTCAAAAGCAGATCATTGTCTGTGAGCAGTCCAGGCGGGCTTCAAATTCAAACTGCACAGCACAACTACTCCTGTTCTCAGTCATCAGAAACAAACTCAAATAGATCTCCCACAAGTGTTCGCAGCAGGAGATTCTCAGAGAGCAGTAACTACAGTTTCAAACCCTCGCCAGAAACCCAATTGGACCAGTCCTACTTTTTCAATGACCCTAATCAACAATATTCGTTCCCTTCACAAACAACGACAATCTCTGGAAACACACCTTCATCTTCAGCGTCGTCCAGTCTGCTTTTGTCACCTTTGCTGTCAAACCTTTCCAATCCATTTGGTAAACTCAGCAGAAAGCTCAAAAAACGCTCGTCATCTTCGATCTCTACTACTACTTTTTCGATAGCTAGAAAAAGCTCCATGCCTGGGTATGCGGAATCGCTCACAACTTCCGTCTCAAACTCGGCGTCGTTTTCGGCTCCGTCTGCTCACAGTGTACCAGCTACCTCTCCAATTTCTGCCGCGAACCCGGCCTTCCCATCTCCAACTTACCAGTCAAATTCTGCCTCTGCTACAAACAACGCGAAGTCGAAGCTGGTTCCCAGCCCTACCACAGCCAATGCACAACAATTACCAATAAATCAGCAAGCCTTCGGCACTCAGTCAATGCCAGTTTTGCATCAAGTGCCGGACATATCTGATGATTACTTCAGCAAGCAGCGCCAGCAGAAGTTGACGAGGTCGGGAAGTCATACGCGTCCCAACAACCGCGGAAACAGCTTTCATCAGCACACGGATTCTGACAGTCTGTACAGTTTGGAAGATCGAAACTCTTACCAAGAAGAACACTGTGTCCCAAATGTGTCTGATAGCACTACGGTGTATCATGCAAATACTGACGTGAGCTCACCTACTGATTCTGATCCTGCTACACCTGCTGCGCAAGTAGAAGGTGGAGGATGGTCGCTCAAGAATGGGTTGATCGTCTCTGCTGATGATGATGAGCAGACTAAAACTACGATTCTTCTTTTGAACAGCAATTTGCCCACGGAAACAAAAGGCGCTTCAAACGAAGAACAAACTCAGGACTTGGTGGCTGATTTAGTTGCCCTTGACGTTCTTGAGAGGCTGAAGCTTGACAGTTAGCTTTCCGCCACGTCTCTCTTGGTTCTCTACTAATACCTCCATGCCCGCTCGTTGATTTGCATGGACGACCGCTTTTCTTGACAGAAAAAGTGTTTTATCACAGCTACATATTTGCTCTTCCAAACCCACCACCAGTCAAGAGAGAAACTTTCAGGTAATGTTTCTCTTTTCACTCGAACGCTCGCTTCATTATGATTTTGGTTTTCATCGACACGCACGGAATGCAGTCTTTGACATTTCGGTTCTCCGGTTTTATCTGGTTCGGTGTATTCGTCTTTTACCTAGGTCCCTCACCTTTTATTTTTTTTCTACTGGACCTGTTTTATTTGGATATCGCTGGTTTAGCAGATATTTGTCTCCTTCACAGGTTGAAAGGAGCTCAAAGCCAAAAAAGCTTCTCATTACTTACTCATCAAGACCAGTAGTATCGTTCTGGGGTTAAACAAAGATGCTTCAGCAACTCGTCAAGGCTGTGTTGAAAATTTGGCTGCAACACTCCATTTCTCAATTTGGCCAGAATCGGCTAAAATTTTCTCGCTACTAAACCATTCAGGCAACTGATCAGATCTCTCGATTGATGCAGCAGTTAATTTTACTGAAAACTGACGGCTCTCCCTGTGCAGTAATAAAGGTTGCAGAAAAGCAGCACTCCCACGATCCTACTTCGGCCTGGCGATACTCGCATTCAGTTTATTCCCCGTTGCAGTAATCGTTTTACTTTATTAAGCATTATTATTAAATTTGAACTTCAATCAGTGCACTTGTGCAATAATTACCTCAGGGCAGTGCATAATTCTGCCTTGTTCTCCAGGTGAATGAAATCTGGCCTAGACCTCTTAAGGGTGTACGCATTCGAAAAAAGAGCCAAGACTGCCAATTCATTTCACGGGAAATTCTCCTGCTTGAAAAATCGGTTTTGAGTGCGCCAACCAATTCGTTCGAATTCAAGAAGTCGTCTCAACTTGCGACGAGTCTATCGACGCCTCTAGTTCGGGTAAGGTACCTTTGAAACAAATTCGAGCTCCTTTTGTCCTCCAAACCGGAACTATGAGATCCTCTTTGAGTCTCCTGTTTACGACTGCCCCTAGTACATAATAGGGTGGGCGTTGAAATTCCGACACGGATGGTTGCTATCAAAGTAAACCCTGAATCCGCTATGACTCCACACGATGGGGTGCACCATCGGCTATTCGTTGGACTCAGTTAGGGCTAGATTCTCGTGATCAAACACACAGCAACCAAGGCTTACCTTGAGACTTGCAATCATCTTTCAAATAGTTTTACCAAAGAAGGAGAAAAGGACACCATATCGAGGGACGAGCTTCTTACTACGCCCCTCGCGAAATGCTTTGCTCACTCGCCACTACGCTGAAATCATAATTCCGCTCTTGAATGCGGGGTCCCCACTTTATTTGTGGCTGAGCTCAATTTTTTTGCCTTAATCCGATGTCCCGTTCAGCTGTCATACATTTCTTTGTCATGACCTCTCGAATTGCCTTCATTCACTACATCTGGGTTCTTATCTTCCGTGTGATCACGAAACGCGCCCAGAAATGTGTGATTATTATTCACTTGGGCCGAAATTCACGGCATGATCTTGAGGACCAAGCATTTTAACCACAGAAAGCTTGTTTGAAGGTGAGCGTTATTTGAATTTGACAATTACGCATTGGCTCATTTTGTTTCTGTACTTAAGGTGGTGAGTTTCGCTTGTTTTTCCGGAAGGTGAAAATACTGGGGTTTTGTTCATTGCTAAATCAAACAAACGATGTCGACATTCGAATACCAGAATAGCCTTTCGAAGCTACCCATTCCTCCGCTGGAGGACACTATCAGAAAGTACCTGGAGGTTCTCAAACCTCTCCAGACGGAAAATGAACATCGACAGAGTGTAGAAAGCTGTGAGACATTCCTCAAGACCACAGGTCCAATATTACAAAAACAACTGATCGAGTACTCGAGTACAAGAGACTCATACATCGAACAGTTCTGGTATGATTCTTACTTGAACTACGACTCCCCTGTGGTTCTCAACCTGAATCCATTCATTATGCTGGAGGACGATCCTACACCGTTGAAATCTACCCAGCTTTCGAGAGCAGCCAGCCTGGTCACGTCGAGTCTCCGTTTCCTAAGAGCATTGAGGAAAAACGAGCTTGCTCCTGATAAACTCAAGAATGGAACACCGTTGGACATGGACCAGTACCCCAAACTTTTTGGTTCAAGTAGAATACCAAGCCAGACGGGCTGTGTTTTACAAACAGACATGCAATCGTCGCATATTGTGGTTTTGAGCAAGTCTCAGTTTTACTGGTTTGATGTTTTGGACCAGGACAACGAGCTTATAATGACTGAAAGTGACATAAAACAGAATTTCGAAGGAATTGTCGAAGATTCTGACCAGACTTCGCTCAGTTACGTTGCAAAGTCAAGCTTCGGTGTTCTTACCACTGAGAATAGAAGAGTCTGGGCCACTTTGAGGGAAAGAATGTCAAAAGACAAGATCAACGAAGACATACTTAAAGTTATCGACACTGCTTTATTCGTGGTGGTTTTGGACAATGTTGAGGTCGGAGATGATCTGACAAGAATGGCTAAGAACTTTCTGTGTGGAGAGTCGAGATTGGAGAATGGTGTTCAAGTAGGTACTTGCACCAATAGGTGGTACGACAAGTTGCAATTGATTGTCACCAAAGACGCCAAAGTGGGTATAAATTTCGAGCATACTGGAGTGGATGGACATACAGTGCTAAGATTCGCTTCAGATATTTACACGGACTCTATTCTGAGATTTGCGAAGACCATCAACAACAACTCGCCTTCTTTATGGAAATCTAGTTCTCCCGATCCTGCCACCAGAGCTGAGTCCAGTCTTGAGAATTTCATGCGTTCGCCTAGAAAGCTGGAGTGGAACCTAACAAATGAACTCTCTTTGGCTCTGAGATTTGGCGAAACAAGACTCAGTGACTTAATCCATCAAAACGAATTTTCCACACTAGAGTTTAAAAGTTATGGTATGGAGAGGATCAAGAAAATGGGAATGTCTCCTGATGCTTTTGTGCAGATGAGTTTTCAGTTGGCATACTACGCATTGTATGGTAAGATCGAGTCAACATATGAACCTGCCATGACCAAAATGTTTCTTCATGGAAGAACAGAAGCCATAAGAACAGTCTCCCTGAAGTCCAACGAATTTGTAACCAAATTTCTCGACGACCACTTGTCCAACAAGGAGAAAATACAGCTACTAAAGGATGCATGTGCATCCCACTCTGCGCGAACAAGAGACTGCTCCAAGGGTCTGGGACAAGACAGACATTTGTATGCGCTGTTTTGCATATGGAAAAGGTACTTCAGCGAATCAGTTCTGAGCGATGAGAATGACTCCGATGATGCCACTACCATCAACTTCAACGACCTCCCAGCATCGCTGAATTCTCCGGCGGATCTCACTGAGATTCCTTCAATCTTTGGTGACGCGGGCTGGGACAAGTTGAACAACACCATCATCTCTACCTCCAATTGCGGTAATCCTTCCCTGAAGCTTTTCGGATTTGGACCAGTTTCTCCAAATGGATTTGGGTTAGGATATATCATCAAAGACAATTCGATTGCTATATGCGCTTCCTCAAAACACAGACAATCCCAAAGGTTCATGGACACTTTGAACAGTTCGTTGTTGGAGATCGAGCGTGTCTTTGTGGATTCTCTAAGGCCCGAAGTGGACCTGAACGCTACAGGAGAAGGGACCGAAACCAAAGCCAAAAATCTCCCGACGGACGAAATTGTTGACAGGCTCAATGAACTGAAACTTAAACGGGGAAGGTCTGAGATTATCAGGCTACTTGGTGGTTATGATTCTTTTGAAATCGATCCCAACTCTGATCTTATCAAATCGAGAGAACAATCTCCAGAACCACCATTTCTGAGACACAACGCCAAACTCTTTACCAACAGAGAAATCGGAAAGAAGCTACGGTTAGCAGAGTATTGAAGTTGAGCACCCGAGGGAGTTTTTATTCACATGCTGATGAGTACATAGAACTTGATCGAGATTGTAGGATTATCCTTTCTCCTTGTATGCCCTAGACGGTTTTTGGTTTCGCACGCAAAAAATCAGGAAAACTCAATTTTATCTTTTTTGAGTAAATCATGGGTAAACTGTCCTGAAGTTTCTTTGAAAAGTTGACTTTTACAGGCAACCGTCCATGCGGGATCACTTCAATTATGAGTTTCTTCAAGACACAGTTTGAGTTTCCCGTGTTGCTGGTCAAAAACCTCCCATACGATGTCAAGTCCCCTGAACTATACAACATCTTCGGTCAGTTTGGAAACATTCACCAAATCAGATTAGGAAGCGAAAAGGAGCTCAAAGGACAAGCTTTCGTTATCTACAAGAACTACAAGAGTTGCCTAACTGCACTTGATAAACTGAAAGGTTTCAACTTGAATGGACGGTACATTGTTTGCTCAATATATCAGGTCGACAAAAACACTGCCTTGGAACTAAGAGACAAGTTGAATACAGCTCCAGCTACGGCGTAGAGTCGTGATATCACAAACAAAAAGAATTTCACTTCTGCGTGAAGAATTACGAATGACCGGTTCGAGCGGTTCGAGCGGTTCGAGCGGTTCGTTCTTTTGATTCTTTGCCGTCTTGTTCCATAAGTGTACCCCAACAATAATGTATAATTAGTTAGCGTGTTTGTATTCTGTATTCAAAAACATTCCCCGCAGCTGGGTCCAGCAGGGCTTTGTTTCAGTGAACCTATGGCTGGCTGTCGTCACCCGGCTGCAACTTTTGAGTCTCCACAGCGTTAAATACCGAGATTCATCGATACGGTCAACTCCAATGTTGATTACGTAATTTATTCCCCGTGAAATATTTTGCTGATTCAAGTAGACCAAACTTTTCAACAAGATTAGAAGTTTCGGATAAGAACAGGGGCCATTGATAAGACGCGAGAACTGTTGACCGCTTTACTTATGAGTGGAGATGAGCTCGTACGATGATTTCATGGACTCGCAAAAGGTGCTGTACGAAGTGAAAGCATGTCGCGACGAAAAGGAAGAACAACCATATTTGTTTGATTCGGAAACACTGTACTACCAAGAAGGGATACCCACTTCGGAATCTGATATTCCTTTTCTGAGATTGATGAATGGACATGAGCCCTTGGAAAACATGGAAAGACGATACGAGCTGTTTGCCAGAAATTGGTCCAAACAACTCACCTTGATCAACGAGATTCTGAGCTCCAACGACAGAGATATGTTCAAAGACTTGAAGGAGTTTTTGTTTTCTGAGCCCGAGCATCGTTTCTTTGTGTCTTCATTGAACCAGGTGAACATGAACACTGCGCTGTTAAATTTGGGGTCCAATGTGTCCAACCACTCCCGACTGTTGGAGCAGGTTTGCGCCTATTTGAGTGAAGAGAAGAAAGAATGTGTTTTGGTCCGACTCAATTGCAAAATGTGCACCTCGCTCGCTCTATCGCTCAAGTACTTAGCTTCCGTGATCTGTGATTGCACCAAAAAGAACATTACAAGCAGACAGGGATCAGTTAATTATATGTCTGAAGACGATCAGGACGATCAACAGGAAGAAGATGAGGACGCAGAGGTTACCAACATCATCAAAATCAAAGGAATTGATTTCAGTGAGGCCATGGAACAGCTTCATCTTAGCAAGAAGAAACTTCTGGTGTTGGTGGAAGATGCGGACTCCTTTCCGACCTCCATTCTGACTCCCCTCATCAAAGTGTTGTGGAGTTACAATCGACAGTACCAATCTGCTGTGAAACTGATTATCGGTATTTCAACTCCATTTGTGATATTCAGGGAAAAGTTACCGAAGTTGACCATCAAGTACCTCCGAATCAGCAACTTTCAAATTGACAACTCGAATGAATCCATCAGTCAAATAATGGAGAATCTGCTGCTTAACATCAACGACACCTACGATTCTCTCATCTTTGAGCCCAGAGTGGTTTTGCAGTTCTTGAAAGTGAAATCAAAAATCAGCATTTTGCAGTTCGTCAACAGCATGAAACTCATATACATGAATCACTATTTCAGCCAGCCGTTATCGGTCATGTGGACGAACGACTTCACGAAAATTAAGCTGAATTTACATTACTTTGAGGTGTTCAAACGTCTCCCTTCCGTTAGAAAGTTTGACAAGAACTTGAAAAATAATCTGGGTCTCTCACTCAGCGAAAGCAAACAGCAGGAAATCAGGGATTTTTACCAGGGTATAGTAGACGGAAATAACGAAGTGATTGGTCACTTCCTGAGGGTCAACTTGAACAAGCTCATCAACTGGAGATTCAACCTGAAAACTTTGATTGATCTGCTAAACTTTATGCAGGACTACTTCCTGGATAACAAGATATGGCACGATAACCTCACCTTGTTTCGATTGATTTTTGAGCACTTCGACTACGACGATGCCAAAAATAACGAGACAAATTTCCACTTTTTGAAACCGATCTGGAGCATAATGAAGAAAAGCGATCTCCACTCGATCAACAGTTTTGTGAAAACGGTTCTAGAGGACCCTGATTTTGTCTCAGTCGTCGAAAACATGCAAGTGGGAATTCTGGATTCAGCCAAGCAAATTGGCTCCTTGATAGCAGAATTTAACAGATTGCTAAGAGAACAGCTTCAGGAATTAAAGCTGGACAACATCCCGTTCAAAGAGATCTGCTGCGTGGATTCTTCTGCGCAGAAACTGTTGTCTGGCTCATTTAATCCTCAAGTTCGTGAGGTGACGATTGAGTCGTTGCTCAACTCCAAACTCTACCTCTTCAATTCCGCACACTCCAATCTCAACATTCTGAGCACAAACGACATCAATTTCAAGCTCTACAAGATTTTCGAGCCCTCGGTGATTGAAATTTACAAGCTTTATCGAGAAGCGGGAGTCGTGGTCAATATATTCGATCTGTATCAAGTCTTCAAAAACAGCCTTCAAAAAGAAGAGCTGGTCGAGCTGCTGATTCGCAAATTGAGTCAGCCGGCGAACAGTCAACAGGAGGATTCAATAAAGCTCTTGGCTCTTCTGGAACAAATCAAAGGCGGGGACGACTTAGAGTGGGACAAAATGACGCTGAGCTGGTTCTTGAAGAACCTTGTCGAGCTGCAAACGCTCGGGTTTGTCAAGGAAGGAAAAGACAAGTCGGAAAGTATAGAGAAACTGGTCTGGAGAGGAATATAAATAATAAATAGAGTTTCAAGTTTTCGCAAGATGTAATGTTATTTTATGCCTATAAAAGGGCAACAGTCGCTAACAATACATAATGTTTACATCAGCTATGGGAAAAATGACAAAAGCTAACGGCCAATCGCTCAGTTGAAATACAACGAGGTCCGTTGAACGTTTTTTTTCAGTTCTCTTTCCCGACCAGGGGATTCGTTGAGATCGTGCGTGCTTTGGTGATGGTCAAAGATTTCGTCAAGGCTTTCATGAAATAAACTGTTCCTCATGTCAATAGTGTAGTTCCCATCGAATCCAAACGGATTTCGAGCTTCACTGGTTGATTCGCCTGTCCCATTCGTTGGTGAATCGGGCATACTAAGCATTTCGGGGTCATTGTAGTCGAACGTTATTCCCACGAGAACAAAACCAGGGTTATGTTTGATATCAACCACTTTGATCGGTTTCTCCACCAAGGACTCAGCAGCGGTGGTAGGCTCAGTCAAATCGGATTCTGAATGGGGTGCTGAATGGTAGATTTCAGGAAACGAGGATTCTCCGTTCGAGTGTATTATCTCTTCCAGGCTCAGTTTGTCCTTGAAAGACAAGCTTTTTTTCAGAATCTGGTCTGGAACTGTTTGCGAGCTCTCGTTCGTCTTGCTGCTGTAGAAGTCGTCGTTTTCGAAGTCGTCGTCGAGACAAAGCGCTTTGAGAGCAATTTTGTAATCGTCGAAAGCTGCGTTCAGCAGCAGGTTGGGGTCTGGAAGATCGGAGTCCAGGTTATCCAAGACGGCGTTGGAGTCGAGCGTCATGTCCGGATCCTGCTCAAACCCCCTTGATCCGCCCCCATCACTGATATCATCGTCTATGTCGTTGTGAAACACTGTATCTTGTTCGTCGTCTGAGAAGTTTGCGCTCAAATGCATCACATTTTTCTTGTTTTCAGAGGCTGTTGTTGCGTGGGGTAGCTCTTCGTCTTCGTATATCTGGCCTAGTTTTTTCAGATCTCCGATGTTCAACATCATCATCGACTGTCTCTTGTTCAACGTACTCCTGTGTCCTTTCGGCTCCCTCCCCCCTTCCACAATCATCGAGTTCCGTTTCCTGTGAATGTTAGCCCGGTCGTCGTCTTGAGATGTCGTTCTCGTGTTGGCTGGCACGGCTGACGATAAAGTGGCCAAGGCAGCGGGCGTTCTGTCTCTTTGTTTGGGCTTAGCGGGTTCCGGACCGAGAGATAGCTTGGAGGAGCTCGCAGAACTGGCATAACTGATGCTTGGACTCTTGTTTTCCCTGAATTTGTTTAGACTGTTGGAAGACGCGGAGGCTCGAAGAGAACCCCACAGCGATCTCTTAGAGCTCTCGCTTCTTTTCATCACGTTTTACTTCACGTGTCGCGTTGTGTGTATGACGGGAAACACGCGATTCTAGCTTGTTTGTGATTTTTAGTGCAATCCTCTTTCGAGACAGTTGCTCCATTTGGTTTCACGCCTCACCCGATCAAGTCTGAAACAAACTATAAACAGAAAGGTAACAGGGCCCATAAATTTTTCCATAGTGATTTTTAACAGCTAACATTAGACTCCACACCGCTTCACGGCCAAGGAAGTCGCGCGGTCCTCACCCCTCAGAAATTAGATTTGTGTAGGGGCTTTTTTTTCTGATTAAGATTGACGCGTCTCTTGCAGATTGTATCTGCAAGGTTACTGCTGCTAGACAGCAAGCATCAATCGATTTGCTCGGGGCTGGAAAGGGATACATCGGCAGGGAGGATCCGGACCACCAAGGTTAAAGTTTTCGGTGGAAAGAAGGGTACTAATACTTGTTCTTGGCCGTTTCTTGGGCCCCACCTGTTATCCCGTGGCTATGACGTCGCATTTTCTGCTTGTGTCAGTCACGTTGTAGCCGATATGCGTAATCAATCGAGCTTGAAATTTTCGAGCTAATGCCAAATGCAGAAATTTTTTTAGTTCTCTTTGATTACCCCTTTGAAACTGACTTGGCCTGCGTTCCGGCCAGAACCCTGGACTCATACGTCAAAAAGAAGAGCAACCAAACACGCTCCCGTCACCGGCGTATGCTTTGGTGTCAGATAGTGCCCAAACAGGCAAATCGGAATCCCCAAGTGCACATCCCGGAGCCACTAGATCTACGCGAGAAGTGTAAATTATCAGGCCTAACAATAGCTTCACGGCTGTGCAGCGGATTGTACCGCATTCAATAGTAAGGCTATTGCGCGGCTGCAGCTCCTGTAAGCAACTCGGCTTTTGTTTACGAGGTTGTGAACTAGCTTTTTGTATTCGAAGAGCCCTTTTGCGGGCGAAATGAAGAAATGCAGTATCATGGCAAAAGATAATTAAGAAATATAATAATGAATCAAAAAACAAACGGCTTTGTAAGGGTTTGCAAAAGTAATAAAAAATAATAACAGTAATACTGAACTAGTCAAGGTAAAAGTGTCAATGAAAGAAAAAAACCAGCTTTTTCTTTCACGTCTAAGTCTTCAATGTCCACATGATTATTCTAAAGATTGACGTCCAAAACTAATCCAACATCATCGACATCTGAGCTGGCCAAATCCTCTAAGAATGGCAGCAAGTCAGTCAACTCGCAGTCATGGGTGTCGCTGAACCAACTGGAAATGGGAACGGAATGCTGGGGATGGAAAATGTACGATGCAGGCGAGTTGTCAATGATGATCAGATCCTTCAAAGGTCTGCCCATTTGAGACAGGTTCTTGATGTAGTTCCCTTGGTAGTTGTAACAACTCTCTCTGAAAAGTCGGTGGTGTATTGATTTGTGCAAGTCTAAAATGTCTAGCAAAGGATCTCCGTACCTTGAGACAGATGCCGTGAACACAACAACTTCGTAGATTTCTCCGCACCTTTTCAAAAATTCGTCAACGCCCGGCCTTTTGATAACGTAAACGTTGTGCACTTGGTTTTCAATTTCAACTGGTATGACAAAATCGGAATGTCTGATGTACTTGAATGAAGAGTGGACAAGGGTCTCGTCCAGATCCAATACCAGACATTTCTTTCCTTTCATTTCTGAGTTTGGAGGATTCAGTAACCAACCAGAAGAGGCAACGACTTGATCCGTCTGTATTCTGGTCAAATCTAATTCTTCAAAGCGGTCTTCGTCCATCTCCTCGTCATGGTAGAAACCTTCTTCCTCGTCTTCGTCATCCATGAGCTCGTCATCTTCCACCGTTTTTGTTGTTACTCCATTTGCAGGTAGCGGGTCTGTTGATCTAGGAATTGCCTGCTTCTGGAGAACTAGATTGTGCTGTTCTTTTTCGTATTGTTGATGATCTTGACTAATTGTCTCATCGTCTTTGGAGCTATCGGTAGAATCTTTCAAATCTGTGATTTCATTCAGAGCTGCAGCTTTGATAGTTGCCTGCTCGTTGGAGATGGAATCCACCATCTTTGGGTTCTCTGACTTTGCGGCTCCTGGAGACCTTTTTCCTGAGATCGAATGATTGCCCGTCTTCGTAGGGTTCACGTGCGATTTGGAGGTTTTTAAATCCGCTGATGACTTGGATGATAACTGGGTCTGTGACGGCCTGTTGCTTAATGCTCTCTGTATGCTGGAATGCGTTTTTGTCAGCTTTGGGTGATGAGACGTTATTGAATTCTCTTGCCTTTCGTTGTCCTGGAGGTCAAAACAACACAATAGAGACGAGAGAAAGGACATAGTAAGACTGTGAAACCGAAGGCCCCGGTGATACTAATATACTTTTGAGAAAAAACCCACGATCTTTCGGCAGAAACTCTCGTACCGACTGAAAACGCTGTCTTCGTTGGGGTCAAGCCTTTGAAATTGATGAAAGTTTTGGCGTCAAAGTTTTCTCGCTTCAAGGTAGCACAAGGAAGGGAGGCGCTTGTCGTAAAATTGCACACTGGTCAGTTGTGACAATGATCGAGTCTGTTGTCTTAGCGTGGATGCTGGAACAAAATCTGAGTGGCAAAAAAACTCTCTTCAAACTTCACACAAGGGTCAAAGTTGAGAGAGGGTATTCCACTAACTTCTGTTTCGATTCAAGCTTCAGTTTTTGTCCAGCCAGAAAGCAAAATAAACCTTGCTCTCTTGGGTAAAAGCCGGTAAGCGAACTCAAGTGAAATCGAGCACGTGATACAGCTGCCGATGAGCGACTAAATGGAAAACCAACCGGAACAGAGTGTAGTGCCTCCTGTTGTTAATTAGTCGAAGAGTACAAGGATGCAGCAATCGGTTTCCGCCAAAAACTCAAACAACTTCAAACTTGTTCTATATTCGCCTTGCCGAGAGATGGCAAAATCCGGAAACACAAAAAATGAAAGATACCTCGGGATGTAGGGATGCTTCAAGCGTTATTATCTCGTGTCTAGCACAAAAGAGTAAGTTCACTGTGGGCTTATACAGAGACAAACGAGATAGTTTAGATAGCGTGGCTCTGGATGAAAAAAATGAACAACCTTCAACCTATTTCGTCATATAACCAGCAGTTAGTTCCACCTCAGGGCTTAAATCTTTATTGTTGTAGTCACTGTTCAATCTAGTTTTTTTTTTCGGCACTTGCGCTCTCTAACAAAGCAAAAAATTACCAGGCTGTGGGACGTCCCGGTAGTGGGGAGAGTAGGGAAGGTCCAGGACTTTTTGCCAGCGGTGACCCGGGAGGGTTTTCGCGAAAAGAACTCTCATGAGAGAAATGACTGTTACCCTGCTTTTTCAGAAAGGTAGAGAGGCTTTTTGAAGTGTCCCCAACAGAGATAACAAATTGTCCATGTGGCATACATATCCGTAACATAATTGCTCCGACTGTGTTGCTTCTCTTGCCTCGAAATTTGAGCTCGCCGCTCACAAATGAAGCAAGTGAGCCAGCAGCCGAGATCACGCTAAAATGTGTTACCCTCCCTTTCTTTTTTTTATTTTGCTCCCGAGCCGCAGAGATATTTCTTGCGGCAAGTGACGAATTCAGCCGTAACGAATACGAGGCACGGTCTCATTCTCCTTAATCTATCCCAAAACGGCCGCCTCCCACCGCAAGCGGTTCCAGAACTCACGGCCGCATGACAAATTATCGGCAAATTTGATTTTATTACTCAACGGCTTGTGGCGCGCCACCGCCACTCTCCCAGTATTTGGCCCAACGGCGGCGAGAACGGCCGTCCCGTTCTAACGTCACCGAGGGCGATTTATAATACAATCGGAAAAAAAACAGTTCAGGCCCTGCACTTTATATAAAGGTGCTGTCAGCGTTTTATTTTCCTATTTGGAAAACCTAACGTTTGGAAGTCATGATTAGTTTTTTGATTCTAATTGTACTGGTCTTCCTTATCAATAAGATCTTGACAACACAAGCCCGACAAGCTCCAGCTGTTTCTTCCGGCTCATCATCATTAGGCGACACTTTTACAAACAACACAAACAGAATGGTTTCCGTTATCACCACTAAGGAAGAATTTGCCTCCGTCACCGCAGCCCCAAACTTGGTGGTCATCGACTTTTTCGCCACTTGGTGCGGTCCTTGTAAAATGATTGCTCCATTGTTGGAGAAATTCTCGAAGGAGTACACTTCTGCCCAGTTCTACAAGGTTGATGTTGACGAACTTCCTGAGGTTGCTGCTGCTAACGACGTTTCCTCCATGCCAACTTTGTTGTTTTTCAAGTCTGGTGAACTCGTCGGTAAGGTCATCGGTGCCAACCCAGCTGCTATCAAGCAAGCCCTCACCAAGTTCGCTTAAAGAATGAAATGAGCGAATTCACGCTCTCTTCCACGACATAATAAGAAGTTGAAATACTGAGCCTGATCCGATCAAGAGACTGAAATATTATATTTTTATATTCGCATTTATCTGTTTCCGATATGTATTTTCACTCAGAAATCTGTGTTCGCAGACATAAACAAATCTGTGCATTAATCTTGAAATAAAAAAGGGTAGCTATAGAGCGCTTTGCGATTACCGTCGTCTTGGTTCCCGTGCAATACAAAAATACAGACGCCATCATGAACAAAAGTTGGTCTTCTCAGAGGACTCCAAAACCGATTTAACCAAAGACATCGCCAAATAGAGAGTCCAGATCAAATTCCTGAGCCCATTCTCTGACAATTGTTGTTTGCTCAATCTTTGGAGGCTCTGAGGATCCGTTACCTATGGTGGAAGCTGAGTCTTGATCGAGAGCTTGGGTTTTTGAGGATCTTGGCAAAGTCCATCCCAAAATCTTTCCGTCCCTCCAGTCGTTCAAAATTGCAAGACCGGCCGAATGTAAGTTAGGGATTCCGCCCTTTCCTAGTTTTCCTTGCTTTCTTGCAACATGGATCAAAACCTGTTTGGTGAATTCGTTAATGTCAGAGGAAGGGAGTGGTGGTAATTGATACACCTTTCTGAAACTGTCGGCCATCTCTGTAGACTTTGCGAGTCTTTTGAGAAGTAGGGTCACTGCAGGGACAGGGTCGGTAATCTGTTTGGGTGGAATTGCATTCAGCAGTGCGAGCTCGGCTTCTTGTTGCTGCTTGGTCTTCTTTCTGTTCTCGGGGAAAACGATACCAGGAGAATCTAAAATTTTGAGCTTGTTATCCACCTTGATTTCTCTCAAAGAGGTGGTGACACCAGCCTGGTTTCCAACAGGACAAGCTTTAGAAGTGCCGCCGTGTCTGGATGTCAACGCGTTGATGATTGAAGATTTTCCCACATTTGGATATCCAATTACACCAACCACAATGGCCCGCTTCAAGTTGGATTTTTGTGAATATGACTTTAATGCTTGGAGAAGAGAAGATGCTGAAGCAGTCTGCGACAACTTTTTGTTGAATGTTTGAGCGCTTGAACTACCATTCGAGGCCTTGATAGGAATTGTAGGGAAAGAACTTTTCAAGAAATCGAGCCACTTCTTCAAAACGTCTTCGGGAATTAGATCAACTTTGTTCAAGAGCAAAATGAGTCTTTTACCTTGGCTTTGCAAAACCGCCTCCTCGATCTTTCTCGATCTGGTGCTTTCTGGATCTCTGGCATCCAAAACGTACAAAACGACATCTGAGGCATCAACCACAGCTTTGAATATTTTGTCGTACTGCTTTCTGGATTTTTCTTGTTCTGTCTTGTAATCTTCATTGTCGCTCAGGGAGATTTCGTAATCGACCACCTCTAGGTCAGCTTCGTCTTCGATTTGCTCATCACTGTCGTGGCCAGAGTATTCTTTGGCTGCATTTTGAGCAGACTCAAGAAGGGCTTCTAGTCCACCTTCTCCGGCTTCTTGTTCATTCTCATCTTCCGACATATCGCTTTCATGATGAACCTCTCTTGCAGTTTCTCTTTGTAGTTTGGCTCTTTCCTTAGCTTCGAGCTTCAACCTTTTAGTCTCTTCGATCTGCGTTATGATTCTATCTTTGTATGGGAAACTTGAAGGAATTCCCAGATCCTTCTTCTTGTTTGACTTCCAAGTGACATCCTTCTTAGACTTCTTCTTTTCCTTTCTCTGATGAGCTGCAGCTTTCTTCTTGATCCCCTCCCTCATACGGGTGGTAATCCGCTTGGAAGTTGCCTTTCTCACTCTCATTTTGAAGCTTGACGACTATTCAACTATCAAAATAGTACGGTTTCGTGATACAGAAACTATATTTTGATCCTTAATCAAACAACTTCAAGACTTATTTTATAGCCTTATGAATTATCTAAATAATTTTTCAAAACTTTTTGTTACAAAAAAAAATTTTTCAGGGTCAATAAATCAAAAAATTACCGTGCGGCTGAGATCTGATCTAAGCTGGAAATACCCAAGCACTCAAAAAACGTACTACGAGGGAAAGGAAATCCCATGAAAACTGGAGGAATTGTTAGATGTATTATTTCGTCTGGTGGATCACTTCGGTCTTGTTCACTCGTTATTCTTACCCTTGATGAGAGTTTTGAGCTCCACCTGGGAGCCGCTCACCAAGTTGAGAGCCTGAGGAAGAATGTGATGATGGGTAGGTGAAGTAGACCGGTTCGAGTATTTATTGTACTTCTTCCCCATAAAATCAACATTCAATGTAGAGTGCGATCGTCCATCGAAAGTTATCTGTCCTGTGGAAGAGCTTCTGCTGGGTAAAGAGTTGGCAGAAAATGAGCGAGAAATGTGCGGAACGTCATGGCGAGGAGCAGAAGAATCTTGGAGATTCACGGTAGACCTGGTTCTCAGTGTTGCAGAATTCAAGATAGCTTGTGACTTGGATCTAGACAAGCGTCTTCCTTCCTCCAAATCAGAATTTATCAGGTTTCCAGAGTAAGTATCAGACTCTTCGGAAGTGGCGAGTGACGAGTAGTACACTCCTCTCAAGTCGGCGAAGAACCTCTTGAACACTTGATTTAGCTTAGCATATGTGCTGCTCGAGAACATTGCGTTGAAACCCCTCCGAGAAACAAAGCTTGTAGACGATCTCTTCCTAACGAACAGCACGTAACCGAATAAAAAAAACGAGGCAACAAATAAGAGGAACGGGATTGCCATTGTTTCACGATCGATTCCTTCTCCCGCGATGGAACCTATCTGTTCAGTGGCGGCGTTGTTAGCAGATGCGGCCACCTGTCGGTCGAACGAACTCGGTATAATTCCAACGTCAACGCTTTCGTCATTCGGCACCTGCGATGAAGCGTACAAAATGATTTTTCCGAGAGTCCAGGAGAGCTCAGCACCGTCAATCAAATTTGCACTTTGAAAAGGAATGTGCTCTGTGTCCTCTTTGTTCAACTTTTCTATTTCATCTTCACTCAGGTCATCGGTTTCTATTCCGATCCTTGGTAAATCAAACCCGTCGTGTAAAACATTGACTACCCAACTAGCTTTAAAGCACGAGTCCTTCAACAGCTGTTCTTTGACGTTGCTTCCATACTGACCATCGTCATAATTCTCTTTAATTTCAGACCACTCTAACTCACAAAACTCCTTCAATCTCTCCTCAAACTTCAAAAAGTTGTAGTTTCCTCCCATATGGAACACATCGTTCGCGGTGTACCAGTACTCGCTGACACCCACAAACTTGTCTTTCTTGAAGTCAATGCGTGGAGCATGGACACCATTAAACAAACAAGGCTCGTCTTTGCAAGGTATGTTTTTCAATAAAAGAGGATAGATGTGTTTCAAACACATCTTGTAATCGCCAGATCCCTTGATATCGTAAGAAATACCATCGTATTCGTGTATGATATCCATTCCTTTAGGTGAGCAAGGATCCACCAAATCATACTTGGAGTCACCATCCATGTCGTAGTTGATACCCTTGGGGAGGTTTGCGATCAAACTAATGAGATGTCTTTTGCGGGCCTCGTTCGCTCCGAACTTCAACCACGTGGAAACAAAAACGGGCCACTCTTGCGTTTCTCCATTTAAACTTCTAAGGTTCACTTTGTAAAGCTCATCTTGGTGTTGCTGCAAGTCTTCCTCATCCGAAGGAACAAAAGATATTTGCATTGAAGCTCCTCCCATATCCATGAATCCGTAAGAGTCGCGTTTTGCTGCTGGGAGGTTCACGTCGTAATTATTCAGCTTTCCCTTCAAGTAATTGAGACCTATCCAGCCATAAAGACCCTCAAGTTCACCAGGAATCACTTGAACATGCTCGTCGCAGTCCGGTATTAGAAACTTACTATTCTTTTGGATCTGTTTGCAGACATTGGAGAGAATTTTCAATCTTTGTCTTTCTGGAACCATCCGCATCCCAGCGGTGGCTTGCACGTATATTGGGGTAGTCGAGTGCTGGGACTCGGGGACAATTCTTGCTGCGTGTTCTATCAAAGACTGGAAGTGGTCCTTCCAAACATCATCTGGGTGATCGGCAAAGCTCGAAAGACCGGGAGTGACCTTGTGAGCCCATTTTTCTTCCTGAACGATCCTTGGAACTGATTTCAGAACACTCACATCATCGGAGTTTTTCTGCAGATGTGCAGGGTCTTTCCATTTGTATATTTGAACCCTTGATCCTGAAGAACCGGAATCCACAACTATTCCGTAATTTTCGTAAGAACCGCTCATGCGAACGTGATTCTGCCTTTCGTGATCGCAAAAGACGAACTAATTACCTCGACCTGACGACCTCACACGGATGCCGCTCCAAGTCAAATTGTATAATCGGGACTCAAAACTCTCACAGAATCGAGGTGTCAATTACAAAGCCACGAAACGAACCAAAAATCTTGAAAAGGAACTGGTAATTTTTTTTAAGGCTGTGCTAAATCACGGGTTCGGTAGATAGACTACTCGTGTTGCAAAACGTTCAGGTTGTCATCAAATTAAACAAAAGCAAAGCGTTACAGTACTTCTAAACTAATCACTCAGCTGTGAAGTTCCACAAACCATCACCCAGGTAGTGGAACAATTCGATACCAACATCTTTGTTGATCTTTTTGATGTCATCAGTACTCATCATTAGCTTTCCAACGGCCAGGGCGTGGGTTTTTCCCTCAGCATAAACTGCAACTGTCGTTCCCTCCGGCAAAGACTCTTCTGGTAATTGCGCACCAGCGGAAGTCAGTCCTGGACACATGATGTTCGCACCGGATAGAACGAATTTGATGGCACCTCTATCAACTTGCACCCGAGGAAAGCACGATGGATATTTGTGCACAAGTCTTAAGTGAGGAAGCAACTCGTCAAACTGCTGATAAAACAAAACTTCGTTGTCAACGAAATACAATTGTATTTTGTCCTCGCACTTGTAGTGCATCACGTTCGACTTCTTGGGCACGAGCTCATCGATTGTGCCCTCCAATCCTGGATATTGGTCAACGAATTTGGTCTTCAAGCCCCTTTGTATCGAAGACTTCACGTTCGAACGAGTGTGCACGTCTTCTTTCGTGAATTTTCTAAACATTTTGAAAGATTGACGAACGAAATGCTGAATGGAATCAGTCCCAGGCCACTGATTACAACCTTGAATACTTGATTTACAATGCGCAATAACCTCCCTCGATAGTCCCTTTTGGAAAATTTTCAAACTCCATTCTGGTGCACGGGTGTATTTCGAGGCTTCTTTTTCTCTTCGCGAACGTACAGAGCCAGTTTGGCGAAAAGCCAAAGTCACGTGGCCGAATTCAAAAATGATACGCTGTCTTCGAAAGAAAAGACGATCTCCGACCGCGAATTTCGAGCGCCAGCCGATTGCTATTGTCTCGACTACTGAGCACTCTATATCTCCGGCAACGGCAACACCGCAGTAAATCTAAAAATTGCACGGTGATAAGTCTCTCAGTTGCAAGCCCGAACTCGGATGATGGCGCACAGTTCTTACACTGGCAGATAAAAGCCTCCACGTATGCTCGCTATAAGAATACTAGCAGTATCACCCCTTTTTGGCGCGCGCAATCCTCCCTTGGCAAAACGCGCAACAGTATTTATGTGTCTCGCGCGTGTGGCCGCTGCGATCTCCCAGAAAATTATTCTGTTCCGTTTTGATAGAGAAAAATTTAGTTGGAAAAAGTAGGTAAATACACTACAGCCAGCTAGCTTAAAACAAATAAGGCTTTGAATCTGAGTAAACGTATCCTGAACTGTTGACTTGCGATTAAATATATTTTATCGCTTCATTCAGTTTGTTTTTGGTGTCGAAAGTTTGGGCATAGCGATACTTTAATCAGCATCTGCCTTGTCTTTGTTTTTGCCGACTCAAAACTGTTAACTTGACCACGTTTGTAACAATCATCAGCTCACCGATTTTGTTATAAAAGACTCAAGCTGCGACTTCAAATCCGACCAAAACCGTCTCTTATTTCTTTCCGAAGACTTTGCAATAAAGAATCAGCTTCAAAGGCCTCAGCTTTCGAACTCGCATTCATTCAGGATAGCACCGAGGTGATTGCAATTGACAGCGAAGCGTATACAGATTACTGCTATCGGTGTTCTCAAGGACTTGCGTTTTTGAAAATACTGTGTTAACCTATAACATCAGCTCAAGACAACTCTCATTCCTAACAGCATACTTCACAAGATGAACAAGTCGTCTCCATACAGAGGTATAACCTCTTCTACAAGCTCTAGCTCTCCGAAGTTCAAGAAGCTCTCTATCGCGATCGGTTTGATTTTGGGATTCATTGTCTTCAAGTTCACCACAAGTTGGTCGATGAACGCTGAGGAAAAGATCATTACCGAGGCTCTCAACAACTTTTACAGGTTGAACCCAAAATCGAGGGGTGCTAACCCTTACGATGCTGCCGTTACCGCGGAGAGACTTGCGAAGTTCTTCCCATACGACGAGAGTCCAAGAAGAATTGAGAAAAGTGTCTGGCAAATGTGGAAGGTCAAGTCGACCGATCCTGATTTCCCACACAAGGACTTGGTCAACAAGTGGAAAAACGAAAACCCAACCTACTTGTACAATTTGCTCACTGACGATGAGATTTTGGACGTTCTGAAACTTCACTTCAGAGACGTTCCTGAGGTCTTGGAAGCATTTGAGATGCTTCCAAACAAAATCATTAAATCCGATTTCTCGAGATATTTGTTGATCTTCTTGAACGGTGGTGTCTACGCTGATATCGACACAGACCTCCAAAAACCAGTCGACACATGGTTTGACTCTGATAGAAATGTTGGTTTTGTTGTTGCCGTCGAAGAGGATATAAACGTTGAGAACTGGCAGCACTACATGACCAGAAGAATCCAGTTTGAGCAATGGACCTTCAAGGCCAAGGCTAAGCACCCAATTCTAAGAAAACTGATTGCTAAGATTGTTGAAACTACGTTCCAGGCTAAGAAGAACGACAGACTTCAAGCATACTACAAGGATTTCAAAGGTGTTGACAGATGTGCTTCGGTTGATATCATGGAGTGGACTGGTCCAGTTGTTTGGACGGATACTATCTACGCTCACATCAACTCCATCAACAACCCAACTATTGTCGACATTGACCACCAAAGAGACATTGCTGGTGAGCTCTACGGCCCTGAAGTTGGTGAAGACGAAGTCATTTCCTGGAAGTTCTTTGCAGGTTTGAGAGCACCAGTTATGATTGATGACGTTGTCATCTACCCAAGAGCATCATTCAGAGAAGACAACGAGAACAACTGCGGCAAGTATTGTTACGTTCATCACCACTTTGGAGGTTCGTGGAAGAACAACGGTAAGGGTGAAATCAAGCCTGGTATGGAAGGTTACGAAGGACCTGAGGGAGGAGAAGGCGACGAAGTGAAGAACGCCGATGTCAGCAAAAGAGACTTTATTCCTGGCGAAGGAGAGCTTGAAAGTTCTCCAAAGAGGTTGGAGAAGAGATGCATGTACCCGTACTCCCCATACTAGTTCAATCTCCTCATTAATTCCAGCTTTGAATTTATACACTTTTCCTAGAGACTCTCGTGGTCTCTGGGTTTTTCATTTAGCTTTTTTGTCCCACTAATGTTGATTGGTATTACCTTGAAGCCTCTGCAACTTCTCCGTGTTGTCTGCTTCGTTAATAGAGTCTGAGGCCGGTATAACGCCTTTTGCTACCACTCTCAGCAGCGAAGTGTCTGACCCAAAAATTTAGGAGTGCTTGATTTTCGTTCTGCGAATTTTTTTTGAATCCGATCGAACTTCGAGCACAAAAATTCGACTACAACCTTATTGAAAGTTACAGCAAGATATCCAGAAACGTGAAGAGTACCAACTTCGCAAGTCTCTCTCGGTTCCCAACAAGCTCAAGATGTCTTTTTCATTTATGACTCCGAAGATTCTCTCGAGCCTGTTCAAAAGGCCAAGCTCTACTCTGGCTTCGTTGCCGAAGAGACAGCTGACTTCTCCTTCTGCAATCCCTTACATCGATACTGAACCATTTCTTGTACAAAGATCCCCTGAGGGCAAGAGACTCAGAAAGAGACTTCTGGACAGAACCGGTTTGATCGGTAAAAAAAGAGGTATGACCTGTTTCTATGACAACTTGGGAAACAAACTTCCTGCAACTGTCATCGAGATCGACCAGGTGGAGGTGGTCTGCAACAAAACGTTAGATAAAAACGGCTATTTTGCAGTCCAGTTAGGATACGGCTTCAAGCCAAAGAATCAAACCAAGGCAATGCTGGGACATTACCGTAATGCCAAGGTTTCACCAAAACAACGCATCTGGGAATTCCAGGTCCGGTCGAAAGCTGGTCTGCTGCCTTTAGGTACACAGTTGAAAGCAGACCACTTCAAGCCTGGTCAAATGGTTGACATTATCTCGAAGACAAAAGGAAAAGGGTTTGCGGGTGTGATGAAAAGATGGAATTTCCACGGTTTGAAAGCCTCGCACGGTGTTTCGTTAGCTCACAGATCTGCTGGTTCTACGGGTCAAAACACGTCTCCGGGTAGAGTTTTACCTGGAAAAAAAATGGCAGGTCACCTTGGAGATGAGTTAAACACTATTTTCAACTTGGAGGTTTTAGATGTCAACGCCGAGAAAGGATACTTGATTGTCAAGGGATGCGTTAGCGGCTCTAACGGATCTTTCGTCAAGATCAGAGACGGATTGAAGAAGTTTGGTGCGCACTTGATCACAAGCCCTGTTTAGGAAACAAGAGACTTCCTACTGCATGTACGAACGTGGAGTGTTTGAAGCGTTGTAACCTCGTCACCTTGTATATACCGATTAAAAACATGTGATATTTTCCTTGAAACACCGAAAACCCACCCCATTTAACAAGACTTAGTAAAGTACAATACTTCATTTGATGCTAAGTTTTATCACCTCATCGACCATCCGCAAAGGATATGCGGGACCATGTCCATGGCATACTTCTGCACCCCTGAGCCGATACATGATTTCGGGTATATCGAGTTCAAAATCATCGTTGTAAGAGCTGAATGAATTGAGATAGTCCCAAACTGCAGAGACCGTAAGCACCACCTCATCTTCATGAGTATAGGATTCTGTTTTGAGAGGAATCCCTCTCAAACGCAAGGTTTCGTTATTGTCCGCGCTATCAGGTAGGAGCGAGTTCTTGTCGTTTGTCTCCAGCTCGAAAACATCAGCACCATGTTTTTTGGGATCCACCAACGAAACTACAAACTCAGTTCTTGACTTAGGAAAGTCAAACTTCGTGTGTCCCAATGGCAAAATCTCAGCCGGGTGACTGACTGCGCTATTCGGTTCGGTTTTGTGAAGCAGCTGATTCTCGATGTCTAGCTTTGCATTTTTTTCCTTCAGCGTTTTCAGCTGTTTCAACAGAGTTTGTCTTTCGGACTCGGACCGAGACAGCTTTGCTGTGAGTTCTTTCAATTTCCCCTCCTTTCTCTCGCGGAAAGCTCTTTGGGCCGCTCTGTTCTGAGCTTTTCTCTTCTGATAAAGTTCTTCCTCAGTTAGATGTTGCGTATTCATAGAAGACGAGTCTGAAGTGTTTTCCGGAGACAGTTCCTTGCCATGGCTGGGAACGTTTTCCTGGGAGCCGTGGCTTTGTCTGAAACTGCCCTCTAAATCTTTCCCAACGCAACCCTCAGACTTCACTACTCCTGGTGGTGAAAAATTGTTTTGTTCGTCAGCCGTTGGAGTCACCATTCGGTAATCACTGTGCGCTGATGAGTTGTTCTGTAGTTGCTGTTGCTCAAAAATCTGATTGTCCAGGTTCTGAATGAAAGAGGCTCCTGTGCCGTTGACCACTTGGCCTGGTAAAGCTGACGAGTCAACTGCTGATGTTATTGATTGGAGAGGTGGATCTTGTAGATCCATCCTCGGATTGTCGTAACTCGTGATACCGTATGCTTCGTGGGTCTGACCAGTGCCCAGTTGGTCCCAAAAGTCCGAGTTGGCGGGACTCATATTCATTATGAGGTGTATCTCGTTTTCGTACCTAAACTGTGTGCACCTCAAGCTTCGAAAACAGACGCAATATATTCTGACAAGAACAGCGCTTGTTTACTAAATACCTCGATACTGATGAACAATTCTCCGGAAACGTCAACTACACCTAAATGATTGTGGATACTACCGTTGTTAGACGGTCCTTACAATTTGCAGCGTATTAAAAGATTCGGTGATTTTCTGCCAATCTGTCCCGGTCTTCAAAAAAATTAAAGACCCGAAACTAGGTGATGTTCATAAGTCTTGAAACAGCTGTGCCCTCGGAAGCTTGTCGGAGCCTTTGTTGGCTCTCGTAATTCAACAGTCAAAATGCTGTCGGCTACTATAATTCCTAAACATGTTTGTATTCGTGCAGTATTTACAGGGAATGCCGGTGCCAGTCACTCAAGGCTGATCAAACTGGCCATACACTCTAGCGTCTCAATTTCGGAGTACATAGTAGTCTCCAAATGAACCACAGCAGGATCATTTAACCTTCTTCGACTTTAGTTTGACAGTTTCTCCATTGAAGTAAATTCCCTTTCCTTTGTAAGGCTCTGGAGGGTGCATGTTTCTCAATCTGGAGGCAAACAGGTTCAGCTGTTGCTTGTCGCAGCCTTCAAAGATAAGAAGGGTGGGTGTAGGTGCGGTCACAGTCACTCCTGGTGGGATTGGAAGACCCTGCATGTCACATTTACCAATCTTCATCTTGACCCACTGAACACCCTCAACCTGCTCGATTATGGCTCTGTAACCGGTACCCTTGAATCTGAGCGTCGACGAGTGGCCCTCGGTCACACCAACAACAGCATTGCTTATGAGAGTTCTCATGGTTCCCCATAATTGCTTTTGGATCTTGTCTTTCAAGTCGCCGATCGACACCTTGAACTTGTCCCCTTCTTTTTCTAGCTTCATGAAGCTCGGAATAGTCAAGTCCATTACTCCCTTTGGACCCTTGATTGTGAGCATTTTCGTGAGGCTAATCGACTTCGATCCCTTTGGAATGACTTGCGGGATCAGAAGCTTGTTGGTTTCGAGCTTCACTTCCGGAGATAGGAAGATTGGTGCGGATCCGATATGGGATTTGGCGACATGAGTCGATGAAAAGGCTCTAAGGCCTGTAGGTCTAAGACCACAAGGTCTCGCGATAAGGCTATTCATATTTGCTGCTGGTCGCTTTCGTGAGGAGTGTTTCACTATTTGGTAATGACAACAGTGTCCGCAGTAACAGTCTGAGTCGTGCCCACTTTCAAGCACCAAATTTCTCTCGTTGACCGTTTCTGATAAATGTGAGTCTCCAAATCATCGCTTTAGGTGGTGAAAAAATTTGGCGAAAATGAAAAACATCTCTACACCTTCATCCACGCGATAAAAATCTTTTTTTTTTTTCGCATGCGCAGATGTATTAAAATTTTATGGAGAGTAATAGTTTGGTCTACTTGAGAGTTCTTGCTCCGGAGACGATCTAATCAACAAGTAAGGGCTTGAATTCTTGACGCTTCCTCAACGTGTGAAAAATGGTTAGAAAGCTTAAACATCATGAGCAGAAATTGCTCAAAAAAGTGGATTTCCTCGACTGGAAACAGGATCAAGGCCATCGTGACACACAGGTTATGAGAACCTATCACATACAAAACAGAGAGGATTATCATAAGTACAACAAGATATGCGGGTCGATCAGAAAACTAGCACACAAGCTCGCGCTTCTACAGCCAAACGACCCTTTCAGAGTCAAGCACGAGCAACTACTTCTAGACAAATTATACAGCATGGGAATTTTATCCACAAAGTCGAAGATCTCAGACTTGGAAAATAAAGTGACTGTGAGTGCTTTGTGCAGACGCAGAATCGCTGTTGTCATGTGTCGATTCAAAATGGCAGAAACCGTGGGTGACGCCGTGAAGTTTGTGGAACAAGGCCACGTCCGAGTCGGTCCTGACGTTATCACTGATCCCGCTTTCTTGGTCACCAGAAACATGGAAGACTATCTCACGTGGACGGACTCAAGTAAGATCAAACACAATGTGCTCAAATACAAGAACAAAATTGACGATTTTGATCTCAGTTGATTGTTCGATCTACCGCTCTCTCCATCCCAGAATACTGGATTCACGTGATTCGCTTAAAACTGTCCGGCACCTTTTGCATCGTCGTCTGCATATTGCTCGCTGGTCCTCGGCAAAGAATTGCGAGTTTTGTATAATTTCAAATACCTAGCAATCTTGCCCCATTATTTATCCAACTAAAAATTAATCCGGGCTTTCAAAATAATTACGCTCCTTATTGATGTAATTTTTCCGGAAGGGGTGAAATCAGCAAAGGGGGGTAATAGGCACAGCCAAATTGTCTGAGAAGTGAATCCTGATAAAATCGATGATCCAGAATTATATGCTGGGGAATTTCACTAATAATTTAAGCTGTGATTAGTTCCTGAAAGTTGCTAGTGGTGATTCCAGTAAAACCATTGCTGTCGAAAGGGTGCTTCTTCTTTCTGAAATTCAGAATGAACTTTCGTCAAGTACTTATCATATCTTTGGCTACCTTACTGCGGGCAGTGCCATCCTGGCAGTTTCCAATTGGCGAGCTGGCCTCTCCAATTGTCTCGGAGAACGATGAATCACTCGACGATGCGTATATTCTACTTTCCGAGCCGTCCAGTTATAGTGAGGACCTACTAGTTGGTTTTGTTGCGACGGAGAATGACAAGATAAGCATGATTCTCAGTACTTATTACCACGAGTACAGTGATCACGAGCAATCGGACGATGGGGCTGTTGGCTTGGACCATGCTGATAAACCAAATTACAAGGAAAGGCTCACCAAACTAGAACTCATGGTCAGAAATTTTGATACCAATAACGAACTGACCAGCATTCTATATCATGAGCGAATTTTTAACGTCTCCTCTCTGCCACAAATGTCCTCAGAGCCCCCTATTGCTTCATCCTGGTGGAGTACGCTGCGCAACTACTATGCCCCAATCGATCAAAAGAGCTTTATTGAAGTCGAGCCTATTGCTTCGGTGAACAAGGTCTATGATTACAAGGACAATCAGCTAATCAACGTGAGATTTTTGGAGTACCTGCTAGTGAATTTTGTCGTCAGCGTCAACATTCCTTCTCCTTCCATCCTCGATATGCGTGTTGAGTACCAAGGTAAAGAAATTCTACTCAGGAACGAGTTGTCCCCTGAGACAGGAGAAACTAGAGAAGGATGGAACCGGTTTCTTGATGATAACGAGGCGTTCATCATTTTGACCCTCACGTTTGTGTTCCTATTGATTCTCTCGGTTTGTGGTTATTGTCTGGTGCTTTTTAACAGTGGATTTAAACGCATGAAACTCAGAAGGAAAGCAACTATCGGGCACAACTTTCAGAACTACTCTGCTCCTGATCGAGAATCCGGAGAAGACTTGTTGGACGAGAAACAAAGGTTGATCAAAATCTTTTTTGGTCAGAAGAAGTGAGAAGGTGTTTGGCGGGTTGGTCCTATGTTATTTAACGGTTTTGGCTTTGTATATTGTGAGTTTTTGTGGGTTTTGATCACTCGGAAGTTTCCAGTCGACGTCTATATGTTCAAGGAACATCAGTTGGTTAGGCGGGGATTCCATTTGTGTGACAGCCAAGTTTCGGTTTTCTGGACAGAAGAGACGTTTGAATTCTGTTTAAACTTTGTCCTGGTTTTTTGGGTTTGGAGAGTTTGAGAATTGCCCTTTTTCGGTTACCTAGTGTACGTATGAAGACATTATTTTCAAAAAACGGTAACTATGAAAGTTGCCTTCGCAATTCTGTACGGGCTCTTGCTAAATCGAGTAGCCGGCTGACCTAATGGGGTCTCCGATCTGAGCTTGGCTCGATGCGATATTTTCCGCAACATTCTAGAGTTACCCCGGTCTCTAAACATCCCACTTTTTTTTCTATTTAAGCGGTTTTTCGTGCGCATTTTTAAAAGAAAAATATGTTACGCAGTAGTAGACTCTCCCTTCATTATCGCTGTCGATGACCGATTAATATCCAATTTGAGAAAGAGTTAATCATGGCTACCTTGGGAAACCTCAATCCGTCGGAGGATGAGATTCCGTCGATTGTGGCGAAGCTGTCGGCCAACTTCCAGAGACACCCAAGAAAATCATTATCGTTCATTAGATCACAGCTGCAGTCTATCAAAGATTGTCTGATGAAGAACAAAGAACCTCTAGCTGACGCATTGAAAAAGGACTTCCACAGATCATACCAGGAAACGTACACTGCCGAGCTGGGGCCTGTTTTGAGCGAATTGAATTACTTCATCAACAATATTTCCAGTCTGCTGAAGACGGAGTCAGTGGACGTGATTCCTGCGTTCTTAGCAATCGTATCCGTTCAGGTCGAGAAACTCCCTCTGGGAACAGTGCTTATCGTTTGTCCTTTCAACTATCCATTGCTGTTATCGTTGAGTCCGCTGATTGGTTGTTTGGCGGCAGGTAATAACGCGGTTCTGAAGCTACCTTACGATAGGTGTCCGAATTTCTCGCTGGAACTGACGAAAGTCCTTCTCAACGCAGTCGATCCTGAGATTTTAGCAGTGATCAATGGAGGCGTTCCTGAGTCGAGTGCCCTGTTGAACCAAAAATTTGACAAAATATTGTTTACTGGCTCCGGCAACGTCGGGAAGATCGTTCTCTCAAAGGCAGCAGAGAACATGACCCCAACGATCCTGGAATTGGGTGGCAAATCACCGGTCTTTTTTACTTCAAACTGCTCCAGTGTCGAAACCTCCCTCAAAAGAATTATGTGGGGAAAGTTCTGTAACGCCGGTCAGACTTGTGTGGCTCCCGATTACCTTTTGGTGGAGGACGAAATTTACGACGAAGTTTGCCAAAAAGCCATCAAAGTCATGGAGTCTCAATACCCTGAGATCACCAGCACTTCCGACTTTACTCATATCGCTAGCAGTGCCGCGTTCGACAGGTTGGACAGCTGGCTCAAAAAATCCAAGGGTAGCATCCTATTTGGAGGTGAGACTGACAAATCTACAAACTTCATTTCTCCGACACTAGTGAAAGATGTGTCCTGGAATGACGCTCTGATGGAAGATGAAATTTTTGGTCCCATCTTGCCGATCATCAAGTACAGTTCCTTGGATGATGCTGTCCAGAAAGTCAAACAATATCACGACACGCCGCTCGCCTTATACATCTTCTCAAATAACGAGCGGGAGCTGGATCTAATCAAAACTATAACCTCAGGCGCAGTCTGCATTAACGAGACAATCTTGCATGTCGGTGTCTTCAGCGCTCCTTTCGGTGGTGTCGGTAAGTCTGGTTTTGGAAATTACCACGGAAAGTACTCTATCGATTCGTTTTCTCACAAAAGAACAGTTTTGAAGCAGCCCTTCTGGTGTGAACCTTTGCTGGACAACAGATACTCACCTTATAGTTCGAGCAAGTCTTCGTTCATCCTAACTATGTTCAAACTTCCAGCTATTCGGGTGTTGAATACGAGCGATTTCATCACGGTCGCTCTGTTCGTCCTGGTTGGTATAGCTGGTTATGTTATCGGATCCAGCAGATAATCGCGGAAGGCTCAGTCTCCGCCAGCTCGGTCACCTCTCTTCTATTTATGGAATTTGATTTGAAATACATTCAAACGGTTATTGTAAAGCACGTTTCAAAACGCGTAGATCATCCCACGATAATCCTCAAACGTACCGCTCAAATTCCTTCCATTTCTATGTCTTCGAGGTCGAGATCTTCAACTTTGAATTCATCTTTTTTCTTCCCGCTACCCTCGGATTCTTTATTTTCCTCTGAGGGCTCTTGTTTCACCAGAACACCCGAGTCGCCGGATGTCCTCGAACTGTCTCCATCAGGGTTCTCTTTAGGTCCAGCTAACGTACCCTCAGCGTCCTCCTTGGATGATATCGCAAGATCGGCCACTTCCGTTTTGATTGCATCCCCATCCTGCGAAGGTTCCTGTTTCTCTGCCTCATCCTCCAATTTGAGCTCGTCTGTTTTTTCTCCTATCTCGTCCTCACCTCCCGATCCAAACAAGTCTTCGTCAACGTTATCGTCCTCAATCATTGGTTCGCCGCCAAAGTCACTTTCACGGTTCTCATTAGCAGGTGTGGCAGTCTCCGAACCATCGGCTTCAAAATCCGAGCCTAATAAACCGTCCAGTTCTTTGATCTCCTCGTTCATTTTGAACCCGTTAACCCATGTTGCCTTTTTGTTGATTTGGATTGGCAACAAGTTCGAGTCGTTTAAATTCGAGTTGATCTTATTATCCAAAATTCGCACTTCCTTCCTCAGACTCACCGCAGCATAACTGAGATCTCCGTAGTAGCTAAGAACAGCTTTTCTAAACTCTTGGGACTCGCTCTTTGAACCGGACCTTTTCCCTTCTTTCAAACTGTTCAAAGTCGATGACAAATTGCCCAGCAAAGATACTATCCGTGTGTCAATCTCGTGCAAGGAATCTAGTCGCTTCTGAATGTACGAAATGTCTTTGCCGTCGGCCATTTTGGCGGTCTTCAAATAATAGGAGCCAATTGACCATTCCAAAGGCATCTTTTCTATCTTAACAAACAAAAGTGATTAATACAATAATAATCAATTGCATGCGTGCTAGGCAATGTGTCACCGCCACAAACATTTGCCACGGTGAAAAAGTACGAGTGGCGCATAATTTATTAAACCTCTACACCAGAAATCATTTGTAAACTCCACAGTCACAAATGATACCCCCCCATTGGGAAATATATTTACTCCTCACACCTTGAGGCCAATCACTCTTCGGTTCTAAAGTAGATTTTTCATGGTTTTCCATCCCCAGTGTCCTGCCAACGCAGGAAACCCGACGGCGACCCCCACATCGGTTGACGGGACCTCCACGGTTGTCTCCATTCTCCACGGGGAGCTAACCCCCCGTAGCCTAATCGTCTGGCCGCCGCTTTCCCCCGCGAGCGTGGAAGTTCACGCTGGTGGCTCTCCGCGCTGGGGTGAGTTTTTCACCTCCTCGCGGTTTTCGTAGGGTTTGCTTCTGAGTGAAAGATTCTTGAAAATTTTATAATCACTACTTAAAAGTCTTCGTAAAAGAGCTTTCAAAGTTATCATAGGCTGTTATATCTTCAGATTAACATATACATTCAATACTTGAAAAATGGCTGACGAAGTTGTTGAAGTTCTAGTTCTCAGAGGTACCTTGCAAGGTAAGTCAGCACACACAGTTTGGATTTGGCTGAATAGGTGTCCGAGTGAATTTGAAGTAAAGCAAACGGTTGTACTTCAGAAATGAATCCCTTGATAATACAAACAACAGACCAAACCAATGAACAGGCGAGATCAACACTGTCTATGAAGCTCAACCCACATCGAAATCTCTGTTTGCAAACATCATAGAACACTCTGAAAGTGGAATTTTCAGACACTCCATGGACACCTACGATGCGAGACCCAAAACACTTGCCAAGCCATTTTATCCTGGAATACTAACATAAATCAATCATCTAGGTCACAACGGTTGGGTCACATCTCTTGCTACCTCCCCAGCTAACCCAGATCTCCTTTTGTCTGCTTCCAGAGACAAGACTTTGATCACCTGGCAATTGACCAGAGATGAGAACAACTACGGTGTTGCCAAGAAGGCTTTGAAGGGTCACTCCCACATTGTCCAAGACTGTGCTATCTCCCCAGATGGACTCTACGCTATCTCTGCCTCTTGGGATAAGACCTTGAGACTTTGGAAAATCGAGACTGGTGAATCCGTTGTGAGATTCGTTGGTCACACTGGTGATGTTTTGTCCGTTTCTATTGCTAGCAACTCCAGACAAATCGTTTCCGCCTCGAGAGATAAGACCGTCAAGGTCTGGAACTCCCTTGGTCAATGTATGTCTACTTTGGAATCTCACTCCGACTGGGTTTCCGCTGTTAGATTCTCTCCAACCAAGCCATCTACTGTGATTTCCGCAGGTTGGGACAAAAAGGTCAAGGTAAGTTACACATTTTTTCAAAATTTTCAAAACTGCGTCAATCAAGTGAAAAGCAGTCAAGTTCATTCATTCATTCGTTCATTTGTCCCCACATCGTTATTCCTTTGAGCTGTCGTCAAATGATGTATTAAATATTTGCTACTTCAGACAGCATCCATGCGGTGCTGAATGAGACATAACAATTTATCACCAAGATCTCTGATGCATCTTTTTCATGTTCCATTTTTCATTCCAGAAAGAGAAAGCCGAAAATGCATGCGACGACACCAAATGAATAGTGATAGGGACGCTGAATTTGAAGACTTGGCCTACGATTTGATCAGTTGAGACAGCCAACTTTGAATTTCCATTTACTAACACTCTGACTATCATATTAGGCTTGGGACTTGGAAGACTACACACTGGCTGCTGACTTCGTTGGTCACACCGGTTACGTTTCCTGCATCACCATCTCCCCAGACGGATCCCTCTGTGCTTCCGGTGGAAAGGACGGTTCTATCATCTTGTGGGAAATGAGCTCAAAGAAGGAGACCCTTTACACCTTGTCTGCTGGTGATGAGATCAATGCTTTGGCTTTCTCGCCAAACAGATACTGGTTGTGTGTTGCTACCTCCAGCTCTATCAAGATCTTCAACTTGCAAGAGAGAAACTTGAAGGATGAGTTGAAGCCAGAAGTCGCTGAAGGAAAGACCCCAGAATGTATTTCCCTTGCTTGGTCTGCTGATGGTCAAAACTTGTTCTCTGGTTACACTGACAATGTCATCAGAGTCTGGCAAGTCATGACCTCGCAATAATTTTTTTTGTAACCTTAGAATATTGAAACCTATTATTTTGAAAGGATTATTTTAATTTTGTCATATAATTACAAAAAAAATCAGTGTTAAAAATATACGTTGCTTTCATAATTAAATCGTTTCGTAATCATCCAAGACCAAACTTCAATACCCATCCTTGCCCGGTTATCTCTTTTTTTCTTGTTCGAGCAATATCAGCTCGTTATCGGCTTTGTCCACGATTTGTACCAAATCCAGCTCCAGAGCTTTTTCCTTGGCCTGATTCAAGTATTCGGAAGCGTTCTGTAAGTCCCCTTGATGCAACTTGATGACGCCTAACGAAAATAGGGACATTGCTATGCAACTGTTCGTCGAGTCGTCCCCTTGGCTCCCGTCCAAGTTTCTTAGCAAGTTTTTGTGTATGTTTTCGCTCATACTCATTGATTCGTCCAAGCTAGACTCCTCACTCTTCAAAAGCATCTCCAAGTTCAAAAGCCGGTCTTGGTCGCTCTCCTCCTTCATTCGCTCCTTCAGTTGGGATATCGTGATCTCGTGTCTCTCGCTCTTGAAGTAATAGGCTGAGGCCAGGTTTGACAGTGCCGTACCCATAAACACCGGCTTTGAATCAGACAACTTCATCAGTAAAATGTTCGACTTCATCAGCTGTATCGACAAATCTGTCTTGTTCATAAACATTGCCAGAGTGGCGTAAAGATCTCTCGTAGTGATCAGTTCTTCCAAAAACACAGGCCATTCGGGTGACCATTGGTTGAGGAACTCGAGTGATGCCTTGGACATGTACTTGCTAATGAACTGCTTCTTTTCGGCCCACGAATTCAAATTCAGCACTTCAAACAAGTCCAGCTCCTTTCTTGTGCTGGTCGCAGCAAGGAACGGCCACTTGGATTGGATTCTTGCCTCGGCAAAAATCAGCCGGTCCCAGAGCTCGTCCATAACGTTACTCGACGGAGCCGAAGGAGAAGCAGGAAGCGTGGCGAGTCTCGACACCACAAGTAAGTCACGCTTGATCAACGAGTCCACTTTCTCATCCTCCACTTGATTGTTCACGAGTTTCGCAAACATGAAGTCGGCCAATCGCGTGTATACTGCTCGCTGTTTTTCCGTCATCCCCAGCTTTTCATACATCTCGGCAACTTTGAGAACAATCCCCGTGTACCGAGGATCGAGATGATCCATGTTCTCTTCAGAGCACTGTTTCAATGCTCGCTGATAGTAGTCCAAAGCTTTAAGATAATCGGGCTCCTTTGCGGTCTCGGCATAAAGTCCCTTCCTCAACAACTTGCTTATTTCGGTAGAAAAGGGGTTCCACGGCTGCCACAGATACATAGTTCCACCAGTGGCCACTATCACGGCCAAGGCTGTCGACAGCCATTTTCCCCATCTGGCTTTGTTCTCCTGTTCCCGTAGATATTGGCGATACCTCTCCTCTTCTCTCTGTTCCCTGTGCTTGAAAGGTGATGGTGCATAGTCCAACGTCCTGTTGTCAGCCCGTGCGAGGACTCCTGTGGCAAAAGATCTTCCAATTCTCGCTCCCGAAACCAGCGCTCTGGATTGGAAAGCTCGGCATCTTGGTAGTCTCAACATTCTGGTTTCGTAAGCAGTTAGAAGCTGCCCCACGAAAGCAATAAACGGTTTGATAAGTAAAATAAATTTCTCTCGAGGAGATCTGAAAAATATTGATAACGCGAGAAATGAGTTTATGCTTCCGTAATCCAAAGATCTCAACACCTGTTTTGACTCGATCAGCTCAAACCGTCCGACAGCCCTTGATCATGGCCGACAGAGACATCTCCTTTTTCGTATTCGATCAGACCCCATCAATGGGGGTTCGACTGGACCTTTCTCTGCAATATGCGGCGGAACTAATTGGCACCAAAATCTTGAGAGGAAAGAAACAAGACAAAGTCTGGATCGTCAAGATACATGATGAGAAAACCTCCAATCCAATGGACATCATAAATCCTGGGGACTGGGATAAATGCTCAGTGGAGGGGCCTGACACCTACGATTGGGGAAGACTGATAGAACTCAGAGAGAAGGTCAAGATAAACCCAGATCCGGTGGGGGAATATGAGGTGGATATCCCAAGAGCATTAGCCATTGCGTTGCAGCAAATCGCAGAGATTAACTCGAAAGTGAACAAAAAGGAAAAATACACCATTTTCCTCATATCTGACTTGAGACATCCGTCGAGTTGGGACGGTTTGGTCGAGCTGATCAGCGAGGCCGCTCGTCGTTACAGTGTTCTGATCTCGATAGTTTACTTCCCGCTCGAGTCTGAACGTGACTCCGAAGATGATGAAAGCGCTTTTCATGAAAATCTGAAGAATATAAATCTCCTCACAACTCAATTGGCAAAGGTATCAGGAAGAACGGCGAATTCGTCAGTTGCCACCTACGAACAGGCTATCCAGCTCTCCAGATCCTGGCAAACAGATCCTGTGAGATTGTACAAACCGACAAGGACTTTTCTCGGAGAGTTGAGATTGGGAGGAGATGTCAAGTCAATTGACCTAAACAACTGTGCTTCAATGATAAGATTCGATAAAGAGGACACGGCGAAGTTCAAGCCTCAATACGACCCTTCCTCCGACCCGCAGCTGCTGAGAATAAAAGTCGATGGATATCCTCTGATCAAGGAGGAGAAGCCGGTTCTCACTCACGAAATCGGAATCAGGGTGGACGAGAGCACTGGGGAAACCATTGTGTTGAATATAAAACACGCAAGGGAGAACTATGTCACGCTCAATGAGAGAGAACCTGATGCCTCCCAGGCCGAAAAGAACGAGACATCTATCGGGGTGGAAAAAACGGAGGGTCCTGAAGACAAAGTCAAAATAGTCCAAGGAAACGAAATCCAGGAGGGCTTCAAATATGGCTCCTCCACCATGCCAGTAACCAACTCCATCAAAGAACACTTAAAAGTTCCTACTTTTGCCGGGATTGATATCCTCCAATTCTCGCCGAAAAAGACCATTCCCCCCTGGTATTATCGTGGCGAAGCTGAAATCATCTTGAATCATCAAAGTGGATCTCTCAACGACCACCTCGGTTTCGATATGCTCGCTCAAAGCATGCTCAAAAATGAGCTGGTTGCGGTTGTTCGTTACGTAAAAAAGGATAACTCTCCTGTCAAGCTAGCCGCTTTGATACCTTGCGTCCTATTAACTGAACGAACAAAACACAAGATTCAAAGTACCGCTCGTCAGGGGGCTAAAAGGGAGTTCAGTGAGTTGAACGAAGAAGAAAATCAAGACTACTATTGTTTCAGCCTCGTGTCCCTTCCATTCGCTGAAGACGAGAAAGTTCAAACTTTAAGCCTGCTTTCAGGTGTGCTAGGAATCGATAGAGGTGTTGCTTCTGATCAGAAAAGAAACGACAGAGACAAGGAAAACTTTCCGACTCCTAGTATGCTCGAGACTATGGAGCAGCTGATTCAGAGGATGGACTTGGATACTGTGAACGGTTGTGAGAGTAAAGTCATCAATGAGAGCAACTTTGTCGAGCTCAGCGACGCTCAATCGAGCGCTTTATCGAACAACAACGGTATCGAAAAACAAACCAACTTCCCCTCCTTCAACGACGTTACAAGGTGCATACTTTCGCAAAACTCCCCAAGAATCCATTTGCCTCAACTGTTGGCTAAGCAAATATTTGCTGACTACGTCAAGAAGGCAAAACGTGGTGACACATTGTACAACTTGACTCAAACTAGCAACTCTGAAGACTCAAGCCTGTATTCTGACCCATTGGATAAGGCGATCCATGAGTTCTATGAAAATAACAGTCAGAGTTTTATCCCGAACTTTTACGCTAGCAAGAGCCTAGATAGGGACGAAGAGTACACTGAGTTGAGCCATCGTTTGGAAGTTTTGCTCGATGTTCAAAAGGTTTCGGAAAAGGAATCCGAGGACGAAAAGGGGTCCCTGGCATTGGCGTCGAAGGAGGCCGCGCTTCAGCCGGATATTGATGAAGTTCTGGACAAGATTCTGGAATAGCTTGACAATCGATCTGAGACTATCTGGTCACGTGACTCAATTATGACTTGTGTGGTACACTACCAACGTTTCTGGATTCAACCGAAACGATACGTAAAATCAAACGGTGATGTTTTGTCTGACGAGACCGGATACATTGGACGAGTTCAGCGTCGCTTCTTTTCAAATTACACCCGTAGCTAAAACGGTCGCCATTGCAGCAAAATGCCCGCTTCCATTGTTAGGACAGACACCATTGCAGCCAACCCGTTCACTCAAAGAGCCACCGCTGTACACCTTTCCTATGACCCCAAGTCCGACAGGATTGTGTACGCTAGTGGCAAATCTGTTTTCATCAGATCAGTCAAGAATCCAGCAGAGTGTATACAGTTTATTGGCCACAATTTCAACACCACTGTTGCCAAGTTTTCGCCATCGGGCTTCTATGTGGCATCTGGGGACGAAAGCGGTAACGTCAAAGTCTGGGACTGTGTGTCCGAAGATCTCATTGTGAAAGGTGATTATCAGGTGATAAGCGGACGAATCAATGATATTGCCTGGGATGCAGACTCCAGCAGAATTATTGCTGTTGGAGACGGAAAGGAAAGATATGGCCATTGTTTCACCGCCGATTCAGGCAATACCGTTGGAGAAATCTCAGGACACACTGCTCCAGTCAATGCGGTTGCCATCAGACCTTGCAGACCATACAGGGCTGTGACTGTGTCTGATGATGCGGGACTTGTTTTTTTGCAAGGCCCACCGTTCAAATTCAGCCAGTCGGTGAGAGGTCATCATACCAACTTTGTTAGGGACACCAAGTTCTCCAAAAATGGAGAGTACATCATCAGTGTTGGTGCTGACAAGCTCGCTGTATTGTATGATGGAAAAACTGGCGAATACTTGAAGAAGTTTGAAAACTTGCACAAGACTGGAATTTTTGCTGTTGATTGGCAGGACGATAAGACTTTCATCACTTGTTCTACTGATTCAACAATTAAGTTGACTGACATAGATGGCAACAATATCAAGACCTGGGGATTGGAAAGCAAGCTGCAAAATCAGTTTCTGGGCTGTGTCAGGACGACAGATTACATTGTTGGACTCACTCTTTCTGGTGACCTGTACTACTTTGATGATTCATCTGAGTCTCCTGTGAAAGTGGTCAACGGCCACCAAAAATCAATCACGGCACTCTCAAAGATTTCAGGTGACGTTTTATATACAGGAAGCTACGATGGAAGAATCCTCAAGTGGGATTTGGCTTCCAAAAGTGGAGAATTGGTCAAAGGTGACCCTCATACAAATTTGGTTGTTGGTATCGAAACTCTCAAATCTGGATTGATCTCGGTGGCTTGGGACGACAACCTCAAGAGCATCACAAAAGATGATGAACTCATCAACGTTTCTTCTCTTTCGAGTCAGCCTATCCAAATCGCAAGCCATGGTGACTTAGTGGCGGTCATAACTGAGAATGAGCTCGTTTTGTTTGGAGCTGAAGAGAAAAAACTCACGAAGTTTCCCCTGAAATTTTCCCCCTCCGCTGTTGATATTTCATCCAAGCACATTGTGTTGACGGACGCTGCAACTTTCTCGATCAACGTTTATGACAGAGACTTCAATCTGTTGAATTCTGCACTCCAGCCAATGCGTTCAAAACCTTCTGTTCTGAAAATATCTCCAAATGAAGATCTGCTGGCTTGTGGTGATGTGAACGGAAAGATCAACTGCTACAACCTGAATGAGTTCTCTTTGGTGACCACTAGATGGGCCTTCCACACCTCTAGAATAAACTCGCTGGCATGGCACGAGGACAACGACCATATTGTCTCTGGCTCCCTGGATACGAGCATCATCATCTACTCTGCTGCCAAGCCTGTTAGAAACATTAAGGCCTTGAATGCTCATAAAGAAGGAGTTTCGGGTGTGAAATGGTACGGTTCTGGTAAGCTCATCAGTGGAGGTGCCGATTCGACGCTCAAGTTCTGGGACGTCGAGCTGGCCTGAGGGTTTGATCTGGCATGAACTTTTTGCCCTTAACACAGAGTATATATTGCAGCGTGCGAAAACAGCTCAGTCTAGGAATTTCCCCCTTTGATAATCTTCAGACTGGTGGTTGAACATTGTTCAAGACATCTTCAATCACCATTTCTGCGTCCCATTTGTCAACCAATTGTTCAATCAATCTCAGATCACTTCCGTACAAAAGCGATGATTCTTTTGCAGGAATAGTCAGCAGTCGGATCTGCAACGGCAGTAACTTGAATGAAGCTTCTTTCACCATGTCCGGAAGAACGTAGTCAATATCTTTGGAGGCCGCATATATCCTGAGAAAGAGCTCAAAATCCCGCAGAACCTGAGTGGGCACCCCTCCTACCACCATTCTATGCATTCGAGTGAAAACGATAACATCGTACACGTATGTTTTAATCTCGGTGATCATTTTTACCTTTGCGATTTTCTCTCTCATTTCGTATATGTCATTAAGTGTTGAGGTGGACAGTGTTTCGGCGGGCAGCTTGAGGTTTATTGGAAACTCCACTTTGGAGAGGTGCTGTTGTCTGAGCCACAACTGGAGGGAAATTCGTGGGTCCAGCTCTATCTCAAGACTATTTCTGTGCTCTACGAGAGCCACGACGGTGAATAGAGGCTCGTTCACACCGTACTCTACCCCATCAATATCGAGCCATCTATTCCTTAAAAAAAGGGACATTTGCTTCTGAAACTTTTGGCTCGTGAACTCTAATCCAACCAGTATGAGCACAAAACTTTGGAGTGTGTAATTCTGCCGGTCAAGTCGCAACATTGAAACAAAATCAGTGTAAAAATCTGATGCTCCATTCAGCTCAATTTGCTGAAAATGATTGTGGGGCTGAAACCCTAACATTTGGGTTAGTACGAACTTCAACTCCGAGCAACTTCGCTGCTGATCTGGGGACGAAACAAGCAAATGCTTTTGAGCCACTAATGAGATCCAGAAAGATGTATATAATTCTTCATCAAGCTGAATGTCCAACTCGTGGTACAAGTTTATCTGCTGGGTTATCCCCATTGCATGATACCCGTTTGTTAATACTATGCTGGCTTCCTGGGGTATTTGGTTGTATGTACTTCCTTTATAATGTTATGCTTGTACGAGAACTAATACCTGAACAAAAACGCTTCTTGCAATCGTATCAGGAAAACAACGGCTGCGTGCAAAACCAAATTTATTAACTACTGCACTGCCTCATATATTATTATGGCAGCAGTGCCTCCAGCTCTCAAGGTAGTTTGGCTGAGCAGTTCGTATCACTGGACAATGTCAAGCTGTCTCAAATCCAAAACAGGGTTCCCCGGAGAAGACATATCGGTGGCTACCTCAATGTGGTGGGTGGTAAAGTAACGGTTTCCACGCTTTTTTGAAATATACAAGACGGAAGATTATCCAATTCCTGAACCTCAATGCGTTTTATTTGTTTGTATTCTCTTTCGAAGTAACATCTAGTAATGCGAGATTTTTAAGCCTCAAGAGACTTCCAAGTTATTGTTTTGCTTCAATCTCCTCATATTGCTACCTACAAGTCTGACTTCCATGCGACATTCTCTTTGTCGCGAAAACGGTGCACGGATGTTATTTGAGTAAAGATCAAGAGATTTTTTTTTTTTTCAGTTCATAAAAATTTTAGAGTGTAACTCTGATAATGATTAAAAGAACTAGAGCTTAGTTTAACCCCTAACGACCGATCAGACCGGCAGAGAAGACGGAAAAAATGGTGAAACTCGTGCACAATGTTCAGAAAAAACAACACAGGGAGCGGTCCCAACCACAGAGCCGAGCCAAGTGGGGTCTGTTGGAAAAGAAAAAAGATTATAAGCTCAGAGCAGACGACTATCACAAGAAGCAAGCTCAGCTGAGAATACTGAAACAAAAGGCGAAGACCCGAAACGAGGATGAGTACTACCATGCCATGAACAGAAAATCGACCGATTCAAATGGTGTGCTCATAAGTGAGAGAGAAAGCGAGACCCTGAGTAATGACGAAGTTCTGTTACTCAAGACACAAGACTCCAACTATCTCACGATGGCCAGACAGCTCGAAGCGAAAAAAATTGAGAAGGAGCTGAACAACGCAGAGTACTTTAAAAGCAGTGGTAAACACACGGTGTTTGTTGAGTCGAGACAGCAGATGGAGGAGTTTGATCCAGTGAAGTTTTTTGACACCGATGCCACCTTGCTTGACAGAAGAGAGAATAGGTTGAGAATGTCACAGTTGAGTGGTTTGAAAACTCCAGTTGATAGCGAAAGTGCTGAAGAAGCTTTATCAGACAAACTCATTGTGCCAAAGTTCGATGATGACGCGAGAGGGTTCAAAAAAGCTAAGTCAGAGCTCAAGAAAATGAAGAAGCTCAAAATTTTGGAGCAGCGACTCGAAAGAGAACAAAAACTGAAGAACGTCCAATCCAGGGTTGAACTCCAAAAACAGTTGATGAAAAAAGGTGAAAAGAAGAAGCTACAGACCAAGGACGGTCGTACGGTTTTCAAGTGGAAAAATGTTAGAAAAAAATAATTAATACAAGCGAGAAACTCGTTTCATGTAGACTTATTATACGTATGATCGCTAACCCCTAATATAGTCTCAATCGCACGTATTCATAGTAAATTGTCAAAAACTGAAAGCTTATTTTGTCGAGGGGATAATCCCTTTTTCAGCCTCTTTGTGGTTGGATTGTTGCAAGCAAAACCGAAATGTAAGGGTGGAACTTTTATCCGAAACTGCCCCCAAGATTCATTCCGTATATTTTATCCGTTTTCAAAAGCTCGAAAATTTCCGGGGTAAAAAAATGCCATCACGTAAATTCGTAGATTTGCGATCATCACATGCGAGTTCAGGAGGTTGCCTTAGGCTATTTAGGCAATTTTGGCAACAAAAATTAATCATCCCCAGCTAGCTATCGGCGGGGTAAAATTAGATTTAACTCTTTTATTTACGGATTTTTTCCCTCTTTCTTCAAGCAATTAAGTTTCAAAATAATACAAAGCTGAAAATACGTGAGTGGATTCGATTGCAAAAGTCGAAGTTTCGGTAAGCAGTGCGGTAATTCTATTAGGTGGTAGAACATTCACAACTCGAAATGGTTAAAGTCACAGTTCTCGGGGCAGCAGGCGGCATCGGCCAGCCGCTTTCCCTCCTACTAAGATTAAACAGCGACATTACCGAGCTTAGTTTGTTCGACATCGTTGATCCAGTCGGTGTTGCAGCCGATCTGTCTCATATTCCAAGCAAGCAAATTATCAGAAGTTTCAGCCCGCTCGACAAGAGAGACTCAACGCAGTTATCCGAATCCTTGAGAGGCTCCCAGATTGTTCTTATACCTGCGGGAATTCCGAGAAAGCCCGGTATGACAAGAGATGATTTGTTCAAGGTCAATGCCTCTATTGTGAAGAACTTAGTTCACCAAACAGGATTGACTTGCCCTGATGCCTTCATTTGTGTCATTTCAAACCCTGTCAACTCCACTGTTCCAGTCGCGATCGAGGAACTTAAAGAGCTAGGTGTCTGCAATCCCAAAAAGGTTTTCGGGGTCACCACACTGGACAATTTGAGATTAGAACAATTTTTGAGCGACGCAATCAACGGAAAGGTTCCTCCTGCTGACATGAAAGGCGACGTTTTCACCATTGGCGGTCACTCAGGAGAAACGATTGTTCCTGTATTGAACTCGTGGGCAAAACCGATGAGTTCCAAAGCACTCAAAGACCTTGTCAAAAGGGTTCAATTCGGAGGCGACGAAGTTGTCAAGGCCAAAAAGGGAACGGGATCGGCGACTCTGTCAATGGCCACTGCTGCTTACAGATTTGTCGCCAGCTTGCTTTTGGTAATCACCAAGAACGAAACTGTCGAAGAGACTGCTTACGTGCACTTGTATCCTGAGCTCGGTGCCGCGCTTCCGAAGAAGGTGACGACTATGGTAAGCTATTTCAGTCTACCATTGAAGATTGACTTAAACGGTATAAAACGGGCTTCCTTTCCGACCAGACTTAGCGATTATGAGGAGAAATTGCTCGAAATCGCTCTGGAGAGGCTCAAAGCTGACATTTCTAAAGGCGTGAAGTTTGGTAAAGATTCTAAGCTGTGATTGCTGCCACGCCACAATTGAGCAGTGCAAGTAATCAAAAAAAAACCGGTAAACGCATTTCTTCGGTTTTTTATCCAAAATAGTTTTTATGGATCACTGTTTTGCAACGTAAAATAGAGCCTTTTACTGCACGACGGGATGATCGTTATCAGTCAGGTGAAAATAAAGTGGGGTGGTTTACACAGTGAGTAATCTGCAGTCTCCCCGAGAAGGGGTTTGAGGCACCACGTGCTTTGTAGATCTTTTCACGGTTGGCAAGACATCTTGGTAGTTGGGAGGGGAACAAATTGTGCTTTTTAGCAACTCTTCTCTCACTACGATAACGAAAGAGAAAAGTAAGAGAATAGAACAGATACTGGGCTTACTAATATAAAGCTACATACGACGGGAGTTCAAAAAAATCATCCTAAGCTCATGCAAGGCCAGTGATGTAAGGTAGTTGCTGAAAAAAGCTTATGTGCGAATCAGATGACATTAGTATTTTGGAAATCTTAATTGTGCCCTATGAAACACCAGCTCCGCGGTTTCGGGGAAAAACACCGACATGACGTTTCAATATTATCTGAGCAGAATCAGGAACAGGCGCGTTTTCAGCTGCCGGTGAAGATTTAAAATGTATCAAGGATCGCCAGATTTATGCCTTCTAAAACGCACATGACTGATTTGGGGACAACCACTAAATTCTTATGCGTCTGGTGAAAGTTCTCGAGCGGTCTCTCGGTCCACAATTCTCGCAGTAGTGCCAAAAGGAAAAAGTTAGGGGAAATCTAAAAACCCCTGAAAAGTAGTACCTTAGTTTGATGAATACTTGCTCACTCAATTCGGGTGAAAACTGACTCTGGACAACTGTCTTGACTTGAATGATTCTACGTAATTGAACCATGGGGCATTGTCGCCTTGCATTGGTCCATTTCTTTGGTTTTATAGCCAAAAATGAGGCTGGGACGACTCCCCGTTACCAACCCACTGGCGGGCTTGTTGACAAGTACATCTGGGCCGACACCTCCCATATAGGCTATCAAGAGGATTGGTATACCAGGTCGTCTACTGGATACTTTCAAGAGCTACGACACTTCGTTATGTTCTTCGCTTTCTTTTCAATGCGATGTGAAGACGCATAAAATGCACCTCCCTAACCAAAAGGTTCACGCAGAACAAACTGTTTTCTCTGCCTCACAAAGTTTGCGAAAGGCTGAAAATTTTCCTCAGAGAAGCGTTCTATCTTGAAGTTTATTTCCGACGCACTGATGGAGATATGCACTCAAAAATACACGAGGTAGTTGATTCGGTCACTTGGCAATGAAAAGTGAGGTGTATTGGACTAATTTTAGGATAAGTCGCGATCCAATCTCCTTCTTTTTGAATGCAGACCCTAGATACTGCGGAACCTGGATATGAAAATGTTTGCTCTCACTGGTGTCACGGGACTAGAAAGATTCGATTCAATACACCTGAAGTTCTGAGATTGTGATAAAGTTTTCCGAAAACTGTTAAAGGTACCGCTTTAGTTGTTCAGCTGTAGCGCTTACAAGCTGGGATGTTTTTGTGTTTATTGAATAATCTCGCATTGCATAATCAACTAAACGCGCAACAGCTTATGTTGTGCATAGTGCATTATTACGAGTACAATATTATGCATTGCGCATATACCAGTGTGCATGTATATATCTTCTCTTGCTTTGGATTCCTCTTCGGCTTTGCAGGTTGCCAATAGGGGTTGGGATGTATAACAGAAAGCTAAACGGCAACCCAGCAAAACAAACATCATTCTTGTAATTCCAGTTTCCGATCCAGAACCAAAAGATTCCAGTTTTTTCCTTTGGTCTAGATAGGTAGCTTAAACAGATTAACGACCACTCGAAATCTCCGAAAAACAGTGTTGTTCAGCTGTTGGCAACTCCCGCGTTGCCTCGATAAACAGCTACCTCAAATTTTTCGATAGTTTGAATTCATCACAACTCAATAGTTGCCCCCAAAAAGAATGCCGCCCACGAATAAGCGACAGAGATCAAATCGGCGATCTCCAAACGCTTCCAAACGACACTCGAAACCGAGTTTTGATCCATTATCTTCATCCTTGGCCACAGCTCTCTCCGAAAATGTTCAAGCTCTCATCGAAACCTGGCTAGCTTGTGGAAGCGTTGCCACAACCATTGGAACTGTCCATGAGGCTGCCATAAATAGCTTCGAAAATGTCCTCAAGTACGAACCCTCCAACGCCGTTGCTCTTGATGGCCTGGTGAATGCTCTGGTCAAAAGGGATTTGGCTTCTGGAAAATCGTTAATGGGGATACAACATTCGGTTGATATTTTGAACTCTGCTTTAACGGGGAATCCTCAACTGGGAGAGGATATCAGATTGTGGAAAAAGCTAGTAGAATGCTACCGACTGCTGAATGACCATGAGACTGCACACCGCGTTCTCCTCACAGCCTTGAAGATCGCCAACCCGGACCCTCCTCTTTGGCTTTTACTAGGTCAGGTTCTCATCAGCTTGAACAGGGCGCACGAGGCAGTGGAAAGTTTGAGACATTGCTTGAAACTTCTACCCCCCGAGCTCTTGTCAGTTGAAGAGATTGACGTCGCAAGATCGGTCTACATAGAGCTTGCTTCAATTGCGATCAAAGACAACAATACAGATGTGGCGACTCGTGAACTGAATGCTGCATTGTCTCTACCTCCTCTTCCTCTTTCAGTGACAGACGAACATGCTTCTCTTTGGTGCACGTTAGCGATCGCGAGAGAGATGGCTGGAGATCTGGGAAGTGCCTTGAGCGTTTGTGTTGACGCAGCGGACCGGCTCGGGGAAAATTCCAGAATATTAACGTTACACGCCTACCTTTTATTGATCGAAGACTCGCCTTCGTTCAATCCATCTTATGCCATATCGCTTTTGATGAGGTCTTTCAAGTACCAGAATGATGTCACGCTCCCAAGTGATGAATCAGCTGATGACGACTTCTTGCCATGGCTACTATTGGGTTACGCCCACTTGCTCAATAATGATCCCAATCTTTCTTACGAAAACATACAAATTGCTTTGAAGAAGTCAAATAATTCACCGCTGCCCTGGCTGGTAATGGGGGCGTTGTACTTGAAACTCAATCAGCTGGTAGGCTCACTCGGTGCTTATTCGCAAGTTATCAAGCAAACTCCTCAGCACAACAAAATCTTTAACAATTTGACTGCTGCTACTGCCTGGGAAGGTCTTTCATGTGTTTACGAACGTTGCGACGACCAGGTCAAAGATGCCGCTGACGCCTGCGTCAGAGCTGCAGATTGCTACAAGCTTTGCGATCATGAAGCCACTGTCTCAAAATTGAAGCAGTATGCTGATACTCTATACCAGTCTTCCAAAGAAAAGACTCAGATCAATTTCAGGGAACCGCCAGGCATTCCCAAGTCGCTGATTCGGGAGCTGATATTGGCCAATTCTCCGAGAGAGACATTGAAAATCAACTTTTCTGCTCCTGTGATACTGAGTCGCTCACCGTGTTATCCAGCCTCCAGAGTGAACTCCAGTAGCCCGCATCCACCAGTCGAAGCTCCTGCTTCTCGACTCCCGCAACCACCACCACAGATGGGTACCCCGCCGGTAATGTACCAACAGTCGTCGGCTCATCATCAAATGTTCCAGCAACAGACTCTGAACACGGTTTTCCCAAACGACTCACACCCACAACCTCCATCCAGCAGTCCTGCTGGACATCTTCCACCAACGGGCCACCCATTCTTTGTCCAACAGCAATTCACTCTGCCGCAACAACCTTACCCTATGATGGTGACAAATCGAATCCCCGGAGAGCAGAACCAAGGACTACATGCTCTACAACTTACGCCAGTGCCTACCACACACTTTAATCATTGATACATTTGGGGTGACGCTAGCCAAACAGGCCTAATTAAAACTACATACATACTCTCACCTTGAACGACCCTGGTTATCTGAACGATCTGCGGTGGCGATCGTCTAACCCAGAATGCATTTCAACATATCTAGGTCTCTCACATTATTTGTTTGCACTGATTTGTTTTTTGCTCTGTCCCTATTTAAATCATGAAACACCATGTATAGCATAATACCGCATTTGAAATTTACTGAAACTTTTTTCAGGTAGCGACCCAACATCACGAGGATTGGGTTACGAATAGCAGCAGCTGAAAGCGCCAGCTCATTTTGTAAGAGGGCCCAACACGCCTTATTATTTAAGCGTTGCCGATTACCGTAATGGTACGCGTATTGTCGATGCTCTTGAATAGCCTTGAATGTAATATTAGACAAGAGCTACATTCCGACCTCTAACGATCATCGGAAAATGACCGACTGATCAACCAGCCATAAATGATTGAATGACACAAAGAAAAGGGTGCCGCCTTGTGATTATTGAGCACGAGGAAGCAGCGAGACGACGCAACACGTCCCCCAGAACTGCGTTGATTTTGAAGCCGGTTGATGTGCTCGTATTGTAAACAGTGGAGAAAACTTTTTTCCCTCTTTGTTGTTTACGCTTGGTGAAATTAATGCATGCGAGACGCACTCGGCTGACGGCTAAAACTGACGCAGAGAGCAGAGGATGCAGCTCGAGTTGCCGCGGCTGATGCATGTACAATAGGCGCGTTCTATATGCTAAAGCTAATTTGGAACCGAACTTCCAGGGGTATAATAAACGATTCTACTCGCTTTACTTCCCGCAAACCAAGAGTCTTGAGTTTTTGAAATTTGGAGTTCGTGCGTTCGAACCTCTCCGGAAACACGTGATTCCGATGTTTGGGAGCAACCGCTAGGTCCAGGGATCATCAGCTCATGCACTGCCCATGTGGGTGGACAGAAAGATACTATTGTTTTTTCAAGTATGCGGGCCAGCCTGCTTTTGGCCTGCATACTTTTTGGCACTTAAGCCTGACCGCAGGTTTATGATAGAGACTTAATCTGTGCTTCGTGTTGGCGCTGCGTGCAACTTCCTCTACTGCTCCCGTATCACGTGACCGGCTAACAATAAAGACCGTTGTTTCTCAAGGGTTTATTGGGTGTCGATTGTGTGTATCGCACAGTCTGCACAATTGCAGCAACTAGGGCGCGTACCCCTATCTTTTGCGACGCTGCATACATGCTGTTCTTCTAGTTTCGCGGATCAGACGAGGATCTCCGCCGGAATATATATTACCGAGCAGCTTGCTGCATTCGAGGCCCAGCAGGTTTACCTGCTTCGTCCTCGTATGTTAAGCATCATCCCAGCAGAGATAAAAGCTCTCTCTTACGTGTCATGCAATATCTTTCAAAATGCATCTGAATTTTAAGCCGTTTGAGTTAGCCTAGCAACTTAATCGTAAACTATGTAGGTTTCTTCTCTCTCTCGCATCCCTAACATGACAAACTGTCAACCCCCTTTCACTAAAAGTTCTTTATTTTTCAGGCATGCATACTCCGACAGTTATTACTGAATGCGGTTTTGCAGGTACGCAATAAGAAGCGAACTCGAGTTTGATCACACAAAAGCAGGCAAAGCGTAAGACCGAAATAGAAAAGAAAGATGCCGATACCTGTAAAATGCAGTTTACAATATTAAACTATGGAGCGAGAAAGCACATACGATCTTGGACTAGATTAACGTCCGTGTACCGAGAGCATATGCACATATCTCGCCAAGTTTCATGGTGGTTCATCTGATTGATGCATCTTTTTTCTTGTCTTTAGTAATGTTCGGGAGATCCAATCTGATTTACCCGCTTGTGCCGGGATCTCGGCTAGCGCGATCCACTTTTTTGATCTATTAGACGGTAGCTAACCTCCGCAACTTGAAACTCCTGTGAGCGTCTCTCATACACTTTCGATGGTTGTGTACATGGATCCACATAATACATGCTGCATGAACTCTATGAAGCTTGAGCTACTGCCAATTAAAACTGTCTGGGCTTGACCGTGTGATACTTTTCTCGCCACAAAACGCTCTTCCAATATGAGGGACGCATGATGATGCTCAAAATTATCGAAAACGAGATCGACAAAGGTTTCGTTTGTAGCAAGCAGATTGGAACAAAACGCCTTAATCTTGACGTGAAGAGTTGTGGAGGACAAGCTAAGAGTAGTTTTGGGGAAGTGCATCTTTATGCAGTCGATCGGCAAGGAGGAAAATGATGCGCCTGAAATCCGTTTTTATTACTACCGGGATGCAATTCCGTTCATCTTGGATGATCTGATAAAAAAGTTCTAAAAGTTCTAGACTACGCTTACAATCTGTTTTCAAATCAAGAATCCAGCTGGACTCAAAATTTGCCCGAGAACAAGTTTTTCAACATGTCTTTAGCCGTCAAATAAACGGTTCTCCAGAGAGTCATCAAATCTAAGGTGGAGCAGAAGGTGTCCAGGAATCCGAACGGAAGCATGGCAGGAATCCAACCTTGGGCAAGCTCTAAAGCAAAAGAGCCCGCCGGCATCCCATATTGTTTGACAGCGCCTTTTGGCAAATGGTGTTGATCCCCAGGAAGATAAACTGATCTGGTGAGCTGGTTTGGGTAAGCAGCATGCTGTTCTCCAACAAGAATCGTGAAGTAGTCGTCAGCAAAATGGACTCCTGTGTGTCCCTCGGTCCCGACTGCAGTACCGAAGAAGATCAGATATTCAGAAATCGAGGCGTGGAGTATGAACATTTGACCCATTGCTCCTCCCGCGTTGTTGAAGACCCAGTCGTCAAAGTTGAGCTTGTTGATCACGTCTTCGCCGTAGGTTTCTGTGATTCTTGCCTGCAAGTCCAATAGCAAAGATGTAGTGTTACCGTCGGTATTGGCTGCAATAGCGCTTTGAGACAGTTGTTGCAGTACCTCTTTATCAAAAATGTAGTTTCTTGGGAGCCATGTTTGGAAGAAGTAGTTGAAGATCGAATATAGGATCACAGGATACAAGGCTACTTTCAGCAAGAACTTCATATTTAAGAAGCGAGTAATTGTTTGGTTTACCCAATAGTTACCAGAAGTCGCTAAGGGATAAAAACAAAACGTCTTTTTAAACTAGGTTTCTCGAAATCTTTTCAAGGTTGGCAAACGAGCTGAACGAGGAAACCGAAAAACGGTTTTTTGTACAAAAAAAGCAGTTCAAAGCAGTTCGTCCCAAAATAGCACTGCTCGATCTGGGTCGTTTGTACACGACCTCTCGAAAATTTGGGGTAATCTAAAGTATTACTTCTTCTACACGAGATAAACTAAGCTCTTCGTTGCTTAACAAAATTTCAGACAGTTGGTACTGATCAAACTTTTTTATACTGACGGGGCTCACAATGGAAGTTGAACAGAAAGATGTTCCTTTGGCAGCTCGCTTGGGGCAGAGTCACCAAGAGGTTCTCTTGTTTTGCGAGAAGGCGACATTGCTTGAACTTTCGGAGGTCATAGAACAGTTATTGGATAACTCCGAGTCTCCAACAACTACGGACTACTTGTATCCTTTGGTTAGAAGTTACTGTCAAAAATGTGTCTCGCTCAACGATTTCAATCTGCTTCTGGAAAAACTACAAGAGGTGGGAGAGACCACTCTCAGCTACCAGTATCTAATATATCTGAACATCTCGACTTTCCTAGCGACCACGGACAGGGCTCTTTCAGTCAACTATCTCGGGAAAGTGAATCAACTCAAAATTACACAGTTTCCACCGCTCGCCATACAATGCTATCTCTTGAAATCAAAGCTTGCGGAGGATGCAACATACCGCGAAAAATGGCTTGTCAAAGGGCTGGAGTCTTTGTCCATTTTGGCTAAAGAGCAAAACTTTGCGCAAGAGCAGGAAATGATTGAATGCGAGTTCCATTTGAAATTTGGTTACTCTCAACTTCTGTTTGAAACTGATAGGTTTCTTCATTGTTTGACAATGAGCTTCGAGGTTTTTGAAATGGAATCAATGGCGGGGACCAACGAATATGTAACCAACTTCCAGACGCTAGTCAAAGCGATTTTTCTTGTCCCTTACTGCTTTGAAAAGACTCTGGTCTTGCGCAAGCTAGACACTTCAATTGCAAGAAAGAAACCGGGCCACTCGTGCATCAATGTGCTGGACAAAAACGTGCTGATCATGCTAAAGAATCTGAACAGCTTCAAAGTTTTCAAACTGACCGAAACCGAGATCAACAGTTCGCTGCTGCCTCTTTTTCAAAAAAAGTACATGCCGGTGGTATTCAGGAATTTGTTTGAACTGAATGTCATTTCTTTGTCAAAAGTCTTTACAAACATAGAGGTCCAGCAAATACGGCGTCTCTTGGACGTGCCTTACGACGATGATTACATTCTGGACTGGGTTTTGAGTCTGATTCTTGAAAAGAAAATTCTGGGAGTCGTCGACGAAGCCAATGGGATAGTTTATTTCCAGGAAAGCACTGCTCAGAAAGGTCAGAATGCCTGGGATCTCAAAATGATTGATGTTTTCGACCGCTTTGAAATGATATCAGCTAAAATCATGTCTTGAAAATGGTTACTTACAAAAGTTGTCTGGTAATGAAAACGCAGCAAAAACGCAGCAAAAACTGACGAGATTGTTCACTTATAATTTTCAAAAAAGATGAGCTCATCGAGATTTGACCCTCCCGACCAACATATCGCTGATCTCTCTGATTTCCTTCCAAAATATGTTCTTTCTCACTCTTTTTCCCTCTTCGGTTTCATAATCGTAGAGTTCTCTGATAGAGGTGAATCTTAAGTGCGACGACTGAATTCCCAAGACACAAGCAGTGTTGCTGACTGCCTCAGAGTTGACAAACTCTCCGAACTCGTTCGCTGCTGACGCAACGATGTCATGGTTGCCTTCGACGAACTGCACGGCTTGGATCGCAAATCTCGCAGCCCTTGTTCTGTCTATAGGCGAAGGAATACCACCCTGTTGAACGTGACCAGGAATTGCGGTCTTTGCGTCAAACCTTCCGTTAGACTCCAAATTGATAATGTCAGCAATGACCTTGGTTGTCAACACTTTTGAGGCCTTCTCAGACTTGAGCACCAGTCGTCCGGACTTGCTCTTACCTTTATCGTTAGCGAAGGAAACTTTCAAGGTCTCGATATCCTGTTCGAGTTGATCCAGATGGAGACCTTCCTCAGGAACGTACGACACAGTCGCTCCGCAACATAGTTGGGCAAACGAGGCTATGTATCCAGAGTTTCCACCTTGGCATTCCACGACAAAGCACCTATTTCTTGTGGCAGCCGCAGATTGCTTAATAGAGTCGCAGTAATCAACCAGCGAGTTCAAACATGTATCCGAGCCCACCGAGTACTCGGTTCCAGGAACGTTGTTCGAGATCGTAGCTGGTATCAAAACCATAGGGATACGGAAGGCGGGGAAGTTGTGTCTCGACTTTTCCAGCTGGTTCAAAGAAACAAACGCCTCAAAACCTCCAACCAAGATCAATCCATCAAAGTTGTACTTGTCAAATTGATAAGCAACAAGACCCATGTCGGCCTCTTCTGGAGTGCTTCTGTTGGTACCTATTTCTGAACCACCCTGGGACGTCCAGCCTTCGATTTGCAGCCAGTCGATCGATCTCACCGACTCGTGTCTCGCGAGACCAGTGAAACCATTATGAATTGCATATGGAATGTGACCTCTGGACAGACAGTAGGTTGCAAATGAGTAGACTGCAGAGTTCATTCCACCGGCAGGAGCACCAACGTTAATGATGGCAATTCTCTTTCTCTCGCTCGGGGGTAAGGAAGGCTCTTTAAAGTCTGCCGTGTTCATGGCGATGAAATTATTCAAGTGCTCTGTGAACTCGGAGTCTCTCAATGAGATTGCCTTGGCAAAATCCCTGGCCTCAATCGCCTCGGCGACCGATTTAGTCAATTTGACCGCCTCCACCAGCGGCTTTTTCACAATCTTGTTTTCCACGATGGAGATCATTGGCGACGGCAGATCTGGGTTTCCTTCCAAAACCGCGTCAACGGCTGCAACACCTTGCAAAGTGGCCAGGATCCTGTCATAGGCAACTGCATCTCCACCTCTTTGAACGTGGCCTAACGTTGTGATTCTCGTGTCTAGTCCAAGTCGGTCAACCAGCACATCCTTGACGTCCCCACAAGTGATGGCGGTCAAATCAGAGGCGATGGCACCCTCGGCCACAATCACAATGGTCTTTCTCTTTCCTCTCTCTCTATGTTTCGACACAATTTCGCACATGTGGTCCGACCAGTCTTTGTGCGACGACGGCATCTCCGGAATGAAAATATAGTCTGCACTAGTGGCGATTCCCGCCATCAACGCGAGCCAACCGCAATGTCTTCCCATCACCTCGATCACGAACGCTCTCTGGTGCGAATTGGCTGTGGCATCGATGTAGTCGATCGCCTCGCAAATCCTAGCAAGCGAAGAATAGCATCCGATAGTGGCATCTGTTGAAGACATATCGTTATCAATGGATCCCACGGTACCGCAAATGTTGAGGTGTCTATACGTTTCGTATTGTTTTTCTGTGATTTTTCCAGCCTTATGCAACTCGGAGATCAATGAAGGCCACTCGGATCTGAACAAGTCTGCACCCGTCAAAGACCCGTCACCACCGCAAACAATCAAGGCATCAATACCGGCATCGATCATGTTCTTGCACGCCTGTAGTCTTCCCCATCTTTCTTTGAACTCCATGCATCTTGCCGTTCCGATATTGGTTCCACCCTCGGACAGCCACCCCCTGACATCATGCCACTTCATCTCTCTGATGTACTCGGGGCCCCCCTTGACCAGACCGGAATATCCCTCGTAGATAGCAAACGGCCTGCATCCCTTGTAGATCGCAGCACGGATTATGGCTCTCACGTTTGCATTCATGCCGGGAGCATCTCCACCGGAAGTCATCACAGCAATGTTCTTGGAAGTTCCGATCAGCTTATCTGGAGTCACGTTGAAAGGCGATGTCTCGGTTAAACCCGTCTTGGAGCTCTGGTGGCCTCTGGATGTGATTCCTGCACCGAACGAGTTAAACAAAGACGTGAAGCCCAGAACCGAACCGAGCGGATCAATAACATACACCTCCAACGGGTTCAAATCAGCAGGTCTCAGCTGGTACTTCAGCCCGTTCGCCTTGAGTGTTTCAATAAGGGTATCGATCTTCTTCGTCTTGAAGGAAACTGAGCTTTGTAAGGTTCTCCAATCACGCTTTAACTGGTGGCTCAGTAGATTCTCCACGTTGCTCTCGATCTCCTCAATGGTGGCAGCCTTAGAGGAGTCTAGAATAAGCTCAACTGAAGCAGTATCCGGCTCCTCTTTCGGCCCGGAAGACAACCAGCAAATGTTATCCTTGGACGACTCCACCTTGAACTCTAAAACATTGGTGTAGAAACTGATTGTTTTCTTGAACAAAGCTTCGGTCGGAGCGTAAAACACGACGAAGGATGTTCCATTGAACAAAGGCTCGACCCGCACTGCCATATTGGTTAATCTCGGTACGCTTGTATCACAAAATCAACAATTTTCAAGCCAAACCGCTACCCTGTCAGCAACTTGCAATGGTTTCGCAATCAGAATGCTGTCTTCAACACTTTAAATTCTTTTGAGTGCATCACCTACTCGCATACCGAGTCACTCCATCTATCAATTATAACGTCATTCCTCTGCGAGCTGCAACCTCGTTCGACCGCGACGACGATGGTCCACCAAGTTCCGAAACCGCGTCGATCGACGGTAGTTGGCAAAAAATCAACCTCTACGCTGCACAGCCGTGCTACAGAATCTTGAGAGTACTAACAGAGCTTTTACTACACCAAGTTGAAGGCCATCTATGGGCCTCGGGTGGCATCACGAGACGCTTCCGCTGGTACCTGGAGAGCTACAAGCAAAGTAGTAGAGTTGTGGCCGGCGGCCGGAGTCGGTCTAGCTGTAATTGGACGGAAGCTGTTCCGGGTTCGCCTGTGACTTTGATCACGTGATACAGAGACTGGCGGGGACGCCCAGGTCAGCACCCTCAACAGCTCTACAAAGAGCGCCGAATCCCCATGCTGCGACACCCAGTTGGGCGAAAAATACAGGGCCCTCTCAGCAACCTGGATCTGGTCTTACCGTAACAGAAGGCCGTTTCTATATCGTCTCTTGAGCCCCTTCAGGTTGGTTCATCGTTTTGCCGATTTCTTGGCTCCCTCTTTCAGCTCATCGTCAGCGAAATAGTGCGGAGCGTATTCCGACAACCATTTGTCGGTGATAGGGACACAGTTTCTCATAAACTCTTTAGAAGTCAGCACCAGCTCGTTGTAAAGGATAAGTTTGGGTGGAGGTTTTCGACCAAAAAGAACCGAGGAGGGATGTATCCAAACCTGTTGGTTCTTTTTGATAGACTTGTACGAGTCGCCGGTTTTGCTGAGTCGAGCAGTATTGGGAAAGTATCCAGAAGTGATTGCTTTCAAAACATTGACTGTGACGCGATCTCTGTCCATAGTCCGTTCAACAGGCAGTAACAAGCCCATTCGCTCGCACAGTCGCTGCAGTTGGTCTCTGATGTTCCGAATGCGACTCAAAGTCTTGTACTGCAGGAAATTGTCTCGACACCACTGATTCGAGTACCCGTTGTCAACAAACTGATTCCAGATCTCTAGCAGTGTCAGGTGGTCACCACCAACGGCGTTGGTGAATTGACTTTTCGCCTTGTCTGCCATTTCTCTTCTATCCTTGGGTCTATAGAACAGTGACCCCGACTCCTGCAGCATGGAGATGACAGACAGCACCTCGTCGCAGCAGTTGAGGTCTCCGCTGGTGATCAGTGCTTTAGACATCATCGGATCGGTAGGAAACTCTGACATCCTCCTTCCCACTTTGGTGAGCTCGCCGTTCTCGTTCAGACCTCCCAACGCGTATATGAGCTCGAGCGCCTTGATCAGAGCGTCTGAAGACGGAGAGTCCATGAAATCAAAAGATATCAGGTCGGTTATTCCCAGAGACAGAAGAAGCAGCACCACGCTTGACAGGTTGGTTCGCAGAATCTCCGGTGTTGGGGTTGCGGCAAGTTCGTTCAAGTACGCCCATTTGGTGTACAATCTGAAGCACTTTCCAGGACCAACTCTTCCTGCACGTCCAGCCCTTTGGTCGGCCGAGGCTCGGGAGCACGGCTTCACCTCCAGACTCTCCATTCCCGTAGTCGGGTTGAAAACGTTCTCTTTCACGAATCCTGTGTCAATAACGTAAGCTATTCCGTCGATCGTCAGGGAAGTTTCAGCAATGTTGGTCGCCAGGACCACCTTTCTGGCGTTTTTTGGAGTTGGTTCAAAGATACGCTGTTGCAGGTCAGAGGGAAGGTTGGCGTAAATCGGGCAAATCATCATCTCCTTGACTCTGTCTCCGAGCTTGAGACACGTTTCTGCGAGGTTCTCGGCCATCGTTTCAATCTCATCCTGACCAGTTAGAAACACCAGAATGTCACCCTTTCCTTGAGAGATGTGGATTTGAAACACTGTGGTTATCGCCGCGTGTATGCAATTGGCTTCTGGTTGAGTGGTGTAGTATACGTCCACTGGGAAACGACGCCCAGGGATGTTGAAAACAGGAGCACCGTCGAAGTAGTCGCTGAATCGTTCGGCATTCATGGTGGCAGACGATATCAAGAGTTTGAAATCCGGCCGATAATTCACAATGTCTTTTAACAATCCAAGCAAAATGTCCGTGTCTGTTGTTCTCTCGTGCGCCTCGTCGATCATCATGGCGGAGTAGCCCGACAGTTCGGGATCGGTCAAAAACTCTCTCAAAAGCATACCGTCTGTCATGTACTTGATGATTGTTCTATCGCTGGTTCGGTCTTCGAATCTGATGCTATAACCAACCTTGTCTCCCAGCTGTGTCCCGACCTCGTCGGCAACTCTCGATGCCACCGACATGGCGGCCACTCGACGGGGCTGGGTACATCCGATTTTCTTGCCGTTTCCAGAGAATCCGGCTTCGTACAGGTATTGGGGCAATTGGGTAGTTTTTCCCGAACCTGTCTCTCCAACCACAATCAAAACCTGGAACTTGGAGATCGCATCAATCAATTGATCTCGGTACTGATAAACAGGCAACGATTTTCGAGTTTCGTCTATAGTTTTGATGCGCGCTTCTTCCTTTTCCACCATCTCGTTCAACAACTCCTGGTCTTTGATACGACGCAGCTCTTGCTCAGACGTGTCCGGTACGAAATCGACAGACTGGGACTTGTCAAAAACATACTCATATTGCTGTGTTTCCTGCTGGTCTTGAGTCGAGACCTTCAGGTTGGAGTAACCGGTGACCGCTTTTGCCCTTTTGATTTGACCGGACTCCCAGTCCAGTTCTTCAAACTTCTTGACGTCTTTATACTTTGAGTACAAAACGTCCTCTTTTCTTTTGGTATCGGCGTCAACAAACGCATTATCTCCGGGCAAGAGATAGGCTGTGTTTGAGTCTTCCTCTATCCTTCTCCTCTCCTCGATCGTCGAGTAAATCTGTTTTTTGAACGTGTACTCGTTTCGTTCTTGTTTGCTCAGCTTTTCCCATCCGATTTCTTCAATTTCTCGCTCGAAATCCTCCAACTCCTGCTGAAGCAGTACGATCTTCTTCTCCTCTCTCTGAGAAAGATATGTCTGTCTAGCAAGCTTTCTCAGCTCTTCGAAGTCCACAGGCTCGTTTTCTGATTCGTCTCCGCTATTCTTCTCCTCGTTTGACAACCTGATCCTGTTGGTGATTCTGAACGTTTCCGGGTCTTTGCTATTTTCGCCTGGGCCGCCTGGGCCGCCAGAGTCTCCAAGTTCCTCTTTCTCCCTCGATTCAGAGTCTCCCGGCGAAGGGGCCTCGACGGGACCTGTTTCCTCGTGATCTGACTCCTGTTCATTGACCGCGTTCTTCTTTCTCCTCTTGAAAGTACCGCGTTGTACTCTTTCGGTCATCAAGTCTGAAAATCGTGCGTTTGTCCGAAAGACCCTTCGTAATACAGCCTGGATAGCTTCAATCGGATGCACAATATTTTCTAGTGTAAAAAAAATTTCAAAAAAATAAAAAGCTTCCCTACAAACGTTTCGTAACCTATTCGTCAAGTAAACCACCTTGTCCGGCGGGTTTGTTGCTCTTGAACGTTGGGCTTCGAAGGTCAACCCGACTCACGTGATGAACCTCCTTTCGCCGCATATGGCTGGCCCTTTTTCGGGCTCGCTTTCGACATCTTCTGTCTCCCTAGCTCCTGCTTCCGTCTCCTTGTCCACCGACTTGGAGGCAACGCGATACATCCCACCATGGAAATCGCCCTACATCATTGGAGTCGCGGGCTTCTCAGGGTCCGGCAAGACAACTGTCGCACAGAAAATCATAGAAGAAGTGAACGAGCCTTGGACAGTGCTGATATCAATGGACAATTTCTACAGACCGCTGACGGAGCAGGAGAGCAAGCAGGCTTTCGCCAACCAGTACGATTTTGATAACCCTCAGGCTTTGGATTTGGAGCTTCTCTTCAAATGCGTGAAATCACTGAAAGACGGCAAGAAAACCGAGATTCCTGTTTACTCCTTCACGACTCATGCCAGAACCTCCGAAACCATTTCCATCTACGGTGCCAACGTTATCATCATTGAAGGAATATACTCGCTGTACAACCAGGATCTTCTTGATCTCATGGACACCAAGATTTTCGTGGACACGGATTTGGACATATGCTACAGCAGACGACTGTTGAGAGACATTGTCGAAAGAGGACGCGATGTGGAGGGGATTATCAGCCAATGGGATACTTTTGTGAAGCCAAACTCTGTCCGGTTTGTGCGTCCAACCATGAACTCTGCAGACATTGTGATTCCAAGAGGCTCTGACAATACAATCGCCATCGACATGATCATCAAACACATCAGAAAACAGTTAAAGCACAAGTCTTTGGAGCACTTGAAGCATCTACAGAAACTCGGCAAAGTCATACATCCGATAGACTACTCCCGAGTGTTTGTTCTACCACAAAACAACCAGCTTCTGGGCATCAAGACAATAATACTGGACAAAGAGACCACAAACGACGAGTTTATTTTCTACTTCAACAGGATCGCAAGCATATTGATCAACGAAGCACTTGAGCTTGTGGAGTACAGGCCCGTTGGTCACGACGAGCAAGTGGCCACTCCTGGTGGATATTTGGTCAAAGAAGCACTGGTTCAGGCTCAAGAGGTGACTGCTGTTGACATTGTGAGGTCTGGAGACTGTTTCATGACTTCCCTCAGGAAAACCATCCCCGAGGCAGCGGTGGGTAAGCTTTTGATACAGTCTGACTCTCAGACGGGCGAGCCTCAGCTCCACACTGAAAAACTGCAGGATTTCCAGCCTCACAGCAAAGTTCTGTTATTCGATGCCCAGGTGATCTCGGGTGCTGCTGCAACGATGGCCATCAAGGTGATCTTGGACCATGACGTCGAGGAGTCACAGGTGGTGTTGGTGACGTACATGGCAACAGAAGCTGGAATAAGAAGAATCCTCAATGCCTTCCCCAAAGTGCACGTGATTGTTGGGAACCTGAGTTCTTCTACCCCTGTGACCGGGTTGGACAATGACTCTGACTGGTGGATGTCGCTGAGGTTCATTGACTCGAGGTATTTCGGTACCGCCTGAAGAGCTCGAACTCCTGCATCTGGTATCCAAAAGGATGTTTTCTAGTCTTCTGTGTCTCATTTTACAATACAGGTGAAAGACGAATCTTGAGTATATCTATAATCGACTATTGGATGACTAGTAATGACCAGACACAATCATCTCTGAGCTATTGTACATCTATCTTTTAGGACTCTCAATACTCCAGCAATTTCATAGCCAAATAACCAATGAAAATCACCACAAAGTAGCAGAACAAGGAGGACGGAATGCCTGTCTTCATAAACGTTCCAACGGTCAAGTAAGGATTTCCAACGTTGTCGCGAAGTCCGATGGCTGTCACGTTGGGGAAGCCAGACGTTGGGAGACCCATAGCACAGGAGCAGAGCAAAGCGGTGCCCATGACCAGCAAGTTCGGATGAGGGTCGGGTAAAGCTCTTCCTATCTCGGCGATCAAGGGAACAATGATCAGGGCCGCAACAGTGTGCGACACAAAAGTGGCCATCACCAGGACAATGATACCGAAGATGGCCAAAACGGTGAACAACTCAGACTCTGCCAGCTGAACCTGAATCAGTTCGGCGATTGTCTTGAGCAGTCCGGACACGGTGACAGCTTTTCCTAAAGCCAAGCCACCCATAGCTAGCATGACGATTGTCCAAGGATAGTTGTTGAAGTCGTCAGCCGACAGGATACCGGGAGCGTAGAAAGCAACCATCGAAGCAATTGCGATCATTCCCATGTCTCCAACAATGTCCTGGATGAAGGACGTCGCGCACCACAGAATGATCGTTGTGGCCGACACGGCAACCACATAGTAATGTTTGAAAGTGAATTTTTCGTCCGTTGACCTGATTGAAACAATAGTGGCACCCTTGAAGTCAAAGAGGAACAGAAGGTAGACGAAAATCAACAGGAGGGAAAAGAAACACACCGGAATCGAAACCCCAAACCATTGCAGCCAGTTAGGAGGCGGGTCCATACTTTGCAGAGCAACAACGTTCTGCGGCGATGCGATTGGACTTGCCATTCCGGCCAAGTTTGACGCTAGGGCAATACCAATGACCAGAGCCTGTGCAAACTCCGAACCTTCAGGAAGGGTGTTCAAAACAGGCTGGATAACAGAGAACATCAACACGGGGGCAGCCACGTTTGACACAAAGGCAGAGACCACAGTGGAAACGCACATGATAGACAACAGCACATAAGTCGGCCGCTGAGGAACTCTCGAGAGGATGAAGGTACAAGCGATCTTGTCCAAGTTGTATTTGGATAATGCAGCAGCGAGGGTAAATCCGCCCAAAAGCAGCAGGATAATAGGCGACCACATCGCGGAACAAATGAATTTGGAGGCATCCACAGAGTTCATTGCTTGGCCGGATTCGGGGTCCTTCAAAACGTTCAGCAGAACAATCAATAGGGGAAGCAATAGAGAGGTGGTGAACAAAGGGATCGCTTCAGTCGCCCATAGCAAAGATGAGCAAACCAATAAAGCAAGACAATTTTTTTGCTGTTTATCGTCCAAAGGTGAGAAATTGAGCAAAGTGATAGTGATCATGGAAATCAGCATGATTTTGAGTCCGTTTCCGGTAAAAATAGCTGCTGGAAGAGACAGTTTCCGACCAGCACCTAAGGGTATGTTGAATTTCTCGTACTGGTCGCCGTTCACCCCGTCACCAACGGTAGGTTTCTCTATACGGGCGGCCTGGGATTTCCGTTCCATTCCGATCATATTCCTCCACACTGTGTTTCTCTCCCAGACGATGTATTCTCTCAAATTTGACCTCAGCTCGTCTTTAGCCAGGTCCGTGTCGTTCGACGTGAAAATCGAGTAGATTCGAATGATTCCTTCCAACTTTCTGTTGATTTTCTCCAGCGACTCCGGCTGGAAAATCACAGACGTTTTGCCGTCGGCTAACGAGTCCATGTACTTGTCCTTGACCTTTGTGTGCAGGGTCTTGTCGAACTTCTTCAAGGCCTTTCCGAAACCAATCTTATTCAGCTCGATGTACGACTTGAGCTCTGACAACGAGACAAACATCTCGGACAGAGCCTTTCTGTGCTCGACTTTGAGCGCCTCGATGAAAGTGAGGTGGAAGTCATCGTCGTCGAATAAAGTCTGTGACTTCTTCCTCGACAAGGGCCTAGAGCCCTCCAAAACGGCACCTCCCGGGGTCGTTTCGTTTGTCGCAGAGCTGCTGAAAGCGTTCACCGAAAGAACGGGCTCAGAAACTATGCTGTTCGACACCTTTGAGAGAGCTTCCGAGACTGAGTTAGCGGTAGCGTCAGTAAAGCCGTTGGGTCTTAAAGAAGACAGGATGGCTCGCAGCTGTGACCTCGAGTCCGAGTCACTTGCGTCGACTGGAAAGTCGGTTTCAAACTCCTCCAGATCGTCAATAATAATGCTGTAACTGGTGCTCACGTCTCTCTCTTTTGCCTGAAAAAACTTGTCTATCTTTTTGAGCTCCTTGTCCAACGCTTTGATGAAAACATTGGTCGGGTTCGAAGCTCCGTCTGCGTCGGACGAGGCAAACGGTTGACGCTCAGCGTCTTGGTCAGAGTTCAAAACCTCTGCATTCTCCCGCTGGAGCGTGTAGATGATCTTCTTCAGCCCCGAATAGTTGATGTACTTGGAGGACCACTCTGGAACAGCGTTGAACTGCAACGAGTGCGAGAATTTCATATCGACTGGCTGCTGCAAAGAATCTCCGGTTTCGGTTCTAGCCACCGAATTCCAGCTCAAGTCTTCTAAAGCGATTGGCTCGACTTCCGGTCCACTGGCAGAGCTTGTAGAAAATATCAAGGAAAGAATGGCGACGGGAAACTTTCTGTGCAGCAAACACTAACAAAAAAGTGATTGACTGATAATAAAATAATTTTTGCTAGATAAGTGCGTTTTGCTTGATTGTGCGACGGACTGGGAGACCTGGTCTGTCACGACACGTGATTCTGTCGGTTTCAGCTCAATGGAAATCAGGTCTCAGTCTTACAGTCTGCCCATAATAAACACTCGTCCGTGGTCTTTGGAACCGCCAATCCCGATCTCCCTGTGTTATTTTGACTGCTTTAGCGGTTTCGTCTGCTAGCACCGCCACACTCCGGCCTTCGAGACGCAAGAAAACTTGCGACCCGCAGCGAAGGCCATGAGGGTGATTTACTGGCCTGGGAGGAGTGTTGGATCTCGGTTGGTCATTTTCTACGTTTCTGTCAATTAAACTAGTCCTCTCTCACCGATCAAGCCGACCTGATTGAGCTCGATATGGCAGCAGAGCCAGTATCTTGCTTTTGCACTGCCGTGATCTCAAAATCGCAGGTATCCCGATCTGACAGCAAGAACGAGCATTCTACAGTTAGTCTGACAGGGTCTGCATGACGAATGTGTGTCTCCGCTCACCTTCCAGGTTCGGTGAATCTAGATGAACGCGCTGAGCTAACGAAAAGAAATTGCTTTTCAATGCTCATGTTTACGATTGCTGTCAGCAATTCTGCTCCAGCCGGGAAAGTCTAGAAGAAATTACCCGATCAGTAGTTGCTTTTTAGTACATTTCCGAAGCAACTTTGTGCTGGTCACTACGAGGGGCTTGTTCAGGCAGGAGGGGAGTTTTTGTATAAATAGTAGAGTTTCGCCTGCACTTTATTGTAACGCACATCGCTATTCCATCAGTAATATCAAATCAATCTTCAATAATGTCTGACGGTAAGTGAACACACTTTGTTTTCTTGAGAACTTTCTCTAACACCTACAAGCCGGAAGAAAAAACTTTACTGATAAAGCAACTGAAACATTGAAGCCTGACTCCGAAAAGGGTACCTTTGAGAAGTTGAAGGAGACTGCTACCGACGCTTACGACAAGTATGCCGGTCAGGCCCAACAGGGAGACAAGGGCGCTGCTCAAAAGCTCCAGGATGCCTTCAGTGACGTGAGTGGTAGCAAGAAGTAAGCTTTCTCTTCTCTACATACGAGTCGAGTAACGTTAATTTCGTTTTCTTTTTATTATTAAAATAAATTCGGTCCGAACATCAGGTAGAAGCGTAGCGGATGTAACAAAAACGAAGCTCTTTATTAACAAGTATTTTTGGTAAAAAGTTAAGGTACCATGATTTAGTAACAATGCCGACTAACTGTAAACTTACAATTGTGGGGCACCCTGGACAGGGTTACCATTAGCATCAATCATACCGTTTTGCATCATCATAACCTCCTCGGAGCCGGCAAATTCAAGAGACAAACCACATCCAACAGAGGCAGTGTTCTTGGCCTGATCAATGGAACCGTTGAACAACAGTCCCAGAGTTGGCAACACTCTGTGTTCTAGCATAAAGGCAACTTGTCCCTTGGAGTCGACTTGACATCTGTAAACGGACTGTCTGAACTCGTACTTGGCACCAACAGTGGTGTTGGCCTCAACCACTGTTTGGTAGACCGGTTGCATCAACTCGTTCAGAACTGGTTGCATACCAGCCTGGATGGTGGTCTCCAAACCAGCCTCGACGTTTGGTGCCACCTTTCTCCAGAACGAGGCAACCAGAGCACCTTGGCCCTGCAATTGCGCGGAAGCAATCCAGCTACCGGCATTGTATCTACCAACGAACGACATGGCAGCATCTCCTGGAACACCTGGCTGCAAAGAGGAATACACCGACTCAATACCAAGGGAGATTCTTGGCGTGATGGATTGCAAGATCGATCCAACAGCAACACCCTTGTAGGAATCCTCAAGGAAGTTTGGATTCAAAGTCTTGAAGTTGAGAGAAAAGTCGCTGGCCTGGTAATCGTGCTCGATTTGACACATTGGTTGTTGGCCTTGTGCCAACTGGAAAGTCAGCTTGGATATGATGTGCTTGTCCCAGCTGTGGTTCAGTCTACCAGTCAAAGAAAATTCGTTGTCAACGGTACCCTGAACAAAGGTGGACTCGTTACCAAACATGGTGGTGAATGTGTATGGCGGAGCTTGACCACCGATCGAAAGACCATGCGAAACCTGGAAAATTGGGTTCATGGAAAAGGTTTTGCTTATGTCGGCTCTCAATCCACTGAACTGTAGTTGACTCAAGAAAACATCTCTTGACACCTCTTTATTGATGTTCTCCATGGTACCCGGGTTCAAAAGGTCCAGAGAATTTCTGTGGTGCTTGATCGAAGATGTCACATTGTTTGCGAAAGTGAAAATTGGGTTAGACGACCAGAAGCCATCTTTCTTCTCTTCAATGACCGGGGTGAACGACTGAAGAGGAGAGATGCTTTTGCTTAAGTCTCCCAGGTTTATTTGTGGTGTGGCCATTTTGAGCGATGCGAATCTTTCTTGTACTCTGTCGTAGCAACTCTATTGTATCAACCGGGTGTCTGATTTGAACACAATAACCCTCCGTGTTTACAGGAACTTTTCGCAACTTGCCGCCTTTACAAACTTATCGAACAAAAGCTTTCGTCCATCAAGCGCTATTATCCATCGGAATCCAAACTCCTCCTCCAAGAGCTTCGTTGAAAAATTTGTTGAAATTTTTCCTCTCTTCTGACCTACTGATTACGTCATCTAAAAATGAGTGCGTCTACCAAAGACCGGGGTAAAGATAAACATCTTTGCACACGCTCGTCCTGGTCTTGTTCATTACCCTGACAGTCTTCATATAACTAATCTTCACCCATGGCGTCATCACCCTCCGTGCCGTCTGTGACCTGTCTCTGGGAAGGGAAAGCCTCTTCCACCTTTTTGCTGAAATCGCTCAAAAGCTTCTTCTTCATCCAGATCCTGTCATTTAGTTGTTCCATCGTCTTGATCCGTGCCTCTGTAGACACGTTCAGTCCTTCTATCTGGTTCAGGTCGTTTTTGAACTTGTTGAGTCGAATTCGTATTCTTCCTGCCTGCAGAGGGTAGCGTGAGGAACCAGCAAAGTTAGTAATGGTTGTAAGGAAAACGGTTCGCAGGTGTATACGTACGGCATTGTCGAAGTCTTTGCGCGAAATCTTGCCAAGTCGGAGGTTCTCCACCAAGTCTAGGAGTAATGGCAGCAACTCCATGTCCTTCAGGTCCTTGAGAATTTTCGACTCGTGGTCGAGTATCTCGTATCGCGTGAACTCTTGTTGGGCACTGCCTGCGGTGTCGATATTGGCAACTGAATATGTAGTGCTGATTCCGGTCTCCAGTTTGGCCATGCTCTTGAAACCAGGAGTGGGGAGGTATTCGGGGGACGCAGAAAGACCACTCATGATGAACGGTGTTGAGATGTCGCAAGATTTTGTAAAGTCAATTGTTGATTTGGACGATTAGCGTTGAAACCTGTAAAACCAGCCTTAAAGAGATTGAGAATTTATGTGAGAATCTTGCGGTTCCGCAGTCTATTTCATCTACCGATTGGTCCCTCTGTTCCTGGCTAACCGTTTAACTAAATGTTTAACTGAGTTACAAGTATTTCAGTTCCGCGACGAAATGGTCTCTACTATGGAATCGACGCGTCGATATTTCGACGCCGCTCGATGGAAATTTAATGGGTGACGCTGGAAAGTCCCACAACTGTTCATACTGCAGTACATAGCTCCAGTTGGGGCTACGCCGAGCCCAACCCCTGACCTCAACGACCAAAGAATTTCGCGCTCCAAGAGCTCATTTCCTTTGGGGCATCCCGGGACGGTGCCGAGCCAAGCTTGCCCAGAGCTCTGGACTCTGTAATTATAGTCGAGCCTTTCAGCAAATGTTCACCTCGGTCTGGGTCTTCCTCCTCTTTCAGAAAACTAAGATCTGAGAAGTCAATGCTAGAGAGACTCACGTCAAAGTCTTTGAAGGTGAGTGAGAACCGTTTGTTGATCGTCCTAGAGTTGTTAAAAGCGTCGTGCGAGTCTTTATAGTATGAATGGTCGCGGGTCGACGTTGACCGTGGAGTGATTGTGGTTTCATTGTCGAGATCCAAGTTAGCGGAAGAGTACGCGTTGAAAGAATCTTCTTCGGGAGTCTTGCTTGCAATGTTGTGATTTTCTTTCTCAAGATCTGACTCGACGTCGAACGTGTCCAGTATAGAGTCAAGCGAAGAAGAGACCGACGCCAGTTTCACGGGAGTCGGATGCTTCAAAAACCCATTTTGAAAGTTCTTGTCCAGCTCTTCGGGCTCTGTCTCCGAGTCTTCATCCAAGTTGAAACAGGCCACGGTTGAACTCACTGATGAAATGGAGTGGACGGAGGCTGACTTGGACAATGGCTCATCGGAGATCACGATGTTTTCAGACCTACCCTTTTCCTGCTGGCCCTCATCGCTGGTAGACGGAAGTGCATGGATCAACTCGGCCCTTGGAGCCGGTCGAAGATCTGGATTTGCGAGCAAAGCGCCCTCATTCCGTTCAACTTTGCCCCGCGAACCACCAGAGCTATCCTGTTGTTCTTCGTTTCCGAGGTTCGTGGAATCTTCGAGTAGACTCTTGGGCTCTATCTCGTGAAATTCTGACTCGCTGTCAAAATCATCAAAGGCCAGGTTCCTGAACTCGCAAACCTTCCTGAACGTCTCATCTGCCTCTCGAGTAACCCCCCGATTTGTTGACTTCAACGTCAGTTTCCAGTATCTCTCCGGGTTGTACAGAGGAAGTATGTAGGAGTTGGCATTGATTTTCAATATCTTCAGCTTGGGAAGTATAGGATATACCACAGTCCCGCATTGGAAGTAGGTGATGGTCTGATTTTGTATTTGATAAATTTCAAAGTTTCCGTGGCCCAATAGGGACCCATTTCTCACTGTTCGGAAAGACCCAGTACCTGTTCCCTGTTTGCTCGACACCTCGTAGGAGGTAATTTTGGCGATCGGGAATTGGAAAATAACGGTGCGCTCTTCTTGGCGGCCGGCTGGAACTTGCGAGAGGGGCTTCGGAGACGACAATAAAGACTCCTGATTCGCCAGAGTTGCCTTCGAAGTCGGCGCCAACAAGTCTGACATGGATGCAGTATCTTTTCTGCTTTTTTTGTTGAAAATAGAGTGGAATGGGTTCTTCGATGAACCCTTATCGAGGGCGCCGTCCTTGACGCTATTTGGCATTGTGCGCCTTCTTGGCGATATCAGCTTGATATTTCTAAGCTTTTGTCGCGTTGAAAGAGATGCTGTCGCTGCTGCTCCTCGTGTCGTGCTGCTGTTTATGCTGTCGCTGCTGCCTGTTGTGCTGTTTTCTCGGAACTCATTTTCAAATTTGCGTATAAGGCTGTCGGTGAGGCTGTTTCGATCCGAGTCCGGGGAATCAAACGTTGAGCGGTATTTCGCATCCGGCGGTAACGCTGGTATTTTACCATAGTTATCGAGTTGCGGGGAGGACATGGCAGATTGGAGAGGCCACTTTTTAGTGCAGGGGTCACTGTGATGAGTAATATTCAACGTAAAAGAAGGAAACAGGGCATTCGATGGCGGGGAAGCAGAATTTGCTCAAAGTTTTCTGGAGTGCTGCCGATAACTGTCACAATTACATCCCCATCGCTGTTTGCAGATGCAGGTAGCTGAGCAAAAGATATGAGTGCGTTTGTTTATAATACGGGAAACGCGAAGAATTTACATCGCCACAAATTTTATGGTTAGCCGGAAACGTTGGCGCCTCGACCGGTTATAATCGTGGCTAGTTCGAACTTGATTGGATATATGTCTTTGTTTTCGGTGACTCTTGTATATTAAAAGTTCCTCCATTACAACAATTCACTCTTGCTGCCCATTGGTCCAAACCTTTGTGGCTGATGTTGAAGGCTAACTAGGAGTTTGGGGCGTTCTGGGGGGAAAAACCCACTACTCACGGTGCTCAAGCCCCGAGTGTTTCGAGAGATCGAAGTAAAATCGTACATGTCAGGTCGATCAGCCTATCATTCACTCGTCTAACCCAAAGACGACGCTCACGTGCTTGTGTGGTATGACCGACACAGGCAAAGAATGTACTTTGACTCGCCTAGCTTTATTGTCTCTCTGGGGCCACCTAAGAAGATTGCTTTTCGGTAGCATACTTCCTCGCGGCTACGCTACGGTCAGGACTCTAGCTGACGGTTGTCAAGACAGAACTGTTTTTTTGCTCATCTGGTGAAAATTGCCGCCATTGTAGTCAGGATCGGGAACGGGCTTTTGGAAATCAGTTCAAGACCGTCGTTGGCTCCATAAAGCCGTTTTTTTTTCCCCGGTAGGCTATCATGTCCTCCCTTGGCGTATTGTGTTGATCGGCCCTCCAAAAGAGCCGGGCCTCACAACTCCCGTGGCATAAAAGTCCACGTGCCTCCCTGACGTGAGAACGGGGCGGTTTGTCAGAGGAAACCCGTTTCGAATACTCTGTTGGTGTAGAGTCACTTGTGCAGGGTTCCTGATTAGAGTATCACGTGATCGCGGTGTCCAACCGGTTTAAGATTATATCCGGTTAGAGTACTTTATTTTCTGGCGATGCAAATAATTTTGGACTTCACCTTAGTTTGCAATACTTATCATTTTGCGCGGACAGGCAATATTAGCACCTAGATTATGTAATTGAACTGCACCGCAACTTTCCGAGTTGTCGGACAGGTTTCTAAGTGTAACGAAGCGGACGTCGGGTAAAGTAGAGCAAAGAAAACGATCTGGCTAATGCTAAGCCAAACTCCGGATGATGGTGACTGCCACAATTAATGTTGCTATTTGCCGTCTGGTTCCCAAGGCTCCCACCAAGCTCTCGTCTGTGTTCATCCTGACAGTATTAATAGCTCCTCCATTTAATAATTTCTCTCCCCAACAGAGAAATTGTTGCAACCGGGTTACCCGGACTAATGTATATCTACAGCGCTCGCTGGGCCAGCCCAACGGCGCCACTCCTCGCTTCACCCGCCACGGCCCTCGGCAAGCAGCGGACTAACTACTGACGTACCGCAGAGGACCGATGGCTGGGTGACCTGCACAGCCATGATTCCAAGACAACAATAGGCATCGGAGCACGGAGTAGCGCAACGCGTGCTCAAAGCGTGCGCCGGGCTACTCTTCGCCCAGCTGGCCAGCCTAATCCAGGTGTGGTCTGCCTGCCAACTGAGGGGTGATGTGGCCCCACTATCTGGAGAGCAAAACATTATCGCTTGGGTCCCCGCACCATGCGGACACCGCGCTCCGGACCAGGCTGGCCGGCCGACTGATCGGGCTGTGATAATTTTTTTTCCATGCAACGAGTGACGGTGTGAGCAGGTGCGGCAGGATTTGGATGGGTGGGTTGTATGATAATTTTTTATATATAGGTGTGCAAGTCTCGATTTGCATTTCAGTAAAGTTTATTGTAGGAAAAACAAGCTAGTTTAGTGAACCAACACTGAAATATCTCAGCTACCACCTCTAGAACAAAACCATGTCCTCCCAATCCAAACTCGGATGGCTCACTAGCCTCGATGTGACTGACACTCCTGATAAGAGTTACAGAAGATCGTCGATTATTGGTACCATTGGTCCAAAGACCAACGACCCAGAAGTTCTCGTCAAGCTCAGAAAAGCTGGTCTTAACATTGTGCGTATGAACTTCTCGCACGGTTCTTACGAGTACCACCAGTCGGTGATTGACAACGCCAGAGAGTCTGAGAGACTTTATCCTGGTAGACCTTTGTCCATAGCTCTGGACACCAAGGGTCCAGAAATTAGAACCGGTACCACCGTCGACAACGTGGACTTCCCAATTCCTCCAAACCACGAGATGACCTTCACCACCGACAGCAAGTACGCCACTGCCTGTGACGACAAGGTGATGTTCCTCGACTACAAGAACATCACCAAGGTGATTGAGGTTGGAAAGATTATCTACATCGATGACGGTGTTCTTTCTTTCGAGGTGATTGAAATCCTCGACGATTCCAACTTGAAGGTCAGATCTATCAACGCTGGTAAGATCTGCTCCCACAAGGGTGTCAACTTGCCAAACACCGACGTCGACCTACCAGCGTTGTCCGAGAAGGACAAGGCCGATCTCAGATTCGGTGTCAAGAACGGTGTTCACATGGTGTTCGCCTCCTTCATCAGAACCGGTGATGATGTCAAAGAGATTAGAAAGGTTTTGGGCGAGGATGGTAAGGATATCCAGATCATCTCCAAGATCGAGAACCAGCAAGGTGTGAACAACTTTGACGACATTCTCAAAGAAACTGACGGTGTTATGGTTGCCAGAGGTGACTTGGGTATCGAGATCCCAGCTCCTCAGGTGTTTGTTGTCCAAAAGCAGTTGATTGCCAAGTGTAACTTGGCCGGTAAGCCAGTCATCTGTGCCACTCAAATGTTGGAGTCCATGACGTATAACCCAAGACCAACCAGAGCTGAGGTTTCTGATGTGGGTAACGCCATCCTGGACGGTGCCGACTGTGTCATGTTGTCTGGTGAAACCGCTAAAGGTAACTACCCATTGGAGGCAGTTTCCATGATGCACCACACCTCCTTGATTGCGGAGAAGGCTTTGCCATACTACACCTCCTTCTCTGAGCTTAGAGAACTCACCCCAAAGCCATGCAGCACTTCAGAGACCATTGCCATTGCCGCTGTTTCCTCCGTGTTCGATCAATCTGCCAAGGCCATCATCGTCCTGTCCACGTCCGGTACCACTGCAAGACTTTGTTCCAAGTACAGACCAAACTGTCCAATTATCATGGTGACCAGAAACCCATACTCTGCCAGATACTGCCACTTGTACAGAGGTGTGTATCCATTTGTTTACAACGAGCCTATGGAAGACAACTGGATTCAAGACATTGAGAGCAGACTGCAATTCGGTATCCAGCAAGGTGAAGACCTCGGAATCTTGTCCAAGGGTGACACCATCGTTTGTATCCAAGGTCACACTAGAGGTATTGGTCACTCCAACACCATGAGAGTCTTGATTGCCTAACTGTGCTTCGAGTTATAAAGTTGTTTTTGGTCCACCGGCTCTTCCTTTTTCTCAAACAGATTGGCTTTCTCGGAAGCTCTTATACTTTGTATAGATTGACAATGAACTGTTTCTTCTGATACACATTGAGCCGATTATAGAGTGAATTGTGCCGTTTGCCAAAACAGGGCAGTGCGAATTATGTGCCAGACGAATCTGTCATTTTGGGAAGCGACTTTTCCGACTAAATATTTTTATTTTTGTTTTGCCGTTCCCCGTTACATGTTTTCAGGGCTGAGCACGGAATCCTGTCGTTGTTAATTGGTGTATAAACGGCTGTATCAACTTCGTACCAGACTTCCGGTCAGTCTCTGGAACAACCCCAGTTTGGAAAGTATCAATGTCCGAAAAATCATTTCCGGAGACCGAGTTGGACACCCTCGGAAGATCAGAGGCTCTGGACAAGGCCAGTGATGATGGAGCACCCGAAGACTCGGCGCTCCTTCCTAACAGCGAGGAAGTATACGAAGATGCTTCCTTGAATAGCAATGAAGCGGTGAATGGCGTAAACTTTGATGACCAGAAAAATGTTGGGGCAATCGAAGAGGATCCCAAGACTGTCTGTATTCGGGAAATGATGGCTGCGTCTCAAAGAGGAGACCTTGGAGTTTTGAAGAAACTCATAGAATCAGGGAACGTGGACGTCAATGATCATCTGGATGACAACATAACGGCATTGCATTGGTGTGCTATCAACAACAAGCTCACAGCACTCAAGTATCTGGTCTCGCAAGGAGCAACAGTGGACACCAGAGGAGGAGATTTGGACGCTACTCCTTTGCACTGGGCATGCCGATACGGTCTCGTTTACATTGCTCACTACCTCATTTGTGAATGCAAAGCGGACGCAACCTTGTCGGACAGCCAAGGTTTCAATTGCCTCCACCTTTCGGTCCATTCGTCGAACATCATGATGGTGATCGCCATTTTGTACTTCACGGACTTGCACATAGACTCACCCGATCCTAAAGGGAGAACCGCGCTGCACTGGGCAGCCTATCAAGGAGACTCACTGACAGTCGAGGTTCTGGTCAGACTAGGGTCCAACCTCAGTTTGACTGACGAGACTGGCTTCATTCCTCTCAACTGGGCCCTGGTGAGATCCACAAAAGTCATTCTGGTGAAGCTCCTGGAAAATGGGAGCAACTTGAATCACAAAACTAATGACGGGAAAACCGTTTGGGATATTGCGGCTGACATGAACTGCACCAGTCTGCTCAAGACATCCTTGAAAGAGTGCGGCTTGAATGGCGACGGATCTCGAACCACTTTCTGGCTGACTGAAACACAAGGCAAGGTGATTACGTTTATCGCCCCTCACGCCTCCCTTCCGTTGTGCTTGGCCACTTTGGGAAGTGACGTCATTTTACTACGACTGATACTTGTCATGATCGTACTGGTGGTCCAAAACTTCGTCTTGAACCTGTTTATTGTTCCAAGCTTCAACAGAGAGCCAACGGGACTGCTGAAATCCCCGTTTTTTGCCGGCATGTTTTCGGCCACAGCAGTGTGGTGCACAATCTCGTGGGCACTCACGATATTACCGGCAACAGTTGATGACAACTCCATGGCGAACTTCTTATTTCTGATCGCAGCCACCGCGGTGTTTTCCTCTTTCTTCAAAGCAATGTTCCTCAATCCTGGTTACATACCTGCCGATACAAAGAGGGACAGTATCAAAAAAACCATTCAAGAGCTGATTGATCTCCGGAAGTTTGACTCCAAAAACTTCTGTATATACACCTCGATCAGAAAGCCCTTGAGGTCCAAATTCAGCCGAGTGAAGAACAAAAACGTGGCCAAGTTTGACCACTATTGTCCTTGGGTGTACAACGATGTTGCGATTCGGAATCATAAGCTCTTTATCAGCTTCATTTTGGCTCTTGCCATTGGCATCGTCTTGTACTGCCAGCTCGCTCTTGAGTACTTTGATGATCTGGATTTGGACGATGAGCTCAAACACTCCTGCTCGATTCTCTCAAGTGACTTCTGTTCCGGTTATCGGGAGTCTCCGTTTATATTCAATCTGAGCATGTGGTGTTTGTTCCAGTTCGGATGGTTGTCCATCTTGGTGTTCGTGCAGTTTTTACAAGTTTCGAAGGGATTGACCAGCCATGAAATGAGGAATCTTCATATGAGACAGGAGGAGAGTTTTACCTCTGTTCCAACAGACGAAGAAGTTGACGACGACAAAGAGGAGCTTGTCTCCTCGGGATTAAGGAGGTTTTTATGTCTGCCTGCTTGCCTAATAAACTCCAAGTGCTTCAAAGTTATTGGACTGAACCAGCTGCTGATTCTAAGTGACGACTTGATTCAAAAAAAGAAGGCTCCAGCCTCGTTCGATTATGGTATCAAGACAAACTGGTTGGACTTTCTGTTCTTGAGAAGATCCAACAGTGATGGATACAACTTCAAAACCCTTTTCAGATTACCTCTGATTGGGGAAGCAAACCTTGATGGAGAGCTCATTGACTATTACAAGCTTTATGAAATTCCGGCCAGACGAGACAGAAATCGCTACGCTGTATAGTTGACTTCGTATGAATGCATTAGTGTTGGACGAACTTCGCCAAATCGCGAACGGAGGGATGGTTATTTCACTTTGTTTTTGAAAGTTTTCCATTGCTCCATTGTACTAAGTACGCGCTCGTAGTTGGACTCCATGTCACTCAGTTTCTTCCGCAGAACTTCAATCTCCACTTGTTTCTCTGCTTCTTTGGCGTTCTCTTTCCGAAACTTGAAGGTATCGTCGAGAACCTCTGAGCTGAAGGCCTTTAGTAGGTCAAAGAGCACCAGGTTGTATTTATCGGCATCAAATCGCGTATAATCCAAGCTCAGAAGTTCTTGCTCCGTGGGTATAAAAGACGTTGGCAGTCTCCCGTTTGAATTGAGCTGCCCGAACTCCTTCAGAAATTTTTGCAGTTTCACCAAAATTCCAACGAGTCTGTTGAGTTGCTGTTTCAGATCCAAATTCTCTTCCAAAAGCGACAAAAATTTGGTGTTGTCGATTTTCGGTCTCTTGGCTGGCACCATATCGGAGTCATTGCCTATTGCGTTGAACTTCCTTTTGGACATGAAGGAAACTTTGGACTCCAGTCTGTCCATTTCAAGCTCGTTTCGACGTAACTCTCTTTTCACTTCGCTTGAGTACATTCGGAAGTTTCTCTCTTGCTCCTTGTTTTTCAGACTTAAGTTTCCGAGAATCGTCTTGTAATGATTGGCGTTGAGTCCCAACTTGATATTATCCACTTTTAAAGCATTAATCTCCCGATCTTTATCCTCCAGTCTTCCCTCCAGCCCAGAAACTTGATCCCTGAGCCTCTGTAGTTCGGTATCTTTGTCAGAAATTTTCTTCAAAGCCGTCTCTTTGAACTGCTTGGATATCTCGTTCGAGTTGAGTAGGGCGTACAGGATATTCATTATGTTTTTGTCGTTCTCGTACATCTTGTCTGTAATCTGAAACTCCTCCTTAACGTCAGCTAGCAGGTCATCACTGTCAATGGTCAGAAGCAAAAGTTGTTTGAGTTTTTTCGGCTTGTTGGAGAAGTATCCTTTAGATGAAAGCTTATCGTTTATGTAGCGAGAAGCATTTTTGATCGATATCAAGTCTATGGTTTTCGATGTGATTTTTGGTGCGTCATTCGGCACTCCGCCTTCTTCAGCCTCGGGAACCACATCCTCTGGGTTCATGGCTGGTTGTTGGTGTTTGTTCTCCTCGTCTTTAACAAGACCAAAGACCTACTCAGACAAAGGAGTGTTTGATTGATAAATAAAACTTTGTTTACCTTTTTTCTCATAATAGAAACCCGTGAAAAAATTGACAGAGATAAACAGTTCTCGACGCGTCAGGCGCGATTCCCTGAGGACGATCTGGGGAGAGACGTTGAAAAGTCTTTTGAGTGAAGTGTACAGTTGGGCTGACACACTTTACGAGCTAGGATGGATTGACGCTGAAAGGGCGATCAGAAACCATCATACTTTGAATGAAACTTGTCGGTCATGGTATATCGGAGCCATTAAAGGTGTACTTCCAAGATGGCTGCTCCAGCATTTGTTTGGCGCTCAATGGTAACGATTGAGTCGAATGATCTACTAACTATAGCCCGAAGTTGCGACAAGTCGACGTTGATTGGTCACGTTTGCAGAACATGGGTTTGCGCTTTGGCTTCACAGGATGGTCGATAACTTTCAGGCCAACTTCTAGAATGTACAATTTCGTTCGAGCTCCGAGCGTTTCAACGTCAACAAAACACCCTTTTCCTCAAGATCCAATGCACCATATCACATAGCTTGCTTGTCTGCTGGACCAAAGCTATGTGGTGTTTCTACCCTCGCACCACCCTAACAACTTTTTGCTTTCCTTTTTTCTTTTCCCCAAACATCAGGCTTTTCCCAGGTGGCCAGACGACTGATTGCACCGGAGCGGGGCACGTTGTTTTGAACCGAATTTCCGAACCCACTTTGTCTTGATGAGGTGGAGAGAAATTGGAGCCGGCTCGGATCTGGATTCAGAATGCAGCCCCTTGGCGAATCGTTCGTTATGTGGATCTAAAGCTACTCAAAAGGAGAAGCCCACTTCCTAGGACTGGAAGCGGATCAATCTTCTCATTGCAAGCTTAGCTGTCGTATTCCGTCACCGTCGAGCATTCGTGTCTGGTAGACAAAACAGGACGCTTGTTTTGTCATGAGCCAATTGGAATCACGTTTGGATCTTCAACATTCTCTGCCCTTGGTGCAAATGCTCACCGTCTGCCAAGACCTGGAGGAGACACGAGTAAAGTCATACTCAAACATGCGGGAACGGGCTGTTTTTTTACCCCCTCAGGGATCCTATTTTTTCTTGCCCCCGCGAGTCGTTTTTGTCTGATCTGAACTGCGAAAATGTAAAAAAAAGGGTCCTTTCCTTGGGTCTTTGGAAAAGGGGTGTCGTTCAAAAGGACGTTGCTCGGTGTGCTCAAACGATATCAGACCTCGTTCGTTCAAGTAGTTGGCCGAATTGTCAAGTCAGAAGAAACGCGCTCGTTTCTGCGAACCTGAACTTGAATCAGCCGATCCAAGCAGTCTTTGGCCGTCCCAGGCATCGCGAGCCGCTGTAGCCTGTGACGAAAGGCTGTTGCTGGAAAACAGGAGACATTCTCCGCTCAGTCACCCTTCGCTCCTGCGGACCGTCCCATGGGCATTGTGCCCGAGCAGGATAGGATCAATACCCGGTCACGGATATGTCGTTGGAGAAAAGGTGTGATCGAGTTACGTTTTGCGCAGACCGAAAGAACGGCTAGGCAAGCGTTTACTGAGACCTGAGTCGAGACGACTGGCTCGATTCTTCCCATGTCAAATAATTTGTCGCGCCCGTCCCCAGAGTCGCATCTTATGGTCCGCGACCCGAAAGTTTCATCAGGTACAAAGTTTTTTTGCCTCGTCTTTCGGTCTCCCTTTTTTCCGTAAGTTTTCGCCCTTGTTCGCTGTTTTCCGTCCTATACTAACCGAGACCTTTTGTCTATTTGGACAAACGCTGCTGCCGAACGGCATTCGGAAGGCTGCCTCGAGGTGCCGAACTTGCCCGCACAAGCACATGGTGAACAGCACCCGTGGGGTAAGGCTGTGCGGCGCGGCCTCGCGCGGCATCATTCGGCATTACAAGGTTATTACCGGCTACCATCGGAGATCAGCCCTCGAGGACGATCCGCGAAACAAAATCTGTTTCTCCTAAGACGGAAATACTCGACATTAGTCACAAAAAACTGGAGTCGAGGTAAAATTCCATCCGAACTATATATATGAGCCAAGTTAGTCTAGAATCGAGATCGATTTACCCAGCCCATTTTGGAAATTTATTTAACATCAACTGAAACAATGACTGTTAAAGATCTGACCCACCTTCTTTCTGAAGAGTCCAAGGGGAGAAAAGCCTCGGTGCTGAAGTCGGCGTTCAAGTACTACGGAAAGGACAATATCGTTTTCCTCGGAGGAGGTCTGCCTATGGCAGACTACTTCCCATGGAACAAAATTGTTGCCCATTCTCCTGCACCGCCATTCACCAACGGTATCGGTGCCCTGCCAACGGACGAGAAAGACGTCACTGTTTCCGAACTGACGAAGTCCAAAGTGGAAGAGTTTGACATCCCGCTTGCCAGGTCTCTGCAATACGGTTACACCGAGGGCCAGCCAGAGTTGATCTCTTTCTTGAAGGAACACACCAAAATCATCCACAACATACCTCATGATGAATGGGATCTTATTGTCAGTGTTGGTAACACCCAGTCGTGGGAAGCCACTTTGAAGACATTCTGCAACCCTGCCGAATACATCCTTGTCGAAGAGTACACTTTTTCTTCTGCGACAGAGACCGCTAGAGCCATGGGCCTGAACTTCGCAACTGTCGAGATGGACACCCACGGAATCATTCCAGAAAAGTTGGAAGAATTGCTGGACAATTGGGATAGCTCCAAGCCAAAACCTAAGCTGTTGTACACCATCTGTACCGGACAAAACCCAACCGGATCCTCCCTTTCGAACGAGAGAAGACAGGCCATCTACAAGCTTGCCTCGAAGCATGATTTCATCATTGTCGAGGATGAGCCTTACTACTTTTTGCAAATGGACGAATACAAGGTTGGCAGCAGCGAAGAGCCAAAGGCCATCAGCCACGAGGAATTTGTGAGCTCCCTGGTGAAATCTTTCATCTCGATGGACGTCGAAGGGAGAGTCGTGAGACTCGACTCCTTCTCCAAGGTTCTCGCCCCAGGTAGCAGATTGGGATGGATTGTTGCTCAAAAGAAGCTTGCCGAGAGGTACGTCAGATTGCACGAGGTTTCCATCCAAACGGCTTCGGGATTCACTCAGTCAATGATCCAAGGTCTCCTGGGTAGATGGGGCCAAAGCGGGTACATTGACTGGCTGATCGGTTTGAGAAAGGAGTACACCATCAAGAGAAACTTCACCATGAACAGCCTGTTGAAACACATGCCAACGGAGTTTGTATCCTTTGAGGCTCCTATTGCCGGTATGTTCTTCACCATCCAGCTTGACGCTGCCAAACATCCTAAGTTTGCTACTGAGTTCGGCAGAGACCCAACTAAGGTCGAGAACGCTGTTTACGAGAAGGCTCTGGAAATTGGTTGTCTGATGATCCCTGGTTCGTGGTTCAAGGCTCCTAACTTCAAGGAACACGGAAGCACTCAATTCTTCTTCAGAGGAACCTACGCTGCTGTTCCTCTGGACCAACTCGACGCTGGCTTGGAGAGATTCGCTAAGGCTGTTGAGGAGGAGTTCCGCTCCTAGAGCCGTCGCCTGCTAGACTCGTGTAGAGACTCGACCGGGTTCAATTTCGATGTGAAACTTGATTCAAATCGGGGTTTTGTCCCAAATTTATTCGATAGATTCAACCTCTCTAAACTGGCTCCGTACAAAAATTGGTGTAGATCGCGCTGAAATAAAAAAAAACCATCACAAATAAACACCGACAAAGGATCTTTTATTGTTGAAGCTCTTTCCAAGCCATGCCGAATTGATATTGGGCTGCGATAATACGACGGGCTTGACCAACTGAAACAATGCACATTCTCAAGTTCCCCTGGCTGACCCACTCCGAGGAGAACAGAAAGTATGAGGTGTTCTCTCTTTCTGTATCTCCAGACGGCGAGAGACTGGCTTCTGGTGGATTGGACGGCAAAATCAGAGTGTGGCTGATTAAGACACTCAGAGAATACCAGGCGAAAGTGGCTTTGAAGGAAGGAGAAAACGACCTGGCCCCTGCGACTTCGACTCAGGGGAACAAGAAGACTAAGTCGCAACAGCCAGCGTCCGAATTGCCTATGCCACAAGACATCCAATTGGACCCTCGAACCTGTCGGCCCTTGTGTTCCATGGGAAGACACACGGGAGCCGTTACCTGCGTAAGGTTCTCACCCACAGGCAGATTTTTGGCCAGTGGCTCGGACGACAAGATTCTACTGATATGGGAGAAAGACGAGGAAAAAACCAGAATAATGGCGCAAAATATGGATCAAAGACTGGACATTAGTCTTGGCTCCAACGGTAATGACATAGAACACGCGGACCTGGAACATTGGACTGTTCGAAAAAGATTGGTGGCCCACGACAATGACATCCAGGACATGGCATGGGCTCCTGATTCGTCCATACTGGTGACTGTGGGACTGGACAGATCGATCATTGTGTGGTCGGGGACGACTTTTGAAAAGATCAAAAGATTTGACATCCATCAATCTCACGTCAAAGGTGTTATTTTTGACCCCGCAAACAAGTATTTTGCAACGTACTCTGACGACAGAACGTTCAGAATCTTTCGGTTTCACAAGACTTCGCCCACAGAAATGACCTTCAGAGTCGAGTCTGTGGTGAAAGACCCATTCAAAAAGACGCCGCTGACGACCTATTTCAGACGGTGTTCTTGGTCGCCAGACGGCCAGAACATTGCAGTTCCAAACGCGACAAACGGAGGATTGAGTTCTGTCGCTATAATAAATCGAGGAAACTGGGCGAGCGATATCAGTCTGTTGGGACATGACTTGCCTTGCGAAGTTTGTTCCTTCTCTCCCAGGCTCTACGAAATCGGCTCTGGTAAGCAGAGCAGAAAGAGCAAAGAGCCAGAGCTATCCACCGTTCTGGCAACTGCAGGACAGGACAGAACGCTGGCCATCTGGAACACTTCCGCTGCGACTCCGCTGTTTGTCGCCTCGGACATTTGTCTGAATACCATCACCGATATCGCGTGGAATCCTACAGGCGATATCTTGTTTCTGGCTTCTCTGGACGGTACAATCACCTCCATTTTCTTTGAGAAGACCGAGCTCGGCAGACCAGTACCCCTCGAAGAGAACGACCTCGTTCTTCACAAATACGGTACCGACAGAGAAAGTATGGTGTTCCCTGAAAGTGTTGAGCAGTTGAAGTTGGAAGAAAAAGCTGATGATCTGTTCAAGCTCCATCCTGTCTCTACCAAGTTAGATCGTCTTATGGGCGGCGGAGTTGCCGAAAACGGACCGAAGAGCAAGCTCCTTACCACTACAGCCGCAACGGCTGCTCCGCAGATTAATACCTTGATACCAAGATCAAAAAAACATCCCAACAAGGTGTTTCCCTCCGCCAATGCGAAGCCCGCCAATGCGAAGCCCGCCATCCGATCGCCGCAGCCTAAGGTCAACGTTCTGACTCCTTCGTCTCAGAAAGTGACTGTCTTGAAGTCCGGCAAGAAAAGAGTTGCGCCAATGCTGGTTTCTGGTGCCTCCTCGTCTTTCGAGGCGGGAACAATGCAGGGAGCGGTCAGACCGTCAGCGTCATCAGCGGCTTTGTTGAAGAAGAGCGAATCGAACATCAGAACTCATCTCTCCCGACCAGCTGTCAAGCTGCCGAGACTCGGTCTTCAGACCCTCGTCACAGGAATGCGAGACACGGTGGTGACCGAGGTGTCTGCGAACGATGAAGAGAACGAAAACAACATCGATCACATTGCCGAAATGAATACAGTGACCAAGAGACATGTCTCTATGAGGTTTTCTTCTGCCAAACGGAAACGAGAGTTTGAGCTGCCCCAATACCTTGCTCCGTCGATAGTATCTCCGACCACCATCTTCACCGATATGAAAATGCAGCCTTCGGTCCTTGTGGACTTCAAGAGCGGAGATCTCGTGAACGGGACTGTTGTGGAGATCAGAAATCATTCAGACGATGAAGTCGACGAACGAGCAAATGACGACGAGTTAGAGCAATTCAACTCTTTTAACAAACTGTTCGCCTACGATTCATCTCTCGGAGAGACTCAGTTCGAATACTTCAACAACCACAAGTTTACCAACTCATGCAGCTCTTCTTATGTTGATAGCAACGAGCGGGTGGTGAATTACTGGTGTTTTTCAAACGAAGTTGGGGCAATATACTTCCTCTCTGAAAGTGGACGACAGCTCACTACAACATTTCAACTAGGCTACAACATCACCAATCTCTGTGCCCGAAATCAATACACAATGGCGGTGACTTCCGCAGGCACCTTGTGGTGTTGGGATTTGAAAAATCAGGTGTCTCTGTTTGCTGCGGTGTCGCTTTCTCCTATTATCAATCAGTTCTCCAATCTCGAGTCTTCTAAGAAAAAGCTGGAGAACAACGTTAAGCTGACAAACATTGACATTGACTCGAAGGGATTCCCGGTTGTTTGTCTTTCTAACGACTCCGTCTACCGCTACGACTTGGATCTGGAGTGCTGGATAAGCGTGTTTGACCCGTGGTACTTTGAGACCTTGAGAGACCAAGGCTTGCGCGACTTGAGCTTTGACGAACGAACCTACAACATAATTTGCAACAGAATGGTCAACAAGGCCTTGCGCAAACCTGGGAAAACTCAGATGTGGGGTGTAGAAGATTTGGCTCGAATAAGCCAAACTTTCAGCCAGCTGAACGAATGTATCGCGAGCCGCAAAACAGGTTGAAACATCGTCGTGGTTTGTACCACCATATTCGTTAATTCGTAGTACGCGAGCAATAATATACATGTAACATAGAACAGCCAGAACACTAAATCAGTACTTTTTGTTCTTCTTCAGCACCTCCTCCCATTCCTTCGCTTTGGAACTTTTGACAACCTTGAACTCATCCCTATAGTGCAGGAACTTACAAGTATCCCCGAATCCACAATAACCGTTTTTGAGGAAGTCTTTGCAAACATCGGGTTGGTAATCAACGACCGTGGTTGTGCGAATATGCGTTGGCGCTGGTTTGGGCTTCAACGAATCCACTTTTTTGACTGTGCCTTTGTAAACAGAGTCTCCATCTTTGTCTCTCTCCGCGTGCTGGTCTTGAGCTTTATTCTGATCAGCTTTCATCAAGTTGTGTTCTTCCGTCAATAACGTATCAGTTTTGAAAAGATTGCTTGTTTGTGATTTTTGATCCGGATAGCCTTCAAAAGAGTTGCTTTTCTTATTCGCACCTGTTCGGGTCTTGCTCTCTGAAGCGTGCAAATCTGGCTTCTTCGGATCACGTCTTAACTCTTCTTCATCGCTGGAGCTTTCACTTTCTGACGAGCTATCGTGTTCCAGTCGCCTTTTCCTTTTCTGTTGCTCTCCTTCAATATCCTTCTTGACATTGCGCTTTTTGAACATCGTCACTGTTTGGATTCTCTCAGCTTACTTTTTAATGGCCGATACTAAGATAACCCGTTCTCTGATATTTCTGTATCTATGAAATTTCCTAATGCTCTAAGGCCAACCATCTCTCAGCAATCTCACACGTGATATGAGCAAGGTCTAGGTGTAAGGTGTGATAATCATTTGCTTGAAATTTTTTTCTCGAGCAGCCGTGAAAAATTACAATAGAGGCCCCGGTGTGAGAGAGCTTGCGCGGAGCTCCCCTGGTGAGCTTCGTGAGAGCAGGGCTGACTGAGGGAGTAAGCCTGTTTGTGCAATATTTTCATAGTACTTGAAAACTGTCTACACATACAACCATTAATCTACTGACCAGACCACGAGACATATCACATATTCACATAAAATGGCTGTATGTATAAGTTTGAAGAGGGTTTGAACAGAAGCCGGAGAGCTTTGTCAAAGAGAAGAGTTGCCCAAGAGGAGGACGCAAGAGGAAGACAGGACCCATCAAAGTTAATCACAGTTTATGAGGTACACTTCCAAAGGCTGACAAGCGTTAAGGCTACACCTATAAGGAATCCGAGACCCGTTGAACCAGAGAAAATTGAACGGCATCATACGAAACCCTTTCTTGATCAACTTAAAGACCTGTCGAAACCGTTACTAAACTTCTCTTTCTCAAAAATGTCTTACTCTTGAAAACGCCCACATTCTTCTCGCACTAGTTGGAAACAAAATACTAACTCCTTGCCTTGTTATAGAGAGAAATCACAGATATTAAGCAATTCGTTGAATTGGCTAGAAGATCCGACGTCAAGGTCGCCACCATCAAGACCAACACCAAGCTTAACAGCGTCGGAAAGAAGTTTAAGCAAACCAAGTTCAAGGTCAGAGGTTCCAAGAACTTGTACACTTTGATTGTCAACGATGCTTCCAAGGCCAAGAAGTTGATCCAATCATTGCCACCAACTTTGAAGGTCACTGAGATCTAAATTACATCAATATAATTTTGTGTTAATAAAATTGGCATCTCGCTAGGTAATTTATCTACAAACGTAGCTCAACCTGATTGAAACCAAGCTCGGAAAACAGTTTAAAAGTGATAAGTTAACATATTAATACATTTGAATCTGATAAGAAAAGTATTCACAATGACTTAAACAACACACGAGTACAACCAACGAAACAACAGAAAAACAGAACACAAAGCAAAGCTATACATAAGAACAACTCCGCATGCTATATAAAACGGACCTTATAACCAAAAAACACCTTCCTTTTAGAGACGAGAGTGAATGATCCCCTGCCCATTGGGGCTGATCACGATCTCTTGTCAGTACAATTCGTCTGACCATCGGAGCACAATTATGAAGTTCATGACTGGATCACTCGAAGCAACAAGCGTAAACCTCTTCTATGACCATAGCGCAGAAACCAGTCGCAGCCCAGTCAAATAAATGATGCTGGAGCGCGCCACGTTGAATCGCGTCTAATAACCATAGTAACAAAGAAGCTCCTTGCGACTGAAAGCAACCAAAGCCAAGCTAAACTTCAACAGTGTCCGAAACGAAACAAAATTGCAAGCAAGTAAACCGTAACCAAACACGCGTGGCATGGAACCAGGCTGAACTTCAAACTTTTTTCCGAAGCTCACCAAGGGTCAGGATCTAACTCATAGACGGTAACAAATTAATCTCATCGAAAGAGAATTTGAAACCGATTGATCAAACCTCCATCCCCCTCATCAAACAATGACACCAAATTCCAACTAAATAAAACCAAGTAGACTATCTTCCTCATGACAAGAAATCATCGAATTCAAATGAAGTGTTAACGACCCCCGCTGATAATGGTGCTGCGGACCAAAACGAACATCTGCAATAAACCGACATGAAACGCTCGAAGAGCTTGGACTTCCTCAAAAAACAGACAAAACGTAACTACGGTAAAATCAGAAAGAAGAACAAACAAATACCCCTGAAAAAAGAACTTTTTTCTGATTTTACCTTTGATGATGTCACGTTTGTACAATTCTTGTTTGGAAATCTCACTGTTTCAATGTTATTGAGATGCCTTTTCAATAAATCATACAATCATCACTGCTGGATGATGCACGCTATTAAAAGCACAGAGGTCCTCCACTGGATTCAAATGATATTCTTCTGAGTTGAAAACAGCCTCAGGTATTTTCAGTATATCGTCTTCTTGTTTGATGAATGATTCCGAAGGAGAGTCGCCTTGTTTGAACAACTCCAAACTGCAAGACTTCTCAGTAGAGAAAAAGTCTTCCGTGTCGTCAAACAAATTGCTGTACTCTTGCTTCAAAATCAGCTCGTCTTCCTCCAACTTCAATTTGGAAGGGGAGGTCGAGCCAGGTGGAGAAATATAAGCTTCTTCAGCCTTTCTCTTTTTGTAGTTCGCTTTTGGATCCGGAAGGTCCAAATACGTCATTGGCGATTCCTCGACAATTTCTGCTCCCTCGTCATCTTCAAGATCGTCGTCTTCATCCGAAGAGACGTCCTCGTCGAAGCTAGGAGATGGGAGTTCCGACATCTTCATGCTAGAGGAAGAACCCATTTTTTTTGAAAGTGACTTTGAGAAACTCTTTTGTTTTTTGGTAGGATTCGTCTGTGTCAAGTCGAGCCCGTCAGGCTTGCTGACTTTTGTTGTTGCTTGGATTGAGAAGTCAATACCAGAGTATTCGATCCCGTGCTCCGTCAACAAAGATATGAGAGTCGACTGTATCGTTTGCAGTTTGGATTGATTCAACTCGTAAATCGCAAGCGAGGACTCCAGGCCACTCACATACGTCTCGAGATGTTCAACATGTCTTCTTTTCTTTTCCCTCGACGCGTGGGCGGCTCTTCTATTTCTGAGAATCCGCTCAACCCTGCGTTGCTCCTTCTCTTCGTCGGTCTTCGCCCTCTTTCTAGGAGGAAGCGTTCCGACAGGAACATCCGACGGAATAGACTGGTGTTGATGCGGTGCTGAAAAGGAAGTCATCTTGTTTGATTTTCGTGTGAAAATGACGGATTTTTTTATGGACTTAAACAAAGAAAGTCGCCAAAGTGGGGGTAAGGGTTGGGGTATTTGTTTGTATTGATCTGGCCTGAGACAGTCTAACTGCACTAGATCGAGAGTTTACTGACCTGTTTCAATGTTAAACTTATCTGACCGAGCGAAGAGATAACTAGTAATGCGGCAGTCAGGTTTGATTTGACACACAAAGAGGATTTCGATCCAGTTTATATACTTTGCTCCGCTAACGGGAGGGTTCATGCACAACAAGGGAGGCGAAGAACCCACTACGGTAAAAAAAGAAACAAATTACAAGAATAACCGCATAGCTTGGACCGGAATCCTTCACAAGCCCCGATTCAGCGAAAATCTATGGCCGTATTTACCGGAAACATCGCTGTGAGGAAAAAATTCCCAAGGCTTACCAGGGGGATGCGTGAATAGATTGCAGCGCCAAACTAGTAAGATGACGATCAGTGGCATCACCGCCATTTTGTAACATGATCTAAGCCCAATTCGACAAAGAAACCCTTTGACGAGAAAGTAGGTTTTCCATTTCGAGCGCAGCCAGGATCTGCAACTGATAACTGTCGAGCCAGGTTAGTAAACGAGACCTTCTTTACGAGTCTTTACGAGTCTGGACCGGCGTCATTGCAGCAACGGGATGCAAAGTCGTCCCAGGGCCGATGGAAAACAGGAGCCGCGAGTTCCTGTTCAATTCCATCATCTGAATTCTAGCGCAGTACTGTTTTCCAACCAGATCGACCTTATTTTTAAAACATTCTCAGTGGCTTGACACGGTCGCGCGCACCTGCCACTCTTTCGAGACCGGAATCAGCCGGATTCGACCGGATTCCGAAGCTGACTTTTTTTTGTTTTTACTTAGTTAAAATTAGAACATTTCCGGTCGCCGAAGGCACAGCCGTTAATCATGTGCCTTTATTGATCCGCGATGGTCTAGATTGTCGGTCCACTTCTCCTCATAAGGTAATGTTGCAGAAATGAAAACGGATAACGCGACTGCTACAAAGTGAAATTGGGAGATAGTGAACGACGGTTGCAGCACGGTCAATCAGCGTACCTTGCCTGACGCACTGCTCTACATAATAATCAAGTGGTGCTCTCTTATGAATAATGCAGTTTTCGGCGAGTGAAGAATTGTTGCGGTAAGATCCGATCCTCTTTCCAGAAACACCAGGCAGAAAGTGTAAAATCTGGCGATAATCCAAGTAGAGCTCAGCGAAGATCAACGTTTTGGTACCCCGATAGGGACGACCTCATCAAATTTGAAAATCATCGGACTGGAAATTTCCACGATGCTGCAAAAGAAGCAGCACCAGAGATGCTTTTTTGCCTTCTCATCTTCAACCTCCATAATTCTCGCAAAACGTGATAATTCTTTTCATTGCCAAAATCCAGCGACGAGTTTTTTCGTCCTTCATAATGTTGCTCACGTTATCCCCGCCCTCCAACCTTGCGTGAGCACTTCGGCTATGGATTCCCACATTGATCACCCCGATGGGCCAGGCAACATTCCCAACGCTCAACTTGAGGTAGTTTTCTCCTGCCATGGTCCACTCCTGTGCTTGTAAATTAATAAGTATTGTAGCTAAAGTGATCAGCAGATCGGGCTGCAGCGACTGCTTTTTAAGTTGCACTAATAGTGGCAACAGCCACTTTTTCGTCTCAACAACCAGTAATCTCTCTTCATCTGACTCTAGACCGTCTGCTTTGGTAGCTATGTGCGCATCCCACTTTGATAGGATGTGCTTAATGTAATCTCTAGCCTGCGCGGACACCTTTGAAAGATTGTCGCGAACGTCATCTTTGTTAATTAATAAACTCGTCCCCGATGCAGCGCTCTCCGAAGCCACCTGTAAGGAGAGTTTGTCCGAATCAACGGCCTTCAGATCGGCATATGCCGGCGACTCTGAGATCTTAATTTTTTCATTATTTTTTGCCCCTGCTTCATAAATTATTTCGGCACCGTCACCTGATTTGAGCGTTGGATTGCCTGATGCCAACTGCGAATCCTTCAAAGTTTTTATTTTCAGTCGATGCAAAATATCCTCAGTTGATTCTCCGTACAATCTGATAGGTTCACCCATCTCTCGGAGTTTTTGTTGAGCTTTCTCAACTTCACCACTTGCATCTCTCCTTGTTTTTTTCACCCCTTCGATCTCCTCTGGAGCTTGTTCCGGATCAGTTGATTCTTGGTCACTTTGCTCAGGAACTTCTAGCTTTCTCTTAGCCGACATCCGAGCAATTCGTACATTGCCCCTTGATTCACTCTCCTCCGCAAACGCTTTGAGCTCTGCATCCACAAAGTCTGCGGTTTTGTGGTGTTTGATTTCGGGGTCGGAGTCTGATTCTGCGACACTTCGAATAACTTTCCTCTTCTTTTCAATCTCTTTTGAGAGTAAGCTGGTGAAATCCATTGAGCCGATATTCCAGATTTGAAGTTTAGTAATCAGTTCGTGTGAATTTATCCCGAGGTCATATCTACTGGCCACTTATCAGATTCTCGCTCAATCTTTCCGAGCTCAGATCGAAAACATTATCAGAAACCATATTCTGTCAGAATAGTTTCAGGTTCGATAATCAGGCTTTTGAAAACTTGAAAAATAAAGCGCAAGGCAAAGAATAAAAACCATCATGCTTTTTGTAGTTCAGGTGGCGGCTTCACGAACCAGGGGTATACAGAGCGCAGTTTGAGTTTTGCAAAAGCACGAAGCTGTTTCTCTAATAACAAGACCTTCATATAGAGCAGTGAGTTACCTCTGTCAGGTGAGAATTCGTATCACGGAACAATCTTTCATACAATATCGTTCGTCGTGATTGTTCTTAATTGCATCAGTCGCATAGGTTAGTTGAAGAAAGCATACAAAGCATATTACAACACATAATGAACACAATTTCGCCGAAAAAGGCTCCATCCTCAGTGCCAAACTCTGCTCCTGGATCGGGTGCTGCTCCATCTATTCATTCTGTCGACCCGCAAAAACAGACAGACCCAGAAGAGTCGCAGGAGTTTGCCAACACGGACGTCGCTTACGATGAAGACGATCTGCCCATCCCAAACGGTATCGAAGAGGTGGACGAAGAAGAATTGGAAGAGTCAGGAGAAACTTTGAATCTGGACACGTCAAACTCAAACAACCAAATATGGTTGGTCAAGCTCCCTCCGGGGTTGTCTGAGGTTTGGAAAAACGACGAAATTCTTGATGGAAGAGATCTGGGAAATATCAAAATACAACAGGGCGTGTCACCGGCCAAGATTTTCCTGGAAATCAATGATAAGCTGGAAGAACACAAGCGGATTGATAAGGAGTACGAACTCAAGATGATCAAACATGTGGTTGAGAACGAGTATGTTTTCAGCGAGACAGAGTTGGATCACTTCAAACACAGACTTATGTACAGAACGGAGGTTGCTCAGATGCCCGATCAACCCCGTCTGAAAGCATTAAACAAAGACGCGCAGAATCACGCGGCCAAATGGACTCGGAGATTGAAGCCTGTTGAGAGAACGTTACCGGAATCGGGGATGGGAACCACCAGAACAAGGAGAACTAGAGGGAAGTTCCAAAAATTCATCCCATTTGCTAAAACGATACCTAAGAAAACGTCTGTCTTGGGAAAGATTGTCCACGAGTGTCAAGTTATACCGACCAAGCTCTCATCCGACAACAAATTGAAACTGCTCGATCAAAAAAGGAGACTAGCGCAGATGTCCAAGAGAAAGACAATCAATTACATGAAGAACGAGTCGGCCGGTATCATGCAAGGCAGAGCGGGCCCTAACATCCAAACTGGTGCCACAATCACGCTTTCGCGCGAACTGGCCGCTAAGAGAGAGGCTGCAAAGTCTGAAGGAAGGGCCTCGCGTATGGAGAGAGATGAACTGATGAAGCTTCTGTTCACCATGTTCAGCGAGTACGAGTACTGGACTATGAAGGGTATCAAGGAGAAGACCAATCAGCCAGAGGCTTACCTGAAAGAGTGTCTCGAGACCATTGCCGTCATGGAAAGAAAAGGAACCTATGCGATGAAGTATAGGCTCAAGGACGAGTACAAGAACAGTAGGGAGGTGGAGAGGAAAGAGCAGCGTGGATTTGAAGGGCCTGAAGGGGAAGAGAGGAGGTTTGAAGACGACAACGACGATGACGACGATGACGAGGAAATGGATGACATTGAGATGGAAGAAATTGCATAACAGTGGGCGTTTCCAGCAGTTTTGAAAAAAATATTGTTATTTAGGTCTTCGATAAATATCTAAGAGACAGAATCAGTCAAATATTCAAAAATGACTGACTTTTTGCTCCCGTCAAAAAAAATTACAGCAATCGCATAAACTTAAGACTTCTCGAAATTCTAGCAACAATTTAATCTCTGCGATATTGAACCTCGTTGATAATAGGCCACAGATCTCTGGCATTCTGACCAATAGCGACCAATTGAGCTCTCCATCGTTTCTGTGATCTCGGATATATGTCAAGGCCTCAAGATAGTTCCAGTCGCGGGGGCGGAAATCCCCCAGCTACGAGCCAAACGGGATCTAGTGGTACCGCTTCAGACGCTCTCCCTACAACCAGTCCTGCCACGGCCACCGCAGCAGGTGGTGTGAGGGTGAAAGAGACTGAAAGCTTGCATGCCAACTTCACAGACAGGTCGAATCTGGTGGCAAAACAAGAGGTGCCGAAGCAGCCCCAATCCTCCCCTCTGCTATCGTCTACACCCCCTACTGTCAGCAAAAGTCTGATCAGATCGTATCCGTTTTTGATACTGGCAAACAAGACTCTGGGGGTTTTGACGTGGACTGACGACAACTCGTACATCTCGATTCTGACGGTGACCGCCATCACTCTCTTCATTCTCTATTTTGAGAACATAGTGGTGTACTTTGGACATCTATTGATCGTGGGATTCATTTTTATGTACTCAGTCTTGCAGTCGTATGTCGAGAAGGAGCAAGAGGCCCACTCAACGTTGGACGATATCATACATTGCCTGACAACTGCAAGCGTCCGTGCGGACATGTTGCTTTCTCCAATCACCTCGTTGAATTTGACCTCCCAAGACCTAAAACGATTGCTGTTCACAACCATATTCCTCTCCCCTGCCTACATTCTCATCATTTACCTGATCTTTCCTCCGAGATCGGCAATTCTGGCAATTGTGATTTTCCTGCTGTCCTATCACTCCAGCTGGGCACGCGTGACTAGGAAGTTGCTCTGGAAGTCGGAGCTGATAAGGTCGCTCTGCTTCTACAATACGGGCTTTATATTTGAGTCGCAGCACTCAAGCGAGAACTCTCTTTTCACAGCCGCCATGAACAAGACAAACAGCAAGCTGAAAGAGGTGACCAGCAAAGCCGTGGGAATGAATTCCGGACCCGTCAGATTCACTTACGTTCTTTACGAAAACCAGAGACGTTGGTTGGGCGTTGGATGGACTCCCAATTTACTCAGTTACGAGAGGACTCCCTGGACAGACGAGTTCCTCAACGAGTCCGAGCCTCCTGAAAGCTTCGAGTTGCCACAACTCAACGATGATGCTGGAATGTATTGGAGATGGGTTGACAAAACTTGGAGACTAGACCTGACCAACGACGGCTCGCTGCAACTGCCCTCCTCCAAGTTCAAGTCCACTGCAGACCCCAAACCAGACGAAGGCTTCATCTACTACGACAACACTTGGAAGAATCCATCGACCGAAGATTCATTTAGCAAGTACACGCGCAGGAGAAGATGGATCCGCACAGCAGAGCTTGTTTCGCCGAACGACACCCCGAATGAAGCTGGTCAACCAGTGGTGCCTCTCAGCGGTTCTGGATCCGTTGGAGTGACCACACCGAAATCGGCTTCTATCAGCGATGTTCAGAATATCAACGCCAGCGGAAACATTACCTCCAGCTCCGGAACAGAGGTACTACCTGCCAAGACAGGTTCCTCGCCAAAGAGACGGAAGAGTCTCCGGTTCGACGCCAATCCAACTATTTTGGAAACCTCATCCCAATCAGATAAACCAAGTGCCCAGAGCGATTCTTCGGAGCTAGAACTGGACGATACGGACCAGGATAGTGTGACAAAGGAAATCGACACCGATCAGGACGATGGGTTTTCAAAGAAGGAAAAATAGTAGTCTGAGCTTCACCGTTGGATCATTTTGCTATTTGCTAGGCGGGCCTCGGAGTCCTTTATCTTTTTTTAGTTATCTATCTATTTATCATAACATGAAAAGCGCACCAGGATTTATTTTTCATAATCTACAGATCAACTCCTTTCGGAAACGTGACTGCGTTTTTTAGATCTTTCAAAATTTCAGCGGTCTTAGGAGTGAATACAAGACATCCTTGCACATTACGCACTTGATTACCTAAGAAAACGGTGCACTCAAAATTTTCCAAAATTTTTCAAAAAATTTTGTTAGGGAGAGGGGCAGACTGGAGGGAAACACAGACTTGGTGCAGTGTATGGGGATTGACGACAATATTTTTGAGTATAGTTGAAAGTTGAGTAAGTTAGTTCTGTCGGTCTCCTGAAGAAGTTAGCCCAATCAGTAATCAAAAATGAAGTACATCCAATCCACTGAGACTCTGGCTATTCCAGAAGGCGTCAACGTCCAAATCAAGGCCAGAAACATCACCGTTACTGGTCCAAGAGGTCAACTGACCAAGAACTTGAGACACATTGATGTTACTTTCACCAAGGTTTCTGACAGACTCATTTCCATCACTGTCCACAACGGTGACAGAAAGCACGTTGCTACTCTGAGAACTGTCAAGTCTTTGATCTCCAACCTTGTCAAAGGTGTTACCATTGGTTTCAAGTACAAGATGAGATTCGTTTACGCGCATTTCCCAATTAACGTCAACATCATCACCGAGGAGGGAGAAAACTTCGTTGAGATCAGAAACTTCTTGGGAGAGAAGAGACTCAGAAAGGTCAAGATCACCGAGGGCTGTAAGGCTGAGGTCTCCACCACTCAAAAGGATGAGTTGGTTGTCACTGGTAACTCTTTGGAGGACGTTTCCCAAATTTGTGCTGATGTTCAACAACAGTGCAGAGTCAGAAACAAGGATATCAGAAAGTTCTTGGATGGTATTTACGTTTCCGAGAGAGGTCACATCGTCGAAGAGTAAGCTATGTTACAAGATTGATAGAAACACTTCTTTCAGAGCGAACTTGATGTGGACTTGGTCATAATACAACTGATTACCATGATAATATACTAGAACACTCATCTACGATAAAGTATGTTTACCAGTCTAATATAACTTCGTGTATCACCAAGCATTATGTTTGAATTCTTATTATTGTAGGAGGAACCCATTTTGAGGCTGTGTAGATGCGTCTCAAAATTTCACCTAGAAAATTAGATCTTGCTGAAAAAAGAACGAGATACGCAAAAAAAGTAAGCTTTGAGTGATTGCCCGTATTCCAACGGCGCGAGTTCTGCTGATTATGTCCTCCGAACAGGAGAAGGCAACCGATACGTATGGTAGACGTACCTGGGACGAGAATGAGTATGAACAGCGGGCTCGTCAGAGATACGAGGAGCGTAAGCTCAAAAACGCCAATTCAGATAAGAACAAGACCAGTGTGCATGAATTCTTCAAGTCGAGACAGGATCAGCTTGACAAAATCGACAGTTTCAACAAAGTTTCTTTTGTTGGTTCTTTGAACTCTAAAGAAGCTGGATTTTACTGTGATGTTTGTAACAGAAAGTTCAAAGATGATCTCAAGTTCATCGACCATCTCAACTCTCGAGAGCACTTGGTGAACTCGGGATTCGACGACGACAGCGAGCTTCACAAGGAAGTGACCCTGGAGCAGGTTAAGGACAGGTTGAAGATGCTGAAGAGCTCATTGGCCAAAGGCGGTGGGGAGTCTGACGGTCTGGTTGACTTCAACAAACAAGTCGAGTTGATGAAACAAAGCCGGGAAAAAGAGAGACTTAAACGTCGTTCCAAGAAACAGAGAAAGAGACAAAAGCCTAATGATGATAACTCAAGTGATAATGAGATTGCATCTGTCATGGGCTTTAGCAATTTCAAGCCGAAATAGAAAGAACTTGTTTTTAAACGGTGCTGTTCAGCGTTGCTTGAAATCAGAGCTGATTTCGGGTTGGTCGATAAACAATTCCGTTATTTGAGGCCCGACCGCCAACCTCCTTCCTCCGCGTGCTCCATGGATTCCAATCATCTCTAGGGCTTCTCTAGCAACTACACAGCCTTTTTTCAGATCACGGCTGTGCAGTTTTCAAAATTTCCCGGCTAAAAAAAAGGCTTGAGTACAAACGCCTGCTGTATGTGGGGAACAGTTTCAACGAGCGATAGGCTGATGAAAATAACGCCGACGGCTACTTTAGTGAGGAATTACAGGATCGGCAGTGTTAGAGAGCAGGTTGTAACCGTGAGGCTCTAATAGATCCGATAATCCCAGAATGACCATATTTTCGCCTTACATCTATGCCTGGAGCAAAGATGACTACAAAGGGTTCAAGATATCTAATTTGCAGGATATTTCTAAGAAATTGAGTTTGTCACATGTAACCCTTGCTTTTCTCACTAATGACAGGTTCGAGGAAGTTGAGGAGTGGATCCCAGATATAAAGAAATACGATGGCCACGTGATCCTGTCTATTGGAGGAGCTTCGGGAGAATACCCTACGAATTATCTTTCAATCGAGGAGGAGTTTCAGAAGTTGTTGCGAGTGCTTGTGCGCTCCGGAATTAGATCTTTAGATCTAGATATCGAAGGCGAGACGTTGAAAAATACAAAGAAGGTGGTGAAGCTAATCCAAATCATCAAGCGAGTCCAGGACTATTTTGATGGCGATCTCTACGTATCTGTGACTTTGCCAATTGAATTTTCGGGCGGGTTGAATCGGGATGCCCGAAACGCCATTAAGCTAATGATTCAGTATGGGGTGAAAATCAGAATTGTGAACGCCATGATCATGGACTATTACACCAAACTTCCACCAAGCTCGTCCTGGGGAATGGAAAACATCCGTGTCATCAAAGAATTGCATCAGCAGATGATGCAGTTGTTTCCCGGAAAGGAGGAGTTACAAGTCTGGCGCATGATGGGTATCTGTCCTATGATTGGGTACAACGACGACAACACTGTTTTTACTTTGAAAGATTGGACGGCTGTGCTCAAATTTGTGAGATCCAAAGAGATCGGCTTGATATCCTATTGGGCGATCAACAGGGACCAAGTCGCCTCCAAATTGGAGTTGCTGAAGCTAAAAAAGAATGTGTACGCTTATTCCAATGCGCAAAACGAGGACTTCGAGTACTGCAGGAAAGTGGCCGAGATTTTCAAATGACCGGGTGAATCACATCTGGGATTCTATATACAATTACTTACAAAGAGGTTCATTTTCTACAAGTTTTTCATATCGACAACTTTGTCGACCGTTTTGAAGTAGTCCACCATTCCGTTATCTTCGTCCTGGTCATCAAGAAGCACCAAGTTCCTGGAAACTGCGACGTCCTGCTCAAACTTGACAGCTTCCTTCATGTTGTTTGGATAATTCAAGAGCACGAAATTGGAGAGTTTCGGGTTTTCCTGCTTCAACTGTTGCAACTCATCGCTGATAAGCTTGGTAAATATACCAGGGGCCAGTCTGTAGGAGAACGTGAAAAAACAGGCATTCGCTTTCTTGTCGCAACTATCCATGGTTTGGGCCAACAGAGAACCGTATTTGGAAGTTGAACTTTGATCCAGCTGTCCCTGGATGAGTTTATTGAGGTCCACAACTGCAGTGTTCTCGCCCAATTTTGCAGTCAGTTCCTGCACCTTCTCCGTTTTATTAGCAGCAAACGGGACCAAATAAAAGCTTTCCGATTCTCCAAAAATCAGTTTTTTCCTCTTGATCTGCTGTAACTGACGTTCCCATTCTTCTTCACTGAACGAGTTCTTTCGTTTAGCGAGCGACTTTGATGGGTCCTGCGCATCGATTTTGTTCACCACGAGCCCAAAAAACACTGTGCCCAAAACTCCCACTAGTAGAAAGTGCATTGGTTTTGGTCCTGAGTCTTTGCCCATATCCTGGGCATAGTGCCTGGACTGCCCAGGCATCTTTTTGTGTAGCGTTTGTCTGCCTAGCAGAGTGCCGGTTTGCGCAGTCGTTCTTTTTGCAGCCAATCTCCAAAACATGACAGGTCTATCAACAGCAGAAGGGTAATTTCAACTCTGGATGTTACAAAAAAAGCTCGTGTCAGCTAATGGAACAGGTTCGACTGTGTACTCGATGCGCTTTTTCACATCCAAATCAGTAGTCGAGCCGATTTTTTTTGATTTTTTTTCGAGATAATTTTCAAGACAAATTTGTCTATATTGAAGGACGATTATTGAATCGAGGCGGAACGTGCTAGAACTCGAGCAAGTTAGTGTTGGACAGTGAGCAGTCAACCGAAAACTACACAAAACAATACGGGTCTTTTCAATTTGAAGAATGTCGCTCGTGAATCTAGCCAACGTGGGAGCCCACCTGCAAAACTGTACTATGGCCAAATTGCCAATGGCCAAAATACCATACACAAAACTACACTTGAAAATTGCTCTGGGGCTTTACAAGGAAGGGTTTGTTGAATCTGTGAGAAGAGGTTCGATTGCAGGTCCAGATGTCACTCCAGTGGAGGTGACTTATGACAACATAACTTCCAGAAGACTCTGGCTGGGACTCAAGTACAGGGAAGACAAGCCTGTTTTGAGCAAGTTCCAACTTATCTCCAAACCCAACAGAAGAGTGTACTGCCAGTTTGAAGAGCTGCAGGAGTTTGCTTCGGGCAAGAGACTGAGGTTCATCAAGCCTTTGCAACCGGGAGAAGTCGCTTTTATCAGAAGCCGATCCCAAGAGGTGTTGACTTTGCAAGAGGCCATCAAGAGACAGCTGGATGGTGAGCTTTTGTGCAGAGTTCGTTGATTGTCAGCACCCCCTAGAGTTCGACATACTACACATATTTGTACATAATAACGGATTACCCGGATCTGAGTCTGCAAATGTAGAGGAGAGCAGACGGTCAGAAATACTCATGACTGTTTTTCGCAGTGGATTATTTTGAATAAATAGCTTTAACATCTTTTCTGCTATGGGACAATCTCGTTCATTTAGCGTCAAAGCTGTATCAGGTGTATTGGAACTTGGGGTGAAAATTGCCCAGGAGACCACTGCTTTCTCCCTTCAGAGTAATGACGGGCGAAGACATTTTAAGCCTGCTGACCAAATCAACGCGAGATTCTTCCAAGGTGCGGAAGCCTGCCTTGACGCCTAAAACAAAGAACCTGACAAGCGCAGCTATCGACAGAGTCTCAGGCGACCTGCTGGACTCCGCGAACATCAACATAAACGGTAAAGAGTACAGCTACAAAGTGAGGAGTCATAACGAGATGATTCGGCTCATGGGGTCTCACGCGTTCGTCTATAGACGACCCAACGTTGCCATCTCCAATAATTTCAAAATGGCTGGATTTGACATGGACGACACTCTGATCACGTCAAAGTCGGGATTGAAGTGGGGAAGAGGGCCTTTGGACTGGAAGTTCCGATTTGATTCGATACAGGAGCGGTTCAAAGAGTTGAGTAGACAAAATTACCACATTGTCATTTTCACCAACCAGGCAAGCGTCGTCAACCATCCGGGGACCAAAAGCTTGAACAATCTTACTATCAAGGTCACCAGCATTATGGAGTCTTTGCCGGACGATATGCCAATATCGCTTTACGCGGCAACTATAAAGGGCAAGAAGAACCACGACGGATCACCATTGGAGTTACAAGAGTTGTTTCGAAAACCTAATAGAGGTATGTTTGAGCAGTTTCTCAGCGACAGCAAGATTGCAATCGAGGACTTCAACTTCAAAGACAGTTTTTACGTGGGAGACGCCGCTGGCCGGAAAGATGATTTCAGCGACTCTGATCGCCAGTTTGCTGAAAACATTGATATTCGTTTCATGACGCCCGAGGAGTATTTTCTACAGTGATATCGCCCAAGCATGAAGCATTGTAAAAAATTGAAGGTATAATTAAATGCGATAAATTGGGAACATTGTTCTCGATCTGTCACGCTGAAGCGACCGCAGTCAACGCACCCTATCACGTACCAGTTGGAACAACAACAAAACGCCATCATTCCAAAGGAAACGCGGAGCACAAAAGTACCGGATCAGTAGTTAGATTTTGAGTCGGCGACACAGACATGGTCAGGGCATGTAGAACGGGAGTGTGACCGAACAAGACGAAAACTGAAAACCAGTTTCTGTCAGATTCGGTCGACTCTCCCACCGTAACCGTTTGTGTCAAACTCTCCACCTTGGTGACAGTCTTAATTGGTAAACAAATTGTAAAGAAAGAGGAAACATTGTAAGTTTTTATAGGCGAAAGAAGAGAAGAAAATCTGCTCTTTTATATAGTTTTTTTTTTACCCCCGAGGTTACCCGGTTGAAAAAAACCGCGTTGGAAAACAAGGGAGCTTCAAATAAACATTTCCCGTACTGATTGCGTGCAGGGTTTCACAGACTTGGTAGCACTGAAAGATTGTTGTCAGAAAGATTGCGTTGCAATCTTGCTTGTACAAAATCGGAGAATAGGATTTTCCAGGCGATTGAATTACAGCTTGACAGATACGCCTATAAGTCATGGAGAAACGAAGCAGGAAACATGTGGTAGAGGATTCACCGGCAGAGACAACGACTTCGGCGCCGGAGAAAGTCGATGAAGAAGGAGAAGAAGAGGTGTTTCAGGAGCTCGACAGAAACGATGATGAAGACTACGAAGAAGAGAAAGAGAACGAGCAGGTGAAGGAGGAAGAGGAAGAGGAACAACAGAAAGAGGACGAGGATGACGAAGACCAGAGCGCAGCATTGTTGTATCTTGAGGCCACAAAGACAAGAGGCCGAGGTAGACCGCGGCTCGGAAACAAGAAACGTAAAAATGGCGATGACGGCGACGAGGCGTTGGCCAAGAGAATCAAGAATGTTTTGGTCGACGAGGACGGCAACCCGATCAAGATCAGAGACGACGAGGTGGTGACACCAAACGATCCGGCCGGGGATACCAAAATCGACAAGACGGGCCAGCTCCTTGGTGGCAGACAGTATAAGGGGAAAGTTTTCCCCGTCGAAGGACACGGTCCAAAACTGTTCATGATTGCGACTGAAGCGGCACGGTTTGTTGGATATCGCGACTCGTACTTCTTGTTCCAGAAGCACAGACGACTGCTCAAGATCACGCTTACCGACAGCGAGAAATTGATTTTGATCAACAAGGGAATTTTGCCAAACTCGTACAAAACAAGAGTGATTTTCCTCGTCACTGCGAGATCTGTGTTCAAGGAATTTGGAGCCAAGATCATCCTCAACGGTAAACAGGTGGACGATGATTACTATGAGCAGAAGGCCATTTCAGAGGGTGCCCAAAGAGGTGCTCCGGCGGTAATAACGTTTGATTCTTACGCAAACACAAACTACCAAGGAGTGAACGATCACAAAAGAGTTCCGATCTTGAGCGGGGGTGTTGCTGGCTATGCGTCTGCATTCCTCCAGCCAAGCAACCCGCAGTCCACTTGGATCTACGATCAAGCGTACAGTGTCAGAAAGGTCGATGCCAGTTTGTTGAATAGAAGACTGGAACTGCTGAAAACTAAATTTATCAGAGACCCCTACACGGGCGTGAACTTTGTCCCAGACATCACCCAGCCAACGACAGCCAAAGTAAGAAGAGTGGAGACCGTTGAAAATCCGGAGGTGAAAAAGAAGCTTATTTTTGAGGCGGTGTTGAAAGATGATCTGGTGATCAAGACAGGCTTGAAAGACGTTCCTTTAGAAGTGTTTGACGGCTTAGTGGACAAAGAAGTACAGGCTGCCATTCTCGCCCAGCAGAAGCTTGAGAACTTCTCCAACTAACTGTAGGTTGTGTATCTACTCTTATTGTATCATATTTTAAAACCGAGTCAAATCTCGGAGTTTTGCTCCTCGATTTTCAGGGGGCCGAAAAAAAAAATTATTTCGAAAAAAATAATAAACAGAATTAAACAGGGAGATCTTGAGATTTTATTGATCTCGCTCGTATACAGTCCTTTCTTGCTGGAGGCCATTCGGAGTCGGAGAAGTTGTTGAGATCAAACATGCATGGGCTCAGAATATTGTAATTCCAAACAGTTGAAATCAGGAATAATTTGATTACATCAGAAGTTTGAGATCAAATAGGCTTTTCTCTTGTTGCAAGAATGACAACGAGCAACATACGCCAGGGCCTAGAAGTGCCGCCGCACGTTTCCATGATTGGAGGCGCTTTTTCGGGTCTTGTGGCTCGCTTTGTTATTGCTCCGATAGACATCATCAAGATACGTTTGCAGTTACAAGGGAACAGTGGTAAATACAAGGGTGTGGCCAGGACACTGAGCAAGATAGTGAAAAATGAAGGATTGACAGCGCTTTGGAAGGGAAATGTCTCTGCAGAAATGATGTACGTGTTGTACGGTGCGACACAATTCACTGCTTTTTCCAGTCTCAACACCTTATTTTCAAACATGGAGAAGACATATGACCTGAAAATCCCCAATTCGACTCATTCTTTGTTGATCGGATCGATGGCGGGTTGTGTCTCGACGATTGTTTCGTATCCGTTCGATGTGCTAAGAACCCGATTGGCGGCCAACGATAAAAGACAGTTCAACTCGTACGCGCACGAGATTCGCAGTATATACTCCAACCAAGGTATGAAAGGGTTTTTTGGCGGAGTCTTAGTTTCCGTCAACTATGTTTCCCTTTCGATGGGTCTATCTTTCGGGACCTACTCTTCTGCCAAAGAAATGACCCATGGCACAGTTTTCGAATCCACCTGCGGGCTTTTGGCTGGCGCCTTTTCAAAGTTCCTGGTCTATCCTCTGGACTTGATCAGGAGAAGACGACAAATGTCACAAGAAACGTCTTCTCTGGAGATGCTGAAGGACGTGCTGAAGAAAGAAGGCGTGCGAGGCTTGTATCACGGTCTGACTCCAGCAATAATCAAAACAGCCCCAACAACCGCGGTCAGTTTTTGGTGCTACGAGCATGCCGTGAACTGGCTCATGGAAAACAAGCAGTACGATTTCTTTGTTTGATCTCTGGGGTTTAAAGAGTCATTGCGACAGACAGAAAACGAGAAAACGTTAATGGGTACTTTATATAGAATAGAAACAGCGCATCTCAATAAGTATAATCTTGAAGATAACCATCTTCCCCCAGGAGGTTCTTCCAAGTCTCAAACTCGACACTTAGCTCGCCTTTGAATCTCTTGTTCAGTTCGTTCTCCATAAGCTTTCCATAACTCCAATCGAGGAAGTCCTCAATGTTGTAGCTGTACTTGTTGAATGGCTGCGTGAAGATCTTTGCAAGGGAAGCAACATTTGGGTGGTAATGGTTGATGATAGATTCCAGTTCCCAAATGGATGAGTTGATCGCATTGGTTTTGGAAGGGTCAATTTCCTTGTCATCGAATGGATCGACATATTCCTCACTCTCGTTAGCCACAGAGTGAACGAGCAGCATACATGTAGGGTGTCTCTTCAACAGATTGTATATGAACGGGATAACGCAAACGATTCCCGAAGGAGGAGCCGTCAACGACAATCTCGAGAGTCTCTTGACAAAAGACGCCACGATAGCGGAGGACAAATGAGTAGAAGTCATGAAAACATCGAGCAATCTCAAGAATCGGGACTTGTAGCTCAAATGGAGTAGATCTGGATTCAGAATAGCGTACAGCTTGATGAAGAAATCAGGATACTCCAGGTTATACTTTCTCATCAGCTCCCAAAGACCATTCAGAGACAGGATCGAAATACTGAAGTCCTTGGACTGGAACCCGTAATCGTACGACTCCGCGAGGAAGTCCATGAGCTTGGTAGGATTGTTGAAAAACGGTATCACTCTCTTGTGTATTATCAGCAAGGTACTCTTGTATTGACAGGACATCAGTGGAAGATTGATCAGCTGAAGTACAGACTTCTCAAAGTTGGCCTTAAACGTGGTCAATTTGGTGAGAACCTTGGTTGGAGGATTGGCGACATAATGCGATGTAGTTGTACCTTCAATATCCTTCAGATCGTAAACCGGCGACGATCTGAAAACGGTGAGGAAATTGGAATAGAAAAGCTGCTTCGTTTCTCTGGAACCGTCGGAAGAAATCTCTTCCGCAATGTTTTTGATCTCACTGAAGAAAAAATACTTCAAATCCCAGTACTTGGTGTAGTAAGACTCTCTGAATTCCAGAACCAAGTAGTTATCAATAGTGGCGTCATGCAGCAAAATATCTGCCACGTCTCCAGTCACCAAAAGGCTTTTCAATATCGATCTGTACAAAGTGTTTGAGAAATATGGCTCTTTGACATTAGGACCAAGGAATTTGCTTTCCAAAGCCAATAACTTCATCAGAATATCCAGATTGTCCATTTTCAACGAGTACAGACCTTCATTCTCACCAGGAATCTCCCAAGATTCAAGAAGCACTTGTTTGAACCCACTGTATCTCGATTTCAACCATTCTTTGACCGTTTCTTTTTGAGCTCCGTCTTGCTTGGAGATCTTGAGTTGGCCAGTCGAAATCAGTTTTTCAAAGATATTGAATAAAGTGATAGACAAAAACCTGGCAACAAGATCTAACGATTCGTCCTTAGCGCCATTGCTGTAATTTCCGGAAACTACTTGATACTGTTTTAGCAAAACAGCAATGTTGTTGTAGTACTTGGGCGACTGATTGACTTGCGAATGATGAGTCTTGATCTCGTCTATCGTCAGCAGTTCGAATTTTCCTGTTCTCGCGCTCTTGGCGGTTTTTGTGTCAGAGGTCCTCTTTTTAGGGGCCATGATGGTTCACGTAATAGCAAGCTGAACTGAAACCAAGCTCTTTCACTCTCCTGTATATCCCTACACACTTGTTTTATTCTGAGTAGTGAAAAAAAATTTGCCAAAAAATATTTATTTATGGCTGTGCTTACACAGCCATGGAAATTATTTGACCGCGAACGCCTGTAAAATTTTCACTGCGAACTCAGAGAGGTATAAATAGAGGGGAGTATTCCCTCGCTGAGCTTCAACACCTCTTTTAATATGTTCCCCTTTCTTTGTATATCCTTCCTAGTTTTTACTAAGAAATGATGAAACTTAGGCGCTGTTTTTTAACCCATTCGGCTTCCCTCTCCACTTCGGTGGAGAATGGGGAATCCTTTTAAGTAAGGATTTCCCGGGTTGATATGAGTGAAAGCGTTTGGCGCAACCATTATCTTGTTACAGCATTTTCGAATGTTCAAGACGCTTTGATTGTACCTTCTGACCCCTATTCTAGCCAAAAGCTTTGGAAAGGATCATACCAAGCGAGAATCGTCAGGATGGCTAGCGGCCCAGCACTCGTGATGAGCTTCTGGACATCCTGTATCTCGTGTATATACACTACTTCTCGTCAATACATTCGGTGATTGCATCTTTTTTTTTTTCGTAATTGCAAGTCAAAGGTGGATCTCGCGAGCCGTCAAGTTTTAACGTGACACAGTCTCATCCTTTGTGGAGAGATGACCCCCAGCTCCTTGATCTGTATAAGACTTGCCAAAGGAGAGTTTAAGACTACAAGAAACTGTGGAAAATTGGCTATATCCACCTTTTTCCATACGAAACAAACGCTTATCACTTGCTTTTTATCGGGTGTCTATTACGGACCGTCTAATTAGAGTGATACAGTTAGTCTACATTTATTTAACTTATTGCTCTTCGTCATCGTCGTCGTCGCCAGCATCAATCTCAGGGATCTCGAAATCCGAGTCCACATCAGATTCTAGCTCGACTTCTGGAACCTTCGGTGTTTCAGTTTGTTCAGCCGGAACAATCACGTCGTCAACGTGGGTCATCGGCTCTTCCATACTTTCCTGAAGAGCAATATTGTCCGTAGAAGACTTGAAGATCATCTCCGGGTACTCATCAGCAACCTGTTTCTGATCCTCCAGTTTTTTCTTCTTCATTTGCACCTCAAGATCTGCGATGTCTGAGTTCGGACGTTTGAGGTTGTTTTCGTTCACCTGCTCGTCTTCCATCAAAATTTCCTGGTCCTCATGTTGCTCCTGCTCAAACTGTTCGCTGGCAAACTCCTTTTGGCTTAAACTATTGAGTCTCACCGGAAGCAATGGAAACCTTGGGTTTGTTAGGACGCTAGTCAATTGGTCATTGGACCCAATCAGGTTGGTGATCATTGGCAGAATCGAGACGCTGGAGCTAGCGTCTCTTCCTGGGTATAACATGGCTGTTTGCAACAGCTCGATGACGAACCTGTTGGAGTCGTCGGGAGAGCCGTCGTTTATCAGGTCTTTCGACTTCACCGCATCCAACACGACAAATCTCAAAATGTCAGACTGTTTCGAAGAGCTTAACAGACATTTTTCTAGTAAAGTCTTGAAAAATCTCCGCAACAGATTGAGTTTGTCCGAAGACGGAGTGATCATGAAGAGATGTTGATGGGACAAGAGATCGGAAAACGAAACGTTGTTTTTGGCCTTTGATTTCTTCGTTGATTTTCCATCAGGAACAGCTTGGTTTGGTTGTGTTCTTGGCAGTCTTGGCTTGGCCAGGATCAAAGCTGAATCAATTGCCTTGTTCATCAAACTCATATTGTTGAACATTTCGAGCAGTTGTAGATACTTGATTCTGGTCTCAAGACTGTGAATGATTGTGCTCTCGTTCTCGACAACAAGGCCTTCGTCGACTGTGATTTTACCATTCACGGTTTTAGAAGGAATCAGGAAGTCCAACGAGGACAAAACAGGATTCAAGTGAGCAACCAAGTCACCGCCAAAAATGGCCGGCAACTCGTCCAACAACCGTAATCCAACGGTGTTTGTTTCCCAAATGGAAAAGTTGATGATCCGTCTAACGGAGTTGTCTCTGATATCACGTTTGATCGGGGTGAACCGCGAGTTGAACCCAATAAGAATCTGACCAATCGTCACCAAATATCCCAACGGAACCTTGACTGCAACGGCAGTGAAAGTCTTAAGGTATTCGACTAGCAAGCAAATCAAAATGTTCAGTCTTTCTGGAATTTGGAGAAGTTGCAGCGGACTCTCATTGATGTCAATTGACAAAGGAGAAAAAATACTCTTAAGCTCCGTGAGATCTTCTGGCAGTTTCGGAAGAGTATCAATATTGGCTATCAGGTCTTGATCTTCAGCAAGACTCAAAAACTCGGAGTAAATCTGGAGCACCGACTTGATTTCGAGGATCAGGTTGTTCAAATTCAGTCTCCAGACATCACCAGGATTAGATCTGGTCAAAGTGAACGATAACAAAACTAACGACTTGAGTATTTTGTCCTGCAAGTTCTTTTCAAACTTATTGAAATTAGATCCGTTGTTCAGCAGGGCCAACAATAGCTTTTCGTACTTGGAACCAAACGGTCTAAAAGTCGTTGAGTTGTTCACTAACAAACTGTGCAAAATAGTGATGGACTTGTTTGGAATTAGCATGAGATTGTCCAACATAGCGCTAATGATCGCAGGCAGTTTCGGGGTCAAAACTTCTCTGGTAAGAGCGGGTTTACCTCTGATTTGTGTGACAATGTGCTGTAGAGTCTCGCTGCAACTTTCAAGCATTAAAATTGATTGATATGGGGGATTGGACTCGTCTTGTATGTAACCTCTTGATTCCAAAATCTTCACTAGGGAGTTCAAAAAGATGGAGACATGGTTGGAAAGAATCACTTCCGAGTGCGAACACACAATGTAAGCCAACTTCGATCCGACCCACCTCTTTTTGGTATTGTTTGATGCCAGATAATTGTTGATCCGGGAACACAGGTGGTCGATATCGAGCTTTGAGCCGTTGAGAATCGTAGACGGCCTTGCCAAGATAGATATCAGCTGGACCAGCTCAATTTCAAACACCTTGTCGCCTTCGAGGTAGGGCAGAACAGTATTGAGAGGAACGGAATCTAAAGAGGACATAGCGAATGAACTGTAGCTTTGACTTGCGGCTGTCCTAACTTGTTCAGCGTTGTTCTCTGCAAAGAATACTGTCCTCAGAATTGATCTTGAGATAGATCTCTACATATAAATAAAAAAATATTTTCTTGAAAAAAAAATTAGAAAGGAAAAATTTTTAGAACCTCTGTACACCATCAAGATAGACTGAAGATTTTCTTTTTGAGATGAATCTTTAAGGATTTGATTCGGCTAACGAGTCGTAGAAGAATCACGATCACCGTTTCCCCATAGCGTACACAATGTCGATACACATAAAAACTGACCTTTTGGACCAAGTGGACGGCTCGGCCTCGTACGAGTTTGGAGATACGAAAGTGATCAGTTCGGTGACAGGGCCCATTGAAGTCTCGAGAATCAAGAATGAAAAATCCACGGAAGCTTATTTGGATATCAACATACGACCATCCACTGGGATACCGTCCACCCGTGAGACCCTTTTGGAGTCCAAGCTGAAAGGAATCCTCGCGTCCGTGGTGGATCTGCGTCAATATCCTAGGCAATCGATCCAAATCGTTGTACAAATACTCAAGGATGGAGAGAGCAAAGAATACACCGCAAGGGAGTTCGTTGCGATTGTGAACTCAGTTTATTTGTCGCTATTGAACTGTGGAATCACACTCAAGACTTCGTTTCTCGCTTCGTGCTGCTGCGTTGACATCAACAACCAGATTGTTCTGAGCCCCTCTGCTTCGCAACTGGACGACTCGACGTCTCACCATCTGGCAGTCTATACGTTGCAGGATTGGACCCCAGACCGAATCGTGTTCTGCGACTCGATGGGAACTTTCACGAAAGAGCTGGTTTTTGAAGTTTTGGACCAGTGTGCTTTAGAGGTTAAAAACACGAGCGAGTGGATCAAACAGGCCGCCGAAGAACAGGTGCGTCGTGATTACATATGGAGAAACTGAAAGGTTTCCAAATTGTACAGTATAGGAATTAGAGGTAATTAATCTTGTGACCAAAAACGCAGAAAACAGGAGCAAATGAGCAAGAAGAACACCGAGCAGTCTAGGGACCTGGGCAAAGTATATGCAAGCAAGAAAGCAAATCTTATAATTTCAATCTCTCTAAGTTGCTGATAGTAGCCATAAGACCATCGATTTCAGCAACTGTGTTGGTACGAGCGTTGACGTTCTTTTCCTTAGCCTCGGCAGAAGCCTTCTTTTCGTAATCAGGAGCATTGATAACCTTCTCCAAGTTCTTCAGCGAACTCTCGGCCTTGCTCAACTTCTTCTGCACCTTGTCAATCTCCTTGTCTAGGTCAACCATTCCCTTGACCAAAACGTGCACGTTACAGCCCGGAACAACAGCAGCCAGAGCACATCCGTCGGGGATGTCTTTTGAGGCGGTAGCGACCGAGATCGCATCGACAGCCTTGATCAAAGAAGCAATAGACTCAGTCTGGGAGCTGACAGTCTCAATATATTCCTCCTTGGTAACCTCGACGTAAACCTTGGCGTTCTTGGTGATTCCGTACTGAGCCAACAAAGATCTGGCACTCTTGGTGATTTCCAAAACCAGCTCGTAAGCATTGGCAGCCTCGTCGTTGTCGTAATCTTCCACGTACTCAGGGTATTGAGCTCTGACAATGGTCTCCACCTTTGCCTCCGCAGATCTTCTTGGAAGTCTTTGCCACATCTCTTCCGAGATGAAAGGCATGAATGGGTGGATCAATCTCAAAGCAGCATCAATACAGGTGTACAAAGTATCTCTTGCCGATTTCTTTTGCACCTCAGTACCTTCCAGGATCAGGAACTTGGAGTTTTCAATGTAGACGTCACACAGCTCGTAAAGCCAGAAGTTGTAGATCGATTGAGTGGCCTCGTAGAAATCTCTTTCTTCCAGAGCACTGTTCACTTTTTGAGAGCATTTCGACAACTTGTGCAAAATCCATTTCTCAACAAGAGCCTCGTTGCCGGTCAAAGCCCCGGTGGCTGGTGGAACGTAGTCATCGCCCAGTCTCATCAGAACGAATTTGGTGGCTTGGAAGATCTTGTTACAGAACTTACGGTACCCAGCAACTCTCAAAATGTCCAAGTTGATGTCTCTTCCACCAGTGGTGTAGGCACAAAGAGCAAATCTGAGAGCGTCAGTACCACACTCAGGAATACCGTTTGGATACGACTCCTTTTGACCAGCCTTGGCCTTTTCAATCTCCTTGGAAGCCAGGTTACCAACCAACAACTGTTGGTGCAAGTCCTCCAAAGAAATACCTCTGATGACGTCCATAGGGTCAATGACATTTCCCAAAGACTTACTCATCTTTCTACCCTGGGCATCACGGACCAGAGAGTGACAGAACACCTCCTTGAACGGAACTTTTCCGGTCAACTTCACACCCAGCAGAATCATTCTGGTGACCCAGAAGAACAGGATATCCCAGCCGGTTTCCAGCATGGACATTGGGTAGAAATTCTCCATGTCCTTAGTCTTGTTTGGCCATCCCAAAGTGGAGAACGGCCACAAACCAGACGAGAACCAAGTGTCTAAAACGTCCTCGTCCTGTTCCAAAGTAAACGTCTTACCAGGGAACGCCTTGTCGGCCTTCGCTTGTGCCTCTTCCAGCGTTCTACCGGAGATCCAGAACTTTCCGTCGTTTCTATCGTTGGTTTCACCCTCAATATCCACAAAGTAGATAGGACATCTGTGGCCCCACCAGAGTTGTCTCGAGATACACCAGTCCTGGATGTTCTCCAGCCATCTAAAGTACTCGGCCTCAGAGCTCTTTGGAGAAATCTTGATCTCCCCGTCCCTGACAACTTTGATGGCAGCTTCGGCCATTTTCTTCTGAGAGACCCACCATTGAGGCTTCAAGTAAGGCTCAATAACATCACCCGATCTCGAACAGATTGGGATCGTCATTTCGTTGTCCTCTTGGCCAACGAGTAAACCCTTCTCGGCCAACTTCTCAATCACCAAAGATCTGGCATCAAATCTCTTGATTCCCTCCCATTCACCACAGTTGGAGTTCAGCTTACCGTCATCAGTGAAAATGTTAATGAACTCCAGGTTGTTTCTCTTACCAGTGTTGTAATCGTTCATGTCGTGGCCAGGAGTGATTTTGACGGCACCAGTACCAAACTCCATGTCAACGGCCTCGGCATCGGTGATGATTGGAAGCTTTTTGTCCATAAATGGATGGCTGACAAATTTGCCATGCAAATGGGCGTATCTTGGATCTTTAGGATGAACTGCAACAGCGCTGTCACCGAAGATGGTTTCTGGACGAGTAGTTGCAACAACAAGTTTCTCGTCGGAACCAACGACTGGATAAGCAAACGACGTCAGGACACCAAACTCGATCTTTTTGTCGTAACCTGGAACTGAAAGCATGGTTCTTGGGGCAACCAGCTTGTTGTCGACCTCCAAGTTAGACAACGCAGTGTTGAGTTGAACAGACCAATTCACCAGTCTCAAGTCACGGTAAATGGTTCCGTCTTCGTGCAATCTAACAAAAGCCTCGACGACAGCAGCAGATAAATCTGGGTTCAATGTGAAGGCTTCTCTGCTCCAGTCGTAGGAGGCACCCATCTTCTCGAACTGAGACTTGATTCTTTGGTGGTAAACTTCTTTCCAGTCCCACACCTTTCCAATAAAGGCTTCACGGCCCAGGTCGTGTCTGGTCAACTTCTCCTTGGACCACAGGTTTTTCTCAACAACCGACTGAGTCGCAATACCAGCGTGGTCAAATCCTGGGAGGAAAAGAACGGTCTTACCCTTCATTCTGTTGTATCTGATCAAGGAGTCTTGAATGGCCACAGTCAAAGCATGTCCAATGTGAAGAGCACCGGTGATGTTTGGAGGGGGAGCAGGAATACAGAACAGACCAGCGGGTTTGTGTCCTCCGTCCTCTGCAAATTCTGGTTCGAAATATCCTTGCTTGATCCACCATTGGTACCACGAAGATTCCACAGCTGCTGGGTTGTAGGCAGAGTACGACTTGTCTTCCAAAGAAACAAGGACTTTCTTCTCACCAGGAACGGTGGTATCGACGTACTCGGGAACAGGCTCGTCCTCCTTCTTGGCCTCCTTCTTCTTCTTCTCGCTATTTTTGGCAGTGTTCTTTGCAATCTCATCCTTCTTGGCCTGCTTGGCGAGGAACTTGGCCATCTTCTCAGCCTTCTTTCTCTCTTTCTCTAATTCCTTCTCCGTCTTCGGACGCGCGGCTTCGCCGCCTTCAACATCCGCAACAGGAGTGGCAGCTGCAGGAGCCTCCGGTAGCTCCTTCTTAGTTGGCAGTTCGCTCATTCTGCTTAATCCGTACGAAAAGAGTCTGTGCTGACGACTGATATGGTTTCTTAACGCTAAAGTAGATATTCTGCCTCTATATCTACTCAGTATCATAAAACAGTCACTGTGGAGTAAGCCGCTTGTTTCTCGACACGCCAAACTCTTGGATTTCAGTAATACTTCCTCACCCGACTCTCTTCTCGAGGTAATTTCGATCCAGAGTTTGACTAATTTTTCGTCTCGCAGAAACCCAAAAAGTTGGAAAAAAAAATTGAATTCATCAAATTCGACGCTAATCGACGCGAGTCGATAGACTTGGGGCTGGTTTGATGCCCTGGGTTTTATCAGAGAATAAATATTTGTACATGTCAAAATACTAGGTAACAAGCTTTAAAGACTATCCCAGCTCAGGAAAATGAGCACAACCCGTTTCAGCGATGGGATTGGCCGATAGTCTGCTGGATGGCTACTCAAGTGGAGAGGATGAAATCCCAGGTTCTGGCGAGATTGACGATCAAGAAAATGAACCGCTCAAATTCTCCTCATTATCAGCGGTCACAGACCTTTCTCAAATCGCAGAAGTGAAAGCGTATTCGAAACTGCTCCCACGCATCCAAACGTTGGTGAGTCAGCTCAACGAGAGCGAAATAGCAGACAAAGAGAAGGAAAACGAGTTCTTAGCCCAGGCAAACGAGGTTTTAGACGATCTCAAAGACGAAATTTCTGCTGTCCATTCTTTCATCTCAGTTCACTATAAGCCTGTCTGGCCCGATTTAGATGATTTGATCCGTAACCCAACGAGTTTTTCCAAGGTGATCCTTCTTGTGGGTGATGATGTGTCCAGTGTTGTGGACAAAAACGAGAGACTCAGCGAGTTTCTGAAGAAAGACGAGATTCTTGGACTCACGGTTTCGGCCTCCGCTCTCAAACAATCGAACTACAAGCACAGATTGAACAGCACTCATTTGAGACCGATCCTACAAGCCTGCGAGCTGATTTTAGAGCTCGAAGAGTCTCGTCAGAAGATCCGGGACCATGTTTCAAACAAAGCCAAGGCAATCGCTCCTAATGTGACGGCTTTAGTGGGGCCTAACGTGGCCGCGCAATTCATATCGAGTTACGGTCTTGAGGGCTTGTGTAAAGTTCCCGCCTGCAATTTGCCTTCTATGGGCGTCAATCGGTCTTCGATGACTAAAGCTACCATAGGGACCAGGAACAAAGGGTATTTGTATTATTCTGAGCTGGTCCAGGGAGTCTCCGAAGAGTTCAGAGTTCAGGCAATGAGAATGGTGGCTGGAAGATTGGTCTTGGCTGCTAGAATTGACTACTCTAATAAAGAAAAGGTCGTCGTAGACCAGAGTGCGGGTGCGACGTGGAGGGAAGAAATATCGGCCAAGCTGGACAAGTTGCAAACGCCGCCGGACAGCCAGCGAATCAAGCCGTTACCGAAACCAATAGACACGAAATCGAAAAAACGGGCGGGACGCAGGTTCAGAAAACAAAAGGAGAGAATGGAGATGTCTGATCTGGCCAAAGCGCAAAACAAAATGGCCTTTGCCGAAAAGGAGGAGACCCGAATCGACTCTTTTGGCGATGAGATTGGTATGGGAATGATTGGGAAGCTGTCCACGCGGGCAATTGCAAACAGCTCTTCTTCGAAACCACAGCTTACGAAAAGCACGGCTTCTAAGCTCGACCACTTTTACTCGCAGAAAAATCCCCAGCAACCGACAAGCAAGTTAGCCAAACTGCTAGTTTCTGATGATGGTTTCTCCGCTCAGCAATCTGCTGTACCCGAAAAAAATCCAGTTTCCAGTTGGGCTCTGTTGACCGGCAAACGGCCTGCCCCAGAGCAGTCCAACCCTTTTGTCAAGCGATTGAAAGAAAGTTAGAGAGACCGGTCCGCGGCCGCAGTGATTAGTTGGTACAGGTGGACTGTCGTGGTTCCCAAACCGTCGGGTAGTGTTCAGCAGTAGCGACACGCATTGGAACTACCTTCTACTCCGATTCACGTGATTTGAATCACGTGCTGTATTTTTAGACCCGATTTTTAGCTTTTCGAAGCGCATTTTTATTTTCCCAAAAAGGAAAATTGTAAACAATCGAATTCAAGATTTTGGAACCGTGCGGTAGAGATGAAATGAAAGCGGGAATGAAATCACTAGCTGATCCACAGCTAAGCCAGAAGAAAGGAGTTCCAGTTTTATTTGGTAGGCCGAGTAGAGACCAGTTCGACAGTTTCGGCACTGGCAAGAGACACCAGGGAATTACAAACGCAGCGGAAAGCGTACATCTCGCCATGACTCTTATCGGCGGTATCTTCAATCGCACGCAGAAGGGAGACAACAGCTATGTTGACGATCTCTCCAGAGATGTTGAGAGTTTGAACTTTGGATCACCGAGCACTCCTTCGCACAACAACGTAAACCAGGGACAGCACGCCGCAGCAGACACCTCATATGTTTCGTACATGTCGACTTCGAGTTCTCCCAACAGGAGTTTCGATCAATTTGGAGTCCACCCAATGAGGCCTCTAGAAAGAGTAAACTACAACAAAGAAAACACTCCGCCGGCAACTCCGAACGGAAGCACGCTTCCGCCCCAGTTGGGGATGTACGGGACGCCTAGATCGTCGGTGACACAGATGTCAGTTACCCAGAGCCACACCAGACTGAACAGAGAGTTCTACAGTAAGGCGAACTCGGCCAAAACCAAGAGACTGGTGACGGTGTCGCAAATGTACTTTTTGGACTACTACTGTGACATGTTTGACTACGTGATCAACAGAAGACAGAGAGAGCAGCAGGTCGAGCAAGGCCTGCAGATGATCTCGCCGAACGACAGACCTCAGCAGTGGAAGAGCTACGTCGGCAAGGAGAGAGCTCTGCTCAGAAAGAGAAGAATTAGACCAAAACACAAGGACTTCAACATCATTACACAGGTGGGACAAGGTGGATACGGTCAAGTGTTTCTTGCTCGTAAGAAGGACACCAAGGAGATGTGCGCATTGAAAGTGCTGAGCAAGAGGCTGTTGACCAAGACGGACGAGACCAGACACGTTTTGACCGAAAGAGATATTTTGACCAACACGAGATCCGAGTGGCTGGTGAAGCTGTATTACGCATTCCAGGATGCAGAGAGCGTGTATCTGGCTATGGAATTTGTTCCCGGAGGAGACTTCCGGACCCTGCTGAACAATGCTGGATATCTGATTCCGCAGCACGCTAGGTTCTACATCTCGGAGATGTTTGCAGCAGTCAACTCCCTCCACGAATTGGGATATACCCACAGAGATCTCAAGCCTGAGAATTTCCTGATTGACTCCAAGGGACACATCAAACTGACCGACTTTGGCCTGGCTGCCGGATCCGTATCGACAGACAGGATTGAGAGCATGAAGCTGAGACTGAGTCAGCTGAAGAACCTCGAGTACAAGCCCAAAGAGAGAACGGTTGCAGAAAGACAACAGTTGTACAAGTCTCTGAGAAGCAACGACATCCACTTTGCGCACTCGATCGTGGGGTCTCCAGATTACATGGCTCTGGAAGTTCTGGAGGGTAAGTCGTACGACTACACGATCGACTATTGGTCGCTGGGATGCATGCTATTTGAGGCTATCGTTGGGTATACTCCGTTTTCCGGTGGCTCTTCGGACGAGACCTATACCAACTTGAAGAGATGGAAAGACTCGCTTAAGAGGCCAAGATACGAGGATGGGAGGTACGTCTTCAGCGACAGAACGTGGCAGTTGATCACCCGGTTGATTGCGTCTCCGAACGAGAGACTGCGATCGTTCAAACAGATCATGGCAATGCCGTACTTTGCCGAGGTGAAGTGGGACAGCTTGAGAGAAAGAGTTCCGCCATTCACTCCGCAGCTCGACGACGAGGAGGACGCCGGGTACTTTGACGACTTCACCAACGAGAGCGACATGGCCAAGTACAAGGAGGTTTTGGCCAAGCGTGCCAACGACGAGAAACTGTCGCACAACAGCATCAAGGCCGACCAGAAGAGCTTTGTTGGGTTCACTTTCAAGCACAAGGGAAACCCGAGCACCAATCCGAACAACATTCTGTCTCCTCTTCTTCTCAATGCTCGCAACAGCTATCGCGATTACCATGGATATAGTGAGCCATTTGGCACTTTGTATTAGCTCTCGCCTGCGTTTGTGCGCTTGTTTGCTGACGATTTGCAAACATGAGTTTGTCTTTGGCTCTTTCCAGAGCTTGTTGTTTATCTAGTATTTCAATCAATAAACTTCGTTGTAAAGAAAGAAAAGGGTGAAAAAGGGGTCAAATTTCAGAAACTCAAAAAAATATTTTTATCGCGAGGATTTTTCAAGCTTTTTAAATACAGTTCATCTACATGGATCGTTCCTCCAGAAGATGACTGAAGCTCCATGTTCCTTGCGGCAAAATAGTATAAAAATGAGCAGCAATAGCATCAAACTGTGAGTGCACTTCTAGAGCCCCGTGGGCTGATTTTTCCCGACCTGATTATGTTTATCCCGTACTAACGAAAAATCCTCCAGTCTCGTGCTCAACCCCTCGCCGACGGACCTGCCGAAGGCAGCGAGGATCGCCAACTCGCTGAACAGGAAAAACGGTCCATTCGAGGCTGTGTTTTTCCTTGGAGACGTCATCGGTGAAGACGGAGTGAAAGTGCCGGCTCTGGACGAGCCTGCGATGCCTATATACCACGTTGAAGGGACTAGGAAATACGAGCACTCCGACGACAGCCAGCTGCGTTACCTGGGGAAAATTGGAATCGCCAAACTTTCAAGTGGCATCAAAGTTGGCTTTGTGACCGGAAGACTCGAGGACATTGAGCCAGAGGTGCTAAAGTCCACTTTTGACGGCCAGCTACTGGACATCCTTATCAGCTACCAATGGCCCACTGCCATCGCCCGGGAGGAAGAGCTCACCCTGGTCGGACACTCGCGACTCAACGAGCTGCTTGAGTACACCAAGCCCCGATATTGGTTCTGTGCGGGAACCGAGTCAGGACGGTTTTTCGAGAGACTGCCGTTCCTGTGGGAGGACGAGGTTACCGAAAGAGTCACCCGATTTGTCAGTCTGGCCCAGGCGGGAAAGGAACGGTGGCATTATGCGTTCAACTTGAATCTGGACCCGTCTACAGACAGGGACTCCGCGGTCAAGCTGGGAAAAAAGCCTTCGTTGATCGTTCAACCTCTATTGGAGGATGCTCCCACTTCTGTCAAACGGCCTGCCTCGCCAGATCGTGCCACCCCGCGGGTGAAAAGAGAAAGGAAAGAGGTGACCCCGCAAAGCTGTTTTTTCTGTCTGTCCAATCCGAATGTGGAGCTGCACATGATCATTTCCATCGGAGAGTTTTCGTATGCCACTATAGCCAAAGGTCCTCTGACATTGAAGAAGAAATTGGGCTTCACGGGCCACGGCCTGATCGTTCCAATCGGACACTACCCAACCATGTTGAAGTACAGAGACGAAGAAGAACCGGGCATGAAAGTCCAGGATACAAAGTTGTATGCAGAGACGCAGAAGTACCAGCAGGCGTTCGTCTCCATGTTTCAATCTCTCGGGGACTACGCAGTCGTCTTTTGGGAAATCTCCCGTGCATCGTCCGTCCACCACCACATTCAGTTCTTGCCGATAGAGTCGAAGCATGTTCCTCTGTTTGCAGATGCGTTGGACAGCCAACTCGAGTTCAACAACACTAGATTCAAGGATAACATCAAGTACACCGTCATAGACAGCGATAACGAACAGCTGTACGAGAAAACCATTAACGAACAAGACTTCATGGTCATCACTGTCGCCAGGTCTCCCGACGAGAAGGTGAAGTACCTCTTCGAGCTGGGAACTGATAATAAGCCCGTTGATCTGCAGTTTCCGAGAAGAGTTGTCGCATTTCTGCTCAAGCTCACCAAAAGACTTTACTGGGACAAGTGCAAGGAGTCTTTCAGCGAGGAGGCTCGACAAAAGGACCTTTTCCAGAAAACTTTCCTGCCCTTTGACTTCACTTTGGCCAACAAGGACTCCTGAATCACCACAACTAGTGTACATTAAGCCTTGTAATATAAGTGGTGTAGAGATGTCCAGTCTGCCCGATCCGTTTTTTTTTCTCGCGCGTTCGCGTTTTTGTTTGCTATATGAAGTGAAGAACAAAGGGTACCAAAGTAATAAAGTTCCAATCATGAGCTATTCTGATATCCGTTGATGCTGCCGATTGACAGGCGTCAGTAGAAGCGACGGGAATCACAGCACAAAACTGGTGAAAATTGGTCCATGCGACAGAATTGTTGGAGTCGCGCCAAGTTCCCCCCCGTTCATCATGTCCTCACAGAGCCACGAGTTAGATGATCTGCTCGATCTGTTGGGCAAGCTTCTTCAGCTGGCGCGAACACCTCCAGAAGCCATCACTGAAAAACAGCTGCGCGAAGTCAAGATACTGTGGCAGGTGATTCTGGGGATTGATGAACACCTGTTCAAATCGAATGACTATGCGAATTTGAGCCTGGAGATCACCACGGAGCTCGAGCGAAACAGCTTCCAATGTCTGCAATATCTGGGCGGGCAATCGATGAGCGATGAAGTTGAGCCTGAATGCTCCTCGGATATTCTCAACTCCATGGGAGACGTCCAATTGGCCCACTCACTCATACGAGCGATAGAGGAGGAAACCACGGACAGGTCGGAAGAGATCACCGAGCGGCTGAGTCTGATTAACAAAATGAGAAACGTTCTGTTCAAATTGAGCCAACTGATCAACAAGTTATCGAATAAAAGCGAATTGGTGCAGTTTGTTTGCAATGCGTACGAGTACGAAATTTTCTACCACCGCAAAGCAGGTATTCTTCTGGACGATACCGACAGTGAAGTTCCCCGGAATGAAGAGCCCTTGGTGCCCCTTCTGTTTGATTCGCATAATAAATCCTTCAACAACTGCTACAAGCAAGGCTTGTTGATGCTGACAGCGTCTTTGAGTCGAGATCAGAGAAGCGCGTCCCAATCAAGCAAAACCATGAAGGCCTCCAACCTCATGGTGGACACCTTCCTCAAACTCAACAACATCTCCATTGTGTACGATTTACAGCGTGTGAGCGAGCTTCACCTGGACATCTTCAACATCATTAAGTATCCTGCTAGGCATTCTCGCCACAAGGGCGAGCTTGATCAGATTGTTGATGATTACTTCTCGTTCAATCCTATTTTCCCGATACTGAAACCCATCATCAGACAGTTCATTGAGTCTGAATCCAATAGAGAAGAAACTGTTGCTTCCACCGCTGTTATCAAAATCGAGAACGAAACACCACGAGGTTCGACAAGTCTCGACGACTTGGTCCAACTACTCACTCGAATAGTTGAGACCTATGTCTCCGACTCGATAGAGACCGTTCCGTTGCCGGCTAGGTGGTTTCCTCAGGTTTTCAAGTCTTACGTTGAGATTTTACGGGAAGACGGTCAGAGCTTGGAAAAAGATATCTATTACAGAGATGTTCGCAACGCAGCCATGAGATGGGACATGAAGGATATCACGGCCAAGTCTTTTTCGGCTGAGTTACTTACATTGTCACTGATACCAAGCTCGGAGCTATTCGTGTATCGGGGGGTCACTTTGCCCTCGCCGGAGATGCGACTTGCGCTCGTCAGAATCAAAAACAAGACAGAATTGAAGAGCAAGTACATTAGGATCTGGTTTGATGTTGCAACTTACTCGAGAACTAACAAGTCGCTGATGTCTATATGGGAAAAATCATTCAAACAGGTTTACTTGAAGAGATGGTTTGACAAGGCTGAAAAAAATGAGCTGAAGAGAAAATTGGCGGTGCAGTTTCGTGAAAGCGCCATGAAGAACTTCGCTTTTTCACAGTGGAGCTCGAGATGGAAGGAACAGGCAGTCATGATGGCGAATGCCGATCTTCTGTCCCAACGTCGGCAATTGCATTTGTGGCTAACGAACACAAACAATACGAAGCTTTTGCTGAGCCGGAAACGGTCACAATTCGACCAGCTGATGAAGAAACGGTATTTCCGCATCTGGCGACTGGGGTCGACTGTTCACGTCTCTCAACTGTCCAAAATCAACGATTACATGACTGTCAAAATGTCGGTGAATCTGTGGAAGCAATCGCATCAGAAATTGAAGCTTCTGGACGCACAAGCGGACACTTTCAAAGAACTCACGGCACAATCAAACGCTCTATCGAGATGGAAAAGTCGATCTGTTGACAAACTCACAAAGCTCAAGCACCTCAGGCAGGCAGAAAATCAGTTTGTTTCTTTGAAACACCTTCGCTCGTGGATTACAAGCTACAACCATAATGTTTTAGAGCGGGAAGTCAGAATCAACAATGAACGACACTTGACTGTCTGGGCTTTTACAAATTGGAAGCGATTCCACGATCACGAAAAGCTTGTTGTTGATTTCAAGACGAAAACTGACCAACTCATCTTGCAAAAACACTTGAAACTGTGGTCAACGGTCCAGCGAATGACCAGTGTTGCAGACGGTTTCAATGAACAAGCATTATTACGACGGTCCATGAGTCGGTGGCAGCTTGTCCTCCAAGAGTCGAAAATCGTTCTTCTTGGAGAAAGAAGACTGGCGAAGAGGATCTTGGACTCTTGGAGACTCAATACGCGAGCCCATATGTTTGTCCAAAGCGGGAACGATCGTCGTAAGCAGAAGCTCATTGGTATCTGGCTTACAAAAATTCAGAAACAGAATGAAATGGGACGAGTCTCGAGGGACGCGTGGAACGATTCGCAGACCAGAGCAATTTTTAAGTTCTGGGTCAAGAGTCGGCGATACCACGAATCTCTGTTGGCTAAGGCAGAGAGCTGGCGGGAAGAGAGACGAGCTTCCTTACTGGAACGGCTGCTCAACGATTGGATGACCCGTCTTGTTGACATCCAAGACAAACAGCGGTTGATGGAGCAGATCGCATCTGAGTTTGAAAGTCAGCATGGTGTTGTGAGCAACAAGTATGCTCTTTGGAGGGAAAAATCGGACCAACGCAGGAGAGAGAGACAAGACTCCATTGCTTTCAGAGAGCTGACGCTGGCCACCAAGACGCTCAACAAGTGGATCCAGAGATATGACCGATTGCTGGAACTGGATCAACTGTGTGATAACCATTTAGAGGTGAGAAATGTCGATGTTTTGTCAAGCATTGTCTCTCAATTATCGCTGAGGTCGATCAAGACGCAGACCGACCTCAAAAATGCTGACTTGTTCAAAGACCGATGGAACAGAAACAGATTGAAGACTTTTTTCGACATATGGAGAATCGGCTACGAAGAAAGACACGAAATGGACACTGTTGAGCTGTTCCCGAGCGCGGATAACAGGAACTCCGAGGCCGTCAGAGTGGAGCCAGCCCCGCTTATCTCTCCCCTTGCGCACAGAAGGAACCAGCTCACAATGCTCCGTCTGAATAGCCAGACTGACTTGTCCAATCCAGGTGGCGTCTTGGACGGAACACCGCTTGCAGGATCCTCGTTTACGTCGCCCAATAGAATCATGAGAACTCCAGCGGCCATCTCCAAGCTGGGGTTCGCCCCGGCCACTGAACGGGTACGCCGCATGTACCTTGAACAGCGCAAAAGCCAGTATCGACAGGTGAAACACATATCTCCAGAGAAAAGAGCAGAGATTTCAACCCCAACTAGAAGGCCTGGAGCCGGTTCTACGTATCCCAACTTCGGCCAGCTAGCGTCCAGAACTGGAGTGCCGTCGACCGTCGAAGCGGAGGAAGAAAGAAACGTTGATCGTGACAACGTCTTCATACAAAGAGCAGTGTAATAACAGATAGTTGTGTGTATTTTATTACGAGACCAAGCTAACTAAAGAATGGTTTTTTGGGCTTACTCCTCGTCGGCACCAGCCTGTCCGTCTTCGAACAAGTTGAGAGGAACTTTGTAGACACCGATCTTGTGAGCGTTTGGATCCTTCATGATGATGAATTTGTAGTCAGAGTCACCACCTTCGTGTTCCATGATGTCAACCAAAGATCTCACAATACCCCAACCGTTACCAATGGAGAGGTTGATTTGAGAGCTCAAACCGGTCGGAGTGAAGCTGAGAGCACCGGCAACAACGTGCTTGGTGTTGTCCTTTGGAGTCGCTCTGGAGACGAAACCGATTTTCATGGTATCGAGACCGGCCAAAATGGCTCTGGTAGTCCACCTGGAGATCTTGTTGTTGTTCTTCTTCAGCTCCTCGGCGAAAATGACACCTCTGGAGCCGCTGAGCTTGGTCTTCCAGTCGTTGGAGGCAGTTGGAGCATATTGGTTCAAAGCGTTGATAGACAAAAACTTGTCCTGTTCTCTCAAGTAGGCATCCACCTCAGTTCTCACGACAATGTCAATGAGAGGGGCGTCAGGGTTCGATGTTGGCAAGGAAAACTTCTTGTACTTGTAGCCTCTGTTCAGAAGAGGCTCGGATAACTCCGACTCGGCCACAAATGGGTTTTCAGGATGTTGGTACTTGTGAACGGTGGAATCAAGAGAGTTGGCGATGAAGTTATGGTTGATGAAAGTAGCTTCCAAAGACAGGTTGGCAGCACTGTTGATGTCACCCTCAGCAAGATCCAAAGGAGCGTTGTGAGTGTTTTCGTCCACTTCCAGTCTGTCTGTGTTGTCTCTCTTGTCGAAGAAAATGAGGCCGTCTTTCTTGGTCACTATGATATCCCACGAGTAGTTGGATCTTGCGGCACACATGAGCTGCGACAAAATGGAGTCTGTCACAAAGATCTGGGCCGTCTTTTTCAACGCCAGCTCCTTGATCACAGGGTCCTCAGAGGTAGTTGGATTGAAAATCGCTCTGTCCAGAACCTTGAGGTTTTCTGGCTTGAAAGACTCAAACTTCTTGACGTACCCGTTCACACAGCCGTACCCGACAACGTCGGTACCGCTCCCAACTTCAAGGTTCAGTTTCGTCAGCTTTGTGAATTCAATGTCCGAAACGAGTTGCCATTCACTGCCAATCTTCAAAGAGGGGTCTCTCACCTTCTCCTCCTTCTTGAATCTATTGTTGTATCCTCTAAAACCGTATCCCGAGTTGTTTCCACCTTGAGCATTGTTGTGGTGGTTTTGCTGTTGTGGTCTGGTGTTTGGTCCACCTCTGACTTGGTTGACAGGCTTTCCTCCTTGCTTTTGATTCAGTGGTCTATTTCTGCCTCTCAACACGGTTTGCTGGCCGGCCGGCAACGCGCTGTTATCCACCACCGAGAACTCCTCCTCCTCGGCTTCTGCGCCAAACAACTTGGCTGCCGAAGCACCGTATGCGTGATATTGGTCCTTTCTCTTTTGATTCTGGTTCTTCTGCTGCTGTTGCTTCATCTCATCCTCTCTGGTTTGTTGCCAGTCGGCCGCCTTTCCAAGCTTGTCTGATTTGGAGAATGGGGCGTAGGGAACTCCATTGAACTGGAGGCTCTCAGGAATGGTTGACGATGGTCCCCACGCATCATCAGGAGACGACAACTTCGAGAAGTCAAATGAAAGAAGTGGCATAATTGTCTGTCTGTAAGTCTGTTGATCTTTTTCAACAAACAGGATGTCTTGTCAGAAGAAAGCTTTCGTGTTTGGGCCTTCTTTACAACAGATCCAACCCAAAAATCATTGGAAAAATTTTTTGTTCAGATAAAAGGTCGTGTATCAAGAAAAATATACCAGTAAGTACTTCCTTGCACCACTCTGCTGGTGGCGAAACTAATGTGTCTAAAAAACATGGACGGTTCTTCCTCTGCACAGGGCTCTCTCGACGCTGTTTGATCATCGCAAAAGTTAAGCTAAAGTGGCTCAATTCATCGAAAGAAGTCAAATTGAACAACTTTTTGACTGCTAGCTTGTGGGAGAAGCGCTAAATCGCACAGAAACGAGCAGAATGGATTCAATCACCGTGGATGTTAATCACCTGAAAAAGGGCGAGGTGAGTCTGGGTACCTCGATAATGGCAGTGACGTTCAGTGGCGGTGTCATTCTTGGAGCAGACAGTAGAACAACAACAGGATCATACATTGCGAACCGAGTGACGGACAAGCTGACGCAAATTCAGGACAAAATATGGTGTTGTCGGTCCGGGTCTGCAGCGGATACGCAGGCGGTGGCAGACATTGTGAAGTATCACCTGGAACTATACAAGGCCAACAACGGCCGTAATCCTACCACCAAGATTGCTTCGTCGCTCTTCCAAGAAATATGTTACAACAACAAGGACGGTTTGACGGCCGGTATCATCTGTGCAGGATACGACGAGAAGAACGGAGGAGAGGTCTACAGCATTCCACTGGGTGGTTCCATTCACAAGCACGAGTACGCCATTGCAGGTTCAGGATCGGTGTTCATTTACGGGTGGTGTAAGAAGAATTACAAAGCGGACATGTCCAAGGACGAGACTATTGCTTTCATAAAAACTGCTCTCTCGCAGGCCATCAAGTGGGACGGGTCTTCTGGTGGTGTCATCAGAATGGTGATTTTGACGAAGGAGGGCATTGAAAGGCTCATATTTTACCCTGACGAGTATGTCGATGCTTGATTAAGTACAATTAGAGTCCATTGGTATACTTTTCGTAGATTGCACTAACTGGGTTTAGCTTGGGTAATCACGCTCGAAAGTGAGAAAAAAACGTTAGATTTCGCGATTTTTCACGATCTTGGTAAGCTTTTCAAGCGAAGATCTTAGTAGAACGTTTGAAAAGCGCGTTGATCGGGCCATTGAGAGTTGCTCCATAAGATCCGAAGCGATGTGCTCGACAAGCTCGGACCATGTCAATCTTTCGGAACTATTAACACCGTATTTACTGAAATCTCCAAATCACTATCAGCTCTTCAATGTCCAAACTGTCCCGAAGCACAGCAAGCCATTGATCCACAAAGACCTCCATTGCCGACCGATCACCGTGAAAATCATACATGTTGTAGTTTTGTGCTATGACAAAATACCCGTGCTGGCGATCGAGGTGTTTGTTTACCTCTCAATACCTAAAATCGGTGCTATAGAAAAAACACTGTATGTTTCCAAAGTGGACACGACTGGATGGCACAGGTCACAGGTGAGAACTACTGCTGTCCTCAAAGAGACTCTGGGCTGGTTGTACCGTTACGATGTGAAAAATTACTTGAAGAACCTCAAAGAGAAGCGTGAATACGAGGTTCATTTGAAAAAACACACTCCTTTCAAGTCCCCGCTGCAACGATCCCTGCATATTTTGATCGAAAGGGCAAAAGGAGATTCTAGTTACGGGATACCTCAGCTCAAAAGCTTGGATCACCGCAATTCCATCCCTGATCTCGACCAAATCAATGAGGTAATCACCAAAATTGTTCTCTTCACGAGATCGGAGCCCCAGTATTTGTTTCCAAACTCAGATAAAAACGCCCAAAAACATGTTTTAGGAGACGAACAATTGCTGAGATGGTGGGTCAAAACGATCAACAGTTCAATTGATTCCAATTTCGACCGGATCGATGCCAAATATCTCGATATTTTGAATTCGGAGTCTAGACAGATTTCTAAATTCCTCCCCTCTGCTGACTGGACTATCGGCAACATTTACGCCAAAGAACAGCAGTTGTCTGAGTTAGCAGTCCATAACATTCCACTGTTGCCCGATGATCCTAAGGGTCGGTTTTTGGAGCATTTGGTGGTGGAAAACCGAGCGCGAAAAGTCACTTTGGCTCAGTTTTGGACGGAGTTGGCGATAAGACAGGAATTTAGATTGGGCAGAGTCGTCGGTTTGATCGGAGCTGAAGGTGTGAGTAAGTGCCACGAGGGGCTTTCCATAACTCTCAAGAAAGCCGATTTCGAGAAGTTTCGTAAATCCATCACGGAGGTTGATTACTCGGACCTTGAAGACGTGAAGGGAGTGTTTCGACGTTTGGAGATGGAATTACCAGATGCTGAGCTGTACGTGCAATTTGATGGTGCTCGCGACCCGGAAACACAGCAGGACGGTGTTGAAGTAAGGAAACGTGAGGCTGCTCCTGTGAACGATCTCGGCTCGTTGGTGAAGAGAAAGAAGAAGAAGGGAGAGATTCCGGCTATGACTGATATATTGTTGTAAATGTGTTACCCTCCCAAACTGGTCCGCCAACCAAAAATTACGTTTGTGCGGAATGAATTTAGAAAAAACGGGTTTCGAGAAACTACATTGCGATTGTTTATACACTAATTACGTTGTTTTATTTCCGTGACTCTGCGGTAGACTTGACATCGAATTTGGTACAATTGAAAGCCTGCGAGTTTGCAACAGTAGCTCAAACGAACTCGAGCTTTAAAATCGGCATTAGAACTGAAAAAAGGCGAAGATATAGGCAGCAATCGATAGAAAATACCCGCACACCATGTCCGCTTTGCAAGACTTGATCCCTGTGGTCAACAGGCTACAAGACATCGTCACCAACACTAACTTGACGGACTTAGATCTTCCGCTCTTGACTGTGATCGGCTCGCAATCATCTGGAAAGTCATCGGTTTTGGAGAACATTGTCGGCAAGGACTTTTTACCAAGAGGGACTGGAATCGTCACGAGAAGGCCATTGATTTTGCAGCTGATCAACATCCAGCCTGACGATCCGCTGGTTCACAAAACTGGCTTTGAAACCGATGAGGACCCTTCCGAACTGACTCTCGAGGAGCATTTGAAAAAACGCGGTTCAGATCACATTACTCCAAACGAATGGGGTGAATTCTTGCATCTACCAGGAAAACGGTTCTACAATTTTCAGCAAATCAGAAAAGAAATTGAAAACGAGACTGCTCGTATCGCAGGAAAGAACAAAGGAATCAGCAGAATACCCATAAACTTGAAGGTTTACTCGCCGAACGTTTTGAATCTCACTCTGGTGGATCTTCCTGGTCTGACCAAGATCCCCATCGGCGACCAACCGAGTGACATCGAGAGACAAATCAAGAATCTGTTGTTGGAGTACGTTTCAAAACCCAACTCGATCATCCTGGCGGTCTCTCCTGCCAACGTGGACCTAGTCAATTCTGAATCTTTGAAGCTAGCTAGACAGGTCGATCCTCAGGGAAAAAGAACGGTTGGAATTCTCTCCAAGTTGGACCTCATGGACCACGGAACAAACGCCCTAGACATTTTGACCGGAAAAGTGTACCCTTTGAAGCTCGGATTCATTGGTGTGGTGAACAGATCCCAGCAAGACATCTCTGTCAACAAGTCGCTAGAGGAGAGTTTGCGTTCTGAAGAGGACTTTTTCAGATCGCACCCGGCATACAAAAACATCGCAAATAGATGCGGTACCGCTTATCTCGCCAAGACACTGAATAAGACGTTGATGCATCATATCAGAGAGAGACTGCCTGATATTAAGGCGAAACTCAACACCTTGATGGGCCAGACCGAGCAGGAGTTGGCCTCCTACGGTGACCTGAACGTAGTGTCGAAACAAAACAGAGGCACTCTCATTTTAATGTTGATGAACAGATTTGCCAACAACTTCATCAGCTCGATCGAAGGTAATTCGAGCGACATTAGTACGAAGGAGTTGTGCGGAGGTGCCAGAATCTACTACATCTACAACAACGTGTTTGGAAACTCCCTGCTCTCAATCAACCCAGTCGCGAATTTGCCTGTTCAAGACATCAGAACAGCTATCAGGAACTCCACAGGGCCAAGGCCTTCGCTGTTTGTTCCCGAACTGGCTTTTGATCTCTTGGTCAAGCCTCAAATCAAGCTTCTGGAAGGCCCATCGCATAGGTGTGTTGAGTTGGTTTACGAGGAACTGATGAAGATTTGCCATAACTGTGGCTCGCAGGAACTTGGCAGATACCCAAAGATGCAGACCAAGTTGATTGAAGTTGTGTCTGATTTGCTGAGGGAAAGACTCGGACCAACAACGAAATACGTCGAGAGTCTGATTGAGATCCATAGAGCCTACATAAACACCAACCATCCAAACTTTGTTGGTGCTGCGGCTGCCATGTCCAGTGTTGTTGAGGAAAGACACAAGCAAACTCATGCGGTGAAGGAGCAAAAGATGAAGGTCTCAGAGTCTTTGGGAAAACACTCTCCAAACGGAACTATCGAAAACGGGTCACGTTCGCACAAGCCATCTGATGCTAGCTCCACTGTCGAGGAGCTCAAGGAGTTGGAGAAAAAATCACATTCCCACCAATCACCAACTCACACAGGAAACGATAAAGATTCGTTCCTAAACTTCTTCTTTGGAAAAGACCAAAACCAGACACAGGACCCATTGCCTGGAGAAGCTGCCGACTCGATGAGCTACCAGGCTGAGTCAGACACGTTGCAATTCCATCTTCCTTCTCAATCCCCGATCGAACAGAGAATGGAGCAGATCAATCTGAAGGAAGAGGAAGACTTGAGCGAAAGAGAACAACTGGAATGTGAATTGATCCGCAAACTCATCATCTCCTACTTCGGCATTGTCAGAGAAATGATCCAGGATCAGGTCCCTAAAGCAATCATGTGTTTGCTTGTCAACTTCTGCAAAGAAAGCGTCCAAAACGTCTTGGTCCAGAAGCTGTACAAAGACACGTTGTTTGATGAGTTGTTGTATGAGGACGAAAATCTGAGCCAGGAAAGAGAGAAGTGTGAAAAGCTCTTGGCCACTTACAGAGATGCTGCGGCTGTAATCAGCGAGGTTGTCTGATGCAAGCGGTCTGTTTCGTGTGAGTCGTGTACCCTGTTGCTTTTCTATGTCTTGTAAGTAGAATACATATACCAAATCACCAGTAACAGGTTGAGTTGTTTTCGTAATGGTTGATTATGTCAGCCGATATATTTAAAGAACGCGATAATTTAAAAGTAAGATGGCGAAGACATATCAAATCAACGAAATTTCCAAAAGAAGGAGAATAAACTTGGTTAGTTTTTCTGGGTTGTCTCAGCAGGTTATGACAATTCCTGGGTTGTGGGAGAAACTCGCAGAGTTCGAAACCGGAGATGAGAGACTCCCGTTTAGAATATACGCTAAAGAGTTTTTCTTGAAGAACAACCGAAATTTGAGGGTGGGAGTGGATATGTTCATGTGGTTGTTTGAAATGACTCAGATCCCAGCTGCTTATAAGACCTCAAACTCAACTGTTGTCTCGGACGACAAGCTTTTGTTGAACGTCAGTGCGAGGTTGCGCGAGCTTATCCGGCTGAACGTCTCGTTTGTGTTTGTATTTGACGGGAAATTTAAAATCCAGAAGAAGAGATGGGGGCAAGCTGCGCAGTCCTTAGGACCGGGGGAGGATTATTACGAGCAATATTTGGCGACGAACGAGTTGATCAAGACGAGCGGTGAACTGGGAGAGATGGACGACTTCGGTTATGTTGGAAAGGTGAAGTCTTTGTTAGATTTGTGGAACATTTCTTATATCGATGCCGCAGGTGAGGCCGAGGCCGAATTGGCGAGATTGAACGATTGCGGAGTGATTGATGCTTTGATCACCAACGACAGCGACAGCTTTATGTTCGGTGCCAAAACGGTCTTGAAGAACTTCTCCCGGTGGCTTTCAGATGCTCCGGCCAGTCAGACTGTGGTTACCAGAGGGGAAAGACCGGAGTCTGAATTCTATGTGACCCCGTTTAGGATGGAGAAGATACAACAGATGACCGGGCTCGATCGGACTCGTATAATCTTTGTTGCTTGTTTGAACGGCAGTGATTTCAGTGGTGGTGCTTTAGGGCTAGGGATCAGCAGATGCGTAGCCCTTGCCCAAGTAGGAACCAGCGCCAGTGACTACTCGGGCAAAGTTGATTTTGCAGAAAAAATGAGCTCGATTTACGTTCCGCCTACTTCCTTTGGGTGTTTGAACGCGCAAATTCTTTTTGAAAAAAGTGAAAGAGACAAGAAATTACTGGAATTGAACCAGATTTTGCGAGATGAAGTTGATCAGAACGGCAAACTTATTTTCGGAAGGGCCTACAACGGCGAGATTGTGCTCCCAAATGATTACTACGTCATGCTGCATTTCTACCCATTTTTGTGTCCATTTATCTACAAATTCTCACTTTTTGAGACCAATCATGCGGACTTGGTCGAGAAGACGCGACTGTCTTTTTCCAGACTTCCACAGCCAAACTCGCTTTCTGATGATAGCAATGCCGATTGTTTCAGTCTCAAGCGTGGTAATAACCACGGACAGATCTGTTACTCTGTTTTCCGGGGAAAAACTCTTGAAGAAGACTTGATAGAGATATTGAAAGAGGGCTACGAAAATTCGATGGCATGGTTTGAGAAGCCGGACTTTATCAAAATGTGTCTCATTGCACTCCCCATAGGCAGATCGGTTCGCTTGTTTTTGCTACAACACTTGAGCGAATGCTACATGTTGAAGGTGGTCTACAACTTCGACAAGTTCAACGAGGACGCGCCGTTGTATGTTGAAGGGTTCAAAACTCTGAAACTTCCGGCAAAGAGACGGTCAGAAGACTCTTACGAACCGCGATGGACTGAGGAGCAATTTCAGATTAAATATAACAGGGAATCGATTTTCAACAAATATCTGGTTCCTCCGCACGAGTCCGAGTTGTACGACGATGATTATCATTTGAAAGAAAAAAGGACTCAGCTGGATTATGTCTGGCTCCCGAAACACTTACTGATGGTCTCCAAACATGGGCGGAAACTGATAGAAGAGTACGAGGCCCGCATTGCTTTAACGCAGTCGCCGAAGAAAACCTCACCGAGCAAGCGGTCACCTAAAAGAAAGCTGAATCCGCAATCCACGACTCTGGACAATTTGCTGAAGTCGCCTATGAAACTCCGCCGCTTCAGTAGCGCATACTCTGAGAAATCAATGCTTCCAGAGAGTGCAGACACATCTCCAACTAAACTATGGGATAACAAAGGAAGTCAGAGTTTGACTGGTTCTCCGACAAAGAGAGGTCGAAAGCTGCAACTGGACGATCTGAGAACGCCGTTGAAGTTTTCTGCTCCAGCGACGAAGTCCCCGGAGAAAGCACAAAGGAAGCTAGACTCATTTTCCAAAACGGACGGAACCCCGGTGAATATGGAAGTGGTTGACCTGACGACTCCTCCAAGCGAGCCTGAACCGTTGGCTCGCCAACTTTTCAACGAACCGTCTCCTTCGCGCTTCGTTCCCTTGGGTGATACCATTTTCCTGGATACCACTTTTAGCTCAGACGAAGATAACGACGAAGTTCAGCAGTTGGAGACCGACATCGCCCGTGTTTTTCGAAACCAGTGAAAAATTTAGCCCCGCAACCTTATCCCCACGAATACTTCCTAATCGGGAAACTGTGTCTGGTTTAAAATAAAATAAGGGTCCTGAGGCTTTTTCCTGCAGGGAAAACGTCAAGTTACAAAAAAAGCAATCACGAGAATCAGCAGGATAATATTTTTTGCTCGACAGACTAGAAACTGAACTATCAAAACATCAAATTTCATTGTGAAATTATAGAAATTTCGAGTTGTTTTGTATCATTTACAAGGATCGCAAGCAGACTTGGTCAAAAAGTTACGAAATCCCGACAGATATCATCGTTTCACCGGTGCAGCGCCAGACCGCAATCGAACGAAACGCCTAGTAAACAATGTCGCAAGAGCAAAATTATTACCAACAGCAACCACAACAAGGTTTTAGCAGCGTCCCTCCAAGTTACAACCAGCAGACTTACGAGCAACAAAACAATGCCGAGAATGGGTTATCGGCCAGCGAGAAGTTGGATGCAGATTACAAGTATGACAGGCCTCCCCAGCCTGTCCCAGGCCAGAACACTTTTGATGAAACTTTTAAGGTAGAAAAGCCCAAGTACAACGACCTCCCGTTCGCTGTGCTGTTCATTGCAACTGTGGCAGGGTTTTTCGTAGTCGCCGGAATCACCTTCAGATCATACGCTCAAACATACTCGTACCAAGGGTCCTCGATATACAACTCTTCAAACTCGTTCTCGCTCAACACCAACACCGTTGTGTTGTTTGTGTTTGTGATTGTTTTGAGTTTGGTTTTGTCGGTGCTGGTGCTTGCTCTGGCCAGATGGGCCCCACGTCGGTTTATCACCGCCTCCCTCATAGCAAACGTGGTGATGGGATTGGGAACTGCAATTTTCTATCTCGTGGAAGGCTATTGGTCTGCAGGAATTGTGGCTTTGGTGTTCACAGTTATCTCGGCATATTGTTTCTACTCCATGAGGAGCCGGATTCCTTTCAGCGCTACCGTCCTCACTATCGTGATCGATGTGATGAAGTCTCAGCCCAGCACCTGGATCATTTCTCTAATTGGGTTGATCCTGATGGGCTGCCTCTCTACTTTGTTCACAGCTACCATCGTTGCTACCTACATGAAATGGGGAGATGAGTCAAGTTCCAGTTACAATCACGCCAAACTTATTGGCTTGCTTGTTTTTGTGTTTTTTGCTGGATACTGGATGTCGGAGGTTTTGAAAAACGTTATCCACGTGACGGTTAGCGGAATCTACGGAACATGGTACTACCTCTCACGCTCTGAAGGGGGGATGCCAAGATTTCAAGCTCTGGGAGCCCTCAAAAGAGCCTTGACTTACTGCTTTGGATCCATCTGCTTTGGCTCTCTGTTAGTCACTTTCATTCAACTGTTGAGACAATTCGTCCAAATCGTGAGACAGAATGCCATGAATAACGGAGAAAGCTTTGCAGCTTGTTTACTGCTGTGCGCAGAATGTCTAATATACGTCGTCGAATGGTGCCTGCGGTACTTCAACCACTACGCATACTCTTATGTGGCCCTTTATGGAAAGAGCTATCTCAAGTCCGCCAGAGACACTCATTATATTTTTACGCACAGGGGAATGGACGCTCTTGTGAACGACTGTCTTATCGGAACGGCCTTGGGAATGTTTTGCACATTCGTTGGACTCTTCGCTGCTCTGTTGTCGTACTTGTATCTGAGGTTGACCAAGCCCGGTTACAACACCGACGGCGATTACTACGCTCCCGTTGTCGCCTTCACGTTTGTGGTTTCGATGCAAATCTGCAATGTGATGAGTTCAACTCTCAAATCTGGAACTTCAACCTTTTTTTTGGCATTGGCTAAAGATCCTGAAGTTTTCAGAGCAAGTTATCCTGATAAATACGCGGACGTGTTCAGAGACTACCCTGAGGTTCAAAACAAGATCGAGACCGGTAATTGAGGTGATAAGAATTCAGTTGTTGATTTTATTGCAAGATCGATCGTCGAAAAGTTTCCACCATCTCGAAATCAGCACAGCTCAGTGAGCTTGACCGCGTGTTAACTTCCCCCGCCCGCTTTTGATTGGGTCATTTATACATTTAAGTAGCGATTTTTATCTGAAATATCTGTTTCCACTCTTCTTTGAGTTACGCACGATTGATTTTACTCGAGTACGCGTATGATGAGAGCGAAGACCGATTGATCTAAAAAAGATGCAGCCACTTCCTTCACGCTATCGTGAGTCTTGATAGGCTGTTAAGCTGATTCGAATTATCAGATTCCCCTCCTTACCGATACCAGCCGGACGGCAGAAGTCTGTTTCAGCCTAACCTCACTCGTGAGCCCTCACTTCCCAAACCGTTTAATTCTGCTGCATGCAGATCTGAGGCTACAGCCTTCTTATGCATTCTCTTCTGTCGGCTCGGTCAGGGAGACATTTTTTTCGCCGTGCGGCGTTCTTTTTGAGGATCGGTGGAAAAAGTGTCATCCGAGACAGCCGTTTCGGGGGGTTGGCACTGGAGAGAATGACTTGGATCTAGTATTTACGCGCAAATTTCAAGGCGGCGGCGGCCATCAATGGGGGGAAGGTCCTGCGGTCAGCAGACAGTACCGGGACATTCGGCGAAACGAAGGGAGAGCGAGGAAAGCCCGCTAATAGATCACCAGGTGTTAGGGAGTAACCAGACAATTTCAGGCTGCAGAATGTGACACGACCTGATGGCAGAATGGGTAGGCAGGCACACACGATGATTCTAGCAAGCGAGGGCGCCATCATCAGCATACGTAAAGTACCCCAGTAGGAGAGAGTGGGGCCAATTGCAAAAATAGACATACCTACTGCTCGACTGGAGCTAAGCTCATCACTTTGAGGCGACGTTGAACCAGCACAAACGGCCTTTACGGTCAAGGGTCCCCCACGGCGTTTCCAGGAATCTAGCTACATCGCAAGGCAAGAACCGTCCCATGAACAGCCGCAGTATACACCGCACGAGGCTGTCGCCGGCACGGTGGGCACAATAGTATCTTTCAGCGGTAGGGAATTTGAGAACATTGTTAGTGCCCGCCCACCGGACAGGGTTCAAGGCAGGGCCGGCTCGGTGATCGGTTTGGCGTCTGAGATATTTTTCCTTGAACCTGAATAGCACCTGCATGAGAACAATAAAAAATGCGCGAGGCAGAGTCTTGAACAATAGAAAAAGGAAACCATACACCTGTTTAAAAAGAGCTCACTAATTGACCGAATTGCCCCCAATCTTTCATATAAATAGATGATTGCATGCTCCCTTCTCTCTTGAAGTTATCAAGTTAGTTTATTAGAACAGTATCAATTGAACCCTGATTAGCTTTCAAAATATAGAGCTTCTATAATAATAGCAATGTCAGAAGAACAAATAGATTCTCCATCATCGAGTGTGCATGAGTTCGTCCCTGCTACCGACTCAGGAGACCTCACACCAACTCAATTGGAGACAACAACTACCAACAATGAACTAAAGTCAACTCACTCGAGACTCAGCGGACTCGCTAGATCAATTACCCAAGGTCGCGAGGAGGAGGAAGAAGATAGACTCAAGCTGCAACAGCTCATCAGTAATCGTTCTGAAGCTGTGGAAAAGCTCGTTAGTCGCTATGACACCGGTTACGGAGGACTGGGACCGCTTGAGCAGCCAATAGATCAAGAGAAAAGCGTCAGCGAGTTTGTTGCTGATCCTGAGGGAGACTTCAACGAAGCTGACGAATGGAAATACCCAATCGACCAAGAAACTCAAATGAGAATTGTTGTGTTCGTCGATGGTGATAAATCAAACCCTCAAAACTGGTCTCCAGCCTACAAATGGTTCCTTACTCTTTTGTTGGGAGCCGTCTGTTTTGCAGTTGCTTTTGGCTCTGCCGTGGTGACTGGTGCCATTGGTGGTGTCATGAAGACCTTTAATGTTTCGCAAGAGGTTGTCATTCTTACCGTTACTCTATTTGTCCTTGGTTTCGGTTTCGGTCCACTTCTTTTTGCTCCATTGTCTGAAGAGTTCGGAAGAAAAATCGTTTACTCTACCACTTTGTTCGTCGCCGTCATCTTTGTTATCCCATGTGCTGACGCTAAGAACATTGGAACGCTACTGGTGTGCAGACTCATCGATGGTCTCGCATTCTCGGCACCTATGTGTTTGATTGGAGGAAGTCTTGCTGATCTTTTCAAGGCGGAAGAGCGTGGTCTCGCCATGACTGTGTTCTCTGCCGCTCCTTTCCTTGGTCCAGTCATTGGTCCTTTAGTGGGTGGTTTCGTTGGAGATAACATTGGATGGAGATGGAACTACTGGATCTTTTTGATTTTCAGCGGTTGTATCTACGCATTCATGCTTGTCTTCATGCCAGAAACTTCTCACAATCAACTTTTGAAGGTTAGAGCCAAGAAACTCAGAAAGCTCACTGGTGATGACAGATACAGAGCTTTGGTTGAGTTGAGAGTCAGAACTGCAAAACAAATGATGGAAGAAACTGTGATGAGACCCCTTATCCTGTTGTCAGAAGTTATCGTGTTCTTGATCACCTTGTACATGTCGATTGTCTATGGATTGTTGTACATGTTCTTCTTCGGATACCCAGTTGTCTACAGTGAAGGTAAAGGTTGGTCCGATTCGAAGACTGGTTTGATGTTCATTCCAATAGCCGTTGGTGTCTTGGGCGCCTCGCTCTGCTCACCATTCATCAACAGAGATTACAACAGGAGAGCCCAAAAGTACCGTGACAGAGGTGAAATACCGCCTGCCGAACTTCGTTTGATCCCAATGATGTTTGGATGTTGGTTTGTGCCTGCTGGTCTGTTTTCCTTTGCATGGTCTTCTTATCCACGTCTTTCGTGGGCCGGTCCATGTATCTCTGGACTCGCTTGTGGATTTGGATTCAACATGTTATACAATCCAGCCAACAACTACGTTGTGGACTCTTACCAGCACTATGCAGCCTCTGCATTGGCTGCAAAGACGTTTGTGAGATCTATTTGGGGTGCTTGTGTTCCTTTGTTCACCATTCAAATGTACCACAGATTGGGATACGAATGGGCCTCATCCTTGATGGGTTTCATCTCTCTTGCTTGTTGCGCCATTCCGTTCGCATTCTTCATTTATGGTGCAAGAATCAGAGCTTGGAGTAAGTATGCTTACGCTCCAACAAGTGCTCCAGCTGACAATGCATCTGGAGTCTCTGATCCAAGCAAAGAGTAAACTCAGCCTAAGGTTTACTCATCCAGCACCCTAATATCTCATTCTAATATTCCCCTCACTTGAATTTTATTCAAGTATATATTTAACATTTCAGGACGTTTCCTAGATAACAGTCCTTTGAGCTTTTTGGCATAATTTTTCCTGGCCTTTTAAGTATCTTTTTTGATTCTTTGATGCCCTGAATACGATTTTCATTTATGAGTACTTTTGACGTATTGATCTAATAAATCCTTTTATCCGAAAAACCCTAAACTTCGCGGCGTTGTCCTTTCCAAAATAGGCAACTTGTGGAGAGGGTCCAATAAGGAAAGAGCTCAACTAAATTTCACTGCCTGGGAGTCTGGGCTGCGGTGTGGAGCTCTTCCAACCGGTGAAGACCGTAAACCGGCGCCAGTTACCTCTGCTTCAGCCTTGTTTGACAGGAGGCCAAGGGGCCGTAAGCAAATCCTTCTTGGCTCGGCAGTAGAAAAGATTACGCATTAGTAAGACACTCCTAAGTAACAGCTCGGCTCCGGATATCCTGAGAGACTGTTGGAAACCACGGGAGCAAGAAAGGGCGCTTCCAAACATCCCGAGCAGACCAGATCGCCAAAGGTGCTTGATGGCGATTCATACTTGGTGTAAAGATGAATCTGAAACTTTTTTTAGCTCAACATCTTAGATTTTCGGTGCAAGGATGGGAAGCTAAAAGAAGATCTGCAGACGGAAAATCATCTTTGAAAGCGCCAAGCCCGAGGCTGGGACGGCCGTTTCAGGGACCACGACGACATAATCGGTAAAGGGTAAAGGGGAGAAGGGTTTCAGATTTGAAAAATGTATAATAGCGGTGGCTAGGGTTACGTTGGTCACTGGGTTTGGTTGAGCTAGGACAGCAAACGCAAACATGCCTGTGCGGATGCGAAAGTGATCTGTAATTTGAGGGTATTAGGAAACTTGAATTCCACCCGTGTTTGCGGTGAACCCGACATCCGATACCGAAATCCGTGACGTCCTTAATTCCTAGAGGCTGAGCCTACTTAGCTGACCGCGCGGATTCCGCGGCCCTCGCGGCCCCCGTATTCCCCGCCCCAAGCCGGACTGCCAAAACCGGGTTCAAGCGGACCCTGCTCACCGACGAACACGCTAGAACCAGTCGAGAGGCCTGCGGCGGAAGTTGTATGGGCCGCACAAAGCGGACCCTGCCAAGAAAAATTCTCATCGAAAACGCTAGCGAGAAAGGAGGTTGCGGGAAATCTTGCATAAAAAACAAACGTGTTTGTTGGTTTGCAGCCAGGAACAATAGTTGCTTGAATAGATACCGTATTCTGTTGCTGGGGAGAGACCGCGAAGTAGTTGCTTGGGTTCGAGGTGCGTCCGGCTATGTACGTTTAGCGGAGCGTTATTTTGCGCCATTTTACAGGACGGTGCTGCATGAAGGGTGCGGTGTTGTGCGGTTGTCGAGGCGCAAGTGACAAGGTAAGGACGGCATGCGTGCGTGGTTCGTGCGAGCGTTTTTTTTCTTGGCTGGACCCCCTGCCGAAACCCCTAGGGTACCTCGGGTGTTTGCCCGCCCGGAAATTCCCCCCTCCTGTCATGGCTGATTTGCTGATGCTTAGCCCCAGGCTTGGCCCTCGGCTTGGCTTTTTGGCTCGGTTGATAGTCGGTTTGCACAATCGTGTATTTATAATGATCTGGGTTGCCGAGGGGGGTTTCTGGTATAATTTTACAGTGGACTGCACTTGAAATGAAAATAGTTATCTTTGGATTTTAAGCACCCAGAGTCCGCTTTGATTTTGGCCTTTATAGAACATGTCAGACGCTCTGCTTCTGCTTAACGCTTCCGCTCGCAGCCTCCATCAGATGAACCATTACGACTCTGGACTCCTGGACGAGCGTCAGCATCCATCGGGATCCGGAATTCAGCTCCCGAGCCTCAACTCGATTCTGTCCAAGATCCAGACGGAGCAGAAACAACAACCATATGTCATCGGTCCGACCGTCAGTTCGGGCCCTCAGATCCAACAGGTCCAACAAATCCCGCAGGCTCCTTCATTCACTCACGACTCTCCGATGCTACTATTGAGCCCAAACGCAAAGCCGGCGCCTCCGATGCAGCTCCCACATCACAACTTCTCTCTACCGGCTCCACAGTTCATCATCTCTTCCAACTCCGCAACGACTACCTCTTCCGCATCTTCTTCCGCATCCTCGTCTGTCTCGTCGCCAGACGATCGTGTCCACCAGAGCACCGCTTCTGTCTCTACGCATCCTCCGATCTACCTTGTGCAATCGCAATCCACCTCTGCGTTCCCGGTGCCCACTCTTAGAGCCCCAATTCCCTTGTCCGGAATCACTACTTCGCAGCACACCTCCTCGAATCCTTACTTAACAGAGGGTACTGCCATCAGCAGTAAACAGGATAAGCTGTCTGCGGCCATACGCAGATACAAATGCAAAGTCTGCGATAAGACTTTCACCACTTCCGGACATTTGGCCAGACACACCCGCATACACACGGGGGTCAAGAACCACGTTTGTCCCTACGAGGGTTGCGGTGCGAGGTTTTCCCGACAAGACAACTGTATGCAACACTACAAGACGCACTCCAACAACAAGAAAAATAGGAAGAGAGGCAAGAGCTTGTAATCTTACTGAACGGACCTTCTGGAGCGACTTTTATGACTTGATTTTCTGTATATCTTTATTGCTGGTGTTTGTTTCTAATACATGACCTTACGGTGTTTTACGAGGGTTAATTTAATAGCCAAGCTTCGGCAAGCTGCTGGTGCCTAATACTTTCGGCCACAAGCTCGGCTCATCTTCGGTTCCCCTTTCACGCTCTCCCCGGCGCCCAGTTGACAGCTGATTGCTGCGCGCGCGCGTTCGCGCAGATCCCTCCCTACAGTCAGCATCTACTGGGCCCGTTGGAACCCGTACGGCAGTAAAGGGTTCAGCGAGTTTTTTTTTCCGCGGTACGTCCGTTCTCGAGGTATGACTTGCCGGGAGCCGGGAGCCGGGAGCCGGAGCAGACGCAAGAGTGGAAGGAAAGGTAACAGCGAGAATGAACAAACGCCTAGGCACGACTTGAAGAAGTTCGTCGGAAATCACATGTTTGATGTGGATCGCCCAATGATTTCCATTAGTCAAGCATTGTCGTTTCTTCCGGCCAGCTGAATCATCCGATCTTCTGGGATCGTGCGTTTTTTTCTCTGCCTTGAAAATGAAAAATATGACTGGGGATTTTTTTGAACATTTCTGTATGCTTATCGGCCTACGAAGTTGAGCAGTCCTGTAGTGTCAGAAAGTGTGGCACCTAGAAATTGAAGCAGCCATTCATCGAGAGTATGCCTGAAAGTGTTTTGAACAGCGACGAGCCCATCAGGGTCCAGATGGAAAAACTTGTGAAGCAAAAACAGCTGGAAATTACACAAGGAATAGAATCCCTCGACACGAAGAAGTTTAGAGTAGACGAGTGGACTAGGGGCTCCAACGGAGGAGGGGGGAGATCCATGGTCTTACAGGAGGGCACTACTTTTGAGAAAGCCGGAGTTAATGTCTCGGTGGTTCATGGAGAGTTGCCACCGCAGGCCATCGAGAAGATGAAGGCTGACCACAAGAACATCAAACCGGATCCCTCGGGAACGGTGAGGTTCTTTGCGTGCGGATTGAGTTTGGTTATCCACCCGTGGAACCCCCACGCGCCAACGACGCATGCCAATTACAGATACTTCGAGGTGATGAACCATGATGGGTCGACGCAGACCTGGTGGTTTGGAGGGGGAGCCGACCTGACTCCCTCCTACTTGTACGAAGAAGACTGCAAGCTTTTCCACGGCCAGCACAAACAAGCCTTGGACAAGTACGATCCCGAGTTGTATCCAAGATTCAAAAAGTGGTGCGACAAATATTTCTTCATCCCGCACAGGAACGAAACTAGGGGTGTGGGGGGAATATTTTTTGACGATTTCGATCAGTTCCCGGCTCAGGAGTGTCTTTCCATGGTGGAGTCGTGTTTTGACGCATTTTTACCAGCCTATCTGCCTCTTGTTGAGCGCAGAAAAGACTCTGCCTACACAGAGGCAAACAAACAGTGGCAACAGGTGAGAAGAGGACGGTATGTCGAGTTTAACCTGGTTTACGACAGAGGAACCAAGTTCGGGTTGCAGACTCCTGGATCCAGAATCGAGTCGATTCTCATGAGTCTTCCGCTGACCGCGTCGTGGATGTACGATCACCATCCGGAAGAGTCCTCAGAGGAGCAGAGTCTGCAGAGTGTTTTGCAGAACCCTGTCGACTGGGTTTGATAGATTGTAGAGATGAGTAATGAAAATATCTGGAAACCGGAAAGTTGGGAATCCGTATTGATAAAAATCAGATATGCCGGAAACAGCACTTTTTTTTTTCCACCAGCCGGCGATTGACGATAGGCCCCCCCTACAAGGCTTAGTGTGACCCGGGAAGTATCCCAGAACGGCGAGTTTGCGGAACACGAGGAAGGCGTGACCTTGTCGAAGAGCCCACGGCAAGCTGGTTCTGCGCTCTCAGTGTAGCTAACTAGAAGGACCAATGCCATCTGGGCAATCTTTACTAAGATAAATCTCTGTGCTGCCCCTTTTCATCGCCGAGCGAGTCTCCGGTCAGACACCGGAAACCGAGCGAAGCCCCGCAGCCCCTGACAATAGAGCGCAGGACGGTAATCGCAAAAAAAAAAAGCTTCGTGTGATGAGAATTCCAGCTCACACAAAGACGCAAAAGATGCTTAGTATTCGCAGGAGGGGACTGTTGCTAATCGAGAGCTCAGACCAACAACTTGGTACGTGAAGCGTGGCGAAGTTTTAGATGCAAGAGCCTGAACACACCAGCATAAACCAGTTTGATTAGCATAGTTCTCTGTCTCTCTGGTCATAGGGAGATATGAAGACTCTAAGAATGTTTCCCAGATTGCCGGGAGGCGCGGCGAAGTTGGTTCCAAGAAGACGCAAATGCGTTCTGCTGCTAGTGCTCGTATGTCTGATGCAGCTTTTGATGCTCAACTTCTACGAATCTCAGACCCATTTAGACATGCTGAACGAGGTGTCTGAGTTCCTCAAAATGACCTCTCTCACCACCAGTGCCAAAGACTTTGTCCAGGGTTTCGAGCACAAGCTGCGCGGGATGAACCTCTCGCTTGACTACAACCGATACTGGAAGTTCTACAAGGAGCTCAACAATAGCAAGCTCCGATTCAACGTCAACACGTATCAGGAGCTGCGAAAACAGAAACACCTGTTTGATCCGCGAATCACATACTCGGTTTATCTCAACTACATCAGAAAGCAGTACGAGACTGTGAACCCGTGGAACGTGGATGACTCGGAAGACACAAACGTCCGTGTCCCGTTCTCGTGGCAGGATTGGGTGGATCTGTCTGCGCTGAACAAGTACCTGGTATATTCGGAAGAGGAGAAACCGACCTGCAAAGACATCATCACCAAGGGAATCGACTACTCACCAGATCGGAAGGTCCGGAATCTGAGGAAACAGTTTGACAAGACGTGTGTTGACAACGCAATGTACCAGGGCCCGACCTCGAAACACCTTCTCCCCGGCTTCAACTTTGTGGACCGTGCAGGAAAAAGAACGTTCCTGGAGAAGAAAATTCATGCCAAGTCGTACCTTCTGTCGGGAGCTCCGATCCCCAACTCTATCATCTTTCTAACTGAAAACGGAACGTACGAGGTGTATCCAGAAGAGGACAGAACCATGATGGACAGCGGGCTTTACCAGGATTACGTCAAGGAGAACCAGGAGTCCGAGTATATTGCTGATCCAATCAACGAGCTCCGCTTGCTCACCCGGACGATCCCCGCACGTAAGCCTGAGCTGGATTTTGACGAGATCCTCGTTGCAGAGAACAACTACCAATACACCATACCGATTGAAAACTTCAAGTACGATTACAAGTCGATCATCAAGGACTACGAGTCCCGGATGGACACGCTCACCAGAAAGGAGGTGAACCACTTGAACTCGTTGAAGTACTCCGAGTCTCTGAGCGACAACGGGTTATCCAAGTCGTTCAAGGAGGTGAACCTGAACTGGCCTGCGAGCTACCAGGGCCACAAGCTGCAAGAGAACGGAGGCCACTACGACTACCGGTTCTTCAACGGTCTGCTGACCGAGTCTAAGATCAACGAGTTTGACGACATAAACGAAAAAAGGAAGATCATCTTGCACAGAATGATTCACACCTGGTTGCAGTTCACGTATAAAGAAGGAATCGTGTCCTTCATTGCTCACGGATCGCTGCTCAGTTGGTACTGGGACGGACTTGTTTTCGAGTGGGACAACGACATCGATGTCCAGATGCCAATCATGGACCTAGACAAGTTTTCTCTGCGATTCAACAATTCCATGATCGTGGAGGACTTGACGTACGGTTACGGCAAGTACTTCATAGACTGCGGCTCGTTCCCGACACACAGAAAGAAGGGTAACGGAAAGAACAACATCGACGCCAGATTCATTGACGTCGATAACGGCCTGTACATAGACATCACAGGCCTGGCGCTGACAGATACGGCCAAGCTGCCCGCCCGGTTTGAGAGAGAGTGGAGAATGATACAGAAGAGCGCCAAGTCGGATCCCTTGGTTGAGGAGAAGAATCAAAAGGACGCTGGCTTGCTCAAGCGAGGACTGACGCTGGACACAGCCGGATCAGAGCATGTTCCCCGTGAGGACTCCGCAAAAAAGGACCTCAGACAAGGGGTCAAGAGAAAGGTCAGCATTGCAGCCAAAACCGAGCTGCCTTCCAACGAAGCCCTGGCCAGAAATGAGAAGTTGCAGATCTACAATTGTCGGAACAACCACTTCTATTCTTACTCCGAGTTGTCGCCAGTGAGACTGTCGATGATGGAGGGTGCACCGTGTTTCGTTCCCAGTGACTTTGCAGCTGTTCTGAAGTCGGAATATTCGAGCGGTTTGAAACGGTTCCTCTTCAACAAACACCTGTACCTCCAGGACCTGCGATTCTGGATCCCGGTTTCTCTGGTGCAGGCTGAGGTGCGCAAGATCTCGGGGTCCAGCGTTCGACTCTCCAAAATGATGAGTTTCTACAAGGAACACGAGGTGGAAATGCTGCTAAAGCTCCTCGAGGAGGAGGAGGTATTGAAAGAGTTTTTCCTTACTTTCGAAACCACAAGTTTGCACACTAGAGAGATGGAGTTGCTTGCCCAGATAAACGGCGGAGACGAGTCCAAAGAAAAGGAGTACAGGAATCTGATAGCTAGCTACAAGAGTCTGCGAAAGCCCATCAGAAAAGACCTGTTCAATTACCTAAACGAGCTGGACAAGCTACAGCGGTCGGAAAAACTCATCTTGCAAGACTACGAACGGGCCAGCTCCCAAAATGAAGGGTTTTACTACGTCCAAGAGGACCCAGTGAAGAAGCCGCTGGCAATCAACAAAGCTGGCGACAGTCTGAAAAAGCTTTTAGGCAAGGACAAGTCCGTCAAGTCCGTCAAGTCCGACAAAGCACCGACTGAAGAAGAACAGGAGGACTCCGAGGAAAACCCTGTAGCTCCCAACCAGAGTGGGGGCCGTATCACGGGAGTCAGCTACGGAAATCCTGGTATCAGGAGGATTCATCGCACGAATAAGAACAAAAACAAAGACTCGGCCGAAAAGGCTGATTAGATTGGGCATCCGGTAATGTTAGATAAAGTGTCGCTGTCTTAGTAATATACCAAAACATTAGTCATAGAATGCGGTGGATCGCGGGCAAGATTTATGCAGAAAGCTACTCGTAGTTCTTCCAGAACGGGTCGTTAGATAACTCCTCTATACTGACCTGGTTGACGAACCTAGCCCCCTTGTCATCCAGGTCCCAGAAGTAAAGAGTGGTGAAGTTTTCGAATGTTCTCAAATACTCCAGAACCTTGTGATAATTTAGTCCAACTTGCTTGGTTCCGTGTGAGTCGTCGCTCAAACAAAGACGACCCTTCTTGCTCAGAATCAGGTCGACAATGTCTCTTTTTGGATACGGAGTGGGCCACCCTTTGCGGATAGCTGCCGAATTCAGCTCCACCAAACCTCCTTGCACCAGTATCAGATCGAGAGTTTCGTTGATCACGGCCCAAACGTCCGGCCAGTCTCTGGCCATGTCGATCTCAGAGAGCTTTTTGTTGGTGATTTCGCAAACGTCCTGTTCCGGTGACTCGAAAAGACGTATCAGGTCGAAATGTCCGACAACCTCCGGTTCCAGCTTTCTCACCATTTTTTGCAGCTGCACGAAATAGGCCAGGTAGTAATCTTTCAGTAAGAGCGTCCCCTTGGCAGCGAGCCACGAGTCTCTGTCGAAGTCGAGCGGGTGCGAGTTCAGATGATGAACGGAGCCGACGACCACGTCTGGTTTGAGCTGTTTCTTCAGCTCGCACGATCTGTCGAGATGGACGTCGTCAATCCCTCCCTCTGTCTCAAACCCCACTAGTATCTTGACTCTGCTAGAATGATCATTGTTGACTCTCTGCTTGATCTCCAGAGCGTGTTTGTAATAGGACTCAAAGTTGCTGACCAGGTTGTCGGGTGTATAGTTTTTCTCAATCTCCTCCGGATACAGCCACGAGGCCGAGTATCGGGGAATGTGTTCGGTCAGACAGTATGTTTGGAAGTTCATCTCAACGACTTTCGCAACAACCTCCTCCAGGGTATCCACCGCGTGCGAAACATACTGGCCGCTGTGCGAGTGGTGAGAGTGGACCATTGTGAGAAAATCCGGATAGCTGTCTCCGAATTAATAGAGTTGTCCAATTGGGTATATAAAGTTTGTTGGTCTAGATAAGAATTTATAGAGCCAAAAATTTCACCGAGAATTAAGTTTTTTATCACCAAACCCGGAGTCTTTTTTGTCTTTGGGAGACTCTCCACTTCACGTAGTACGCGTAAACCACGCCGAGCGCAGTTCCACCCAAATGCGCAGCGTAGTCAAATGACCCCCATCTCAGCAGACAGCCCGCTAAGTTGTAAGCGGTGAATCCTAGAAGAGCCATTTGAGCACCGCCCGGAATCGGGATAACAAAAAGGGCAACACCAGCCTTGGGGAACAAAGTGGCAAAGGAGGCAAAAATACCCGAGATGGCTCCAGAGGCTCCAAGAGACATCCCGTAGCTCTTGGTGGCAAAACTGTACACGATAGAGGCAAACGAAGAGCCCACTCCCGAGATCAGATACAAGGAGGTGAAGTTTTCCACGCCCAAAGCTTGAATAATGGTAGGTGCAAACGAGAACAAACACGACATGTTGAGCAGAAAGTGGAAGAACTCCTGGTGACTGAACGAGGAGAATAGAAGCGACCATTGGGTCTTTCTCGTGGAGCTTCTATCTAATAGGAAGTAATCATTGAGGATTCTGTAGAGACGAGCGCTGCTTGTACGAGCATACCAGAGTCCGAAAACAGCTGCGTTGAGACCGATTATACCGTAAACAAGGACCATCGGTTGTTTCTTGAAGTATGCCATGGGGGTGTATGCAAATAGATATGGAGTTAGGAAGTAGCATCCTGCCGAGAAACCCGCAGTGAACAGGAACGGCTTTAGCAACGACCCATATGATCTGTTGAACTGTTGTTTTCTCAACTGATGGCTCAGCTGGTGGTGGGTGGCGTAACTTCTCTGGAGCAAGTTGGATCTGATCAGAGGCGTTCTCAAGAACGACGGCTTGGAAACCGCCAATTGAGCTTGCTTAGACAACAAAGGCCCTGACCAGACAGCCCTGGCGCTTGTGTGCAGCCAGTTCATCTTGAGCGAGCGTATTGCAATCATGTTAGGTTGTTTCGCTTCAATGTTGAGGCAAATCAGAGCGGTTTGGGTGGTCTACGCACGATTATTTTTCATGGTGAATTTTTTTAGGTCAAAAAATTAACCATAAAATCCAAAAAAATCCATGAAATTCACTACGTCAAATAATCCTCAGGTGGATGGAAAGGTGTATTAGAGCCCAGTAGTTTGGTGACAGCTATAAAGACAGGATGGTAAGAAGAAAGAGGGTCTATTAGGACAGCAAAAGATTTATTATGCAACAACTTCTCTTTCCTTCTCCTTCTCCTTCTCCTTCTCTTTTTCTTTCTCCTGCTGCATCTGCTCCTTCAATTCTTGTTTTTGCTGGTGGAATATCTGCAGGATAGGGGGAGGAGCGACTCTCTTTCCCTTCTTGGTTTGCAAAGTCTCGATGAGAACCTGCAGCTCAACAACCTTGGCAGACCAGGCAGCGAGACTGGTGGAGATGGAGCTCCAGTCCTCCTTCGTGAGAGCGTTCAACTTTGCAACCTTGTGTATGTAGAAAACTTGCTTGTCTTGGTTCAATCTTCCGGAAATCAACTTGAGTTTGATGCAGCTGATGAGGAACTCTTCAACTTCTTGCAACGGAACCTGCAATTCTGACGAAATGTCAGAGTATGTGAGGGATGTCTTGTTAGCTGCCAATTTGGTGATTGCCGAGGACTTGAATTTGCGGGTCAAAATGGCGGTGTCAATCTTGTAAGGCGACAGATCGTGAGAGCTTATGAATGTGAGATAGGATGATAGATCAATGTTGTTGTAGGCCGCTAGCAACTCACCCAACACAGGATCATTGACGGAACCCAGGGAAATCCAACCCAGGGGCTGGTACACAGAAGCATTGAGAGAGGAGACAATGAACTCCTTGTACTCGGAAGCAGAAAGCACGGCTGGGGACTGTCCGACAAGCTGTTTGAACAGGGAAAAGGCCTTTTCGTGGTCGTTTTCGGCGAAAAGAAGTTGCACGGCGGTGAGGTACAGTTCTTTGGTCTCCTCTGGCGATGCTCCGGCTGCAGACAACCAGGTGCCGAGATTGACGGAGAGAGGGGCAACGAGCTTGTTGAGACCGTTGGATTTGATCAGGGACAGAATCACTTGCAAAACCTCAACTCTTTGATGAGACTCTGGAGCTAGAAAATTGAATGTGTTCGAAAGCACAGAAACAACCGATCCGCTCTTGACGGCCGGGGCCTGCGCGAGAGTTGCAATGCTGGACACGAGTAACTCCTCAACGGGCACACCGAGCTCAGCTGCGAGCATGTCTGCGAGGTGCAGGTACAAGTTGTAGATAGGTTCAAAAGCGCGGTCACTCAGCTTCAGCAGGTCTTTGCTGGACTCGACAACATGGTCTGCAAGAGCTTGTTTGCCCTCTTGTTCGCACAGACTCTCGAGTTGGGTCTTGTATTGAGTGTGCAGTTCGCTGTCGAGCGCGGCTCCGTACTCCACCGCGCTCTCGTTCAGATATCTGTCGGCGACAATGCTGAATGTCATTGTGACCTGTGTTTGTCTGGTCTGGTGATTCTAGGTGTTCCAGGTGAGTCCGCTGCGCTTCTGCTCGCCTCCAAATCTTTGTAGCTCTGATTCTTGAAGCGTTCTCAATCTGAAAAATTTTCGACTCTTCATCGCACGACGTTACCCTGCCGAGTCACGTGAACTCTGGCACGTGACCCGAAGAGAGCTCCGCAGCGCAAAACAGCCAGGACCAACAAAGACAGGACCCGGCTGCGCTGAGAGGAAGAAAGCAGCGTGCTCTACCTACTTTTGCGCGATCTGATTAGCTCCGGTTTGTCGGCTGCGCGTTCACGGATTACAAGTGGATTACGTGCGAACTGATCGAGGAAATCCCGTCTCCTAACGGTCTGCTGTCACCTCGCTCTCTGCCTACCATGTCGACGCCGTCTGCTAAGTACGTCTCTCCGGACCTCGTCCACAGCTTTACGGTGGATCCAACGGCACAGCACTCAACTTCAGGAAGAACGAACGGGCCGTCCGATCACGTGTTGGCTGCGGGGGCCGTGGACAGAGATGCCCCCTCCGAGCCTCCCAACACCCGTCTGGGCGACATCAGACGCTATCTCACCACTCTTCAGGACGACGTCAACGTGTTTCTCACGGAGCGTATGCGCACCGGATCAGTGCCGGATCAGACCGACCAGGCCGACGTCGAGCGCCGGGTTCTTGACGAGGGCGTTGACGAGGAGGATGATGACTAACTGATATAAATTTTTCTTAGTTGAATTTAATGTACTATACCCGATCTCGCCCCATCTTTTCTGCAGACTACCAACCCGAGACGACAATGGCACCGCTACCGGCCTCTGGATTGCTGAGACTGGCCGCCAGAAAGCTGGTGGCCATCACAGGCCCAGACGCTGCCAAATTTCTCAACGGCCTCACTACCATCAAGCTTGTCCCGACAACCACCAAGAAGAACCAGACCACGATCTCGCCCAAAGACCTCCAGGACCTCGAGAACGCAAAAACCCTCGCACTTACAGAACAAGAACTGGAGAACACCAATTGGGGGATCCTCCACGAGGACGAGACGTATCCGAGCGAGTCGCCTGAAAGACTAGGGATCAGACGAGACGGCAGGTACTCGATGCTGCTCAACTCCAGAGGCCGTGCTTTGTCAGACGTCTTCCTGTACCCAACACCGTTCATGGCCCCTGGCATTGGGAATTCCGAGCCAAGCTATCTGGTTGACCTCAGCTCGCAGAGTTTCGGTAAGATCCTCATGATGCTCCGGCTCCACAAGCTCAAGTCCAAGATCAGCATCAAGCCGGCCAACTACCAAACCTGGTTCTACTACAACACCTCGGACGCATTCTACGACTATCTGGACTCTGTCAAGTCAACGTATTTCAGCAACGCGAGCTCGAAGTCCGTGGTGAAGTCCGACAGCTCTTCTCAACGCTTTCTGCGGGAGGAGCCGGTGTTCAGCTCTGCCGTTTCTGAGTCCGGTCTCGTGGGCTTCGCCATAGACGACAGGGCTCCCAACTTCGGCGTGAGAATGGTTCTTCCGCCGGATGTCTCGCCCGAATCTGTTTTCAGCGCTAAGTTCCAGGATTTGTTCCAACCCCAAACTGCGTTTGTCGACTCCAGAGTCTACGACGCGCTGCGCATATCCCGAGGAATCGCCGAGGTTTCGGACTTCAAGTCCGAAACTCTGCCTTTCGAGACCAACCTGGACCACCTCAACGGAATCAATTACAACAAGGGCTGCTACGTGGGTCAGGAGCTGACTATAAGAACATACTATTCGGGAGTCATCAGAAAAAGAGTGAAACCGGTGCAATTGTACTTCCGAGACAAAGATCCGCCAGCGGACCACATCACCTACGCAAACGACACGCGGCTGAGCGAATTGATCGGGGAAACCAACGATCTGGAAATCGTCAAAGACAAACCCGAGGAAACAACCGCTGCAGCCAGTCCATTTGCTAACGCAGCTCCTAACCCTTTTGGATCTCCAGCCGGAAAAACCAGGCGCTCGAAAACCAAGAGAGTGGGAAACATCATAAAAGTCGCCGACAACATTGCTCTGGCCGTTGTTTATGTGGACGAGGTCTCCGAAGACAACTCGCCAGGCTGCAATGAGTTCTCCGTCGTGTCCAAGTCCAACCCCGAGATCAACGCTCAGCTGCGCTGCAAAGTTTACACCCCAGAATGGTGGCCCGAGACGGTGGATGGGGAAGAGGAGGACAGCTTTGACCGAGACGGCGACGAAGACGACTTCGATGAGGAACCTCCCAGATAGCATCGCGTTTTATACACTCATCTTGACAATTCATCAGGGACCTCGATCCCCCTCTGTTTGGCCAGGTTCACCAACTGCTGGTTCTTAGTCTGTAAAGTTTTGATGTAGTCCGACGTTTTGGTAAGAATGGCCAATTCCGAACGACTCTCCGCCTCCGTCAGCGCGGGAACAACGCTTACGAGACCATCAAACGTTGATCTGATCTGCTCTCTGCGCTTGTTCTCCGACTGTATGTGGTGCAACTTCTTCTCTTCCTGAGACAGCACTTTATTCAGCGAGCTCTTGTCATCAATGGATCCCTCCTTCTTGAATGCCTGCTGTACCGTGTCCGAATCTGTTTCCATGATGGCGACTCTCTAGTAGACGGTTCTCTGGAAAGAAATCTTCACACCGCTCTCCCTGTAATTTTATTTTTCTAATCTTTTTATATTTATTTGGCCAGCTTTTTTTCATCTCCATTTTTTCTGAGAGTAGACTATATGCTGTTCTTTCTCAGTCCGATCAAGCCCTGGGTGCAAAACGTGCGGATAACGTGAATTGAGGCTACTGACCCCCAAATGCCGGCCCTGAGACTGAAATCGATCCCTATTACTCACGTGACGGTATTTTACCTGGCTTTGTTGACGTTCTTATCGGCTTTGACCTCCGTGGTAAGATTGCAGACGTACAACCGGCTCAAAGAACTGCAAAATGATAACTCAGACTCGTCTGAGGTGGCCTTCCGCGATATAGTGGTCCCAACACTACAATTAGTGCCGGGAAAGTCCTTTCTCTACCCGTGGACACTGGTGTCTGAATCTTTTATAGAGACTTCGGTGCCCAAATTTATCGCGTCCCTGCTGATCTTGTACTGGGGAGTCAACTACCTAGAAAGGCACTGGAACCTGCACAATGAAAACAAACTGTTCAGTGAAACGGTCTACTACATCACGGTCGTCTCCCTGGCAACAAATGCCTCGTCGGTGCTGATCAAGTTCATGCTTGCTTCCTCTCTCAAGTCTTCGGACCCCATCACAATGCCGCTCGGATACGGAACCCTCTCCATCGCAATGTGTTTCGTCGTGGTTCTGAAACAGCTGTCACCGGAGCACAACCTCAAATTGTTCCGCACATTCTCCATCAGACTCAGACAGTTGCCGTTCATCCTTCTCCTGCTCACTCTGCTGATATCGCTGCTTACGTCATCATTAGAACCTGCAGTGCCACTTTTGAACAGTTTTTACTTCAGTTGGTTCTACTTGCGCTACTACCAAATCAACAACATCTCGGATCTGCTTCCGTCCAGCGGCTCGCAGCAGTCGACTGTCAGAGGAGACGCCTCGGACACCTTTGCGTTCATCCAGTTTTTCCCAGATAGATTGCATCGGGTTTTGCGCCCGCTGTGTAGACTGGTCTATCACTCGTCCGCTTTCCTAGGTGTCATCAGACCGTTCAACGACGATGACATCGAGTCTGGTAACTTGAGGACGATAAAGCGGCTCAACACCAAAGTCAGCTCTGTGACTGCGGATATTGCCGACAGAAGGAGACAAGTTGCTCTGAAGGTGTTGGGTGAACGGGTTGGCTCCACTCCCGCACCGGCTGTAGCTGCACCAGTCCCAACCGAAGCCGCTTCTTCGCCGGCGGCTGCACCTGCCCCAGTGGCTCAAGAGTCCACCTCTGCTACAAATTGATTGAATAATACGTGTTCTATGACTATTAGATGTAGACACTAATCCTCCTGTTTTCCCAGTTTTTTCTGGTAGTAGGACTCCAAAACGAGCTCACACGTGTGATGGACATCGCATCCTTGGAAGTTGACAACGAAATCGTCTTCTTGGTAAAATAAAGTGTCATCTTCTTCAGCAGAGTTCGAGCTATGCAGCGGGCAGATTGTTCTTCCGGGAACAATGGTCGTTTTACTTAGCAAGACCGGATGCCATTGCAGGATATGTGTCACCGCATCCTTATCATCAGCACTGAAGCTAGGATACTTTCTCAACAGCGGATCTGACCAGAACTCAAGGAATCCCTTTCCGTAGAGGTCGTTTTTCACAATAAACGAATCGGTGTTAATTCCGTCCTTGTTTTGAGTAATCACGATCCGCACGTCCTCCGCTTTCGTCTTCTTGTACGTTTTGATCGTCCCGTATGGCAGAACTATAGGCTGGTCTCTCAGCATTATCGGTTCCAGCGATCTTGGGTCCAGAATGTACGAGTTGAGTTCGATGTCATCTCTCATGATGTATGCGTTTTGATCCAAGTACCAGAAGTATTTGGCGTTGGGAAAAGCGTGCATTGCTGCTCTCATGATGAACAATTTGGCCCATTTTGAGTCGTTGTTGAACTCCTGTAGCGATGGGATGAACTCTTGGACCCACCGAACATACAGCCCGTAGCCATTCGCATGTGCGTAATCCACTCTGTTTTGCACAATCTTGGTCAAGTGGGATTGCTCGAACTTTTCGAAATCAACTCCAGTGACAACCACTATTTCTGGAGACCTTTTTCCATTTTTAGGTCTGAAAACCTTGTGTCCGTGTGCTTTGAAAGCCTTGAGAGCCTGGTCCAATGGGTTTTGGTCGTTCGACTTGTCTTTGATCTCGTTCAACTCGTTCACGTCCTCGTCCTCGTTGTACAAGTACTGTTTTTCCTGTGGGTTTTCAGGGTTCACCTTGAACTTGTAGATCTTGTCCAAAGTGAGTTCTCTGAGCAGAGGCGCGTGTTCAATAGGCGGAAAAATGTAATTCGAGGCAATTGGGATTTCGTGCTTGTAGATCCCGCGGTTCTTTTGCAGGTTCTCGAGAGCCTCTTTGTTAGCCAAGTGTCCAAACGACTGGGATGGCGACGAAAACAAAGGTTTCAGTATGAATTGTACCACCACCACCGCCACCACCAGTCCAAGCAGTGTTCTCCCGTTCCCGTGTTCTCGGAACTTGCGCTTGATTGTGGCTGGCGAGGGCAGCAATGACCGGTTTTTGCTGCGTGGTTTGAGGTCAGACCTTCTAGGGATCCCTAAATGCATGATAAGTTCAATTTGAAAGATGATCCATTTAAAGCAAACAGCAACAGACTGGCAAAGCTCAGACAATTAGAGAGACTTCTTCAGTTGGGCTCTTGCTATTAATAAAGATGGTGTGACTAAAAAAGGGCCCTTTTTCGTGCCTGGTGATCTGTTTGTTTAGATATAACATCACCATCTGAAATCTAAAATCTAAAAGGTGTCCATAGGCCGGGCTGCGTAACCACTCTCAGATCGAAATTTGGATCTCGATAAAAATATCGAGCACACAATCTTCAGGATGATAGAGGATCCTGTTGCGCCACTGAATTGCGGGTTCATAGTCAAGAGTAACAGCATAAACACACCATGTCGATGCCCAGGGAAGTTTTGGAAAAGGTGAGTTTTGATCGAATTATTGTAAACTGGGGACAAAAACTAACGGGGTTCCCTTTTAAAAGCTCCTCGTTGAGATGGACGCCAAACTGAGAGAGAACCAACAGGAACTCGGTCTCACAAACGTCAGTCTTGGCAGAATCGCACAGCAGAACAAAGTTCTGGACTTGCAGATCAAGGAAATCGCCAACTCGAAAGTGGAAAACGTCTGGCAAAGTTGCGGAAAAGCGTTCGTGAAAACCAGCTCTGAGCAACACCAACAAAAACTGAGCAACGAGGTTGCGGAAAACACAGCGGCAACAAGCAACATCAACAAGAAAAAAGCCTACCTAGAGAAATCCATCGAAACGCTCTATGACAACCTCAACAGAATTGTGGGTGCCCAGCCAAACCAATGATGATTCACGCTGTAATTTATTCTAATATATACAAAATCACCGGTTGAAATGAAGAAAATTATGTCAGACAAGAAAAATAGTCGAGTCAGAGAACTGGCTGCAGCTCGTCATACGGCACTGTAGCCACCCCTGTTTCCTCCGCCTGTCACCTTACTCACAATCTCTTTGAAAAACTCCGGCAATTTCGTCACCGTTTCAACGATGGAGTCCACCAGCTCGCTCAAAAACTCCTGCGAACCTCCAATCCGGTTGGAGCTGATCCACGCCTGTGCAATGATGTAGGTGGCCATGATGAGAACCAGCAAAATGAATATCCACGTGAAGAAACCCCATCCCTTGGAGTCATCATTGTGTCCGTCTGCAGGTTCCTTCTTTGGCGGGGATGCTGATTCCGACGAATTACATGCAAAAGGAGACTCCACAGAAATCACCAACGTGTGGTAATCAAACGAGGTCAAACTCCACTTGTCCTCCGTTCCTTCACCAGTACAAATAAGCTTGAGTTGCGCCTCAAGCGTTGTAGCCCCCCATTGCATTCCTGGAAAACTCACTGTAATTGAGCCCTCTTGTTCGTCAAACTGCGGTGACAATTTGTTAGAAAACGAAAACACCTCCGACACCAAGGGGTCTTGATTAGGAAGCTTCACGGTGGTTTTCCCGCAAATTTGAGAGTCTTTAGGACACAATTCCACGTCTATCTCATTTTTCGATTGCTTGGAGCTAGGGTCGTAAACATTGACATACCAATCCATCACCTTAGATGAAGGAGGAGTGTCCAACGTTTCAGACACAGAGTGTAAACCAGCAAGTCTGCTCAAACCCTTGTACTCACTCAAATGAGAATCTGATATGTCTAGAGCCAGACAGACTCCTGCGAGTAATCCTGTCGTGATCAGCGTGGAGCTGAATTTCATTGTGAAGGCTGAAAATGTTGCAGACGCTCTCCAGTGCAATTGATTATTAGTGGAGGAGCCGGGGTCGTTGCTCTTTAATCAAATGGTTTCATGCACCAACCTTTTCTACATTTTACTCCAGCTCACAATCACACCCTCATTTGAGGTTGTGGCGACACATCTCTGCACCACAGTAAACACCCGTACACATCGTAGAAAGAGCAAAAAAGTGGATATCGCGGAAACGCATGTGACTTGTTACAGGGCTCGTTGCCCTCTCTCCACGGTACACCTCACACCTGAAACTACTGTGACGGTGAAAAGTTTTTTTTCAACCTCATCTCGTGAGAACCGCTGGCAAGAGTCCGCGCAGCACTCGCGACCTGCGCCATCCCCCCGGAATGTGTTTTCCCCGTGTAGCTGCCTGCTCTCTCGTCGCCCCAGCCCGAGCTCCCCAGGCCACCGGGAGATAGTAACCCCGTCGCGGCGTGTTCGCGCGCGCAGCCCGATGAAATGTGTAAAATTTTATCCTCTCTGTGATGTTTAAAAGTGTTTAACCTTTGAGTGTTTTATTACCGTTAGCCCTTAGTGTATCGATCGACATAAACCATTGGTACATCACTAATAACAGATTAGAAAATGGCCAGATACGCAGCTACCCCAGCCAACCCAGCCAAGTCGGCTTCTGCCCGTGGTTCATACCTCAGAGTCTCATACAAGAACACCAGAGAGACTGTCCAAGCCATCAAGGGCTGGAAGCTACAAAAGGCCAAGATCTACTTGGACCAAGTCTTGGACCACAAGAGAGCCATTCCATTCAGAAGATTCAACGGATCCATCGGAAGAACCGCTCAAGGTAAAGAGTTTGGTGTCACCAAGGCTAGATGGCCTGCAAAGTCTGTCAAGTTTGTCCAAGGTCTCTTGGTCAACGCTGAGTCCAACGCTGAGGCTAAGGGCTTGGACGCTTCAAAACTAGTCATCTCGCAAATCCAAGTGAACCAAGCTCCAAAGCAAAGAAGAAGAACATTCAGAGCTCACGGTAGAATCAACGCTTACCAATCCTCCCCATCCCACATCGAACTCATCTTGACCGAGGAGGATGATGTTGTTGAGAAGGCTAAGGATGACAAGAAGGTTAGACTTAACACCAGACAAAAAGGTAGATTGGCCTCCCAAAAGAGACTCACTGCCGCTTAAGTTTCAGAATTTACTTAATTAAATTGAAGTTTGGGTATAGTTAGCTTCTGTTCCAATATTGTAAAGCTCTTTTACTATAATAGTTTATTTCATGAAATAATAAATAGTAATCTTTTCGTTTGCATGTTGACGTTGACGACCTTCGGGGAGGTCTTGATCTTTGTTAATCTACATGATTCTATACACTGCGAGCCAGATTCACGTTTTCACTCGTTTCCGCAACGGCTCCAGCTCCTCTTTCCCTTCGCTCAATGCACTTCTTTTCTTCTCGATGTCTTCATCAACCACTTCCAGACCGCTTCCTGTCTCACATTTGTTCATCAGTGTGTTGTACTTACCAATGAACCTTGTTCTCGTTTCAATCCCGATCTGAATAAACTTGTACAGATCTTTGTGCTTCGAATTGTCCCGGAGTCTAGAAAATAACCCCACCAAATCGTTCAGTCTCAAATCAAGGCAATGGACGCTTTCTTCCTCCACACTGAGATCCCCCAGACTGCTAAAGTTGAGAACCAGTTCCAAACTCAAGTCAAGAGTCGAGCTCTCTGCAATAAAACTGCGCAACTTTTCAAAAAAACTCGAGAGAGGAACGGTCAAGATCTGTGGAGAGTCAAAAATCACTTGCAATTCCTGGAAATCGGCTTCCTCTTGAGAGGACGGACTCACTAGTTTGTAGACATTTTCCCCTAGGTCGACGTAGATCGGAATGTGAGTAATTGGAATGTTTACTGAATCCAGGCTTGCTGTATGTATTGATTCCTCCTTTTCCGTTTCCTCTTTTTTTTCTTCCACAGTTTTGCTCTCATCCTCGACTGGATCTTCAGTCAAAGACTCTTCATCGTCAGTTAATCCAACGACTTCTTCGGTTTCCAAAAGCGGTCCGGCGGTCTCTGCTTCCTGCTCAAGGCTTTCCGAATTCTCGTGCAATATCTGTTTGGCCCCCTCCTCCAAAAGTTTCTTATTGAAGAGCCCCCTATCCGTTCTAGCCTCTGCGCTATCATGTGTGATCTCTGACTCCGTTTCAATGGCTACTTCGTCGCTCTCGTACTCCAGTTCGCTCTCATCATCGCCCTCTTCTTCGTGAAAAATCTGCTCTTCTTTCGTTCCATCGCTCCCCTCAAGTCCTTCGTCTTGGATTGTTGTTTCAATCAGGTCGTCATTGTCATAAACTTCGTCTTCCAACAAGAGCTCATCTTGTTGTAATTTACCACTGCTCTCAGGATGCTCCTCATCAACGTCGAGCAAGTCATTATCAAACGCTTCGTCTGGATCCCCGCTATCCAAAAAAGAATCGTCGCTGTCCAATTCCACGTATTCATCATTGACTGACGGCGTCAACGTTTCGTCCATCGAGTTACCATGGCCTACATCCACTTCCAATTGTTGTGAGACCTCTGTAATCTCAGTGTCCATGATGTAACTCACCCCACTCAAAAAGCCTAAAAATCTTACAAACTTACCAGTCTCGATCTTACCCAATCAAATTTCCCCTGTGGTTCCTTCAAAACTGTGTTTCTTCCATCTCACTTCCCTAAATACACGCTTGGCTGAAACAAAACACTTCGAAACGCTTATCACAAAGGTTATATTTTTTACAAACGAAGGGCGATAAATTGTTTCTGTCAAATAAAGTATGTGTCGGTAAGCGGTTCATGACAAAAAAGGGCTCAAAAAAGGGATACGATTTATTTGATGGACAGAATTCACATCCCTTCTTTCCTTCTTTGTATTCAAGTGCCCAGAACCGTCGGCACAAAGTCCCCATGAGTAGACTCGAAGATAAAAAACGTGTCTTTTTGAGCCATTCAGAAGAAAAAAACTGTAAGAACACCATCTTTTCATTGTCAGTCCCTTACTGTATATCCTAACGCTTTTTTGAAGCCTTGTTTTCCTCGTCTTCTGAATCAGAGGACACAACCCTCTCCGACGAAATTGAAGACATAACGAATGACACAACTTCAGACGAAACTGTTAGCACTCAGATTCCAACTGATCCTTGCAGACTCAACATTATCTTTCAATCTAGTATTGGTTCGGCTCCTCAAACTCGCATCGACGGATGTTCCGTCGCGAAGCCTTCAGTTTGGACGAAATACCAGAACTTTTCCAGTTTTGTAAGTTTCAACGCCATTCAGATGAAAGCTTTCGCTTCCGTTTTCAACTTGAACCGTAACGAGGCGAGCTCCAACCCAGCGAGATCAAGAAAACCCACCACGTACGAGAATGCGATAGTCAGGCAATTCAATACTCACAATCAGGGAGAACTGAACAATTTCAACTCAGAAACTGTATATATGGTTCTGAAGCAAACTTTATTTGAAGAGGGAATCTGGTATTGGAGCGATGATATTCAACGAATTGGCTACTCTGTTGAAGTTTTCACAGATGTCGCAGGAATAGAACACATGGCAAGAGTCGAACAGCTCACAATCATAATATACTCTCCGTCAGACTTGAGTTCTGTGACTGGCAAGGGGGCTGATTATTCAGATCTCATGCAATCTGTGAGGCTTCCTTTGGTCGATGGGATACATATTTTTCGAGAGCAAAGAGGCTCCATACCGGAGGTGGTAGTGATACAGTTGAAGCCTACATCACGCAGGTTGAAGATTTTCGACCGTGAGCTCCAAAAATTTTGTTGCACAGATGTTAGAGCTTCAGTGGTGGAACATCGTTTTCATTTGCAAACATTAGACCAGTTACTAAAATCAAAGTCAGGTTGGGGAATCAACGATTTGCTAGGTCTGGTCTCATCTTCGCTTGAATTAGATGAGTCCCGCTCGAAATTTGGAGAGATGAAGGTTCTTGAAAATCTGTATTCGAACAGCATGATTTATTTTCCAATACCAAGCAACATAGAAGGAAAATCGCACCAGACCTTCTCAGATATCAACGACGCTCAGCAACTCCTGCTCTGTCCTGAATTTGACGGGCTTATGAATTATCGAGCCACCATTCTTTCGGCAAGACTGAAGATTCTCGAAACAGCTTTCAAATCGTTGCAAAAGGCATTAGAATCCTGTACTAACATTTTCAGTTCGAGATCACTGTTACCAGCATTAAAGCCTCAAAGAAGCGTCTTGCTAGATCATCGGGAAAACAACGGCATTGAATTCAGACAGCCAGTCGTAGGGGGGTCGATTCAGTCCAAGAAAGTTGTGAACATGAAAACCAAAACTTCACGTACACCAGACGAACATGAGTCGGTGAGCGAACACAACCATATTCCAGAGGTTCAACTCATCAAACAGGTAACCGGATCGGGTGAGAGCAAGTTCAAAGACAATTCAAACTTTTACCAGCCGCGTTGCAGAAAAAGGGTCGGCAATAAGAAAACACATTTTCAAAAGCCCAATCGCAGCTTCCAAAAGAATCTTGAGAACACCGTGACTGAAAGTTCGAACCAGATTTCAAAGGTAACAGGAAATGAATTAACATCCCCGCTGAAGTTTAAGCCACTCAATAAGTGGAAAACATCATCAATTTTCAAAAATTTGTCAAAGGAAAGTCAAATCAGCGAGAATTCATTATTGCAAAAACATCTTCTCGATTCCAGGGAGTCTCCGCTCGGGACAGACGAAGAAAGCGACCAGGAAGCTATTCACGGGGTGCCTCTTAGACCTCGAAAGAGACGATTGCGGATTGTTGATAATCCGACCCCTGATGAGGAAAGTTCTGACAATTGTTGGAGCGCAAGGACGATTGCCGACCTCAGGAAAACCCAGAATCCCAAAGGTCTAGCTCCATGAGATGATTGTTCTTCAAAATCGCAACACGTCTACCACCTTACAGGTAAGTCTCAGCTATAAATCTCAAATGTTCGTCAGTAACCCTCATATGCAAATCGTCAATTGTCAAAAAGTCAATGCCGCCTCGTTTGTTTAAGGTCTCCAATCCAATCAAGTCGTACTTGTAGGAGTCTGTTTTGTCAAAAGGAACCAAATCTCCAGTCTCCGGATCAATGTCAAAAAACCAGCAGCTTTCCTTAGGCACAACCATGTCATCTTGCAGAAACATGATCAGAACCATTTTGTCAAGATTGCTCAAGTTCCTGGCGTAGTCCAAATCTTTGTACAGTTCGTTGTTGACAAATTTCAAAAAGGTGGAGCTTTCGAGATACTTATCATAGTTGTATACGTCACGGAAATATTGCGCCTGGATTACAGAGTTCTGAACAGAATCTTTGTAAATTTGACGTTTGAGAAGCTCATTTCTTCTTCGGCATATCCAATTTCCTTCAGCGCAAGGGGGCAGGTCTGCGACACCATTGTGAGGGGATCCGTATGTGATCAACGTCCGAACGGGCAAACCACACATTTCAATAGCCGACCTGAGAAACAAACCACCCTGGGAAAACCCAATGGCGTTGAATCCGTTCGCAAACTCGGGTATTTTATTGAGCTGGTCACAAACATCCAAAATTTGAGTATTGAGATCTCCTAAAATAGAAGCCTGTTGATCTTTGGCAGCATCCACGTCAACATACACCGAATGAATGCGCAAGTCCGGAATGGTCTCTCTGATTACTTCTTCAACGTGTAACATACCTGTGGAATTGTAAGAGTCCCCCATTCCATGCCAAAGAACAAGGCCCAATCCGGAAGCTTTGGTATCTTCACGCGGGGTTTGCGAATGCGAACCTCCAGGGCTGAACACACCACCCTGAGACCAAAGGGTAAGAAGATCAGTCAGATAATGACTGATGTACATGCTGGGTTGTACTTGGTTTGTTTTCTGCTTGGCAGAGTAATGGCTTAAATGTCGTTTCGGTTATCTATCTTGTGGCAACTTGCAAAAAAATGCTGTGTGGGGAGCTTTTTGAGGATCACGTAATCCGAGAACCAAAAAAAAAAATTTTGTATATCCTAAGAATTCTGGCAATGAATTGAGATAAGAGTTGGGACATTTCAAAAAGCTTGAAGGAGAGACCAGGAGGTGTTTAAAGTGTTAGTCAAGGCTGTGATTCTAATTCTGGAGATGAGTGGGGTTGGAAACGCAGTTACGAAAAGCGGAGACAGTTTGAAACTGGCCGTCTTAGATGATACCTTAAGATCAAGATGCATTAGATCGATGAAAGCACTGAAAGCACATCTAGAAACTACAGGGGTTGAAAGCCGAGAGCCCGTGTATTTGATTGTGGATACGAAATATCCGACGGCAAGAACTAACGAATACATCCCAAGGGTTATACCTCTAACGAACAGCCTGGGCAAACCAGAGAGTCTCAAAATTCTTCTGGTAACCAAAGATCCTGTGTCAACGTATAGGACTCCGCTCGAAGAAAAGGGTTCATTGACTGAAGACGTTTTCAGCAGCATTCTTAGTTTTAAGAAATTCAGATCGATCGCTGGTAATCACAAGTCCTTGAAGAAGCTATATCACGAGTACGACCTGGTCTTGGTTGATCATCGGGTGCATAATTTGCTCCCCAAGATTCTGGGCAACTCGATTTTCTACAAGAACGGCAAAAAGATTCCCTTGATGATACAAATGGCCAAGCCGTGTGCGGACGCACAGCTAACGAAGTCCAAGCGGTCTAACAAGATGAAGGACGAGAGAGTTGAGCCGGAGTACGTTATGAGACAAGTGAAGTCCATTGTGAGAAACACAACCTTTGTTCCATCCACGGGAAAGTGCATGTCTGTGGTGGTTGGATACAGCGATTTCAAGGTTGGAAGACTTGTGGAGAACGTTGATTCGGTTTTGAATTATCTCACGTCTGATAAATTCAAACCAGTCGGAGGAGTCATCAAACAGGGGATGTCAGGGATCGATGATATGCATATAAAGACCAGCGAAAGCATCAGCTTGCCGATTCTAGACAAACACAGATCTTGAACAGCTAAGCTAGCAGCGATAAAATTCTGATAGAGTTATTTGATTATTATGATTTTCAAGGCTGTGCGATACGACGCTGAATCTATATTTGGGTAACGTAATATATACTATAATTCGATCCCAGATTGAGCAGAACACGGCTGTGCGAATATTTCAGGCTTTTCTGGTGGATCAAGAGAATCAGAACTCAGCCAACACTACCGTTGCAAAGTCTGATTGGCTTTTGGGACGAGACGCTGCAACACGGGAGATGGCAGGCGGATATCTCGTGTGTGCGATTGTGACTTTGTTGATTTCATTGGTATCTCAAACTGCGCTACATTACGATGGTGAAAATATCGAGAAAGGCTTAGATCTTTGGTCAACATATCGACGTTCGATAGAGTTGAAAGAGGCCAGCGAGGACCAACTCAAATGGGAACTGCAACGGTCGCAATTGAAGCCGGCCTCCAACTCCTATTTGAAGCCCGCTTTCCCCAAACCGGAGGATGAGCATCCTGTTCTGGAGAACGCGACGATTTTGATGCTTTGTCGAAACTGGGAGCTGCCGGGGGTTTTGCAATCTATGAGGTCTTTGGAAGACCGATTCAACAAGAACTATCACTATACGTGGACGTTCCTGAACGATGTTCCGTTTACGACGCAATTTATCGAAGAAACATCGTTCATGGCCAGCGGAGCGACAGAATATGGCCTTATTCCTGCCGAGGATTGGGACGTTCCTGGCCACATCAACCAGACCAAATACGACGAGTGCATTCAAGATTTCACTGATCGGAACGTGATCTACGGAGGGTCGCGTTCGTACCGGAACATGTGTCATTTCAACTCCGGATATTTTTACAAACAGGAGCTGGTTCTCAAGTACGAATGGTATTTCAGGGTGGAGCCGGACGTAGAGTACTTCTGTGACTTCCAGATGGACCCGTTTCGGCTTTTGAGAGAAAACAACAAGAAGTACGGTTTTGTGATAAGTTTGCTCGAGTATGAGGACACGATTCCGACTCTCTGGCAGACTGTAGAGGACTTCCTGAACGAGTATCCGCAATATTTGCATCCGAACTCTTCGATTGAATTTCTCACCAACAAGGACGTCATCGGGCCGCAGGCGCTAGTGGTCGACAGCGATTCTCCGTACAATATGTGTCATTTCTGGTCGAACTTCGAAATCGGAAATCTGGACTTCTTCAGGTCGGAAGCCTATGAGAGTTACTTTAGATACCTCAGCAGAGCGGGAGGGTTTTTCTACGAACGGTGGGGAGATGCCCCTGTCCACTCAATCGGAGTCAGCCTGTTTCTGGACCGTTCGGAAATTCACCACTTTGAGGATATCGGATACATGCACACCCCATTTCTCACCTGTCCAGAGTCCAGATACATGAGAATCGGTAAGAGATGCATGTGTCCCGGGCCAGACTCTGGAAAAAGCAGTTTGAACACACACGCACACAGTTGTCTTACGAAGTGGTGGAAGGTCGGAGGCGGGAAACGGTTTACCAGGGAATATTTCCACGATAATGACTACATCTGATGTGTTGTCTTCGTTAGGACTGTTTTACTATAATTACATACGCACCAATTTCCTCCCAGCAATAAACTAGGAAAAGTACTCCCTGGGTTACGAAAAATTGGCCTCGAGTCTGTTTAGCTCATCCAGAATTCTCTGCAAGTCCAGGTCGTCTTTTTTCTCGTTCAGACTTGGTATCAACGTGATGGCCTCGTCAATGTCCTCGCACGCTAGCGATCCTAACTGAGCAACCTCGAAAGGATGCAATTCTTTGGCGTCGTTTGACTTCAACAGCCCCTCTGCGGCAGTACAGGTCTCTGTATCCTTGAACCTCGAAAACGTCGACAGGTAATCCAGCGTCTTTCTCAAAACTTCGTTGGCACCAGGTGCAGTGGCCATCCGAGCCAAAGCCTCGTCGTCAGGGTCTTCGCTGGCCAGGTCCACGTCCTGTCCGTTCAGCTTTGAGATCATTGTCATTCTTTCTTTTAATGCTGCCCTGATCAATATTCTGGCTTCCGAAACGTTCAAAGTCATCAACTTTGCATCGTTTCCGTAGTTGTCGAGTTGTTCAAGTTGGAACTCGGGTCCTAGCTTCAGTTCTGCCGCGTTTTCATCCTCGTCCTGCTGGTTGGATCTTCCCTTCCTTCTTCTCGTTGCGACCGTTGAGGTGGAGATATTCATTGTGCGGGTCTCGGGAAATTCTCAGAGAATAGATACGATTATAGGCCAACCCTTGGCCTTAGTTTGCACCTCTTATTATTCTGGCGAAATTTATTATTGGTGCTCAATGATATTTTTCTTCAGAAATCTCGTCACGTGATATCGTTGAAGTAAGTCACTATTCACAAAGTACATGGAAAAGACAACTATAAATACAGGAAGTTTCGTTCAACAGCAGTCACATAGAAAGAAAATGATCCGCACCTTCGAGCAGGTGCAACATATCCTAGAGAAATCAAAACCAATCAAGAAACAAGCAGCAAGTTGGAACATCACACCGGGAGGGTGGCCAAAGGATTATAGGCAGGCAGCGAACAAATGGTAAAACCAGGCATATAAGCTCGTAGAAATCTAGGCTCCCAAGGGAGCTGATCCTGCTTGTTCTGGCAGAGGCATGGCGACAGGTTTGTTGGCCCACGCCATGTATCTTTGGAACATCATACCCACACCTTCAAACACGGCCAAAACACAGGCACAGGTGACGGCAGAGTTGAATGTGTGTTTAGGGCCTCCTCTGATAGCCAATGATCCACCCACGCAGAATCCGGCAATGATGGCATTCCAAGCGTCCTCTCTCTTTCTGACCGCCTTAACCGAACAGTCATAGAACGAGAAAAGACCACCCCAAGTACCAAAGTTACCTCCCACGACAGGAGCTCTAGCCTTAATTGCAGACAATGCTCCTATTCTTCTCTCTCCGTATGGTGAGTTTCTAAAACCTTTGATACCGTGCCAAATGCATCCACCAATCACACCCATGGAGAACGCTCCTCCAAAATCGTTCAGTATGACAATAGGACATGGATCTCTCGAGTGATCGGCTTCTGGAGTTGACATGCTGTGTGGTGTTGTTTCTGAATTTGAGTTTTTGTTTGGAGTCAAACAGATTTGTGCTTGTAAATTCTCGACCGTTCTTTTGAGTTCTGCTGCCAGTAATCAGTACCAGTGTCTCAAATTTGCCCAGCATTTTCGAAAATTTTTCACCGTGAAAAGTTTTGAGACTCAAGCGACGCGAGTCGATCGGCGCAAGCCTCAAAGTACAAGGATACATGGCCTGGAGCAGTAACTAATATTAAGTGTTGAAGACCAAACTCAAAATGTCGTTGGGTATAAACTGTAAAGAAAAGTAGCTAGCGGAAAACGGAGTTTTTGAAACCTTCGTTACCAAAACTCTTGGAACGCTGCTTTTTGCCCAAATCGATGGGATTCGCACCAGTGGAGTTGGACCTGCTGCCACCGTTGTTGAGGTTCTTGGAGGGAGGGTTCCAGTACCCCGTGAAAGTTTGGTCGGTGATGAACGGATGCATGGCTGCCTCGTGCGGTGTCCATCGCTCCAACGGGTTCATATTGAGAATGCCATGAAGGAAATGAACCAAGCATCTCCGTTGAGACATCTCCTTGTCGATCATCGTTTGCGTCATGTTCTTCTTTGGAAGTTGATAGGTCATGATGATGTCATCCAGGTCTTTGTAATCGAAGTAGTTTTTGCCCGGCTGTTCGTTCACATTGAACTCTTTCGAGTATTGCTCTATGGATTTCATGGTGTATATGTGCTTCCCGGCGCTCGTTGCAGTCCGGTTCATGAAATTCAGGGAGTTCTTACCCATTTCAATCATCCATGTCTGCGGCAGTCCCAGCATGTTGGTGATCCGACTCAGCTGGTTGTACTCGGAAGATCCGGGAAACAATGGAAGGCCCAGAAACAACTCTGCGACAATACATCCAAGAGACCACATGTCCACCGAGGAAGTGTACGATAATCCCAGTATCACCTCTGGAGACCGGTAGAATCTGGACTGAATGTACGTGTAATAAATATCCCGCTCATGGCAGGCCGAGCCAAAATCAATCACTTTCAAGTCGGGCTTATCAAGAGACACGAGAAGAATGTTTTCCGGTTTCAAGTCGCAATGGATCAGTTTCGCATCCTTCAATACACACAAGGCATCCAGCAGCTGCACCGAAAACTTCTTGATCAACTTTATTGTGAGCCCATGGAACTGGTTCTGTCTGATGAGATCGTAGAGATTTGACGATAGAAGCTCAAGAACCAAACAGAGATGGTTCTTGTGCACAAATTTGTCTTTCAGTCTTAGAAAGTGGTGCTTGTCTTCTGGATCGATCTTGGCGTTCAGATGTTCCAAAATACTGGCCTCTGTCAAGGATTGATTCAGATAAGCCGGTGTGGACTTGACGACTTTCACCGCAACAATCTCTTGTGTCTTCAAGTTTTGACACTTGACGACTTGGCCAAAGGTTCCCTGCCCCAGAATATCCAACACCATGTACTTTCTGTTTTCCTCAACTCCCAGGACGTCGTTGACGTAAAGGATGTAATCGCTGTCTTCGTTGTCGTTGCCGTTGTTGGATCTCGGCTGGCTTGGCTTAGTAAGCACTCTTCTTGGGTTTTTCGAAGACTTGTAATCAAACTCGGGCCTGCACATGGAATAGGTGACAGATATGGACGTTGTCAACGCTTTGAGTGGTGAAACAAACGTTGTTGAAGACGAGGCTCTTCTGAATTTGGGTTTAGAATTCAAAATGGGGTGCAAATCAGAAATGGAACGCACTTTTTGCAGTCGCGGAGCTGGAATATACAGATTTGGGGTCTCTTGTTCTTGCAACTGATCCAAGACGTGAGGAAAAGCGGGAAGGGCGCTTTTTGGCACCTGATCGTAATGGGCAGTGTAATTAGCAGCCACCGACTGTCTCCTCTGCATATCGTTCAAAAGGAAATGAGAGTCTGCATCTCTGTAGTAGTCCTGGGGTGGGGGGGCATTGATTCTGGACGGAGGAATGATCTGTTGTTGCTGTTGCTGTTGCTGTTGCTGTTGGTAAATCATGTTCTCGTGTTCAAAGGTGGTCTGCAAGGACGAGTTGTAAGCCGTTGGCTTTGTTGGAGTTTGCAAAAGCAAAGAAGAAAAATGGTCGTGAGGGGACCCGAGCTGGGTGTTGAGGTTTGGAAGTCTTTGCTGCTGCGAGATTGACGAGGACGAAGTTGGCGGCGGCGGCACCATTGGCTGCTGCAGAGTGTTGGTTCGAGTCTGATTGAACCAAGGGTTTCTAAATTGGCTATTGGAAGGAGATCCAAACGGCCCCTGCTGGTGAGGGTCCTGGGTCACAGTCTCGCTTTGGTGTCGTTTCAAGGTTTGGTTCAGCTCTATGTCTGAGACCCTGTACTGTCTCGGGGTTGTCATTGGCTGCTGGGACTGGCCAAAAGGCATTGAGGGTAGTTGTGGAGCCAACGAAGACAACGACGGCAATCTTTGGTGAACGTGGGATGTTGAGAGTCTTGAACCAAGCTTGGAAGGTTCATTTGCGTTCGAGGAGATGGACGACAGAGACGACGACGTTGACGAGCAGCTCGACTGGGGCAGCGACATCTGTTGGAGACCGGTGAGCACGTGTTGTTGGTTAGTTGAGAACTGCTGCTGCTGCTGTTGTTGCTGTTGCAGTTGCTGCTGTTGTAGTTGTTGTTGTTGTTGTTGCAGCTGCTGTTGCTGGAGCAAAGGCGAGCCTTGCTGGGACATGTTGTAATGTTGTTTGAACACCTGAGTGGGTTCTGTCGAGTCCAAAATGGGTTCCTGTTTACCGTTGGAGAAAGCCATAAGGACGGAGAGGGCCGACTAGAGAGAAACTTGAAACTATCGCCAAATGTAATGCAGGAAGACGGCTCGTGCAGCTCCAACGATGCACTTTAAATAGGAGTTCTCGCACGCTTTAAGACCTGTCAGTGTGCGATCTATGAAAAAACTGTCCTCCAAACAAGGGCGGTGCGAGGCAATTGCGCGGTGCTGTGAAACAGACAGAGGATAGAAGCTGCAGTGTAGTCCGGTTCCGGCTAGCAAAAGTTGCCGATGTTCTCCGTAAAACAATTTCTAGGGACAAAAAGAACCCCTTGTTTGTTTGTTTGTTTCTCCTCCACGCTCTATTATTGCTGCTCTGTTCGTCCTGTTATCAAATTTCGGAGAAATCGAGCGTTGGGAGCCGCGAATTATTGTGGCAGATCGAGCAGGGCGGGCGAGCCAAGGAGAAGCTGCCGCGGGAGCAGGGCTACCACCGAGGCAAGAGCTGGGAGAAGAGGAAGCTTGAAGGTGGGTCTTATAGAGCAGATAGAGCAGCGCAAACTGAGCTGGGAGGGGATCGGGGCTGAAACAAGAGCATCGGAGGACAGAAAGGGGAAAAAGTGGGGAAGTTGCCCGGGGAAGGGCAGAGAACACGTCAAAATCACCCGATTGAGATCCAGGAACTCAGTTGGGGGATCCCTTCCTCCAAGATCGGTCCTCTACTCTAGCTGACGAGCAAGATCGAGGTTTCTTTTCTGTAGCTGAATATTTTATTTAGTATTATTTACGTCACTTCTTCTAATGCACATAGTTCTGCAAACGTTCCCAGTGGCCTTTCCGAACGACCACGGCTAGGGCTTCCCTTCAACCTGGTTCCTCCGCGACGGAACCCTGTGGTTTGTCGTGGTCGATCTCGTCCGAGCAGCCCGCCAGGCCGCCTATCTTTTTGCACCGCCAGCGACACTAACTTTTGTTGCATAGGTATATCATAGAATTAAGTCCGTCACAGAAAGAACAAAGAGATAAATAAGGCAGACTAGACTGGTTTTGAACCACTGATTCTGGCTAAACGGGACGAGGCTCTCAGCTTGGCGCCAAAGAAATAGAAAACGTAGACGAGAACAACAACACCGAGAGAGATGAAGGCCAGCGTTGCGAAACCCCATTTGGTGGACATGTTTTCAAACATGGCAACACCGGCGTGGGCGAGACCAGCGGCAATACTGAACGATGGGATAGTGAAGGCAGCAATAGCCGAGTTGCTCAAACCGGACTCCGAGTAACTGTCGATGATGTAGTTTAACATGGCCAACCACAGCAGAGGGTCAGCAATACCGAGGACAAAACCAGCCACGATCGGCGACCAGTAGCTGACGGATCCGTCACTGGTGAATGCGAACCAGAAAAGAGAGATTGGGAATCCCCAAACAGTCACTAAAGACACGAGGAATCTTCCCTCTGGTCTTGGGACACCCCCGTTCTTCAATCTGTCTTTTCTGAACAGGTAAGTTTGGATTGGAACAATGCACAAAACGACAGAGACAGCAACCACAAAGTTCAAGTAGGTGAGTTCAGCACCCATGTACGAGAGACCGTTGTTGAAAACAAAGACGTCAAACACACCGTCAAGATACAAGAACAAGAGACCGTAGGCGAAACCGTTGAAAAGACCCAAAAAGATGATGATTGGCTCGGTAACCATCATTTTCAGGGCCATCACTGCCACGAATCTGATCTCGTTGAAGACACTCAGTTTCTCCACAGTGAGAGTGTTGTTGGCCTCAAAGTTCTTCTCTTCCACAGCAAGAAACTCTGGCTTCTTGCCAACCAAGGAAGAGAAAAAGTACTTAAATTCTCTAATAACCACGTTTGGAACGCTTCTACCTTCGACAGCCATCCTTTCAGGAATGACAAGTCTTGGCAAAGTTTCAGGAACGAAGGAGAGAAGGATGAAGACAGCGGCTCCGATGATCACATTGATCAAAAAGATCCACTTGAAACCCAGACTCGAGTTTTCACTGATTGCTTCCCCAACGACACCTCCAATAGAAGGTCCAGCGTTGGCAGAGAAGACGAACAGGGCCATAGGCTGCGAGGCACCATCGGAGTTGCCAAACAGATCACCAATTGTTCCTGCCACGTTGGAAAGAGCGGTAGATCCACAGAGTCCAATGATGAAGGAGAAAATGGCCAGCTGGGCCATGTTCCGTGGGTAGGCACATCCTGCAATAATCGTTTTGTTAGTATGGGTTAAGAAAGGGTGCAGTTTCAGCACTGCTGACAAAACTCAAGGCAAATCTTCTGTGGCCTCGATGTGCGGCTCAAAAAAAAACAAAATTTTTCACCTCAACACGAGACAAGGAACAGAGCTCTGAGAGAGACAAAAGGCGAACTTACCGAGATTGAAGATGGCGTAGAGCAGGGAGGAGAAAACGTAGACCCACTTTCTACCACCGATATCGGACAAAGGACCCAAGAAAGCCGGACCGATGGCAGTTCCGAGAATGAACATGGACTGACCGAGGGTAGCAACCTGAGATCCCACGCCAAAACGTTCCTCAACAAGGAACTCAGCAGCAACATATGAGGTGGTCGTCAGAGTAACCCAAATCTGTAGTGTACAGTAGATGATGACAATAGCGTACTTCTTCCACACGGGCCAGTGGAATGGGTGGTATGGATTGTCCACAGTGAAAAGCACTGAAGCCTCCACTGGGTCCTCAACGATGTTGCCAAGCTCAAGAGGTTTTTCCGAAGAAACGTCAACCGGCTTCTCGATCGAGAGAGCTGGCGAGGTTTCGTAAGCTGGTTCAGACTCAGACATTGTAGGGGAGTCCTGTGCAATTGAGAGCTTGATCGATAACGACTATTTGAGCAACCACTGAAACAGCAGCAGCCTTGACAGGGAGGATTACATGTATCTTATATATCCAAAACGCAGCACTCTCCACTCGCTGCACTCAAAAAACGTTTTTACGCCCATGCAAGCATTGCCGTATCTGCTATCGCAGAGTTTCCCCTTTGAGAGCCGCGAGCTATTCCATGCGGACGATCGCGCGAGCGGATTACTCCCAGCGGCGGCTGCACCAGGGCCCGCAGCCCGGTCCAGACGCAAAAGAAACAATAGATATGCTCGATATCTGCCTAGGTCAGCCAACCACCTCCCGAGTGCCAGGAGTTACGCAGGCAACGGCGCAGATTAGACCGGGATCAATCGCCGCGGAAACCAGTCACTCCGCGGCCGGCAATTTAGGAGGTGTGAGGGGGTGCTAATCAAGGAAGACAGACTTCGCTTGGTTAAACGATGATTTTATTGTTAATGGGAGTCAGTCTCGGTGACCAACAATAGGTAGTTCTGCTGAATAAGGCTAACTTTGTGGACTTTGATTCGTTTCTCGCCCTGATGATGCAGCCAAGACGAATAAGTACCTGAGATAACTGGACTGGTTTTTCCGGTTCTACAAGCTGTGCTACCTTTTTTCTTTTCTCTAGACGATCGCAAGGCACGGACCTGACCGACTGATAACGACCGCGGGTAACGCACAGATAGATTAGGATGTCGCTGCAGGAGCTCAAATCAGACGTTCGTACCGAAGTCTGGAAACAGCTTCGGAAAGTCGCTAGACCCGATTCGCGCTTCCATTACAACTTTGCCGAATTTATAGCCGATTTTGAGGGCTCCAACACCGCCACAGCCCTGTTCAAAGCAGAACGAGTGTACTCAGACTCGAAAGTCCTCTTCATCACCCCGGACAACTGTCTTGAGCAGCTGCGCTATGAGGCATTGTGCGACGGCAAGACCGTTCTCATGACCACCTACGGAATTTACCGCGGATTTTGGATCCTTGAACCTTTGGAAATACCCTCGGATCGATACGAGTACGCTTCCACTCTTGACGGGATGGAGAAACTTGGTCGTCCTGTCAGTCTTGCGCAGATCGTCGACTCCAAGCTTGCGGTAGATGCAATGATTACTGGCACCGGAGCCATCAACACCAGGGGAATCCGCTTTGGAAAAGGTCACGGATTCTTTGATTGCGAGTGGGCCATGCTGTATACCATTGGAGCCATTGACAAGAACACGGCGGCCGTTGCTTTCGTCCATGATTGCCAGGTCTTGGAACAAGAGCTCAGACCAGAGGTCTTCGATACTGTCTGCGACCTCATCATCACAAACACAACGGTACACAGCGTCAGTGGTGTCCAAAAGCCATGCTGCGGAATTCTGTGGGATCTTCTTGAACCCGAGATGTTGGCAACCATTCCTCCTTTGCAGGAGCTCAAAAAGATGAATTTGCAGCCCCCAAAATAATTATTGTGCATATATGATGCGGGAAAAAATAAAATGCTCCCCTTTTTAGAATTGGTGTATATCCCTTTTTCTTTCGCCATCGAACATGATCTCGGACTACGGGGACTTAGACCTTGCAATCGTAAGCCGATCTTTCATTGTTAGCAAACAGACATTCGACTAACCCCGACAGGCAATTTCTCTTATCACCAATTACAAAAAGCAAAGCAAACTTTCTCTTCGAGGTACGCACCATCTTGGACAGCGAGCCAAACAAATAAAAACTAACCAAAGCAGATTTCCTTACCCAGACTCAGCAGCAGCTTTCACATAATCCATCAAAACCAAAGGTGTACTTTGCAGCAAAATACAAATCCATACTTGAGAAACTAGGCTTGGAGCAAAATGGCGCTATTCTCGACTGCTGGCCTCAAATCGCTCTGGAACCCCACGAAATTCGACCAGCTGTGTGCATGATTGAGTACTTGATACAACTGAACCACCACTCCACGAAGCAGCTCCAGAGATTTCTGATGAAGGCCCTAGAAGAATCGGGCATCGACTGGGACTCGTTATACCCTCGGGTCAATGTGATTGGTCTTGTGAAAACACTCTTTCTCTCCACCATCAATTCCAGGGATAATTTGTTGAACTGGAACTACACCGTTTTGATCAACATCTACCGATTGATTCTGAAATCGTGTCAGGAGCAACAGGTGGTGATTGCGAACATAGTCGACTTGTTTGACTTCATGCAAGAGCTGATAATAGAACAGCATGAACACCCTGTTGAAAAAAGCCCTTCCAGATACATACAAGTGGTGAGTTCGTGTAAAAGCAAGTCCAGACAAGGACAAAGAATCAAGTTGGTCAGAGGTCAGCCAAACAAGAGATTTCAAGTCTTGTTGTGCTACCTTCTGAAACTTCTCTCTGCCTTGGTCGACATTCCAGACGCTGGCACAAAGCTGAGATTCCGTCAGCGATTCGAAGAAAGAAAACTGCGTCTTCAGGCGTTTTTGATTCTGAACGGTCATGTCGAACACATTAAACTACTCAAATCGCTAACCCTATAAAAAAATCTCACGATTCTTGCATCTCGTCTCTCACAGGGTCGAAATAGGGATGCAACATACACTCCTTCGCCGTGAGCCTCTCCTCATGATCATATCTGAGGATTTTGTCGATGAAATCCAGCAAAGGTTCACTCACCAGGTGCTGATTGTTCTGATTGACAAATCTCACCCATTGTCTCTTCACATAATGACCCAAGTCCTCATACTCAGCTCCCAGTGTGAGGTTGTATTTGCTCAGGTACTTATACAGTCCATCAGTACCCAAAACGCGGACTATCTGAACCAGCTGGTCGGTGTTGGATTTTCCATGGAAAAACGGCTCTCGTTTGAAAACAATCGACGCCAAAGTGGCTCCGAACGACCATATATCCAGCGAATAGTCATACAGCTTATAGTCAACTAGCAGCTCAGGTCCCTTGAAATATCTGGATGCCACTCTCACGTTATACTCCATACCTGGATGGTAAAATTCTGCCAGACCCCAGTCAATGAGTCTGAGCTTCTTCTGAGCGTGATCGATCATGATGTTGTGCGGTTTCACGTCTCGATGCATAATTCCCATGGAATGTGCATAATCCAAAGCCTCTAGTACCATGTACATATAACGTCGTATCTCCACGTCCGTGAGCTGTGAATAGAGAACTCGAAATTCGACATTGTTGACATACTCAAACACCAGCGCCGACGTTCTTGAGATTGAGTCTTTCACCACATCTAGGAGTTCAACGATTTGGGGACCGCCGGTCAAGTTTTGCAAAATTTTGATTTCTCTCTTAATCTTCTTTCTTTTCACAGGCTTCAGCACCTTAATGATGACTTTTTCCCCAATTGGTAGTTGGTAACCTTCAAAAACCTCACTGTATTTGCCTCTTCCCACCTTTTTTGTGATCTCGTAATTTGTTTGAGAGCTCCACGAGATCGACGAATTCTCGTAGTTCCAATATGATTGCGGTTTGTTTTCGTTGACATCGGCGTACACCCTTGAAATGCCCGACATTGCGATGAAGGCGACGACCCTCTACCCTGCGTGGTTCTGCGTAGTTCTGCGTCTACTGTGTGTATTGAGTCCGGAAGCTGCCTTTGGGAGCCGGAATCGTTTTAGTTGTTGGAGCGCGCTGCCTTTGATTCTAATCAAAGACCCTGAGCACCCTTCTGAACTGCTTCTCGACCATTAGAAACCTTGAAGCCCATGGAAACTTCGCTCAACTTTCGAGTTTCCGACCAAAATTTGGACGGCGCAAACGGGAGAAAGTTACACGTGGGTCTGATCACGTGCAAGGTACAGCTTTATCTCTAAGTCATATGAAAACCAAATATTTGCTATACAACTACGAAAGCGTACCGTGACAAGCTCCCATTACAAGTTCTGGAAGTTCTTGATAAGTGCTGTGTGTCTGGACTTTTCCTCGTTTTTCAAGTCCAGAGCCTCTATCGATCTGATATCGCCCAAGATGTCTTTGGTTTTGCCAAAGTAGACTTCTTGGAGCAAGTTTCTGAGCTTGCTTTCAACATCCTCAATAAGCGAGCCTATGTTGGACACGTGCGACGAGGAGTCTTTGAATGCCACGCTTTTGGAGGTTTGTCTAGTTAAATTTCCACTGAGATAGATGTCGATATCGTCTGAGTTGGACAGGTCGAGGATGACGGTACTAGTGACATTGTAGGTGGCTGTCCCTGAAGATTGTGGCACGACTTCAAAAACATGGATTGAGTCCCAGGAGCCTCCATCGTTAGGGTTGTTGGAGTCTACCGATTTCTTTAGTAACACCACTCCGGCGAACCCAACAGAGCCAGAGCCTGAAACGTCGTCCTCCTCCGAGTCCCAGAAATAGACACTCGATATACCTCCCTCGTAGTAAAGTTCTCTGTAAATGTCGAATGAGCTGTTTGCAAACGCCTCGAGCTCCCGCAAATGCTTTGATGGATGAGGAGCTTCGGTCTCGTCTTCCAAAGCCGGGTAATACTGATTGGACCAAGGCGACCGGTATGAGTCCCCGTCTCTATTATAATCGCAACAAAGGTAATTTTTACCCGACTCCTGGCATCTCGCCACCTCCAGCGGAGTGTCAACGGACGACAGTAGCTCTTCGGCTAGATCTGGCTGCAATCTGCATATGTTTTGCAAGTTTTTGGAAATGTTCTTAGGATCTAGTCTTCTGAGCAGATCCAGCGAAGAGTCCAGAATTTCCTCCGACTGAGGGCACTTTTGTTAGTTATCAAATACAGAATCCAACAATAGAGCTCCACGTACCATTTTCGATGCTCAATTCTACGCCAATGTGTGAGTAGATCTGACGTGCAAATGAAAGTATACGCCATTAATTGCGTTTTTTCCTATCAAATTATTCTCTCGAACACGTCTGCCAAAAAGAGATGAATTTCCGGTGAAATAAAAATATTACTTGATCTTGAATCTTGTACAGCGTTGTAATAACCTTGTCTAGCTCCACCCAATTACCAACCAAAATGCCACTCATTGAGTACGCCACTCAGTATTTGCCTACTGCCCCCGGTTTACTGCCTAAATGGCTGTTTTTCGTACGTTTTGCCGCTCTTTCACGCTCTACAACCTTACTGACCACATCGTCTTGCGAAGATTTCGGCTGTGTCAATCTTTAACTCATGTCAAACTTACGTCAACATTGACCTCACCAAACGTGTCTACGAAGGACAACCGGATCAGGTGACTCCGCTGTCAGCCCGCACCTTCGGAACATGGACCTTATTGGCCGCAGTGGTGAGACTGTACGCCTCGTACCATATTTCCAACCCGCAGGTTTATGACATCTGTTTCTACTCTTACATCCTGGCGTTGGCCCATTTCGGCTCCGAATGGCTGTTCTACAAGACTGCAACTTTCGGCAAGGGTCTTTTGGGACCGCTGGTGGTGGCTTCTACATCCATCACCTGGATGGTTTTGCAGAAAGAGTTCTATCTGGCTTAGAAAATTAGAAAGCAGATCAATTGAAACGTCAAACAGTTATAAAAAGAAAATATAAACGCACTGAGAGCTCTGGTGGGAGAAAAACGGACATTGATGGACACAAAGTATTGTTCTTGCGTATGAAACACAACGGGAAACTCGGAAATGCTAATGTTTGGTTGGATCCTGCAGCTTCAACACTTCGACAGCTGGTCCCAAAAGCCTTTGGAATCCGCTTTTGCCCAAAGTGACCACTTTCAGAAGACTGGTGGCCCTCACTGTAGCCTGTCTTGGAGAGTCGTACAATAGAGCCAACTCACCGAAATAATCTCCCTTGGTGAGCTTGTTCACCACTCCTTCGCCCTCCTTAATCACATCGGCCGTTCCGCTTTCTATGAAGTAGAAGTTCTCTCCCGCCTCACCCGCAGTCACCACGTTCTGGCCCGGTGCGTAGGTTTCTGTGTTCAATGCGTCGGCCAGCTTAGATCTCTCGTACGACGACAGCGACTTGAGCACGGAAACTTCCTTGAGGAAGTTCTCGTACATGGATCTCTTCTTTGAAGTTCCCTCCAGGAGAATTCTTCTGAAGGTCATTCTGTCCAAAGCCCAAAGTATACAATCGGTTTCCGCTGTTGCAGTTGCAGCTCTTGGCGAGTTATACATCAGTGCAAGCTCTCCAAACGACGATCCTGAACCGGAGCTGTTCACCTTTTCGCCATTGACGTAGAAGTAAACGACACCCTTCTCCACCACGTAGAAAAAGTCTCCCTCGTCTCCCTGCGTGATAATTTCGGAGCCCTTTGGAACCCTCTTCTCCTCTAATGCAAAAATGATGGTCCTCAGCGAGTCCTCGTCCAGCTGGCTGAACAGAAAGTTTTTGGCCACACTGGCGTTGAGTCTCTCCAACTGCTCTTGGGTGAACTGATGCACTGGGGGTTTCCAGTTGTCGTCACCGAAAGTGTCTGGGTTCAGAGCCTCTGCGGAAACACTTGTTCTTCTGTTGGCATTGAACCTCATTGATGATGCCGCGTTCACGGAGGGAGGGAACTGTCTCGAGCCTGAACCTGTTGAGCCGGTTGCCACAAAATCGCGGCTGGACGAGGCAGAGGTGTCGAGGGGAGAGGCAGACGAGGGGTTAAAGTCGCCGCGGAATAGACCCGCTCCTGCTCCCGAGTCATTCTGGGATCCCGCGAGAGGATCGCTCGAGGCGGCAGGCGGGCCCGAAGAATGGGTCTCGTGTGAGTGATGGATTGAGTGTGGATCGTTGTCAGAGAACGGACTCTTAAACAGTGGAACAGCGGACTTCTCCTCGTGGACACCGGATTGATGAACCGATGGGAACAACGAGATTCCAGCTTCGTTGGCCTTCGTCACCTGCGACCACAGCTGGGCTCGTTGATCCCGAAGTCTGCTACTAAAATGATCGAAACAAAATTGTAAGATATCGGTGGGATTCTGGGCCTTGAACTGCTTGTTCAATTCGTTGAGTTCCTCTGTGTATCGTTGCTGATTCGACATGGCTGTGTAAGGATGTGGACAGCGGTGTTCCCGAGACGTCTTTGTGAGGAGTTTTCCGTTGAAAATCCACAAAGAAACCGGTGCAAGCGGAACGAACACATGAAATCCGTTTGGTTCTTTCGCCTCTAGACATTCTCAGAAGTCACTTGTATTTCGTGGAGGCTGCTAAGTTTGGCTGGCACGCGCTGAAAATGGCAGACCCTCAGCCACACAGAGACGATCAGATAGAGGTTTCGCGCTTTTTGTTGCGGCTGAGCATGAGTTAAAGAAGAGGCTGGGGAGGGGAGAGAGAAGGGCCGACTCCGTTCCCCTGGGTGTGAACCGCAACAGGAACCATCGGTACTTTCAGCGGCCGTGAGCCTGCTTTGGATTTTCGCTGGGTCGGCTGGGTCGCTTGGTTTACGGAGACCAGTTCGTGAGCACTGCCCCAGCCCTGGTATCCGCCCAAGGGTCTTTATAATGCCGAATCGAGGTGGAGAGCGAGGTGGAAAATTCTGAACAATAGACGCCTATTGTTCTGTTATCTTAACAATAGAGCGTTTGTAGATTCTGTTCTCAGTCGCTGGAAAAACGTTATCAAAAACCGATTTATATAAAGTTAGTCATCGAGCCTTGTTTGACAGTCTGAGCTTTGGGCATTACAATTACACGAACAAAATGACTAAAGACTGGGATAAATACCTCAGCATTGAAGCTAGACTGAGAGAGCCATCGGTGATGAAGCTGATGGACCGGTTTGGAGACGTGATCTCCCTGGGTGCTGGTCTGCCCCATCCCACGCGGTTCCCGATCAAGAGCGTTTCGTTTGACTTTTTGAGTGCGGGTTCTGGTTTCCAGAAGACTCAGCAGGTAACGGTGGACGGGGTGGCCACGGGAGACAAGCGGCTATATGAGGCTCTGCAGTACACTTCAGGCAGGGGAACAACGTACTTCGATGGATGGTGTCGTAAACACGTGGGACAGTTCCACCAGCCGGAGTACGCAGAATGGGACTCTGTGGTCACTGCAGGGGGAACTCAATCGCTGGAGGCGGTCCTGCGGATGCTGTGTGACCCCGGAGAAGATTCAATTCTCGCCGAGGAGCTGACGTACCCCGCGTTCCTCGAGACGTGCAGACCGTTGCGGGTCGCCGTGGTCCCCGTGAAGGTTGACGAAGGCGGAATGAGCCCCCGGGATCTCGACGCGGTGATGACCGGGTGGAAGGGGCCGGCCAAAAAACCCAAACTGCTCTACACGATGCCCGTTGGCCAGAACCCGCTAGGAGCCACCATGTCGATCCAGCGAAGGGCAGAGTTCTACAAAGTTTGCCAGAAACACGACATCATCATCATCGAGGACGACCCGTACTACCATCTCCAGCTGGGGTCGGGCGAGCTGCTTCCTAGTCTGCTCAAGCTGGACACCGACGGCCGTGTGATCCGAATCGACTCGTTCTCCAAGATCCTCATGCCCGGCTCGCGGTGCTCGATCATCTCCACCAACAAGACGTTTGCCGACAAGCTGGTGGTGCACAACGAGGTTTCTATTCACTCGGCCTCCGCTCCCACGCAGCTGATTCTGTTTGAGATGCTGAAAACATGGTCCGACGAGCCGGGCGACGGGTTCCTCAAGTGGCTTGCTGGACTCCGACTACACTACCGGCACAGAAGAGACCTTTTGAACGACTCCTTTGAGAAGCATCTGCCCAAGGACCTGTGTTCTTGGAACCTGCCTGACTCCGGGATGTTTCTCTGGATCGAGATCAACCGGTCGGCGTTCCCGATCCCCGAGAGCAGAAAGGGCACTTTATCCGACAATGAGTGGGCTAGCGAGCTCGAGTCTCTCATTTTCGAGTCCAACGTTGACCAGGGTGTTCTTATCGCCAAGGGGTCCTGGTTCTCGGTGGATTCAGGGCTGACGCCTGTTGGGTTTCGTGCTACCTACGCCTTCGCCGAGGAGGACGAACTGGTCACTGCGAGCGAGCGACTGGGCTCTGCTCTTCGGGCCATCCATTCCCAGCTGTACTAGCTCCACTATGTATTCATTGTACTTTAGCTTAAAGCTTGAAACCACCCCGCGAAAACGGGACGAGAATTCTAGAAAAAATGCCTACGAAAAAAGACAGCGATCTCAGGAAATAAATAAAAAGACCGTGGGGATCAAAAAGGTACGAGATTACAATTGTTTTCCCGCCTGATCAGCTATCTCTACTAGTTCGACAACGTCAAGTGCGCACGTGCAGAAATACACAGAGACCGGTTTTCAAGACAAAAGAACAACACAATCGCAAACAGTCATCATGAAGGTTAAAAGCGGGTCCTCGATGGGCGTCCTAGTGGCAGCTTCGTTGGTGGCGGCCATGGCCGCCTGTGTCGGTGCTGGCGACTCAATGGACGGAGCGCACCATCCTGAGCTGCCAGAGCTGGAACACCGTCTTCAACAGGACTCGTTCTTGGAGCAATTCGACGACTCGTGGGATCAAAGATGGAGGGTCTCGCACACTAAGAGGGACGACGAGTTCACTTACCGCGGGGAGTGGAGCGTGGAGGAGGCCAGTGTGAACCCTGGTTTTGCGGGGGACAAGGGGCTGGTAGCCAAGTCCGAGGCAGCGCACCACGCAATCAGCGCCAGACTGCCACATGTGTTTGACAACACGAACAACTCTCTGGTGCTCCAGTACGAGGTGAAGCTCCAGAAGGGACTGGACTGCGGAGGGGCCTACATCAAGCTGTTGAGCGCAGAGGGCGGACCAGACGAGAACACAGAGTTCAGCGGCGAGTCGCCTTATCAGGTGATGTTCGGCCCCGACAAGTGTGGCTCGTCCAACAAGGTGCACTTTATCATCAAGAGGAAGAACCCAATCACAGGCGAGTACGAGGAAAAACATCTAAAAAAGGCTCCAATGGCACGCATCGTGAAAACAACAACCCTGTACACGTTGGTGATCCATCCGAACCAGGACTTTGAGATCAGAATCAACGGTGAGGTCGCCAAGGCGGGCTCTCTCCTCGACAGCCACTACTTCTCCCTCAACCCTCCACAGGAAATCGAGGACCCCGATGATTTCAAGCCTGAAGACTGGGTTGACGAGAAACTGATTCCAGACCCTGCGGCCGTCAAGCCTGATGACTGGGACGAGTCTGCTCCGTTCATGATTGCGGATCCTAACGCAGTCATCCCAGAGGACTGGGACGAAGAGCAACCCGAGTACATCCCAGACCCGCAGGCCGAGAAGCCAGAGTTCTGGGACGACGAGGAAGACGGGGAGTGGATCGCTCCTCGCATCGCCAACCCGGATTGCCAGGACCATGGCTGTGGTCCTTGGAGTGCGCCAAAGATCAGAAACCCCGAATACAAAGGAAAGTGGACCCCAGAAATGATTGAAAACCCTGACTACAAAGGACCGTGGGCACCAAGGAAAATCAGCAACCCGGAGTACTACGAGGACGCGACACCTTCCAACCTGGAGCCAATTGGTGCTCTCGGCTTTGAACTGTGGACCATGACCGATTCCATCCTCTTTGACAACATCTATCTAGGACACTCTGTCGAAGAAGCTGAGATCATTGGAAACTCAACGTTTGTTCCAAAACTGGAGATAGAAGAACAAGTGGCTGCTGCTAACGCTCCAAAGGCGCAACACGGACCTGAAGAGCCTGCGACGGAGGAGTCTACCGAAGACTCTCTGATCTCCGATCTGTTCGACAGGGCTCTTGATTCTGCCGTGGTTTCGTACCGAGCTGGCAAATCCTTCCTGGTCGATTTCTTCAGCGAGCCGGCGTTCACTCTTCTCAACAGACCCGGCGAAGCATTCTTTTACTCCACGGTGTTCGTGGGTACTCTCACCACTGTTTTCGCCATATTTGCTGCGTTTGTCAGCCTCATTGCCACCATTGTCTCGGCCCCAGAGCCAAGAGAAGAGCGCACTGTCCCCACACATCCTCCAAAGATCGAGGAAGTGGAAACCATCTCAGAAAACACAGGAACCACCTCGGAGTCTCAGAAAAATGAGACCGAGGCCGTCAAGCGCTAGTTTCGTTTCGACTCCTCGCTCTCTCTTTTGCTCTTGTTTTAAGTAGTTCTATTTCTCAGCCAACTCTTGGTGCACCTTTCGTGTGTTTTTAACTATCTTCCACCACCAGTTGACCTCGTCGCACACTGTACACTTGCCCTTGATCGGTATCACCGGTTGGACGAGCTCGTCCTCCTCCAATTTCGCCGCCTGCGACTCGACAATCGAGTCAGCCCAGCACTGGAAGTGGTACATTGCTCTGCAATCGCGGCGGGAACAGAAGCTTTTCAGATGCTCAGTCTCCTCCATCACCAGGTGGCATATATCGCACTCCCGGGTGTCGCTGTCGTTGAACAACTTCATCGAACGGTCAAAGTATTCTCGGTCTTCTTGCACCGCCCGATATACGATTTCCTTCACCTGCTCGTAATTTCCTCCCTGGACCATTTGACTCCCGGATTTATCCTCAGTTTTCGCCTCAATATCCAAATTCAAAATAATCCAGTCAGGAACCTGGACCGGGTATTTGTCTGACAACCACACGTTGTAGGTTTCTTTGTTCAAAATGGCCACCCGAAGCCCGAGTCTCTTGAATGCCGGCGCCGTTAACAACAGCTTGACGTTGGCAATCCGCAAAAGCAAACTGCTGCCCGACCCTTTGCTGCCGACTCTTCGGCTCTCAGGTATGTGTCTCGTCTGATAGAAGTGCTGCCACGCGTGTTCGAACTGCAATGCAGAGATCCTCGATGGAAATCCGTAGACAAAAAGAATCATTCTCCAAGGCCTGAATCCCTTTTTTTGCGTCTTGTAAGCCCCTCCAGCCGAAAGCTCGCCATTGTGTTGTCTCAGTCGTCGATACGGATCAGGGGTCGATCCGATATAGTATGAGTTTTTTTTTGTCAGCGATCGCAGGAGATATACACAGTAAAAGTCAGAGTGCTGCTGGAACGAGGTTTCCGCTCGCTGCGACATTTCAGATTCCGTCAATTCAGACTTGTTCCTTTTCTCAGTCTCCTTATCTTCGGTTTTGATCTGAGTTGACTTGGTTTTGTTTTTACCGTTTGAAAAGGTCGTGTACTGGATCAAAAAGTTTTTGTTTACTTTTTTTTTGCAGATAAATGAATCTTGTTTTTGTTTTGAATATATACCACAAGGGAGAAGAAGGCAGGAAAACGAAGTTGTTGTGAGGTAAACGAGCGCAGCCCACTGATTTTGACAGCTGAACGTATTCAAAAAACCCATCGCATCCCAAAACAGAACCAAGATGGCCCGTCCCAGCGCTATATACCGGACTTCTCAGCCAACTTCGATAACGCGTACCAGGTACAAGTTTCCAATCTTGGAGGCCCGCGAGCTGGTTTCGCTGTTCGACACGATGGACTTTGACATCAGCGAGGAAATGCTGGCGAAACCGACGTCGAGTTTCATGCGGAGCTTGATTGAGCAAATCATGGATAAGTTTCTGTACGTGTCGCCTCACTCGCTCAGACAGAAGATTCAGCAAGTGGAAGGTGGCGAAGAGTCAGACCCGGAAGCAGTCCAAAACTCGATGAATGTGGTGGCCTCGCAACGCATTATGTACAAGTTTTTGTGCGACTGCGGTGTTGATGATTTCAGCATCAGAGACGTAGCAAAGCCGGAACCAGCTCGACTGAGAATAATCCTCAGTGCGCTCATTAACTACGCTCGTTTCAGAGAGGAGCGTATGGGGGATTGCGAACAGCTGCTTCTATCGAGTGAAAACACCATTTCCAAGTATAAGAGCTCGCTCAAGACCAACAGCTCGCTGAGGTCTTCTCTCAAGGACCTGACCGAAAAGATGTCCAATGAGGGCTACAATGATACGGAAGTCACGACACGAAACGAACAGTTACAGAACGAGCTGAAAGGGCTCACCGAAACCCAACAACAGCTTGCTGCGGCGCGTGCTGAATACAAAGCGCAAAAGTCGGGGCTCATTAAAGAGCTTGAGAATCAGAATTCTTTGCTACTGGCAGCCGAAAGAGAGCTGGACAGACTCACGCCGTACATCAAAGAGTCACCGGAAAGTGTCAAAGAAGTGATTGAAAGGCTGAAGGAGTCGCTTACAAATGAGCAAACACTGTTGAGTCAGGCTGAAACGAGGTCCAAAAACATATCGATCTCTATGGACTCGTTCCAACAGTTGACCCACGAGTTCCGCAACTACCACAAGCTCCTGGAGGAGATTCAGCTTGAGTTCAACAAACAGGACAAATCTAGAGAATCGATCGAAAAAATTCAGGAGGGAATACAAAGAACGAACGTTGAATTGAATGACAAAACGCGACAGGTCAATCACTTGACAAAGCTCTTCACCTCGCAACGTGAGAAACTCCAGACTTTGAAAGAAAACACGAAAGTTAAGCTCCAGCAGTTGGAAAATAAACTAGAAGAGCTTCGAGCCGACCGAGTTGCTTTGTTACAGAAGAAGTCTGAGGAAGACGTAATCATTCAGAACAAGGAAAACGAAGCCATTGATTGGGAAAACCAATCGGAAAAGCTCAAAAAAGATTTTGAGTCCGAATGCAAAGCTGCCAGTTACGAGATGAACGAACTCAATTCGAAAATCAGCTTCTACCTCGAGGAGATGACCAACCGTACAGGTTAAGATCACTTTTGTATTTTTACCCATGTATCTATGTATACCAATTTTCAAGCTTTGTCCAAGTAGAACAGCTGTATAAAATACTCGTTTGTATCGTTATCCCAAAAGTCCCAAATCCTCCCTTCGCTCATGTCTACCGGATCGCTGGGTATTTTGAACCCGATGTTTTCGTAAGGCTCTCCACTGACCACCAAGTATTGAAAGTTAGCATCTAATGGTTCTAGTTTTTGTTCAAAACACGACATAAGACGGTATCTAGGCTTTACCCCCGGACTGATATCTTTCAGATTCACTTGGAAAAGCAATCCTTTTTGGAAAGTCACGGGATCTCTCACTTTCATCACTTTGTATCCGGGCCTGCCTATTTTGGAGAACTTTCGTTTCGGTATTGCTGAAATCCCAACAAACTTTTCGTCTTGGTCATTCTGGTTCTTCTTTTCGAGCTCTGCTCTTCTCATGAGATTTAACTGGTGTTTTTTCCCGTAGGTGTGAGTTAAGTATGAGCCTTCAGACATATGAGTTGTCAGACACAGTCGACACTCGAGCAATCCCAGATGATTCTTGAATACATAAGGGTCGCTTTCGATGTCGATTCTCGACAGCATCAGCTGTCGGAGTCTTTCTCTTCTGTGTTGGTTTGTTTCCGCATCGCCGGCAATTCCACCACTCCCCTTTTTGGAGCCTACTCTGTTCTGGTAGTCCATGTTTAGCGTATGGCCGGTTCAGCAAAAAACAAAGAGATAATGTAGTTAAAAGAACTGCGAAGGGCTTAAAATGATGAATAAATCATCAAAAAAAAAATATAAATTGTCTCCAAAAAAAGTTCAATGAAGGATGCGAGGTTCGAACTCGCGCGGAATTTAATCCAATAGATCTTAAGTCTACCGCCTTAGACCACTCGGCCAATCCTCCAAATTCGGAACAAAAGCAAGGGGCTGAGGTCATGAGTTTTAAGGTAAAAGGCCGTTCGAGAGTTTGTCTCAACCTCCTGCTCTCTTCACTACAACCCAACCCCGAAAATCGACACAGTTATAATTATCTTGTTAATCCTATTTGATTTTTGCCTTCTCCCACATTTTCTCGAGACTTTTCTTGAAAATCAAGACGTTGTGATCTATGACAGCAATAGAGGTCATGTCTTTACTGTCTTCGATACGAGTCACGGCCACGAGAGCCAATCCGCGTATCATTTGGTGCAAATACAGCATGGATCCACTTTGAAGCCTCGAGATGCATCTGGTCGGCTTGGAATCGACTCTGGCTGCAGCACTTCCGTTGCTATATCCATTTGAGGTAGACGTGCCCCCGTTTCCGTTTTCAAGATGATTTTCCACTTCGTTCCCGTTGGAGCCAGAGTTGGACTCATACAAGCCGTCTAAATCAATGGTCACGTCAATGAACTCGGCACAAACTTCGTAGGTCTGGATATCCACAGGAGATGAGTCTGTGGCCACGTAAATTTTGGAATTCACGTCGAACAAAAACACCTTATCGAGCGTACTGTACTGCATCAGCAAATCCAGCAGGTTTTCTAGCGCAGGCAGCTCGTAAATTAGTTTTTGAACGATTCTCGAGAATGCTTCGTAAATCGAATGGTCGAAAATGGATGTCAAATAAAACGAAATTTGAACACCATCAAGTCCGTAATCCAACAAGTCGTCCCCAACTCGCTGCATTATATCCCTCTGGGTCTCGAGCCGGAAATCCTCCGACAACCCGTCAATTTTGTGTATTAAAACCTCAATGTGCAGTTTGGGATTGACGCTGCAAGCGTACTTGATTATCACTGCCAAATTTTGAAGCGCGCTCAAATATTCATCTTGACTGTCGATCACGTAAACCAAGGCTCCAATCGACGAAAACAGTTTTTCAGAGTCGTACAGCGAGGGCTCGAACAGGTTCAGCTGCCCCGGCAGTTCCATGACTCCGAGATCTATTAAAGACCGAAAGTTCTCTGTCGTGGGCTTCGAAGTACTTTCTAGATACAAAGTGTCAAGTGGCTGCATGTTGTGGAATACCACTTTGCATATGGACGACTTCCCAGATCTAGAAGAACAGAGTCTGTCAGTATATGGAGTAGCAGACAAACGTTAAATTGACTCACCTTCTCAGTCCCATCAGCAAGATGGTTGCATTTTTGTCTTTTCCTGTCACAACATCCGCATCTGACAAGTCGATACTGTCCATTTTGATGACGGCAATTCGATTCACTCGTTGCAATCTTCATCTTGAAGGCGTCCTGCCCAGTTCGTACATGTTTTTTTTTGTACATTTTGAATGATTGTATAACTCCAATCGAGTCGCCACATCTTTACACCATTAAGTCTCCGATAGCTGATTTGCACTGCCTGAAATATTTACAGATAAGTCCAAGAAATATTATTCTTATCGGGGATGGGTTTCCGTTCAAAGAAATGACTATAAAGAGGCCAAAAACCGGTGAAAGAGGCTTCCTTTCTTCCCTCTCTTTTGTCACTGTTTTGCCCAGGTGTCACCGATCAGGACTGTCCACTTAATAGCAAGTTGTCACACGCTTCTGCCCTCACTATGTCTATTGCTGCTAAATACTACCCCGGAGAGCCTGACAAACCGGTTGTCAAAACGGCTATCCCTGGTCCAAAAAGCAAGGCCAAGCTGGAAGAGCTGGCGCAGGTCTACGATACTAAGGCCACATACTTTGTGACCGATTACGACAACTCGGTCGGAAACTACATCTGTGATGCTGACGGTAATCTTCTTCTAGACAGCTACTGTCAGATCTCCTCGATTGCTCTTGGTTACAACAACCCAGAGCTGTTGAAGACTGCACAATCCAGAGAAATGGCTGTTGCATTAGCCAACAGGCCCGCCCTTGCATGTTTTCCCTCTCAAAACTACCACCAGATCCTCGAAGAAGGTCTTCTGAAGGTTGCACCGCCCGGATTGAACAGGGTTTTAACGAGTCATACCGGTTCGGACGCCAACGAAATGGCGTACAAAGCTGCGTTTATGTTCCAAGCCAACAAAAAGAGGGGAAATGCGCCTTTTACGGCCGACGAACTTTCCTCGGTGATGGAGAATCAGACACCTGGTGCTTCGGACATGGTGATTCTCTCTTTTGACAAGGCTTTCCACGGCAGACTGTTCGGTTCTTTGTCCACCACTCGCTCCAAGGCTATTCACAAGCTGGACATTCCTGCTTTTGACTGGCCCAAGGCTTCTTTTCCAGAGCTCAAGTATCCTCTGGAGGAGAACGAACTGGAGAACAAACAGGAGGAAGAGAGTAAACTGGCTGAATTGGAGGAGCTGATCGTTGGGTATCCTACGCAGATAGCAGCTATTATTGTGGAGCCAGTGCAGTCTGAGGGAGGAGACAATCACGCTTCGGCCGAGTTTTTCCAGGGAGTCAGAGAAATTGCCACCAAGCACGGAGTTCTACTGATTATCGACGAAGTCCAGACCGGGGGAGGTGCCTCGGGAAAAATGTGGCTTCATCAACATTACGGTATTGTTCCGGATATCATGACCTTTTCGAAGAAGATGCAAAATGCCGGCTTCTTTTTCAAGGATCCTGCAATTGAAGGAGACATGCCCTACAGACAGTTCAACACTTGGTGCGGCGATCCTTCCAAGGCGTTGATTGCCAGGACCATTGTTCAAGAGATTGAGAAGAACGATCTTGTCAAGAACACTGCCGAAACCGGTGATTATTTGTACGGAAAGCTGCAAGAGTTGTCGGCGAGCCACCCCGAGAAAATCGCCAACCTCAGAGGCAAGAACAGAGGTACTTTCATCGCCTGGGACATGCCGTCTCCCCAAGTCAGAGACCAGTTTTTGATAGGCTGTAGACAATTAGGACTCAACATTGGTGGGTGTGGTGACAAGTCGGTGAGATTGAGACCATCGTTGACCTTTGGAGTGAAACATGCTGACGTTTTGCTGGAGATTGTTTCCAGAGCTCTTGAGTGAAGGGGGGGGAGCGAACACCGGTGTATATAAGCCTTAATAATAAACGGGGACGGCAGTCAATAGGGAGCAAGAAAAAGAGTAGATGCGTGCTGGCGGGAGTCGTTGAGCAAAATTTACCAGAAGGGGATCGAAACAGGGACAGAGCGGGAGAGACCGCTGTTTGAACCGTTAATTCGGCGATCGAGATCGACAAGAGGAAACAGAAGTTTTCACGGACATTGGTGCCGAAGGGGCGGCCGTAAGTGTAGTTTATGGGCTTGTGCGAGAGCTAGAGAGAAACACAAGGCTTTCAGACTCTGGTGCTAGTAGCCTGGACCGTTGTGATTGATCCAGATTGGAGTACAATTCAAATGTGTTCACAAAGAGTCTACAATAGAGAAGCGGTGGGAATCTCACGCAGAATCAGCTTTTTACAGCCACGGGCACCACATCAAGTAATAACAAGATTTTATTATACAGCTGTACGGCATCGTTTTACCCAGCTCACCAATAGTTGTGTGCTCTAAACGCATAACTTTTAACTAGGTACCTGGTACCTCTAACGGCGGAGACCTTCAATTCTGCTTTCTCAGCTTGCGCTCGTTAAACTTCGCCATGAACTTGGTCATGTATTCTTTGGCAAAATGCTTCACTTTGGACTTCTTTTCAGCACTTAGCTCAGCAGGTGGCTTCACTTCGCCGTGCCTCTTCATCTCCTTTTCGGTCAAAACATGCGTGATGTCTCGGGCACAGTTCTTCATTGCGTCCCGGCCGATTTCGGATTCATACTTCTTGATTAAGTTGGGAACCAGTGATGCAAAAAGCTTCGTCCATTGTTTTTCACGGGATGCTTCAGGCTTCCTCTTTTCTCGCCGCATTTCGTCGTCTTCCGACCTCCGACGTTTGTTTGACTTGCTCGTCTTGCTTTTTTGGTCCTGTCTCTCGATGGAGGCCTCGGCAATGATCGACGTCAGCTTGTTCATCCTCATCTCCTCCAACTCCAATTCTTTTTGTTTCGCCTTCAGTCTCTCTTTCTCTAAATCTCGGAGCATAGACTCTTCACGCTCTCTGTCTCTGTCCCTGTCTCTCCGCTTCTTCTTTTCATCCTCGTCGGCCAAAACAACCACAGGTGCACTGTTCTCTCTTGAAGTGCCAGGACCGGGGTTTTTCCGCGGACCCGCAGGCAGCGGCTTAGGCCTCTCCCATTGAGTCACATTCTTCGACCTATTGAAGTAGTACTTGACACCAGTATTCGGGTCCTCAGCCCACTCCCAGCCTGCTGGTAGAGCAACACCGTCGATTTTCGTCTTGTCAGGACGCGACGACTGGGATTTCCCATTGTTCGCGCTTACTCCGGGAGACGGACTGGTCGCCTGCTTGGAGCTGCCCCTGTCGTCCAAATAGACCGAAGAATCCTGCTCCCCATCGTTCTTGCTTCTTTTGGGAATACGGTAAACCAGCTCTAAGTTGCTCCAGTATCCCAACAACTCCTGGATGTCAGCCTTGATGTCGCTGGAGCTCACTTTGGCTTCAACCTCTCGCAACATGTCGTCCATTTTGCAGCTTGAAATAGTGTTTCTGGCTTTCAATGCGGGCCAATGTTTCAGTATCTCCACGACACCAAAAACAACGTTCTCCTCTTCCGAGGTGAACACAGAGCTCGATGCTGCCAGCGTCAGCAGTTTTTTGACTCCCGATCCCAAGGCTTGCATACCGTGGAGCCTGCTGAACAAACGAACGATCTCCGTATCGTACCCCGCCAAAGAGAACCGTTCCAAGATCCTGGAAATTACGATAAAGTCCAGGTCAGGCTGCAACAAACAACTGGCCACTTTCGAGACGTCTTTGGAGCTCAGTTCAGTCAGCTCAAGTGATTTCACAAACTCCACATTCACGTTGGAGTCAATGTTGTCCTGAGTAACCTTTATTCCGCTCTTCTTTTGCTCTTTGATCCACTTCTTTTCCACGTTGGCCCTCACTCCCAGAGCCTCTGTGATGGCATGGGGAAGCAAACGGGCACTTTCCGATTGCGTTTTACCACCCATGACTCCCAAACAGTTGGCCGAGCCACAGTAACACTTCTGAGGCTCCGCTCCGTATCTATCGACATTGTAGTCAAACGTAATTTCTTCTCCTCTCTGGATCTTTCTTTTGGCAAAGATACCCATTCTGAATCGTTTGTTCACCACCCATTTCTCCACATAGGCATTGGGATCACAGGAATGGTTACAGAAACGACCTATGCTGGCCATCTTGGTGGCGTCGATGATCTCGTTGTCTTGTATCATCATGAAGTAAAAGTGCTTGATTCCTTCGTTCGAGTACCTCTCTTTGTTCACTTTGTAAAGCTCATTGTCCACGATTTCTCCCTTGTACTCCACGATGAAGGTGTGTGGATCCAAGTCTGCGTCTGCGCGCATTCCGTAACCCTTGAAGTCCGTTTTGAATATTGAGACTGGGGCGATTTGGTTTTTCTGGAATCGCTGGTTTTGACAGTCGTCCCCGCAGCCCGAACACAGCCCGTTGACACATTCGATATTGGTGAGTCGATTAATGCAATCAGAGTCGGATCCGCACGCAAGATTGTGTCCGTTTTCGTCTTCTTCCTGACAGTCGCACGCCATGAACTCGTCAGCTGCTGAGTAGATGTGGGCAATGCTCTCTGAGTAAACGTTATTCTTGAGGTTCACAAACGTGGCCAAAGCTTCCTCAGTGGCGTCTGCCTCGTCCGTGTACAAGTTCAACCCCGAGGCCCCGTTCACATCGTTGTCAGGAGCCGAAGCTTCTGACGACGACGACCGTTCGCCCACAAGGTCTTGTTTATCCTGAGAGTCCATTCTGACTTCAAAGATGCAAATTGGTGCTGAAAACCGAGTAATATGGCTCTCCCTATGATCTCTGTGCGAATGGGCCGTTCTTGCGCTATTTTCTCGCCCGCCAGCGCTCGTTTAACCGTATTTCTTTTCCTCCGATGGTGTAAACGTTCGAGGGAAACGTTCAAATATTTTTGTAGAGCAAAAAAAAACAAAAAGCTCCCTAAAAAATTATTCTCGATTAAATACCCCGAGGGAAACAAAGAAAGCTGATCGGTAACTCAAGGGATTTATGGCGCCATACATCAAGGGGAAACGAACAGCGCGTAGTGCGGGGTCAGAAACATAGTCTGAACGATAGAAAGGGCTCATTTCCGCATGGAGTCCGTGGATCATGACCAGACTTCTCTGGGTGTCTCAGCGCTCAAAAATAGCTTCACGATAGCAAACAACTCAGTCGTGGAGCAAAAAGTGTCGTACTTTGACAAAATTGAAAAGCGAATCACGCGATTACCGCAATTCCAAGACTCCGATGAGTTCTTCAAGTGTTTGACGTACTTGACCGCAGAACAGGACGCATCTCATGGCCCCTCTCAGGACCTCAGTCGATTCAGTGAGGGGTTGGTGGCAGAAAATGACGATTATCGATACGAGGTGATTATAGAGAACCAACGCGGGGCGACTCTTTTTGGTATTCCAATGTTCAGTAGAGAGTCACTTTTGTACCCTCTGGATCCGCCAAAATATCAGACCCTAAAGGGCCATGCCATCAGCAGCCTCAACCTGTACCCGTTACCTAGCAAGTCGTGGAAATGGAGCTGGAACAGCTGGTACATTCTGATGATTAAGGACGTGGACCAGGAAGGCTGGGTTTACTCAAGGGCTCGGTTTGGAAGTCACAAGTGGAAAGGAATCGGTCGATTTGGGAACTTTGTTCGAAGACGGGTTTGGATCCGCATGCGGCAGCTTGTTGAAGACCGTGAAGTAAGTCCGATACGGCTTCCGCCGCAGCTGATTCTGGAGGAAAATGATCTGGTAAATGAGAACTCAATTCCGCCGGAACAGGAGAAAAGACCAAATATCCCATCTATCCGGATCATGGAGCCTTCAGAGGACCAGGAAAACCGTAACGTTTCACCCGACGAGACGGATCTCACCGCCAGGGCAACCGACCGAGAAATTGTGGCCGAACTCGTGCTCTTCCTTCAAAAACTAAACGAGTGCAAAATAGATCGGCTCAAAATAGACCGGATCCTCGAATTCATATCCAAGACAAACCTTTCTACTCTGGGGTATCTTGTTGAAGACTACGAGCAGAGTCAAACTGGGACAAACGTTATTTTAAACGACGACGTTTCACAAACTTCGTTCGAGTCGGCAGACAGAACATCAAGCTGGATATACTCGATCGTGAGTGTTCTTGACTTCAATGAGTCTCGAAGGAAGTTATTGAAACGACTTGAAGCCCAGATCCTTGGATTTGACACCAGCTCCTGCGAAAACTCCCAGCAAAGACTGCAACTTATGAACTCAATTCTGGAGATATGCAAAGGCTGTCTTGTCGACACCTTCTATGACTCTGAACGTCGACGCATGAAATAACATGACTATCTACATGATTGCTCGTGTCTTTTCTATGTACAAGCGGATGATACTTTACAGGTGTCTTTTGAGAGGGACCTGCTCGATCGCTTCTATAATGTCTCCCTCATGAACATCGGGGTCTCCTTCCAACGAAATACCGCAATCAACTCCGGTATTCACCTCGTTGACATCGTCCTTCTCGATCTTCAGCTGCTTGATACGACCGCGGAACACTTCTTGGTTGTTTCTCATGAGCCTCACTTCTGAATTCCTCTTGAGAGTTCCGTTGGTGACCCTGGATCCTGCAATTCTCACAGTGGACTTGTTTTTGGTCGTGATGTCGAAGATTTGTTTGACCGAAACCGTACAATTCACCTTGGTCTCAAACTTCTCGGGCAAGGTGGCCGTCAACTTCTCGATCACCCCGTCAATTAGATGATAAATCACGTTGTACTCTTTGATCTCAACCCCGGCTATCGACGCAGAGTTTGCAATGTCTTTGGGCACCTTCACGTTGAAACACAAAATCTCAGCATTCCCGATTTTGGCCCTCTCGATATCCGATTCGTTTGGCGACCCAACATCCTGATAAATCACCGAGGACTTCACTTCGTCATTGCCCAATCCCTCGATACTCTGAGAAACTGCCTCGGCCGACCCGCTAACATCTGCTTTCACAATGAACGGGACAGTTATTGTCTGATTCTCTGAGGAATCAAACATATCCGGCTCTAATTCACGGATCTCCTCCATCGTCAACCCAGCGCGCTGATACTCTTGGATCTTAGTCTCGCGCTTGGCCAACTCAATTTGCTCAAGTCTGCGTCTGTTGATCTCCTCCACCTCGGCAGCTTCTTCCAACAGCCTCTTTCTCCGCTCTCTATTGGAAATCACCTTCTTGGCGAACGCTTCCGTTTTTGCTTGAATAGCAAACTCACCCGCTTCAGGGAGCTCTCTCCAACCCGAAATCTCAACGGGAGTGGCAGGTCCGGCCGACTTCAGTGGTTTTCCAAATTCATCTCTCATTAACTTCACTTTGCACCAGGTGGTTCCCGCGACCAAAACGGAACCCGGTTTCAACTGGCCCTTTTTCATCAAGAACGTTGCAACGTTTCCAAGTCCTTTCTTCATCTGCGACTCCACTATCCATCCCTCAACGACAGGGTGTTTCTCCTCAGATTTCAAATCCTGCATCTCTGCAACGGTCACGATCGTCTCCTCGAGATCAGCCATTCCAAGACCAGTTTTTCCTGAAACTTTCACTGTTGGAACTTCTCCGCCGTAATCCTCAACGTCAACCCCCTTGCTCGAAAGATCTGCAATCACCTTCTCTGGATTTGCCTCCTCTTTGTCACACTTGTTGATCGCAACAATCAACGGAACACCCGCGTTCTTCGCATGTTTGATCGCTTCCAGCGTTTGCGGCATCACAGAGTCCTCAGCAGCAACAACAAGAATAATCACATCCGTCATGTTAGCTCCTCTTCCTCTCATCTCCAAAAATGCAGCATGGCCGGGAGTGTCCAAAAAAGTGATGTTCTTCTTTGAAACTGGAGTTTTCACAGAAAACGCTCCGATGTGCTGCGTGATTCCTCCATGTTCTCCTTTCACAATGGAAGAGCTCCTCAAATAGTCCAAAATAGTGGTCTTTCCGTGATCAACATGTCCCATAATCGTCACAATAGGAGCCCGGGGCTTCAAGTCCTTAGACTCAGTATTGTCAGGGCTCGGGAATAAGTCAGCACCCAAATCATCATCGGTGTTCACTTCAAATCCATACTCATCTGCAACCAAAACTGCCGTTTCCTGATCCAAAATATAGTCATTGGTCATGTTTTCAAACCCGAGCTCCTTCAGCTTATGTAGCAAATCCCCAACACGTAATCGTAAAATAGTGGCAAAGTTGGAAACTGTCAGAAACGAAGGAATGTCCAACTTAGGTCTCTCAGATTTGGACTCGACCGTTTTCGCTTTCGCTTTGACCTTCACCTTGACAATCTTCGGCTCTTTGAGGGCTGTGGTTCTTTTGCCGACTGAGTCCGCATTTCCCTTTGGCACGTTGGTACCGGTACGTTCGGAAACCTTTCGTTCACCTTTCTTCTGGACTATCTTTTCCACTTTTCTCTCCGTCTTTGGTTCAGCTACCCGGTCTGGTTTTCTTTCTCGCTTTACGCTCTTTGAATTTCCCTCTTCAGGGCCTTCTTTCTCGTTTATGCTTCTAGAAACCTTCTTGACTGAAGAAGGATACAACGATGCAACAACTGGATTCACACCTTCTTCCCCTTTGGAAGCAACAACATTAGATTCCTTGGTTTCACTCAGCTTTTTTCCAAATCTCGATCTACGGGCAGCTACCGAATAGCCTCGAACAGCGAGCCCGCATTCACCAATTTTCACCCGAGCAGATACAAGCCGTAGAGACGAGTTGATTGTCCAAAATCCACCTCTCCCCAGTACGCTGGACATGTTGTGTTTGGCAACAATTTGTTGCTCTCTGTATCTCTCCTCGTGAAATACTCGGCAAAAATTGTATGAAAAATAAAAGGGAAATAAAATAAAATCTCGGAAAAACAAGGCTGTGTAGCACAATTTCGAGAGACGAATTACATGAGCAGCCGTGGCAGGATAAGTTGTCAATCTATAAGAATGCCATAGAGACAGCTCGTAGCAATAATATACATGGTCAGCCAGCTATCACTTGACGATAATCAATTATCGCTACTGCCGAGCGATGGATCAAGCCGGGAGTTTTTCTGATTTTCGTCGGTCTGTTGTGGAGTGGAGATTACAGTGGTGTCTTTGGAGGCTGGAAGCTCGAACAAAGTGGTGGTATCGTCGTCCAAAGACTCGGAAGCAGGGGTTTCATTGTGGATAATGTAGTCGCATTCTTCAATGATGAATTGGTCCTCGTCGATATCGTCAGAGGTCGAGTCCGGGTTTGCATCTGGACGTTCTGGACCGGCCATTTCGTCTAACGGGATGGTGGTGTTTTCGAGGACACTGTCGTGGTCCAAGACAGGACCACGGAAGTTTGTGCGGCCCCAGATGAAATACATGACGGCTATGACAGTGCTGAATAGTCCGAAAACTGCCACAGCGTAGTTCATGGTGGTGATATCAATGTATCGCGAAGCAGGCATGCACAACACGATGGTGGTCAGTAAAATGAACACACAACTCAGGAAGTTTATGATGTAGCCCAGCTTTCTCAGTTTGAATGCAGAGCCTCTGATTTTTTTCCTCCTATTCAGGATGGAAGACAAAATAGGAATACCGTTAGCAACATTCAAGGAGACCACCGCGCACCCGACAAAAGCGTTGAACGCAGTTTCTGACAGCATGGAGAAGCTTCCCAGCAGAACCGAGATCCCAACTGATAGAAAAATGGCGTTTCTCGGAACGGTTTCTTCGTCGGCCATGGTGTCAACGTGTTCCCAAAGTCCATTAAATGGCAGTCCGCGGTCTCTACCAAACGCATAAACGGTTCTGGAAGCGGTGGTGAGCGACCCGACAGTAGCAAATGTAGACGACCCAACAATTAAAATAGCTAGAACCAGGGAGACCAAGAACGACTTTGTTGACAGCTTGAAGACAATGTCGATTGGGAAAATGTCGGGGTTTTCATCAAGCAAAAGGGTGAGATCAGGCAGGATACTGAGAATTGGGATAATGAATATCAGACCCGTGACACTGCTCACCATGACAGAAGCAATTAGACCCTTTGGGATGGTTTTCTCCGGAGTTTTCACCTCCTCACTCATTGAAACTATCATTCCGTATCCGTTGAAGGTAAGCGACGAAAACTGGATGCCCCCAATCAAGAAAGCGATCGCTTTAGGCCATCCACTCCTAGAGGCGTCAAAGTTTGTAAGAATGTACTTGACGTCGTGGAAACTGGTGGAGAAGATCATGAGCAAGAAGTCCATCACCAGAACCGTGTAGATGGTCCAATATATGCACAGGGTGTTGATTCTTTCAAAATAACGCTGGAATTTGAGGTTGACGAACGCACTGAATAAAATGATGACAAAGTATAGCAGCAGAACGAACAGGTTATCGTGCTTGTAGTCACTTTTGGAAAGTCCAAAGATGGAAAGAATGAACTGGGACGCTCCAAAAGCGTATGAAATGAACATGAGCCAGTTTCCCAACACTAGAAACCAACCGGTGAACCAGGAGCTGATGAGCGAGTACTTTTCGTTCGCGAGAATGCTGCTGAAGTGGTACACTCCACCGGAACTGGGAAACTTTGAAGCTATTTCGCCCAATGAGAGCGAGATGAACAAGGTGAAGATGGAAAACAAGACCCATCCCCACAGTATCGTGAAGCTCGACCCGCAAACCAATCCGATTGAAAGGGTCGAAGCTATTCCGAACGGAACATTCATCAGCGAGAAGCCCAGACCGATGATAGAAGAGATCGAGAACTTCTTGCGCAACTCCTGTTTATATTTGAAATGCTCGACCTGCTCGGTTTGATCGTCATCCTGCCAAAGTCCATTGATATCATGGATCACGTGTTCTCCCAGATGTCGCAACCGTTCCTCCATTATCTCCCTGTGCAGAAAGTCTCCCGTAGGGAGGATGGAGTACCGGCTTGGCATTGTGGGGTCCGAAAGGGAGGAACTTTTGCCCGCAAAACAACTTTCAGGGGGAGTTCGAACGGTTTTCCAGTCCCAGGCAGGCTTTAAAGCAAAAACAGCGCTGTTTTTTGTCAAATCAACCAGAAAGACAACGTGTTGCCCTCTGCAGATGTCAAAAACTAACCCTCGAAACAAAGACACTTTTGTACGCAAAGGGACGAAAATTTTCTGGCTAACCAGAGGAAAAAAAAAAACCGTGAGCAGAAAAACACATGGGAGGGCAACTTATAAGAGTGGTAAAAAGCACATAAAGGGACGCAAATTCCCCCCAGAATTTAACCATGGATGAAGATCTCTACGACGAGTTTGGAAATCTGATCGGGGACCTGGGATCGGCCAGCGATTCCTCCAGCGGGGAGGAAGAGGAGCCTCTCAATGGACTACTGCTAGAACAGCCCTCTGAGCTAGATACCAAAGAGTCTTCGCAGATCGTTCTTCACGAGGACAAAAAGCATTACCCAAGCATCAACGAGGTCTTTGGAGACGATGTGGAGACCATCGTGGCGACAAGCGACGCCAAAGACATCAACGAGCCTATTGTCGAACCCCAGATAGACCGCACGTTCAAGATTGAAGAAGAGGGACTGCCGGAAACATTGTACTCCAAACAGTACATGTGGAGCCTGTCGAAACTTCCCTCCAAAGTGAGGAATGTGGCTCTTTGCGGAAATCTGCACTCTGGTAAAACCTCTTTTCTGGACATGTTGGTCCTCGAAACTCACATCCTAGACAGACCCAGCAACCTTAAGAACTACAAGCCTCTCAGGTACACGGACAATCACAAAATAGAGATCAACAGAGGTTTGTCGATAAAAAGCAGCACCATGTCCCTTTTGCTGCCCAACTTGCAAGGAGCGTCGCTGATAACTAACATCGTGGACTCGCCCGGTCACGTGAACTTTGTCGACGAGCTCGCTGTGTCTGTGAGACTAGCCGATACAGCTGTGTTGGTGGTGGACGTTGTGGAGGGGCTCACCAAGGGATTGGAGCTGGCGGTGAATCACGCACTGATGACCAACACGCCCATCTGCCTCAACGTGAGTAAAATCGACAGACTGGTGTTGGAGCTGCGGTTGCCGCCTCTTGACGCGTACTACAAGATCCGAAAAGTGATCGAGGAGCTCAACGATTATATCGAGCAGTCTGAAATTGTGAGACACGGAAAGTACGCTCACGTGTCCAGACTATCTCCAGAACTCAACAACGTTTGTTTCAGTTCCTCGGTGTTGAACGTCTGTTTCACTCTGCGCAGCTTTGCCAAATTGTACATTGAAAGAAACGGTTTGTCCAATGTTCATATTGACTCACTGGCTACCAAATTATGGGGCGAAATTTATTTTGTGAACCGCAAGTTCACGATAAAGCCGGAAAACCGTACTTCTTCGGCCAAACACAGGACATTTGTCAGTTTTGTTTTGGAGCCAATATACAAACTCATCACCCTCACAATCACGAAAGATTCAAAGGAGCTTGAGCAATACCTTCGACAGGAGCTGTTTGTGACGAGTATCCACAGATCTAAATTCAAATTGGATGCCCAAATGCTGCTGAAAGAGGTGTTCTTTGCGTTTTTTGGCAAATGTTGTGCACCATTCGCAGACATGCTTGAGCAGACTCTTTCACCCGCCGAGAATGGTCTGACTAAGCTGGACTCCATCTCCTTGTCAAAACCGGAGGAATGGGTTTCTGAATTAGTCTCGAAATGCGATCCTGAAGGTCCTCTGATTGCGTATGTCGCCAAGTTGGTTGACACCGCTGACGCTACCAGATTCTATGCACAAGTTCGGGTTTTGTCTGGTACACTGAAACCGTCCACATCTGTTCTGTTGCTGGGTGAAAGTTACCTACCCGAATTTGACGAGGATATAAAAATCCAGGACATTCGCAAAACGTTCCTCAGCTGTGGCAGATACAGGGTCGATGTTGACGGGATACCCGCAGGTTCCATAGGACTCATTTCGGGTCACGACATCGATTATTTCATCAGCAAAACCGCCACGATCTTCGGAACTGAACTCAAAACGAGAAAGCTGAACATTTTCAAACCGTTAGACAAGATCTCGAAACCTGTTTTCAAAGTTGCGGTTCAACCAGTTAATCCATCCGAGCTGTCCAAATTTGCTGAAGGGTTAAAGAAGCTGAACAGGTCCTACATCGGGTCAGAGATTAAAGTTGAAGAAGGTGGGGAGCATGTAATCTTAGGATACGGCGAGTTGTATCTCGATTGTTTGCTTCACGATCTCAGACATTTGTACGCTGGATTGGACATTCAAGTGAGTGATCCGATGACCAGGTTCTCGGAAACTTGTCTCGAGATGTCAAAGGTGAAGCTGACGCAAGAGTCTAACAATAAGAAAAATAGCATCACCATAGTGGCCGAGACCCTCGATGAGCAGATTGCTCTGGATATTGAGAGCGGTGTTTTATCCACGTCTGAAGCGCCAAGACAGTTGAGCAAACTCTTTAAGACCCGATACGGATGGGACTCGCTAGCTGCCAGGTCAATCTGGTCGTTTGGACCTGAGGAGTCGACAGGAACTTCAATTCTTTGCGATGACACATTGCCCGATGAAGTGGACAAAAAACGGTTGGGTTTTGTTAAGGAATCCATTGTCCAAGGTTTCAAATGGGCCACAAGAGAAGGACCTTTGTGTGATGAACCGATTCGGGAAGTCAAATTTAGAATCATAGACATTCAAGTGTCTCCGAATTACTTGGAATCGAATGGAGCACAGATTATCCAAATGGTAAGAAAAGCGTGTTACTCAGCATTCATGACCGCTGTCCCTAGATTACTCGAACCAATCTACGAGATCGAGATCACGTGTCTGAGTTCAGTTCTGCCTGCGTTGTCAAAATTACTAGACAAAAGAAGAGGTTCGATTTTGAGCGATAAACCGATTGCCGGGACACCACTCTTCAAGGTTGTTGGCCAAGTTCCAGTGATTGAGTCAGTTGGACTAGAAACAGATATACGATTGCTGACTCAAGGCCAGGCGATGTGCCAAATGATTTTCAGTAAGTGGGCTGTGACTCCTGGTGATCCATTGGACCAAACCTGTTTCATCCCTGTACTGAAGCCAGCTCCTCTCCGTTCGTTGGCGAGAGACTTCACCGTCAAAACCAGGAAAAGAAAGGGTCTGGAGGACGAACCAAGCTTGAAAAGTTACGTCGATCCCGTCACTTTTGAAAAACTCAAGGCCGCCGGTGTGGTTGACGCATAGTTACTGTATATTATCAATAAAACTGTATTAGATGTTGCTTCAAAATAATGCTTAGAATCATTTCTTATTTCTTCTTCTGCTCTTTCCAGGTCTGGACTTGGAAGGTGGACCAGATTTCTTGCCGAATCTCTCTTCGGTCTTCTGCTTCTTGCTTCCTCTCTTTCCGTTTCTCTCTGCACCCGCGGCAGCAGCCTCTTCAACAGCGATACTGAACTCGTCGTCACCCATTTCGTGATTCTGTCTCTTTTTCTTGAGAGACTTGATTTTGTCCAAAGATTCTCTCTTCTCCTTCTGTCTCTGTTGCAAGGTTTCGTGTTGCACTTGCTTACCAAACTTCTTGAGTTGTCTTTGTCTTCTGGCTTCTTCTCTGGCTTTCTTCTCGGTAGCTTCCTTGACCAGAATAGTCTTCAATTGGTCCATGTGCTCGTCCGACTTGACCATCTCGGCGAAATAGTCCATAGGTCTCGAAAACGGCACTTTGATAGCCAAGAGCTTCTTTCTACCCTCGATGGCGGCATCGAGTCCTTGCTTGAAAAATTGGAGCTCTCTGTCTGTGTCGTCGTAGATGTCTTTGATTTCAGGCTCCACCTTGGTGTGGTAGGTCAGAGACTGGTGCTCGTCGAAAGAGTATTTTTCCCAAGGTATGGCAATTCTCGAAAGTGCTTCCTTGAGCGCGGCGCTGTTATTTATAGTGAGTTTTGTGTATGGAACCACGTCGGCGTCAGAGTCGATTTCCACGTCGGAAAGCGGCACGTCCTCTTGCTCCTCTTCATCTTGCTCCTGTTCCTCTTGCGCATCCTCATCTTCCTCATCCTCGTCCTCGTCCTCATCCTCATCCTCGTCCTCATCCCCACTTTCGGCTAAGATCTGCAAGTCGAGCTTACGTGACGGTTCATCATCTTCGCTCTCGCTTTCTTGCTCTTCTTGAATCTGACTTCTCTCTAAAATCTTCTTCAGCTTTCTCTGCTCCTTTTTACTAAGAGCCTCGCTTTCGAACTCGGTCTCCGATGCCTTGACGGCGTTCTTCACCCTTGAACTTCTGGCCATAATTCCTTATGTAACTTTCGCGTTCGGTAGTAGTTTGCGTCGCTCCCAAAGTTTGAAAAGTACTGTCCTTCAAGCTCCTCTTTGCAAATCAGCTATGATATGGAACTCAACTTTTCAGATTTGAAAAGTTTTATAAATTTTTTTTGGCAAAAAATTCAATTGGTTAGTACACGTAAGTCTGATAAATTTTGAAAAAGAACGATGGGAACGAAAGCGTGAACGAGAGGGAAACAGTTGTGTTTTCGAAGGACAGATCTAGGTACGAAACAGGTGAGCATTCAATTCTTCACACCACTCACAGATAGACTCATTATACCAATAGAGCATCGATATGGATAAAATGCTGGCCAGAGACAAGTTCTTGCACGTGTTTCCCCAACTCGTAACCGAGCTCGAAGAGGTTCTCGAGAGTTATGGCATGCCACAAGAGGCCATTGAGTGGTTCAGAAAAAACCTCAACTACAATACTCCGGGCGGAAAACTCAACAGGGGACTTTCTGTGGTGGATACTTACGCTCTTTTGAAGGGTTACAAATCGTTCGAGGAGCTCTCCGAGGAGGAGTACAAGAAAAGCGCTGTTCTCGGTTGGGCCATTGAGTTGCTCCAAGCGTATTTCCTGGTGGCAGATGACATGATGGACAGATCTATCACCAGAAGAGGCCAGCCATGCTGGTACAAGGTGGAGGGAGTGAACGAGATTGCCATCAACGACTCCTTCATGTTGGAGGCCGCTATCTACGTGTTGCTCAAAAAGTATTTCAAGGGAGAGTCCTACTACATTGACATTGTGGAATTATTCCACGATGTGACCTTCAAGACCGAGTTGGGCCAGCTGCTGGATCTAGTGACTGCCCCAGAGGATCACGTTGATTTGTCCAAGTTTTCTTTGTCCAAGCATTCCTTCATCGTCATCTTCAAAACGGCCTACTACAGCTTCTATCTGCCTGTGGCCCTCGCCATGTACATGGCCGGGATTAATGACGAAAGAGATTTCAAGCAGGCCCAGGACGTGCTCATCCCCCTTGGTGAATATTTCCAGATCCAGGACGACTACCTCGACTGTTTCGGAAAACCAGAAGACATTGGAAAGATCGGAACCGACATTCTGGACAACAAGTGTTCCTGGGTGGTGAACACTGCCTTGAAGATCTGCAGCCCTGAGCAAAGAGCCATTTTGGACGAGAACTACGGCCGCAAGGACTCTGCCAAGGAAGCTGTTTGCAAAAAGCTGTTCAACGAGCTCAAGATCAACGACTTGTACCATCAGTACGAGGAGAAAATTGCTGCTGAGCTGAAAGAAAAGATCTCGCACACCGACGAGAGTAGAGGTTTCAAGTCTCAGGTTCTCACAACCTTTTTCGACAAGATCTACAAGCGTAAGAAGTGATGTTGGATATAGACGAAGGAATTGCTATCAAATAAGAAAATGAATGTAATAATAATTGCTTATTAGACTCCTGTTCCAGCCTGTGGCGGGAAGTCTCTAGACGTCGAGGAACTCTCCGGGTGCTTACAAGAACACCATTGGTCCTGGGGACTTTGGGACATAGCCGCTGGAATGTGCAGTCCACATCCCATCCATGTTGTTTTTCTGCACTTGGAGCACTGAGTAGGTCTACACATTTTAGCTTGCCGAAATAATGTTAGTGATTGAGCTGAGGTAAACAGTGGCTCCCGAAAGAGAACGTGTACTTCTTATCTTTTATCTAAAGCCGGTAAACAATTCTTTTTCTTCGGTGTAAGAACGCGCATTCAATTTTAGCCGAGTACGTAATCCAATAGTGGCCGGGTAACTTCGGATACTGTGGAAGCGAATTAAGCAACTTCTTTATTTTTTGTCATGTGTTTTTCGCTCACCTGACCGTCCCCTTTCTAACGCAGTACTGTTTACTTTTCTGGTATAAAGAACCAAGAGAACCAGTGGTACGCGGAACATTGCATCGTCATAAAAACGTGATACACGCCGGCTACCAAAACCTGACTAGTCTGCAATTACTGAAATTAGATAAGTTGCGCCCATCAGTGAGGATCCATAAAGATGTCATCCCAAATAAGTGAGGAACGTGATGCGAAGCGAGTCAAGATCGAGGCGGGTCAAACCGCGGGGGAACGGTCCAAGGAACACGGCTCGGCAGAAAAGAGCGGGGGAGACAGGAATTCCAGACAGGAATCATCGACCGCTGCTAACGTTTTCGCAAATCAGAGTGGTAACAACGACGGAGGCATAGAGTCGAAAGCCACTTCAGGGTCTGGGGCAAACGCGTCAGAGGAGTCTGCTGGATCGGATACCAGTAGCAACTTGGACTCGAGCCAGAAGCACCAAATCCCAACCATGACGGTTCCTCAAAGTACAACATTACCAGCTGAAAGCACGTCGAAACCGACTACCGGGACTGAGGAATGGCACAAATGGCGGAAACTCAACCACAAGGAGGTGGAAAAGAGAAGAAGGGAGTCGATTAACCAGGGAATCAAGGAGTTGCAGGATCTGTTGCCTACACAGGACAACAACAAATCGCAGATCATCAAGAGAGCAGTGGAGTACATCAAGAGACTGAAGGAGAACGAAGATGCCAACATCGAGAAGTGGACTCTGGAAAAGCTCATTACTGACCAAGCTGTCAGTGAGCTGGCTAACTCGAACGAGAAGCTGAAGTCTGAGCTGGAGAAGACCTACCGAGAGGCTGAAGGCTGGAGAAGAGCTTACACGCAAGCGGAGGTGGAAATCGCCGATCTCAAGAAACAGGTTGACTCTAAAAGCAAATGAGCGATGTCGACTGGTCTTGATTCTTTGTAACCTTTTTGTAACTGTATTTTAATGGTGATGTCTCTTGTATTTTACAGCCTATCAGAAATCCACGTCTCGCAGGAGAACGCCTTCTGTCCCTTGTCCCAACGTGCCGAAAACGTCGAAATCAATGCTCATGGAGCCGTTCGCGATAATCGGCTTTCCCCCATTAAATCTAAAGATTGACGACGAACCACCGTACATGAGGTCGCCCTCCAGTCCAGAGCGATTACAAACCACAACCACCTTGCGGTCCGCCTGCTCGTTTGAGTACAAAGGATTCAGTCTCATAATCCAGTACCTTGCTGTACTTTTGTCGGGCAATTGACGGTCGAACGCCTCCTCGCTCGGATCCAGTATCGCCTCATTTGTGCTCGGGTCGGCATTGATGTCGAACGCAAGCTGCGACTCGTAGAGCTTTGCGTATTCGGCTAGCTCCGAGCTCTTCCAGTCCTGTTTCCAGCTGGAGTTCATCCACGCAGTCGGGACCAAGACAAGTCTCACGTTTTCTTTGTGACAAAAATTTGCAAACTCGTACTTGGTGAAGGGAGCCTCAAACTTGTATGGGTTGAGATCCATGCAAATTCCAATGCTGGTCCGAATCTTTTCCCCCTGGATGGTCAGGTCAAACGCCTGGAATCCGTCAGGAGACTCTTCAGCGCCCCAGGTCTCGTCGGTCTCGTACAAAAATGATTTCCGGTAATTGTGCACCACAGCTCCTCCTGGAGAGATCAGCACAGCCGAGTTATAAGTTTTGAACGATTTGTCCCCGAGGGGATACTTTTCCGGATAGCCCAGTAGCGTGTGGCAGTTGTACCGTAGCGAAAGTTGTTTCCCGAGCTCGAACGAGACTCCTTTTCCTTTCAGTTCGAGAAAGGGCTCAATTTGGGTCTTGTCGCTGAAATTGTATCCCGTGAGAGCCAGCTCTGGAAGCACAATCAGGTCCAATTTTCTAGTTTTCAGTTGCGAGACCGACTCCAGTATTTTCACAGCCCGCTTACAGTTCTCTTCCAGCTGTCCCAGTACAGGGTTGAGCTGAACCGCTGCGATGCGGAGTCTCATGGCAAGAACAAGAAGGACGGTGATGAGCAGATTTGCCCTTGAGAGCAAAAGAATTCAGGATCTCTGCCAAAAAAAAGATTCGACTTTTATTTCAGCCCCAAAAGTTCCCACTCGATAGCCCCAAATTTTGGGAGCGAGTAGCGAAAAAAGTTACGCTGCAAAAAAAAGGCTCTTACTCTTCTGTTTGTCTTGTGTTTTGTTTGCTGTCTTGTTCTATAAGCAGCAAAATGGCGGCCGAATTGAACATCCCCGAACTGCTGCTGGATCCAGCCCTTAAGATATGGGTTCTGGCTCCAATTACGGTGGTGATGGTGATGGTTGGAGTACTCAGAACGTACATCTCGGTGCTACTGCAGCCGGCCAGCAAACTGCAAGACCACAAGCTGGTGAGAGAACAGCAGCATCTCAATCGTCTCCGGACGTTCAGAAGAAACAGTTTTGTGCTGGCACATAAATCGCAATATACGGCAAGAGTGGAGTTTTTCAAGACAGAGTACTCTGGCACCAAGTACGTAAAGGACCAACCCTCGTCGGATCCTAACGAGATCAAGAACCCGTTCGGCGACGCCAACACCTCCGATATGATGTTTCAAATGCTTAAGAACAATGCAGCGGGGTACATTCCGCAAACGGTGATCATGTGGTGGGTAAATCTGTTTTTCAAGGGCTATGTGGTGATGCGTCTACCGTTTGATATCACCTCCAACTTCAAGTCAATGCTGCAGACATCGATCAGCACGGCCGATCTGGACGCCAGCTATGTCAGTTCCATCTCTTGGTACTTTGTCAATCTCTTGGGCCTGAAATCCGTCTATTCGTTAATTCTCGACGACGGCGAACTCGTGAACCAGCTTATGAACTCCCAGCAGCAACAGCCGATGATACAGCCTCAAATTGCAGGAGCAGGTCCAACTCCAGAGAAAATGTTCAAGTCCGAGCTGGAAAGCCTACAAATCGTCCCTTTCAAGAGCTCCTTGGATGGAATTGAAGACCGGTTTCTCGAAAAATGGGTCAACTAGATGTCTATAAACAATACAAATGCATCACTCGATCAGCTTCAGATGCTGGATCAACCGATCGACATAACCTTGAGTCAGCCCCGGGAGATCGTCGGTATCGTTTCTGATTGAGCTGGACAACAGTTCGACAAGAGTTTTGGCGTCCTTCGCGTTCAACTTCTCTGACAGCTTGTCGATCCATGTTATGGCTGCGATTGGAGACCCGAACTTGCAGTAATATTGGATAATGAGTTTTCTAGAGTCGTTCCCCAAAGGCTCAAGCTCGAAAGAGAGAAGGTAGTTGACCAAAGAGGTTAGTTTGACTGCACCGTCAACTCCCAACTCGTCTGCTTCAAGCTGAGCGAACCTTTGCAAAACAGCATTGTTAAGGCCAGTGAAAACGTGTGTAGTTCCGATGGACTTCAAGTAGTTGACGAACCAATACAGCTCTTGTTCGTTCAGCCAGGAGAGAATGGCGGTCAGAACCTCCGCAGAGAGCGCTTCAGGCTGACTTTTGAAGATCAGTCCCAGGGGAGAAACGTACGCCATGAAAATCAGCCTTTGATTCTCCGCGCTCGAGTTCAAAGAACGGGCTGTTTGGTCAACCAGCTGCACGTATTGTCGTGTTAGCTCGGCCGGGGGACACAGCTGCTCGCTGACTAAGGAATGGATGATCTTCATGGCCGTTTGGAAGTCTCTGTTGGAAATGTAGAGTTTTAGAAGATGCGCTTTCAAATTGGCAGAACAGCGCTCGATATAGTTGGAATCGCGGTTGATGAGGTTGATGTTCGTGATCACCAGGTGGACCAAATCGAGGTGGTTGAGTCGCGCGAGCTGGTACACGATAGACTCTAGTTCTGTTTCTTGTAGTTCGATGACCTCTGTGTTTAGGTAGTTGACCAGTGATTCCAGAAACGCACTGGAATGTTCCGAAACCTGAAGCAAGGAGGACACAACGTCGAAGAACGAGTATCTGTGCAGCTGTTCGTCAGCCACAAGTGACTGAACCAGCTTCTTTGCGTCGGTCTCGCCGGAGCTCAAGACCGCAGCGATTCTGTCCTTGACCTCCTGGGGGAACTCCACGGGCGAAACGTGGAAATGCGGGTCGACCGGTGCCAAAAGAGCGGCGGTCCGGTTCGAATAGTCCAGCATCAGATCTAGAAGGTTTTTTGCAGGGTGCTGACGGTCTCTGTGGCGCTCGTCTTTTATGTTCAGGAGATCGTTGTACTTTGACGGGAGATTGCGAGATATCGATAGGTTCAATGCATCGACATGTCCGAACCCAACAAAGGGGTTGCGATATGTCTCCTTCTGCTCCAGAGAGTCCTGAATGGTGAGTTTGCTGGGGACCTCCGGCTCTTTTCCCGCGTGTTTGCGGCTGTCGTTTCCAATAAGCAATTCGGTCAGTCGGTTGATATCCTCGAGCTTGTAGCCTCTGTACTGCTCCTCGAGAGTCTCTGCCTCGTTGGAGGGCTCTTCCGAGCTGCTCTGAACTCCAAATGCAGTCCCCGACGACATCCGACGGCCGCACACCGGCCGGCACCAGCCCGCAGCACGAGCGATCTTCGGAGCAAGAACCATGGTACGGTCAGAGAGAAAGTGATCGTTTGCGGAGATTCGTCTTTCAAAGAGAGGGCACCGGTGCCTGAGTGAGGATTTCGATCTATTCAATTTTTCAGCGACCCCGGCTGATATTTTTCTCGATAATTTTTGAGAGCGTCGATCGACGTGTCTACGCCTCGTTCTCCTTTTTTACAAAAATATGCGACGTCAGTTGATCTAAGTCGCTTAAAATTCATCCAAATTCGCCCCGTTTCAACTCATTGGCGTCCCACCCTATGGAAGGAACATCCCTCACTGACCCCATAGTGTTCCCATATGAATCTGCTGTGCGTCCCAATCAAAGCGGCTAAGAAACTGGGGCTGTTTCTCTCGCTGTGGGTCATTGTGTCCACGGTGGTTCCCAACTACCTGAGGTCGACGGTGCTGCCCTTCGAGTCAGACGCTGACGGGTACGGGCGCACCTCATCGCTGTACCAGCTAAACTCTGAGGCAGTGGCTGCCAACGGGCTTACAAACTCAGACATTGTTGTGGTGACCGCTCACCCCGACGACGAGTCGATGTTCTTCGCCCCGACGCTGATCGAGCTATCGAAACTCAATTACAACAACAACATCCACCTGGTTTGTTTCTCCAGCGGCGACTACAACGGTCTGGGCCACATTCGCGTTCGGGAGCTGGAAAAAGCGGCGGCTTACCTCGGAATCAACTCGGTGGAGATCCTGCAGTACTCGGACGATATTCAAACGAGCTGGGACTCAGAGGTGGAGATCGTGGACTCTCTTTCGAAAACGGTCGCTGCGCTCAAGCCCGGAAAGCCGCAGCTTGTTCTGCTCAGCTTCGATGAAGAGGGAGTCTCGGGCCATCCAAACCACAAGTCGCTCTTCCTCGGAGTGGACAAGTTCGTCAGAACCAGCAGTCCGGCCCGGCCTACAAAACTGTACAAGCTGAAAACGTGGCCGGTCTATGTCAAATACAGCGGGTTTGCGCTGACAAGCTTGGAGTTGATTGCTAAGCATCTGAAAACCCAGCCTTCATTCATCACACTAACCAAGAAACTGCTCGACCTCATCCCCTCTCAGCAAAGTACCCAAAAGTACTCGACTCCCTTGCAATCTGAGGACCAGAAACTAACCATTTTCAGCGATTTCAACGCCTGGTTCGTCAATCTTTCGACAATGACCTACGCCCATTACTCCCAGATCGTCTGGTTCAGATGGCTGTGGGTCTTTTCCAGCAAGTACATGAACTCCAATGAGTTGCAGTTGGTCTACTCCTCATAGCGTTCCGCCATTACGCTGCTTTTACAGAAGACATAGATATTTTCGCGAACATTGCATTTTTCAACATCACCATAATCCCATATCATCGTCGTCATCGTCTATCAGGTTCTTCTTCCTCTCCACACGCTTGACGCTCTCCTTCTTCATGTAGATGCGCTGAGCCCGCCCGATTCTCGCCAACAGCGCCTCCTTCATTTCTTCGTTGATAGCGAATCTCTGGATCAACGCTTCAGCTTTGTAGAAAAGTCCAATTTTCTGCAGTTTGACCCTACAAACGTTCAGATACGACAGCAACAAATTCTCGTTGTACGAAGCATCGCTGGTAGTGAGGTTCGACCGTGGATCCACAACCCTCCCGTGCAACTGAGGAAGCTCCGCAATCAACGAGTCCAAACTCGAGTACTCAAGTCTTAGCTTCACCATATCCTTCGACGGCTGGCCGGTGACACGAGTCACGTGACCCCACAAAACGTCGAATATTTCCTGTTGAAGTCTGAACTCCTCTCCGTACTCGTCCTCTGTGGCTCCTTTTTCCCACATTTTTGTCTGGATGTTTCGGTAGACGTTCTTTGAAACCAGTCCGGTGCACTTCATGACGTAAGTCCAGTACTGCTGTGAGTGCTGGAGGTCTAGACTGTATTTTTCAATCAACGAGTTGCAGACCATGAGTCCTTTCAGAAGACAGTTGTTGTGCGAGTACGACAGAATCACTGACCGGAGAAGACTGAAGTCTGGATGTTCTAACGAACCGGATTCGATTTCCTCGATTTCACCAGGATCTCGCGTATAATCCGCCGTGACTCCCCAGATCCGGCTAATAAATTTGTCCAGAAGCTCGATATTTTTCGTTCTTCCGATAGCCAGTAAAATAGTGTTGTACATCTTGAGATCAGGAACTAGACCCGATTTTTGATACTCCTCCAGGATCTCGAAAACGGAGTGCCCGTGGTGAGGGTATGTGTATCCCGGTGCGAGCGGTCTGATCCATGTTTTCTTCAGGTCGTACCTGTCAATAACCCATGTGTTCTCGTCTGCCCCAGCCAGTATTCTGAGTTTGGCCCTCCAGATCGAGTTTGTCAGCTTGAGCCCAGACTCTGGCGATTCGAGGGCCTTTGTCTCCAAATCCGCAATGGCTTCAACTGCGTTCGAGAAGTTCATCGTGTTTATATGCATTTGTATGATTGTCTCGTAATCGACAGTTGAGAAGCTGTGTGATTGTCCGATTTTTGACAGAATATGTTTAGCGTTGGAGTAGACCGATCTCTTCACTGTCAGAAGCTCATCAATATTGCAGTCTCGTCTGATCTTGGAAGAGTACCGTTGCTCATTGATGAAATGCTTCACCACGTCCGAAACGTGGTTCACCAGACTCTTGATCAAAAGTGAAATCTGCAGCTCAGACAAATTTTCAAGCAAAACAGGAAAACTTTGCTGAACAGGCTTGGATTTCAGAAAATAGTAAAGTTTCTCGGGCTGCGAGGTCTTCAGATACAGCTTGATGGTGTTGAGGTTTGTGAGATCACTTGGCCCCAGCTGAGGCACTGGTTGGTCGACAGCTTTAGACGGCCCCATACTCTTGAATGAGCTCTCCACAATGGACATCAGATCTCGACCCGTATGCTTAAATGACGCCACAGGCATCGTGTCGGATCGTATATTCGTGAACGTGACATTTTCTAAGTACTCCTTGTACGCTTTGAGGTCGTCCACAGTCAACGTCGTGGCGTTCTGGCCCCTCTCGAGTCTGGCAAACCTGGACGAATGAGCATAAGTCCGCCTCAGAGTAGGTGCTGTTAGCGCTCCCGGGACGCTTTTTCTCGCCAGAATCATGTTCAGGGACTGGGAATTCTGTTTTGCAGATACCAAATCGACTGCTCAGAAGAAGAGAGAAAATTATTCTAGGATTTTGGCTATATTGAACCTCGAGTTGATATTCGAGATTAAATGTCTGGTTTGTCGAAGAGTGAAAAATGCGTCGACTGGCGCGGATCGGATAAAAAAAAATTGTACGTCGATCGACGCGAATATTACTCCATCAGTTGGTTTACTCGGGTCCCTTGACGAGCAGAGGCCCCCGATTTTGAGCTCACGGTCAAATCAAAAATCGTCTATGACAGTTCCAAGCCCCAAGCGGGTGGCCTCGTTCAGGATATGGTCACCGACGGAGACATCCATGATACAGAGTCCAACCAGCTTGCAAATGATCACTTTCTTTTCGAGAGACTGTGCACCTTTTTCGGAGCTATAGAGCTCAGACACCTCGATCAAATTCTCCTCAGTCACGTCGTTCTGGATCAGCTCTCCGGCCTCTTCAAGAGTATGTGACACCGAATCGACAATCACTTGTCCGCCCAGATCGAGACAGCGGCTCTTGATCAGCTTTCCCTCGATCTCGATCATGTGAGGCTTGTATGATCCAATTGCTCCGATAAATACCTTTTCGACAACATTGTCATCGAGATAGGTGTCCAGAATGGTTGGCTCTGTGGAGGGGACGCAGCCAAACACGCACGATGCGTACTCGAAGGCCTCTTTGATGTTGGACCCGTCACTGGAAGCCATCGGTTCAAATTTGATGTCGGTGTAAAGTTCTTGGATGGAGCTCACAAAATCAGCAGCTTTTTGAAGAGTCCGATTTACAACCACCACGCGGTCGAAACGGCTCGGATACAGAATGAGTGCCAGACGAATATGCCAAAATGCTTGGTCACCCACCCCGAAACAGACAATTGTTTCTCGGTTTTGTGGCGTGGCTTCCAGTGACAACGTCTTGACAAGCGCAAGAGAGGTGCACAGTGCAGTCCTAAAGGCTGTGAGGGTTTTTGCGTTCAGAATTCCCAGGGGAAAGCCTTGGTGCTTGTCAAGAATGGTGGTGACTCCCGTGAATCCGGCAGAGGAGCCGGTGAGTGCCTTCATTCCCACTGTGGAGCCTGTGGAGGCCATGAAAAGGTGTGTTGCGAGCGGCGTAGTGGACACAATCCGCTGCGGGATGAGCGAGTGGTCGTGATGGTACTCATTCAGGGCTGATAGGAGTACCTTTTGATATTGAAGAATGCTTTCTGGCGTTAGCGACGAAAGCATTTTCGCAATCGTCTTGTCTGAAAGGACTCTCATTTTGGCAATTGGGTTGTAGAGTTAGCTGATTAGTCGTTGTTTGGCGACGTGCTGAACGTGAACCGACCCTGTGAATACTCCCCGAACTGTATCAGCGGACTTTTGGCAAGACAAAAAGACTGAAATTCTTCTTGGAAAGACAGCAAGCAATTTCTGGTACACGTCGTGCTCTATGATGCAAGGTATGATGTCTGCAACTTAAAAATAAATAGAACAAACCCGATTCTCCAGAAAAACACTCTTCATCTTATCTGGTTGAAATAAAAGTTTCCCCGTTTTCCCCCCAAAATTTTGTCCGCGGAAAAAAATCAAATTTCCCTGCGTACTTTTTTATCCCTCTTCTGTGCTGTCCTGGAGATGAGGATGTAGTACTCGGGCGGAATACAAACACCGCGACGAAGCATACGGTCGCGGGGCGAATGGTCGGCCAGTTCAAAGCCGAGCCGGTGATACAAACGACGCGCCGCCTGGTTGGAGCTGAAGACGGTGAGGGACACTCCTTCGATGGTGCCACAAGCACTAGTGAACGTCGGGGACGAGTTTAAATGACCGGGCAGATCCAGGGTCAGCTGCAGCAACCGCGAGCCCAGTTTCTGGCGCCGCCATTCCGCTGAAATCTGCACTTCGTACAGATACACCACGTTCTTGCCATCATCTTCGAGAAGCTTTAGAGAAACGAATCCCGCGAGCGGGGAAGGCGAAAAAAAGTCGCGCGAGGACTCGCGCCTGGACGTGGCCGAGCCCGTCTGGGGCGCCCTTAGCAAGACATAAGCGAGTCCAGGCTCTTTCATTTCCTCAAGCTTGTCCTTCTTCCAGTCAGATCCATGTAATTGGGAGTACGTCGGTCCCAAGTTGGCGTCCAGAAGCGCCAAACATGCCTGTAACGAGCTCTGGGAGATCTTTTCAACGGCGACCGTCTCCAGACTCAGCGACGCGGTCGCAAGCGACAGCTCGGGCGGCCACCTTTCATGCAAAGTTTTCAGCAGCTCCACTGCCGCCTCTTGCTCTGGAAAGTCACTCATGGCCAGCAGCTCTCTGGTGTCGAGATGTTATCGATGACTCATGACAGACGGTTGGTAAGCCGATTTAGATCGTGTGCAATGTACGCGATAAGAGAGGAAATTTTCAGATTTCGCGATCTTCAAAAGCGAAAATTTAACTTTTCAGGACTTGCAACCCTGATTTTCAGTTGTCTTTCTGACTCATCGCCGCCAAAATCAAACCACCATGACGTTCGATATCACCAAGATTGTCAGGCCCAACATCCTGACACTAGAGCCTTACAGATGTGCTAGAGATGACTTCACCGAAGGCGTTCTCCTGGATGCTAATGAAAACACCCACGGCCCGTCAGTTCCTGGACTTGGTATTGAGCAACAGGCCTTGGAACTCAATAGATACCCTGATCCCCACCAGTTGACTCTGAAAAAACAGATCTGCGACCACAGAAATTCTGAGGCGTCTCTTGCAACTGCGGAGGTGTCATTGCCAGTCGTTGACGGAGTGGCTACGCCTGTGACCCCTGAGAACGTTTGTCTCGGAGTGGGTTCAGACGAGTCCATTGATGCTCTGATGAGATGCTGCATCCGTCCTGAGTACGAGAAAATGCTCATTTGCCCCCCAACATATGGAATGTACAATATCTGTGCGGTGGTGAATGCAGTTGAGGTAGTCAAGGTTCCATTGGACCTTGAAACTTTCCAGATTCGACCAGCAGAGATTGCTGAGCAGCTGGAAAAAGACCTTTCAGTCAAACTCGTTTATGTGACATCCCCAGGAAATCCTACAGCAGCCAAGATTGAGTTTTCCTTGATCAAAGACCTTTTGGAGCGTGTTGAAAAGCTTTCCTGGAATGGGTTTGTCGTTGTGGACGAGGCGTACATTGACTTCGCAAATCCCGGTAGCTCTGTCAGCGTTTTGGTTAACCGGTATCCGAACCTCGTCGTTCTGCAGACGCTTTCAAAAGCTTTTGGATTGGCTGGCGTTCGTTTGGGCATCTGTTTCTCCACACCGAAGCTTTCGCTACTTCTCAACTCGATGAAATATCCCTACAACATCAGCAATCTGTCTAGTGACGTTTCGATCAAGGCGACCACACCGGCTGCTCTGGCACTGGTCAAGGCCAAAATCGATCTGATCAAAGAGCAACGCCAAATCGTGTTAGACGGTTTGTTGAAACTGGACGGAGTCAAACGAAACCGCGGGGGCCTAGACTCGAACTTCTTGCTGATCGAACTGGTGAACAAGTCTGGTGAGCCTGATAACGCGATCGCCTCTTCCGTCTACTCAAAACTGGCCAACGAAAGGGCTGTTGTTGTTCGGTTTAGAGGTAATGAATTGGGATGCACCGGGTGTCTCCGAGTGACTATCGGAACCAAAGAGGAGAACGAAATTCTTCTACGGGAGTTCGAGTCGGTTCTCAACGAAGTTCTATATTAAAATAGATATAATATTAGATAGACTACTGGAGAGCATCTCTGGCGAAATTTGGCAGAACAAAGGACGCTCTGTGGATCTCCTTGTTGTAGTACTTGTAAAGCTTGCGTTCAGTCTCGGAGTCTTGTTCTCTCAATGGAACAGAAACAGTAGCGTTTGGATCCTTGGAGCAAACCATGAATCCAATTTGTCCAGACGGGTAGGTTGGAATGGTACAGTAGGCGTACTCAGCGACAGGGAAAACATCCTTACACGCCTTCTTGAGATCTTGGATGATCTTGAGGTGGAGCCAGATGCTCTCTGCTTGAGTGGTGATGACTCCCTTAGGGGTGAGAGCGTCGTGCAGAAGTTGGAAGTATGGCTTCTGGAACAAAGACTCGGCTGGGCCTTCTGGGTCGGACGAATCAGTGATGATCACATCAAAAGTGTTCTTGTACTCAGCCAAAAACTTGAATCCGTCTCCAATGTGGACCTTGACCTTTGGGTGGTCGTAGGACTTTGACATTTCTGGGAGGTACTTCTTGGAGACCTGGATGACCGACTCGTCGATATCACACAGAACGGCCTGTTCAACACCCTCGTGCTTGACGATTTCTCTTAGAACTCCACCGTCTCCTCCACCGATCACCAGGACCTTCTTTGGGTCTGGGTGGGAGTTCAAGGCCAAGTGAGCAATCATCTCCTGGTACGAGAACTCGTCTCTCTCAGTGACCTGGATGGCACCGTCCAAAACGAGAACGTTTCCGTAGTTGGTACTCTCGAAAACCAACACATCCTGGTACTTAGACTTCTCTGCATGTAAGACCTTCTTCACTTTCAGGGACATGGCCTCGCCGGGCCACATAGTCTCGGAGACCTCGGCGAACCAGCCGTCTTTGATCAGTGGGTGTGTAAGCTCAGACATTGTGTGATTTCGTATGCTGCGATTGGCTTTGTCAGATCTGGTAGAAAAGTAACAAGTATCTAACTGAGAAAACCGCTCACGATTTTTATATTTGAAAAATTTGAAAAATTTGAATTTTTTTTTCCCAAAACCGTTGCAGGGTCCAGGGGCCCGAAATAACGGACCAATCATGTTCGTTCGTTATAGCCTGGGTCTGGCAAAACGTTGCTCAAACCCCCTCGACCACACTGTTCTCTGGAAAGCGTCCTCTTTGTCCCCCACACCTCCGGTCCGATCTGCCCTACTCATTCCCTCCTCAGATCGCCTCGGACCCCCACCGCGGCTACTCCGAAAACTGGTTAGGAGCCCTGGTAAAGCCGAGCACTACACCGCGGAAATCTCGTCACAAGGCTATTTTGGGACAGACCGGAGGTCTTCTCGAGCTGCAAAAGAGCACTTTGACAATTGACAGTAATCTGGGGTAGATCCGGTCTTGACAGGCGCCCAGGGCCTGCGCGAACTGGTTGTCCTCCCGAACACCGCTTGAATCTCAACCCCCGTCCAATCATCGAGTTCTATTTCCGGTCACATTTCGCAAAACCCTCAAACTCCTTGCTTACGTCATAGTTTCTCGTAAAATTTTGCTGGGTAATTCATGAGCCTGAAAAATTTTTGCTCAAGGTTACAAATTTGATATATACTTTTGGAGTGCAAGACGACAAACAGCAACACCCGTCTATTTTCAAGCCGGAACGGAACACCACATCACGCATGCCCCAGGGATTAGCATTCAGATTCAACAGGCCTGCCAAACCAAGATAACATCCACCATTTCCTGACAATCAATTACTAGTGGGTTTTTTTATTGCGAAGTAGCCCTCTTTGCAATCTTTTTTTAACCAAAAAACAAATGGCGCCAGTTCAAGAAACTACGGTGGCGTCTGATTTCATCAATCACGAGTTGTCGGTCTCGCTGGACTCGACCAACGCATTTGAAGGCCCAGAGAAGCTCCTAGAATTATGGTTTGCGGCTTCTCCTTCTGAGGTGGGATCGGTTCTGCCTGTGGCATCGCTCAGATCCATTCCGTTGGAGGGGATCGAAGCCATGCTGGACTTGGTCAATTGCAAGATCTTGTCTCGTGTTTCCTCGGCCGAAGCTGACGCTTATCTGCTCTCGGAGTCGTCGCTGTTTGTGTACCCTCACAAGATGATCCTCAAGACATGTGGAACCACCACCACCCTTTTCTGTCTGACCAAGCTGCTTGAGCTGGTGACTGAGTTTTGCGGCTACACCGGGGATCTTAGCTCTGCGTACCGCATTTTTTACTCGAGAAGAAGCTTTATGTTCCCAGACAAGCAGAACGAGATCCACCAGCGCTGGGACAACGAGGTGGCCTGGCTCAACAAGTACTTTGACCCGGCCTCGTCCAAGGCCTATGTTGTTGGAGACGTTATGAGAGACCACTGGTACTTGTACGTGAACGGAAAGTCAGAGGAAACCTCCTCCGTTGCTCACCACGAAGACAGGGAAATGGGCTATCCGTTGTCGCCCGTCATCTCTAACTCCAGCACTGAAGGCTCGCCGAGTGACGAGACGTTCGAGCTGCTGATGACCGAGCTCGACCCGGACGCGTGTGCCAATTTCCAGCTCTCCAGACACCAGAACGAGTTCCCCGATATGGACACCGATACAGAAGACTACGGCCATCTGCTCGGCCACAAGATGATGAAGACTACCGGTTTCGACCGCCTGGCTCCGTCTGCTTCGTCTGTCAAGCACGACGCATTTGCCTTCACCCCTTGCGGCTTCTCCTCAAACACCCTGCTCAACGAGGAGTTCTACTACACCCTGCACATCACACCCGAGCAAGGCTGGTCGTACGCCTCTTTTGAAACAAACTACCAGGGAGGTAACAAAGTGAACTTGCTGCAAGAAGTGGTGAGTATTTTAAAGCCGGGGAAGTTTTGTCTGGTTTTCGTGCAGGAAGGAGCTGGAATTACTAAATACCCGGCAGTTAATGCTCTCCACGGCACGGGCCGAAGCGCCGACGCGAAGCCGCGCTCCTGCCAATGCTTTGCACATCTCACTGCGTGCGAAGTGAGCGGTTACCGCAAGGTGGACAAGATCGTCTACGATCTCAAGTTTGATTACCGTCTTCTGTACTCCTACTTCGAGAGGCTGTAGTGCATATATATTAAGCAAAAACACATATGCATTCTCTATATATCCGAGCTATCAGCTTCTGTAACATGTGGCCTGCGAGATCTGCACGGGGTGATCTAGACAGCGCGTGCACGCGCGGACGGCCGCACCACCACGCATGCTGCACGCGCCAGCTGGGGGCGGGAGGAACATACAGTGCGGAGGAACATTCCAGCGGCACGAGATCCCCGCCTCCGACACCCGTGCACCGCCAGCGGCCAGCAGCCGTCCCTGGCCGCCCGCTATTTGTTACCCGGCCGCTGCTCCCTCAGAAGTGGCCAATCACACGCCGTCCCTTTCGCCTCAACGGCGTCGATTTGCGCGCGCTCACAACCGCCCCCGGACCTTGGGACGCCGCCTTGTTTCTACCCAGCCGCCGCCGCCCTCCTTTGCTCGCTCACCTACATATATCTGCATGCACAGCGAGCCCAAACAAACACAGAGTGCATACGCATTGCTTATTAGTTCTCAGGCATCAAGCACTGTTAAGCAGCATCAACAAGCATTTCAAACGGCCAGACAGTATCTCTAGAGCCCCAGCCTCCGAAAGACACCGCCTTACCAGCCCTCGCCATGTCCTCCGAACAGCACTCGTCGTCCAACTCCAGCAACAACAACCAGGCGGCAGCGTCGTCGCACTACGCGTCGGTCATCCCCTCTATCTCAGCTAACTCAGCTTCCACGCCTTCAGGGCCCTCCCAATACCAATACTCCAACCCGCACTACCAATACTCTGGTTTCTCCGGCTACAACTCTGGTCAATCCCAACCTCAACCACAAGTCCCGGGCGGTCAGGCCACCTCTAGACCGTACGATTACTCGGTCGCCGCTTCGGGATATCAACAACAACAACAACCACAGACAACCGGCTCCTCCGCCTCTGCTCAGCAGTATGGAATCCCGGTCTACCAGAATTCTCAGTTCTCCTACTCTCACCACCCCCAAGAGAATGATTACCAGCAGCAACATCCACAGGGCCAACAATCTCAACAGTACATGCAGACACAGCCCTACGGTTCTGCCTCCTACGGCAGCTACTACCCTCAACAGACTTACCAGCAACAGCAGCCTCAGTCCTCAGCAACCTCCGCTCAACAGCCAGCTTACGGCTCGGCTTATAGAGGCTATCCAAGTGCCACCGGTTACCCTCTCTACTCCAACGCGGCCACTGGAGGATACCAGCAGCCAGGAGCTGCTGCCGGCGGAACTTCCGCAACAGTGGGCCTTCCACCTCCGCCTGTCGCATCGGCAAATGCGGCTTCCGCAATGTCCACCAAGCCTTCGGGAGTCTCGTCTGCCAACTCTCAGACCAGGAACAGCTCGGTCAGCTACCCACCGGTCAGCCCATCTGTGGGACAGGTGCAACCGCCGGGAATCCGCCCTAAGATTACGACCACGATGTGGGAGGACGAGAAAACCTTGTGCTACCAGGTCGAAGCTAACAATGTTTCTGTTGTCAGGAGGGCCGATAACAACATGATCAACGGGACCAAACTGCTAAATGTCGCCAAGATGACGAGAGGAAGAAGAGACGGAATCCTCAAGTCTGAAAAGACCAGACATGTCGTCAAAATTGGGTCGATGCACCTCAAAGGAGTGTGGATCCCTTTCGAACGAGCTCTTGCAATGGCCCAAAGAGAGAACATTGTCGACCTGCTTTATCCCTTGTTTGTCAAAGACATAAAGAAAGTGATCCAACAGGGAACCCCAACTAACCAGGTCGGTCAAATGAGCCTCACGTCCAAGCCGTCGGCCTCGTCTTCATCAACGGCATCTGCCGCCACCGCTACAAATACCAATCAAGCCGGCGTTGTTGCGGGCTCATCAGCCACTCCGGCGAACGCCACCGCCGCAACTTCCCAGCTGCAATCTGGCTATCCTTACTCAACCTCGACCCAGCAACCATCTGGAAGTTACTATTACAACGGCTACTACGGCCAGCAGAACCAGCAGAGCGGGTCTTCCGCTTCGCAGCCCCAATACCAGACCAATTACCAGTATGGAACGGGGGCCGCTGGTGCAGGCCAGTCAGTTGACAAATGAGTCTCGAAAGAGTTGCGGACTTGAATCCGATTTGATTTTCTTTATATTTGAGTGTTTCATACTATTATTCTTATGTGGAACCGGTTCCCAGTCTTTAGTTTCGTCCTTTCGTCCTTTCAACCTTTCGATTTACCTCCCTCGGATGGCTCCACTAATGTATTTTTGCCCTGGTCTTGTACTTTCCACCACTTGGATCGCAGGCCTTTCAACGGTGCGCAGATCCAGGCTATCCGAACAGGCTTCTCTGGTGCAAAAGCACACAATCGCCCCCTCTTTCAGGGTCCAGTCCGAACTTGTAGAAAAATCCTTCTGAGGTGATAACCATGATGTGAACCAGCTTCTTGTTCACCAGATCCTCGTTGGTCTCTGGAACAGACGCGTTATCCTCTCGAAGGTACACCGAAGGGATCTTCTCGTCCCATACTTTGTTTCCGACTCCGACAACGGTTTTCGTTTCCTTGGATGCAGGGACTTTTAGGGACGCAAAATGTCTGTTTGGCTCCAAAATTGAAGAGAACTTCGGCGGAAGGTACGTACCCATCTTCTCAGCGGCCTTTCGCCCAAGAGACTGCGACGTTCTGCGAAGCATTCGGGCCACTGACCGTCTGGAGCTGTCAACCAACGGCTCTTTCAGCCTGTCAGGGTTGCCGCTTGATTCTGCGCTGTGGTACGAGCCGGCGGAGGAGTTGGATCGTTTGCGCAGCAGAGAGATAGCGACTCTGGAGTCGGCGAAGTCGAGATCGGCCTCGTCTTCGTCCTCATCATCGTCAATTTCGTCGTCAATTTCGTCCCCTTCGTCTTCTTCGTCTTCGTCCTCTTCGTCCACATCGTCCTCCTCGTCAGAGCTCGTGTGCTGGTTGTGCGGGTAGATACCTGGCGACGTCTTGAGGGGGTTTGGCGCGTTGGCGTGGTTGACTTTGGCCTTCTTGTTGGCGGACTTGATGGTGTTCTCGGCCTCTTCCTCGCCCAAGCGGAAGATGTGAACGGTTTCGGTTGCAGAGCTGGCAATGACAAACCTGTTGTCCGGGCTGAATGCCAGAGAGTATATCTTCGTCGGATACGTTCCCCGTCTAAATTGGTACAGCTTGATCCCCGTGGCCACGGAGAAGACTCTGATGATTGTTCCTTTGTCGCTTGCAGTCGCCAACAACAGCCCGTCTTTGCTCAGTGCGACGGCCGCCAAGGGGGTGCGATGCGCCTCGATCACGCTGGTCGGCTGCAAGTTCTTGGCGTCGAAAATAATCACGTCCCCGTTTCGCACGTGCTGTCCGTTGCTGTTGGTGTGGTTGCCCTGCTCGTTCTGCGGGCTCGACGAGAGTTTCTGCGGCGATGGGTACGCCAGGAAGTTGCTGTCGCTCGACGGCGACAGTGCTATCAGACCATTCGGGTTCGGAGGCGTCTCTATCGTGTGCAGCAGACGCATGTTGTTGATGTCATAGATGTAAATGGTCTCTTCCAAAAGTACCACCAATCGTTCGCGGTTCATCTTGATCGCCAGAATTGCTCCGGGAAACGTGAGCTCGCAGATCGTGGTTTGCCGCTTCGTGTTGAGGATCTTGAGCCTGCGCGGCGACAGCGAGTGTTGTTCTCCGATCCCGACCACCGCCAGCAACGACGAACAGAACAGCATCTCGACAATTCCTATGCTGCCGTCTGTCTTTGAGAAGCATTGTCCGAACGGCTCGCAGTTATAGATCTTGTAACCGTTGAGATGGCCCACCGAGACGCAGGAGAAGTCCTGATTGAAGTTGGCAAAGTTGATCGAATCCGACGGCTGAGGCTTTTGATTCACAAACACAGCCGTCTTCTGTGACTCCGCGGCCGCGGCAGCCGCCGCAGCTGCCTCAAACTCCATTGAGTTCGGCGATATCATCCTGGGTTGGTTCTTCCGATTATGAGGGCAGCGGTTCTTCGCTAGTTCTTGCGGGTGTCTAACGCTTTATTCGCTGCGCAAGGAGGTTAACCACGTGCAAAGATGTTCCAATGCTTTTGATTGGACGCTCAACGTGGCAGTTGCTGTTGCTGTAAAACAATTCGCCGCTGTTTTTGGTCCGGTTGCGCACAACTGCTTCTACAGATAGCCGTGATGAGGATAAATTCAATTTATGTTTTTCCTTTGTTCAAAAAATATATACAAATAATGCAAATCCTATCGCGATTTTGATTACATAAAAAATCCCTTTTCTTTAGAGTGGCGACTGATCTCACGGTGATCTGGTATTATCCAAGACTGGCGGTGAGAGCGAAGCCGGAGTTGATCTGTCAGAGATCTGATTGAAACAGCCGCCGCTTATTATTCGACCCATTGGACCAACTACCCATATAATGCTGGCAAAATGGACACCAACGAACCCTCTTTTCAGAATACCTTAGAGGGCAACTTCGACCCGATGCAGAGGGTTGAGCGCCCCGAAACGCACGGGCCCTCGCCAAAGTTCAGCGATCTGGTTGATGAACTGTTTTTGCCGCTGGAAAGCCATCGGTTGTCTCTGTCGCTCAAACAGGAGCGAAGATTTGTCATTGAGAAGTTTTTGAGAAAATACAGACTCTCTGTCGGAAGAGACCTTTTGCCCGTGGCCCGACTTGTTTTGCCCTCCAGAGACAAGGAGAGGGTCTACCTCACAAAGGAAACACGGCTCGGGTTGCTCGTTTGCAAGATTCTTGCAATAACAAAGGAGAACGACGACTTCCAGAAGATCAATAACTGGAAGAAACTCAACTACAACAAAATTCATTCCTCCACAAAGTTTGCCGACGTTGTCACGAATATTGTCAGCAAAAGGCGCATTGACAAGCGGCATGGAACTCTCACGGTTGACGACGTCAACGCGTATCTGGATCAGTTGCACGACAGCGCAGACGGCGATCCCAGCTCCAAGATGAGACTGCTTTCCAAGATAATGGATCAGATGAGCAACACCGAACTTCGCTTCTTCTTCAGAATTCTGCTCAAAGTCAACCCAATCACCTGTGACAAGTTGTTTATGTTTTGCTGGCATCCCGACGCGTTGGATGTCTACGACCTAACCAATAATCTTCAGATGGTTTTCTGGGGACTAACAGACACCTCCATAAGGCTTTCACACGAGGACAAACACGCTCATGTCTGGCACCCATTTACACCACAACGATGCAAGAAAATCAACCTTGATTATGCTTCAATTGCTTCGTTGAAATTCCCTCATGGCTTCTACATTGAGGAGAAGTACGATGGAGAAAGAATACAATTGCATGTACGAAAGAATAAAGACACTTTCGAGTACAAGTTTTTCAGCAGGAACGCAAAAGACTACTCGCAACTTTACGGATCTTCTGCCGGTGAAAACAGTCCCGGCTGCATATCTCCATTTATTAGCGGCTGTCTGCATTCTGGAGTGACAAGCTGCATTTTGGATGGTGAAATGATCAGTTATGACCCTGTAAGAAAATTGGCCCTCCCGTTCTCTACGGTGAAGCTCACTGCGGCTCAAGCCTTGGCAGATCAAAGAGCTCAGCAAGATAACGGTGATCCGCATCCAATGTTTGTTGTTTTCGATATCCTACACGTCAATGGGAAGTCCCTAGAGAACTACGAACTGAAAGCTCGAAAACGAGCTCTAAAGAGGGTCATTACACCGTTTCATTCGCGGATCGAAGTGGCTCCATTCCGCACAGGCACTGAGGGGAAGGACATTGAAGAAGCTTTACGAACAGCGATTGAGGCAGACTTTGAGGGGCTGATCATCAAAGATCCGGCCTCCGTTTATGAGGTCGGAAATCATCACAGTGAGACCTGGATCAAAATCAAGCCCGAGTACTTGCACGAGTTTGGCGAGAATTTGGATCTGGTGATTGTAGGCCAGATTCCCGCGGCCAAAACGTCGTACATTTGTGCTTTGAGAAATGATGATCAGTCGAACAAAAAGAGTCAATTTGTGACTCTTTGCGCGGTATCAAACGGCTTTTCTACCGACAATTACCGCAAAATAAGGGAGCTTACCAGTGGAAGATGGAGAAATTGGAGCTCGCCTCCCGAGAAAGATTTGATAGAGTTCGGCAAGAAAGTACCTGAAATGTGGATCGACCCCCGTGATTCTGTCATCATTGAGGTCAAGGCGAGTTCAGTCGATTTGCAGCCAAGTCAAAACCTCTACGCTACGGGGACCACTTTGTATTGCGCGTACTGTGCCAGAATTAGGGAGGACAAAAATTGGGAGACAGCCAGCACTGTTAGCGAGTATCTGGCATCGAGTAACAAGGGAAAAGAGGATGTTGAACACACAATAATCAGTCCTAGAAAAGCGAGACTCACCAAAAAGGAGAACGAAATCAACAGAATAAACAGCGATTATTGTCTCACAGTGGAAGAAAGCTCTCGCTTGTTCAGTGGGTATCTCTTTTGCATCAAAACTGACTGCCATTTTGAAGGAAAGCTAAGATCGATCAAATGGTTGAGCAAGTGTGTTTTGCAACATGGGGGTGGGGTGGTTCGGTCCCACGACGCTGTGGTTCCTAAGGGAGAGAGGCTAATGATTCTGGCTGACAAGTTCACATTGGATGTTAGCGATTTACAGGAAGAGTACAACATCTTCAAGTCCAAATGGGTGGAAGACTGCATCCGAACAAATCGACTGGTTGAATTGGAACCGGAGCATCTACTAAGTGCTGAGGAGTCTTTGTTGGAACTGAGCTTAAAGAACATCGACCGCTACGGCGACAGTCGAACCATACCGCACACAACAGACACTCTCGAAAAACTTCTGGACAGAATTGAGCAGTGTGGAATTATTCCCGAAGTACGAGACCCGATTCTCAGCTCCACGGAATTGGAGGAACTCGGCAAAATCAATCTCTTCCGCAAAATGAGCTTTTTCCTAGTTTCAAATCGACCACACCAAGCCAAGATTATGACAGACCTGATACTTATGGGAGGAGGCTCGGTCACGACTAGTGTAGAGGAATGTTCCTTCATCGTTGTGATTGACGAAACCGACACGTCTGTTCAGCCAGAGCTCAAGCGTATAAGAGAACGGATTGCTCATCGATTTGGCTACAGTCAGCCGGGTCCCCGAGTTGTGAGCGGGCAATTCTTACTGAGCTGCATCGACGAGGATGCCATCGTCGATGCTTCCCAGTACAAAGTTCGGTGATGACAGGAGGCTTTCAACGAATCTCTGACCTAACGGCGGATTTTTTCAGATGTTCGAGATTCGGTTACTGGAAAATTGAGAGCGGGAAAAAAAACGATTGCGCTCCAAAAATCTCAGTATCGAAAACACAGATAAATTTGACTCGATAAGGCCAAAGGAATTGCGCAAAATGCTGGGAACTCATGCCATCTCTGCGAGGGCTTTATCCTCAACTACAAGACGGTTCATATCGATTCAACAGGTGCCAACAATCGCGGCTAGCCAGACAATTGCTCCAGAAAAATCCGCGTCCAATAGTATCTCCGAAAATGTTGAGGAATTGGATTCTTCGGCAAGGCTACCAGAGACGCCTTCTGAGACTGTGCGTTCTGAGACCATAGGGCAATCTCAATCCACTTTGTCACTTACACTACCCCCTTCCATTCCGATCCATATCAAACGAGGCTCTCTGATGTCTTTGTTCACCGCAACCGATTCGAAAACCAGTCTCAAATCGATCATAACGAGCTCCCTTGAAATCAACGAGCCTGTGCGTCGTTTTCTCTCTGGCGGTTTTACCTCGTCATACCAAAAGTTCCTTTCCACGGTTCCCTTGAATCTGCTGATCTCCGCGTACGATAGCAGCCCGTTTTGGGGCCGTTCCGGTGCTTCCAAAACGTTCTGTAATCTGTCTTTGGATGGAACAATGGATTGGGCTCTTTTCAAGCCAAAATCGTTACAAGCTTATTGTGGCAGCACCTTGACCGTTACCAATCAAAAATATCCAAAAAAAATCACACGAAGCGGGATCAGTCGATTTGGACTTCCCAAAGGATCCATACCAGGACTCTCGAGCTTCTACAGATCCGGGTATAACCTCGTTTCTGGTCGTGGGTTCATTTCTCTCGTTGGAGAAGGCTCGATTTTCAAGCTGAGCTTGGATGAAGATGAGGAGATCTTAATCAAGAAGAACAATCTGTTTGCGACTTCTATGAGAGCCAAGCAGGAGCTGCAGGAGGGGTATTTCGCATCACAATCATTGAAAAAGCATCTCGAAGCACCGGCTGATCCCAACGCCGAAATCGTTATCAGCCCTGACGAGGCTCCTGATCGCGACTCAACTTTCTTAAAGGTTACTTCTCTGATGGGTAAAGTATGGGAATTCGTGAAGAACGAGCAAGAATCTACTTTTCAAACGGTGATAGGCAATGGAGATTACATCAATGTCCGAGGGCCACGGACATTGCTTATACAAACGGATACCGGTTACGACAGGTTTGAGATTGTTCATGGTTCGTCTGCTAGCTCGAGAATATCTAAAGTTGAAAAGTTCATTAAAGACAAGGTCGATTACAAACAGCCTCGCGTTGGGTCTGAGGATTTTCTGAGCTACGCCACGGTCACGGACGGTAAGGTGGAGTTCAGAAACACTCCAAACTACAACGATACCGTCAAACATATAGAATCTCTGAAGAAATAAGTGCATAGTAGGTTGAAAAGACGTATATTTCGAAGCAGTTTTCAGCTTCACCAGCCACGAAGTGCCGACCTCAGCACCGCCATTTTTTGTAGAAAAAGTTATTTCTGATAAGTGATTTTGAAGACTGACGCTTGCGACCACATTCAACAGGTTATAAAGCGTGAACTAACCAGGACACAATTATCTTGCAAAATGTCAGGTTTAGAAAGTAAGTGGCAGTTATGCGGAACAATTGCTGACGAACACAACTAACAAACGCTGCCCCCTTTCAGAGTCACTGTTCCAGCTCAAGTTTACAGCCAAACAGCTGACAAGACAGTCAGCCAAAGCCGGAAAAGAAGAACAGACAGAGAAAAACAAGGTCAAAAAGGCTTTGACACAAGGTAACAACGATATCGCACAAATATACGCCCAGAATGCAATTCGAAAGGGACAGGAGCGGCTGAACTTGCTCAGACTGGCGTCCAGAATCGACGCAGTTGCGTCTCGGATCCAGACAGCCGTTACCATGCGGTCTGTCACCAACAACATGGCCCAGGTAGTCAGAGGAATGGATAAAGCAATGGAGACGATGAATTTGGAGAAAATCACATTGGTGATGGAGAAGTTCGAAGAGCAGTTCAACGACCTAGAGAGCTCTACCAAATACTACGAGACTGTTTCCAGCGACATGAGCTCTGTGAGCCAGCCTCAGGAGCAAGTGGACCAATTGATGAACCAAATTGCGGATGAGGCCGGTCTAGAACTGAAACACAAAATCGGCGACGCCAACGTGGACCTAGCAGCCACGCTACCCTCCCAAAAAGAGCCTACTGTGGCTGAAGAGGACAAGCTCTCCGAGCGGTTACGGGCCTTACGTAATTGATTAGATCAGCAAATCTGTGATGTGACAATTGTTTTAGAGTATGAAGGTTGAGCAAGATATCAAAGGACGTTGTAGTCATTTAATGATTGAGAAGCTGCTGCTTGTACGCCCAGTAATTGGCTCTTACCGTGTCGTACTCTGCGGCGAGCGACTTGTAAATCTGGGCCGCCTTTTCCGGCTCTTTGCCCTTGGAATAAATCTGTGCCAGCAACTCCAAGGCGTAGGTGGAGACCTTCTTGTCTTTGTCGGTGTACTGTAGGACAAACGGTTCAAGGCTTTGGATGTCCCAGTTGGACACCTTGTACAGTGCCGTCAGGTAACTCCAGGCAGAAGGATTTGCGGGAGCCAGCGAGATTTTCAATTTGACAAATTCTTCTTCCTTTCGGGCACGTTCGATGAGATCCCCGTATTGAGGGTCACCAAATAAAGCGAAATAGCGATGGTTCCAGGCGGAGTTGTTTCTCACGTCTCGGTCAAGCTCGTTTTGGGTGAATTCTAGCTCGGCTTCAGATCCATACAAGTTGAATTTTTGCACAAACCACCTTCTGTAGGACCAGACGTGGTAGTTTTTTGAATCTTCCTGCAGCATTTGGGCGATGATGGCGTACTCTGATTGGAGTTCGAAGGGGGTGTTCTGTTTCAGGGTGAGCTCAACGATACGGATTCTGTAGTTCCAGATTTGATAGTTTTTCGGGTTGTTGAGAGCGATTTGGCTACACCAATTGAGCTCTGAGTCAAGCGGATAGTTTTCCAAACTACTGATGATATCAAACCGGTAAGCCCAGACGGTATAGTGTGCTGCCACGGTGTTGATGACCTGTTCTGTTATGTGCAACGCTCTGTCGGAAAGCTCACGCTCCCGCATGAGCGTGCGCACACGTCCCATCAGCTCCGTGTACTCTGGCGTGTACAGGATCTGGCACAGCGGTGCGGGTATAGACGAGAGAGGTGTAGGCACGACATCTGAGTAATCGTGAGAAGCAATCTGAAAAGAAGTTAACGGCTTGTTAGCAATTGAGAAAGCAACCGACAAAGGGAAGTGAGTTGGCTTACCATTCTGATGAGAGCTCGGATTCGATTGGCTGCTCGATGCTTATTCTCAGCATGGGTGAAGCACTAAAGATCTTCTGGTCATGATTTGAAGATTTATGTTTCAGAAATTCGAGAGGGTCGGATTCAAAAAAATCTGACGCCGGTTACCGGAATCGGTTTGATATCAAACCGGTTGAGATAAAAAAACATTGCAAAAATAAAATCATTTTTATTAACAAAATGAAAGCAATTGTGACTTTCAGCCTCTGTTTGCTTAACTTTTAGTTTAAAGTTGATTGGGAAATGGCCCGTGCTGGAACCAGCCAAGGATGTTGCACTCAGACAATGTTTGTCCGTTGGACGTGACTGATGGACTCTCGCGACTCGCTTTCAGTAATCCGAATGTTCTGGAGGGCGGGGCGACGCCGAAACGAGCTAGTTTTTCGTCACAACAGCGACGCAGATCGAGTGTGCTCCGTCGCATGTCTGTTGGAAGTCTTCACTCTTTTGATGGCGGCTCAAATCTCGTCAAAGTTGAGCTGGTTGGCGGAAATGAGAGCTGCATCATAGATGAAGAGCCAATAGACTCGGACGCCAAAGAATGTCAGGCTCCCAAACCAAAGGTGTCTGACTTTGAGCCACTCAAGGTTCTGGGGAAGGGAGCTTATGGGAAAGTTTTGTTGGTCAAAAACATCAAAACAGGGAAACTTTTCGCACAAAAGGAGCTGAAAAAGGCCTCAATCACTGTGAATTCTAAGGTTGTGGAGCGGACGTTCTCTGAGAGAACGATTCTTTCCAAGATATCCGACCACCCAAACATTGTGAAACTGTTCTACGCACTGCACGACCACCAAAAACTGTACTTGATCCTCGAATACATCCCAGGAGGTGAACTTTTCCAGCATTTGTCGATTAAACGGTTTCTGGACGAAAAAAGCACTTCGTTCTATGTCGGCCAGATGGCTCTGGCATTACGTTATTTGCACAGTATCGGAGTTGTATACAGAGATCTCAAACCGGAGAATTGTCTGCTTGATAAAGACGGATATCTGCTTTTAACCGATTTTGGATTGGCCAAACAGCCATTGGAGTCGGAGAACCCTGACTCGGAGAACTGGTGTAACTCAATCATCGGGACCCCAGAGTACTGTTCGCCGGAAGTTCTCCGAGGGGACGACTATGGAGTGAAAACTGATTGGTGGTCGCTCGGGTGTGTCATGTTCGACATCCTCACGGGAGCGCCTCCGTTTACCGGGAATAATCACAAAGCTATAAGCGATAAGATTCTCAAACAGAAGCCAAAGTATCCGTTCTACATCACAAGTGATTCCAGAGATCTTTTGAACAAATTGCTGCAAAAAAACCCAAACAAAAGGCTGGATGTGGACAATAATTGGGCTCTGTTTTCGGAGCACAGAGTGTTTAGGCATTTTTCGTGGGCTGATTTGGTTGATCGGAAAGTGACTCCGCCGATTTCGCCGCTGATAACCGATCCCGAGAAGGCGGAGAACTTCGATAACGCTTTCACTGCCATGAAACTGTCGGACGTTGCTCCAATGTCGATCGAATCCTCGAGTGTAGGCCCAGTTGAAGATTGTTTTCAAGGGTTTTCCTACACAGCCAGCGAAAATTATATAGACAACTATTTCAACTAGATAAATTACTTAGAGCTCGAAAACCGTACACAGGATGTTAGATTCGATTATAGCCTGTTCGGTTAGACTCCACGGGACGCCAAAAATTCCGGAGTTGATCTTGGGCATTGCGATGTAGGGAGACGTGCTTGTGGCGAGAAGAGAGCTAACTGGGGAGTTGAGTATTGTTTGCGGGTCCGCAAGCTGTCTGTTCAGATCATTCAGTGCCAATTTGGTGAAGCGAACGATATCCTGGACTGAATCCTGGCCCATCACGCTTGTGAACAAACAGACAACCACCACTTTCTCCAGTGAATCTCCAGAACTTCCGCTTCTGGGGTCCGTCGCTGGTATGAGAAGAGCTGTTCCCAGCAAACGTGAAGGATCATCCTGATTTTGCAGACAATGTTGATTGTAGAGCTCGTAGGAGTACCGGAATTGCCTTTTGAAAACAGCTGCGATTCCTCCGCCCCAGACTCCCAAACAGTTGCATGCATGTACCAGCAGAACTGGTCTGTTGGACTCCTCTCGCGTACATTGGAACAGGTCTCCTCTCGCGTATTTGATAGCCGTCATGTTGTCTATCCCGGCAAAAAAAGATGTCAATTTCCACCGTATTTTCTTATCGGAAATTATTTTCCAGATAAAAAAATTATTTGGGACGAGTTTGAAAAAAGTTTTTTGGTGAAAAATGCACTTATCAGCTAAGGAGATCGAAGTAATAGGAGCGCTGTGCGGGAAATGGATTTCGAGTTTGCTTCTGAGTACTCCCAAATCAACAAGGAGATCAAGAAGGAGTACCGGTCTATCAAGAACAGAATCCAGTCGATCTTACTTGACAGCAGACTGGTAATCAGATGCATAAATGCTTACAAACTTCCCTTGATACCAAACCAGCGATGTGGAGTCTGGTACGCTCCTCCGTACTCGTACACCGATACCTGTTACTTCAAATCAACTGATGGACACATGAACAACTGGGACTTCAGTACGAGAAGACTCAATATGCATATTCTGCCTATAATATCGCAGAATAACGGTATTATAGTCGTCGATTCCACTCGTCGTGGAAAAAAAGTGCCCGACTCGCTGAGCAAGACCATCCCTATTTGGTGCTCCGTCTTGAACGCAATTCGAATTGGGGACTCTGTGGGAGAGTTCTTTTCTCCGTCACACTCAGTAGGCAGATCTGAGCATATCCGGATCGCAGAAAAACTTCCCCAGCTAATAAGGAAAGCCAAGTCAATGAATGTGGTATCTCAAGAACTGTTGCAATCCTACTTTTCCAAGCCTTTGCGTCCTGTCTGGATTACGCCGAGCACAAAAATTCCTGAAACAACCCCTGATTACCATGGCATGGCCTACATTCCTCTGTATCTAGTCACCACCAGCTTCAAATGTCAAGACGGAACGGACCAAAGAGACGGGTTCGTATATGTCCAGGGAGCAGCGGATGACCACGAGCTGTGGTCGAATGGCCTGACTTCAAATCTCCTATGGGAGAACCTTTCTTTCTTCGAAGACAAAGATCATTCGGAGACCGAAATCATCGAGTATATTGACGACTTGACAAAAAATCCCGTCCACTTAGAGTCCAAACACTTGTACCAAAACCCTGTTCATATCACTCCCCTACTGGCTAAAGCGACATTGGTGAATTCTAATTCTGATTTTGTTCTGCCTGGCTCTCAATTCGATATAATTGTTGTGTTTCACGAGAACTTCATGCCACCTCCTTCCGAGCCCGGTGCATCTCCTGTCATTCTTGGTTACAAACTTTCCTCGGGATCCAAGAAATCAGGTAAGCTCTTGAGAAATGAGCTTCCCAACATCATCCCACCCCTTCAATCGGCGTTGTTTTCAGGTAAATCGGTCCTCCTTGTTTGTGGGTCAGGAACAGACGTCTCTGTGGGTGTTGCTCTGTGTTTGCTCTGCAAATACTACCAAACTCCCTGGAGTCTTGGCCTTACTGTCGTGCCGAAGAAGATTCTCGATAAAACCGTTGTCAGAAAACAGTTGATCGAACTGATCGCATTAGACTCGCAAATCAACCCAAGCAGAGCAACGCTCAACTCTGTAAACACCCACCTCCTGTCATGATAGTTTTGGGTAAAATCACTCATCAAATTCCAAAACCATAGGTTAATATTAGTCGTAAGTACAGAAGTCAAAACATACAAATAAAAAACAGTACCTGTAGGATTTGCCGGGAAATTGATAACGTTCATTGTCTGTCAAACAGGTTGTAATTAGGCGAATATGAGTCTCGCCAGCATCGCGCCAGCCAGCGTTTGTTCTGTCTTGGCATTTAAGCAGAGTCTTCCGCTGTCTCTTCCTCATTCTCCTCGTCGTCTTTGCTGTACATGTAGAAGGTCTGCTCCCCATGTGCATAGACTGGTGGAGCAGGGGCAGAGTAGTACTCTCCTCCAGAAACAGGCTGAGGGTAGTTCGAGTAGTACACAGGTTGGCCCCCTTGAGCATGAGGGTGGGCGGTGTACCTCTGTGGTGCCTGCTGATGGCCCATGGATTGGATGGGCGGAGCTTGCTGTAGATACACTAGTTGAGGCTGACCAGCTGAGGAGATGGGAACAGATTGCTGCTCATGATACAACGACTTTTTGGAACCAACTCTGGATAGACGTCCCTGCTGTTGAGTTTGGCCAATGACGGGGGGTTGTGGGAACTGAAAGCTTTGGTAATGGCCCGGGTACATTTGCGGTTGGTGCTGGTAAACATAGGGATGGTACTGCACTTGCTGAGCCTGTTGGTAATACTGATCTCCCTGTTCAAAATAGTTGATTGAGTTGGTAGAAGAGGACCTCGAGAAGTTCGATGGAGGTCTGGGTTTCCGATTCTCGCTCGCCCTGGGTATCCTGACGTGTCTGAAGGATTCTTTGGAAATGTCTTCAAGCGACGAGTTGGATAAGTCGTATTCGTTTAAGGAGCAAACTGGACTTTTTCTCTTTTGCGCTTCTTTAGACTGATCGACATTTAGTCTGTCCAGAGAGCCGGTAATTATTTCAATGTCTTCGTCCTCTTCATCGTCTTCGTCTTCGTCTTCATCTTCGTGGGTCTCGTTTCCGTTGATTCCCTTAATAATCCCTGGGATGTCTTCTGCAGTCAAGGAGTTTTCGCTTTCTTCGAAAATCGTGCTGTCAGCCTCCTGCTGTTTCAATTCTAACGACCTTGAAGATATTCCGATGCTTTTGAACACAGTGACATTCCTCAGGTCCCCGTCTACAACAGAAAGTTCATCGTCCGATTGTTCACCCAGTCTTCTCGTTTTCAGCGTTTCTCTTCTCTTTTTGTTCTTCATCTTCTTGTTCTTCTTTGACTTTGGAGGATTAGCACATCTGTCCTTTCCATAGGAAATCTTGAACTTCCTGTATCTATTTTGGAATGAGATGTGAATCGATTCCGACTCCTCGCCATTAAACTCCTGCACAGCATTGATCGAGGAAGCAATGTCAAGGAAGTTAACAAATGCGCACTGACCATCTTTAAAGAAGTTGATTTGCTCAATTTCCCCAAAAATAGAGAAATCTCGTCTCAAAGTACCCTCGTCGGGAACTCGGCATGCATCAGCAGGCTGTTCTGCATCTTCGGTATATTGCTCTTTCTCATCCTCAGCAACAGAAGTCTCAGAGTCAATTCCAATGTAGATGTTTCTGGTTGCGCCGTGGACTTGGACGGCCTCGAGGATTTCAGGAGAAATTGGCCGGGAATGCTTTCCCCAGCCAATTTTCACCCGTCTTCCGTGAATAACAACTTTCTCCTTGGTTCCTGAAGCAAAAAATTGAGCAGCTTCGAGAGAGTCTACGAAGGTGAGAAAGCAAATATGTCTGTCAGGGATCATTTTGATCGATTCCAAAAGCCCGCCTCTGACAGCATTACAGACCTCTTCTGGTGTTGTCTCGGGATGAATGTTTCCCAGATAAACAGTTCTGTTACCAAAATTTGACAATCCTGTGTGCCGTCCCATTCCATTTATTCCGTTCATGTTGATCGACTCTCTCTGTGTGTCCATTGACGACAAGTTGGGCAATGACGCTGTTGAGTGTAAGGCCATTTCGCTCAAAGGTGTCTGGGAATAGACCATTCCATTGTAAGGGTCCATAACTTCATGAGGAGAGTAAGGAGAGGAATAATGGGGTTGCACAAGATGAGGCTGCATTCGCTGGTAGAGTTGTTGCACAGAAAAAGAGCCAGGCAAAGGAGTTGATGGGTCTGAAGGCTGTCTGGACATTGTCTTGTAAATGGAGGCGTTTGTGTTCTGTGGAGAGGATACCGAGGTGGAGGGAGTGGAGTAGAAATCGGAATATTGAGCTTGTTCGAAGTTTGCGTTTGGTGGGTCATACTCGTAGTCAATAGCTGCAGCTGTGTTCAGTGCGGAGCGATGAGATTTCGAGTTTCTCTCTCGGCTGTAAAAAACCTTACAGCTTGATAGCTTCGAGTCGCCCAAAGGAAGCTGTTCCACGCACTTGATAGCACTTGAGATCGAAGTGAAATGGGCAAACGCAGCGTTCTTGCTTGGGGTGTACTTCAAGTATTCAATCGACCCGATTTCTTCTAGTTCCTGCTGGATCATTTTAAGAGGCAAGCCCGGTTGGATATCGCTCATGCAGACGGATCTCGTAGCCCCATCGTTTTCAATGGCCCATCGGACCACAGGAAGAAGAGGAGCCGATTTTGTTGGAGCTATCTCCAACTCTGGAGAGTCCAAAATATTTCGGAGGTTGTCTATGGTCGACAGAAGTTGCACGTAGCACACCTCCGCCACTGAGCTCTCGACAAACGACAAGATTATGCATCTTCGGTTGTCCTGGGACTTTGAGATCTCAAAGACACAGTTTTCGATTGGTCCGTGCTCAACGAGATCGAGCAACTCGCGTAGCTCGACGTTGGGGCGCAGGTTTAGAAATTTCAATGATCGGGTATTGATGCTTTCAACGGCGGGACCGGGCTTCGTGGGAGTCAGAGGAGCCTCCGTAGGTTCACTGTTTAATGCGGATAACTCGGCGGACGGGTCTGCCGAGGAGTCGTCTGTTTTGTCTGTTTCATTTTTCGCAACCTGTGCCAGACTCGATCTCAGGTTTTTGGAAAACGAGTTTTTTCTTTGACCCGTAGGCCCCGTGGGAGTTGTTCGTGATCCTGAGTGGGCGGTTGTATAGAAAGGAGCATTCGATTCTGATACTCCGTTGGGTCCGTTGGATGCAGGGTACATGGGATATGAGTGATGCTGCCGCAAAGGTAGTCGTTCTCCGGAGGTGATGCTCGGAGTGTGTAGAAAGCCGTTAGAGCTGTTCATCACTGCGGGCGATTGTATGAAAGGCGAGCTCACCAAAAGCTGTCGGGGAAGCATTCCTTTGGCGTAATTGACATCAAAAGGGGTCCCAGGTGACACTGGGGGCTGCTGATGGGAAATTGGCACGTTTATAATCTGGGTTCCGTTTGGAAGCTGGTGTGTGTAGGTGGCCATATGAGACTGACTGGCGACCGGGGCCCCGTTCTGCATGCCCGAGGAGACAGGGGCTCCCACATGGATTGAGAGCGAGTGGTGGCGACCCATCTGTCGCGGGTACTGGTTGGAACGGTAGCCGGGGTCGTGAAGCACTGAGTGGGAATGCATGAGTGTGGTGATGGGCGCGATCGCGTGAGGAGTCGAAGTGTCGACTGGTGGGGTGATGTCTCAAGTAAAACGATTGTGGCCGGTTGAGGGTTCCAGACGTGGTTCAAAGGCGCCTTCAGAGTGGGCTCTTTTGTCCTTGCAATATTATGTGATGCCGTGCGGGCCAACGAGTGTACAAAGGCCAGAACAACCAGCAGGACTTGCTGCGGTTCGAATGAGGCAAAGATGCTGCGACGTTGACTGTGATGATACAAGGAGCTAAACCGTTGGAGAACAAAGCAGAAAGGTAGATGAAATTAAACAACCCACCAGGAAAAAATTACATGCCCCGCAGGAGGAAAAATTAGGCTGCGGATCTAGGATTTTTGCCATTTACAACGGGGCGTTTACATAGGGTAGATCTGCAGGGCGGGGCTGGGCGCCGTGGTCCGTCGAGCGAGCGAGAGGTGGGTCAAGGCAGGCCAGCCGGAGGGCCTGTTTCTCGGATTCAATGGGGAATGGGTTGCCTGTTGCACAACGGGCACAACGGGCCTGCCTCACGCAAAGGATCTCGCGATTATCACGACACCGTACAAGGAGACGCGAAACCGCAGGGCCAGATTTTTTTACTGCGGGGCGCCTCTGGCTCTGCTAGGTGACCTAATGGCCCCCTAGGATGTTAAGCCCGTCGGGTATTTTGTCACAAAGATGTCTGTAACGGAGGATGTGGTCCTATGCTGTCAATTCAGTCTGGCTGCCCCGGTGCCTTGGATCAATATGTGCGGAATTTCATGTCCTCTCTATCCGAGGGCCTGCGTTGCTGCTGAGTTGTCTTCTGTGGAACTCTCTACACAAAGGAAAAGTCTAAGCTCTGCATGTGTGCCCGCGCGGATTGTAGTGTGGCGACGGAGAGACGGTCTCTGCATATTTTAGAATTGTTCGATGCTCTAAACACCCGTTGAGAACAATACGCGGCGTTGTGATTATTCGGAGCGGGCCACGTTGGCTACGCAGGCTACGTAGGCCACGTTGGCAAAGTATCACTTTCTCCTGTTGTGCTTATAGTTTTTCGAGACACCTCGCCGCCAGCCCCCAAGCCAGCATATCTAATTATAGCACCTTCGGAACAGGTTTCAGCGCCATCGTGGTACCACCGCGCTGAACGCTGCAAAGTCCTGCGCTTCCAAGGCCAACTCTACTGCGATATGCGCAGTCTTGCTAAGCCATTTATACCACAAAAGTTCTCGGGGGTGAAAATTGGTTCTGGCCTCTGTCTGGAAATGTATTATTCACCACCGCGCATAATTAGTGGTTTTGCCCGGCATGCCTCCTTGGGTTGCCTTTACGGAGACATCGCACTTTCGTCCTGGCGCGAAGCGCAATTTTCTCGGCCGGACATCTCTTAGTAGAGACCGATCAAAGACACCTCTGACAGACCACTGAGAGCGGGCCCAACAATCCCTACTGCCCACGTTCATGGGTCAGATCGCTGTTGTTTCACAAGCGCTCTTTCAAGAATTACGAAAACGTAGCGTTTTCTATTGTCCCAAACCCCCTGCATAGACTTCGGATCGCGAGCCGCATCAGCCAAATCGGGGACCCAAACATTCCAAAACAAGGGGTAAAACTGGCTGGCTGTTGCAACCTGCATTGTGCCGCCAGCTGCCGAAGTCGAACCAGGCGCGAATTTTAGCCCCGGAATTCATTATTTTGAGTAGCAATCCGCCAGCCCCTTGTGATCGGCTATGATTCGGGGGTTGAAATCGCCGGTTCCCCTTACATAGCTTCGCTGGCCCGTTGTCGCTAGTATGACGCTTACAACGCTTACAACAGCCAGCAAGTCGCAAAACACAAATCAAACTTTTTTACCACATTTTGTCTCTTCTCTAGCTTCTGGCCCTTGCCTCTCGGCAAATCCCCGTGTGCGTCCACAATACCGCTTATCATGCCTGCGGATCCCCGTAAGCTAATCTCGTTTGAGAGTCTTTACGAGATTAATTAAAATGCTGCAGTCAAAGGCCTCCGCGCGGTGCAGAGATGTGGATCGCGCAGCTCCGAAAGTTAATCAAGGCTGACTTATGACGCATGCCTCCATAGCAGACCTACCTACGGTACCGCTCGAATCGACACAAGAGAAGACCAAAAAAGCTAATAACCTTTTCAATGCAGTCAATTGTCATCTCGTTTGGTCACCAAAAAAGCAGAAGAGCACATCATCCAACAGATTTGGACGCATGAAGTCCCACCGCATCGGATCAGCCTCTGGAGTTGAGGACATCGATCCCGATCATCCCCAATCCCTGCCGGTAGAAGTAACTGTTCGGAGGCCGTCAGCACAAACGAGATCGGCCAAAAAGGAATAGAGGACAATTGATGTCACGTGACATAACAATAACTCGACTGGCGTCCGTTAGAAAACGATCGAATTTGGCAATGCTCCTCAACTCGAGTTTCAAGCAAAACGTCGAAATTTTTCAAATAGCCAGTTTTCCGGTGCAGAGATGTAAAAAATAAATTCAGGGAGCCAAAGCCCCGGAGCTTCGGAGTAAGTCTACGACAAGGCTTTCATTATTCAACTTGAAATATATTCAAAACGAAATGTTTACTTAAAGAGGCCATTGGTCATCTATCCACTTAAGCGGAAGAGACCTTGGCAACGTGCTCAAGCAAGTCGACAACTCTGGTGGAGTAACCGTACTCGTTATCGTACCAGGAGATCAACTTGACGAAAGTTGGGGTCAACAAGATACCGGCAGAGGCGTCAAAGATCGAAGATCTGTTGTCGGTCAAGAAGTCAGTGGAGACAACGGCGTCCTCAGTGTAACCCAAGATACCGGCAAGTTCACCCTCAGAGGCCTTCTTGATGGCGGCGGAGATCTCTGCGTAGGTGGTTGGGGTCTTCAAGTTGACAGTCAAGTCAACAACGGAAACATCGGTGGTAGGAACTCTCAGAGACATACCAGTCAACTTACCAGCAAGAGCTGGCAAGACCTTACCGACAGCCTTGGCGGCACCGGTGGAGGATGGAATGATGTTACCGGAAGCGGTTCTTCCTCCTCTCCAGTCCTTGTGGGATGGACCGTCAACGGTCTTTTGGGTGGCAGTGATAGAGTGGACGGTGGTCATCAAACCAGACTCAATACCGAAAACGTCGTTAACAACCTTGGCCAATGGAGCCAGACAGTTGGTGGTACAGGAAGCGTTGGAGACAATGGACAAGTCCTTGGTGTACTCCTTGTGGTTGACACCCATAACGAACATTGGAGCGTCAGCGGATGGAGCAGTGATGATAACCTTCTTGGCACCAGCATCAATGTGCTTTTGAGCGCCGGCGGTGGTGGTGAACACACCGGTGGAGTCAATGACAAAGTCAACGCCCTCCTTACCCCATGGGATGTCAGCAGGGTCTCTCTCTTGGAACACCTCAATCTTCTGACCGTCGATCACAAGGTACTTTCCCTCGAAGGTGACTTCACCTTGGTATCTTCCGTGAGTGGAGTCGTACTTGAACATGTAAGCAGCGTACTCGGCAGCGATGAATGGATCATTCACGGCAACCACGTTGATGTCCTTTCTGGACAAAGCAATTCTAAGAACGAGTCTACCAATTCTTCCGAATCCGTTGATACCGACGTTGTAAGCCATTTTGTATTGTATTTGTGTATGTTAATTGAGTGAATTCAAACAATAATTGTATGATCTAGAAAAAATCAACAGAGAGCAACCCGGGTCAAATACTACTGGAGAAAAGTGGACAATCCTCTCTTTATATATTGTCTTGACTCGGCCTGAGATCTGGCACACCATCGCTCGCTGCGGTCACCCCTCTCTTTCCCCCGTCTCCCGCGAACCGCCGCGGGCGCGCACAAGAGTCGCCGCGAGCGCCGGGAAACATTTAGCCCCCGAGCTTTGCACGCCACTTAGGTCGTGTCCCGACCCGGAATTAGAATCATGCCAAAATCTCCGTATATGACTACTCCGGGCCAGTGTTAACCACCGCGGTGCGGGAAGCGTAAGTGGTGTGTTTGGGTGCCAGGCGTTCGCGCGCACTACCCATGTGGGAGCATCAATGCTGATTGGGTCATGCGGTGGTGGTACGAGACTGGCGAACGGACCTCTGTGCAGTTTCTGCTCGCTGCTGTCGAGAAGAGCTTCTACGGTATAGACTGCCGTGCCACCCTGATTCCTCTGACCCTTTTCGGCCCTGGTACTAACCCAGGTCTGCCCCAGGTCTGCTCCAAGGCTACCCCACTAGCTCCACCCCTCTTTTCCGGTCGATGGGTCCCGGGCTCTTTTCTTGCGTAGGCCTGCAGGTTACTCCGCTTCTGAGGATACAACTCCGGAGGTGTACGGGTGTGCGGGCGTTCCAGGTCGCAGGTCTCGCTTAGTTTCAGCCAGGTTTTAAAAAGCTGTCCGCAAAAAGACGGGACGCTACCGCGTCCGGCAGGCCAGAGATACGCAGTCCGCTGTGATATGGCTCCACTTGGCCTCTGACATCTCCAGTTGCCTCGTTAACGCAGCAATCAGTGCACCCGTTGCGGAAAAACCTCAGGTTGCCAGCGGGCGGGCGGTGACGTATATGTGGCGATGCGTTGTGGCGCAGCCCGCGAGCGCAGCAGCTCGCCGCGGATGGCCTGACTGGACGCGAATCTGCCGGGGTTGCGTTTCTGAGCGCGAGTCCTGCGAATATTGGAATCCGGGTGGACTGTCTGAAAGACAACGTGCTCGCATTCAGAGTCCCGTCGTCCTCGGGCGTTCTTGTTGCCGAGATATTGGCCCCCGCGCCACCATCGCTCTGCGCTGAGTGACCATTGCCCCTTTGCACAGCTCCCACATTCTCTCACCACTCCAGACTTCCCTCCCGCCGTCCCAGCTTCACATCCTCCGGGTCTGCACAGCCTTGATTTGAGGGATTAAAACGCACGCTGCGCTGCGAGAGTCTGCTGAATCTCGGGCAGTGCGGTCGGATCACTCTGTAGGTTGTGCAGGGATCGAGTAGCCTGGGATTAGATAGAGCAGATTGCCGCACTGCGACCGTTTTCGATGAGCAGTCGATGCTGTCAACTGTGGTCCGTGTAGAAACAACCACAAAGACCAGACCGCGCCCCTACTTAACCCCTTGAACCAGTAAAGCTTTCTCCAGGTCTGGCTCCAGTCCGAGCAGCGCTCGCCTTGTCACGTGGACGAAAGCCGGGCCCCTCGCTGAGGCCCGTGATTCTGCGATTTGTCATGTGGTGTGCGGCTATTTCCCCGCTTGGCGTCGTATTTTTTTTTCAACCCCAGGAAATAAATTAGCATATAAAGGAACCCAATTTCCCTCAGTTGCGCAGTGTTGTCGTTTCGAGAGGTCAATTGGCAGCCAAGATGTCCATCCCACTCAGCGCCGCCGGAATTCCGAGACTGGGTCTCGGCACTGGCACCTACTACTTCAAGTACGGCAACGACACGGTCAATGAAACGCTGGTCGATTTGCTCTCCACCGCCTTGAAAAAGGGGATCAGGCACATCGACTCCGCGGAAGTTTACAACACGTATCCCGAAGTTGGCGGCGCGGTCAAGCAGTCCGGGGTGAGCCGGAGCGACATCTGGATCACGGATAAGTACTTTTCCGGCGACAGCTCGTACTCGGCGAGGTCGAAGCAGGCGAACCCGTACGAGCATCTGAAGGCCGCGCTGACGGCTCTCGACACCCCGTACGTGGACCTGTACCTGCTGCACTCGCCGTTCATCAAGAAGGAGACACACGGGTTCACTCTGGCGGAGTCGTGGCAGTTCGTCGAGCAGGCCAAGCGGGAGGGGCTGGCGCGGCACATTGGCGTGTCCAACTTCGCCGTGGAGGACCTGAAGGAGGTTCTGGCCGTGGCCTCGGAGAAGCCCGAGTACAACCAGATCGAGTACAACGCGTTTTTGCCGAATCAGACCCCGGGGGTGGTTGCGTTCTGCGAAAAAGAGGGCATCACCATCGAGGCGTACTCGCCGCTGGGTCCGCTGACGAAGGGCGATCTGAGCAGCGGAGTCGGACAGCAGTTCGACGCGTACCTGGACCAGCTGACTGCCAAGTACAGCAAGACCAAGACGCAGATCCTGCTGCGCTGGGTCGGCCACAAGGGCATTATCCCGATCACTACAACGTCCAGGGAGTCGCGTCTGGACGAGTTCCTGGCTGTGTACGACTTTGAGCTCGCTCCCGAGGAGGTTGAGCGCATCACGAGCATCGGAAACAGCTACAAGCCCGTGTTGAGACAGTATTTTCTGCCAGAGTACTCTAAGTATAGTGACTGAAATTCGAGATTTACAAACGTTTAGCGAGAGCACCCGTAGCTGGCCGTAGCTGGCCGTCACCACCCGGTCATGGTGCTGTCCTTGAACTCCTGCGGCGTGGAGCCGTTTTCCGGGCTGTGGTACTCCGGCATCTCAAAGTGGGCCCCTTTTTCGGGCTTCACGCCAGGGTACGCAGGCTGCGTCTTGAGCGGCTGCGGGTCGCTCGCGTCGTGGGGCCGGGTCTTTTGTTTCTTGGAGTTGCCATTGTCGTCGAACTCAAAGTCCAGCAGCGAAAGTCCGAGCGACGCGTCGACGCCAAAGTCGTTGAGCATCAGAAGGTCCGAGTACGACTTGACGCCCTCGTCGTTCGTCGGCTGCTGCTGCTGCTGGCTGGGGTTTCTCGCCAGGGACCCGAACGGGTGCGACGGCTGCTGTTGCATGAAACCGAGCATCTCGAGCGGGGCGTGCGCGTAGTTGTCGCCGCCGCCGCCGTACGAGCCGGTGTTGTCTGGGTTGAAGTTGAACAGGCTCGGGGACGGCGAGCTGTACTGGCCGAACAGAGGCTGCTCGCCCGCCGGCTTTCCCGCCGGATTGCCCTGGACGAGCGACTCCGTCGGCGCGGACGCCCGGCCGGACGTCTGGGACGGGTGTCTCATCTGGTTCTGCAGGGTCTGGAACTGGAACGGCTGTTTGGACGAGAAGATGTCGTTGATGGCCACGTCGTCTTCCTTCTTGACCGGGGCAGAGCCGTCGTCCTTGCGGGCCCAGTCCGCGGGCGGCGGCGGCTTGGTGCGAACGGCCCGCAGGGGCGAGCTGGACTTCTTCTTGCTCTCCTTCTTGAGCGAGTCGACAGGGCTCTGGGACGGCGGCGAGCCTGTCTTGGGCGGGGCGAGGATCTCGTCGATCGCGCTCTCGGTGTGGGCCATGCAGTTCTCCGACAGACAGCCCAGAAGCGCGATTTCGGTCTCGAACTTGAGGTCGCCCACCACGAGCGACAGCAGGTTCTTGGCGTCCTGGAACAGGGCGCCGCCCCGCGTGTACTCGAGAGAGCCCTTGGCGGCCAGCAGCGCAAAGCGGGCCTTCTGACGCGACACGTTCATGGGGATGGGCAGGTGGTAGAAGTGGAACTTGGCCGAGTTGAGCACCTTGGTGATGGTGAGCAGGGCGGTGGCCGACTGCTGGATCGCGATGTACGACGCCGAGTTCTTGGAGTTGGTCGTCTCGGTCGCCATCAGCGGCATGTAGATGAGCGCGCGCGCCTGGTGGTAGAGGAACAGCAGGGTGAGCTGGGTCTCGTTCAGCCGGTCAAAGTCGCTGTTCTTGGTGTTTCCGGTGGGGTCGATGTCGAAGTTCACGTTGGCCGAGAGCTCTTTCCGCCACGACTCGAGCATGTCCTCGAGGATCAGCGACGCGGCCTCGTCCACGTTGGCCTTCTTGACGTTGCTGCTGCGCTTGAAGATGGTGTCCACCACGGTACCGAGCACCTTGGCGTAGCGCATCACGCTCAGCGCCGAGTCGCTCACCTTGCCCACCAGCGACAGCTGCGTGTTGTCGAACGTGATCAGGTTGATGTCGGTGCCGTCGCCGTGGGTGTTGGCGGACGAGGAGGGCAGAGCGCACTCGATCTCGTAGTCCTTGAGCAGCCGCGGCACGCCGAGAATCAGCGAGCTGAACGAGTCCAGCGTGTAGATGCACCAGAACAGGATCCGCCGCTCGCCCTGTTGCAGCTTGGAAACCTTGGACCCGTTGTAGCCCAGAACGGCGGCCGGACACCGGTGCAGGCGGAGCTGCTGGGCCATTGTGACGAGCTTGCCGCGCAGCTCGTAGCTCGTGTTGAGGTCGGCCGTCGTCAGACAGTACAGCAGCTCCATGGTAGTGAGCTGGAGCGAGGAGATGGAGCAGATCGCGTTCATGTTGGACTGGATGAACTGCTTGATCAGATGGTCGTAGAAGTGGAGGATCTCGGCGTGGCTCGAGCTCTTGTCGTCCTTGTTGTTGTTCATGCTGTTGCGCTCCTGGCTCAGCATCACTAGCGTCGTGATGATGATCAGCATCTCGCCAAACTTCTCGAGCCCGTACAGCGAGCCGTCCTCGAAGTTGGACTCGCGGCTCTTGTTGAACTTCTTGTAGTTGTTCATGAAGATCTCCTTGTTCAGCACGGGCGTCACCGTGTTCCACGTGTCGAAGAAGATCGTGATGCACAGGTCCAGGTTCATGTGGTTGGGCAGGTTGAGGTTCTGGAAAAACTGGGCCGAGTCCTGCTGGCTCAGGCTCGAAAAGTTCACCGCCTTGAAACTCACGGGGAACTGGCTGTACCGGTTGTCCTCGTTGTACGCCTCCTTCAGCAGCGCGATCGACCGCGACGTCAGAAACGGCGCCTTGGAGTTGAACCCGTGCACGCTCACGATCTTGGCCAGCAGCGACGGGATGAACAGCGTCTCCTCGGTCGAGCGGGGAATCGACGTTGCAATCAGGTTGGCCAGGTTGAGAAAGTTCTTGGTCCGCAGCTTGTTCTGCAGCGACACCGCGGCCGCCGCCCCGGGCGCGTTCACCTGCTCAAACGAGTTGTAGCCGTAGCGGTTGCGCAGGTCCTCCACGTTCTTGGTGAAGTGGAAGCTCTCGGGCACCGAGGTGGAGTACAGAGAAGCGTCGTCGTCGCTCAGCTCCCCCTTGTCGATGTCTACCGACCCCGCAATGGAAACCGGCCGGTTGTGCACAGAGTGCGGGTAGTTGCCGCAGCTGCACGTTTCGTCGTGCAGATGCTCCTCGATGGACTTGAAGCCCTTCTGGTCGTTCAGCAGGCTCAGATTCTTGTCGTTGAGCAACAAACTGGGTGTCGCGTGTGTGGCGTGTGTGGCGGGGTTGTCGTCGCAGGAGCCCGACTGTGGCGGTGCAGAAAGTCCGGTCAGAGAGTGGTCCTTCTGCACTGGCTTGAGGTCTCCCTGTTCCGACCGCAGGTCCAGCAGTTTCTGTAACTTTTTGTTTTCAAACTCCAGCTCCCGCACCCGCTCCTCTAGCGACTCTGTGTACCCTCTGGGGAACGCTTTTCGGGCGAGCTTGTCGGTGAAAATGCATTCAAGTCCCACAGCTTTGCAGTTTGCACACTGTTTCCGACTGTCCGGCTCTGCCAGACTGTCCGGGCCAGCGTGAGTGTGCATGTCCATGTCTTCCTCATCGTAGAAACACCGTATCTTCTTCTTGCGACACCTGTCACACGCCACCGAAACCCTGATCGTGTTGGACCCGGGCGCCCGGATGGTTTTTGGAGGTGGCGACTTGTTCGCATCGCTGCCAGATGGTGCCATTGCAAACGGCCTGCTTCTATTGTACCTGGGTCTCTGTGGTTAAAAGACGAGGCTATCTGGCTTGCCAATTCTCACCAAGGAAAAGCACAAAGCACTTGCAAAACTCCCAAAGCAACTTTTCCGGAGTAATAGTGCTCAGATTAAAAACAAAAATTAACAGTTTTGTGCCCGGGGAAACCCCCGCCTAAGTTGAAAATCTGTCACGCGCGGGGGTGGCACACCAGGGGTCGTATGGGGTCGAGTAGGTTTTTGCCCCTCGTTCGCACCATCCAGTTGCCTCCCTGCGCGCTTGGGGGGGTTTGGGAGTCACGGGAAATCACTGGGGGTGTCCCGCCGTACCCCTCGGTCGACGTTGACACCCCCTGGCAGTTTGAACAAGCTACCCGGCCCGTAACCTCTGGTAGCGGCGCACGACTTTTTTTCCGGTGAAAATTTTTTGAACTGTTTGCACTATATAAATGACCGAGTTGCACTAGTTTGGTTTCCGTTCTTTTCCAGGAGAAAGGAAATACTGAAGATTCGACAACTGAAGTTTGCACTTCAACATCCAATTACGAAATCAATCACGGTAAGTTATATCAGCTGACCCCGCACCTTCCGAACATCTATGATGATGAGACTCAAGTACACAACGAATTTCTTCAACTGAACTTAATGTGGAAAATCTATACTTTGACAGAGCTTTTTAACCCTGAAACATAGTTTGTTATGGGATTGGATGCGGTGGTCTGATTGTTTTGCTAATTTGATCAAACAACTAACATTGTCACCCTATAGATTTATTGGATTTTATAAATGAATTGATATCGCTCTGAACATTACCTAATATTTCACGTAAGCAAAACATTAAATAAAAAATTATATTTTTATTTTTTATAAAAAAAAAAACGAAGTCCAATCTTGTCTTGTCTCGTCCTTAAGTCTCTCTTTCTGCGGTCCAACAATGTCCACTTACAACGACCAAGTGACGCCGGCCGTTTGCACGAGCTGTCTGGGCGCCAATCCCTATGTGGAGATGGTCAGGGAGCGGAACGGGCTGGAGTGCAAGCTTTGCACAAGGCCGTTTACTGTTTTCAGATGGACCCCCGTGAAGGGTGGCGTATCCAAGAAGACTGTGATATGTCTCACGTGCGCACGAGCCCGCAACTGTTGTCAGTCATGCATGTTGGATCTCACGTTTGGAATCGATTTGCGGACGAGAGACCAACTGCTCAAGTTGGCTGATAAGAAGACCATTATTGACTCTGGTCCTCAGAACCAGGTGTCTAGGATCTACGCCGCCAACCAGCTGGAGAAAAAGTACACAGAGCAGGGGGAAACGGGAATTGAAGATCCCGAGAGCAAAGCTGCTGCTGCAAAACAACTACTGGACTCACTTTCTAGTGTTGTCTCCAGCAAGGCGGAGAAGTCCAAAAGCAGCAACAAGTCTGACCGTGAGGTGGACAAGATCTCCAAGGCCGATCTCCTGAAACTGTGCAAAAATCTACCTTTCAACGGAAACTTGGTCACGCCGCCCAAGAGTCACAAATGCAAGGCGTTTTTTCTGTTTGGTATCAACGACAAGGTTCCGGAATACGCCGTCAAGGACTTCTTCAGCGATCAGCTCAACGAAAAGGACTCCAAAAAGATCGATGCTGTGTCCCTGAGCCACAAAGCTCGAATTGGGTTCGTGGAGTTCAGCAGCAGGTCTGTCGCTGAAAATTTGGCACTTCAGCTGGTGAAGTCGCAGCTGGAAAGATCGGACTTGAAACTGGCCAATGACACCGAATACAACCGGCCGTGTCTAGTGATGATCGACCGGTGTCCTGTGCGAGTTTGCTGGGCCGGAAAAACGGCAAATCTGGACTTTTCCAACACGGAATTGGCGAAAATCAGAGTCATTGTGAAGAATCAGTTGATCAAATGTGCCGAAAAGGACACTGAGAACGTCGGTACGAAGCGCAAGGCTCCAAATCAGCATGCGAGGGGCGAGAAACGACTCAAAGAAAGCGCCTCTGTTTCCTCCCCATCCTCGCCGCTCCCCTCGGGCAAACCCGCCTACAAATCCCTGAACGCAGACTACGAATTATGAGGTATATTACTCGGGGCTGCTCTGTGTAGTTCTATACGATTGAGCACGTCTAATAGCAAAGTTGTATAATAGTGCTCTAAACCAGCAATCCGTGGTACTCGCAACGTTTGTACTTCTTTGACAGGGTCTCCCATTGGACCACAAAGCGGTCTGTGATCGGCAAGATCAGGTACCCCGTGAGACTGAGCTCGTTGACCCGGGCCAGGCTTTCAATGTAGATGATCTTTGTTCGGCAAAGTCCAAGGATTTTGAGCAAAAACAGGGTGTAGGCGATCGGAATTGCGGTTCCTGGTCCGTTGCACAGAAATACGTCTGGAAATTTGCTGAGCCGGGTAACCTTCTGGATGGCGACGAAGAAGGAGTACAACGTCCGTCCGACCGCGGCAGCTTTGGCCTCTGCGACGTTTCTAGCGCGCGGAAGAAGTAGCACGTCGAGTCTGCGCGGAGTCTCGGACAAGGTTTGCTGTTCGAACGCGGTGATGTTGGCCAGGGAAGTCTGATCTGAGTCTGAGATCGCGTAGGTTCTGGACAAGGAAGCGAGGTGTCTGAACTGGGAAAGCAATCGTATCATTTCGCCGGTGTGTCCACCTGACCCCAGGAGAACCAGAACAGACCTCGTTTCGGCTGACAAAATCTCATGTTTCTTGGGGTCCTGGAGAGGGGGCGGGTTGGCAGCGGGAAGAAGGGCTATGACTCTGAGAAACAGTGCCAAAACAGGCAGCAGCAGCGCTGAGACCGCGAGCGTGAACGTCAGCTCGCCCATGCAAAGAATAAGGCGTTGGCGGGGTATCTATGGCGGTTTCGTAAAACCGGGTGGTTGGTTTGGGCTCTGTTGTCTGAGAAGTGAAGCACATTTAAATTGATCACAAAGTGTTCAGAGTTCTTCTCGGCGCGTCGATCGACGCGCCGAGAAGGCTGGATCAGAGTCTGCACAGCCCTGAGCGGATCGAGAGAGGATGCGGAGAGCCATTCGCTCGATATTGGGACCATGGGAGCGTGATTTGGACGGTCGGGTAGCCCTTCTCTCCGCCAGCTCCATGGTCCTCTGTACCATCCGAGGGATGTCCTCCAGACTGCGCCTGTTCCCCCGTCCCGCAAAGTTGCTTATTTCCGATACGATCTAAAAAAAATTATCTCGAAAATCTGTCAAGAAATCAAACATAATGAGTCCCCGCAAGGGCGTTTTACCCCGTATTTTTTTGCTGATCTGCCACCAATCTACCCCGGCAAACTAACAGACGATTCGTGGAGGCCAGCTCGCGACGAGGGCTCATCAACGTGCGGAAGTGTTTGCGAAACCGATGAGATATAGAGCCACGGTGGTAGCGGGAGCCGCGGCCCTCACGCTTATTTCGAGGGGGACGGTTCAGGCAGCCGGTTTCGGGGCCAAAGACTCGACGCTGTTCTCGTGCATTCTGACGGCGGCCAAGCTGAATTTCGACTTCCACGCCCCCAGCTCCGAGAATCTGTTCTGGTACCCGATCTGCAATTACGAGCCCCTGACCGGCACTTTGTTGCTCTGCTTCCACGACCAACTGGAGCCCGACGACCCGTCTCTAGAGGGCTACACGTACTCGAGACTGTGCGACAGTTGCAATAGATACGGCGGCGCCGAGCTGGATGCGGGGAAACTGTCTTTGATGTACGAAAACGCCACGAGACACGCAATCAACGGCAGCGACAGCGACGACGGGGGGCGGACTGGGCTGCACAACCCGGTCAGAATGCAGCGACAGCTGGTGGGCGCCTACCACAGCTCGTATGACCTCTTTTTTGCGAATTTCGTGTCCACGTCTCGGTTCAGCGACGCCATTTGTCTGTTCTGGGTGCTCGTTTTGCTGACGATCGGAGCGTCCAACCATCTCCGACACCACTCTGTCAACGACAAGCTGACGGGCCGTCTCCTGGGCAGTCTCAGGGCCCGTTTCACCCTTCCAACTCTGCTGGACGGGCGACATCTCCAGCCTTGGAACGTGTTTGGATACCGGTACTTTTCCTTCTTCGACTGTCTGCTGCCAACTGTCCAGGAGTCGTTGGTGATCGGTGTATACCTCGTGCTGGTAGCGGCGTTCTCCGCTTTCGGTTACCACGTCCAGAGCCAGAGCATGCTGCTGGGCTCTGAGGACGCCCAGTACTACCGGTATCTGGCCGATCGGACTGGAATACTCGCGTTCGCTCAGCTGCCGGGACTGTTTCTCTTTGGAGGCAGAAACAACGTCCTGCTGTCTCTGACGGGTCTCCCGTTCAGCTCGTTCATTGTGTTCCACAAGTGGATCTCGCGCTGCATGGTGGTTCTAGCGACGGTCCACGCGCACGCGTTCGCCCAGTACTTCCGGATCAAGAACGCTCTGCAGTTCGAAGCGCAGCAGCCGATCTGGCGGGTTGGCGAAAAGTCGCTGCTGTCAGCGATGGTTCTGCTCCTGCAAGCGGTTTTCTTCTTCCGGTCGAACTTCTACGAGCTTTTCCTGGCTGTGCACATCGTTCTGGCCGTGGTTTTCATCGTCACCGCGTTTCTCCACTGCAAGGACGTGGGCTACCTCGAGTGGATCTACGCCAGCGCGGCCGTTTGGACCTTGGACAGGGCCGTGAGAGTCTGGCGGCTTTTCCTCTTCGGAGCAGCGCAAGCTACCGTCAAAGTGGTAGGCGAAACCGTCGTTCTGACGGTGAAAAAGCCGGAAAACTGGACCCCGTACCCCGGCTGTTTTGTCTACCTTTACATTTTGGATCCAAGGGTCACCTGGAAAGTCTGGGAAAGCCATCCCTTCACCATCTACTGCGACGGAGAATACATCAGAATATACGTCAAGAAGAAACACGGCATGACGGCGAGACTGCACGGGGCTCTGTTGGCCCAGGGAGAGCCCGTCGTGACGGTTTGTCTCGAGGGACCCTACGGCCACCGCTCAAAACTGGACAACTTCGACCACGTCCTGCTGGTGGCAGGAGGCAACGGAGCCCCGGGTCCTTACTTCCACTGCGTCGACCAGCTCGCCAAGCTGAAAGAGAATTTGCGCAACGACTCAGATAAAAGTAGAAAAATCAGGTTTGTCTGGATAGTTCCGCATTGCTCTGCCTTGAACTGGTTCCATGGCGAGCTGTTGGAGCTACAGACTAGCGACCCCGCCAATTTGGTTGAAAAAACAGTATATATTACGCGGGGGGGGCTGCCCCAGGCACCCAACGAGCTGTCTCCGTTGGTGCAGGACACACCTCCGGCCGACTTGAAACAGTTCACTTTCGTGTTTTGTCGGCCAGACGTGAAGAAGCTGCTCCCTCAGACAGCAAAGTCTCTGGACTCGCTGGGCTCCCGCAGCCTGGCCGTCGTCGTGTGCGGCTCGGCGGTGCTCGCTGACGCCGTCAGAGACGGCGTCGCAGCTGTGGTCGGGGACTTTGGAGGGTCCCAGTTGAGAGTAGACCTGTTCGAAGAGCTGCAGTTGTGGTGAAAAATCGCGGACTCTAGCTCGACTTGGGCACGTGACTTGATGATGAGGCGAGGCCCTCGGCTTAACTCCGGTGTGCGCATTGTGGTTCGAAATTACATCACCTGCCTAATTAATTAGACTTCTCTCCTATTGTGTGTCTGCTGCCAAGCCCACCTGACAACCATCGAATAGTATTGTTCTATGCATGAGTCTGCAAGGTTGCTTTCTTTTTTGTCCGCGGGGAAGAAATTTCAGCCACATGCAAAAAGGGTACAAAAAGTGGAAGAAACGGTTGCTCTGGGATATAAAGAACTTGCAAGATTTGTCATTTCATTATAGGGCAGGAAATATAGCCAAGCAACGGTCAAAAATGTCGGAAAAAGAGCCAGAGAACGCCAATTTCGACACCACTGACCACGAAGGCAGCATCGACTCGTTGGAGCTCTATCTGAAAGATGAGTTGGCAGCTCAAGAAGGGAACAAGATCAAGTACAGGTCCTGCTCCTGGCAGAAGACTGCTGCGTTACTGTTCTCCGAGTACGTTTGTCTGGCGGTGATGAGTTTTCCGTGGTCGTACTCTGTGTTGGGGCTTGTTCCGGGGATTCTGTGCACTTTGTTTGTTTCGATGTGTGTTCTATACACCTCGCTGGTTCTATGGGAGTTTTGTCTGCGGAACCCGCACGTTCAGGACGTTTGTGACATCGGACAGCAGCTGCTGTGGGGCAAGAAGTGGGCGTGGTACTTTACTGCCGTTTGTTTTTTGCTGAACAACACTTTCATCCAAGGCCTGCATGTTTTGACGGGAGCCAAGTACCTCAACACCATCACGAATCACGCTCTCTGTACGGTTGATTTCTGTGTGATTGCGGCGGTGATCTGTTTTGTTTTCTCGCTGCCGAGAACGTTCTCGGGGCTGTCTTTTATGGGTCTTTTTTCGGCTGCCACCATGTTCATAGCCATCGTTTTGACACTCATATTTGCCGGAATCCAGGACCATCCCGGTGGTTGGGACGGAACCCCAGTCAAGTGGAACATTTGGCCGGAAAAGGGAACGACGTACGTCCAGGCAATGAACGCGGTGCTCAATATTGTCTACACGTTTGTTGGCCAGATCACATACCCCTCGTTCATTGCCGAGATGGAAAACCCCCGTGACTTCAACAAGGCCGTCTACGCCGTCACCATCGCCGAGATCGTCCTCTACGTTTTGACCGGGTCGATCGTCTACGTCTACGTGGGAAACTACTACGTCACGGCCCCGGCGTTCGGCTCGTTGTCGGACACCTACAAGAAAATAGCTTTCTCGTTTGCTATCCCGACCCTCATCTTTCTCGGCTTGTTGTATGCATGTGTTTCTGCCAGATTTGTGTTCTTCAGTATCTTCCCAAAGAACAGTGTCCATCGCAGGGAACACACCATTCTGGGGTGGTCTGTCTGGGCTGCGTTGCTGGCCGTCACTTGGATCGCTGCTTTCATTATCGCCGAGGTGATTCCGTTCTTCAGCGACCTCTTGTCCCTGATGAGCTCGCTGTTCGACTGCTGGTTCGGTTTCGTGTTCTGGGGACTCGCGTTCTTCCACATCCGAAACGACAAGTACGGACCGGGCTGGTGGAAGAACGCTTCGTGGCTGGACTGGATCCAAATCGTGGCCAACCTGTTGCTGATCGCAATCGGGTTCTACATCTTGGGCCCAGGTGTCTACGCGGTCGTCCAGAGCATCATCAACTCGTACAGGGCGGGAGACGTGGGCGGGGTCTTCACTTGTTCGGACAACGGGCTGTGATGCGACACGTGACCTGTATCACGTGACTCGTTGCGTTGCCGGTGACGGGGTTACAGTGGACGCGCGGGGACCTTGTGGGTGATACTGAATACAACGGCGGTTGTCCCGAGTTCTGGAAAGGGCATCCCACTCGGCTGCGGTATTTGTGGGCGGTGGAGATTATCTGTTTAATGACATATTATAAAGTTTGAAAATGAACAGCTGAAGAAGAGAGTAACTGAAAGCGCTGCGAACTGGCGACAGTCGGGAAGAGAAACCGCACGCTCACCAAAAAGTAACCAAAGCATCCGCGGAGCAAGCAAGACACACGACAGGGTGAATGCTGTCCCGTTTTACCAACTAGCGGCCTCTTCGTAACACAACGACAGGCCTGTCGGAAACATCTTACATAAGCATCCAAAATTGTTTCCGGCCGCTCATTTACCGGAAACCTGTCGGAAACCCGCAGTGTCCGCGGACCATCGAATAACTTTTAATCACACGCTCTTTCCAACAAACAACCTGTCTCAGCACCAAAAACCAACTAAAAACCACCGCCAGCCCCCCACTTTGCGAGCAAACAGTCTCTGAACCTGTCGGCCGCGGTTAGCATTTCTTTTGCGGGTCCTAGCACAAATCCCCGTCATATCGCATACCATTTAGAATTGTGTGGCAACAGCATACTAGGGACCTCTTTGATTCGAAATGGCAACACAGGCGGCTGCCAAAAGGCTCTGGAAAGAGTACAAAGACATCTCGCATCCGACAACGGGGCTGAGACAAGTCCATGTTGAAATCGACGACGACAACATCTTTCTATGGAAAGTTGCCTTGATTGTTTTGGATAAAGATGCCGATTACAACGGAGCATACCTGAGGGGCCAGCTGAAATTTCCTACAAACTACCCGTTTTCGCCGCCCTTGTTCAAGTTCACGCCTCCGATCTACCACCCTAATGTTTACAACGACGGCCGGCTGTGCATTTCGATCCTGCACGAGTCGGGCAACGACCAGAACGACGAGCCCGACAACGAGACCTGGTCGCCGGCGCAGTCGGTGGAGTCCGTTCTGCTGTCTGTCATCTCGCTGCTGGACGACCCCAACATTTCGAGTCCTGCCAACGTGGACGCGGCCGTTTCGTTCAAGAAACACCGCGACGAGTACAGAAAGCGCATCACGGTGGAGGTGACCCGGTCACGTGCCAACATCCCCGAGGACTTTGTGATGCCCAAGCTGGAGGACTTCAAGTGCGAGACCAAGGAGGATGGCGAGCGTCACGACGAGGAGGACTGGTGGGAAGACAACTACTACGACGAGGAGGACGGCGACATGGAGGACGACGAGGAAGACGACGAGGAAGACGCAGATGACGACGCAGACGACGACGCAGACGACGAAGATATGGAATGATTAGCTCCGTTTGAACATAGATATGCCGCCTTTTGCCCGCCGTTCCGCCCGTCCCTGGCCTCCCTGTACTTTTAGCTCCTCGGATATCCATTTCTCTTACGCTAATGTTGAAGATATTTGTTCTGTTTTGATTCATCTGTGCTTGTATACACCTGTAGCTTCAGAGCCGGTCTTTGAGTGCCCGACTCAGACTGTCCAGCTTCTTGACGGCCAGACTCTTGGGGTAGTTCAGGTCGCAACACATCATCAGCAGGTACTCCCCGTTCACCCGGTACAGGTAGATGTGGTACGAGTTGAACTGCACCACGAGCCAGTCGGGCTCGCTAGCTCCCTCCGACCCGTTCAGGATGCTAGGTCTCTCGTTCCAGGACCGTATCGAGATGATGGACAGTATCTTGAGGTTATCGGCGGGGTTGATGTTTGCGTTGATGTAGTCGTCTATGAACCCGTGTTCTTGTGCCAGCTCGTCGATCTGCTCGGCCCCGGGTCCCGTCTCGGCGGCTGCCAACCTGCTCTGAAAGCATGAGACCAGGGGCTGTCCGGCTTTGAGCGACAGCAGCGATATCGATATGGGTCTGGACTCGGTCAATTCCGGCACAGGCCGGAGAACCTGCGACAGCAGCGACGAGATGTTCCGCGAGTTCAACATGGGGCGGACGGCTGGTGATCTGACAGTCCAGGCCCGAAAGAGTGTCTGTTTGCCGTGGTCTGGCTTTATCCATATCTACAGATTATCGGTGCGACTTTTTAGCTTTTCTGTAGGGTGGTGCAAGGATGTACAATTTCAAAAAAAATGTCACACCCGTGCACCGCAAGACACCCTTTTTTCTCCTAAAGGGTTGTGTTTTTTTACCGTGTGAAAGGGCGTGTTTTGTTTATGAACCTTGTCTTGGACCGTGTAGAACCCGCAAAAGAATACTTTCCAGCACGATCGGTCGCCGAGAGGTAGGTCAGAAACACAAAGCACGCAGCTGTTCATAGCGACGGGATCTGAATTCGAATCAGCGGACGTTTGTCGTGACTTGTCTTTATTTGTTTTGTCTTGTTTTGTCTTGTCTTGTCCGCTCGGTCTCTTGTGCCGTTCCATCGCATCCATCGCATACCGCATACCGCATACACGCTGTTGAGAACGAGTCAATTGTGCATATTTCGTCATGAGTCACGTTCCAGGATCGCAGGCTCGACAACAGCCCAAGAGGGTTCCTCTCCGGGACTCTTCCAAGAGCTTTCTCAACGCCAACGGGTCTCCGAACAACGCTCAGAAAAAAGTTTTGCTGGATCAAAGAGCAGAGGGTGTTTGCAAGCGCACCACGCTGGCTCCCACGGTCTCTCTGGCGGCCCCCGTGGCCGCAGACGCGGAAACTGTCTCCAAGAAGCAGTCCAACCGAATGACGGGAGCAGAGCTGAAGGAGTGGCAGCAAAGCTGGAGAAAGATCCTCAAGGCCAGTGTGGTGTACTTCGAAAACGACGAGGGGAAAAACGAGAAAGAAAAGGAACGAGCCCGGCTGGCATTGCAGTCGTTAGGCGCATCCGTCGAGACTTTTTTCAGCGAAAACGTCACCATCATTGTCTCTCGCAGAGCCTACCACAAACACACAGAATACCCAATGGGGGACATATTTCGAATTGCCAGAAGAAACGAGCTCAAGGTCTGGACGTACGAGAAAGTTTTCCGGTTCATGAACCATCTAGGAGAGCCTATTCCCGAAGATGAGTCCTCGCTGAGGAACAAGCTGTCTTCTCTCTTGAAGAACGAAAAGCTTTTTGGGCCCAACGATAGAGATCCCAACGCAAAAAGAGACGACGTCAAGTACTTCACCGGTTTTTACTATTATGTCTACGATCTACGACAACAGAGTCGGCCGGTGGCTATCAAAGAGTGGTCGACTAATTCAACTGAATATCCCAAGCTCACAAAGTCCTCAAACGGCAGATCATTGTTCATCGAGGACAGTGCACCCACCAGCAACCCTGAGAAGCGTCACAAAAGAAGACTCCAGTATCTCGAGGACACCAAGGAGTACAGACAGAAATTAATAGAGGCGTCGTATGTTATAGAAGCGGGTCTCAGCTACGAGGAGCGGAAACGCTACAAGACGTTGTGGGAGCAAAGCTATTACGGTACCGTTGAGAGTCATCAAAGGGAGCCCAGCAAGAAACGGAAAATTGAGGTTTTGGCAGACCATAAGGGAAAGCAGATCATGGAGTCGGAGCAGAAGCATGCCGAAATGGCCCCTCCTGCGACACTGGTGCGCGAGGACTCTACGGTTGAGCTCTCCCACAGCAAGTTCAACAACGAGTACGGCGAGATACAGGCTTCAGGTGTCGTTCAAAACCAATCCGGATCCGCTGCTCTTTCGGGAGCGGGAGTCGGTGCTCTAAACGCAGCGGGTGCGTTGGGAAATGGACTGGGTCCGTCGCAATCGCTTGTTTTCAATAAGAAAATTACAGACGACAAGAAAAAGATGATGACCTTTGGACCGTTTGACTCTAACGGTCTAAACAGCTTTCACTCTGGCTCCCTGATGAAAAAAGAGTCCTCGATGAAGGTTTTCAGCGTGAGAAAGGAGGACCGGTTGATTAGGGTTGTTGATGTCAAAAGAGACCGCAAGTTCGTCTCTTCGGAAGACGCTAGAAAGCTGTCCTCGCAGTCTTCATCCTCAAAAGAAAACCTACCGGAGATCGAGACACCTGCCGAAATCCAGACAGCTGAAGAACCTTGCACCCCCGTGAAACAAACTGTCATGGAAGCGGTGAGCACCAACAAGAATACCGTCAAACGCAGCGACTCAAAACAATTTGGCAGTTTGAGAGGGGTCACGCCAAAACATGATTCAGCAACCAAAAAAGGATGTGCTCAGGTGACCCATATTCGCACGCCGATCGATATGTCCAAGTGCACGAAAGAGCAGCCGGCGATCCCAACGGTGCAACCAACTTTGCAGCACTCACAGCCGAAACAGAAAGCTAAAGCGGAACGCCAGAAAGAGACCCATAGCAAGCTCATTGTGAACCAACAGATGCTTGTGAAGAAGGCCAAACACGAGATGAAGCCGGGCTACTGTGAGAATTGCAGAGTCAAGTACGATGATTTCGACGAGCACATTCTCATGGACAAGCACAGGCATTTTGCTAAGAACGACAACAATTTCAAAGACATCGACAGACTGATTGAAGATGTGAATTTGGCTCGGATAATGGGACTATGATTTCAATGTGCGCCGCTGTCGACAATCATCAAGGTCTTGTGAGGTTCCTTAATTTTGTAACTTCCATCACGTTCACTTGCAGATAATCTATATAAAATACCCAAGTTGATGTAAATTTGCGTCATTTCTTCAGTCATTTCTCACCAACTCTTCCCATTGCACCCCACACCATTCCTCAACGTATCCGACGTGGTATTTGTCGAACAGGTGTTCAGGAACGGCGTCGTTTTCGTCGGTTGCAACCAGAATTGTTCCCCACTCCATTCCCTCAAGGATGTTATCCAACTGTGCTTCCAAATCAATGATCGCCTTAGGCATTAATTGCAACTCGAATCTTCTTTTTGAAGACGGACTGAACCAGGGCTCTGGAATTAGCGGTTCCGGCCTGAGTTTCCCGTTGGAGTCGTAAAACAGGTTGGCAACTTCGTCTTTGGACGAGTACAGTAACGGAGTACCATTCAAGTCGTAACGCAAAACCTGCGAAACGTTGTAGGAGATGATGTTGGTGAAGTTCTGGAAAGTTGGATCGTCAACCAGCTTGACCAGCTCGTCCCCTTCGGTGGAATCCGTGCCCATTTTCGGCAAGTTCGAAGCAGTCGATGGTGTCTCTGATTGGTCGCCTTTGACCGTTTCCGGCAGCGGTGGAAGCTGCTGTTTCTTGGGATCTAAAACCTCTTGGTCAACGTAGAGGATGTATCCTGGATAGACAGGTAATTCCACGTCCAGTTTGTGAGGGTGTTTCTTCTCGACGGGCTCGACTGGCTTCGAGACGTCCGCGTAAGAGGGTTTTTTTGTCTCCTCGACAGCTTTTGAGGCGAACGGGTTGGCCGCACCCTGTTGTGCGAACGGGTTGGCCGAGGCATCCGACTTCGTGAACGGGTTCGAGACAGATGCTGCGGGAGTCGAGTCGAACAGTTGCGTTGAGAGTTTCTCGATTTGCTTTTTCTTCTCCTCGACAGCTCTGACTTTCTCCTCCTCCTGCTTCTGGAAGTCGTCCAGCTCTTGTATTCTGCTTCTGATGAGCTCTGGGTCTTTGTTCAAGGCTCTGAGGGCTCTCACCGATCCTGCTTTTCTTCTGCAGCCGGGCTTGGAACATCCAAAAACATAGATCACCCGGTCGTAGAAAGTGTTTTCAAGATTGGCTCCACACTGGAGCAGCAAGTTCATCGGAGTCTCACAGTTCTTGCACAAGAGGAGCTCTTTCGGTGGACTCGAATCTGGATGTGGCCACAAAGGCGCTCCTCCAATGAACGTGTCTTCCGCCTGCGGCTGTTCTTCGGGCGAAATGGGCACGTCCACAAACCCTAGAAAAACGGACGACTCCGTTTGTTCGTAGTCGTCGTCCTCGTAGTCAGATTGGGGATCGTTTTGACCGCTCATGCTGGCGACGTTTGCGGGGTTGTTTGGCAGCGAGCAGGGGAAGTGGCAATGCTTGGTCAGTGCTCAAACGGACTTTTTATTACAATTTCTCTCTTTTTGGCAAATTTCAATGAAATTTTTTTTTATTCGAATTTTTTTTCACAAAGTCTGTCTTATCAGTACAAACTCCATACCGCTACAAACCAACAAACTCACTCCACTTAAGTAACACTAGTAGGTCTCATAGATCAGCGATCTCACTTCGTAGTTCTCGTTCGCTTCTTCGATATCCTCCCAGTTTCCAATGAAATCGTCAACACCTCTAACCACTCCCGGCATTGTTTTACCACCACTGTATCTCTTCCAGACCTTCTTGGCCGTCTCGTCTGTTCCAAGGTCTTTGAACTCAAACTTCACCTTGTTGGCCGTCAGAATAGTCTGCAGTCTGTTGGTCCTCGTCATGATTTGGAACCCACCTGCCAGCGAGGTGTAGATATAGACAGGTTCGTCCTCAAACGTCATCTTGGCCTCTTTGGCCACATAAACAGAGCCCTTAGGAGCAGAATTGGAGACCTTCAAGGCCTTCTCTTTCTCGGCCTCCTCAATCAGTTTCTCAATGTCATCCTCGGCCTCCAGCGGCTCCCCGGCGACAGCAGGTTTCTCCTCGACAGGCTCTGCAACTTCAGGTTCCTTCACGGTCTCGGTCATATTCCCTGGAACAGACTCTTCCTTCTCCTTCGCAAGGTTCTCCTTCTCCGCATCCTCCCCTCCTTCGACAGGATCCTTGGTGAGCCCTGCAGCGTCCTCGCTCTCGGTTTCTTTCTCAGACGGCTCTCCTTCCGCCTTTGCCGTCTCCTCGACCTCCGCCAAAGACTTCTTGAGATCGTTTTCGATTTTCAGCAGTTCTGCCTCAAGCTCGTTTGGGGCGTTCTCCGACTTTTCGGAGACGTCCAGCTTCTTCTGAAACGTCTCCTCTGGCTCCTGACCAGCAATCCCGTCGACAGATCGCTCCGAAGTTCCTGTCTTTTTCGCCTCTTCCGCCTCTTCCACCTCCTCAGCCCCCTCCCCCTCTTCATCCTCCTCCTCCTCCTTCACCTGGTCCAGCTCGGTCGTGCTCAGAGATTCGTGCAGATAATTCACAATCTCGTTCTTCTTGCCCGAAAATTTCGAGCCCTCTTTCACGCTGTTGGTGTTCTCCACAATGTTGAGAGCATTCGTGATTGCATCTTCCAGGTCTGCCATCTGAGAAAAGTCTCCGTCGTGCAACAAGGCGCCTTCGCTCTTCAACTCTTCCTCGTCCATGCCTCTGTCTTTGCCAATGGCGTCCCGGTCGTTGGCAACACGGGACCTCGATCTTGAGATCGATCTTAGATATCTCAACGACGACGAGTTGGAAATCCTCACAGACCCAGGATCGTGTCTGGGCTTTCTTTCCACAGCCACACCCTCTTCTGAAGCCCCTGTCTCGGCATTCAACGGCTGTGTCACCTTGTAATCCTCGTTCGAGACACCGCTGTGATACGACTCGCCTCTGGCCAGGTGAGGCTTGTACGTCCCAGTGCCCTCTCTGAAGGGAGAACTGCCACCGGCGCGCGATCTGGACCTCTCCTGCTCTTTCAGCAGCGTCGAGCTGGACCCGTCTCTCATGCTGGCGGGGGCTGTGAACTTCGAGTCCACCTCCAACGAGTGTCTGGGAATCTGGGGCTCCTCAGCGGTTGCCGGGGCCTCCCAGGAAACCTCAGAGCCCGTCTTGTGCTCAAATTCCGTCTCTGTGTCCCTCTGGCCCTGGTTGATTTGCTCTAAAATGTCGTCTACCGTGGTCAATTCCTGCGCTTTAAACAGCTCTGGCTCCTTCTCCAGCAACTGCGGAGTTGCGCTGTGGGTCCCGGCGTACTTGAAGTCGGACTCCTCGCCAGAGTTGGCGGCGGCAGGGGCCACAAACTGTCCACTGTTTCCGCCAAAAATCTCTAGATGCTCCGGTGCCTCCGCGATTGCCGGCTCCCTCGTCTTTTTCGCCTCCGGGCCTTCGGACTCCGTCTCCTTGAGCAGCTCCTGGACCTGAAGCGCACCCTTCTTCAGGTGGCCCTCCTCGTCCAAAATCGCCTCCAACTCCTCACCCTCTCCATCGTTCAGTAATCCCCCCTCAGCCTTCAATTCGTCGACCGAAACTGACTCCAAATTGGCCGTCGACAAACCCGTCTTCACCACAGGCCTCGAGCTCGACCGCGCACGCTCCAAAATCACCGACTCCGGCTCCTCCTTGTCCTCCAACCCACTAGGCGAATTGGAGTTCCGCACCGATGATCCAATCAAAGACGGCTGGTTTTTGCGCTGGAAATCCTCAAACTCTGCTTCCATATCCATTTTGTCGTGTTGTGACGTGTTTCAAGTGCCGTTAATGGTGTTTTGTCGGGCTGACAATAACAATTGCGCCTACTTGCCAGGAAAATAACCCTGTTTTGTCTTTTTGGGATCAATGTTGCAGCCAAAATTAGACATTGGCAGACGACGCGGAGATCTCAACGATCGACGCGTCGCTCGCCCTCTTTTTGCACTGCCCGGTTTCTGCCCCACAATCTATATTTTGGATATATACAGAATGAAACAACTCTCTTGAGTAGGTATATGAATGAGGTTACTAGTCAGCCAAAATCAGGATATAAAACAACAAAAACACAGGGGGAAAAGAAAGGAATGCACGTTTATTTGGCCAGTTCAGCCAGTTTGGCCTTGGCCTTGCTAACGTTGTCGGGAGATCCACGAATCTTCACCAGATCAGAGTCAACGTCCACCTTTGGAACCTCAATGTGAACGTTGAACTCGGTCTCCACGCCTCGTCTAACCGACCCGAGAGAACCGATAATCAAACGGTGTTTCTTTTTTGGAATCTCAACGGTTTCGTTCACGACGTTCTCCAGGTCGAACACGATCTTTTTGATCTGCTCAACCACTTTTTCAACCACCCGTTTGTCACCGGACGAAACAACCTCTCTCGAGTCAGATCCCACTGGCGGCACTTGCAACAGTCGTCTAAAGTCCGGAACGTCGTTCTGGCCGCAAGCCTTCAGGATGATCTCCCGCTTCACAGAGGCGCCAGGTCCGATCAGACGCTTGTGCCACTTAGGGTCAACCTCGACTGTAACCGTGGTGTGGTTCTGGATCCGGTCCACAATCGCACCGATCTTCTCGCGGGCTTCCTTGATTCCTTTTCTGCTTCCAATCAGCTGCAATTCCGCTTCGCTTCCTCCTTCTTTGTCCTTGTTGTAGTTGATCTGGACGCCGGTGTCCGCCGAAATGTCCTTCACCTGCTCGCCCGACTTTCCAATGATTCTTGGCAGAATCTCAATAGGAACCGACATTGTCTCCTCAAACCCGTTCTCCTTTTCGTACTGGTACAGCTCCTTCAGCTCCTCCTCGGCCTTGGAAACACCCTTGGAAGGACCCTTGATCACAACCTCATTGCTGTTGTCGCTCTCGTAGGGGAACTTGATGTCCACGTTGTACTTGTCCTTCAATCTGTTCACGTAGATACCCGACTGTCCGATCAGTTTCCTGTGGTACTTCTGCTCAATTTTTAGAACAACGGTGGTCTCGTCGGCCCACTTCTTACCCAACAGGATCAGCTTCTTCTCGCATTCGTCGGCGTTGCTCTTGAGTCCCGTCACACGGACGGAAGTTTTCCCTGAAGTCTTGGCCTCCTCTTTCTGTAGCACGTCGATTTTCACGTCAAACTCCTCCTGCAGGGACTGCAAGTTGCTGCCCTTCTGTCCGATCAGTTTCGACAACTGGCTGGTTGGGAACTCAAAAATCTGGCTGTGTTTGGAAGCAACTTCGTAGTTCTTGATATCCTCGATGGTCTGCTTGAGGTGGTCGATGGCCTTGGAGATCTCACTCTTGTAGCCGACTAAGTACAGCTCGTTTTCGGATGGCCCGTTGGCGTTCTGGTTCAGCTTCACGTCGACAGACCCAGACTCAAACTTGTTCAGCAGAATTCTCAAAGTGCTTCCGTCGATTAGTTTTTGGTCCCGCGAGTCGATTGAAATCACCTCAGAAGACACTTTCTCCGACAGCTTTCTCAGCCCATCCAGCGATCTATCCACCGCCTCCAGAGTCTCGCTTGTCTCCGCCAACGATGGCAGGAACTCGTCGTCGTTTAGCTGCAAAACCAGGATCAACTTGTTGGAGAAACCAGCCAGTTGGCCAAGCGGAACAACAGCAACGTTCTTTTCAAGAGCCACCGACGAATCCAGCTTGCCAAACACAAAAGACTCAATGTCCTCCACCACTCTCACAAACGACGGCGTGATCTTGTTCACAACGTCAACGATATCTCTTCTAATCAGCTTCAAGGCGTCCTTCTGGTCCTTGGCACAGACAAACTCCAACAACGCAGTCTTGACCTCATCATCGGCCAAAGACTGGTACGTTGGAGCTTTCACCTGGACGTTGTACTTGGTAGCAAGCTCATCAAAGAATTTTGTGTAGACGAAGAAAGCCGTCACAGATTTGGCGTGCAAGTAATTGCCACCGTGGGATCTGGCCAGGTCCAAAGCATCGGTAGCAAACTCGTGGGAGAGCTCCTTACCGTAGCTGACCGCCTTTCCGATATCTTCCTTTCTGCCGATGAATTTGACGATCGTGGACGGCGAGCTCGCCGGAGGAACCTGGACAACCACGTTGCTCTTTTGGAAGATCTTGTCGTTGTCCAGGAACTGGTGAATGTTTTTCGGAACCGACTTCTCCTCGCTGACGATGAGCTCCTGCAGCTGCAAGATCAAGCCGTTGACGGCATCACGGGCAGCAATCACAGACTCTCTCGATCCCGTGATGAGCACCGAAGACGACTTTGAGTTCTCCAACGGAAGCTCGATCTCGACGTCTGCAGGAATCTGGACCGCCGACTGCTCAATCTGTGATCTGACAAACGGCTTCAGAGCCTCCTCAACTTGCACTCTGACGCTCAGGCTTTTGGTGTTCTCGTCCACGATGGCCAAGATCTTTTCCCTGGCCTCCTCGCAGCTCTGAACGTCACCTTCAACAAACACAGAGATCATTTTTCCGAACAGCTCGTCATCGGAAGCTTCACCGGAAACAGACTCTTTAGAGATATCAATTCTGACACCGGTCGACTCGATGATTGGCTTCAGAGTTCTGCCCTGCGAGCCAATGACAGTGGACCTGAGCTTGGATGGGATGCTGAACTCGATCTTGACCGGCTTGATCAGCTGTTTGATCACGTCCTTCTTGGCGTTCTGGATCGTCGAGATCGGGCCGCTCAGCAAGAACGTTCTCTTGTTTGTCGTGGATGACAGAGTCGACTCTATCATGACTCCGTGCTCGGCCTTGATCTTGGAGATGACCTTGAAGATCTCCGCTTTGGAGACCGGCATCTGTTCCTCCGCGTCAACCACGAAGATCAACTGCGTGCTCGACGACTTCACAGCCGGACGGAATGCGGACGACGCATGGGTCGCCCCAGTTGCGCCGCTCGAACCGTTGGAGCCGTTCGGTCCAACAAATCCGTGAGGAGCTCCATTGGACGCTCCCGCGGCAGCCCCAGTAGAACCGGTAGATCCCGGGCCCCACAACGAAGGAGCAGCTCCAATAGCGACCCCCAGGGTCGGGAAGTGGGTCTCGTCGTTGATGGGAACAGCCTTCGACGGTTCGTCGGCCGGCTCAGACTCCTCCTCCGTGTCGTAGTCGTAAACGGTCGGGGGTTGAGAAACTGCTGAGGACGCAGCAGACGACTCCGTCGCCGAGACAACGGCCGTGTCAACCTCCTCTGCAGCCTGTGCGTGTTTCAACGCAAGCAGTTCTGCGGGTGTGGGCATCTTGAACAAATAGAAAGGGACCTCTTGTGTATTCTTTTGATGTAAGAAATCAAGACGCAAATGGGGTAAGTGAATCTCGCACAATTCTCACTGAAACACAACTGTAAGAGCAAATCTCGCACACCTGACACTCCAGTTTTTGATTTTCAGCCTGTTTCTGCGCCAATCCGCTCTCTTCCAGTCCCTGAGTCACCGAAAGCTGTTCACGTATCTTGTGCCCGCCAGTCTTCAACACTTTTTCTGCTCGAATTTTTTGAAAAATCGACGAAAAACGCCCGAAAAAATCAACTTTTGCAGGAAGGCTTAAAAAAGTTCGTCGCGGCGATTTTTTCCGGGACGGGAAGGGTAACGACGGTCGGAAACAGCGCGGTGGAATCGCCGTTGATGGGCCCGACAGAGCGCCGTTCATAAGGAAAACAGCCCCGTGCGCTTCTTTCCGAGCGGATAAACCACCAGCGTCGCCATATAGAGTCCAATGCTGATTCCCAGAGCCACCTGGATCATCACCAATCCGAACGAGATCGACGACGTGGACGTGCTGCTCGACGACGCGGTTCCGTTCACCAGCTCGTTGGCAGAGCTCACTCCCACGAGCAGCGAGCCCTGGGACGCGATTCCCGAAGGGACTTGGACGAAAATCGCCGGGAGCATGATCGAGACCGTCATGAACGAGCCCTTGGTCAAGAACCGATTGAACGACTTCAACAGTCTCGTGTAGCCGTTACTCAGCAGTCCAATGACAAAACAGCCCAGCGTGGCGTTGAACTCCGTGGCCTGCTTGAAGTGCTTGCCCGAAAAATACGTCACCACGTACCCAGCTCCGGATATGACAACCATCAGAGGAAGCTGCGACCACGTGGACTGGTTGATCAACGCCAGCCCAATCGTGAACAGAGGCACTAGAATCAGACGGTATATCGGCGGCACGTCCGAGGTGCACGTTGTCTGCGACGTTGCATTGTGGTCAATCCAGCCGTACAAAGCAGACCCCAGGGTGATTCCAAAGGACAGCATCAAGGAGTAGATGAACGCGTAGAACATCCGCACAGAACCTGCCACCAGATTCCTGCTCTGCAGCTCCAGAGACCCGCAAAGAATGATGTACCCGGGCAGGATCAGGGCCAACGACCCCTGCACGATTCCGGCGAAACAGAACGTGTTCCCGCCGTTGATCGACCCAATGGCCCGGCCAATGAAACTGGTGATGATGCTGGCACTCACCTCAAAAACAGACGAGTACAGCATTGATCTCGGGGTGATGAAGAACTGTAGAAACCCAATCACCAGTCCGATTCCAAACGAAATCGGCATGTCAATCCACGACCCTCCGAATCCCCACGGGGTCACCATTGCGGAACTGAACCCGTAAAAGAAAACACACAGCCACGGGTTGAACTTTGGTTTCTTGGTCAGGAGACGCTCCAGCTTCTCGCTGGCCTCTTCCACTCCGGTTCGATCGTGGACAACGCTCTTGTAGATGTCGTGGGTCTCGTCCAGCTTGCTCAAGTCGAGTCCCTGCGCACATCTCACCAGCTTCATGTCTGACGTGCGAGTGGCAGCGTCACCAAACGAAACAATCATGCACCCTGGAAAGTAGATGAAGGAGCCGTCGATCTCCAGCACCCTGGCTGTCAGTGAAAGATACTCCTCGAGTCTGTGGGTAGGGGCGCCGTACAGCATGAACGCCTTGCACAACGTCAGGATGAACCTCTGACGCTGCAAAACGTCAGCGATGTGGACGGTAATTCTGGCCGCCTGTTCGGTCTTGAACCTGTTTCTAATTTTCTTCTTTTTCTTGCTTCTGTACGCCGAGATGTCGTCCGGGTCCAGCTCTCGCTCCCGCCGGCTTCTCGAGCTCGCCTTGGTCCGCTTCGACTTGACGGGCTTCGCAAACGACGGCAGCTTGTAGTCGAACTTCTCTACTTGCGCAGGGCTCCCAGCCGGATCGGCATGCGACCGGTGGGGATGCGGAACAGGGTGGGCTGCTCGGAAAATCTGCGAGATCGAGGACGCCGACAGTGCATTTCGCTGGTGCCGTCCCATGATATTGTCCGCCGACCGCGACCTGTGGAGAACCCGTTCTGACTGCACCGAGTTGGCTGACGACTCGGGGTAGTTGTACGAATCCGAGCTGTTGATCCGTTGTAACTGCTCGGTCAACATATCAGGGTCGATGGTTTTTTCCAATTCAGACATCTCCGTAGCCGGAGTCTGCGATCCAGATTTCGATAGTCGGTCTGTGGACATCATGTTCTGACCCATGTTCGGGTTGTAGAAGGTCAAAAGACTTGAAAACACTCCCTTCCGAACGTTTTTGGGCCTGGCGACATAGGACTCGCTGTCGTCCAATTGAAGATAGTCGTCGTTTCTCAGGTCGTCAAAGTCCTCGTCCCTCAAATCTGGATTGGGCGCCATGAACGCACTCTGTCTCCCCGTCTGCATTGTCGACAGCGAAGACATCGACATGTCTCTAGTTCTTCTGAAATGCTGGTTCACTATCCCGTTCGCCTCTTCCCGGATCTGGTCCATTTCTGACGGACTCTCTGCTCCTCCGTTCCCAATGTTCTGCTCCTCGTCCATTACTTTCTCGTGGGAGCTGACGGTGGCTCCTGGAATCATACCGGCGTTCATTTGACGGTCCAACCCCAAAATCCGGTTGACGAAACTCTCGCCGGCATGGCCTGAGCTCGGAACAGACTCCAAGTTGCTGTGTTCCGTTGTCGTCCGGCCGATGGTGAACCTTCTCTTGAATCTCGTCTTGAACGAGTCCGGCTTGTTCGTGTCCTTCGAGGCCTCCGATTCTGCACTGTTGGTCGATCTCACGTCCGACGCTGCCCCGGGAAATGGGACCACAGAATCATCACCCACTTCTTCGTCAGTTGACTCTTCCTCGGACGAATCCTCTTCGTCTTGAAACTGCGAAAGTATCTTCACTCGCGGGGCAGGCTTCACCACCGTCTCGGAGGGGTTCTGAGTGTCGCGGTAAAAGTCTTCGTCAAAATCGTCGTCAATCTCTTTTTGCAGCAAATTCCGTGTATTCTTATCAGGTGCACGCGGAGCGTTGGACTCCGAAATACGAGAGTCGTCGGCTGTCTCGTCTAGACCAGTCTCTTCTATCCCAGCCGGATCGTTGAACCTGGGCAGCAAGGGACCAGGCAACTCGCTGTCATTCTCGTCATCCTCAAGAATCGGAATGTCCTCGATGGGCGAGTGAACGTACTGTGAGTGTCGGCGCAATGAAAAATAATCCTCTCTGTCTTGTGAGCTTTTGCCCTTTCCCTTCTTGCTATGGGACGATCCGATTGATACCTGCGACGGCGATGTTTCGCCCGACCTTTGTGACGTAAGCGACGGTTTGCGTCCTCCCTTGGTCGAGAACTTGCCGTGTCTGATGTGTGGCAACATGGGCTGCTGTTTTGTCCTTTTAACGGGGCCTCAATGTAGATTATTTTTGTTCGCAGGGATATTGCATTTACCTTGATTGATCTGTTCAAATAGGCTTGTAGGAATCAGCAGCTTCCAATCAAGAAGATATATGTACCTTTTTCTGGTGTCTGTTAGTAAATGGGCGACGTTTCAGCTAAGTAGAAAGATCAAAATTTAGCAATCAATAGCCTGGAAAAGAAGGAGTATTGTTTCTGAGGGGAGCATTTTATTTTTCTGCACGTAACAAAAATAGTTTTTATTTTTCTCGTTTTTACGTCATGTCCGTGTCTGTCAATTGTAAAACCCGGGCAAACCAGCAAAGCTAATGGATTTGGGTTATATATAAGTAACTTGCGTATTGAATTCAAAGCGAGATATAATAAAGAGTTTAATGAAAAAAGGACAAACAAAAGCAGTATACAGGAAGACAAATATAATTTGTATAGAAACAAAAGGAAAAAAACCAAAATAGAACGAAAACAAAGACAAAAATTTTGAAACCAAAAAAACTAATCATTATGTGCACATATGTAACACTTCTCTATTGAAATGAAGCCAAGCGAGCTCGACTAAACGGCGGTGGTAGAAAATAAAGGAAAAGAGCGCTTGTCGGTCTCTTTCTCATGTCTGAGGATGTTGTTCCTTGTTTTTCTCATTAGCCCCAGTCTAATTTTTGTCACTATGCAATAAATTAATAAAATCATCAACTTGATAAGAAAAATATACTAAGTGTAAACCACCTTTGAGCGGATTTGATAACGATAGCATTAACAATGATGCTGATGATGATAGCATTAAAATGGGTAATAGAAAAGTGGTTGATCAATTGAATACTGTGCGTGTAATGATTCTTGTTTCTCCTCTCGTGTGTGGAGTCAAATGACTGAAAGAAAAAAATAAATCCCCATTTGTATAATCAATGGAGGAAGACTCTCTTAGATGTCTCCTCAACTTTCCCTCAATGTATAACTTCACAAAACGACCGAATGACTGAGTCTTCTTTGTTTTTCTTCATGTAAAACAAAACACTTCCTCTTTCATGTTTTTTCTCCTGTAGTCTTTTTTATATTCCTTCCCAATAAGCAAAATAGCAGCATAACAAATTCACAACAAAAATCAATTCAGTTTCTCAGTGCAAGTGGAAACTGGTGTTCAATAAAAAAAATCAATGCTTGTCCAAACGATGAATTCAAGCACTTACCACCATTGGGATGAGGAGGAGGTAGCTGCGCCACCAGAGGCGCCAAAGCTTGGTTTGCTGGCTCCTCCGCTGTATCCACCGCTGTATCCTCCACCGTAACCACCGCCGTAACTGCCACCGAATCCGCCAGATCCTCCGTTACCACTGTATCTTCTGAAATCTCTGTTTTGGGTTCTTCCACCTCTAGCTCCGCCTCTGCCTCTTGCGCCGCCGCCAGAAGTCTCTCTGGCAACAACGGTGAGGAAGTCTGGAACTTCTTGGTTGGCCTCGGACAGAATGTCTAGAAGGTCTTTGGCAATGTTTCTGTTACCACGGTTGATAAAAGCGGTGGCAATACCGGTATTACCAGCTCTTCCAGTTCTACCAATTCTGTGAACGTAGTCATCGATGTCGTTTGGCAGGTCATAGTTGATAACGTGGGTGACGTTTGGAATATCCAAACCTCTTGCTGCAACGGCAGTAGCCACCAAAATAGGAGTTCTTCCAGTTCTGAAGGTCTCTAAAGCTCTCTCTCTTTCGAATTGAGATCTGTCACCGTGAATAGAGGTGGCTGGGAAGTCTTGGCTGATCAAGAAATCAGACAGCATGTCGGCCATCTTCTTGGTCTCAACAAAGATCAGGGTCAATCCACTGGTTAAAGTGTCTTCGGTGGAAGTCAAAATGTCCAACAAACTGGACTTCTTCTCATCATCCTCAACATATAGGACTCTCTGTGTGATGTTTTCAGACGTAGAACCAACTCTACCAACCGACAAGAAGATGTAGTTGTTCAAGAAGTCTCTGGCCATCATTTGGATTTCCTTAGGGAAAGTGGCGGAGAACATCAAAGTTTGTCTGTCCTCGGTTCTTGGCATGTCACATCCTTGAACAATGTGTCTGATCTGTGGCTCGAAACCCATATCCAACATTCTGTCGGCCTCGTCAAGAACCAAGTACTTGATGTTCTTGAGGGAGATTCTTCCTCTCTCCATCAAGTCGTTCAGTCTACCTGGGGTGGCAACCAAAAGGTCACAGCCTCTGTCCATGTTTCTGATTTGTTGGGAAATGTCAGCACCACCGTAAACAACGGCTGGTCTGACCCAGGATCTGTAACAGAACTTCTTGGCCTCTTCATGAATTTGGGAAACCAACTCTCTGGTTGGAGCCAGGATCAAGGCAGTTGGGAAAGCCTTTCTTCTATCAAACGCGTTTTCGTCGTTTTGGTTGGTGGCTGGGCCGTTGGTGAAGGACTCGGACAACACTGGGAAAAGGAATCCACCGGTCTTACCAGAACCAGTCTGGGCACAAGCCATCAAGTCTCTGCCCATAGACACAATTGGGATCGAGTATTTCTGCACTGGGGTTGGTTTCGTGAATCTAGCCAGCTTAATGTTCTCAACAAGAAGGGCGTCGAGGGGAGGAGAAGTGAACTCTGTGATTGGCTCTGGAGCATCGTCTCCAGAAGCCTCAACCGGAATATCGTCGTAGTTGTCAAAATTGATACCAGAGGTCTGGTAGTGTCCGTCACCAGCTTCTCCGAAAATCTCGAGCTCGATTCTATCGCTTCTTTCTGCTGGCTTGTGCACGCCGTCAATAAAGGTACCTTGGCCAGGCTGGACTCTGTTTCCGCCCTTGCCTCCAAAACCACCTCTGCTTCCACCGTAGCCTCCACGGCCTCCACCGTATCCGCCACGGCTTCCACCGAATCCACCTCCGTATCCTCCTCCACGGCCTCCGCCGTAACTTCCACCGTTTCCGTAACTGCCACCGCGGCCGCCGAATCCTCCTCTGGAGAACCCTCCTCTAGACTCTCCGTCTTCTCTGGATGGACCGTCTGATCTTGATCTATGTGGGGGAACGTAAGACATGTTCTGCTGTATAATATCTCTTTGCTGATCTGTCTGCAATGCTAATGCTATGCTTCCGATACTTGTTAAGCAAAAAACCTAAAAGTAATACTAAAGATTGGCTTGTATATAAAATGGTGCATTATCTAGTACTTATATTTTTTTCCTCTTTTTTTTGCCTACAAAGAAATTTTCTTATTTTGCCATCTTTCCACGTTCCTTTTCGGAGTACGAGCGAAAAATTTTCACCGGGGTGACCCGGCCGGGCACCTCGCGGCCAAAACAAGCACGCTCGCTTTCTATTACGTAACAGATTAGCTCTCACCATAATCAAGGCGGTGCTATTTTACTTTGGGGTTTACAATCGATTCCACCAAAAAAGTACTTTTTATTAGTACAAAAAGAGGGAAAATAAGCCCGTCAGAGACACTTAGTTCTCCAAGTCCTTCTTCAAGGTACCCAAGAAAGCGTGCTTCTCGGCTGGAGTTTGGAATCTACCCTTACCGAACTTGGAAGCAGTGTCAATCCACTTGAGGTTGACTTGCTCCAAAGCTCTTCTGTTGGTTGGACCGTAAAGAGACTTTCTCAAAGTGATAACTCTCTTAACTGGACCTGGAATGGAACCCTTGAGCAAGACAAAGTCGTTGTTGACGTGACCGTATCTGACGAAACCACCCAATGGGGTGATGGTCTTCTTGGTTCTGTCGAACTCGGTAGCACCAGAGGCCTCATCACCGGCCTTACCAACTCTGTAGACCTTGTGGTTGATGGAGGTTCTGTGGTGGTAACCTCTTTGACCAGCTCTGGCAACAGTCCATTGGACGTGGGATGGATGCCATGCTCCAATACAAGCAACCTTTCTGACACCTCTGTGGGTCTTTCTTGGAAGCTTCTTGGTACCCCATCTGTGGGTGACACCCTCGAAACCGTGACCCTTGGTAACGGCGATGACGTCGATCATCTCGTTTTGCTCGAAAACAGAGTCAACCGAGACGGTCTTCTCAAAGTGCTCTCTAGCCCATGCAACCTTCTCAGAGACGGAACCACCGTTGACCTGGATCTCGGCCAAGTGAGCCTTCTTCTGGGAAAGAGGGGTCTTTCTGATTTGGGTGTGAACCAAAACTCTGACGACAGAACAGTACTTGTTGATTCTGGCCAACTCCTTCTCAATGTCGGTAGAGTTCTCAGCGTACTTGTTGGAGTACTTGGTGAAAGCTCTCTTCTTGGACTTGTACCAGTTCTTGTAGAATCTTCTCTTGATTTCATCAGACAAGTGCTCAGCCCAGACAGTGGTCAAGGATCTAAGACCTCTTGGGGTCTCGACGTAACCAACGACACCGACAACAACAAGTTCTGGAGTGTCGACAACAGTAGCAGCCTCAACAACTTCTCTCTTGTGCATCTTGGAACCTGGTCTGTCCAAGTCTCTGACAATGGTGGTCATACCAGCCTTGTAACCCAAGAAGGCGGTCAAGGAAACTGGCTTAGACTTGACATCCTTAGGGAAGGACTTACATCTACCTCTTTGCTTGACAGCTCTCTTTCTTGGCAGGAACCCAAGGGAACCGTGTCTTGGTTGTTCGTACTTTCTGTGGGACATTTTGTGTGTGTATAAGTAATCTGTGAAAGACGAAGAAGGGAGAACGATCTTGAGCGGGAGAACTAAGACTGGCAAAACTTTTCACTTATAAACCTAGGTGAAAAAGTTGGAGCGAAGAAACTGAAAAAAAATTTTCATTGTGTCTCCGGGTAACTCGCCTTCAAGATTACCCGGCTCTTGCACAGCCAGAGATCCGCTAATCTTGCACAGCCAGAGCCCTTCCGGATTAGGCAACGCGCTAATTGGAGTCGGAAAAAAAATTTTCACCAGACCTGAGTGGAAGCTTTGATATGAAAAGCCAAAGTGACTCAAGATCTCCGCAAGTCTCAGAAGAAGAGAGTTTAGACAGCTGCGGATTTTGCGAAGTAGTGTGAGATTGTCCCGAGAGCGCGCGATCGATAGCAGGTCGTCCTACACGATAACAAAGTCCATCACTCTATTTCCCCACAATGAGCTTTCTTGCCAGAACTTTAGCCAGATCGCTGCCAAGGACAGCATCCACGCCGCTGTTCATGGCCACCGCCGTCAGACGCTCATCCACCAAGACCCTGGACAGAGCCACGCTCACCATCAGAGACGGCCCGATTTTCAGCGGCTACTCCTTTGGTGCCGACAAGAACGTGAGCGGTGAAGCTGTCTTCACTACCTCCCTTGTCGGCTATCCCGAGTCGATGACCGACCCTTCGTACAGAGGCCAGATCATTGTCTTCACCCAGCCACTGATCGGAAACTACGGTGTTCCGTCCGGAACTACCAAGGACCAATACAACCTGCTCAAGTACTTTGAGAGTCCTCACATTCAGTGTATTGGTATTGTCGTCGCCGACGCTGCCATGGAGTACTCGCACTGGACCGCCGTTGAGAGTTTGAGCCAATGGTGTAAGAGAGAGGGCGTTGCTGCCATCACGGGTGTCGACACCAGAGAGCTGGTCTCCTACCTGAGAGAACAGGGCTCGAGTCTGGCCAAGCTCAGTATCGGCGAGACCTACGACGCGGACGAGGACGCTGCTTTCGACGACCCGGGCTCCGTCAACCTCGTCCACAAGGTCACCACCAAAGCTCCGTTCCACATTCCTTCTCCAAACGGAAAATACCACGTGGCCGTTGTTGATTGCGGTGTCAAGGAGAACATCTTGAGATCCCTCGTCTCGAGAGGAGCCTCGGTCACTGTCGTGCCATACAACTACCCTATCCAGAAGATCGCCAGCAAGTTTGACGGTGTCTTCATCTCGAACGGTCCCGGCGACCCAACCCACTGCGCTGCAACCGTCGAGAACCTCAAGGCTACCATGGACCAGAACCCAGACTTGCCAATCTTCGGTATCTGTCTCGGCCACCAGCTGCTCGCTCTCGCGACCGGTGCCAAGACTGTCAAATTGAAGTACGGTAACAGAGCCCACAACATCCCTGCACTGGACCTCATCTCCGGAAAGTGCCACATCACGTCCCAGAACCACGGTTACGCGGTCGACGCTGCCACGCTCCACCCAGACTTCAAGGAGTATTTCGTCAACCTCAACGACCTGTCGAACGAGGGAATGATCCACAGAACCAAGCCGATCTTCTCCACGCAGTTCCACCCAGAGGCCAAGGGAGGTCCGCTCGACTCGTCGTACCTGTTCGACAACTACTTCGAGCTGTTGGCAGAGTACAAGAAGAAGTCCGGACTCAGCTTCTCCTCCGACGACTTCCTCATCGACATTCTCCCTAAGGAGAGAGTCATCTGAGCGCCGGCAGTAGAGCCGGGAGAACGAGACCCAGCCCGACGACACCGTGGCCGCTGTCTCCGGGCGTCGCTGGGCCCCTTTAAGTACCTTAATAGCAAAGCCAGTTTCGTGTTGAACACGGGGTAGTCTAAGTAGCCGGGCTGTGCACCCTCGTCTTACCCGGTCCTCGGCTTATGTAAGCCCGCAGGGCCCTGTGATTTTTCTTGCGATGTACGTTTCGCTCAAGTTGAAGCTCTGTGCTTGTTCCCGTTCCTGCCGCTGTCTCTTGTACACGAGCAACGCCGCAATGAGAGTTCTTCTTACCAACGACGACGGCGGTCCCAATGACGCGTCCAGCGCGTACATAAAGTACCTCGTGGAGGCGATTTCCCAGCTCACCGACTGGAACCTTACAATCTGTGTGCCGTCGAGCCAGAAGTCCTGGATTGGGAAGGCCCATTTCGCCGGCAGAGAGGTCACCGCCAGCTATATCTACTCGGCAATCGAAAGCCCCGAAGACAACAGTTTCCACGGCCCGTTTGCCGAGCCGAATTCGCTCTACTCGAAGGACAGCAGCTTGAAGGAGTGGTGTCTGGTGGACGGAACCCCGGCCACCTGTGCCGACATCGGGCTGCACTACATTGCGCGGGAGCCGGTGGATCTTGTTCTGAGTGGGCCCAATGTGGGCCGCAACTCGTCGTCGATCTACGCGCTGTCCAGCGGCACGATTGGCGGCGCCATGGAGGGCTGTCAGCAGGGGAAGCGGGCGATCGCTCTGTCGTACGCGTACGATAACGAGTCGGTCAGCTCGCCCGTGATCCTGAGAGAGGCGTCGAGCATTTCGGTCAAGATCATCCAACACCTGTGGGAGAACTGGGACTCGCAGGCAGAGCTGTACTCCATCAACGTGCCGTTGGTGGACTCGCTCAAGCTCGGAGAGACCAAGATCCTCAAGACTCCGATTCTCGAGACCAACTGGACCGGCTCGTTGTACCGGCCGGTCCAGAGCGACTCGGCCGAGACCACCGACATTGTCGACGCGTCGACCGTGAAGGGCCAGACGTTCAAATGGAGCCCCGACTTTGCGTCTGTCCACCGGGGGGTGGCTGCGAGCGAGGGACGCACCGACGGGAAGGTGATTTCGCAGGGCCAGATCAGCGTGACGGCACTGCGGGCCGTTTTCAAGCAAGTGGACTCGTTCAACCAGGGCGAGCTGATTCTGAAGTAAGTTTCAACCGATAGAGATACTGATGATAAAAATAGGGAAGCAAAGTCCGGTCGTTTGGCTCTATCTGTCTTTGATATATCCACCTTTTTCCGCTCTGTTTTTGATTTTTATTGGCCTTTTTCTTTGCAGTTCAAGACAGAAACTAATATCGATTTCTCGAGTCTAGACCGTCCCCGGTGCCGGAGCTCGTGGTGTCCTACCCTCGGGGCTCCTACCTCTACGAGCCGTTGCAGGCCTCCATCGCCAAGTTTCTGGCTGGCAGCAACGTCCGCTCCACCCTGGGCCGTCCGGAAAACGTCAAGGTGTTTCAATTCGGCGAGTACGAGGACCTGGACCACGAGCGGCTGATGACCGACTCTAACTACCTCGCCAACTCGTACATCTACAGAAAAGCGCTGATCAGAAAGCATTACCTGTCCAACACGGTGGCTGTTTACTCCTCCAAGAACCCCGGCTCCGTTCTGGCCTCCTCGTTCCCCGTCTCGTACCGGCTGGAGCTCGACTACGCCGAGTTTCTGGACGACTCGCTCGACGAGAGCTACGAGCTGCGGTGCGAGCTGGAGGAGAACGAGGCCAGTCTGCGCAAGACGTTCATTCTGAAGCCCAGTATGAGCGACAAGGGCCAGGGCATCCGAATTTTCCAGACCATCGATCAGCTGCAGCAGATTTTCGACTCGTTCGAGGAAGGATACGACTCGGACGACGACGCCGACGACGCCGACGACGCCGACGACACCAACAACGGAATCATATCCTCCCAGCTGAGACACTTTGTCGTCCAGGAGTACCTCGACAAACCCCTGTTGCTGCCCGAGTACGAAAACAGAAAGTTCCACTTGAGAACGTACGTGCTGTGCGTCGGAGACCTCAAGGTGTACGTGTACCAGCGGATGCTCATGCTGTTCAGCGAGTCGACGTACCGCGCCCCGCAGGCCCTGGACATCCACAACATGGCGGGACACCTGACCAACACGTGTCTGCAGGGAGAAACCGACAAGATGGTGGTGACCGAGCTGGCCGAGTCGATTCTTCCGGCCGGGTCGCAGCAGAAAATCAGAGCGTCCATCAACGAGGTGGTTGCAGACTTGTTCAGGGCTGCGACAAGCGTCGACAAAATCAACTTCCAGCCGCTCAGCAACGCGTTCGAGGTGTTTGGACTCGACTTCCTCGTGGACTCCGACCTCAACGTGAACCTGCTGGAGGTGAACTCGTACCCGGACTTCAAGCAGACCGGGGACGGCCTGAAAGACCTGATTTTCGAGCTGTTCGATGGGATATTCGAAAAGGCGGTAGTTCCATTCTTCCACGGAGCAGCCGCAGCGTCCGGCCCGTCCAACCTGGTTGAGGTCCTGGATGCGTCGAGCGGCCGGCGTTGATCCATTTATAGCTGCTCTCAATACAAAACTACCTACAGAACGACCCCCGCGGTCTAGACGGCGCCCTCGCTCTCGGCTTCGGCGTGGCTCTGCAGAGCCATGTCCTCGTCCTCGTCCATCTCCTTGCACCACCTGTAGATGTTGTTCTTCAGTCTGTTTGCCCTGATGAAGCCGTTGCGTATGCTCGTGAGCGACCGGATGAACTCCTCGTTCCTCTGTAGGGCAATCTGGATCAGCTGTCTGGACTCTTCCGCGTCCTCCACCGCAGATATCCCAAAGTTGAAGTCCTTTTTGTACTCGGGCAGCTTGAAAAACGAATCCGCTATCAGACTGTTGGCCTTGACGTTCTCGTTCGCGTCAGGCCCAGAAACACCCGTCCCGTTGCCGTTGTACGTCCCGTTGGCCTCCTCCTCCTCCTCCTGCGTCGCGTCCTGGTCCCGGTTGTTCCCGGCAGAAGTGTCCGCCTGACTGTCTCTCTCCACCGCCATCTGCCGGTCCAGGTCCAAATTGTGATCGTATTCAGGCAGCCTCAGAGTGTCCGCAAGAAGCTTTTCCGGGTCATCGCCCAGAAACACACTCATCAGCTTGCTCAATTGGTTAACGCTGTCCTGCTCCCGCTCAATCAGCTCAATGGTCTCGTCAGCAAGTCTCTCCAGATGCCCAGACTGGTATATGTCCCTCAACTCCTTTCTTCTCACTATCTCGCTCGGCTTCCTGATAGGGGCCAATATGCTGGCAATGTCCAGCGAGTCCAGCAAACTCTGCGCCGTGTCGTAATTGTCGCTATCGTAGTCTTCCGCGCCGTCCTTCACTTCCCCAAACTCCTCGTCAAGCTCGCGCTCTATCAGATTCTCTATGGTCTGTTCCTTGCTGCGCACTATCAGACGCGGCCGCTTCTCCCCGCTTGAACTGTCAAACTGCTCCACCTCCACCAGCTTTAGGTCGTCCCGGTACGAGTTCAGCCTCGTATAGTCCACCCAGTCCGAGTTGTACATGAGCTTGCTCCCGCGGTTGGAGAACCCAGAGACACTCTCCTCGTCCTGGCTGCGAATCTGTAACTGGTTACTCAGAACGTTAGGCATTTTGTCGTTCTCAAGCGAGAGTTTCAGCTTCAGCAAATCCTTCTTCAGCGCCCCGTTGCTCTTGGCCACTCCACTGTTTGGCGTCATCTCTCGCCTTGTCGTAGCTGAGTTGCAACCCATACAAACATCTGACAAACCTTGTGCTCCTAAATTTCCTTTTTTTGGTGAACTTCTCGAAATTTAAATATTTACTTCTGGTGTACGGGTGTTTGGACTCGCATGTCTCGAAAAAGTAAGCGTTGTAATACATTGAATTAAGCGTAGATATGTCGATGATGATGAGAATAATGAGGATAAAAACCCTTACCGAAACTATTAGACCTGCTCGCTGTGAACAATAATGGTCTCTGAGTCTGCCGGCGCCTCTTCAGGCCCCGACTCCAGTTGCTTCGTTTCAACTCCGGAATTGGCTTCCTCAGAAACCTCAGGAGCCACAGGAACAACATAGTTGATATTCTTGAGCTTGTTCAGCAGATGCGCATGCTGCTGGTACTGTTTCGACAGATTCCAGTTCTCAGCCTTGTCGAGATTCTCGTTGCAGAACTTGATGATCTTGTTGATCATGTCGAGCGACTCCTGCGCCAGAATCAAAACCTTCCCGTTGGGATCCTCGATGATTTGCTGTCGAATGGACTTCTTGAACCATGACCTGGGCTGTGCTGAGTTTTGACGTTCTTGTCTTATGTTATGTTTTCCCGATGCATTCCTGTACTTCAGAAGGTTGGTCAGCAACTGTTGCGCTATCGACTTTGAGCTGCGCGAGTCTGCGGTCGGCTGGGTCTCCAAAGAGTCTTCGAAACCTTCTTTTTCATCCATGGTTTCGTCTTTCAAAGATTCATCGCCCTCTCTGTCATCATCCTCCTCCTCCTCTTCCTCGTCCTCGCTGCCTTGATGCCCAGAGTTGTGTTGTTCGATAGACGTGGCCCAGTTGGTTGGTAGTCGCAAAAGCATCTCGCGCACGTTCGATCTCGCAGGTTCGGGCAGAGAGTTGGCTGACATTTTGGAGACCACGCTTACGATTTTTTTGACAGTGCCCACGATTTCGTTTTTCAGCTGTTGAACAGGTACCTCACGGTCTTGGTCTCTGGACTCGGTGTTCTCTTCGGGCAAACTCATCAGCGACGTCGTTGAGTTGACTGCTGTCAGCGAGTTCAACGACGCTGGGGACTCGGCAACTGACTGTTTCTCATCCAAAAACTGAGAAGGACTGAGCGCAGAAGGAGATCTCGATTCAGCTCCATTAAGAGCCGTGGGGGAGATCGGTTGGTCTTTCTTCTCCTTTTCGCTAGCCACCACTTTGATGAGATTTTCGATACGCTCGCTGAGCTGTCTGTTTCCGATTTTCAAAAAATTGATCAGCATTGTTAGTCTTCGACTGCTTTCAATGTTGAGATTGAGCACACTCAACTCCGTCAAATCCTGTAAAGAACGTTGGGTTGAGATAGCAGATGATATGGTCACCTGTTGCCGAAGATTAGGGTTCAATCTAGCAAATCTTGGATTCTGCTGCTTGATTCCCGGTATGCGATCCTGTAATGGAGGTAGTTGTTGCGGTTGTGGCTTGGAGGTCTGGAGGGCCGGGAGGTTCGAAGTGGCCGAGCTCAATGAGCCCAACGAGCTTGCCGAAGCAAAAGAGCTCACAGAACTCGTTGAGCCAGAACGTTCAAAGCGCGGTCTTTTGCATGAGTTGTCGTCCGTGGTGATCGTTGTCTGATGATCAAACCTTTTCCGCTTTGTGTCCAATGAAGCGTCGTGTAGGACGTAGTTGCTCGAAGTGTTGATCGTCTTCTCCAACATGTAATTGATGGAACTAGAAATCAAGGGATGAGAAGTCACTTTGTCCAAAATGGTTCCTTTGCCGCCTTGAGACTCGCCCTTCAATTGACCAAGAGCTTCAGCAGCCATGAGCAGCTCAGACTCTTCTTCCCGGTCAGAAGAGTCATCGGCGTTGACGTTGTTGGCTTCAACAAGTTCGTCCACGTTCAACGGTTTATTCCGCTCATTTGCCATCTGTTAGGTGCGATTGCCAGTGTATACGCTGTAAAAGTATTCTCGTGTGCCTAGGCTTACATGTTAAAATTTTGTATCTCTCGAAAGCTCTCTTTTTATCACCTGTCGCTGCCCTGCAAAAAAAGTCACTCGCTCATCGCCTTTCCTTTTTTTTGTTGGGCCAGCGGCGCACCCCTGAAAACCGGTTAAACAATTGTGGGGAGAAAATTTAGGACCCGCGACAGGTGGCAAGGGTGATGGTAAAAACACATGCAAATGCCATGTGATTTCTTAACGGGGTGCAGAGGCGGAAGGTCCACCAGAAGCAAATGCCGGGGACGTTTCGATAGGAGCTGTTGGGGTTTTGGTCTTGGAGTGACGTCGGGTTTTCACCTCGAGCTCCGCAGACCACTCGTCGAGCTGAGAAACGAGCAAATCCAATTTCTGAACTCTTTGCTCCAAAGTATCGATGTCTGGACGACGATGACTTAGTCGAGATTCGAGAGCACGGACTGCGGCACTGTCGCTTTCGAGTCGGTCCATATAAGACTCAAGTTCCTTGTACTTGAGCGTGGCCGCGCTATTGAGGCCCTCAAGCAAATTAAGGTCTGCTACGCCAGCCTGAGCGTCTAACTCCAAAATGCGGCGCATGCACTCGTACGAGGCGCGGATTAAACGGCGAGGGTCTTGAGCGGAGGCTGATGGGTTCGACATCGGGCAAGTTTTTCCAGTGGCTGAGAGAATGCGGGCAGAGCACGCGCGACGCTGATAAATTTAAAAATTGGGGGGGATTGGTTCCTTATATACGAAGGTCTGACGGCACAGCCTTGCACAGCCGGGACGAACGTTTTATTTTTGAGCGTCTAGAAGTACCAGACATGAAAAAGGGAGACAAGGCAATTGAAGGATTTAATGGATGTACGTACTCTTATTCTTTTTAACAACAACCGCACATAAAGGACAATTGACAAAAATCAAAGCGGAAAGGACAATCGAAATCATGGTGACACTGAGCAGTTATGGTATTTTGATCGCTGGTGCTGCGATGACACAAACGGCTGTGGCCCGCTCGATACAACACCGCGCTAACCCAGTGGTGCTTTTGACTCACGGTGCCACTTCAAAACAGACCCGTTCAAAAGCCGACCATATGAATGACAAGGCCGTTTCTGCCGCGGTGGAAGGGGGGAGCCGTCAGCACGTTTTCCTACCTAGAAATCATGTTGAGACTCATCAACTTGTGGGTCGGGCGTTTGTTAAAAGAAGTGACGAGGAGGAGGATCTGGAGGAGTACGAGATGGAAGCAGTTGGAGAAGGGCAAGAGGGAGATGGAAAAGTCAGCGCCACTGAGTTTCAAATTGAAGTTCCAGTGAAAGGACCGGTTCCCGAATGGGAGCAGCACTATGACAAGGAGGGACGGGAGCTTGTTTATGAGGTGGACGTGGAGGAGGTCAAAAACATGGTGGACATGTACTTAGAAATGGGCCGTGAAAAACTTGCCGCGTTTCTGGCCACCTGTTCCACTGGTCACTTCCTAGAAGCGATGCGTACCTTGGCCTATGAGATCAAAACCAAGGACGACGAAGAATGTATGACAAAATTCAACGCTCTGGTTGACATGACCGATGATTACCTCAAAGAGGAAGCCGCAAGCGAGATCATCAAAAACGCATTTCCTGGTAAGAAGGGTATTGAAGAGTACCGAAAGCTGGAAAATCAGGACAAATATTGCAAGGCTAACAAAGAGGAGTGTGAAAAGGAGATCAATCTGAAGAAACTGCAGGATCCCAAAGCAAAGAATTGGTTGCGTAGCACTGCTCAAAGAAGATCCCGGATCATTAGAGAGCTGTTGAAAGAGTTTCGTGGAGACCGTGCAAGCAGAAACATTCGACACTTGGACGAGTACGATGACGATGACAACTACTACGACGAATTTGACGCCCATGTTTCTGAACAGGAGTTCCAATACAGAGATCAGAACATTTTCCTGGAGGAGGATGAAAACGAGTATGAAGGTGGAGTTGGTCGGGTCGGTTTTGAGACCCCGATTGCGGTTTCTGCCGCTATCCTCGTCTCAGTCCTGCTGTTGTGAGCGGGAGGGTTGGCTGAATCTGAGACCGGACATTTGTGTTCATTTTTTGAGCTTTGAAGCTACGTATGCTATATTAAGACACATGTTGAGCGACTTAAAAGGGTCATGTTGCCCCACGTAAAAACGATCGCGCAATTATTTAGCCACACGACAATCTTTTTGTTGTGCTGGAAAAATTAGTTTGAATATTTTTGCTCCCGAGGAAAGAACTTTTGATCTGTTCATCACCAGTTCTTTGTTTTAACTTTTGACTCAGTATCAATTTATCGCAACACTACCGAGCTGTGAGACGCTCCCGGGATCTTTGGTATTGCTGCGTTTCACCTCATACGCTGCAACAGGTCCCCACATATGCAAATACCGTTGCAATTGGCTGCAACTGCCAAAGTTGCCCCCTCAGCGATCGCCACCCCACCGGCCCATTTTCTAGAATGTGAATCTCTCAGCCCGCTCATATCATTGCAAACCAATGCTTTGAATCCGTGTTTTCTGGCGTTGGTTTTTGCACTGTTTTCAGCTGCTTTGGGACTTTTGGGACTGTATCAGCTGCTTGAGCGTCTTCTCTTCAAATCTAGGCATGGGGGGCTGAGACCGATTCAAATAACGAAGCTCGTTCTCGTTCTGATCCAAGTGGTTCTGGTTTTTGCTTCCTTTCAAACGGTTCTGGGGACTCACACTGTGCAAGGTTTGTCATATTTACTGTTTTTGATCGTCATGGCGTTCGTCATCGCCCCCCTGCATTCTCTGGAGACAACCACCTCTCTTGTCCAGCCAGCGACCCTGCTGTTTTACTGGCCCATCCATGTCACATTGCTGGCCGGAATATTCATACAGCAAGCATTCAGCCAATACCCACCGATTCCCTCTGGATCGATTTATCCCCAGCTTTTAGGGCTGATCAATGGACTGATCATCTCCCTGCTTGAGTACCTGAGATTCGAACCCAACCGAGAAGTTTACGAATATTACAAGGCGTCCGGCATGGACACTTCGTCAATCAACATCATGTCATTAATCACGTTCACCTGGATGAATGAACTTATAATGACAGGCTACAACAACGAGGCACTAGAGAATGATGACCTGCCAGCCCCACCTCTTCTAGTGACCACTGAGTACACCGCTCCCAAGTTGGCCGGAAAATGGAACTCACAGCTCTCAAAGAAGAAACCTTCGTTACTGCTGGCGTTGATCGAGACGTTTGGAGTTCCGGTGTTGGTATCGATGCTTTTCGACATGGCAGACAGCACAATCACGTTTGTGCAGCCCCAACTCCTCAAACAGCTGATCAGGTTTTTTGGCAGAGACGACCACCCGCCGATCATTATTGGTTTTTCAATCGCCTTCGGAATGTTCTGTGTTTCGTTGGTTGAAACTGCGTTCTCCAGTCAGTATTTCATCAGAACCGCAGAAGCAGGACTCGGAATCAAAGCGGCCTTGATGCATCTTGTCTATGACAAGTCCATGAAACTATCACCAGAAGCTAGGCTCAGTAGACCCGTTGGCGATATTGTCAATCTCATGGCTGTTGACGTCAACCGACTACAGGTGCTTCCCACCTACATTCAGACCTTATTCAGCGCTCCTGTGAGGTTGGTTTTGTGTCTGGTTTCATTGCATGCACTGCTGGGCAATGCTACCTGGGCTGGAATTGTCACCATGTTGATCATGATGCCAATCAACGCCATACTTGTGAAAAGCTTGAGAAAGTACCATCGTGAACAAATGAAGTTAAAAGACGCAAGAACTTCTATGGTGGCCGAAATATTGCAAAACGTCAAAAGCATCAAACTATATGCTTGGGAAAAACCGATGCTGGAAAGACTGTCTGAGGTTAGGAACAACCAGGAGTTGAAGAATTTGAACAAGATTGGTGTCCTTTCAGCTGTCGTCAATTTTGCGTGGACGTGCGTCCCATTTTTCGTTTCGTGCTCGACGTTTGCGGTCTTTGCCTTCACTTCTAAGACCCCCCTTACGCCGGTGATTGTTTTCCCAGCTCTCGCCCTGTTTGATCTGCTTTCGGATCCGATATTCGCGATTCCTGCGCTCATGACAGCGATGATTGAATCTGGCGTTTCTTTGACCAGGCTGACCTCCTTTTTGCTGGCTGAAGAAATTGATTATGACTTCCTCAAAAAAAGTCCTCCCAAAAAGTACTTGGGTGAGACCACTGTGGAAATCAATAATTGCAACTTTCTTTGGTCTAGAGAACCGACGAAGAGTCTGGAGGGCTATGACGAGGAATTGCAGGTCGATCAATCCAAAAATGCTCTTCAAGACATTGATTTCACAGCCAGGAAAGGAGAGCTTTCTTGTATCGTGGGAAGAGTTGGTACGGGTAAATCCACCTTTCTACAGTGCCTGTTGGGTGAACTGACTGTTGCTCCTTCAGATTCCGGGAAAACCCACGGTATCGAGATCTGCGGTTCTGTCGCATACTGTGCGCAAGTTCCGTGGATCCTGAACGCTACTGTGAAAGAGAACATTTTGTTCGGTCACAAACTTGATGACGACTTTTATGCCAAGACAATAGAAGCATGTCAGTTGCAACCTGATCTGGACATTCTCCCTGATGGAGATGAGACCCTGGTTGGAGAGAAGGGAATCAGCCTTTCTGGCGGTCAGAAAGCAAGACTTTCATTGGCGAGAGCCGTTTACATGAGAGCAGACATATACCTGTTGGACGATATATTGAGTGCTGTTGACGCTCATGTTGGCCAGAAGTTGATCGGCCGAGTGTTAGGAAACGACGGTATTTTGGCCACAAAAACAAGGGTGCTGGCCACCAATTCTGTTCAGGTGTTGAACGAGGCGAAAAACATATGTTTGATAGCAAACTGTCGAATTGCCGAGTCGGGCTCGTTCCGGGAAGTTATGGCCGCCAAGGGCAAGCTGTATGAGCTAGTGAAAGAGTTTGGAAGAAAAGATCAGGAGATGCATGAGGAAGTGGCTGTTCCGTTGCTTGCTACGAGTGAAGTCGTCACAGAGTCGAATTCTGGGGCTTCCACCGAAGTGTTCGATGAAGACAGTACTTTGGAGAAACAAACGGTTATCAACTTAGCTGAGCCGGCTGTCTACGCACCGAAATTGAACCGACTTCCGTCTCATGTTTCCCTGCGTCGGGCGAGCGTTTCATCGTTCAAAAAGAGACCAACTACCCCAGAAAGAGACAATGCAAAGTTGAAGAAAACAGCACAGATAGAGGAGACCAAAGAAAAAGGTAAGGTGAGTCGGGCGGTTTACCAAAGGTATGCGAAAGCATGCAGTTATTCTGGAAGTTTGACCGTCTGTGGGCTGATTATCATCACCGTCGGACTCTCCGTTTCAGGAAACTATTGGTTGAAACATTGGGCCGAACAAAATGACAAAAGCGGGTCCAATGCGGACGTTGCGATGTATGTTGGGGTCTATGCGTTGTTTGGTATCGGCTCTGGTTTGTTCACTTTGTTCCGAGCAATGGCTATGTGGAGTTGGTGCTCTATCAGAGCGTCCAAGAAGCTACACAATGACATGGCTGCTGCTGTTTTGAAATCTCCAATGTCGTTCTTTGAAACCACGCCCATGGGACGGGTTCTGAACAGGTTCAGTCAAGACATGAGCAAAATCGATTCTGCATTACCCAGGGTGTTCTCCGCAGTTTTCAGTTCAGTAGTGAAGACTCTTTTCACGTTGTTCATCATTGGATCCAACATGCCGTTTTTCCTCTTGATCATTGCGGTATTGTCGGTGGTTTACGTTTACTACCAAAAGTATTACATCATCACCTCCAGGGACCTCAAGAGAATAGTTTCGATATCCAAGAGCCCCATTTTCGCCCATATTCAGGAGTCGTTGAGCGGTGCCGAGACCATCAGGGCGTACGGCCAACACGGGAAGTTTTTGTTCCAGAACTCTGCCAATATCGACTACAATCAGATCTCGGCTTACTGTCTGAAATCAGTCAACAGATGGCTATCAACCCGACTCCAATTCATAGGGTCCGTTGTGACTTTTTCTGCGTCCGCGTTGGCCCTGTTGTCTTTGAGGAGCGAGCATCCAATCAGCGCCGGGTTGCTTGGGCTGCTGATGAGCTATGCTATGAGAGTGACGTCGTCATTGAGTTTCATTGTGAAACGTTCTGTTGAAATTGAGTCTGACGTTGTTTGCTGCGAGCGTATATTCGAGTACTGTCAGCTACCACCTGAGGCTGACGAAGAAAATGGATCAAAGGCATTGACTGACCCGCCATTGAAATGGCCAGATCAAGGCGGAATCGAGTTTAGGAACTACTCTACAAGATACAGAGAAAACCTGGACCCTGTTCTGCACAACATTAGCGTCTCTGTGAAAGCTGGCGAGAAAATTGGAATTGTGGGCAGAACAGGGTCGGGAAAGTCATCGTTGGTTTTGTCGATCTTCCGCGTGATCGAAGCAATAGAAGGACACATAGAGATTGACCAGATCGACACGAGCTCGTTAAGGTTGTTTGATCTGCGGAAAAATCTGTCAATTATTCCGCAAGACGCGCAATGCATCAATGGAACGATCAGGTACAATCTCGATCCGTTTGGGCAGTACAAAGACGAACAGATTTGGAAGTGTCTGAAGATGTCAAGACTCGAGGATCACGTGTTGAAGATGGCCCGAGAACAGGAACTGGAGAGCGAGCCGTTGGAGAGCAAGATCAGCGAGAGTGGGCTCAACTTGTCGGTTGGCCAACGGCAACTGGTTTGCTTGGCGCGAGTCTTGCTGAAATCACAGAAGGGCATTGATCCGAGCACAAGTCCCTCCAAAATTCTAATTTTGGACGAGGCCACCTCGAGCGTGGACGCTCAAACCGACAAGATCATTCAGGAAACAATCAGGCAGGAGTTCAGGCATCTCACGATTCTGACTATCGCTCACCGACTGGACACTATTATGGACAATGACAAGATTCTGCTTCTTGACAGCGGGAGGGTTCGGGAGTTTGAGCGGCCCGAGGTTCTTCTGGAAAACCCGCACTCGCTGTTTTACCAGCTGTGTGCAGACGGAGGGTACATCAAGTGACCAGCCGAGCTGTACGCTGAAAAGCGGGGGTTAGGTTTCACCCCACTATGTTTAGAGTACAATCCGCAAAACAATAGCGCATGCGCGTGTCGGAAAAATTATCAGGTCCTTGCAGCTGGTCGGTCCGCGCGATGTGCCGGGGAGACAATAGTCCCCGCAACTGTGGGACGTGATTGGCCCGCGAGGGGGAAGCCTGGGGAAGGCTCATCCGAGGAAGCGGGGCGCGAGACAAGCTCCACGTAGTCCAAGCGATCAGCCCGTAATTTTCCAGTAGCTTCCATGTACAAACCAACGAAACCACGCTCGTCCACATGGGCTTCACGTGAGCGTCACTGCGCGCGTAAACAGTAACCCCACTTCCTCCGAGAACATGCCACCACGGTCGCCGCACCCTGCTTCCGGCGAGCGCAGTCACCCCATAATTCCCCGATCTCCCCGGCTCTCCCCCGTTTTTCTTCTCGCTCCCAAATTGTTCCGGCCGCATGGTTTTTCCGGCAACGTCCAGCTGGCTTTTTTTTTCACACTCCGCTCCGTATAAATAAGTCGAGATTTCCAGCTGCTGCGAACAGAACAAAACAACCCCGGCTATCTTCAAGCGCACAGACATGACTCAAGGAAAGTTAGACCTCACCAGTATCAAGCCACAGCTGGCTTCAGAGCTCGAGAAGCTCCAAAAGGACTTCTGGGTTGCCCCTGCCAAGTTGCACGAGGTGATTGACTACTTCATCGAGGAGTTGGACAGAGGTAACGCTGACGGAACAGACCCAACGGGTATTCCGATGAACGTGTCATGGGTGATGGAGTACCCGGACGGATCCGAGACCGGCGACTATCTGGCCATCGACCTCGGCGGGACCAACCTGAGGGTGGTGATGGTGCATTTGTTGGGCAACCGGAAGTTTGAGACCGAGCAGTCCAAGTACCACATTGCCTCCCACCTGAGAACCACGCAGAACAGAGACGAGCTGTTCGGGTTCATTGCCGACTGTCTGGGAGAGTTCCTCGCGGAGCAGAACCCCGACGGAATTCCGGAGGGCAAGGTGTTCCCGCTGGGATTCACGTTCTCTTACCCGGCCTCGCAGCATAGCATCAACGAGGGTATTTTGCAGAGATGGACCAAGGGCTTTGACATCCCGGACGTCGAGGGCCACGACGTTGTTCCGCTGCTGATGGAGCAGGTGAACTTGAGAAAGCTCCCGATCAAGATTGTTGCCCTGATCAACGACACGAGCGGAACTCTGGTCGCGTCCAGATACACCGACTCTCTGACGGAGATGGGCTGTATCTTCGGTACGGGAGTGAACGGAGCCTACTACGACGTGGTGAAGGACATCCCCAAGCTGGAGGGCCAGCTGGAGTCGGACGTTTCTCCGGACTCGCTGATGTTGATCAACTGCGAGTACGGTTCGTTCGACAACGCACACAAGGTTCTGCCGAGAACCAAGTACGACATAGAGATCGACGAGAGCTCTCCAAGACCGGGCCAGCAGGCGTTTGAGAAAATGACCTCGGGGTACTACTTGGGCGAGCTGATCAGAAAGATTCTGCTCGAGGCCTACGGCAAGGGTCTCATTTTCCGCGAGTACACCGCCTCGACCGAACAGATCCAGAACTTGAGCACCCCGTACTTCCTGGACACGTCTTTCCTGTCTATCCTGGAGGCCGACGACACGGCCGATCTGACGGTGTCGTCCAACGAGTTCTCGTCCAAGCTGTTCCTCGACACCACGCTTGAAGAGAGAAAGTTCGCCAAGCACCTGGCTCAACTCATCGGTACCAGAGCAGCAAGACTGTCTATCTGCGGTATCTCGGCCGTCTGCAAAAAGAGAAACTACACCAAGGCGCACATCGCCGCCGACGGCTCCGTCTTCCTCAAGTACCCGTACTTCCCGGAGAGAGCTGCCCAGGGTCTGAGCGACGTGTTTGGCTGGGACGGGGTCAAGATGGAGGACCATCCGATCCAGATCACTAAGGCCGAGGACGGTTCGGGTGTGGGGGCAGCCATTATTGCTGCACTTTCCAACGCCAGACAGGAGAAGGGATTGTCACTGGGTGTCAAGCCATCTGCTAGAAAGTAGGTATAGTAATAGAGTTTGTCGATGGAGAACGGCGGCCGCTGAGCGGGAGCAATCGATGCGAGAGTAGGAGTGATCAGTAGAGGTAATCGGCTCCCTAGTCGGCCCAGTAGAGGAGTCAAAGCAGATTCCACTGTTGGACTGGATACTCCCGCGGGCCGCGGGCGATCTTGCTGGGAGGAGTGTTCGGCGTTTCACACGCGGCTGATCTTTCAACTCAAGCTTCTTCCCTAATTATCTTTATCTCCAGATCTACTCTGATTTTTCAGAAACTTTTTTATCTCTGATTTTTAATTATTTATCTCTGATTTTTCTATAATTTTTTATCTTTATTTTTCCCGACATAGATTTCGTCCCGCCCCCGTGCCCCCTGAAAACATCCACGCATCCCGTCTCCCCCCAATGCCCCCTGCAAACAATGCCCTCTCGTTCTCGTCTCACGTCGTCCACGGGTCGGTGGGGAACAGAGCGATCCAGTTCGCTCTCAACCTCCGAAACTGGAACGTCGATTGCGTCAACACCACAAATCTGTCCAACCATCCCGGCTACAAAAGGTTCAAAGGCTGCAAAACCGACCCGCAGACCGTCAATGACATCTTCCAGGGACTCTTCCAGCTCGATATGACTTATGACGCGGTCATCGTGGGCTACGCCGCGTCCAAGGAGAACTTGCAGCAAATATTCGAAATTCTCACCTCTCTAGCCCAGCCAACAACGGTAGTGATGGACCCGATTTTGGGCGACAATGGCAAGCTCTACGTCGACGAAAACATCATCCCCATCTACAAAGAGATTCTGCGCCATCCGGCGCCGTTGATCTCCCTCATAACACCAAACCAGTTTGAAATTGAGACCCTCACAGACACTAAAATAGACTCTTTCCTCAAGCTCGAGCTCTGCGTGGCCACGTTTTTCGCGAACTACAACGTCAGGAACGTCGTGATCACTTCGGTTGTCTTCCCAGACGACGACCAGATGTACTGCGTCGGCTGCTCAGGCAAAAACCAACTCTTTTACTACAAGGTGAACAGAATCAACGCTATCTTCTCGGGCTCGGGCGATCTTTTCCTTGCAATATTGACAGACACTTTCTGTAAGTACAACGGGGATCTCGTCAGATCGCTCGCAGAGACAATGTCTGTCGTGGAGAAAGTGCTTCGGCTGACTTTTGAGATCAACTCCCCGGCCAGTCCGGAGGAGAACTTGCGCTATCTGCCCTTTTTAAATCTCGTAGAAGGCAGAAACATCATAGCTGGCGAAAACCGTCCCGACGTTTTCCAGAGTCCCAATTATCTCTGATTATGTACATGCACATTCAATTCTCACGCTTCCTTCTCCTGGTCCTCCGACTGGGTCCTTTTCACCTTCGCAAGACTCTCTTTGGCCTTTTTAATCAGATCGCTGTACTCGCTTTTGTACTGCTTTCTCCAGGTTTTGAGCTCCTTGGACGTCTCTTTTTCATCAGAGGGCTCGGACGTCGTCGGCCTCAGCTGAACGTTCTGTATCCCCTCCAGTTTAAGAACCTTGCTCACCAAAATCCTGTCGTCCACAGGGTTGATCGAATCCAGGTTCGCGTTGTACAGTATGATATACTCCTTCAGCCGAGTCTCCATCTGGTGCCGGGTTCCGTTCGTAGGAAGGTTTGCGTTTGCCAGCTTCTCTTTCAGCTTTGCTGTCGATATCGTCGGATCCAGATTCGTCAGCTTCGGCTTTTTCTTGATAAAATCAGGCTGCGTCTGACTAGTCACTTCTTTCGTCTGCGTCCTTTTCCCGAAAAAGTTGGAAATTGATCCTGTCGTCCCTGAAACCCCGGACCCCGTCGGTTTGCTCTCCCGCGCTGTCGCCTCTCCCGGCCTGGAACTCGGCCCGTCTTGCTCCCTCAAACACTCGTCAATGTGGGAACCTTGGAGCTCCTCGGCAGTCATAAAACTCGAGCAAACAGGACACTCAACCAGCTCCTCCGTCTTCTTGCCTCCAAAACCGGGCGGTGCAGAGACAGACGGCTTCGTCTTCTTGCGGGATTCGTATCTGATTGCCGGCCGTCTTTTCCTGCTCTCGGCCTCCTCCGAGCTCGGTCTCGTTTCAATCTCAACACAGTCGTCAGGAGAATCCTCCGAATGCTCTATGCTGGATGTTTTAAGCCGATCCAGCAAGTCCTGCCGATGTCTGGCAAACCAGATCACAACCTCGTCCAGCAACAGCACTTTGCGCAGGTTACTTTCGTACACCTCCTGGTGACACAAGGGACATCGATTCTCCGTTTCGAGACACCGCCTCATGCAAATTGAACAGAATATGTGGTCGCAAGACGTCATCACCGGAGCCTTGATGAAATCTTTACAAATGTGACATCTCAAAAGCGAATCGAGCTTGGAGAAGCCCGGATACGAGCTTCCGTCCCAATCTGTGGGATCTGTTATCGAGTCCAACGAGTCGCCAAATACCACCATGATCCCTTATCTCCTCATCGTTCAGCTCCTCTGCTGCAACGCAAACTTGTTGAAATGGCAAAATAGTCTCTTTCACTTATCAATCAGCAAGTCGCGTCAGCTCCGAAATTTTTTTTACTTAGTCGATCGTCGCGTCGCTTTTCTCGGCCGAGAACGAGGCCCATCCTGGCATTGGCGCAGTGTACAACCACGACCCGTCTTTGTTGCCGTACTTGTACGAATGAAGGTAGATCTCCAGGCTGCTAAATTCAGGGTCGCGGTACAATTGGGTATGGCAAACATCGCAATATGTCTTCAGCTGGCGGTCTTCAACATCGACAACCGCACGATTTCGCAGTTTTTTGAACTCGCCTCGACCAGGAGGTCGGATCATGACATCACTCAACAGTCCCTCAGGACCGTATAATGGATCGTTAGAAACCGGATGACCCAGATTGCGCAAGTGTATCCGTAGCTGGTGCTTACGACCGGTCTTGGGTGTGCATCGGACAATACTTTGGTCCAACTTCTCGTCGTACTCAATACGTTCAAAGATGGTTCGAGACCGTAACGGCTTCAGAATGCCACCTCGATCGTACTTCTTTTTGGGATCCACGATAATTACGTCATCTCTGCAATCAACAGTTCCATCGGGAAACCGACCGCTCACCCGTGCCACATACTCCTTGGTCGCATTTCTCTTATCGGCAATCACACTATTGTATAATTGATACGTCTCGAAATTCTTAGCCATAATAAAAACTCCAGACGTAACTTTGTCCAGTCGATGGCAACAATATAAACGGTCAATTTTTCGCTCATATTTCAAAATCTCCATCACAGTGTTGAAAGTGTACCCCTGGGTTGGGTGGACAGGAATTCCTGCAGGTTTGTTCACCACCAACAGGTTTTCATCCTCGAAAATTACCCCAATAGGGGCATCCAAAACCGGATTTTCGTGCTGGTGTTTGGAATTAGACACCAGGTCATTTTTTAGCAGAGGTTCATCCAGCAAAACCGGCCCTTTTAGCAGAACGGCTTTGCCTTCCTGGTCCCGTCTCTCCACGGTCAAGTCTCCGCTGGTGATCAAACGTCGGTAGCTCTCAATATCTCGTCCTATAAACTCATTCTCCATCACCTCGAGAAAGGTCTTGTTAGCCCATCGCTGCTTCGCTTGAGTCTGCACCCGCGTAAAATAAGGCTCGACCAGTCTCAATCCGTTCTTGAAAAGGTATTTCGGGGTCATCTTAACTCTTGTCACTCGTCTTCCGTCTCTTTCTGCTCTCTTCTCCCTATTTCTCCCTTGTTGAATAAATATTTTTTACTGCGGACTTTTTTTATTGCACAGCCCGATTTTCGGTTCAGCTTTAAATCCGGGGTTAATCACCAGAGTTTCTGAACAACACCGTTGCCGTTTTCTCTGCAGGAAAGGACCACATTCACGAGTTTTATGGTTTTGGTGTGATCAAACTCAATGACCCCAACGAAACTAATGGCGCCGGAGTCTCGGTCGATTTGGGAGTTGTCTGAATCGAGTACCGCTACACGACCACGGATGATGATGTTGTAATCTCTCACGAGCTGGCCATTTGGGAATTGGTTTTCTACCGAGTCAAGACCAATGGATCCGTCTGTAACCAGCGGTTCCAAAAAACCGTTGAAGTTTTCGGGCAGCTTGACGATCTCTCTCTGACAGTAAGTGACCTGTGGCGGGAACCAGCGTCTTGTGCAATCCACCTGAAAGCCCTCCATGGTGAAGTTCTGGTATTCTATGGAAACCTGGAACTTTTCGTAAGGCCCCAGTTTCAACGGGAGACCGAACCGTCTCTTGATCTCGGAGTTCATGGACAATCTGCTGAGAATGAAGTCTTTTGTGTGCTCTTTCAGCTTCTCGATATCGACTTTTTCGATTCCTTTGGCCTTCTCTAGCGGCATTGTCTTGGTGAAAAGCACAGGGAAAAACGCTGGTTTTTCCTGATACGTGTTGTACACTACGTATCCCCCTGCAAAAAGAACAAAAGGCACAGTGAAGAACGCCACTCGAGCCAAGAATGGCATTCTTGCCTTTCTGATCTGCCCGGTTACCACTGCCGCCTCGATGCTTTCCAGCAACGCCTTATCTGCCACTGGAGGCCTCTTCGTCGTGGGTGGCTTTGCATTGTCGATCGACCCCGCCTTCTGTTTTTCCAAAGAGATTCTTGAGCTAAAAACTGATCTTCTTTGGCTCAAAAAGAACATTGATAGTTTGTTGACTCTTCCAATTTGAAGACATCGAAGCATTGTCGTTATTTTGCAGGCTTTTCCTCTCAATTTTCCTATTCTTAAGAAAACTTGGGTATCGATACGTAAATTGTACGATCTTTAACTATAAATCGCGAGCTTAAAAATTATTTTTTTTACAATGCTTTCATACATTTTTGAGCAGCAAAGAGCTTTCTTTGCTGACAGACTAGCCATAAAGACTATATAAAACAAGACACCGAGACAACCAGAACGTTGAGCAACCCTCTAGATCTCCTAGATAAGTATGAGTGTGAGTTGAGCTTGCTGCAAATCTTGAGACACCACTAACAACAGCAGTCGGGACTCGCCTCTAGATGGGCAGATGATGACTCGTTGGTGGAACTGGCCACCAAACAGGACCGTGGAGTGTCACGACCAGAGACACAAGCGAGGAAAGAGTTGAAACACGATACAAGTGACTCGGAGGACGACCAAAACGATGATTGGTCATCAACACCTGTCTCTCAGTTATCAACCCAAGCACAGAGATTGTTGCCTGTTGGAGCAGCTAGCAGTCCCGATACATCCCCTCCTAGCACGGCCGGCAGCGTCCCCAGTGGCAGAAAGAAACGGCCGAAAGCTCCAAGAAGTCCAGACCAGCTCCCGTCCGGCACCCTCGCGAGTAGGGTCACCCTGGCACCACAGTCGGCTGGCTCGTCCCCTGCCATCGTTGTTGGGCCCAAAGCGCCGCTAGTCAGTATCTACGCCGATGACCCTTCTCCAGCCTTGGCTCAGTTTCCGAAGGGCCCTAAGGCCCTAAGAGCGCCGGTAGAATCAAAGAAGCACAAAGAATCCAAGGAACCAAAACCAGACAAAGCTGACGAGGCTCACCATAATCGCCGGTCGAGAAAACCGAAGCCAAAAGAAACCTCACTTGAAAAAGACCCTTCACAGTCGCTGTTTTCGAGGATTGAGCTTCCGAACCGCGGTGCCAGCAACGGCTCCGCACGTCTCCCCAGACCCGACTCCAAACCCAAATCCAAGCCGACCTCCAGATCCAAAGAGGTCGACGACCCTCTGCGTCGGGGGAACACTCGCGTTGATCGCCCTGCAAAGGCAACGCCCCAGACGGCTAAGGCGAAGCTTTCTGCCAAAGAGTTGGCTGCCCTGGAGAGCAAGAAGAACGCTCTGGAGTTTGAAAAGAGCCTCGAGGAGTTCAACAACAAAATCAAGGTGGAAAACTGGGCAGACGATTTCGAATGGTACTGATTTTTACTTCCAGTTTAGTCGAGATTAATGGACAATTTATAACGAATAGCAGTAGTTGGTGGGTTGTATGTGGGTTTTTCTCGAGGTTCCTCTTTATCGATATAACTTCCCAATTGGGCGAGCAGCTCGAGAAAAGTTCACCCAAATCGTAGGAGCCCAATCGACGCGTCGATTAATATCTCATACCTCGGCATATAACCCGCGTACTCTTGCGCTACGATTAAACTGCTTTTCCTAGTTGGTTTTCCTAGCACTTCCATTGGCTGGAGCACGCGAAAAAAAAAAACATCGTGTCCGGGTAGCCTTTGCTGAGGTAATCACTAAAGCATGGCCAGATGCGAATGGAAAATTAGTGGTGAGACACATAGAAATATTCATCGGGTCAAGCTAGTAGGGAAACAGACAACCGGGAGAGTTTGAACATCCATATAATTGCTTTAGCCAACACAGGTAAGTTCGCTGAAGACTCTACGACCTGTTTGCCAGTATTCCTGGTTAGCGGGCCCGCAACATCTCTGTGCTTTCTCATACTAACATATCCCTTCCAAAGTCATCATGCCAAACAGAGTCATCGAATTGCAAAAGTTTTACCAAAGTACCAAGAAGCCAATCTTCTTGGCCCACCCAAGATCCAAGTACTACATCATCCCATATGCTGCTGGTTTGACCCTCTCTGTGGGTGCTTCTCTGTACTACCTCACTAGAGCTGCATTTGGCCTCAAGGCTAACCAATAGGGGGTTTGTGTTTGCAAGCCAAAGTGTTTATTTTCCTTGAATCTAATAGAACAGGAAGTTGAAATTTATTCTGCGGGACTTATGTTCCTGACATATGAGCGTAATCTAGTAAATGATCGGTGTTGGCGACCTTTGGGTCCTCGTTCCCAGACTCCTCCGTATCCGTCTCCCCGTCCTCCAGCTCCAAGTCCGGGAAATCTCGCAGCAACGCTTCTTCAAGAACAACACTGTACCGGAAAAACGAGTCGAGATCGCTTGTCGAGATCTTTTTGTACCGATTAATAAGTCTGGCTATTTTTTGGAGATTGTCAGCCTGTGAGAACTTGTCCTTCACCTCCACTTTTTCGTTGTACTTCAGCACTTTGATCGCAATCGTTGCATTGAACACGACGATCAGATGGATCTGGTCTGACAAAAAGGCGAAGTAAGAATCGTCTTCAATGGATGAAATTAGATCCAACGTCTTTGTGGCATGTAGGTGCACAGCCTTAAAGACTTGGAGATCCGGGAAGTCCAACTGGTCGGAGTTTGTATTGATTTTGTTGATGTGCAGATTGATCAGCAGCTTAGTCAGATGATAGTCGATCTCCACGAACTCGTTTGCGGTTTTGCTGAAAACATAGCTCCAGTTAGAGTACCATTCTTTGAGATCGTTATTTATAGAATCTATTGGCTCGGAGAGCTGTAAGAAGCGGTATGCGATAAGGTAGATCTCGATTTCAGCAATAATTCGGTAGTCAAAGTTTGTTGAGAGGTTGAGCTCAAAAAACTTCTTCGGTCTGAGAGTTGACATCGAGTAATTGGTGAGTTTTCCTGACAAAATACTGTATGCCATATGGATCAGAATAAGGGTGTTGAAAATGCGGTAGGAGGTGAGCTCATTGAACTCGAACCCCACTTCTTTCGGGTCGTAAAGATGTTCGAAGAGGCCGAAATTGTTGAGTCGGATGAACAGATGGATCCCCAAATGCGACAGATACCAGGCATCAAGCCTGAGTCCAATTTCCTCGGAGCTCAGGCTCACGCTGTAAATCGACAGGATGATCAGGCATTGCAGAAACTCGAGGGTGTTGGGCATGTTGGTGAGGTTAACCTCGAGGTCCTTTTTGATGATCGCCAGCATCCCGTCGTAAACAAGATCCTTGAGTAACGGGTCGCTGTACTTGAGCGACAAAGTGCACGCGATCGTGAGCAGAAGCGGGCACTTTTGTCTGATTCTGAGGAGGAGCTCGGGAGTGGAAAAGTCGTCTGGAAAAGAAATCCAGCGTCCATATCTATCTCTAAAAATGTCCAAAAGCTTGGACGCCTGTTCGTACGAAAGAACGTTGATCGAGATCAGATCCGTCTGATTGTGTGTGGAGGTCATCGACCGAGGAAGTAGATTCAGTTGGTCCAAAACGGTGCTGGGGAGGGCCGGCGGAGCAGCTCCTATATGGGTGTTTTGCTGGGCGGTTTTCACGAGACGCGACAACGGTGACCGCAAAATCGAACCCACAGGAGATGATTTCAGATTCAAAACCAGCGGATCGATGGCCATGGAGCCGGGATTAGGGTCGGGGAGCTCTGTTTTCTTCAAGATCTTAAGCACCTCTCGAACATCCGCAGCGATAGAATCCACGCTGTTATTGGGGTTTCCGACGGCACTATTTGTAGGAAAGGAGACCGGAATTGCAGTTGAATCATCTTTCGGCCTCATCAGCTCGAGTGTCCGCTGAGAAACCTCGTCCTCGAACGAACAGGCGAGGTTCAGCGAAGAGCACCGGAGACAACTGATCGTGTTGTCCGACTTGAGACAGCGTGTCTTCTGTTTTCGACACAGGGAACACGCCTTGATGACACGTGTATGCGGTTGTCTCCGCCTCTTGAGTCTATTGGAGTCCGGGGTGTCCCGGGAAGTCATGGGGCTCGAAAGCTCCTGTTCGTCAATCTCGGTGTCTTCCATGGGAGTCATTAGTAACGGGTGTGATGGTGGCACTTCGACAGTTTTTGTGGGAGACAATGCTGTTGGGGGCGCCAGCTGGTCTTATATACGCTAGTCCAGTGTCAAGTCTTCCCAGTCATGGTTTGCTGCTGATCAGACCCGCTCGGTCACTAGCTTACCGCCTAAAATATATCTGCAGACGTCAAAATTTTTATGCGTCCCTCCGCACTCCGATAGGAGAAGTCCGTTCAGATAAAAAGTTTCAACTACGCGGCAAGAAACTCTTGCCGCGGAAAAGGCTTCGGAGACTCGAATGCGGTTCTGAAACCTCTAGGCATCCGAAAACTACAGTATTTCTCAAAATTATAACTTTATTGGCGTATAAACCTGCTTATTCGTTAGTATTTTGTCTCCGGTTGACGACTGAGATGCCCAATAACCGCTCGGAAACCCTGTTCGGGAAATATCAGACTGACATGCAAATCGTTGTTTAGGCAATCATCGATAACTCAAGCAAAACTTAGGTTATATCTCATCAATTATCATTCCGAGTCAGCCATTGAACACATTCAAACAATTCATTTAACTTACTATAAACAATGTTAGTACTGAGAACTCACTAATCGGTCTCGAATCCCAGTAAATACGCTTTCAGGGGCACGGCTTGTCACAGCCGAAATTTCATCAAATATCCACGGTTTAACATAGTGTGGATAACAGTTGACCGTCGTGAGTTGTGCGAATCATCATATACGTCTGGGAAACATTCCGAAAAAATCAAATAATTTTCACTTACCGTTTTGAAATGCCACTGGAAAGCGCTTTCCAGCAGCAGCTGTGTGCTTTTAACATACTTGCTCTCGGAAACGATTTCTCTAGCAGGATGGAATCTATCAGACTTGAAAAATATCTTCAGTATGAATCAGACATATGCTTGTCTTCTAATTTCAAATTTCATCCTCTAGTCCTATCCGGCCAATGAAATGGTCTCCTCCAAACAATAGCACAGAGATGAAGAAGAAAACCATCTAGTTCGATTCTCCATTTCGAAAACTTATGTTAGTAGCGCGTCTCTCGTCTGCATCTGCCTTTCCCACGACTAGTTCCAAATCAATTGAACCCCTCAGAATTGCATGAATGGTTAAAAAAAAAGGTTGTCGTCATCGTGAAACACGTATCTGACTCGTCATCTATAGGTAACATCATCGGGAAATCGATTTGGAAATCACATCATTAGAATCGGCCGAAACAGATCTCGAAACCTACACTCGTGAAATTGCCTGCTTCAACACCCGAAAATCCTTTATCGAGTGATCAAAGCAACTAAATCCACAGTCGCGAGTCGAAACCAGCCGCATATGTTTTAGATCAGTAACGATGGGTTTCTGAGGCCCATCATAAAAGCATTGTCACTCATACTTTAGTCGGTGCCCAGTGCTATAATTCCTCACATTAAAAACATAATTGGCCGTGAGTCAACCAGCAACGAGAGTGTGCCCATTTTCAATAAAAAAATAGTTTCTCTGAAAACCTTTCCATAGAAATCACTAAACAGAAACGAGTTAGTAAAAATGTTCCATTTCGTCTGTGAGCGCGTGCCCGTCAATTTCCCGCTTGGATTCAATAAATCAGTCTAAGTGCAAAAACTTATCAACATCGTAATTCAGCCAGTAATTCCAGCTTTGTTTTTGAATAATCATCATTTTGAAAAGCGTTCATCTCAACGGGCGCAAAGTAATTGGACATACCTTTTAGTACCAAAAATGTAAGCTTTGTCTTTTTTGTAAATAAGCACAGGCTGCGTCGTAAACTGTTAATACACGAACCACTAGTTGCGTGAATCGTCAAAAAACCAGTCCCCATTTCATAACCTTGTTTCTATCTCCATATATTCAGTGAACAAATTTAGATCATTCAATAGTCATAAACTCTAGTTTGAAAATTTTGCGTTTGTGATCATCAGCATCGCAGTAAGAATGTGTATGAAACAAGGGACCTTCCTTCAACAATTGGAAACGTAGACTTACACTTCTAATTGTTATAGTCGGTGTTTCTTAAAAGAAGAAGTAAGCAGTAAAGTTGTTAATTGACTAACTTTCCTCTTCTTATACTAAAAATTTTCATCGAGAAAAAAGTCCCGTAGTGTGTGACCCAATGTGGGACCGGGTAACTAAGACATGGCAGTGTTGGTAAGCAGTGGCTGTGCAGACGGGGGTTCAAGCAGGTGAGCAGTCGAAGGGTACCGCTTGAGGACCAACAGAGCTAAGTCTTCGTTGGGGTCGGAGTCGAGTAATTGGAGATCCTGGTAGAAAAAGCAAACAAAAGAATATCGAAAGATATTACGGATTAAAATAAGTTGATTTCTTTAATAGAAAAGAATAAAGCATAGATTCAGATGCATTACTAAGTATCTCAAAAGTTGCGCAGCTACAGCCCGTTTCACATCTCAGCTAAGTCTAGATGAAGCTTTGTTTGCACCTGTTTTTTTCAGGATCTCTTATACGCTGATGACAGCACTTTCGTCCATCTACACTCTCCTTCACGTCAAAGACAATGTCGCGACAAATTACCCGGACCACTAACTTGAGATTTTTTGCTTCCTGAAAACAAAACATCTTAATCAACACAGTGTAAGTCTTCTTTGTCCCACTTCTTCCTGGATAGCGGAGGAACAGGTCAATTCAAGGCCTTTTTCTATGGGAATGTCTCAACTCGCAACGCTGCATTCGGAGGTGCCCGTGGTTGTGGACTCCAAGCTGGAAAACTTGGAGATTATTCTGCCGACCAATATTAATAAGGCTGTTCAAGGTCACCTCCTAACATCGCATGATTTTCACAGAAGCCCACCAAAAGACAGACCTGATTTCGAAGACCAGTTCACAATACATGGTGGCGTGTTCAATTCTAAGGAAAAATCTGCTGTTTTCAGCAGAATCGGTTTTCGACTACTGAAATCAGAGGACATACTGGTGTTGTCCCCTCTGGTGGTAAACAACTCCTTGAACTTGAACATCAGAAAGCTCACCTTTGTTCTCCCGCAAAAGGCGAACCAATTGTGCATTTCAGTCTCAGAGTTTTCGGGGGGGATCATTGTCGATGTTCTCACTACAGAAAGCTTACTGATCTCGCTGAAGTTAGACTACTCTGCTTTCCTCCAGCAGGATCAGTCTATCTCAATCTCAAATATCTTTCAATGGTGCAAGTACTCCATTCCGTACTCATTTGATCTCAGAAAACCTTTTTTTTTCAAGGCAATTGATGCTTTCACAACGATAGTGAGTCTTTGCGACGGAGGATTGCTCAAGCTCATCAGATCTGACGTCTCTCAAAGTTTTCTTGTCGTTCCTTTCAGCGATTCGTCGTACCTGAGAACGTTTAAGTTCAATCTATTCGGCTCGAAAAAGGGTAAGGTGCCAGAAAACGTGTTGATACAGAACAAGAAAGTTTCAACTTCTGCTACATTGGACTTTACAGCTAAAGACGATGTGCTTATCACACTAACGTTGGATAAGAAAGTGAAGTTTTGGTCTTTGGAGTCGAACTCAATGATAAGCGAGGTCAGCCTAAACGAGTTTCTTCCAGAAGAACTGCGTGATTTGTACCTCAACACAGTGCCGTCAAATTTGATCAGTCTGGTAGCAGGCAACCATCTGTCTCTGTTTCTTCCAATTGGCTCCAACTATCTCAAAATTTTCAAGATTGGCAATGATTACTCCCTGAACCAAACACACGATCTCCAGCCTCCATTGCCTAACTCGAGTTGGTCTTTCCAAGGCTATAAAGTCACTTACAAAAACGACCTGTTCTCGGTCTGGATATCATGGAGCCACAATGTGTCGTCGTTTATTCAACACGGCCAGATCTCAGCAGACCAAGTGGATTGGACTCGTGCACTAAACGAGTCCAGGTTGTCCGATTTCAAAACCTCTGAGTTTGTCAAAACTGCCTCTTCAATATCCAGCATAGACGAGCTGAATGAGTACTGTCTGAACTATATGTGTGATCCCTTCAATTTTAACCACGGCACTTTAGAAACAGCGGTAGAATTATTTGCAGCTCGGTATCTTTTAGAGCTTGCAAGCCTGCCCCTGAGACAGAGAATACTGGCTGTCGTTACACACAACATCGACACCTTCAACCATTTGAGCACACTCAAGAAGCAGTGGGTCAAATTTGACAACGCCTGCAAAGAACTGGGAAAGCAGCTGCATGGGACTGTATGCATCGAGTCGAACAACGAGGAGAGCTCAGACGGGTTTCTTCTGGTGATGAAGACATTAGAGTACACTGTGGTGAAGAAGGCTTCGCCATTCGAATTACTGGCGTACAATTCCGACCCTATTCCGCAAAATTTGTTGACCTTTGCTGATGTCAAGCTGAACGACCTTCATTCCCTTGTTCAGTACATCATCAACTTGAAGTCCAAGTTTCCTCACGAGGTGTTACTTGACATCGAAAAAAAGCTGGACCAAGAACAGCAAGATACGCAATACAGAGACAAAATGACTAAAATATTCAACGCTGACATATCCGGCTCCATTGACGACTCCACAGCTTCCAACTTGTTATCTGTTCTGAACTCCATTCCGAACGCAATGAATTTAATTGACTTCCTTGCGGAATTGCCCTCGTTTGATGCAGTGGGATACAATCCAGTCAAAAACGTAGAGTTTGGTGAGCTGGGAGAATCTGTTTTGCTTTCCAGTTTGAGGTCTGACATCTCACTTCAGAAGGAAATTGTTTTTGGGCTTTTGTTGGTGGTCTTGACTGTGGACATCAACGAGGCTACCGTGAGTTTGTACGCAAAGTTGGAGAAACTTTTCAGAGTCTACAGTTTGACTTCGAGCGTGCTGAGGATTGATCCGGCCAGTGAGACAATACCGTCTGATGTCACTCACTCGGAAAATCCGCTCTCCGGATATTTGAAGGAAGTCTTTGGAGGTGGGGCTTTGATTCGTAACAGCAATTTGAACTACCTGATCAACTACTCGATGGAGAAAATCGCCAACCAAGAATTTCCTTTTGGTGCTGTTTCAAAGCTTTTGTCGCTCAACGTTATCACCAAGGCATCTGAACTTCTCAAATATCTGCCGTCCGAGTCTCCGATTTCGAACCTTTTGAAAGGAATCACGTTGTTGGAGACCAAGGGAGAGGCTCAAAACTCGTACCAGATGTTCATTGATTCTGAGAGGGAGATCACACGCTACGCCAAAACCATCACATATGCGGAAAAAAGAGCTCTGGAACCTATCTCGAGTGTTGCTAATTTGATTTTGACTGAATCCCGCGTCGATTACTTCTATGACTTGAGCACGCTTTTCCAGTCGAAAAATCTGGATGAATTGGCATTACAGTTGGCACTCAAATCGCTTTCTGTCAAGACAGAGTTAAAGGACGTTTCCGACGACCAGGCCATTTTGTCAAAGATCTTCAACCTGGCTTTGAAGTTGAAAGAGTTCGAATTAGCCCATGACACGCTTCTGAAGATGGACAGGAAATACAAAACTCACCCTATCAAGCAGTTCGTGTACAAGTTATTCCAGATGAACCAAATACCCAAGATCCTCAAGTTCCCGTTTGAAGAAGACTTTGATAAAGTGGATGAACTCATCTACGGCCTTGGAGAGTCGAGCGCGCTCAACAGTGACCTGAGAAACGCACTGAAATACTACAGGATCTGTTACACACTGAGACTCAAACAGGGCGATTTCCGGTCTTCTGCGGAGTCGTTGTATCGATTCAACTGCATTGGCTTGGAGCTACTAAAGCTCAAACAGTTTGACGACGTGTCATTATTGCTGGACAATTACCTAATCATCTTGAATCTGCTCAACACCCTGGAAGAGAACGATCGTTGGCTCATCAAGGAAACAACCACTATGATCAAGACGTCCTCCGATGACGAGATGATGAAGGTGGAGAACACTAATGGCTCTGGTCGAAACAAATTGGTTTTCTACGCGGATTTGGAAGAAGAATATGAGCAGCTGAATGCCCACTTCATTTGAACTTGAATTCTCTGAAACCTTAGAATGCTTTCATTTCATCCGTTATCTATATAGACGTATCCAATGAAAATCAATATAATTATTATGAACTGATACTTGAAAAAACCTAGAATTTTTTCGTTTCTCGATAATCAAGGCTGTGCTATCCGAGATCCCGTTATTTTTCAACGTTTTCCACATAAATAGCCCGAATTTTTTGTAAAGGACGAAATATGGTTGGGTAATGATTGATCTTTAAGGCGCAACCGAGTATGTCGTTGATTAAACGGTCGATACCCAAGACAGGGGGTAATGTTGCTGTCATTGGTGCTGGGATTTCTGGGTTGTCGTTTGCGTACTTTCTAGCCAAACTAAGACCGGATGTTAACGTTACCATTTTTGATAAGGATACCCAGCCTGGCGGATACATCAAATCGAAAAAATTGCAGATTGAGGAGTTTGACTCTCGCTCTAATCAGGATTACACCATTTTTGAAAAAGGTCCTCGCACATTGCGTGGAATGAGCCCCGGAGTACTGATTTTAATCGACCTATTACACCAATTCCGCCAGCAAAATGAGCTGGTGGGTCTACACAAATCGTCCAAGGCCAACCGCAAGTATCTTTTGAGTCCGTACGTGGATACTGCGGGTCATTCTGGCCAATTGGTGCAAGCCCCAGATTCCGTTCTGACTTTGTTCAAATTCCTGACCGATTCCTTGGGACGTCGCCTTTTGTTCGGAGCGATGAGGGAGCCGTTTGTTAAAACCAGGCTGGCTGCGGAATCCGACGAGTCCATTGAGCAGTTCATCACCCGAAGATTCAATAAAGAGCTCTCGTCGAACGTTTTGAGCGCCATCATGCACGGGATTTACGCGGGAGACACGTCTAAATTGAGTGTTCGGGCTGTGCTGCCTCGTTTGCCGGAGCTTGAATCTCAGCACGGCTCTATCGTGCGGTACTTTATCTCCGGGCTGATTGACAAAGTTCGGGGTGTTCCGGCCCAGCAGGCCGAGCTGGATAAAACGTTGACGCGCTATGCGGAAGCATTCAAGCCCAAGTTTGACATGCTTCGCACCTCAAAGTTCTTACGTCATTTCCCGATTCTGGGGATGAAAGACGGACTTGCGACGATTCCGCGACTGATCGCGTCGAATCTGCCTGAAAATGTTCGCGTCGAGTACGGCGCGGAGGTGGAAGGGATCGCGAGCTCGGATAGCGGCCGCGGCCCGATGCTCGTCAAAACTCGGGACGGGGTGCGCGAGTTTGACCACGTTCGGTCGACCATCAACACACACGCATTGGCTTCCCTTCTAGAAGACCGCGCAGAGTTGACAGAACTGGCGTCCACTTTGAAACAGATTCCGTACTCCAGTGTGGTTCTGGTCAATGTGTACATTCCGCACTTTAAAGAACTGTCGCAGAATGGGTTTGGATTTCTGGTTCCGCAGATCATGGCAGACGGCAGCAAACTTCTGGGGGTGATTTTCGACTCGGATATTGAACAGAACACGCGTCGATTATTTTTCTACAACGATGTTCGCGAAGCCCTGCAAACAACCGCGGTGGCGCGCCCGGGCCCGGACGCGGCCGCAGACGCGGAAGAGGACAAATCACTGGCTCTGCTGGCTCAAGAGGTGGCAGGCCGTGGTGCGGTGATCACCAATTCGTACACCAAGGTGACGTTGATGTTAGGGGGTCATATGATCAACACACCTGAAGAGGTTCCAACGATGTCGCGCATCCGCAAAACTGTCCGCGATGTTCTGCTGCAAAAGCTCAACATCGACCTCGACAGGTACAAAGGTGAAGAAATTTGCGAGGTTGAATACTGCCTCAATGCGATCCCGCAGTACACCGTCGGGTACCGCAACGTGCACGCGCGCGCGTGGGCGCTCGCTGACGAGCATTTGGATGGTCGCCTCTCGTTCGGCGGCATGGCGCTCGCAGACGGCGTGGGCGTCCCTGATTGCGTTCTTAACGCTTTCAAAGATGCCGACGCTCTGGCCAATAATAAATAGACGTGTCTAAAATAACTTCCCCGATCGGGGTTTCCATCAAAACCCCGTGACAGCCAACTCCGTGGAAATAACACGAGCACCCCCGGCGCCTTGACGGACCCCGTACAAATTGGGACGGTGTGGGGGCCACGGGCGCTGACTAAGCTTCCCCGGATTTTTGCTGAGCCGAGCAGCATGGACGGCAGCGGGCGCACTTAAGGCGGTACAAAGATGCAGTGTAACCTATACGAAGCAGAGGGCACTGGCCACACCATGATACCAACCATCTTTGCCGCTTCTCATTGCTTGACGAGGTTTGCAGCTCCCCGAATTACCAAACCTTCCTGCCAAGCCAGACGGCTCAAGACCGGGTAACCCATCTCCGACTCCGGCACCTCGCGACCCAGCAGGGTGCTGCGGACTCCGTCCGAGCTAGCGGCGACGAGCAACCTGTCTACTCTCTGTAGAGTCTGTCTCATCTTCGTTTCCTCGGCTGTACACAGGCGAACTTCCGCAGCTGACGCGAATTTCCGGTTTCCGGCCGTTTTCAGCCGAGCGGTGTGCCACAAACTAATTTGATAGCGTACTGAATCAAGAAAAAAAAAAAGTGCGTTTCCATCTCGCTAATAGACTAATTGGACATTTCTTGCTTGACCTCCCCAGAAAACCTGTACGAGGAACAAAAAAAGGTGTTTGAGACCCACCAAATCTCCCTCTTTTTACTCACAGACTTCAAGGTGTACACGAGCGCGCGCATAACCGCCTGGAACGACATAGTTTTACCGATTAGCCGGTTATCACGAAACAAGACATAGGGGGTGTGTACTCTCTTTTGTCTTTTGACAGCTTTCTCTGCCCCCCCGGAACGTGTGACTGGATCCAGAAATTGCACAGAAATGAAGGAAGAGGTTCTCTCAGTCTCATCGGAGTTCAAGATGGACCGTTCAGCATCGGCATCCGCCGACGCCATCCACCAATCGTTGTATGACACCCAAGACCCCCCAAACCACCATGACCACCATGATCACCAGGATGCTCAGGATGCCCAGGATTTGCAGGACCTGGATCTGGATCTCGACGATGATGAAGATGAAGACGACGAGGATGAAGAGGAACTCGGGTTGAAGCGCCTTGCAGACAGTACCGTGCCAATACCCAAGAAATCCGCCATCATCAAGACCGACAAGCCAAGACCCCACATCTGTCCTACATGTACCCGGGCATTCGCTCGGCTGGAGCATCTCAAGAGACACGAGCGGTCCCACACAAACGAAAAGCCGTTCCAATGCGCCGCGTGTGGCCGTTGTTTTGCCAGAAGAGACCTTGTTCTCAGGCACCAGCAGAAACTGCATTCGTCCCTGCCCACAAACAACAGGGCAAAGGCCCCCAGAAAGGGCCGCGCGCCCAAAATGCTGCCTCGAGAAGGCGAGATTATTGCCGATTATCTCAACGACAATATAAACATCGTTAGAAACAACACCAATGCCCAGCTGCCGCTGCCTGGAAAGTCTGGCTCGGTTTCATTTCCGAACGGCGCTGCGGACGACAGTCCAACTCTCATCAGTGATAGCTTCACTAGCTCCAACAGCTCTCGAAGCAACAGCTACTTTGAGACACTGCAACACCAACAGCATCCACCACATCCCTCTCTTCTCTCTCAGCATTACACACTTTCGAATCCGTCTCAGTCCACGCAGCAATCCATTTACTCTTCGCCACATTCTCTGTCGTCGTCATCTGCTTCCTCGTCCCACCACTTCCACTCGCCGCAAAACTTGTCTCGACCACCGCGTCAGAAGAAAGCGTCACCGCAGGAGAGCATTTCTCCCCTCAACAGTCAAACTTTTGTGTCCGCTTCGACTTCGAGCGCAGTCAAGACTGAGCCAAGTGACAACTTGACAGAAAAACAGACTCAGGACGGTGACATGAACACCCCCGTGGGAATTTTCTCGGAGAACAGTTCCAATGGAACACCAATGATCCCCAAAACTAGCTTTCGAGATCAAAGACACGCCTCATTTAGTGCGGCTACGTCCGGGTCTTACACGGGGTACAGTATTGCCGGAGCCGACACCAGAAACAACATGGAGGACGAGGCTCCTCCACAGGTGCGTTTCTCTTCGCCGCAGGTAAAGTATCAAAACGGAGACTTTTCTTACTTGGACATTGACACTTTGGATCTCCAGAGCTTGAACGACTTTGGCATGAACTTTAACGGCCAAAATCCCCACAAACAGCCTCAGCAAGAAACGAACATAAAAAAAGAACAGTTTATTGGACAGCCTCCCCAAACTACTTCGCTTTTTCACACTAAACTCGGATCTGGGAGTTTTGGACTCTCGGCCGAAAATTCTGTCTTTGGTGGCAGCCCTCAAAAACAGGACTCCAGTCAATCAGTTCCGCCGCCGGACAGTAGAGGAAGCGGCTCTCACAGTGCTGACGGGAACCACGTTCAGAATGAGGACTGGCTGACCGAGTTCATCAATGCTCCCATCGAAAAGGAGTTTCCTTCCATTTCCAACCACATTGGATTCACCGACTCTCCTGCAACCAACAATTCCAACCAGTCTCCGCAATCGAACGACTCGCCAACCAACGATCTGTCGCAATTTTTCAGATCCAGACAGATAGATTTGTTTAAACACATATCCATCTCTCAGTCGCAGCAGCATCCAACGGTGCCAGGACGCTGTTCAGAGAACGTGAGGACACACATCATGAACAAGTACAACCTGAAAATCTCTCAGTTTCCGCAGCTGGACGACCTCAATCATTACCTGGCGTTGTACGAGATTGAGTTCAACAAGTATTTCCCGTTTGTGCACATTCCCTCGTTGAACGTGGAGCAGAACTTGGACCAGATTCCGCTGTTGCTTTCGATGTCTGCCATTGGGGCCCTGTACTCGTTCCATGCCAGGAACTCGTCTACTCTGTTCAATTTCTCGAGGTTTTTGATCCACAATTTCATGGAGACCCAACTGTCCCACAACAACTTCAACGAGGTTCCCTTGCACATCACCCAGGCCCTTCTGCTGCACATGTACCTGGGGATGTTCCACAACGATGTTGAAGTGACGAAACTCACGTCAAGACAACTGACCTCGCTGGTTTCGCTGGTGAAAACTACAAAACTGGAAATGCCGCTGGAGTCGTTGTATCTTCCTCCGGCCATCTCGGGGGACATCTCTCTTCTGGCCTTGAACAACAGTTCCAACGGTCTGAAGCAGATCAAAGCCGCGCACGACTATTTCATCTTGGCACAGTCAAGAATAAGAACCGTCCATTGCTTGCACTATCTTTGCGTTCTGTTTGGCTCGCTGATAGGCTCAGATATTGAGATGAACGCAGAGGACATCAAATGCGGATCCCCTTGTCACATCGAAGACCTCTGGAAGGCAAGATCGTCCAATGAGTGGCTGAGCATTCTCAAGGACAAGAACCTGAAAATTGATTCCAAGTTCGCTCTGATCCAGCTCAGCAATGGGATGAACTCGTACAGAGACCTCTGGAGAGACCTCAACAACCACACCCTGGACAAAGAGATCGGTTTCCGCTGTTTGCTGTCGCTGCTGATGTCGTTGAACGGAAGCATACACCAGCAGAGACAGAGGCTCGAGGTTTCTGCCAAGACCACCGGGGCGAATATTGCTGAGTGGAGGATGGAAATCCGGCCACAGTTGGAGTCTATCATCAAGTCCTGGGAAAGTTGCTTTATCAGGAATGGCGGTCTGGTTGTCCCTAGAGGGCAAAACCTGCACACTATTAATCAAAGTGCCGTTTTGAAGCTTATTCTACCTCTGTTATCATTCGCCAAGATCAGAAAGTGTGTCTACATTTCTCCAATTCTGAAGAAAGTCTGGTTTAGAGACTGGGATGGAATGAACACGGAAATCAAAAATCTCAATTCCGACCCTGAAGCTCTGCGGGACGCGATCGGGTACTGTCTCGACATCATAAACCTCTGGATCGAAATCATTTCAATCACCAATGACGCCGAAAAGACTTCGGTGAGAACCCCTATCTTCTTCTTGACCTGTCTGTTCACCTCCACCCTGCTGATATCCGAGTACCTCTACACGACCGAGGAATGGGCCATCAATTGTCTCTCCCACCCGGATCGATTCAGCCATCTGACCACGGCAGATCGAGTTCTGTGGCTGAGAACAGAAACCATTTTCAAGAACATCGAGAAGAATTTGTTGCCAAAGGGCTCGAACAACTCATCGTATTCTGAGTTTCTTAGAATCCAAGCTAAAGGAGCTCTGGACGTGGACATCCTCGATGACGAAATCGCCAGACTTGCTCTGGAACCAGGAGAATTAAGGCCAATTGCCCAGATCATGGTGAGCGCCAGATTGAGCTCTAGATGTTTATCGCTGGGAGTCCGTATCCTGGCAGACGCACCGGTCTGGCCAATTGCACTTGTTTTCGCAGAGGCATTGAAGGCTCGAGCTACTGCAATTCACCACAACCAGTCAAGATTCAGTCCAGGGTCGTCCAAAGATGGAGGTTAAGGTGCTGGCATACTACACTCAACTCCCTTATTCAGTTCAATCAAGGTGTCTGGTTATGACTTGCTGTTCTTTTACTTATTTATTTTTATCCCTGTTGGTTTGACGTGACGTTTCATCATCTATCCCATCTCATTTCATCTCAATTCATCTCAATCATTTGCTATCTTTCGGCTACGTGCAAATATCATAAGTACTGCTTACGTTGTATTGTATTGTAATTGCTTGCTTAGTCGTTTGCATGGATTTTCATAATAGAGGGAATTTCTGACTACGTCTCTGTGCTCCTCTTGATATTCTTCAGCAAAGCCTAATAATCGTAAATAGCTTGAGACAGATTTTTCTTGATAAACTTTTCAGAAAAAAAAAAAAAAAATTCAAAATTTTTTTTTCGATCTTTCAATTCTGTATCCGTCTATCCGTAGGGTGATTCTCCGTAGACCTACTGAAAGTGTTGGGATCTGTATGAAAACGTTCTTTGGTAGCGTTCTCACCAGGTGTGTTTGCTCGAGCTCGAAAATAGCGGGAAGTCGTCGCTTTCTCATGACTGAAACTATTCTTACCCCACAAAGTTCTGAACCTGAGGTGGCATGCAGTGCGGGTGCTGATGCCGCACCAAAGCTAGCAGGCAGACAGCTGTATGAACAACTTGGTAAGCCAAAAAAGATTGTTGCTCCGATGGTGGACGGGTCGGAGCTTGCTTGGCGAATGATCTCGAGAAAATACGGGGCAGATCTGTGTTACTCGCCGATGCTACATTCTAGACTGTTCGCTACCGATGAGAAGTACAGAAGGAATATGTTTGGACCGATGGACGGTGACTCCAAGGTTGATAGACCGCTGATCGTTCAGTTTTGTGCCAACGATCCAGAGTATCTTCTGCAGGCTGCCCAGTTTGTGGAAGGGCGATGTGACGCGGTTGATCTCAATTTGGGGTGTCCACAGGGAATTGCCAAGAAAGGTCATTACGGCTCATTTTTGATGGAGGACTGGGACCTGGTTTCGAAACTCATCAATAAGCTGCATTTGAACTTGAAGGTTCCTGTGACAGCAAAAATCCGTGTTTTCGATGACTGGTCCAAGTCGCTGGAGTACGCGAGGATGTGTTTGGATGCCGGTGCGCAGTTTCTGACTGTCCACGGGAGAACCCGAGAGATGAAGGGGCAAAACACCGGTTTTGCTAACTGGAAGCTCGTGAAGTACTTGCGAGACAACCTCCCTAAAGACACAGTTTTCTTTTCCAACGGAAACATATTGTACTCGGACGACGTTGACCGTTGTGTTGAAGAGATTGGCTGCGATGCGGTTATGTCTGCTGAGGGTAATCTATGCAACCCGGGTGTTTTCTGGACGGAGAACGAAGATAAGGAGATGCAATTTCCGCGAGTTGATCGGTTCGCCCGTGAGTATTACGAGGTTGCGAAGAGTTGTGATGGTGGAGAATCCAAACGGTGTTTCAAAACCCATCTTTTCAAGGCACTGAAGAATTTTTTGCCTGTGCATACCGAAGTCCGGACTGAGGTTGCCAAGCTGACCAAAACCAGTTCATGGGATGACGTCGAGAAGGTTGTGATAATGATCGAGGACATAGTTTCGGAGATTTTCAAAAAGGAGAATATTGACGTCCTGGATGCCGTTGTCGAAGGCGAAAAGGAACAATGGGGAGGAAGATACAGACAGGTTCCATACTGGAGATTGCAGCCATTTTTCCGGAAAGTCGACGGAGTTGACGGCAAGGAAGTGATCAAGGAGTCTATGAGGAGTGTTCTGGACTCGAAGCGGAAGCTGGAGGAGGACGGCGAGGACGAAGATGCCAAAAAGACGTGTTATTAGGGGAAAGTGTCTGTTTTTACTCTTTTGAAGGGTAGTTTTGTAGTATAATTATTTAATAGAAAAAAGCTCGCGAAAAAAATAAAATGTCATAAAAATCACTGAAAAATCTCCAAAGTATCAAGATTTCGAGAACCTCATGTAGAGCTCTCTATTTCTCTTGAAATCGAGCTCGCAGAAGCATCTGAATGATGAGAACAAGCTTACTCCGGTTCCTGGGGTCCAGGAAGTTTAGTGGCTGTGCGGCATTGCGGAGCCCCGAGGTGAGGTCAGGATTTTCACCCTCTCTTCTGAGCGTCTTCAACCAGTACAATATTGAGATCAACAACCAGGAGTTTGTCGAAGACCTGCGCGAACCGGTCGTGAACCATCTCCAGAAACGAAATCTGATAGAAACTTGCATCAATGAAGAAGAGCTGGTTAAAGATGCGGAGAAACGCGCTATGAATCTATATTGCGGAGCTGATCCTACAGCCGCCTCGCTACACGTGGGAAATCTACTCCCGTTGATGGTTCTGCTGCATTTCAATCTGCGAGGCCACGACGTGACCGCATTGGTTGGAGGTGCCACAGGCGCCGTTGGAGATCCATCAGGCAGAAGTACAGAGCGCGATGCGATGGCCGCAGACACCAGACTGGACAACGTTAGTCGGATCGCGGGCCAAATGAAGGCATTTTTCAGCAACGGTCAGCAATATTCGACTTCCCGGAACCCGCTGATCGACGCCTCGAAGCTCGGAAAGGTCGAGCTGCGCAATAACCATGACTGGTGGCAGAACGTCGGCATGCTGGACTTTTTAGCCCAGTACGGGAAATTCATAAGGGTTAACCAAATGATGTCACGTGACTCGGTCAAGAGTCGACTGGCCAGCGAACAAGGGCTCGGTTTCAATGAATTTGCGTACCAAATTTTGCAGGCGTTTGATTTCTACCACCTGAACAAGTACCACGGTGTGGACATCCAGGTCGGCGGAAACGACCAGTACGGCAATATTGTGGCCGGTATTGACTTTATTTCTCGGCTTAAAAGGAAAGAGAAGTACGGACTGGACCAAGAAACGTACGGGTTGACGGTTCCATTACTGACGACAGCAAACGGGACCAAGTTTGGAAAGAGCGCGGGAAATGCTGTTTTCATCGACCGTGAATTGACCCCTTCTTTCCAGTTATACCAGTTCATGTACAACACGGTCGACGAGGATCTGCGCAAGTTTTTGTACAAATTCTCTCTGCTCCCGACCGGTGTGATTGACCAGGTGATTGCCAGGCATGACGCTGATAAGAAGTTACGTTTGGGCCAGAAAGTTCTTGCAATTGAGATGTGCGATCTCATTCACGGAGACGGCGAGGGTCTCAGCAATCTTATCATCAGCGAGATTCTGTATAGCAAAAATGACTTCTCCAACTTCTCAGCGGACCAGGTCTTGACGGCATTCCGCAAACAGAACATGGTTGTTCAGGTTCCAAGGAAGAAGCTTGAGGAAACAAATATTGGAAATCTTCTCTTTGAACTGTGCGATGGAACCAAGTCGAAATCAGAGCTCAGACGGATGATCAAGGCCGGATCCGTCTACGTGGGCAACTCCAAGAGCTTGAAGTTTGGCTCTTTCGAAGAGTCAGTCGATCTAGAAAGTCACCTGGTGGAGAACAAACTTCTGCTGGTGCGTCTCGGGAGACATTATCACGTGATCGAAGTCACGTGACCAAGAACTCCCGCCTGTAAGTAAATGTAAATAGATAGAGTTTATAGTAGTACAGAATGTTTGTGCATAGGTCACCCACTACCCTTGCTGTGTCGGAACAACTTCATGCTGATCCATGAGACGATGCACCAGATCCACAGGAGGACACAGTTGAGCGCGAACGCGTAGATATAATAGTTTTCGATGATTTCCTGTCCTTCTCCGTCAACCACAGATACTCTTTCCAGAAGCTTAGCTAGTCGCGAGTCTGGCTGCAAACTGAGGCACCAGTTCCACAGATTGAAGATCGATCCCACGCTCACCATGAACGTGAGCCATGCCACCACCACTATGATGAACCCATACCACCACAGATTGGGGAGCAACTCTTGCTCGTTTGGACTGTCTAATATTCTTGAGGGGAGCTCGTCTTTGTAATGGATCGAGTGCGTAGTTCGGTGCTTGATATGTCGTTTTGCGGCGCCATTAGAACGGGCAAACATCAAGAGTTCTGATCATGGGCCCACAAGGCTAGCGAAATGGCGACAAGCTGGTGGCCGGGTGGCGGTGAAGATTTTTTAGGAAGAGTTCAGCGGGGAGAGTAGAAAACTTGTATGTAAATTAATTCTTTTTTTCGAGCACAAAAATTAACTTGATTTAATTTAAAATTATAGATATCAGCATGTACATCTTATCTAGTCCTCGTCAATTGGCCAACAATGTCGCAAAAAAGTATCCAATTTGATAGCAAAGCAGCATTGAGTGTTATAAAATCCAAATATGCCACACACAGAAGGAGACAGATTCAAAATGCCCTCAAGAAACTCTCATCGGATGCGCCCCTCAAGACCTTGATCGACTCAGATCCTTTCGCTAGACAAATCGTCGGGATCAGCAAACTGATGGAGAAATACAACGATGCACAAGCGCAGGGCCTTGCGGTGGATGTGGTTCTTGAGTCACCCGTTTACAGGCGGGTCGATGCTTGGGAGGACAGTGAGGACGGTCTTGACTATACGGATCATCTGGTGAAAGAGCTTCTCAAGTGGTTCAAGGATGAATTTTTCGAGTGGGTCAACAGACCGACGTGTCCGGGGTGTGACAACAAACAACAAGATCGAATTAGGACACTTCAGCCCGTTCGTGGGTATTCAGCGGAACATCGAGAGGGACAGGCGTCGATTGTTGAACGGTATCAATGTCTCGAATGCAGTCGTTCTTACGAGTTTCCCAGATACAACAATCCAGCTACACTTTTAAGGACTCGAAAAGGTCGTTGTGGCGAGTGGAACAACTGTTTTATTTTGATTCTGAAGTCGCTTGGAATCAAAGCGAGATACATATGGAATGCCGAAGACCATGTTTGGTGTGAGTACTATTCGAGCGCCTTGAATCGATGGATCCATCTCGACTCGTGCGAAAAGCAGTGCGACAACCCTTCGCTCTATTGCCAAGGTTGGGGCAAGAAAATGTCCTATGTTTTTGCTATTGCCGAGTCTTACGTTGCAGACGTTTCTCACAGATACATAACTACCAACCATCTCCCCAGAGACAAGATGCGTGAGCGCGATTTGCGGAAATGTCTTGCTTTAGTCACTCTGTCTAGTTTCGCCCGAATCAAGGATGACTCCGACTTGGTGGAAGTTTTAGCTGAGTTTGTGAACGATTACCAGCAAGACAGCGCTGGTACCACACAGCCTACAGTTTCTTCTACTCAACTTGCTCCACGTCAAAGCGGGTCTGTTGAGTGGACCAAAGATAGAGGTGAGGCTGGGTAGCCGGGGGTGATGACAGATCAATAGAAAAACATCTTTACACTGGCGAAAAAAAATAAATATTTTTTTTTTTTTTTTTTTTTTTTTTTTTCCTTAAAAAATTTTTAGGGGTATAATTCATGATTTTATCTTGGTACATTATCTTCAGGTCAAGTTAGCAACTCCCAATTGTTTACAAGACCAAGGGAAGACACAAGCCGAGCTGATCTTAGTGATAGAAGAAGTTTGTTTCAAAACCCGAGAGTCTTTGCAAATGAGTTCTTTAGATCATTGCATTATAGTAGATTTCAAAGAGTCTTTTGAAATCTACAAAGAAGTACAAGCCAGATACGACACGAGAGGAATACGCGAGCCATATCAATATGATAAATCGATTTCCAAAAGCGAGAATTTGACTCAGTTGGCTTTGGAACTGTTGGACGACAAGAGTATCCCATGTTATCTGGTTTCCATGAGGCCATTGATTGTGGAGCTTGTGGCCCGGATTGTTGAAAATGCCAACGTTGAGAAACAATATTTGAAGCAGTTCAGTCTTCAGCCTGCTATTTCGGGATCTGTAACGCTGAACTGCTTTGCCAAAATCTGCACGGGAGCGTCCGAAGTGTTGGTTTTGGTTGAGTGTTTCCTAGAAAAGGGACAATTTTTCAGCATACTGAAGCAAAAACTTCAACGGATTGAGCAAACCGAACTACAATGCATCTTACTGGCGTTTTATAGACTAATGAGTGTTGACAGACACAAATTTGCCAGGTTTGTGGACCCAGAGGTTCTCTATTCGATTCTATCCATGGAATCGAGCACCAACGTTAACAAATACCTGTCCATTATGGTTCTTTCCTCCTACTTGTTCCTTGCTGAGAAGGTTCGAGTCCAGATGATCGAGTCCCACGTTGACGTCCAGCAACTGACAGGATACTATGAGGGGGAAAACGAGGTTGATTTCCAGTTTTTGCCCCTGATGGAGGCCCAAAGGTTGTCCAATCTCAGCGATTACAAGGCCTTGGAGTCTGCACCGAGCGAATCACGATACAGCGTTGTTTTCAACCAGCAGGATCTGTCCGGGGGGGCGACTCTGGTTTCGAACGTTGTTATTCCTAATATCGCCCGATTGACGAATCCCCAATTGCCAGTCTTAGCACCAAGAAGCGAGCTGGTTCCCATCAAGAAATCGGTGGACTCGATGAGAAAACTGGCCCAATGCATCCAGTTTTCCGAGCCGGTTCTGCTTGCCGGTAAGTCAGGATCGGGAAAAACGTTTTTGATCAACGAGATATCCAAACTTTTGCACTTGGACTCCAACAAGATTGTCAAGATCCACCTGAACCAGCAGACCGACTCCAAGCTGCTTCTGGGAACGTACTCCTCGGGGAACACTCCCGGGACGTTTGAATGGAAGAGCGGTGTTCTGGCGACGGCCGTGAGGGAGGGAAGATGGGTTCTCGTTGAAGACATTGACAAAGCCCCGAACGAGGTTCTTTCTATTCTGCTGAGTCTGTTGGAGAAAAGAGAGCTGACCATTCCCTCCAGAGGCGAGGTGATCAGGGCTGCCAACGGATTCCAGCTGATTTCGACCATCAGGATCCAGAACGATTCTCGAGCAAACTCGCTGCCGGACATGATCGGATTGAGACGGTGGAAGGTTGTCGAGACGGAGGAGTTGGACTCGGCCGAGCTGAAGACGGTTTTGACCAGCAAGTTCCCGCTCCTTGAGAAGTTTGCCGACGTTTTTGTCAGCTGTTTCCTGAACGTGAAGAAAGTGTACAACTCCAGACGCTTTTTGTCGATGAACAAGGGCTCGCAGCCCCGGACGATATCGCTGCGGGATCTGATCAAATTCTGCAACCGGTGCAACAAGCTTCTTTCAGACTCGGGAATTCAGTCTGGCGACGACCTGGTTTCCGACGACCTGTTCGATATCATTTTCCAGGAGGCTGTTGACTGTTTCACCAGTTCTGTGGTTGAGAGAGAGCCTGTTGAGGTTCTGGTCCAGGAGATAGGACACGCTCTGGAGGTTCCGACGTCGAGGATGAAGATACACCTCAACAAACACGTTCCTAGCTTCCAGTTGTACGACAGCTCGCTGACCGTTGGCCGGTCCCATTTGGAGAGAAGAGTCGCAGTCGGAACCAGTTTGAACCGGAGAAAGACAGGCCAGGGCTCGAGCTCGTTCGCCAAAACCAACCACTGTCTGAGGCTGATGGAGAAGGCGGGCGTGGGGATTTCAATGTGCGAGCCCCTTCTGCTTGTCGGTGAGACCGGTACCGGTAAGACCACTGTAGTCCAGGAGATGTCCAAGCTGCTGAACAAGAAGCTGACGGTGATCAACGTTTCGCAGCAGACGGAGGTGAGCGACCTGCTGGGAGGCTTCAAGCCGCTGAGCACCAAGTCGCTGGCCATTCCGCTGCAGGAGGAGTTTGAGGAGCTGTTTGCCCGGTCTTTTTCGCTGAAGAAGAACGAGCAGTTTCTGAAGCTGCTGGCGAAAGTTTTCAACAAGTCGCAGTGGAAAAGCGTCGCTAGACTGTGGAAGGAGGCCTACAAGATGGCCAAGAACACCTACGGCGAGAAGGAGAAGGAAGCGGAGCCGGAGAGCAGCAAAAAACGGAAGCTGAACTCGACGGAGAAGTCGCAGCTGATGGCCGAGTGGGTCGAGATTCACGGCAAAGTCTCGGACTTTGAGAAACAGGCTGTCAACACCGAGGAGTCGCTGGTGTTCAAGTTCATCGAGGGAAGCCTGGTGAACGCTGTCAGAAACGGAGAGTGGCTGCTGCTGGACGAGATCAACCTGGCCTCGTCTGAGACCCTGGACAGCATCTCCGATCTTCTTTCCGAGGACCCAGAAACCAGAAACCTGCTGCTGTCGGAGAAAGGTGACGTCGAGAGCATCAAGGCGCACCCCGACTTCCGCATTTTCGGGTGTATGAACCCGGCCACCGACGTCGGAAAGAAAGACCTGCCCGAGGGAATCCGGTCGAGGTTCTCGGAGATCTATGTTCACTCGCCGGACCAGGACATCTCGGACCTGCTGATGATCATTGACAGCTACATCGGGAAGTACGCCATCACCGACGAGTGGGTTGGAAACGACATTGCTGAGCTGTATCTGGAGGCCAAGCGACTGTCGGACTCCAACGAGATCGTCGACGGTGCCAACCAGAAGCCGCACTTCAGCATCAGAACGCTGACCCGCACGCTCCTGTACGTGCGGGACATTCTCGCGATCTACGGCCTGAGACGGTCGCTGTACGAAGGGTTCTGCATGTCGCTACTGACGCTGTTGGACGCAGCGTCCGAGGCCAAACTGAAGCCGCTCATCGAGAAATACACCATCAACCGCCTCAAGAACGCCCGGTCGATCGTTTCGCAAATACCTCCGAACCCAAACTCCGGCTCAGGCGAGCAGGAGTACGTCCAGTTCAAGCACTACTGGCTGAGACGTGGGTCCAGCGATCCTGAGCCGCAGGCTCACTACATCATGACTCCGTTCGTCGAGAAGAACCTGATGAACCTGGTGAGAGCCACCAGCGGGCGCAAGTTCCCGGTGCTGATCCAGGGTCCGACGTCGGCCGGAAAGACCTCGATGATCAACTACCTGGCCAAGATAACGGGCCACCAGTTTGTCAGGATCAACAACCACGAGCACACCGATTTGCAGGAGTATCTGGGCACGTACAGCTCGGACGACACCGGCAAACTGGCGTTCAAAGAGGGGATTCTGGTGGAGGCACTGAGAAAAGGACACTGGATCGTTCTGGACGAGCTGAATCTGGCCCCGACCGACGTCCTGGAGGCCTTGAACCGTCTACTGGACGACAACAGAGAGCTGTTCATTCCTGAGACCCAGGAGGTGGTGAAGCCGCACCCCGACTTCATGCTGTTTGCTACGCAGAACCCCCCGGGGCTGTATGGAGGAAGAAAGGTGCTGTCCAAGGCGTTCCGAAACAGATTTCTGGAGCTGCATTTCGACGACATTCCGCAGGACGAGCTCGAGATTATCCTGCGGGAGCGGTGTGCGATTGCGCCAACCTACGCCAAGAAGATCGTTGAGGTTTACAAGGAGCTGTCCGTGCAGCGTCAGTCGACCCGGCTGTTTGAAAAGAAGAACTCCTTTGCCACGCTGAGAGATCTTTTCCGCTGGGCCCAGCGGGAAGCCGTTGGCTACGAGCAACTGGCTGCCAACGGGTACATGCTGCTTGCTGAGAGGGTGAGAAGACCCGAGGAGAAGGCTGTGGTGAAGGAAGTGATCGAGAAGGTGATGAGGGTGAGTCTCGACATGGAGCAGTACTACCGCAGTCTGGAGATCCCGGGGCTGGTCCAGAAGGACAGCTCTGTCGTGTGGACCAAGGCTATGCGGCGGCTGGCTGTTCTGGTGGCTTCGTCGATCCGGTACCGGGAGCCGTTGCTTCTCGTTGGAGAGACCGGGTGCGGGAAGACCACGATCTGCCAGCTGATTGCCGAGCATTTTGGCAAGGAGCTGGTGGTGGTGAACGCTCACCAGAACACCGAGACGGGCGACCTGCTCGGGTCGCAGAGACCGGTTCGAAACCGGTCGAGTCTGAACTCGGAGCTGGTTGAGAGGATCGGGCGAGTTCTGACGGGGTCGAACGTGGCGCTGCCCGTCTCGCCGGCCGTGAACGAGTATCTGAAGGCCTACCGGGAGCTCGGACAGACGGACGAGGAGGTTGAGGACCTGGTGAAACGCAGCCAGGTTCTGTTTGAGTGGTGCGACGGTCCGCTGGTGAACTGTCTGAAGCAGGGACAGTACTTCCTGCTGGACGAGATTTCGCTGGCGGACGACTCGGTTCTCGAGAGACTCAACTCGGTTCTGGAGCCGGAGAGGAGTCTGCTGCTGGCGGAGAAGGGGTCGGACGACTCGTTTGTGACCGCCGGCGACGGGTTCCAGTTCCTGGCCACGATGAACCCGGGCGGAGACTACGGCAAGAAAGAGCTGTCGCCGGCTCTGCGAAACCGTTTCACGGAGGTCTGGGTGCCGTCCATGGAGGACTTTGAGGACGTTTCGCAGATCGTGGCCAGCCGTCTGTGCGAGGCTGGCCAGGCTCTGTGCGAGCCGATCGTGCGGTTTTCGGAGTGGTACGGCCGCCGGCTGGGCGGCGGGTCGGTCACGAACGGCGTGATCTCGCTGCGTGACATTCTGGCGTGGGTTTCGTTTGTGAACTCCACGATCGCAGACGGCGTCTCGCCGGCCGTGTCGCTGCTGCACGGAGCGTGCATGGTGTTCATCGACGCTCTGGGGACCAACAGCACGGCGTCCCTGGCGGAGAACGAGGCCAAGCTGCGGGAGATGAAGCTGGAGTTTGTCGGCCGGCTGTCGGAGCTGTACGGCGAGGACCTGAGCGCCAGCTACGTGGCGGCTCCGGCCGTTGCGCTGGACGGCCAGTGGCTCTCCTGCGGGGAGTTCAAGTTCAGGAGAGCAGAGAACACCTCGAACGATGCGTCGTTCAACCTGCAGGCTCCGACGACCGCGGTCAACGCGATGCGGGTTCTGCGTGCTCTCCAGGTTCAGAAGCCGATTCTGCTCGAGGGAAGCCCCGGTGTCGGAAAGACCAGTCTGGTGTCTGCTCTCGCGGGCGCCGTCGGAAAGAGCCTGACCCGGATCAATCTGTCGGAGCAGACCGACCTGATCGACCTGTTTGGCTCGGACTCGCCCGTCGAGGGCGGAGAGGCCGGCGAGTTCTACTGGAGGGACGCCCCGTTCCTGCGGGCCATGAAGCGCGGCGACTGGGTTCTTCTGGACGAGATGAACCTGGCGTCGCAGTCGGTGCTCGAGGGACTCAACGCCTGTCTGGACCACAGAGGAGAGGCGTACATCCCCGAGCTGGACCGCTCGTTCAAGAGCCACCCCGACTTCCTTGTGTTTGCCGCGCAGAACCCGCAGTACCAGGGCGGAGGAAGAAAGGGCCTGCCCAAGTCGTTTGTCAACCGGTTCACCGTGGTGTACGTGGACATGCTGACCGAGGCGGACCTCAGGCTGATCTCCGGCCACCTGTACCCGGGCCTGGACCCGGCCGTGTCTGAGAAGATGATTGCGTTCATGTCGAGACTCGAGGACGAGGTGGTTGTGAAGAAAAGCTGGGGCTCGTCGGGCGGCCCGTGGGAGTTCAACCTGAGAGACACGCTGAGATGGCTGTCTCTGCTGGACTCGCCCGGTCTGAGCGGCCGGGCCTCGGCCGCCGACTTCTTTGAGCTGGTGGTTCGCCAGAGGTTCCGGACCGCCAAGGACCGGGACCACGCGACCCAGATGTTCCAGGAGATCTTTGGGCCCGAGCAGACCAGGAGCGGATTTTACCAGCTGACCGCGGACTACGTCCAGTGCGAGGCCGAGGTTTATCCGCGGAGAAGCTTTGTCCAGCACGTTTCGAGCGACAAGCTCAAGGCGTTGCAGTGCAACTTTGGGCCCCTCGAGACGGTGCTGCGGTGCGTTCAGCACCGGTGGCCGCTGATCCTGGTTGGCCCGTCCAACTCGGGAAAGACCGAGCTCGTGAGGTTCGCCGCGGGCGTCGTGGGCGCCCGGCTGTACGAGTTCTCGATGAACAGCGACATCGACAGCATGGACATTTTGGGCGGGTACGAGCAGGCCGACCTGTCCAGAGAGCTGTCTGAGTTCTGTGCGGAGCTGGCGGAGTTTCTGCTCGTTCTGACTGCCATCAACTTGCAGAACAGCGCTGCGGGAGGCTCGCAGGTGGTGAGCTACACGCTCAAGCTGATCAGGCTGCTGGGCTCCCACCAGGCTTCGGCGCAGAGCTTCGACCGTCTGGCCTCGCACCTGGACGTTCTCAAGAGCGTTCTGGCCGGGAACGAGACGTTTGCTCCGCTGGCGGCCCGGTTCGACGAGCTGTGCGCCAAGGCGAAGGAGGCGTCGAGCGTTCGGTTCAAGTGGTTTGACGGAATGCTGGTGCAGGCCGTCGAGAAGGGCCACTGGCTCATGCTCGACAACGCCAACCTGTGCAGTGCGTCTGTTCTGGACCGGCTCAACTCGCTGCTCGAGGTGAACGGCTCGCTGATGATCAACGAGTGCGCCGGGCAGGACGGAGCCCCGCGGCGCGTGGAGCCCCACGCGAACTTCCGGCTGTTTCTGACGGCCGACCCCAGGTACGGCGAGCTGTCGCGGGCCATGAGGAACAGAGGTGTCGAGCTGTATCTGGAGCCGCTTTCGGACCGGTCGACGACGTTCGACCGCACGATCCTGGGAACGGGGTCGCCAGCTGCGCTGGCAGCTCCGCTGGGCGTTGGCGAGAAGCTGGACGGGCTGCGACTGACCAGCGCAGGCCGACACAAGACGGTGAGCAGCTTTGTCGACTCGTACGACTCGCAGAGCAGCTCGTTCGCGACGGTGGTGAATTCGCTCGGGCTCTCGAAGGAGTCGGACGCGACAGAGCTGGTCAGCCTGCTCTCGTCCGTCCTCTCCGTCGAGTCGATCTCGAAGCTGCCGCAGTTCCTGGCTACCACGCAGAACTCGACGGAGTTTTCCCGCGAAACCTCGGAGAAAATCCACCGCCTGGCCGAACAGGTGAACTTCCTGAGCGAGCTCGGCGTGGTGCAGAGCGTGGTGCGGTTCTACCAGAACACCGCGGCCTCGTCAATGGCCGTCGCGCAGTGTCTGCAGCCGCTGCTGAACGTGTATCTGCTGCCGCTTCTGGAGGCTGAACGGCCGCTGGCCGACTCGAAGGAGTCCAACTACTTCTTCGAGACGGTCGGCATGGCGTTCGAGGCGTCCAAGTCGATCGCCAGGCTGCGAGCCCGGGCGGAGTCGGCCAAAATAACCGAACTGTCCTACCTGGAACGGTCCGCGGCCGTCTTCTACGGCCGGCCGCTGAAACAGACCCCGAGACTCAAGATCTTCGGGCTGGTCAAGACCGTGTTCGACTTCGTTCTGAACGAGATCGTCGAGGTTCTGGGCCAGGACCGACTCTGGAGAGTCGACGGTTTCTTCCAGTCGCTGTTCGACGTGTGCGTGCTGTGGCGAAACCTCGTCCAGGTCGCTGCTGTCCAGAACGAGTCCAAGATCCGCGTCTACGTGGAGCAGCTGACGGGCTGGATCGAGAGCTGCGCCGGCCGGTACGCCGGTCTGGACAGACTGGCCGCCGCGGTGGCTCTGTTCTCGCAGCAGTTCAACACCTCGCAGGGCTCCTCGATCTCGCTGATCTGGGAAGACTCGCGGGCGAACTACCCGTCGTCCGCCCGGGGCTGGGAGAACTACAAGCTGCTCGTGGCGGTCGCCGAGGAGTTCGACAGCGTCTGTGCGAAACAGTACCCCGACACCTTCGAGACGGTCTCGGAGTTGAGAAAGATGCTTGTCGGGCTGTTTGAGTCGACGTCGGAGTCCGCTTTCGACGCGTCGTTCGACGCGTCGTTCGAGTCGCTCGTGGAACAGGTGCGGTCCAAAGTGCTCGAGCTGGAGCTGATTTCGGAGCAGTTCCTGCACAAGAGAACCAACGCGTACCAGCGCGGGTTCCACCTGCTGCTCAACATGGTGGACGCCTCGAGCTGCGCCCAGAGAAGGAAGACCGACCTGTCGACGGACCAGCTCAAGTTCTCCATGCTGGCCGGACGGTCGACGCTGTCGCTGCTGAAACTGTCGCAGGACAGTCTGTTCCGGCCGTACCCACGGTTCCTGGACCAGCTGTGGGAGTCGGACGACCAGAACCACGTTTCCAACGTGTCCGCTCTGGTGAACCAGGACGTTCTGGAGCTGGTTCTGGACGCGAGCTCGAGCCTGAAGAACGTTGCGGGCGGAAAGATCGACGAGTCGCTGACGGATCTGCGCAGTCTGGTTCGTCTGGCCGTGGAAAACTCCGACTCGCTGCTCGAGGACCAAGCCGGAAACCTGCGCACGATCCTGGTCGAGTGGGTGGTCCACGTTTGCCTGCTCCACCACCGCGGGCTGGCCGAAGACGGCCGCGGCGAGCTGGACCGCTTTGTCGAGCAGCTGCGCTCGCGCTCGGCCACGCCCGACGCTCTCGCCGAGTACGCTGAGCGGGCCGCTCAGCACGGGCTGGAGCGGTTCTCGGAGACGTTCGCGCAGTACCTGTCGCCTGCGGTGCAGTTCCTGGCGGCCGGGCCGGGCTCGCTGAACCTGGGCAAGGCCTGGGTTCTCCTCTCGTGCGGCCTGATCCAGCTGTACGTCCCGGGACACGCGTACGACCCTGCGATCGGGGACCACGTGGTGTACAGCGACTTTGTCGCTCTGCAGAGCAAGATCGAGTCGATCAGAGAGGCCTGGAAAACGGTCAGACTGGCCGTCTCGGGCGACGCCGAGCTCTACGCCGAGCAGCTGGTTCCCGTCTCGGACGAGAGCAAAAGACCCAAGAAACCGAGGGTGTTCCGCTCGGGACGGCCCATCGAGCCGCTTTTCGACGAGTGGTGCTCGTTCCTGGACTCGTCGGTGAACATCAAACAGGTGGAGTCTCTGATCGACTCGGCCGACCAGATGTCCAGCAAGTTTGCGGCCAAGCTGCAGAACATCCAGCGCAACTCGTCGCGGTTCTACCTGCGTCTCGAGCAGTCGTTCGCGGAGTTCTCCGATCTGAACGACATTCTGGTCGGCTTCGTCAACAGCATGCGTCTCGGGTTCGACCTGATCCAGACCGGCCTGGTGGAGAAAGCGCACGCGGACTCCACCAACCTCTGGACACACGACCTGAGAGTGATCACGTCGCCGTCGGGCGTGGTGAGCACGTTCGAGGCGGTGAAGAGCAGGTGCAAGTCGTCGCCGCTGGAACACTCGGACGCGGAGAAGGTGATGACGTACTTCATGACGCTGTCGTCGTTCCACAAGGCCCAGGGCACGCTCTCCGCGGACCTGGAGGGCTGTTTCAACGAGGCCCTGATGACGCTGTACTACAGATGGTCTCTGCGGAGACTGAAGCAGGAGGAGCAGGAGTCGACCCAAGCGGGAGTTTTCAAGTTTGCGGACCCGACTCTGGACGCCGAAAAGGAGTTCAAGGCCATGTTCCCGGACGCGGAGGACATCCTGGAGTCCACCGGAGCCAAGACCGGGGCCGGTGACGACTGGACGGACGTTTACAACGCTTTTGCGCAGGTTTACGTCTCGATGTTCCAACAGGGCCAGACCGGCACTCTGAGCCTGGAACAGCTGGTTGAGGAGGGATCGCAGACGATCAAGTCGCTCAGCAAGCTGAACGACAAGCCCAACACCTGTGCGAACACCGCCTCGATTCTGTCCTCGATTCTGCACGAGACGTGCGGGTCGATGAACAAGTTTTCCAGCGACGAAGGGTCTTCGAAGCTGGACTTCTACAGGGGTTTCAGCACCTTTGAAACCAGGAGAGCCGGAAACGTTGTCCTGAAACTGCAGGGGTCGGTGAACGAGCTGCTGAAACAGTGGCCCGAGCACGCTACGCTGCAGAGTCTGTTCCGGATCTGCCAGGAGTTCCTGGAGTTCGAGTCTGCCACTCCGATCTTCCGTCTGCTGACCAAGATCGAGCAGATCTACACCTTTGTGAGCGAGTGGGAGAAGTACGCCCACTCGGGGGTGTCTCTCAAGACCCACTTCGAGACTCTTGCCTCGCTGATCATCTCGTGGAGACAGCTGGAGCTGCGCACCTGGAAGCAGATCTTTGTGAACGAGGAGAGGGCCATCGAGACCAACATGGGCAAGTGGTGGTTCCACCTGTTTGAGTCCATCATTATCCCTGCCACCAAGGGAGAGTTTGACGGCGGAGACAGCGAGATCAGGGTTGTTTCGGCCATCAACGTTTTCCTTTCGCAGGCCACGAACGGCGACTTCAGCTACCGTCTGCAGCTGCTGAGGTCGTTCGTCCAGCACGTGCAGATGCTGGCGAAGGACTCGCCGATCCACGACTCGCTGCTGAACGTTGTTTCGTTCTACCAGCAGTTCCAGAGCACGATCAGCGAGAACGTCTCCAAGGGAAGAAAGCAGCTCGAGAAACAGATGAACGAGGTGATTCTGCTGGCCAGCTGGAAGGACATCAACGTTGACGCGCTGAAACAGAGTTCCCGGAGATCTCACCACAGTCTGTACAAGCTTGTTCGCAAGTACAGGGACCTGTTGAGCGGACCAATCACGGGTCTCGTGGAGACGGGACTGCCGGTGAGTTTCAAGTCTCTCGGACAGGCCAAGAAGCTGGAGATCAGTCCGGTTGTTCTGGGCGAAAGCCACGGAAAATACTCCGCCAGATGCTCCGAGATGGACGTCTGGAAGCTGTGTCCACCGAGACTGAGGAACATCGAGCTGGTTCACAGAAACATGACAGTTTTCGTCAGCCAGATCTCCGAGGAAGTTCTTCCGAAGCTGGACGAGTACTCGCGTGAGATCATTGAAACTTCCGACATGCTGCGCCAGGAGACCCCGAAGCAAATGACCGAGGAGAACAAGAAGATCTGTGCCTCGCTCAAGACCCAGAAGAGGAAGCTTCTGAGTGATGTTTTGCGTGAACTGAGAAGAATCGGACTCAAGATGCACCTGAACAATGACATGAAGAACCTGCTGTCTTCGGTGACGTCGGTTCTGGCCACCTCTGTTTCGCTGAGCCACACCCAATTGACAGGAATTGACGCTTATTACTACCGTATTCTCGATCTTTTGCCGAGACTGAGAGCGAGCGTTAACAACGTTCACGCGGACATTCCTCCTGCTGATGCCCAGAAGGGTCTCGCTGCTGCAGAGTCGCTGCTGCTGTCCCTGGTTGCTTCCAGAAAGAAACTGGCGACGGTGTCCGGTTTGAAGAGACACGTTGACCAATTTGTCGAGGGTGTGTTCACGATTGTGGAGGGCCAGGACGACGTGAAGCTGATGGGCAGCTCGCTGTTGCCAGGAGCGCTGGAGCAGTTCTCCAGCCTGAGCAAAATCGTGCGTCTGATGCCTATGGTTATCGACTTCTGTCTCTCCACCCTGGACTCTGTTTCCCGGGTCGATGAGACCAGTTTCGACACCCAGGTCTTCCTGCAGGCCAAGACGTACCTGAACGCTTTTGTTGTCCCGACGGCCTCTGTTTACACGGAGGACGACCTGGAGCTTGTCTCGGCGATGGAGTCGTTCATGGGCGGACTGCGGACGGACTTGGAGCAGTGGAAGGCTTCCAACGGCAGAGTTTCGTTTGTGGCCGACACTGTTACCGAGTGGATCGACTCTCAGAACTTCAACCTGAGCAAAATCCACGCTGTCCGGGACGCTGGACCTTGCATTGGCGAGATCGAGGCTTCTTTCAGCGATCTCAGCACCTCGATCATGTTTTCCATCCAGAAAATCCACCAGTTACAGGCGGAGAGAGGTGTTCTGACGGACGAGACAGACAACTGGCTCGTTGAGAGACAGAGAAAGGTGACCAAGTACGCTGACTTGCTGTACTCGAGACAGATTTCTCTCAAGTTCATGAGGTGTATTGCCTCGCTGAGCGAAGCCGAGTACAGTGGAGAGACGTCGCAACTGACGGTTGCAATTGTGTCTCATTTCAGCCCGCTGATCAGGCACTACCAGAACACAATCACGGCTGTGTTCGACAAGCTTCAGGAGAGCTACTTTGACGTTTCTCAGGGAGCGTACAAGCTGTCTTCGCTGCTGTACAACTTGGCCAACGACGGGTTCTGTTCTCCCGAAGCCCCTGCGGACCAGAAAGATTCTGACAACCTACAGGACGGTACCGGGTTGGGTGACGGAGACGGTGCTACCAACAACTCCAAGGACGTTGAAGACGACGAGGACTTGTCGGAGTACGCCGAGCAGCCCAACGAAAGCAGCAAGGAGAAGGATGAGGAGGAGGACGAGAACGACGATGCCGTTGATATTGAAGGAGACATGGCTGGAGATCTCGAGGAGGCTCCTGCCGACGACGATGGAGACGACGGAGAGGAGAATGAGGAATTGGACGAGGAAGTCGACGACATTGACGACCTCGATCCGAATGCCATCGACGAGAAGATGTGGGACGAAGAGGCTGTCGACGACTCGAAAGAAAAGGAGTCGGAGAAGATGCCTGACGGGTCGAACCAGACCGACGATGTGGAGGCCAAGGACGAAGACGAGGCCGCCAATGAGAAGGAGCAGGAGGGTTCTGAGGAAAAGAAGGAGGACGACGAGAATGCGCCAGAGGAAGAAGAGGGCGAGGACGTTGGGGAGCAGGACGACGAGGTGAAGAACGAGGGGGACGAACAGCTTGACAGCAATGTTCCGGACGCCGAGGTTCTTGATCTTCCTGAAGACATCAATCTGGACGAGAGTGAGGAGGAGAAGGAGGAGAAGGAGGAGGAGGATGGAGATGAGGAGAGGTTTGGAGATGAGATGGATGAGGACGAGGAGGGAGAGGAGGGAGAAGGAGAGGAGGGAGAAGAAGGAGAGGAAGGGGAGAAGGAAACTGATGGTATGGATGTTGATCAGGAGGAAGAGGAAGGAGAAGATGGAGAAGAAGGAGAAGAAGGAGAAGAAGGAGAAGAAGGAGAAGATGGAGAGGCCGAAATTGGCGAGGACGAGAAGGAGGACGACGCGGAAGGAGAAAATGCTGAAGAAGAAGCACTGCAAGAGTCGAAGGACAACGAGACGAAGGAAGAGGAAGCCGGCGCCGAAGAGGACTCCAATCAAATACAAGGATTGGACGGCGAAAACGGCGGCGAGGCGGACGACATTGATGCCGACAACTCGTCGAAGCAGAAAGCCGGTGTTGAGTCGAAGGGAGCAGACGCCGATGCGAAGGACGAGCAGGAAGACGTTGGAGGAGCCGGAGGCTCTGCCAGCGTGGAGCATGACGACAAGCAAGAGCAGAGTCCCGACCAGGACAGACAGACCGACAGCTCGCGTGAGAACGCTTCGACGTCTTTGAAACAGCTGGGTGACGCGATGAAGGAGTTCCACCGCAGAAGACAGGAGATCAAGGAGTCGACGGCCGACGACATGGCTGACCAGAAGGCCGGCGAACGGCCGGACGAGTTCCAGCACGTTGACGGCGACAACGAGGGCGACACACAGGCTCTTGGTGCTGCCAACAAGGACCAGATCCAGTCGATTCCCGACGAAATGGCGATTGACGACGACGACGAAGCCCCGGAGAACGAGGTGAAGGAGGAGTCTGAGCCACAGAACGACGAGAACCGTGTCGACACGGCTGAGTCCGTGGTCGAGACCGACCAGCCGGACATGGAGGGACAGGAGAAGAGTGCTGTTGTTGGCGAGAGGAAGAGAGACGTGGACGCGGACGTGCTGATGAAGACAGAGTCCGACGACGAGATCGAGCTCGAGGACTACCAGGACGATGACGAGGAGAACGCGATGGCGAACCTCGAGCCGTCCGAGTCGCAGCTGGTTTCTACAAGGAGCTACGACGAAGCGTACGAGCTCTGGAAGAAATCGGACGACTCCACACGGGAACTCACCGCAGGACTCTGCGAGCAACTGCGTCTAATCCTCGAGCCAACAGTGGCCACCAAACTCAAGGGTGACTACAAGACAGGAAAAAGACTCAACATGAAGAAGATCATCCCGTACATCGCGTCGCAGTTCAGAAAGGACAAGATCTGGATGCGCAGAACCAAGCCAAGCAAGAGACAGTATCAGATCATGATTTCCGTGGACGACTCCAAGTCCATGGCCGAGTCGCAGGCCGTTGACATTGCGTTCCAGTCGATTGCGCTGGTTTCCAAGGCTTTGACTCAGCTTGAGTCTGGACAGCTGTCGGTGGTTAAATTCGGGGAACACACCTCGATTGTTCATCCTTTCGAGAAACAGTTTACCTCCGAGTGCGGAGTGAGTGCGTTCCAGAACTTCACCTTCGAACAGACCAAGACGGACGTCAAGAAGCTCGTTGAGAAATCGCTCGGCTTCTTTGACCAGGCCAGAACAATGGCCAGCGCCGGTCTCTGGCAGCTCGAAATCGTGCTTTCGGACGGTGTGTGCGAAGACCACGCTACCATCCAAAGACTGGTCAGAAGAGCACGTGAGCAAAAGATCATGCTCGTCTTTGTCATCATCGACGGAATCAACAACTCAGAGTCCATTCTAGACATGAGTCAAGTCAATTACGTCGCCGACTCCAACGGCCAGATGAAACTCAAGGTCGACAAGTACCTCGACAGCTTTCCGTTCGAGTTCTACGTTGTTGTCCACAACATCGCTGAGGTTCCTGAAATGCTGGCTCTTATTTTGAGACAGTATTTTGCGGAACTCGCCTCGGCGGATTGAACGGACACAGTTTTTCTGCCTTCCAGCCTCGCAAGTATCTAATTGCCGACCCGTTTCCGGTGTCTTTCCAGCCAGCTTTACCTGCTGATTAGTATAAAATAATAGAATTAAGAATTATATTTAAATGGTGCTCCAAAACATTAAGGAAAGTGTAGGCAGGGGGCTCAGACCCCCGCTACGCCGGAGAGGGTGGCAACGAGAAGGACGCCTGCTAGCTTGACGTTCCCAGTACGAACCAGGACAACCTGCTCGGCCTTCCCGCTGGTGACGCATCGGAAAAAATTGTCCTGGAAAAAAGGGTTTGGTAGCACAACTCCACCTCTCTCGAAACAGGACCAAAAACCCCGGGTGCGGGATCGACCCCCTAGAATCCGGACCAAGACCGCACAGCCATCTTTTTGTCTCTCTTCCTACTCTTGCACAGCCCTTATTCTACCGGTTTTCCTCGTGTGATTGTTCGGAAAAAAAATTTCATTAATTTCTGTTTTTGTGTGTTTTCATTGCACTTCCCCAGAAAAAATTTTAAGGCTCGAGCGCTGAGGGTTGCCGTTGCGAGAGAGTCTCCAACTCCTTCCCTTTTTTCTCGCTCTTTTGGGGCACTTTTCGGTGTTGACTGCCACAAAAATTTAGCCAAAGCGCGCACCGCAATCTGAATTGCCTATTTAGTCAACGCGCTTCCTTGATTGTAACGTCAGAAAGGTAACCAGGACCGGAGCTTCTAAATTCCAGATCTGTAGCAAACGGTGTAATGTGGCAAATTTTTCATTGATTCACAACACCAACTCTTGTAAAGTATCACTTGCTTTTCAGCTCTTGACTTCACCCTAGTTCTCTCCGTGTTACCAACAGATTCGTGCAACAGTCATGTCCAACTACAGAGAGTATCAGCGCGTGATCAAATTGTCGCTCAACAGCACCTCCTCTTCTGGTCGCTCGGAGTCCAGCACCGGAGACTCCCTCACCGAAACTGCCCAGACGGCCACTCCGCCGGCCTCATCTGCTGAGTCTTCCCCAAGACTGTTCCCGGTGTCTCCACCCGAGGGGTCTCCAAACTCCCTATATAGCCCGTATCCAAGTCACAAAAGGAAGATTACGAGAACAAAGACCGGGTGCTTTTGTTGCCGCAAGAGAAAGAAGAAGTGCGACGAGCTCAAGCCGTCGTGCTCAGGATGTGTCAGAAACATGCTCTCCTGTGTGTACCCAACCGAGGGACAGGTGAAAAAACCGCACGCACAGTCCACCAGGAAGAGACGTCAACTCAAACAAAAGCTCGCCCACGACATCGGCTCCGCCTGCTCGCACACCGTATCCCCATCAACGATTACACATTCTCCTAATGTTTCTGAAGTCCGACAATTTGTTTCCCCGCTTTCCTCTCCCAAACTGAATTCCTCGGGATACAGCACAGCCTCGAAAATCTCAAATTCTCCAGCTTGCAGTGTATCGACCCACGAAATTCCGAGACTGAGCACTGTGCCGGCCGTCAGTTTGCGGTCGCCCGCTCCAAAGTACCCGAGAGTGATCAGCGTCGAAAGTTTGCTCAACTAGAACAGCGCTGTTTTGGTGAAGCGATGAAAATTTGTATAGCATGTTTGGTGTAACTTTATATTTATGGGGGCGACCCACGAAAGCGAAAGAATCTATTGCAATTAGTATGAAAAGTTGAATTAAATGTAAACGAAACGAATGCTGATGCCCTTCGCCAAAAAACCAGAGAAATGAAGAGAGACTTCATCAAAAATTGGTGTGTGGCTCCTTATCAACTCTTGATTATCTTGCTCTTCTTCTTATAGTCCGCCAAGCTAAACTTCTTGACGATCTTGGGCTTGTCATCCTTCTCCAATTTTGCCGAGTCATCGGCAACCGTGGTCTCAGATCGCCTTTGAGAGTCTCCCTGCACGAGCGAAATGGGTATAAATAACAGCTCTTTCTCCGAGCTCCGGTCTTCCTGTTTGACGGCAGTAGATTTCAGTTTCTCCGACTCCTCCATGAACCGTCTGATAATTTGGTATTTCGGAGGTAGAACAGACGAATTCAGAATTGAAACCCGGTCTGGCGTGACAAATTTGTCTTCTCCGGCAGCCAAGTTCGCTGATTCCAGTTTTGTATCCACTGGCGTAGTCTCACTACCATCACCGCCCTTCTCAGGAGTGCCTTCCGTGAAGCTTTTGTTAACATCAGCGGCCACCGCTATAGCTCCCAAACCCCTGTTCTGTACAGTATCGGCTCCCTTCAACGATTGCAGAATGACATCGTCCCTGTGCCTAACTCTTTCATCAAACGACTCGTACGTTTGAGCGGGAGTTGGGGCCAGATGGAGCGGATTCTGCTTCCTGGTGTTCCGCTGTAGATAAGACGTGATTTTCTTGATTTTCCCAATCAAACAGTCACCAGAATTGGTGTGACAACTGCAGTCAACCAGGTCCAGTATTGCTTGGATCGAGTTTATCAGCTTGCTCTTCGAATCTGGGCTGAGATCTTCAAACGAAGTGCTGGTTTCGATCAACTTGATGGGGTGAGACGCATCCCACTCCCAAGGAAGAGTCAGCTCCTGGTCAGCTTTGATCTCCCTCGTGGAAGTGAGCACAAACTTCAATCTCGGTGGCTCAGTGTTGTCCTTTGCCTCGATCAGAACAGACCTGATTACGCAATTGGGCTTGCAAGATTTTCTGGCGAATCTGGTAACGTTTCCTAGTCCTCTTTGGTCAATTGCGATTGGCAAGGTCGGATGGAAAAACACTTTGGGTTTTGGACATCCCAGTAACCAGTACTGGTTCCACTTCTCTTCGACGTAGTTCTGCTTCAGATCGAGTTCTCCAAAGATCTCAGAAATTATTTGGCCTTCCCTGATAGGTTTCGTTGCACAGAGACAGAGTTTCGACAGTCCGGTAAACTTAGCCTTGGCGCTTTCCGGAACAGATTTCACTAAGAGATAAGAAGGGGAAAGAACTTTGGTAAAGAACTCTGCCTCTCCTTTGAACTTGTGACACTTGATCGCATCTGCACCTCTTTTTTCTATCAATTTTGGCAGTTTGTTCACTAAAGACTTGACTGAACTCGATTTGTACTCGAAATAATCAATCTCAAAGTAAAGAGTTTGATAGCGTTCGACAGCCTCGCCCAGGTTATCCTGTTCACTCTGACTGTCGGCGGTTTCACTCTTGCGTTTTTTGAATCGACTGCCTCCGGCAGAAGTTGGAGTAACCGGTTTAGAATGATGCGTGTCCTTCCTCGTTCCGCTATTAGTTAAACTGCTGCTAATCGGAGTGTGGGTGCTGGTGGGGGTAAGATCGTGGTTGTTCGACCTACGCCTCTTTGGAGAGAGTCTTGATTCTTGCAACGAGTGAGCCTCATGAGCATCGATCTCGAGATTGGGGTCGCACAGATAACACAGGTAGTTTTCGGGAGCGTCGTCAATGTCTTGAATCTTCATGCAAACGGCATGTTGCCATCTGAAACAGCGATCACATTGAATAGTGAATCCGTCGTCATGATCAAACCCGCAAATGCATCCAATTTCCCCCGAGTCCGGATCAACGGCATAGGATGGAATTGCCGAGCGCTCAGGACTCTTGGATTTAGATCTCCCTTGCTTTTTCTTCGTTTTAAACTCCTCCTCTGGTGCTTGTTCAGGCTCCATCTCGGGCTCTGTCTCGGTTCCTGTGTCCATTGCCGTTTCGCTTTTCACGCTTGCCAGTCTCTTGTCTTCCTGTTCATGATTGGGCACGATTTCTGGCCCATTCTGTTCCTGATCCTTCTCAGACTCCTCGGACGGACTCAGAGTGGTCAGCTGGCCACTTTGTTTTTGCTGCTGGAGCTCGGGTTGCTTGACGGGCTCTTCGGCCTTCACTTGGGAATCTTGCAAAACTGGCTCCAAAAGTTCCATTGGACGTAGAGGCAACTCCCTCAGCTCCAAGTTCGCAGGAGATGGTATCAATGGCATCTCATTTTTCGACAGCAGAGGCAGCGGAGTCGCAGCCGCAGCCGCAAGAGCAGCGGCAGCAACCATTGCTTTATTCGAAGGCTTTCCGCTCGCCAGTGCTGCTGCGGCGGGTCCAGGAGATGTGGCCATCGGGTGCTCCAATGATCTCATAGAGGGACTCAATTTTGTGTTGGAATTCACGGCAGCCAACGTGGCATTGGATGCCACCGGAGTCAGCTGATCATCTTTCAGCTTCTGGGCAGGCGGACTGAGTCTTGAGTGTGTGGAAGAGGCGGGAGATATCAAAGGATGGGCCGCCGCACTCGGTGTGGGCACCTTTCCCGCACTCGCTTCATCCCCCTCTGCGTTCGACAAGTCGCGTTTCGCATCTACCACCCCATTTAGCCTTTGCGACTGATGTGAAAACAGCATCAGGAGCCCAGCAGCCTCGTTGTCGAGGAGGTCTGCGCCGTCAGCTGGCTTTATGGAACCGGTCTCGTGCACCTTGTCCGTCATGTAGTTTGCCCTCAGTAATAATAACTCGTTAAAAAGGGTGCTCGTACACCGGTAGGGCCTCCCAAAGGCCTCGAATCAAACACTTCTATGCCCACGCAGTCCGTAGAGCTACACAAAAACGCTTTCTCCACCAGATAACCCGTTGCCAGCTCTTGAAGTAGCTTTCGTTTGAAAGAACAACCCCCTCCTGTTATTCACTTTTACTTATCCAGGTTTTTTTCGTATAGCTCGTTTTCTGTTTACGCGCGTCGATCGACGCGTCGGTGTATAGATTTTTGGTCGAGAAGAACCAATAATGCGTGCTGGTGAGGAACCTAGAGCTGTGAAGCTCTACCAGAGTCTGCATCAGTTGACTACACACTGTTGTAGCTATCCACTGTACTATTCACGTTGCCAACCGCTCTTCCCCCACCCCTTGAATCGGCCGGACTATTTGGCATAACCGTCGCGCACAGAGCAAATCGGTCGGCATGACGAAAAATCTTCTAGAAAGTCGAATCCATTAAATTTAGCGTAGATTTGTGCCAGAGAGGAGCACTTTAGTCGATAGAAAACACACGGGAGAGGCTAAGTTCGAACTGGAAGCGAGAATCTCCACTAAAGCACATCATGGCTCACAGATTAATTGTCCAGGTGGTGTTTACGGGCGCGAAAGTGTTTGGCAGGGCGTTCACCGAAGCATACAGACAGGCCGCAGCGGCAACCACAGCACAACAAGCCACAGGTAACAAGACCAACGGACCAGTGAAAGCCTCATCGAGAACCAGAGACACAGACATTACCTTGGATGAAGCGTGCCAAATCTTGGACGTGACTCCCTCCGGATTGTCGATCGACAAAGCACAGGGAAAGTACGATTACTTGTTCGACATAAACTCCAAGGAGAAAGGAGGCTCGTTCTACGTGCAGTCAAAGGTCTTCAACGCCATGGGCCGAATCAAACAAGAGATCAAGTATCTAGAGGAGATGGAAAAGGCCAAGAAAAGTCCCGAGGACCCCCCGAGCCCCGACATCAAAACGTGATAGAGTGTACGTGGTGACCACTGTATATAGCTAATGAATTGTTCTACACGGCAAGGCTTTAATAACCAAGAAAGAGTTTGGTTATTGATTTACAATCATCATATCATCAGTCGTGGAAAATTTTGAGAAATGTTTCAACACTGTTAGTCGGGTGAATCCAACAAGGAAAATGTCAAAGACATCCTCCCACCTGAATCACCAAATCCATTCGGCCACTAACGCATTACAATTGATCTAAGAACCTGAAACGGAGCGCTAATCGTGCCTTTGTTGTTAGCAAAGTCGATAAATAGCACTTAGCTGATACTTGAAACCGGTTTCTGAACTGGCCATAATGGCCAGTTACCGGTTTGCAAATGGTCCTATAATAAGTAAATTATACTAGTTTAGTATAACCACTACTGATGTTAGGTTCTTGAAAGGAATAAATAACTTTTCAAGAAGGAGAGGATATCTCACCCCTATTTATACCCCAAAAAAATTATGTTTTCAAGCGAAAGGGAAAAAATTTTCCACATTATCTGGGCTGTGCAAACAATATCGCTGCACAGCCGTGATTCAAACCCCAACCATTCCAATCAGAGCACTCTCGATCTCTTCAGCGTCTCCGAACTGGACAACTTTACCTATCTCTGGGACAGACAAAATTTCTGGTTCGGTCTCTGATTCTTGCGGCCGCAATTCGCCAACATAAACGGGTTTTTCCCACTTAATCTTGTCCTGCTGGTAGTCCCAAACTTTCTTTGAGTTTTCCTCCAGACGGCCTAGGCTTTCCGTGTTGAGCTGCTTTTCCAACTCTTGTATCTCCTCCTGTTCAGATGCATTCTCGTCGGAATCCTCTTCTGCCACTGATTTCTCTCTAAGATAAACCTTGTTGTTTCTGATGGTCATGTCAACCACTTTCTTTCCACGACCACTTCTTTCCTTCTCTTGAGCGTCCATTTTACGCAGTTGTCTCTGCTGTTTTTTCAGCTGCAACGCTCTCTCGACCGGCGATGCCCACGGATTGAGAGACGTATTAGTTGGAAGATCGAAATCGGAGGCCTGGTCTATAATTTTGGTTCTTTGAGCGCCGTTTTGCTGGAAATTGAGCAACGTGTCTAGTCTTTTTTCGGCTGCGAGCAATTCCTCGTCTTTTCCTTTCAATGAGCTGAAGTACTCCAATTCCTTCTTCATCTCCTCGATTTCATGTTGCTCCTCCTTTGTCTGTTCCTCCTTCCTTCTTTCACGTTCCTTCTTCATCTCTATTCTTTTGAACAACTGCTCCTGGATCTTGTAGTTGTTCTGCCCCGCGGAGCTGACGGAAATGGTGATTTTGTTTTTTTTCAGTTTGTTGGACTTGTTGTCAGGTTTGGCAGGGCTTCGAGTGCCTTCGAGATCATCCTTTTCTTTCCTAAGAATGTCCAGAATCTGTGATCGTTCTTCCTTCGTCAAAAGATCCTTTCCGCAGAACGAACACGGCTGCAACCCTTCCTTCACACAGATTATCTTGCCGCAGTTGAGACAGTTGGGAAACATTTCGAACAGAGCGTGTCTCGTGGCGTTGCAATTGCAAACTCTTCGCGTCGAGTCGTCTGACGATCCGATGTTCAGGTCGACATTGGACTCGAGCTCTAGCAACGCTGAATCTAGGTCTTTGAGATTTTCCAGTTTTTTGTGTGCTGATCTTTTGCTAAAATCGGCCTTCTTGACGGCGGAAGGTTTCAGGTCTATCAATTCAGACGTTGTGGCCCCACTAGGAGACGCCTTGGCCAACCGTTGTTGGTTTTCACTTTTTTGCCTTTTGGGCTCTTCCCAGGCTGCTTTTGCCACAGTCCTCACCAGTTTGGGAGCCCCCGTCGAAGGCTTCTTCAAAGTGAGTACTTTCTTGGACTGTGCGGGTTGCTTTGGCTCTTTTGCAACTTTTGGCTCTTTTTTTTGCGGATCTCCGTACAACATGCTCGTGAATCTTGCAATGAAGTCTAAGGCGTCTGGGGATTCTCCCAGCATGTTTACAAAATGCTGACTGACGGAATCTCGGCTGTTGAGCCCAGTAATGGCGTAATCCACCATTTGTGACAACGAGTCATCATCCAGCGGAAGAATGTCCCTGATCGCATTGATCCCGTATTCTTTCACCTGATTTTTTGTATAGTTAGACATTTCAGGGCATTTGTCTATCAATTTTTGGGCAATATTTAAACCCCGGCTCTTCTCTTAGTAATCAGTCTCTGCAGATGAACTTTTTCTGAAATGTTTTGAGGATTTGTTTTTTGATATTTATTTATCTATAATTTTTTTTTTCGCCTTCATAACATATTTAAACTATAGATTGCTCTTCTTACTCCTCGAACGAAGCGATTTCCTTCCCAGTCTATCACTCTTTCCTTCGATGTCGGAGAACGAAAGGCTCAAGGAACGCCTACAACAATTGGAGAGCGACCTAAAGCTCCAGAAATCAACTTTGGCGTCCCAATTAGAAGAGAAAAGAAAGAACCTTCTAAAACAACAACAGCGTCTACAATCGAAACTTAGTCGCAACAGACCAACTCCTTATCCAATTCCCGTCAAAATCAAAAGCACGTCTCCAGCTGCTCGAGATGAGTCGCAATGCAAAACAGAAGGCAACTCGCAGGAATCCGTGTTTATAAGACGAAACGGAGGAATGTCCTTGGTCAACAGCAAGGTCTTTGACCCTAAATTTACAGAAAAGCTGAAAACCATGAAAAGACTCGACAAGGCGAAAAAACATCTCTTGAAACACATCTACGCCAACAGAATCAAGTTCAGCTACAAAAATCGCACGCATATCAACAATCTCAATTTTGTCCTCGTAAAACACAACACAAAGTTGGCTCTCATATCCTCAGAGTTCACAGACTCCCAGAAGGAGATCTCCTCGATCGATGACCTCAAAACCACAATTATGCACCAGGATAAACGGTACATCAAGACATTTGATGGCGACTACGTCCAGCAGGACCCCTCACATAGTACGGAGCGGGAAAATTGCGTCTATTTCACCAGAACCGGGGTCTGCACCAAACCGGGATGCTCATATCTTCATCTCCCGACCCGAGTTTCCCTGTGTCCCACGGTACTGCAAAACCGAGAGAAATGCAGCAACTTGCATTGTAAGTTATCGCACCGACCTTCGCAATATAATGCGCCTTCTTGTAAGTTCTTCCAGTTCGGACACTGCACAAATGAGAACTGCGTTTTTTCGCACAAACTAGAGCCGCAAGATGACGGTATCATATGTCGGGAATTTGCGATCAATGGATTTTGTGACCAGGGCAGACAATGCCCCTACCGCCACCAACTGGAGTGTCCAGACCTCCAAGAGTTTGGCTACTGTCTCCGAGGAAGAGCATGCAAACTGAGTCACAAGATGGTGGCCAACGTCAAAGAGGGTCTCGACCTCACGAAAAAAACTGAAAAACCAGAAGTAATCAGAAACGAAGACAACGATGACGTCATATTCAATTACGATATCAGCGAAAGCGCAAAAGATGGTCTTGATTATTCTTTGCTGGAGAAGACACTCTTACAAAATCTAGATGTTTCCGACTCCGACTCCGACTCCGACTTCGAAGATCCAACCGATCTGCAAAACGGTGCAGATCTGGACAAAAATAAGGATTTTGTCCACGTGTAAAGTAACTAGACTAGAAATCGATTTGTAGTCTGCTTATGTATGTACTTATAATAGGTTTTTTTCCTGTAGGGGATATTTTGACAACTAATCGTCTTCATAAAAAAGAGCGGTGTTTTGTGCGCAAGTTTCAAACCTTCAAAAAACTGCAGAAGGTATATACTGGGTAGCCAAGCTGCAAAACGAAAAGTTATATAATTCGGGAACGAAGAATTTCGTGAAAGCAGTTTTGAGATAAATTAGGGAGCAGGTTGGCTGCAGCTCCCATTCCACGAGCAGCCCATAATGTCGTGATAATCCCCGAGTTCTTCGTCAAGAGCATAATTAATGGAGTCGATAAGGTTTTGAGCTCTTTCGTCTCCTCTCACTATGCAAACCTGGGAGTCAAAGGAAGCCTCGGGATTCGGAGCCTTTTCTGGAAGCTCGTCGTCGTCGAGTTGGATCAAGTTGTACGAGTTCGAAATGTATAATGGATCAATCAGCCCCGCGGCTTCATCTTCAATCTCTTCAGCGTAGTCTGACTCCTCGTCTTCATATCCCCACTCGACAGACTGCTCGGTTTTCTCATAATCAGAAGATTGCAATGTTGGTTGAAATTGAGTCTTTTGCCCGATACTCTCACGTTGAAGTGAATCTGGAACCTCGTTTGATTCTTGCTGCCTTGGAGGTGTTTCGCTTTCCAATCTCTCTGGAGCTTCCACGTACTCCTCCCGGTATGAGTTCTCATTAGCTTTCTTCAGTCCACCGGCGTGCGTGAAATCAGGCTCTTGTCCGGATTTCTCGTACTTGGTTAGCTTGAATACGTTCATGTCTATATTCGGTACCTTTCTCAGTCTGTGTGGTGAGTTTCCGTTATAGTTTTCGTCATTGATCTCATTGACCTGGGATTGGTTCACGGCGACACTTTTTTCACGCCAATAAATGCGGGAGCCTTTCTCACTGTTGCGGTTCTTCTCTGATCCGGTAGCAACTTCAAGAGTGCTCTTCTGCATTTTGGCAGTTGCGCTCGTGTCAGCAAATTGTTCCGATTGTTTGGCGAATGATGGGGCCAATTTCTCAGAAACAGGTTCTGTTTCCCTGAGCGAAGTTTGGTCAAAGTAGGCCATTTCACACAACTCGTGAATGTCGATTCTCTCGTTTGGATCCCAGGTCAAACAAGATTTTACCATATTGCAAAGATCTTTGATGTCCTTTTCTGGTAAATCGACTCTTGGGATCAACTCTTCAATGGTCGCGCCTGGTAGTTTAGGTAAATGGAATCCGAGGCTGCTGGAGAGTCTTTGGGCATCATCCCAAAAACCTCCCAATGGTGCTCTCTCACTCTTTTCAGGGCATCCCAAGATCTCCAAAACTCTCCAAGTTTGATCCAGTTCGTTGCTTCCCGGGAACAAGGGTAAAAAGGTTGCACATTCCACAGCGACACAGCCAAATGCCCAGATGTCGACAGGGTAGGAGTAGTGTTTCTGTCTCAAGAGAATCTCTGGAGATCTGTACCATCTGGTTGAGACGTAGGCGGTATAAGGTCTCGTGTTTTCCGCCTGACGAGCCAAACCATAATCGGCCAACTTGATGACATATGCTTGGGACTTCCTGTTTGGAGGGATGTTTTCTTTGGACCCGTAGAAGTTGGAGGCCTGCATAATCAAAATGTTTTCGGGCTTAACATCACGGTGATAGTATCCGTGAAGATGAATGTGGCGGATACCGGCCAGTATCTGCGACAAGACACTTTTCAGAGTGTATGGAGAAAACAGACAGTTTTTCCTGTATTTCATCAGTTGATACAAGTTCTGATCCATAGACTCCATCACAATATGGAGTTTGAAGCTCTCCTTGTCAATGAAAATGTCGTAGATCTGAACCAAAGAAGGATGAGATTTAACCGACAAAATGAATCTCACTTCCTTGACTTTCGAGTAGTCTTCCAAATTTGGCAGTCTTCTCGTCATCGTCTTGATTGCCACCACATCGAACTTGGCCCGGTGAACGTTCCTGAGAGGCTCCATTAAAGTTCCTGGACACATCTTCATGTCTTCAAAAATACTGATCATGGCGTTTGACCTGACCTTTGCCAAAGTCACAGTACCAAAACTGCCGCTTCCCAAATTACCAACAGTTCGATATCTTTGAATCATGCTTTTGATTGGAATCAAAGAGGAGCTCACAGAATGGCCATCTCTGTTGGATTTCATAGTGGACGACGAGCTTTGGAAGAAGTCTTTCAACGACAAGGTCGAGTCAATGTTGGATGGTTGGGCGTTAATCATCTTGAGTCGCAAACCTTCAAGGTCTCAGGTCTTCTCAAATATTATCACCCGAAACTGATTCCAAACAAAAGCCTTAGCGGATTTCCCCCAAAATTATCCTTTTAAGAGCGGTAATCCTTTATGCGGATAATATCTCTCAAAGTCAAGCTTCGGCCAAACTTAGACTCAAAGTTCAATAGTCTGTGTCTTACAACTCCGTCAGGTGGCTATCAGTCTCTGTAAAACTGGTTAAACTTGCAGAAAAACGTAGGAAGACCAAGCGTCTAAGAGGGATTACTCGAGATTTTTTCCCTCCTTTCGTCTTTTTTTTTTTGATTTCGCTAGGGGGCATAAAAAAGGACAAAAAAGGATCTCGCTCGCTATAAATGGAGGTGTCTCCGCATTGTGTTCTCATTACTGATTATTTTCCTGAGCGCTGTCACCAAGACCTAGCAGATTCACCCAGCAAGACTGGAGCGAAGATTTGGCGGTGGGTTAAAGGGCCATTCGTTTCCTATTGAATGGTTATTGCTTTACAACTGCTCGATGCCCTCTTTGTTTCCCTTTTCTTGTTGTTCCACCGCGGGCTACTCAATTCTGGGCAGAGTTTGGAGACCCAAATTTGAGGCAAGGGTGTCAGATGAGGCTGACGAAGGAACAAGCGTCTTGGGAGTTTGCTCATCCCCTTAATTGGTGCTCCGCTGGCAGGGATTGATCTTATCCGACGATCCTCACCCATTTTTGATGACGTAATATTATTTCAGCTGGGGTTCGCGCCGCACATGGGGTCGTCATTCTTCAAGTTGATTGAAGAAAAAGCGCATTGAAGGCGAAACAGATAAGACACTGTGAGCCAATTCAAAGCTGAGGTATACAAACAGCCATGGGGTCAACACCAGTGATATCCAATCCAAGCGATAACGTGAGCAGGTCCGACTCCCCCCTTAATCCCCGCCTGAGAATGCCGCACCCTCCTAAGAAAATATTGAATCAGAACACTTTGAGCACGTTGCAAAAAAAGGACGATGGTTTGCCGCCTACCACTGCTCAGGCATTTCACAGACTGTACAACAACGACTTGTTTTCTGATTTTGAGAAGGAAATTCTGCAGTTGAAACCCAATGACTGCTCGATAGTGCAGAAATATTCAAAGATCGAGACTTTTTCCATTGAGGGGCGTTCCAATTTTGACTCCATTACTTTGAACACAATATACAGCGACCATCCTCTTCGTGAGTTTCACAAGCGCAACTTGAAAAAACTGCAGAAAGAGGACCTGGAGTTGCTGGGTCGTGCGGAAGAATCGTTAGAGAAGATAGACAACCTCCCAGTTCTATTCTTTCTCCACGGTTTGGGCGGTCAGGTTTCTCAGTTTGAGACAATCCTTCAAGAATTTCGGAATTGTGCCGACATCTTTGGTGTTGACTTGCCTGGTTTTGGTAACTCGAAGCCAAATTTGAGAGACAGGGAAAAGTTCAACAGACTGTCCGAGTATTCAGAACAGGACTTGGAGAGTCTAGAGGCCAGTCTCAAACGGATGAAATGGAGCGACTATACCAGCGAAAGTATTGTTGACATAATCCACCAGATCCTGATGCAAAAATTCCCGAACCGATCCTTCATAATAGTTTCTCACTCGATGGGCTGTCATTTATCTCTCAAGCTCACGAACAGGCTTCCAGAGAACAAAGTGGAATCTTTGGTAATGCTCGCTCCACCAGCTTTTGGTCCTCTCACCCTTCCTATAGTTTCCAGGCTATTTTTAGGCGTGTGTGGATTTGTTCCCAGACTGTTTGACTTTTACCGCTTTTATGACAGGGTTGGTGGGTTGTACTCGAAATCGGTTAATTCGTACATCTATCCGGAAGAAGGTGACCTTCTCAAAAGGTTAACGCAGCTGCGATGGAACTTGGACACAGTCTCCTCCGTGTTTCTCAAGTATCTTGACGGATTCCACCCGGTCACTCCAACAGAACTTGAGGCTGCTGCTTCAAAGGTCAAAAACTCGAAGGAAGAGGTCCGAATACTCGTTTGTTGCGGGGACCATGACAAGGTGACTCCGTTCAAGAAAAGCGAAGAAATTACCCGAACTCTTCTGGAAAATGGCTACAAAACCAAGCTAGAGAAAATCAAGTTTGCCAATCATTCTCTTTTTCTCGATAGACCGCGCTACTTAACAGGGGTGGTTTATCAGTTTGTTGAAGAACTCAATCTGAATATCGATTGCGCGTGGGTGTTGAAGGTGAAAGCGATCATCAGCGGGGACAAATGGGGCCTCAAAAATGAGGAGAAGTGGAAGAAGGTGATAACGATTTCCAAGCCGATTACGACACCTAATAAACCCGATTCGCCTATTCTCGGGATGAAAACACTCCGACAGACAGACGACACGCATAATCCCAAGACTTTTGAGCGAGACCACCCGGAAATATACTCAATCGTGGATATAGGTTCAGACGCGCCAGCCTATGATCCCTCTGACTTCAGTCGAATCAAATACGAGAAGTTCAAGACCGAATCTAAAGTGACTCCCGATAGTCTCACCATTACCCGCTTCATAGCCCATCTCGACAGACTTGCCGAACTGAAGGGGCCAGATCAATTCATTGCTGTGCATTGCCATTATGGGCAAAACCGCACAGGGTTCTTCATCTGCTGTTTCCTGGTGGAACGATTAGGCTGGACAGTGAAGGAAGCCTTGGACGCTTTCAAGATGAGTAAGCCTCCTGGAGTCAGGCACGAACATTTCAAAAACGCTCTCTATTTGAGATATGGCGGATGAGCCGAACCTTATAATAGTTCAATAAAAGCATTAAATTATACCGTCCCGATGTCAGGCAATGCAAGTCTAAGAAAGCTTGCTGTTTAGCTCCGGTTTCCCCAGCTCTGGACTTGACTTTGCAGGACCATACGCAACATCCAAAAGACCCAGTCCGCATGCGTTCTTCTGCAAAACCAAAGTAGATCGGCCAAAGGTATGAAAAAATAAATAAAACCAACCCTAATGATAAAGAATCTGTAAAACCCCACATTTTTTTCTTTCGCTATGTCTTTTAGTTGTACAACCGAGCAGAAAAGCAGCTCATTGTGACCTCAACTGGTGGCCATCCCTAGTTCCCGCCGAATCATATTCTAAATGCGCTTCTGCTGTTGAAATGGCCGTGACAAACGAGTTTGTCCTCGTCCCTTTCGGGCTCCAGAGCATATTTCAATGGCATGATAAACGGTAACACAAGACCAACTGAGAGGTAACTGAGCGCAATCAGTTTATGACCGCGAGAGACGTATGGATTGCGGTAGTAATGATGACCACGCCGAAGTTGTCTCGTCTGAAAGTTCATTCTGTCAGCTGCGAGCACTTGCTGTGAGACCTAGCACTTTTTGAAATATCAGCAGTCAGGATTTGCTGCGATTTAAATATGACTATGCAAAAACCGAGTAATTTGTGTACCCGTGTGTCGCCTGCGCGTAGTTTGACGTTTCGTGTCTCGTATGCACAACTCTAGCAGATCAGTTTTCGCGTATCGCTCGTTTAGCTTGGAATGTAACTTGACACCCCTCGGCTTTGACGCAGAAATTAGACGCTCAGCCAAATTGAAGTTATCGGATATATCAGAAGACGGCTGTGCTGTATCACGAGGATTCTTAGAAAAGAGAGCAAGACTTGAAAGAGTAGGAGAGAAGTCAGAACGAGACCGAGACCGAGATCTGTATAGCGTGACTCAAAGCTGCATTTGCAAACGGATTTGAGATTTGTTTTATACGGGCGTTCTGTGTCTGTTCTGCATTCGGGTTGAACTACCCAACCACACCAAAAAAGTTGGCTCACCAAATCGAACCACTTTTTTGCACTGCCTTGACTTCGATGATACAATTCGAGCAGGTCTGTTCAGACTGAGCCGTGAGATTGCGAAATCTGCCGCAAAAGAGAGGTGAGTACTCTTTTTCAGGGTAACCCTCGGAGAGCCGAGTGCAGTCTCGTTTTAGGTCGACCAAGCACCGGCTGACTGCTACAGCACACAAGTCCCTGTTTCCACGCCTCTTAAATGGTGAGTTTCGAGTTACGGGCTTGGGGTGAGACCGGGCGACTGAGCATCGTTGACTCGTTCAGGTCGTTTAGTTCGTTTACGACGTGCAGGCTGTGCTGCGTGTAAACTATGTGAGAGCTGCGTGGACTATAAATTCGGAGTGGCTACCGAGGCCTTTATCGATTTTCCACGTAATCGGATATAGTGGCGCATTTGGGCGGTGCAGATTTAAGATCGTGGCGGTGCATTACGGTGCTCTCTATAAAGTTTTAGGCTGAATCAACGGCTGTTTTTTTCCAGCTTTGCCTCTGCCGTTTCGAGATCATCCAGAGCATCAGTGAGTTGACTGAAGTTTTCGTGCTTAGCTTTCTGGTTGAGTCCGACGGTATTGACATTACTGCGTAGTCTGTTGTTGAGCAGCACCAGACTTCTGTCTATGGAAACACGCATTTTGTCAATGTAGGAGTTCTTGAACTCAGCCAAAAGACGGAAAACGCTTTTGGAAATGCCATTAAACGAGAACGCAAGACTGAAGACAAACAGAGAAATGGCCGTGTTCAGTTCGATGTAGGTGATGATGTAGCCAACGGATGCAATAGCGAAGACGGGCAGGTTCAAGTTGATTAGGTTGGAGAGAACAATTTGATTGATTTTGGCTTGTAACTCGGGCAGTTCTATGTTCATCATGGTTCTCTTCAGCTCCAAAACGGGATTTGTTGTTGAGTTTTGTTCTGCAGAGGCGTCTTGAGGTAACAAGGAGTCGATCCTTCCTTCCAGATAGTTCAGCTTTGCTGTGGACTCCGAGAGCGACCCGTGACACTTGACCGTAGTAAAGTTGAACATGGACTTCTGAACCTCCATTTCGTCATCAAACAGGTATTTAGCAAGAACAAGGTCGAAGTCGTCAATGTTGAGGAAAATTTGAGTAATCTTGCTAAATCTTTGGATGAGAATGTCTTCCAGATAAGGTGTGATTTTCGATTGCAACTCGAAATGAGAGAGCTGGGACCATTGATCGATTTCTTGCTTTAGCATTTCAGCCTCTTTCACCAAGTCCGCCTTGTGGCCACCCTTGATCGCCTGATTGATATCTTCAAGCAGTGACCGCAAAAGCAGGATTGAAGGTCTATATCCGCTGGTTTCCCGATTCAAAGTGAACAAAAACGAGTTGATTCTCGATTCCTTAAGCAGTTCCAGATACGCCGACACGTTAGATGGCGACTCCATCAGCAGCTCGTTTGCTTTGTTGGCCTTCTCCAAGTCCAACACTATGGCATCCGCAAACCCAGTCGTCCTGAAAGTCGAGCCTACCGTTTCAACCCGATTGTTCAACAACGTAACCGACGGATAGTTGTTTATTTCCAAGTTCTCGGTTGGCCTTTGTTTGATGTATATGTACAAGTGGCAGTCATTAGAAGCCGGTTTCTGTGTCTTTGCTATTTCAACTGTGTGTACCCCTTCAATATCTCCCGTCGATTTGAGATTCTCATCCAGAATTTCCACCAGCTCGATTTCATTAAACAACTCTCTTTTCAATGAATTTCTCGAGTTGTTATCTCCCAATGTCTCGTTCTGAATCACTCTGAGTTCTCGATTAAGTATGGGCGCAGGAACAGTCAGGTTATTTGGCTCCGACTCGCAAAAGTCACTTCCATAACTCAATGCAACGCTGTTCCCGCCTTTTGACCGTCTTTCTTTGATTTCCTTATACCAATGCTGATCGTCCTCCAATGGGTCGCAGATGACAGCGTCTATGAATAGTCCCCTCCTAATCAACTTAGACTGCACAACTCCAATTCTGATCGTAGTCGGTTCGAACCCCGCTGATTCGTGTGTCTTTGGAGACATACTAGCCAGTCGGTCTATCTTGTCATTGATGTACCGGTCATTTGGAAAATTTGCCTTCGTCTCTGTCAAAATATCAACAAGACGGGGGCTGGACCTCGTTATCACCGACACACTGAATGAACACCTCTGCGAAAGACGTGGCAGACTCGTCTTGTGCCACCCGACGCGCGCGCTGGAAAACATGATTAAGGCCCGTTAGATGTTTGATGCGTTTTCCAATTCAACGGCAGCTGGGTATCAACGTCTTAAGGATTAAAGTGTTAGCCGTAACTAACTAAAGCCCTCTTCTAAAAAAAAATATACCCATCGTTTCCTATTGAATAATATTAGTGACCCGTGCTTAAAACATGACAGAAATATTTTTAAAGATCAAATCTCAAGATTGAAAAATCTTAGTTATCGAGGAAGTGGATCAAAAGAGCAAATGATGGAGCGACTGTGGCTAGATGTGGTCACGATCCAAATTCTTGGTATGCTGTAAAGAAAGTGTCTTTGCGAGATCACTGCATTCGGGAGCGAGACTACTCTCCCACGACAACCCATTGGTAAGTGAATGTACAGTACTTTTTGTTTGAACATAGGCGCTAACAATCGTTGCTTAGGGACTTCCAAAAACGTCAAAGGGCTCCAAAGTGGCTTCAAGACGCAAACTGGAAGGCGTGGAAAAAATCCTTTTAATCTCATCGGGGAAAGGAGGCGTTGGGAAATCAACCGTCTCTGCAAATCTTGCTCTGGCTTTGAAAGATCAAGGATTAAACGTGGGTCTTTTGGACTCCGACATCTTCGGACCGAGCATTCCAAAGCTGATGAATCTTAAAGGTGAACCCAGAATGTCTTCCACTGGCAAGCTTATACCTCTTGTCAACTATGGGATCCAAACAATGTCAATGGGGTACCTAATTCCTTCGGAAAGCAGCCCGATTGTTTGGCGAGGATTGATGGTGCAGAAAGCCCTCCAACAGCTTTTGTTCGACGTGTCGTGGAAAGCTCTGGACCTGTTGGTGATCGACATGCCTCCCGGGACCGGTGACGTTCAGCTGACACTGAGTCAGCTACTCAAAGTGGACGGAGCGGTTATTGTTTCTACCAGTCAGGATTTGGCATTATTGGATGTGAAAAAGGGAATCTCCATGTTTCAAAAAGTGGACATCCCGATATTAGGATTGGTTGAAAACATGTCTGTTTTCATCTGTCCCAACTGTAGCCATGAGGAACATCTTTTCGGTCACGATGGTGTTTTGACGGAGGCCACCAACTTGGGAGTTCAACTTTTGGGCTCAATCCCTTTAACCAAAGAACTATGTTTATCTTCTGATTCGGGTTTGCCGGTTGTGCTAGATAAAAAAAATGTTCTAGCTACACCGTTCATGAAAATAGCCAAGACCGTTAAGGAAAAACTATTTTAAGGGACCAATGCGCGGCTATGCGGCTTTTTGTGGGGTGAGCGGCTTGCGGCAATTATTTATTGATTCCCGTTAAGCGTTTAGCGTGGATAGATGGGAGCAGGACAAGTTTTTGTGTTTACTTTGTATTAATTTGAGTTCTGCATAAGTCGATAAGTTGTATATTTAGACGTCTTCCCCAATTAAATACTTAGACTAGGAGAAAGATTTTACTTGACACAGAGCAATACAAACGCATCATTTCTACTTGACAAATGAGGTACAAGTCCCCCGGGCAAATGAAGTTGTTAATATCGGCCTTTTATTTGGCTTGCGTCGCATTTGCAGAAGTTTCTGTTCATGCTGGAAACATGCTAGCGTTTAGCGATTTGGACAGCAGCACGAGAAAACAGGTTGTCGATATTATCGAGAGCTACAACAAGCTGGACACTTCCGAGAGCATACTATTCGAGGAGTGGCTCTCTCCATCAAATGAGAAGTTTTTGATTCCAAGGAAAAATCATGCGGCTATCAGTTCTGCAGAAAACAACGAGGTTTCCCCGCCGTTCGGTATGGGTTACCAGGTGTACGAGACCTATACCGATGGCGTTAGCTCGCTGGCTTCCGAAACGGGCGAGGAGCTTTCTCTGATCAAAGAACAAGACGTGACAGCCATGGGGTTCCCATTCGGATGGAAGAGACTTTATGACTGGCTGTTTCCCTGTGTAGAGGATACGTCACAAGAGCAATATTTCCCATTTGGAGCAAGAAAGTTTCTTCTCGTTGGAGTTAAGCAGGAGTCCCTGGGCGTTACCGACTCGAAAAGTGCTGATGAGGTGGGCTCGGAAACCCAAAGCTGGACAGAGAATCAGATATTGATCTTTGACGAGCAAGAGAATCTGGTTGCTGTAGAGGGGAAAGCTCCGGCTGATGTTCAATCTCCAGCAAAAGATCAACTTCCTGTAAACGTTCAACTTCCAGTGGAGGGTATGGCTGTTCCAGCTGGTTTCCATGAACACCCAGCAGACCCTTCCGTTGAAGCAAACAACTTTCCGTTCTGGCACAAGGATGATGACTGTCAGGAAGAGGAAGGAGGTCATAAATTGTTTGGAACAGACAAGTTCTTTTTTGTCGGTATTGGAAGCATCGATAATTCAACTGCTGAGGCACCTCTGGACAGTGAACCTGAACCAAACCCGGAGAGTTACGAAACGCCGGCGCCTGTTCTCTCCGATAAACTGAGCGCTGTTTCTCCAGAGACCGCTATGCCTGATACTGTTCCTGAGAATCTTGTTGCCGCTCCGGTCGTCGAGGCCCCAAGTGACAATAAGAACTCAGATCCGTTTTCAGAGCTGTTGCCAAACGCAGCTAGGCGAGGTATAGTGACTGGAAGTCAGGTCAATCATTTAGATAATACGCCGTTGGGGTCACAGGTTCCAGCGGAATCAGCTCCTCCTTCGTCTCACAGCCGCTTAGAAGACTTCTCTACCACCTCGGGTTTGGAGGGGCAACCGACAGCCGGGCACAGTCTACAGAGCTCGAGTGGTTCCACGACACTCACCAAGATTGCATACGACGGTAACGCTCTTCGCTCGGGTAATGGTGGCGACTCTAACTCTGGAGGAGCGAAAAACCGAAATTCGACATACTTCGATTACGAATTTGGAGGCGAGTTGGAAATCGACTCGTTTGAAGAAACAGACGACCTTTTCCACCAGTACCAAAATCTAACGGACTTTAATATGCAAAACAGTGGTTGCAAAACCACCAGCGAAGCGTGGTCGTTACTGGGTGCATTGATCTTAATTGGGTCTTCGGTGCTACTCTTTTGAAGAGACTTTGGAACCTGAACAGTCTTTTTTTATTAGTTGTCTAAGCGATTGGACAATATCTCAGGAGCTTTGAACACGGAACATGGACGTTTAAACAATGAAATGGACTTTGGAATGATCTCCGGAATGAACGTTGGACCAGATTTTTCTCATTTGTAGCTATCTACAGAAGTTATTGGTATGAACGTATAGTAGAGCTGTCTGTCAGTTGTAGTCAGCTTTTCAAAGCGGTCATTCGAGGGAGAGCAAGAGGAACATTTATCTGACTCTATATGATTTGAAAAGACCATTTCTTCCCGAAATGACCCCCTACTGGAAGTGTTGTGTGTTGCTCGGCTATCTTCGTTTCTCGAATCGAAAACGCTTGTACGTGGCTCCAGGCTAGACCGCTTTCCTGATAGGTTTGAGGTGTAGAAGTTCATTAATGGTTCTTGGGAGGCCACAACCGGGGGTGAGACACCGGACCACGCTAAATTAGGCCGTGAGTTCGCGCGATAGAGAAGAAACCTCGGAAACTTGTTATACAGCTCTGAAAGGCAGCAGAATAGGTAGTAATTACCCAATTAAAAGCGCGGACGAGGACCTCTCGCCCCAAAAAAACCACAGAACCGCTCCCACTCAAGCGACTCTCAACCTTTCCCGTTACTCCTGCAGCGCATTCAACCTCTGTCTCATGTTGGCCAACATCTCATCGTCCTCGGCATCCTCAGTCTGAGGCTCCAGGACTGGAGAAGAAATGGTGTCCGGTAACGCAACCTCACCTGGTGTATCTTTCTCTGCGTCTTCGCCCAGAATGTTTTTCAAAACCAAATCAATCTGTTCTTCGTCCTCTTCGTCTTCCATCAACTCGTCTGTCTCCAAGATATCGTCAACCATTTCGTCGATAATTCCGCTCTTCATCAACTCCTTGCTCAATTCCTGCACAGTATGACTCATCTGAGGGAGCTTAACAAGCTGATTCATTTGTTTCATGATTTCCGTGGATTTTTGCATCGACCCCTTCAACTTGATCATTTGCTGCTGCTCGTTCAACTTCATACCAATCGACTCAAGAGTAGCTTTTGACACGTGCATCCGTTCGTTGCTTTTCACTATGTTCCGATACTCCCGCGCGTATGTTCGAGCAGACTTCATATCGTTCTTCTTTACCGCGCTCTTTATCAAACTCTTTGTCTTTCTCTCTAGATTATTGAGATCTTGTACTTGACGTTCCAGCTGTCTCTTATTCTTCCTCAACGCCGTTTGACATTTGCGATACTGTTCCTTAGGGTCTGGGCCCCATATCACCTTCTTCACGTAATCCATTATTGTTCGAGGTGTTAAACTTAGGTGACTAGACAGAAGTAGAGCTGTCTGGCGTCAGCCGTCAAAGATAAACTAGATATCAATTGATTATTCGAGATAGGGCTTAATTACAGGCACTGATCCAAACTTGGCAGAAAAGAAAAAGTTATGCAATCCGTTGATTATGTAGTAGCTTACGTCAGAGACCGTTTGACTGAGTGAATAGCAAACGAGAGATCGAAGTAACAAACTAAATTCCGCAGCCCTGTCAGTCAACCAAACGGAAGTCTCATAGGCTCTCAGTGGCGAAGTTCTTCCTCTCTTTTGTCTCTGTTCCTTTCCCCTCAAATCGGCCTGCTTTCCCTAAATGATATATCGCGTTGGCAAGCCACGAAAAAATACGTGAAAAACCTCAAATTTTCCGCATCGAGTAGTGAGACGAGAGGCTGTACAAGATAAGCGGTCTCAAGAGGAGACTTTAGCAGACTGAAACGAGAGCGAGAGTGTTGAAAGACGTGCACTTCGGTATTTTGGTATAACCTTTGAAGAATAGAAGTGGAAACAGGGTGTTGTCACTGCAAAGATGAGAGGTGAGTAGAATTTCAACTGTGTCCTTTGGCATTGGGATGAGCACTAACAACGGGATTGATAGATTACAAACTGGTTGTGTTGGGTGCAGGAGGTGTGGGAAAGTCATCTTTGACTGTTCAGTTTGTTCAGGGAATCTACATTGAGAGTTACGACCCCACCATAGAGGATTCTTACACCAAGGAGATAGAAGTGGACGGACGGTCATGTAATCTGGAGATCCTGGATACGGCAGGGGTGGCGCAATTCACTGCAATGAGGGAACTGTATATCAAGTCAGGCCAAGGGTTTCTGCTTGTCTACTCTGTGACCGACAAGAGCTCGTTACAGGAGTTGCTGGAGATCAGGGAACAAGTGATGAGAATCAAAGATACGGCCAATGTCCCGATGGTTTTGGTGGGAAACAAGTGCGATTTGACCAACGCCAGAGAAGTGACACCCGAAGACGGCATAGAAGTGTCGAAAAATTGGAACAAAACACCATTCTACGAGGCCTCGGCCATGTACAAGATGAATGTGGAGGACGCGTTCATCGATGTCGTCAGACAAATCATCAGGAGAGAGGCACAGGTGTCTGTTCCTGCTTCTACCGCTGAAACTGCAGGACAGATTGAGCCGGAGACCAAGACCCAGGCTGGCAAGCGACCAGCGGGCTTGGATCAGCCAGCTGTCGGCAAACAGCCAACGGTCAGCAAGAAAACGGCCCCCAAGTCGACCCCCAAGAAGAAGAGAAGAAGGTGTGTTATTCTGTAGTCGGCACGATGTTGTCGCCTTTGTATACTATAATTAAGCAAAAATAAAAAGACGGGTCGTAGGTTGTACACAGCCAGCATTTGAGAAGAAGCGAAAAATATAGAGGACTTGGTAAGTTTTTACAGCAAAAAACATGACAGCCGTGGGGTTCGAACCCACGCCTCCGAAGAGACCAGGACCTTAACCTGACGCCTTAGACCACTCGGCCAGGCTGCCATAACACAGCCGTGATGTCGATCGGTAAAAAAAGTTCTTATTCGGGCAGTCCTTAAAGCTGCAAAAAAACAATGACAGCCGTGGGGTTCGAACCCACGCCTCCGAAGAGACCAGGACCTTAACCTGACGCCTTAGACCACTCGGCCAGGCTGCCAATTGGTTGGAGTAGAAAGATACCGGTACGATCTTAGTGCCTGAAATTTGATTCTGAACGATATTGCAATGAAATGCTTGGTGAGACCGGCCGAAGAGGATGCCTCCAGGAATCCGGTCAAGGCTTGCACGTAATCTGCTGTACTTCTCTTTGCTTCGAAGCCCCAATGCGCTCGAACCTGCGATAAATCAACTCCTAGAAATTCAAGATCCCTTTTTTATTTGAAAAATTATTACATTTAAATATCGATCGAAACTAGTACCTAACCGTTTTGGGTCATGAAAACAAACATCAAGGTCTATTATGTTTAGCTGCTTACAAAAGTTTAGACACCTTACCAATAGCAATGGTTTGACCTTGATCTCTCAGCGTGAATCTACCCATTTGCGGATAGTCTTCGTAACTCTCCAAACAAACCGGTTCGGTGGTCTCGAGAACGGCAATAATCTTCATACCTTGTTTGGCAAATGCAGGAGGCTTTTTGGACTTTCTGTTGGTTCCCTTTTCGAGCTTGTGCAGCAGTTGGACAAAGGTGACCTCTTCGATGGCAGTATGCACGTGCATAACACAGGAGAAACCAGATGAAAGAATGGACTTGAGTTCGACAATGGCGATCTGGGCTTCAAATCTGGTAACAGTCTTGACAGGGTGGGCCGGAGTGGAAAGAACATAACCAGCAGAAAGTTCTTCCTCTTCGATTCCCTTGATTCTGAGTCTGACCTGCTCACCACAGAAAGCAGTGTCAGCTTCGGCCTCAGTCTCGTTGTAGATGGTCAAAACTTCCACCTGGGCCTTGTTAGGCATGACAATCAGTTGTTGACCCTTCTTCACGTGACCGGACTCGATCTTACCCTCGACCACTGTACCCAGGTCCTTCATCTTACCGGAAACTGGGAGCATGAATGGGTCATTGATCTTACGAGCAGCGAGAGGCATCTTGTCCAAGAACTCTAGAAGAGATGGTCCAGAGTACCAAGGACAGTCCTTGGGGTTGACTCTGTCCTTCAAACCAGCACCAGTGTATCCAGAAACAGGCATAAAAGTGACATCGCTCTTTTGGTATCCAACACCCTTTAGGTAGAGAGCAAGCTTGGTTGTACATTCGGTGTATCTCTCCTCAGACCATCCGACAGTAGGGTCGTCCATTTTATTGATGACAACCACCAGCTTGTTCACACCTTGGGTCTTGGCCAGAATAGCGTGTTCTCTGGATTGTCCTCCTCTTTCAAAACCGGCCTCGTACTCACCCTTTCTGGCAGAAATTACAAGAACACCGACATCAGCTTGAGAAGCACCACCAATCATTTCAGAAACATATAACTTATGTCCTGGCGCATCGAGAATGGTGTAACGTCTCTTTTCGGTCTCGAAATACGATTTTCCGACTTCAATGGTCTTACCGTCGTTTCTCTCCTCCTTGTTCGTGTCCATGATCCACGACAGATACCAACCCTGTCTACCAGCGTCCTTGGCTTCTCTTTCGTACTTTTCCACAGTACGTTTGTCAACTGCTCCAGTCAGAAACAGAATGTTACCACCCATGGTGGACTTTCCAGCATCAACGTGGCCCATGAAAATGATCGACATGTGGTCCTTTCCTCCAAACATATCGTTCAAAATGGAAGGGTCCAGTTGGTCCTCCTGCTCCTTGATGAGAGCGTCGGCGGTCTTGGTAGACTCCTTGGTGGCAGAGGCTGGAGCAGACTTGGCCGAGTCCTTCGACTTAGCCACAGGTTTGCTTTCAACAACCTTCTGCTTCTCCTCTGTCTTGGTAGCAATCTTCTCCTCCGCCTTTGTAGCAATCTTCTCCTCTGTCTTTGGAACAGCCTTCTCCTCTGTCTTTGGCTCTGTCTTTGGCTCCGCGTTTTTGACAGGAACCTTGACAGTGCTCGAGCCGCTCACTTTGAGCAACAGCTTCTTCTTCGGCTTGGAATTTAAGCTGTTCAAACTTTCTTGTTGCTGTTTTTGATAATCCTCCAATGACATCTGACCGCTCTGGCCTTGAGATTGTTGTGGTATTTGCTGTTGGCCAAACGTCTGCCTTTGGTCGTTGTTGTTGTAACCGCCTCTGTTGCTGTAGTCTTGGTTGTAGTTGTAGTTCTGGTAGCCACCTTGTTGCTGCTGTCCGTATTGGCCAAATTGCTGCTGTCCGTACTGGCCGAACTGCTGTCCCTGACCATACTGGTTGTTGTACTGACCGTATTGACCGTATTGACCGAACTGGTTGCCAGCCTGAGGGGCCACAGGAGCTTGTTGACCATATTGACCGAATTGCTGTTGTCCAGGGACAAACATTGGGGCCGCGCTCGGATCAAACCCCTGATCCGTCAGCTGGGTCTTTTGGAAGTCTTGCGACAGCTGGTCGGCGTTGTACTGTTGCTGGTTCTGGTCCGACATTTTGAATCACGTATCTCGCAAACTCAATTGTTGATCGGTAAATTTACAACCTTGCTGCGTGTTGCGACACCAAACGTACTTGAATTGCCACTGTTTTGTCTAGGGTATGTCCTAATCATGTTAAAACTACTCTCAATTCAATGAAAATTTTTACACCTCTATCAAAAACCATAAGCCGCTCTAGTACACGCACGACCTCTTTATGCCAGAATAAGACCGTGTTCAATAAATTGTTGTTTTCAAAACATAAACAAAACATTTTTGGGGGAAAGGAAAAGAGGGCAAAAAAAACGTTCACCAGTACAATATCTCCTGTTGTTCTTCAAGAAGTTTCCGGTCAGCCACAACTCGCAACAAAGTGGTAGCTTCAGGATGGACGATAAAGAGTACTTATTGCCGGATTTCGATTCGAGTAAGCTCACGATTCCCAAACTGAGATCGATTCTGCTTGACCACAATGTGTCGTATCCGTCGTCAGCTAAGAAAGGCGAACTGGTGGAACTGTTTGAATCCAATGTGAGGGCGAACTCGTCTGTTTTGCTGAAAGCATATCAGAAACAAATTGAAAAACCTGTGGACGACATCGAAACTGCCAGCGACCAAGAGTCGCGGAAGCCACGTGAGCCACGGAAGCAGAACCGCAAGAGCTCAGGCACTCGTAATACGCCGTCACGGGAGCCTTTGGAGGCGTTGGACTCTCCTCTCAAAGCGGAGTCCTCGCTTCCTTTAAAGCGAGGGCTTGAGGACGCATCGCCAAAGAAGAAGAAGAAGAAGGTTCTCCGGAGAACTAGAGAATCAAACGACTCTGCTGTGTCTGATGAAGCCGAGTCCCCGTCTGTCAGTAGGATAAGCTCAGAAAGTGTTGCCAAGAAACCGCAAACACCCGCCAAGTCGTCGTTGACAGTGGAAAAGTTTGAAGGAGATATTCTCAATGCGTCGAGTGCTGATGTTTCGTCGGCTCTATTGCGTCTAGCCAGCGGAAACAACACCCCTGCTCGAAAGAAGAAGGCCAGTGAGATTTTGGATAATTACAAGAAATCTAATCCCAGTGGGAAAGTGAAAAAAGCTACTGTTTCAAAGAAAGAATCGAAAAAAAGGGCTTTGGAGGATGACCTGAAGAAAAGTGCAAGTAATACTTACTCGGGGCAAGAAAACGATTCCAACTCAGTGTTGGAGTCTAGCGGGCTCACTATCAGTGATGCTGAACCAGAATTTAATCTTTCTGGACTAGACGATCAGGCGTTTGAATCTGAGTCCTACTTGAAGCTGGAAAAGGTGACGCACGCTACTGAAGAGCTTTTACACGTGCCCAAAGAGCTCTCACAAGCTCTATCTGGACCTACAAGACTCATTTCTGTTGATGGCTTCAAAGATGACGAACGAACAATCAGAGACATGAGCTTGGAACGCGAAGAGGATAAAAAAGTTGAGCAGGAAACACAAAATAGTGAATTGGGCTTCTCTGATACAGGGGATGACGCCAAGACCGATGTTGATGAACCTATACCAGCTGTATCTCAAAAAGTTGAAGGACCTGAAGTTGAGATTTCAACTCAGAGCCTGCCAGAGATGTTGAAGCCCGAATCAATCCCTAAAAAGTTCAACGGTTTCCAGTTCAGTCTCAAAAGGTTCTGTTTTAACGGCCTGTTGCTTGCCTTGGCTCTGAGTTGTGTCTGTCTTGGCCTATTTTACAGACAAACGACCATTACAGTCGGGTACTGTGGCACGAAACCTGAAGTTTCGACCTTCAACAGCTGGATTCCGGAGACGATAAGAAACTCCAAAGTGATGCCATACATTGATGCGTTCCAGAGTTTTGTTGCTGAGAACACCGAGTGTGTCAGGTGTCCTGAACATGCCAGCTGTTACTCCAGTTCCAAGATCGTGTGTGACAGCGAATATATCGAGCACAGACCGTGGTATTCGCTTTTGGGTCTTGTTCCAAACACAGAATCGTGTGTCCATGACGACTTGAGACTGGAGAAGATCAGACTGTTAACAGAGTACACGATGGATATTTTGCGTCGCCGCGAGGGAAAGGAGCTCTCGCTGGACGAGCTACACAATTTTTTGAAAGCTACTAAAACCGACAAGATGTCGGACACTGAATTTGAGGAGTACTGGTTAAACTTTGTCAATTATGAAATTCACAAAGAACCGGAGATCAAGCTTGATTTTCAGAGTAGCACTATATCAATTGAAAACAAGATCCCCACACAGTTTTACACCAGGACCCCAGGCTCAATTAAGAGCAAAAAGGCCAAGCTCTTCCAAAGATACCCTGCTCCCGCCTCAACTTTCAACGGATTTACAAAGTTTCAGGAGGCTGCTCATTCTAGAATATGAGAAATACAGGACATTGAACGTCACGTCACGCTTATCGTGTTTGACTCAGCGGTCTCGAAGCGAGCTGCCAACTTGTGTTTGATGTTATTGCTTTTCAAGTCTATAGGTAATAAAGTTAACGATGCATGAGATCACTTCAGATCCACTTCGAACATGCACAGAAAGAACATATATAGCCCGTTCAAGATTTATTTATTTTCGGTTTTTACGGATAACATTTCGCAACTTGTCAGTTTGTCCGAGCGGTTAAGGAGAAAGACTTGAAATCTTTTGGGCGTTGCCCGCGTAGGTTCAAATCCTGCAGCTGACGGTTATTTTTTTTTTTTTTTGATTCCTGGTCAATTATTTTTTGGTCCGCTTAGGAAAAATAATTGCACAACAAAGAGGGCGGGAACCTTTGCAGCGTTGTTTGCACGGCTTTTCGTGGTACTTTCTCCTATTAGAGGTACACGGAGCTGCGTGCGTGCGTGCGGCTATATCGAGAGTGTTGAATCAGTTTTCAGCGGCGAATTTTCCGGGATCGTTTGTCACAAAGCGGTGTTTTCCAAGGGTTCTTTCGTGGTTTTCGACGAGTTTGTTTTCCTAGAAGTTGTGAACAGCAGGAACTTCAATTGAGCAGGCTGCTTTAGGAGATCTGAAGTGTGCTGAATAAGGAACTGATTGAACTTACAGCTTTTGATCCTTGCTCTGTCTTGATCTTATTGGCTGCATACATATTGAAACGACCGGCTAAAGAGGGAGACATACGGTCATAATGGTGAGGGCTAAATTAGACACATATGGACTGCTTCTAGAGGACAATGCATTCGGCGAGACCGAATCCCTGTCTTCCAGTGGCGGTGCGTTTTGTTGTTCTTCCGACTCGAGCTTCAGCAAAGTCTCCAGGGGCAACTACATACCACTGAAGAATATCCTTTGGGTGGAGCCTTCGGATTCAACAACGGACGAGGTAGAGATCACGTATGTGAAGACGACCAATGATGGGGGAGTGACCCCAGCAAAAAGACTGATACAGCTAAAACTGGATGAAATACAAGATGAACGCGAGACTTCCGCTTCGAGTCTGACAAGCGTGTTGATGTCTAAAGCTTATCCAGACTCACAGCCGAAGAAAACGGTGCTGGTGATCATAAACCCGCACAGTGGTCAAGGAAAAGCCAACAAATTGTACCGCTCCAAAGTCGAGCCAATATTGAAGGCGGCGAGATACGAGGTTGAGGTTGTCAAGACTCAGTACTCGGGACACGCGTCCGACGTGGCAGAGAAGCTGGCCATTGAGAAGTACGACGTGATTATTTGCGCTTCAGGAGACGGAATACCGCATGAGGTGATCAACGGACTGAATAAACGTCGGGATAGAGCTGAAGCTTTTAATAAGCTCTTGATCACTCAGACTCCTTCCGGATCGGGTAACGCGATGGCTTTGTCGTGTCTCTCGACACTGGACGCTTCTGTCGCAACGGTGGAGATCATAAAGGGCCAGGTGGTTAGAACGGACCTGATGGCTGTGTGTTCGGAAAACAATCCAGTCAGGTTATCGTTTTTGAGTCAGACGTATGGAATCATCGCAGACGCAGACATTGGAACGGAATGGATGAGAGCAATAGGGCAAATCAGATTCACTCTGGGGGTGGCTCAGCGAGTTTTTGCCAGAACAACGTACCCTTGTTCCATCGCTGTCAAATGCATTACGAGGACAAAAGACGAGCTGGCGGAGTACTACAAGAAAAACGTGGATTCGTCGAATAGATTGACGAAAAACGTCACTGAGGAAGACTTCGAATTAAAGTACTACCATGAAGGTGATCCAATTGACGAACAAAACGGCACCGACAGCGGGTGGGAGTGGTTTGACGAAAAAACGACTCGGGATTTGACTCTCTTCTATGCGGGCAAGATGCCGTACGTTTCGAAGGACACCAATTTCTTCCCTGCAGCACTGCCAAACGACGGCTCGATAGATCTCGTCGTGATGGACGGTAAGACAACATTCTTTGAGACGGTTGCAGCTCTGGTTTCGCTCGACAAGGGCCTTCATGTTTGGAAAGAGAACATTGATCACATCAAAGTGGAATCTTTCAAACTGATACCCAAGGTAGGACAAAACTCCACGTATATCTCTGTCGACGGAGAAAACATTCCCTTTCAGCCCATCCACGTGGAGGTTTTGAAGGGAGTGATGAAAACCATTATGAGCGACGGCTGTTACAAGGAAACAGGGTTCTTGGAAAAGCTCTGACAGGAGAGGGGAGTACCTAACCATAAATTTTCGTTCATAAACGTAGACTATACAAAACAAACTGGCCGCAGTGGTCGAAGCCGTTATTTCTTCTCATTGGTGGTGTCTTCTTCTTCGTCACTGTCGTCAACCAAAAATGTGTCGTCGTTGATTGGCTCTGGCGCAGCACCGGCAAGCGGCTCCCACTTTCCAGTGCTTTTCGGCTCTGTCGTTTTATCGCTGAATTTTGTCTCTGCTTTTTCCGCGACAGGGGCTTCTGGGAGCTCCGACGACTTGGTGGTCTTGATTTTAGGTGTTCCGTAGATGTCCTCGGTAGCGTCGTGTAGTCTGATGCCACTCACCTGTCCCTCAAGAGAATTCGCCGTGGAGCCCCGTTTCTGCGCTCCCGGGCGGGCCTTTCTAGAGTCAACACTAGGAGTCTGGGAGTTTTTTCTGGCCGGGGCTGGCTGATTCTGCCCTCCAAAGGCGCTGAACAGTTGTCCCTGACCTTGAGAGTTGTTCACCTCGGTCTGGATCTTTTTGGCAATGTTACCGAGCCAGCCGCCAACAACGTTTCTTGCCTCGTCTACGTTCTTCACGATGTTATCCACAATGTCCGGCTCGTTGTCATCGTCGCCAGAATCATCGTCCGAGATGGCTGCCCAAGCAGGCTTTCTTTTTGGTTTAGGAGGCACCTGCTTGTTGGGACGCGACACCTTTGCACCAGTAGATTTTCTCTCAAACTCTCTGGCCAATCTCTTGGCCAACGCCTCGTCAGACTCCTCTTGTCTTCTCCTGTCAAACGATTTCCTTGAGGGAAGGCTGGGTCTCACTTCTGGAGTTGGGATCTCGATGCCGGAGGTTGGATCAGACAAAAATAAAAGAGCATTGAATGCCGGATCCAATTGCCCTTGCGATGCAATTAGAGCCATCTTGATGTACTTATCTTCGAGCGAAGGGAACGCGTCTTTCAAATTTTTGACAGCCTGTTCGACTGGGGAAAGGGGTCTTTTTGGCTTTGGAGGAGCGCTCTCAGCGGACTGCTCCTTTTCAGTTGTCTCCGCTTCTCTGGGAGCTTCTTCTTCATTGGCCTTCGTAGATGAGACGTTGGTTTCAGACTTGGTTTCAGAAACAGTTTCTTGAGACTCAACCTCGGCGGGGACTTCTTTTTCGTCAACCATACTGCTAGACTTTTTCAATTGATGAAGCTCGGTTTTCAAGTCAGTTTCTGCTTGGTTAGTAAAACACAATCGCAGGTGTCCGCCCGATCCCCGTGATCAGATATATGAGAAGAGATAAACGTTTGAAAACGCGAGACCGCACCGGTATTATCACAGGGCTCGTAACAAAAAACAATTTTGTCAAGTCGATCGACGCGACGACTGCTATTACTATCACACAGATCTACGAATCAGATAGGACGTTATTGACGATTATGCGCAAAGGAATGGAGTGTGCGCCTGCGAAGCGATATGTTTGAAAAGCAAAGACGGTTTGACGCTCGAAGTCCGACGTCCGGTGCCTTGTGTCAGGAGCCCAGTGCTCAGGGCTCATTGGTCAGAGCATGGTGCTCGATCCCATGACGGCCTCCTAAAATGCGCCAGAGAGGCCGACCGTTGTTTGGAGGACGGCAATTTGTCGATTCCAATTGATTGATGAAATGAAAAGTTATCCAGCACTCTTCTTTCAGTTCCGTTTGGATAAGGGTTTGGTCGAAACGAGCTTCACCAACGGGGCGGAGGTGAGTCGGATCAGGTACACCAACAGATCTCCTAAAACGAACATCAGATACGGGGTTATGATGATCAACGCGATCACGTACTGATGGAACAGGTCAGTAAACAGTTGTGTTAGGAAACGAAGAAGAAACCCTTGCTCAACTTACATTCACATAGATGATTGTGTTTTTCAAATATTGCCCCAGTGTCTGGAAGGCGAGGGAGTCGATCGAGAGCATTTAAAGGTGGTTTCTTTGCGATATCCAGACACCACTCTCGGATAAGACTCTGGGAGTTCCAGAAACGATGGCCCGCTCTTGGTCGTCTTTTTATCGCTTATAAACTCTTTGAGAGGCAAGCCCGCACTTGGCAAATTGCTGTCAAAGGATGCAAAAAACTGACCGCTACAAGAAAATTTTCAATTTTTTCAACCTCAGAACGATATTTTTTAATTTACTGAGCCCAAGATTGACCGAAATACCGTTGTGAAGTAGTCGAAGAAGCAAGCGAAAACATGAGCAGGCTGGAGTTATACTCTCCAGAGGGAATAAGAGTCGACGGCAGAAGATTTAACGAGCTTCGTCGTTTCAAGTGCCAAATCAACACACATCCCAACTCGTCTGACGGGTCGTCCTACATCCAACAGGGAAATTCTAAAGTGATATGTTTGGTGAAGGGGCCCATGGAACACAGTTTGCAATCGTCAGGTGGAACAAAGCTGGACCCAAATGGACCGATTTTAAGCATAAACATCAATTACCCTCCGTTTGCCACGAACGAGCGCAAAAAGAGATCTAGAAACGACAAAAGATTACAAGAGCTAAGTATCATTCTGAAGAGATGTTTCATGAAAACGATCGTGCTCAAGAACTACGCAAGAACTATGATAGATATAAATCTGACGGTGATGGCTTTGGATGGCAGTCTGCTGTCCTGTTTTTGTAACGCCATCACCTTGGCTTTGATCGACGCTGGTATCTCTCTTTATGATTACGTCAGCTCGACGAGCATCGGACTTTACGACCAAGTTCCATTGCTGGATCTCAACACTTTGGAAGAAAACGATTTGAGTTTCATCACAATCGGCGTGGTGGGGAATTCGGACAAGTTGAATTTGATTTTGTGCGAAGACAAACTGCCGCTTGACAGACTCGAAAGACTAATCAGTTTGGGCATCGAAGGCTGTCACCGAGTTAGAGAACTGATGGATGAACAAGTCAGGGCTGTTGGAGCTGATCTCTTGGCCAAAAAACTATAAAAGTACCTAATTTATCGCATTATTTCAGATGAATTTTCCGTAAAAGGTTTCTTCCCTTCTTCTTGATCACGGAGGACGTACGTAGCAGGTCATTCGCCAGATCGGCCGTGGAGTTGGCTGTCGAATGATGGAAGTTGGCGGAGTTTTTGTACGCATTAAGTGCATTGGGACCCAGTTGCGAATCGATGTTTGCGAACGAAACTGAGCCGGACTTGATCGTTTGCTTCAGGTAAGACGTGAGTCCCGTGTCAAAGTCCAGTAAATTCTCCCTTTGTTTTCTGAGGGCTTCCAGCCTTTGCTCCGTAGTGGGAAGCTGCATTATCTTTTTGAGGTCAATTTCAGGTAGAGTTGGGGCTTTGGAAGGAACACGACTGTTCTCAGAATCTGACCGAGCAGCGACCCCGCTCGGTTCCTCAGCCGCGGAATCTACCGTGCGGGTTTTGGCAAGTTCTTTCTGGACTTGAGGCTCTGGAACGACATCCTTTAGAATATCCTCGGGTATCATCGATTTCACACGGTAAGACGGCGCGCGTTTTTCTTCGTAAGGATTCTTGTACACGAAGGAGTTTGTCGAGTCAGTCTTCCTTGTTGGAAGCACCGACTCGTAATTTGAAGAACCAGTCGTGACTCCTATCGGTGCTCTCACAGTATCTTTGGTATTCTGTCGGACGAAGTCGCTTCTGTAATTATGCAAAGCCTCGTCGCCAGACTCGCTCTCTTCACGGTCTTCATCCGAGACACCAGAATCGTCACCGATCACTGCACGTGAGTTGGCATTTCCGTTGTCATCGTTCTGGATGAAAGAGTATTGATCGTCGTTTTGCTGCCAGGAAAATCTATCGATACCTTCGCCTTCTTCATTCGCTTTAGAGGACGTCTCCTCGTCTCCGCTCAGATCCTCGTTTTTGAAACTGGAAACGTCTCGTTTTCCGTCGTCCGAGAAAGAGTCGTCTTTAAAGTTCTCGCCTGCATCACCGATAGATGATCTCCTCGAGTCCTGTGCGATTGATCGGTCATCGTCCATTGATGACTGCCACGTTTCCTCGGCTACGTTGTCTTCTGCCTCTCTTGACGACACTTCAAGCGATGCCGGCTCCGTAACTTCACCGGCGTTCGATGGAGAAGCTGCTGGAAATTCTATTTCTTCTTTCTCGTTGTCATTGTAGTCGTCGTCGTCGTCATCATCGCTCTCCGGTCTCCAGGAACTGTACTCGTTGTCGTTTGAGGACTGCTCAAACTCTCCGACCGGCTCTTCCAAGCCGCCAGGAACCCACCCTTCGAGGAAACTAGCTCTGTAATCTTCTGGGGGCTTCTGGTAGCTCGGGGCAATGCCAGAACTCGTTGGTCGCGATACAGCAGTGGTTATATCACCTTCAACTAGATTCTGTGTCTTCTCGGGATCTGCAATCTGCTCAATCGGTTGGTCTTCCAGGAGTGAAACATCTGTCACTTCTATACTGGGGCTTTCCCACGAATGTCCGCCTTCTTTCTTGCGATACTGGAGCCCGCTGGCAAACTCGTCTATGGACTTAGAGATATCGTCTATCGAGCTGGTGGCGGAGTGTTTTGAAGTTCTTGAGGGTCTGTTGGCAATAGGGCTGGCGTCTGCACTTAGATTTCCACTTTTCAGCGACAGTCTATCGATCTGGTTACTAACACTATGCTGGCTCTCAACCTCGCCCATACCTTTGCTGCCGATTTTGGGCTTCAAATAATTCAGATCCTCCGTTTCGCTTTCTCTAATACTAGCGTTTGAACTTCCTTGACTTCCAACCGAAAGAGGTCTTGTGGTTTCATCCTCTTGTATAACGTTCATTTTCCTAATGTTTTCGTCGTTGTGGTCATCTTCGTCTTCCGAAGATGAGTACCCTCCGGAATAGTACGTGTATCGGGCTTTCGTGGACATAATCAATGACGCTGATTGGACTCAAAGCTCAACACGTACGCTTAAAATTTCGTACCCCGATCACTTGCCAAAGTCTTTGCTGATGTTTGTTTTGCCCTGACAGCTTTGAGTCAACGCCCTTTTTCATTCGAAAGAACCAACGTCCCCTTGCTTCTGTTTTTTTGTAAAAGTTTATGTTTTTCTTTCAAAAGACACTGGGGCACAGCCTTTTGACCCAAGCGAGACATGACAGACAAAGAGCGGGATCGTTTGCACGTGACACCAATCACACTCTCAAGATGAGAATTTTCAGATGAGCACGACTGCCGACACGCTTTCAGCTGAAAATTTTACGCTGTACTTCTTTGACTCTTTAGAAAACCCCTTCTAAACATCCGTTAGCGCTTTTGTATCCACCAAAGCTGTAGCTTCGTGCGCAAGAAAAACCCTTTCATCAGCGGATGAATGAGCTGTTCTTTTGTATGTTGTTGGCTGCTTGTTGAAAGTTCTGGGGCATTACATGATGATCTACTTTCATACCTTATCTACATTACCTGAATCCTAATGATAGAGAAACAGAAAGCTTTTCTGACTAATGTCATGCGGGCACTTCTTCAGCAGTTGGATCCGCCATACACCGCATCGATTATTTATAGACACATTAAACTATTCCTCTCCTGCAGGAATCTCATCCTTCAAAACCTGCACCAACTTCACACGAATCTCGGTGAACTCATCCCCACGGAGTACATCACTGGAAAACGCCACCTCGCAGTCCAATTGTACCATTTCAAGAGCCCCCCGTAGCACTCCACATAGTATATTGGAGTACCAAAGTTCCTTGAAAGCCTTGCCGTCGTCAGGAAGTTCCACGAAATCCGCCAGCGGGTTTTCGTTAAGTATCAGTCCAAATGTGTTCATGTCGGGTGACCAATTCGAAATGGTGGGGGTTATGTTGAGAAATATTTTGAACCCAACTTTCGAAACAATCTCTGCTGTTTCCTTAAAATTGGCACACCTAGCCAGCTGAGTCTTTTGCAAAAACTCGTCTATTATTCTCACACCAATGTTGTAGCCCATCTTGAATGTCTGGCTGTTAACTTCTTCGTAGTTTTTGTTGAAGTCCCTACACAGTTGGGATACTATGGATCCATATGTCATTGTGAACAACTCAGAGTTGATCTTCTCCACTTTGTTCTTCCAAATATCATCTCCCAGCTGTTTTATTTGTTTCGACATATTTGTTCAGATCTAGCTGTCCACACCGAATGGCCGTCTCAATTAAAGCTGCTACAATAGCTGGCTTTATACTCAGTAGTGTATATTTTAGCTTCATCATCCAAACAGGCAAAAAGCATACCTTATTCCTCTACATCCGTACACCACTTTAAATGTAACAGCAACTATTGAACTACGGCTTATTGATTATCGATATTCGCCCGTGTAGCGTAATGGTTAACGCGTTTGACTTCTAATCAAAAGATTCTGGGTTCGACTCCCAGCATGGGTGCATTGATTTGTTTTTTTGCTCGCTGCATGAATTCGAGCAAAGCCAACATTTTAACTTTTCCCATCTTCCATACACCCCTTCTACTTAGACCTAAGTCCTGCGCAGGTTATAATGGACACAGATTGCATGGTACGGCTCAATCAAATCTAAAGAAAATTAATTAAGGAAACGGCAACATTATATGAACTTATACTCTAATAACATCTAATCAACTTCCTCGACAGTTGGACCTTGAGTCTCCTCGGTGGATGGAGCACCGGCACCTGGGAAGCCCCCTGGAGCAGCACCTGGAGCACCGCCCTCAGCGTACAACTCCTTCAAGACATCGTTACCAACGGTCTCAAGCTCCTTCTTCTTCTCGTCGAACTCCTCAGCAGTGGCGGTCTGGTTCTCGTCCAACCAAGCGATGGTCTCGTCGCAAGCCTTAAGGAGAGCCTCTCTCTTGGAGGCCTCAACCTTCTCTTCGAATTGCTTTTCACCAGCAGTGGACTTCAAAGAGTAAGCGTAAGACTCAAGACCGTTCTTTGCAGCAACTCTCTTGGTCTCCTTCTCGTCCTCGTCCTTGAACTTCTCGGCCTCGGCGACCATCTTCTCGATCTCCTCCTTGGACAATCTACCCTTGTCGTTGGTGATGGTGATCTTTTGAGTCTTACCGGTACCCTTTTCAAGAGCAGAAACGTTCAAGATTCCGTTAGCGTCGATGTCGAAAGTGACCTCAACTTGAGGAACACCTCTTGGAGCTGGTGGAATGCCGGACAATTCGAACTTACCGAGCAAGTTGTTGTCCTTAGTTCTGGCTCTCTCACCCTCAAAGACTTGAATCAAGACACCTGGTTGGTTATCGGAGTAAGTGGAGAAAGTCTCAGACTTCTTGGTTGGGATAGTAGTGTTTCTTGGGATCAACTTGGTCATGACACCACCAGCGGTCTCAATACCAAGGGACAGTGGAGCAACATCCAACAAGAGCAAGTCTTGGGTCTTGGAAGAAGTGTCACCGGACAAGATAGCGGCTTGGACGGCAGCACCGTAGGCAACAGCCTCATCTGGGTTGATAGATCTGTTTGGCTCCTTACCGTTGAAGAAGTCGGAAACCAACTTTTGAACCTTTGGAATTCTGGTGGAACCACCAACCAAGACGATCTCGTCGACTTGGGACTTGTCCAACTTAGCGTCCTTCAACACCTTCTCGACAGGGTCGACGGTGGATCTGAACAAGTCTTGACACAGCTCCTCGAATCTGGCTCTGGTGATCGAGGTGTAGAAATCAATACCTTCGTACAAAGAGTCAATCTCCAGGGAGGTTTGAGCGGAAGAAGACAAGGTTCTCTTGGCTCTCTCACAGGCGGTTCTCAATCTTCTGAGAGCTCTTTGGTTTCCGGAAAGATCCTTCTTGTTCTTTCTCTTGAACTCGTTGATGAAGTGAGTCACGAGTCTGTTGTCGAAATCCTCACCACCCAAGTGAGTGTCACCAGCAGTGGCCTTGACCTCGAAGATACCGTCTTCGATGGACAAAAGGGAGACATCGAAAGTTCCTCCACCCAAGTCAAAGATCAAGACGTTGTGCTCACCAGCGTCCTTCTTGTCAAGACCGTAAGCGATAGCGGCAGCAGTTGGCTCGTTAATGATTCTCATAACGTTCAAACCAGCAATCAAACCAGCATCCTTGGTGGCCTGTCTCTGCGAGTCGTTGAAGTAAGCTGGAACAGTGATGACGGCATCGTTGACAGCGGTTCCAAGGAAGGATTCAGCAGTCTCCTTCATCTTGGTCAAGATCATCGAAGAAACTTCTTCTGGAGTGAAAACCTTGGTCTCGCCCTTGAACTCAACTTGGATTTGTGGCTTACCAGCCTTGTCCACAACCTTGAATGGGAAGTGCTTGACATCACCTTGAACTTCAGCGTCGTCAAACTTTCTACCAATCAATCTCTTGGCATCGAAGACAGTGTTGGCTGGGTTCATAGCAGCTTGGTTCTTAGCGGCATCACCGATCAATCTCTCGGTGTCTGTGAAAGCAACGAACGAAGGCGTAGTTCTGTTACCTTGGTCATTTGCAATGATCTCAACTCTGTCGTTGGCAAAGTGCGCAACACACGAGTACGTAGTACCCAAATCAATACCCACAGCTTTAGACATTTTCTATGATTATTTCTATTATGGTATAATTTATAGTCTAGTCTATAAGAATGGACAGAAAGAAGAAGAATGAGCTTAATCGAGGTAAAGTCTGACTTATATTCGCAGTTCCCCTTTTTCCACCGGCTCCTCAGATTCTTCCGTTCGACGATTTTTTTCAGCACTCGCACGTCTTTGGCTAACCTTTTTTTTTCTAGAAGCTTCGATCTCAGATCCCAATGATGATGTCAGCAGACGAGCCGGAGCTGACGCCCCTCTCCAAAAGCGGCAGAGGCGAGCCATTAGTTGCTCGCTGGAATTCTGAACCTTAGCAGGTAGGCTATCTGAAAGACATGCCTAGGCCGGCGAAGTCACGTGGTCGCGTCACTGTCTCCGACTTTCTCACAAATTGGTTAGAACCCGCTCTCAAAGACCACTATCCGTTGCAGCGTCGCTACTCCGACTGTGATCGGGTGCTGAAAGTTCTCCGACTGTTCAACTCGTCCCGCCGGTCCTCGTCGCTCGCACTATGCGTCTGCGACAGCAATTGGAAGACGCTGGCTGTGTTGTCTGAGCAGGCGGTCTCCGAGTTCGAACGACTCGAGCGAGAGCGGGTCTCGTCAAGCTTGGTCAACTCCGAAATTCTAGTCCGTTCGTTCAAAATTTTATTCCTCACTGACGACCACGTCCAAATGGCTTTTGACAACCTCGAGCTGGCCCCGCACAATTTGAAAAGCCATCTGTCTCGATACGCTGTACTCCACGTAGAGAGCTTCAGCATGTTTAACAGAGACCGAACTCATCTTAGTAACCCAGACATAGTGCCCTGGTTATACAGCTCGAATGTATATAGGGACAGATTCTTCGCCCAGGTCCGAGCACAGTCGGAATCACAAGACGAATGGGACCAAATATGGGACTTGGTTCACAACAAAACCCATCCCGACAGCCCCAAAACCCCCGACCTTGATCCGTTCCCAATCTTTTGAACTGGGAACTTAAATTGTCCATTCCGCGAAATTTATGGCCCAAAGTACCTGTGTAGCGTAATGGTTAACGCGTCTGATTCCTAATCAGAAGATTCCGGGTTCGAATCCCGGCATGGGAGCTACTTCGTGGCCTACTTTATTTTTGAAGCCAACAACTGCCTGTGACCTATTCACCTGGGGCTACGCTGCAATGCAGTTCGTCGCTGAGATACTGGGTGTGAGTCCTAAAGGAATACCGGGGAGCAGACAGCTGACCAGTTTGATATAATCTCTTACGTAAGAGAATTATGATCATATCAGGTTTTTTTTAATAAATAATTTTTCTGGAAGCTCAAAAGCCTCATAAGTGAATCTTTGGAGACACAGTGACTCCACATTTACGATTGGACGATTTTACGGAATTTGGTTGATAAGCCATCGGTAAACAACGTTAAGGACTACAAAGCGCCACAAGGCTATATTAACAGGCTATCGAACCAAGAGAACCCGAGTTGAGACCAAGAACACAGCCAAAAAGTCAGCTGGAATCATTTTATCGCCACTAGACCGTAATTCGAAAACAGGGATTGAAAAATGTCGACGCCAGCCAGAAGGAGACTAATGCGAGATTTCAAACGAATCCAGCAAGACTCTGCGGGAGGGATTTCTGCTTCTCCATTGGCAGATAACGTTATGATTTGGAACGGAATCATTATAGGTCCGCAGGATACGCCGTTTGAGGACGGGACATTTAGATTGAAGCTAATTTTTGACGAGCAGTATCCAAACAAACCTCCAATAGTGAAATTCACCTCCGAGATGTTTCATCCGAACGTTTATGGATCCGGGGAGCTTTGTATCGACATTTTACAGAACAGATGGTCCCCGACATACGATGTTGCCTCGATTTTGACCTCGATCCAGTCACTTTTGAACGATCCGAATATTGGCTCTCCGGCCAATGTGGAAGCTGCTAATTTGTACAAGGACCACCGGAGCCAGTACATCAAGAGAGTGAGACAGACTGTCGAGAAGAGCTGGACCGAGGATATGTTGGATGTGGGGGAGGACGACGAGGATGAGGACGAGGATGAGGATGAAGAGGACGAGGACGAGACTGGAAACTAGGAGAATCCGACGCGATGCTCGACTTTTTTGCTTTCTAACTATGTGCATAACTCGGGATTTGGTATTTTTATGTCTCTTCCCATTGACAGTGAGGATATTCTAGGGGAGAGAATAACGTTATATACCAACAATCCATTCATTTCAACCATAGATAGTACCATTTTCTTGATTCTTGATGGACAGGTTCTTGCACGTTGGTAATCGTTTCGGCCAGTTTTCTGCTCATATCTTCGATCGAGAGAGCTTCCTGTGTCACGTCATGCCACTCGTAATCAGGGACGTTTCCGGTAACGTTAACTCTGCGGTCTTTTTTGAAGTTGAGGACAGTAAGGAGGATCAGAAGGGCCAGGATGAATCGGTTGTAAGGGTTCATTCTTCGGTCTTTTTGGTACTGTTCGATACGTTTTGCGCCGAAAGAACGAGGGTCCATATCTGGGAGTTTGTGGACAGGCGTAGAGCTCACGGGCTTTAGGGTTGAGAGGATGGACGGAACTTTGAAAGGGAGATCCAGAGGGGGCGGAGACAAAGACGAAGAGGTCTCCAACGACCGTTGCTCGTTCACGATTTGCTCCGACTTGGCCTTGGATATGAACTCGTTCAGCTTATTTGTGACCTCCGGCGGATTTGACTTGATGGGCGTGGGGGTTTCTGGGGTGCTCTTGGCGGTGGAGTCCTGGGGAGAGTAGTAGTCATAAAGATTAGGGAAGCCCTCTCTAGGGCCGTAGGACCCGTAACAGAGCCAGTAGTTGAATCTTTTCATGTCCTTGTTGATTCCTGTCCATTTCTTTTTGAATTTCTCTTCCATTTCCTCGATCATGTATTGCTGTTTCGGAAACGACAGCGTCTGGAACAAAAGGGGGTTTTGATAGATTGGCTTGGGGTCAAAATTAGTGAGATCCAGGTCGTCATCATCGGACCCTCCTCCGGGCGAGAAGATCGAGAAAATGTCTTTGAGCGAGGCCTTCGCCAGCTTGTTGCGCTCTTTGCGCAGGTCCTGCTCTTTTTTGAACTTTTCGTTCAAAAGCTGTGCGCTCGGCTTGACGTTAAAATTTCTAGGAGGAGCCTGTGAGTGCTTGGGCACCGCTTTTTCGGAGTACCAGCAACGCCCATTGAGAACTGGAGACCGCAGAGCAAGCTTTGCTTGGTTGATGAGCATCGTGACCTATCCGTATCTCTCCAAAACCAGCGGTGTTTTTCTATCTAACCTGCTGTACGGGACGAGTATTTTACCACGCAGTCGAGATTTTTTTTTCTCCAGATGAAAAAATAAAATTATCAACATCTACTAAACTACTCCGTCGTCTAAAGAATACCTCACTCGATAGTTGACGTACCCAAAATGGCCGAGGAATCTACTGCAACATCGTCCACGTCGACCTTTCTGTCGGACATTACAAACTCACCCGTTGTGGTGAAACTCACAAACGGATTGGAGTACCAGGGAATCCTGTCCTCCATCGATGGATACATGAACGTTGTGTTGCAAAACAGCAAAGAAATCGTGGATAACAGCGAGACCAAAAGCTACACTGAAGTGTTTCTCAGAGGTAACAACGTGTTGTACATCTCTCAAGACTAACCGCCTGCCGGATGCCTACCCGATGCGAATCCGAGGCTAGCCCGACGCTGAAACTTCATAAAATTACACGAGTTTATATTACTATGTATTAATTCTATCGATTAATCCTCAGCCTCAGCACTCTTCTGCTCGTTTTCCTGTAGCGGCTCAATTTCGTTCTCGTTCCCGTTTTCGTTCCCGTCCTCAGTCGACTTCTTGTGTCTTCTGCGTCTTCTTTTCTTCTCTGCTCCCTCCTCGTTCTTTGGCTTCTCATTATCCCCTGCCTTCTCCTCTGGCGAGACCTTCTTCTTCTTGGCACTCAGGGGGTTGGGTCCTTTCGGACCCTTTCTTTTCTTTTTGGGAGGCTCTTCTCCAGACTTGGTCTCTTCCTCGTCCTCTGGCTTGCCCGCAATACCCGCAAACTTCGGGTCGTTCAAACCGCCGGTCAGCTTCCGAGCCTCCACGTGCTCCACCACCTGAGCAGAAGCAGGAGAAAGCGGCTCCATGATCATCACCGACCGGTTCATATATATCAACGGGACTCCAGGAACACGGCGAAGACTCTTTCTGAGCTTCTCGTCCTGTGTCACCACCAAATATCTGTGCTTGTTGTGTCCAGCCACATTGACGATCGAGTCAATGCACTCACGGGCCGACAGCGTCTCGCGGTGGTTACAACGACGCTTCTCCATCATTTTGGCAATCTCCACCGCAGGCTGATTTTTCGATTCATACAGCTGATTAATGCAACACTGCGTGATCATCAACTTCGGCTCCATCTGGATGGTCCGTGTGATCCCCTTGATCACGTCAAACTTCGTTTTTTCGGCGTGCAAAATCATTTCTGCGTCCACCAGACACTGGATCGGAGTCTTGAACTTGAATGTGGAAGCATACACATGCATCTGCTTCCTGTATGATTTGGCCCTTTTTTGCTTCATTCTGGATGGTCTTTTCCCTCAAATACCAACAGAATGTCCTCCCAAAGCTGATAACTGCCGTTGTCACGATCTTAAACGTCCTCGAACACCAAAAACACACCCCCAGGCAACTTTCCTTTGTCCTTGACTAGCAAAAAAATCAGCTTAAAATTTTTTTGGAAAATCGAGAGAAAAATAATTTTTTCTAAAGCTGCTGCGCGGAATAAATAGTTTGAAACAGCCGTTTTTCTGCTTGCTCCCTTTTCTACGTCTTCTTCTAGCGGTAAATTATCCATTGGGATCGCATTGACTCTTTCAAACATCACAAAAATGTCGTCCTCATCGTCACCAGAGACTCCCGTCAACGGATCCGTTCCACCGCGCTCTAAACCATTCAAAGAGCAAGTTTTGGAGGCAGTCAGTAACATGCAGTTCGCCTGGTTTGCAGGCCATGTCTTGACCCTGACCGCCAGCACAGTTTACTTCCTCACTTACAGAGCCGGTACCGGAGTTGTTCACAGATGGGCGTACAAGTTGATTTATATCGGGATTCTCGAGTCGTTCGGCATAATTCTCCAACAATCGATCAAAAGCAACGTCCTTAAAGTCAGCGATACGAAAGCGCTTTTGGCTGATGATAACGTCCAATATTTTTTGATCGCTTCGGCATTGTTGCTGATTTTGCCAGTTATCTCACTGTCGCTGTTTCCATTCATTCTGTTTTCGTTTTTCCACTCGTTGACCTACTTCCGGTCTACGTTGCTGCCTTTGCTCTCCTTGAAGAACGGGCCACAGTTGTCCAACAGACTCGGCTCTTTTATCAAAAACTACAACGACATCTCAATGTACTACGCCGCAAACTTCGAGATCGCTACTTTCGGCTACATTGTTTTCAAGGCTCTGCTGTGGTCCAGGGGATTCTGGCTCGGCCTCGTTTTTTACGGGATTTTCATCAAGTTGAGATACGAAAAGTCTATTTTCACCAGAACTTGTTTCAAAAAGCTTGAGGTCCGCTTGGACGGAGCTTTCTCCCACGGTTCAGTTCCGCCTGCTGCGAAGAAATCCTGGATTGACTTCAAGTCTGGGCTCAAAAAGTACTCCAACCAGTTCAGACTGATTGGTGTCTCAGCAGCACAGGAGCCTGTTCAAAAAACTCAATAAACTTACCGATAACGAAGTTGGGAACTTTGTACAAACCTTTTTATCACCGTTCGTTGCTTTATTATTAGTGAAGATGGAGCGATTTTTCACTTTTTCTTCTTCAGTCTGTTTTCATACTCTATCCACGTCGGCTTGATACCGTACCTCGTGGTCAGCAAGTCCCGGACAATTTTGTTGTGCGATCCCTGAACTGTGAGCTCCATCAGCTTCGGGTTTTGAATGTTTTTGGCCAAGGTTGACGAACCGGAACATTTGACCCGCAAAACACTGCCCAGTTCTTCAGGATCGATCAAGTATTGTTCGGCCCCTATGACCCGTGTCACGTTCTTGCGTCCGATTTTAGTCTCCTCGATTATCTTGATCATTGGCAAATTACCTTTAATCGGCTTCACCTTAGGACTGTCTTCGAGTGACCGCAGAATCTTGTAGTACTGCGTGAAACTTAGTTTGAGAACAGCGTCCTGCACCTTAGATCTCTCAATTTTAGGCTGTTTCTGTCTCAACATAGACTGCATCGCCGGGTCGGCCAAGATGAACTTTGGATTCGACTCATCAACCAACTGTTTCTGCTGAATGTAGTCGGATATCATCCTCTTCATCTCCGCCAAAGTGTAGTAGTCGTTCATGCTGATTTTGAATGCGTCGAAGAACTCAGAAGCTGACGAATGGGCCTTGTAGAGATACTGAACCACCAGACTCTCCGTCTTGTCTTCCTTTTTCGCCGTCTTGACGCCCGTACTCTTCCTGATCTTGTACGGCTCGAAACGCGCAACCAGCTCGTGCGATTGGTCCGCGAGTCCAACCACGCTCACGTCGTCTCCTTTCCCTTTCAGCTTCACCAGCCCCTCCTTCTCCATCGCCTTGAGAAACTTGGCGGTCTTTTTCCAAGACGTCTTCTTGATGTTCACCAGATTCGAGTCCACCGAGGGAAGGTTCTTCAGAACGTGGTCGGACATGAACAAGGAGGACCCCACCGGAACTTCGATTTTGTCCATCTTGAGCGAGTACAGCAACGACCGCAGGAAGAAATCATCAATGTCTTCAATTTTGAGCCTGTACACTTCGTCTGCTAATTCCTCGTCTTGGGTCAGCTCCTCAGCCGGAGCGGTCTCGGTCTGGTTCTCGGGCGCAGGAGGCTCCGCAGTCTCCTCCACCTCAGGGAGAATCAGGTCCAAGCAGATTTCCTCGTTTGCCGGGATCTCGGCTCCACGAACCATCTTGCTCACAAAATCGTCAAAAACATGCAAAACATCTACGGCAATACCGTGCATACCATGAACCTCAGTCAGCTTGAACATGTCGGTGTTGCAGTATCCCACGGCAACCGCCACTTTCGGGCTCTTGTAGTCTGCAACCGCCACAATCCGTCCCTTTTGCAGTCTGTTGTCGAAGGGCGGAATCGTACCGGGAACCATGAGGTTGGACCCGTTGATCAGCTTCTCAACCACGTACTCGTGGGTGTATATTATTGGGAGCACAAAGGGACATTTCCACAGGGTGAACACCGTTGGAATTAAAGAGGAATCCCTTGTCTTGAACCAAATGGGGACACCAGAGACATCTGTGTAAATAGTGCCCTGATGACCCAAGATCGACTTAAAAGTAGCATGTTTGATCTCACCAGGGAGAATTTTGCTTGAAATTTCAGCAGTTAGTCTAGACTCCGGTACGCTGTACTCCGCACATATGGAACTCAGCAGCTTCCTTCTCTCTGACGACTTGACGTTGGATAGAGGTTTCAGGCCCGGATCCTTCTTGAACATGGCGATTGTGTCTTGAAGAAACGGTTGGCAAGCAGTCTAGTCAGTTTAGATTCGAGGAAATTTTTTTGAATATTTTTTTGAATTATTTTTCATTACTGTATTCGTGCAATTTCATACTTAATAGATATACAACTGTTGGTTTGAAGGCTACAGAGTGCCCGAAAACACGTTTCCCATATCAATCATGTCGTCGAGAGCTCTCTGGTCGACACCACGGAACTCATTACCGAAAAGAAGCCGAAACTCCCCTTTTTTTATGCGGTGATAGACAAGTCCACAGATCTCGAATATCTTGAGAGAGGGGATCAACGCGAGAGAGTGTCCCAGCTGTTTGCTGATTAAATGGTCGAATAAATATCCGTTCGGATGCATGTTGGATTTGTAGAACCGCATGTGTTTCTTGAAACTCTGGTAGAACTTGTGGTACTCAAACTCGTCCTGAACATGGTCCAACTCGTGTCCGCTGATCATGAGCGTGGAGACACGAACCGATTCGTGTGTGATCTCCTCTGAGTGGACCTTCAACCGCTCCGTGCCGGCAATCTTGGAGCAAACGGAACATCCACAGCTGTCGATATAGTTGAGGTGGGGGAAGAGCAGCTGGACGTCATCCAGGGTGGGAAGTAAGTTACCAATGATGTTTTCAGACGGGTGGTCTATGTTGATGCGGATGTCCCGCAAGGTCTGTGTGTTGTTGGAGATCGGCGTTCCGAGAATCATCAGCAAGTTCGACAAGTCGAGGCCCGAAATTTTCAGGTTCAGGCTCAATCTAGTCAGGCCTTTGAACGACTCTGTCAACTTCAGCAGCATCATGGATCTTAAGTGGTTTTTCTCGTGGTCGGGTTTGGTCAGTTTGTAGTTGATGGACAGATCGCGGATGTTGGAGCCTTTGGCCCGAACGATCGAGCTCAGACTCTGCGTCGAGCTGATCAAGTTCAAAACTTCACCGTCGTCCTCTATGAACAGCTCCAGCATGGTGAGATGTTCAAAGCAGACGTGTTTTCCAATGAGACTAACAATGACTGGAGTGGAATGATTGGTCAGGGGAATCGACAATTTGCTCAGGTTACCCATCATTAGGCCCATTTTTCTGAGGATAGCGAGGAACCCAACCAGTCTTCGGTAAACTCGTTCGTGCGACTCGGTCTCATCCACGTTGAAGTGCAGCTCGTCGAGACCTCGGATCGCGTGCGGATTCATGGTCAAAAGCTTGAAAATGATCATGTCTTCGTTGTGCGCCAGCTTCCCTCCAAAGTGCAGCGACTTGATACGGCTGAAGTTGATGAAGTTGATGAAACCTCGGGAGTTCTCGGCCTCGAGACAGAAATTCATGTCCACGAAAAGGGTTTTCAAGTTAGGAGCCTCTTCCAGTGTCAGCGGACGCACTCGGAAGACTGTGGGAAACTGGAAAACGCTCAGATTTTTGAAAACAACAGCTTTCGATCGCCAGGATACCAGGTCGAAGTTAGCATTCTCTGCGACGTCTTCCAGAAACAGCTCTTTCACCAGGTCGGAGTATTTGAACCCTAGCAGACTTTCTGACTGGATCGTTTGGAAGAACTGGATAATGTTGGACGCGTATATGGGAATGTAGTGGTCATTAATGAGCTCGATGTTTTCGTAGTTTTTCTTTACCAGATTGCTTCTGTCGAATGGTAGGTATACAATGGTTGAGTAGATGTGAGGAATGACCGTGTGGAACATCAACTTGGACGTGTAAGCCAAATTGAGCTTGTCCTGGATGTCCAGACGATTGACAATTTCCGTGTGCACATTGTACGGCAGACCGGTCAATTCCATCTTTCGACACCCTAAATCAACAGACTCGAGTTGCCACGGGTTTTCGATTGGGCCAACCGGGGTTGTTGGGTGATGTCAGATGATTGCAAAGTAAATAAAGAGTTTGGCGGCTGATTGGGCGATTTCTGTGCACATTTGAAACTGAGGCAGGAGACAGATGTCGTACGTGCAAAACCACCGTTTTAGAGAGAAGCGTTTCAAACAGCTTATCTCTGTGACGAGTTCAACGCGGACAGATCACAGTCGATAGATGGTGGGTTCCGCTGGAAAATCGGTGAGCTCACTAGCGCCAGTCAGATGATATCCAACGCGTCCGCAAACACCCTTCTTGAGTGAATTCTACGGCCCTTTCGCTGCTCCTTGCTGTTTTTCTCTTGCAATCAGGAATTAACTGTTTCCCATCAGTTTATTTTGTAAATTTTTTTTTCCAGCCAGTCGCGATATCTATGAAATTTTCACTCACCCAAATCAATTAGACCGATTCCACTACTCAATTATGTACAAAGATGGAGCATAGTTTCAGCTGATCAGCTCTTTCGTGGAAGGAATACGTTCGAAACCCATCACCTTCCCAACTTCGATTGCCTGCTTCTCGTACAAAGCCTCTATGTCCTCGACTGCGCTACCCTTCACCCAGGTCGAAACCGCCTGGATCAGCTTGCGCACACGGAAGTTGATGTATAGAACAATCCGGAACAGGTTGTAGACCAAAAACCTTTTGACTTTGGCACCGAACGGCCCCTGGTCAAGACCAGAGAGCCGAAGCACTTTCGAGGCCTCCGCAGCCAATATGTCGACTCTGTTGCACGGAGAACCAAAGTTGCGGTTCAGCCCTTGTACAATCTGCATGCTCCTCATGATGAAGGTCAGACTCATCGGAAACTTGTCCGTGTTCTGGAAAAACGCCTTCATTTTTTCCCTCAGAATGACCTGTCGTTCAAAGTAGGTTTTCTTGTTCAACGCACGGATGTGGTCCTTCAAGGCCTGGTTTTTTCCAGGGCTCATTGTCGCTAGTCCAACCAGAATGTCGTCGGCAGAAATCCCCCATTCCAACAAAACACCACGAGCTTTTTGAGTATCCATTTCAAAAGTGTACTTCCAAAACTCTGCGTACTCTTTTCTGAATTTGTCGCCCAGGTGTTCGTACAATCCATGGTCCAGGATCACCAACTGTTGCTCTCTGTTTGGAAGCGTTCTCACCATCAGATTACCGGGATGGAGGTCACAATGAACAAGACCCCACGTGAAGACCTGTCTAGAATAGACTTTGATAATGGTTTCCATCAGTTTGCGGATGTCGTATCCTTTCTCTTGCAGACCCATGTACTCACCGACTGAGTCGGCATCGATCCACTCGGCGGTGAGAACTCTCTGGGTGGAAAGCTCGGGGTACGTTTTTGGAATGTAAACTTTGCCTCTAAACTCCGAGTCTCCTTCTATCAAACGCGAAATGAAATTCCCATTAGCCAGCTCTATCTCGAAATTGGTCTCTTCACGCATTTTCTTGCAGATGTAATCAACAGTGGCAGCTAGGGGCATTTCAAAAACATACTCGTAAACCCTCATCACAAATTTGTATGTTGCGAGATCTGCTCGCGTCTGCTTGGTGACCGAATCGTGCTGAATTTTGATTGCAACCTCCTGTCCATTTCTCAGACGGGCCTTGTGAACTTGAGCCACAGACGCACTCGCCACAGGCTTCTCGTCAATATGTTCAAAGATCTCCGCTTTATAGTTTTCCCCCAGTTCTCTTTTCAAAATGGAATCGCAGACGTCCCAAGGGTCTTCGGGCGCCTTGTCAAAGAGCTTGGTGAACTTGATCTGATACTGTCTGGGAAACATTATCCCCTGAATAGCGATCATCTGACCTATCTTGATGTAAAGTCCTTTGTTCGTCACAAGAAGGTTGTACAACCTTTCCGCGTTTCTCTCGTGTAATGCTTCAATATCGTAGCTTTCGTTGAAATTCATTTTGTAATCTATCGAGATCAGCAGCAGCGTGGACAAAGACCGCACGGTTCTGTTGGCGATTTCAGACCCAAAAGCAGTGTCGTACAAATAACCAACAGACCCGATTCCGGCCACAGCCAGGAGAGATGTCCTCAGTTTTGATCTGGGTCTCCTTTCGCCCTTGCTGCGCTGCTCTGAGTACCGTCTGCATGGATCAAGAGGTCCCATACGTGGTTGCCTCACGACGATGTGCCCCGACCGCGAAACGGCCGCTCCTCCCCAGACGGTCCTGCCGTAGACCAAAAACTTCCTATTGAAAAGCATCGTCTCTATGATCAGCTTTCATAAGCTCTGTTGCTTCCTTAAAGATGAGAGAGAAGATCCTTTTATTTTTTGTATATGGCCTCCACAGAATTTTTGCGCTCGTAAGCCGCACTAACCCCGGGCTTCGATTTTCAAGCCCTTCAGAGCCCTTCACTGAAAGTAGGGACCGCTGTGACGCAAAAGTGAGGCCGATAACCGACGACAGGGACAGCGCTGTCGAGTCGAGTCCAGACAACAGTTTCCACCACACACAAATAGATCGATGAGGTTTTGAGAGCTAGAGGTCGGGTAAAAAAGAACACGTCCAGCGGCAGGATACCTGGAGAAGAGTACGGAGTCAATCAAGCAGCTCCATCCGCTACGAAGCTAGAAGAGCTGGTAATTGATGTAGCTGAACAAGCGCCGTAGGAGCGAACAGCTAGGTATACTCCCGTCAAAGAAATGTAACTTTTTCATCCTTGAACAGTATCTGAGGAAGTCTCGTTTTAAATTGCAAAAAGTATCCTTGTTTTTTTCCCATCGTATTTTTCTTCCTTGTTTTTCTTTCCTGGTTTTCGATATGCGTTTTCTTCCCAAATGTTTCCCTTTTTTCCAGTATGAACAACGTTGAACAATACCATTAGCCGGCCGCGTTCGAACTCTCCTCCACTCAGTCCATATCACGTCTACGTTGCCTTTCCTTCCGTCTCCCGACATTCGTGCATTTGCCCTCTTTACGCTCATGGATGGCAAAACTGGGGCCACATATGGATGAGCCAATCGATTACGGAATCAATCACTAGAGATTGCATAATCTGGCAGAAATGTGCTAAGTTTTTCCACCATCAAGAAAAAGAAATTTATTAGGGGAATCTGAAAATTTTCAAGTGAGATTTATTATTTCAGATTACGGATAAGAAGGACCAAGAGAGATAACTGAAGGGATTGATCGAGAACCAGAGCGTGTCAATTTTGAGCCAGCGTTACCTAGTTTTGACAGACATCTTTTAGGCCGAAGCATTCAAGAAATCGGAGCAAAAGATCTCAAGTCGCACGCAAATTGAACCAAAAGAGGGCTACTTTATCCCCATCATACGAGTGAATGCACCCGCAAAGTTTGGTGCAATTGAGGAGAACATGGCGAAGAGTCCAAAGAAACAGTCCGGTTCGGGAAAAAGAGTATCGCATTTGCAAAGCAACAAAATAATAGTAAAGCCGGTATCTGGGAAAGAATCCAAGACTATCAACAAGCGCATGATCTCAAACACAAACATTAAGCCCGCACGCCGATTTAGCATTATCTCCGAGTCAGAGGCTTCGGAGGACGACTCAAGCGATGACTCAAGTGACGATAGCGATAGCTCAGATGAAGCACCGGAGGTGGTTGAGTACACTCAGAACCAGATGCTTCTAGACGCGGCCCGCAGGCAGATGGACACAATCATTTCCAGTAGTTCTGAAAGTGACTCTGGGAGCGAAGACAGCAGCGACAGCGATACTTCGTCTTCCGACGACGAGCATGTGGACTTTGTCCAATTAACCAAGGAAAGAAGAGCTACGGCCATGAAGGCAGCAAAAGCCAGAAAGAACCCCAGAAAGGGGCACAAGAAGAAAGAGGCTGAGAAGAAGCCCAAGAACGCGGAGGAGAAAGCACCCAGTCCAAGTAGCAGCGAGGCGGAGGTTCAGGTGGATGAAGATGAGGAAGAGCTCGATGATGACCTTGTCGACAGCGTTTTGGCTAAAGAGGAGAGAAAGATGAAGGGATTTTCGCAGTTTGATGAAGAGACTGTCGATTTCACGTTTGATTTTGACAAGGATGGAAATGAGGAGTTCAAAGTGGTTGATCTTTCGAATCAAACGTCCCAGCGAGATCCCTCACTCAGTGACGAGGACATAGGAGAGGAGGTTGACGTGGGGTCTTTAGCGGGGGCCAAGATATCTGACGAGACTGTGAGTCTAGCTGTCCCTCGATTCGACGATAAAGAAATCGACTCCGACGCAGACTACGAGTTTGACAACGAAGATTTAATCCAGACCCTACAGAACGACAATGATGACCTTGAACTTATGGCCTTTGGAAACAGCGACGATGACTACGATTTCTTACTACCCGATGACGATCCATTTTTCGAAGAGGACAACTACCTTTTGAAACAGGAAACCGACGCTTTGGTGAATGATTATGACGACTACACTTCACCAAATGTGACGCCGAAACAGCCTAGTTCCACTACACCAAAGGTTGAGTTATCCTCATCGATGGGAGGGGAGGTTGACAAAAGACTCACGGCGGCAGTCTCTTTGCCCAGCGAGAAAGTTGAAAAGCACGTTCGCATCGTGATCGACCCAAAACCTGAGAAAGTGAAGTATATGCCTGCTCCCGAGGAAAGTGGTGATGAAGACGAGGAGTACGAGCGTGATTTGGATATCACAGGGGTTGAGGACATTTTTGCAAATGATTATCACAGGTTTCCTTCCAGACGTGGCGCGAGCACAGTGCCTGCTTCCGCTGTTTTTTCAGATGAAGATGACGCAGGGAGCAACGAGGAGGATGGCGGCAGCCAGAGCGATGACCACCTGATGCAATATTTCTTTTCTTCCGGAGAGAGCGATTCCGAGAGGGAAGACGACAGAAACGATAACCAAGAACAGTTGAGCGAGATTGAGAGCGACTCCAAGGAAAGAGACGGACGAGAGAGCGGAGACGAGACAGACGAAGACACATCGCTGCCTGCGAGATCCACGAGGAAAATTGGTAGCAAATCAGCTAAGGAGGTCCTCTCATCCTCCAAGAACAATTTCAGAGCGCCGGTACTGGGAACCTTCAGCACTTCAAAGAACAAGAAACCATACGGTGTTATTGATGGGTTTTCGACAAGATTTTTGCATCCAGGACAAGACAATCGGATTTCGGTGTTAAAAGGTACCAGGGTTTCAGGCGGAAACAATCATATGCGTTCTGCGGTTAGAAACCAACAAGCACAGCCTCCTGCCAATCCGATAGCTCTTGACGAGCTGCTGAACATCAGTGAGTTTGAGGACGACGACCAGGAGGAGCCTGCTTCATACGACTGGGACGTTTTCAGCGAGAAAAGAATTCCGTTGTCTGCGTTCAGAAACAAAGGTATCGTGAACAGTGCTTACTACTCGGTTCATCCAGATGCCACCAGGAAGTATACTTTCAGCGACCACAGAAAGAAGGGAGTTCATAATGCCAGGGCAGCTGTTGCCGCTCTGAGCGAGTCCAAGAGAGCGAAAAAGCACGGCAAAAAACCGAAGGATGTGTTTAGTGTTGGTGATGATTTCGTGATCGCTGCGGCCACAGCCAAGTCCCTCAGAAAGGCTTCCAAAAAACTCAACAAACAGTCTCGGTTGCGCAGACAGAGCATGAATGAAGCGCAAGCGGAAGGGCTGAGACCAACTAGAAGCGGGCTTTTTAGTGAAGAGGTTTTGAACGACGTGGAGGCCTTGTTGGTTGATATCGGAACCAATGACGATCTGAGTTTTCTGTTTGGGGGCGGTGGAAACGGAGTGGGAGGAGCATGATTTGGGATGCTTAGCATCTCGGGGTTAGTTGAGTTTCAAGTGGGTTTTATTGCATTGAATTATATAAGACTGATAACGGAGTTATTGGCGACAAATACACAAGATATCTTTTTTAAATTTTCTTGGAAAGGCAACAGCAAGCAGTTATTAAAAGAGAAGCTATCAAGCATACAAAAGACGTCTATTTGGCAATTTCATCTGGGGAAACGAAGTTTGTCAACTTGGCACTCAAATCCAACTGTTGTTTGACGCAAGAGGCCAGATAGTCCACCAAAGAAGCGTCATTGGCGTGACCTTCGAGCATCAAAGACAGGGTCTCGATATCAATAGAGTTTGGAAGATTGTTGAGGTTCTCAAGCAAAGTCTTTCCAACTTGCTCGTTCTCTTCAGCCTCGCCGCTCACCACCTGGTCAGCGTAGGTTTTGAGAGTATTGAGCAAAGTGGCGACGTGAGAAACAGAAGAACTGAGTTGTTTCAACTCATCTTGTCCAGACAGCTCAACTGACCTGGATTCGTCTTGAGAGGCGCGGGAAATGAACTTGAGTGCTGTCAACTCGCTCTTCGAGTACAGAACTTCGTTGGGGACAGGAGTGAATGCAAAAGAACCGATCTTGTCCAGGCCAAGCTGGTTAGCAAGACCTGAGCCAGATGGAAGACCAATTGGAGAGGAGATGTATGTCTTAATAATAGGGGCAATGACTTGGTCGTTTTCATCTTTTGTCTGTAGGGTGAGATGGATTGGCTGGTTAGGAGCACAGGAGCCTTTTGAATAGAACTCTTGGAAAAGACCGGTGAAAGCATCCAACACCGGGTTGGTGGAAAACCATCCAACTATAAGTAGCTCTGGGTTGACTCTTTTATACAGTTGGTAGGACGAGATGTGATGCGACTCTTCGATAGTTAACTCTTCTTCTTCCTCTTTGTGTGGCACGATGTAGACTTCCTTGATTTCCAGCTCGGAGCCGTCGTCGGATCTGGTACCAAGAAGGGTTCCTATGGTTCTGCTTCTGGTGGCGTCTTCTTCGTTGTCCAAGTACACAGACTCAACTAGCTGAAGCAAGACAGCAGCCTGTATCACCACCTTAACAGGGGCTATTGGTGCCGAGCTGAGTGGCGTTGCCACGTTTGGCTTCACTATGTGCAAAACTGGATCGGACATGTTTGTGCAGACCGCAAATTGTGTCTTTTTGGTGCGCTTAACGGGATCAGTTCACCCGTTGAGCCCGTTCTTCAATTACTTTTCATCTGTTCCTCAGACATTGAAAAATTTCCTTCGTCGTGCGAGAGCTGAAAATTTTTCGTCCAAGCGGGTAACCAGGAACGTGACTTGGAGCATGTGATGGAGACGGCCGAGAAGGTGCAGAACGAAGATGGTCACTTCCTAGGCTGGACCCACCTTTTTCGATTTCTGAAAATGGTGGTTCGACACTGGGAGGGCCGTTCATGCTTGGCAGTACATGCTAGCCAGTTAGTGAAGGATGGGTGAACGCAGAATTGTCTTGTCAGCTACCATTTAGCTTTTGGAGGAGCGTTTCGCAGAAGAAGATTTATCCTCTGAGGTCAAACTTTCTTCTGACATAATTTGGTGAGTCAATGCCCTTACTTCTAAGCATTTGGGCTCCGGCTTCCGATAAGGGCCAGCTGCCGATATCCATTAGAGTTGTCTTCTTTATGAGAGAGCTCTCGAATGCACAGCCTTGGTCAATGAAGCACTGCCCGATTAAAATTTTGAAAAAATTTCTGAAAGAAAAAAAATATTCAGATTAAAAAGGATCTATCTAAAAAGAAGGAGCTTTGCGGGATACTTAGGACGTAGCGTTACACTCTGCGATTTACCACAGAAATGGAGGGCGAAACCAAAAGAAGCTACAGGAAGATTGACATAGAGCCGTTCTATATAGGATCTGCCAACGCCACGGTCTCTGGAGATGGAGTTCTTTTGGCGACGGCAGTCCTTGAAGACATCGTGGTTATCAACAGGGATAGCGATGAAGTTGTGCATCGGATTCAAGGAGACGGTGACTTGATCACCACACTGCAAATCACTCCAGATGGCAAGTTTTTGGCAGTTGTTTCGCAGTCTCAGCAATTGAGAGTGTTTAGTCTGGAACAATCTAAGTTTGTCAAGACTTTCAAGCTACCGGCAGCATCATACATTTCCTCGGTCGATAGCACCTCTTCGCTTTTTGCGTTTGGTCTGACAGATGGTAGTGCGCTGGTGTGGGATATCGAGGGGTCTTTCATCACGCATAATTTCAAGGGACACGGTTCTACATTGTCTGCTCTCTGTTTCCACGGGGAGCTCAATTCCAAAGACTGGAGATTGGCCAGTGGTGACATCATGGGAACTGTGAAAGTGTGGGATTTGGTGAGAAGAAAGTGTATTACGACGATGAACGAGCATTCGAGCACAGTGAGAGCGGTTGCATTCGACAGGGACGGCAGTCGTTTTGTCAGCAGCGGCCGGTCGAGCATTGCAGTTCTATGGAATGCCAAGACTTGGAAGGAGATCAAGACGATTCCATTAGGCACTTCTGTTGAGAGCGCTGGATTTCTGTTTTTTGAGGACAAAGAGTACCTGTACACTGCTGGTGAGGGAGCGTTTCTAAAAGTTTGGGACTTGGAGGCTGAGAAGTTGATCGCCACAAGCAAGAGGCCGTTGGAAACCACTGAGGAGTTGTCGGTGATGGAAATTCTTGAGCTACCACAGGACCGCTCTACGTTACTGATGGTTCTTTCGGATCAAACGATAGTGGAGTTAGACTTGTCGCAAGACTTCGTGAACAGCATCGTTCCATTCACCAGAATAATGGCTGGTAACCACGGTACCATTGCCGACATGAGATACGTGGGACCGAACCGCGATAAACTTGCGCTTGCCACCAACTCTCCGGCTCTACGTTTTTTCGATGTGGCGAACAAGCCCTTGGACGTTGTTTTTTGTGAAGGGCACACCGATCTGTTAAACACCTTGGACTCGACGATCGACGGTCTGTGGGTCGCTACCGGGGCCAAGGACAACACGGCCCGTCTGTGGAGATACAGCGAGGAGACTGACGGGTTCGAGTGCTATGCTGTCTTTGAAGGACACAGTTCTTCTGTGACGGCTGTTGCGCTGCCTAGAACGGAGGTTAAAGATTACCCGAGATTCTTGGTCACTGCCTCCGAGGACCTGACGATCAAGAAATGGACGGTGCCTGTTCCGGCAGAGACACCCGAGTTGCACGTCGTGAGGAACTCGGACTACACGAGAAGAGCGCACGACAAGATGATTCACGCGATTGATATCAGTCCGAACGACGACTTCCTAGCCACCGCCAGCCATGACAAGCTTGCCAAGATCTGGGATTTGCAAGCGGGAGAAACCATCGGGTTGCTGAAAGGACACAAGAGACCCGTTTACGATATAAGTTTCTGTGCGTATGACCGGCTAGTGGTGACGGCATCTGGAGACCAGACAGCCAAAGTCTGGTCTCTGGAGGACCTCACGTGCACCAAGACGTTCCAGGGACAGGCGAATGCTATTCAGCGTGCCTCGTTTCTGTCCAAGAACCAGTTCGTTGTCGGAGCGGGTGCCGATGGATTGATCAAAGTTTGGGAAATGTCCAGCGGAGACTGTGTCCAGACGTTGGACAACCACGACAACCGGATCTGGGCGTTGTGTGTGAAGGACAACGGAGAGGAGTTTGTTTCTGCAGACGCGGATGGTGCTATCACCATATGGCAGGATAACACCACCGAGGTCCAAGCATTGGAGGAGGAGTCGAAGAAGGTTCTCGTCGAGCAGGAGCAATCTCTGCAAAACTACATCAGCTCCGGAGACTGGCTGAACGCGTTCAAGTTGGCTTTGAAACTGAACCATCCGATGCGTCTTTACAAGGTTTTACAGGCGTCGATTTCTGCCAACGACGACCCAGACTCGATTCTCGGGTCGAAAAAGCTCGAGACAAGTATCAGCGAGTTAGACAACGAAAGCATTCTGCTTCTCTTCAAGAGAATCAGAGACTGGAACACCAACGCTCGGTTGTTCGAGGTTGCACAGAAGTTGATCAAGGCTATACTGGTGAACTGCGAACAGGAGAAGTTGTACGAGATCCCAGGGATCATGACGTATGTTGACTCGATCATCCCGTACAGCGAACGCCACTATCTGAGACTGGACGATCTCGTGGAACAGAGTTACGTTCTGGACTATGTTGTGAAGAAAATGGACGAGATCATCGGATGAGGAGGGGCTCCCGTATCTAGAAAACTGTCATAAACAATAAATCTCGAAATATTTCATCAACTCTAAATAATTTTTCGTGGATATTCGCAGAAACATTTTTCAGTATACTTCACTGCTCAACAGTGTGCTTTTCACGCCATTAGTCGCTGAGTTCCCCCACCCAAGACGATGCAAAATCACCACCGGGAAAGAAGTCCACGCAGAAATGCCCACGGCTCGTACAGAGAACGAGAGAACGCAGGCCCGGCGGTCGGGACTACAGCATCGCAGACGAGCGGGCTAACAACAGGAACACCACTGACTCCTAAGACCCCGACAACGCCCAAGACCCCGGTCGTCCTGGACTACAACAGCGAGGACTTCATAGACGGTCTGAGCGAGGTCCCCCCATGCGACTGGAAGTACACCAAGACCGAGCTGGTGGAACGATCCCCGTCGAGAAAGTACCCCTCGGAGCTGCGACAGATGTCTTACGAGGAGGAGATCCAGAAACGGACCAAAGGCGTGATATACTTATTCAAGTGCTGCCGACAACTGCGTTTGTCCAGGTCGGTGGCGATGACGGCGTCGTGCTATCTGCATCGGTTTTACATGCGCAGGGACCTGATCAGCCACCATTACTACGAGATAGCCGCGGCAAGCGTGTTCATCGCGTGCAAGGCCGAGGAGTGCCGCAGAAGACTCGCAGACGTGGTGAAGGTTTGTGCTAAGGCGGCTCTGCAAAACAGCGTTCAGGACCCAATCGACGAGGATTCGAAGATCTACTGGAAGTGGAAGGACTTGCTGATCAGTCTGGAGGAGCTGATTCTAGAGACGTTGTGTTTTGAGGTCACTCCGCCAAACCCTTACAAAACGTGTCTGCAGGCGTTGAAGCTGGAGGAGGACGTCGTGCGCGCCACGACGTGGTTGAAGGCCTCAAAGGATATCTTCATCACTTGCACAAACCTGTTCGAACTTATGTGTCGAGTGCCGCTGGTTCTGCTTCATGACGCCAACGTTGTCGCTGGGCTCGGAGTGGTGATGAGCTCTTTGCGCGACCAGGTAAAAATACCAGCCACTTTTTTGCAGGCCGAGCTGAAAACAGACATCGAGGAAACGTGGCGGTGCTACGAAGACCTGGTAGAAATGGCTAAACCTCTTGGTAGCTTGGACGTTTATTTCCAGGTTTTGCCGCACATACCCAAACTGGACCACGAGCACTTTGTGGCGGCTCTTGAGACTCCATGAGCCAATGAAACGAGAGGAAAGTTGGGTTGGAAATTGGGCGGCACAGCGAAAATAATTGTGTTCTGTCACTGCGGGGCGCAGAGCGCTGTACAAAAATTAATTCATGGGGTATATAAAAAGAGTTTTTAGTGAGTTAAATGTACGATTTACCAGGAGAGAAATAACGAACGACACTGAACATCAAGCTGAACACAGCTGAAACAATCAAGAACAGCGAAAATGAGCGCAAAGTCCAAGATCAACACTGTAAGTTGCAATCTACATTCAAAACATCATTTATCCCCCTTTTCACCTGCTAACCCCCCTTTCAGCTTACCGCGGAGGAAATCCGTCAGAAGAAGTTCCTCAAGAGAGGATTGCAACTGAGTCTGCTGGTCGTTGGCCAAACAGGCACGGGAAAGTCTACTTTTATCAACTGTTTGTGCAATGAGGATATCATCACCACCAACCGTCCTGCTCCCGCGGATCTGTCGATCGAGTCGCACAACGCCAAGATCTACGAGGGAGGAACAAGGATCAACTTGGACGTGGTGATGGCTCCAGGATTCGGGGATTTCATTGACAACAGAGACTCCACCAAGAGCATTATTGGATACATTGAGGGCCAGTTTGAGAAGGTTTTGAACGAGGAGTGTCGGATCCAAAGAGCGCCTAAAACCACCGACACTAGAATCCACGCGGCAATCTATTTCATCAGGCCGACCGGAAAGGGCTTGCGGGAGCTGGACGTTGAGTGTCTCAAAGAGCTGAGTAAGAGGTGCAACGTGATTCCTGTGATTTCCAAGTCTGATCTTTTGACTGAAGAGGAAGTTGCGCTGAACAAGAAGCTGATTTTGAGAGACATCAAAGCTAACAAAATTGACGTTTACGACTTTTCCACTTGTTTCGCCGACATGGAGGAAGACGAGGAGGAGGTCACCTCTGGAAACGGGGGCGTTCAAGACCTGGTTCCCTTTGCCATCATTTCCGGTACAGACAGGGCCATTATTGACCAGAACGAGTACAAGGTCAGAAAAGTGCCACACGGAGTGGTCAGAGTTGATGATCCGGCCCACAGCGATTTCATTGTTCTAAGAACATGTCTATTGGGTGCCTGCTTGCAGGATTTGAAGGACTCGACCCATTCGGTGTTTTACGAGAGATACCGTACCGAGAAGCTGTCCAAAAACCCTCCTTCGAGCTCTTACATGAAGCCTGGATCAAGGGGTTCTAAGCCCAACAGTTCTGGCTCCCTGCTGGACAGATTGAGAACCAACTTGGGCTCCAGACAGTCTAGTTTGTTGTCCTCCGACAGATTCACCATTAGCGAGGGTATTGTCAACTAGCGGTCGTTTGCGTTGGAACGAGCCCTGCAAGAAACCTCTGCCCGGGAGTTCGGAGAGAGGCACCCAACGAGCACGTAAAGTGGAGCGATTTCACCAATAAAAAATCCAGAGTAAATATGCGAATTAAATACACTAAATAAGAATATGGTCTAATGGAGTTGATAGCTGAATGAACCTGGCGAATGGGATCCATTGAGATGGCAGAAACTAGCTCAAAGGGGAGACAAAGGGGAAGGCACAGTGGAAGCCATTATCGGATAAATCTTTCGACTATGTAGAGCTGCGGCGAGGAAGAAAGGAGCTGCACATCGACGGACTGCGGCAGGAGGCTTCTGGGTGGTTAATTGAGGATGAAGTCGGAAAATTCAGCGTCAGTCCAATCTGCAGCAGCGGAAGCTCGACAGGGCCTGAAGGGACGGCGATGGGAGTGTATTCGAGTGGGGTAAAACGTGGTTTAATTTATCATAATGTAAGGAGGTATTTGGTAGCAACGGTGCTACAGAGGTAAATACAATTGCCCAAAATTTTAGCGAGTAACGTATAGCGGGATGCTAGCTTGCCACACTCGCTAGCACCAAGCTAAGCGTCTTCCCGCTGGGCCCTTCCCAGCTGATTGTTGAAGAAGTCATCAAAATCCTCCACCTCTTTCCATTCCTCACACCATTTCTTCTCTAGAATTGGCCCCTCAGGAAGTCCTCTCACGGGCGAAATTAGCGTCAGAATCAACAAAATACTTGCGGCCGTAGCGTAACCGGTGAAGAAACTGAAGTAGTAGACCTTGGTGGCTCCGTCGGGAACGTGGTGAGTTCCGGTAGCACCAACGAAACCAACAATGTTTGGTGCAACTCCACAAAGATATGCCACAATCGCTCTCCAGTTGAATCCAGCCGTGTAATAATAAGCACTTGTCTTGTTGGCAATGTACAAGTCTTCGAGGATGATGTGACCTTTTCTAATCAAAAAGTAGTCGCAGAAGTACACACCAGCCATGGAAGACAGGAAAACCGCGTACGCCGACAAGTAAGTAGTGAACTTGTTACTGGAGGACATGAGGTTCCACGGACAAATAGCGAATCCAACTGCTGCGCAAATGAAACCTCCTCTTCTGATGTTGATGAATTTAGGCATCAGTGCTGTCATGTCCGTGCCGGCCGACAACGAGTTTGCTGAGATGTTGGTACCCATTTGGGCGATGGCAAAGCAGAATGCGAGGATAAAAACCCCGCCTCTATCTCCTCTGGAGTTTCCCTCAAGAAACTTGCCCAGGACGTCAAGAGGGTCCCAGAACGCCTTGCCGTAAAGGTACTCGCTCGCAGAGGAAACGAGGATTCCAATCAGACAGGTTATGGAGAAAAAGACGGGAATGGCCACAAACTGCGACAGGATAGCCGAGGTGGGCTTGTTCGACATACGGGAGAAATCTGGAGCGTTGACAATCAACGTTGCAAAGTTGGATAGAGAGTTCATCACACTGTTGACAAAAGCCCAGCCGAATTCTGAACCACTCACTTTGGACCCTTGATGAATCACAGGACCTCCTCCATCGGCCTTGACCAGAGTCCAGACTAGAAATGCGATACCGGCAATAGGACAAACAATAGCCTTGACGGTGAAGAGATGCCGCACTTTGTGAGGTTTCATGTAGATTGCTGGAAGCTGGAACAACCAGAACAAGAAGAAACTCAAGACTCCAAAAGAGGTCACCGTTGTTCCTCCTATTTTGTTTGGAATACGGGTGTCAAGATCGGTACCGAAAACAGCCTTGAGCATCAGTTGGACACACTCACCTCCAAGAACCGACTGGACACCGAACCAAATGCACGCCATCACCACACGGTTGAGAACCGGCCACAAAGAACCCCACGTTCCCCAGGATGACCGCGTGGCCACCGGGAATGCCACATGGTTGAAAGCTCCGTATCGAGCAGCCAGGGCCACAAACGAACCACAGAAAAAATATCCCAGCCAAACAGTGATCCAAGTGGCCCACCATGAGAGTCCTGCTTCGACACCGGTTCCGGCAATCTGCCAAGCGTTGATATTGAACGATTCGGAAATCCAGAAGTTGACAAAGTTCCACCACTTCCAGGTTCTGCGCTTCGCCTCTACAGGCTTGAGGTCGTAGTTGTAGAGAAACAGCTGCGAAAGACTGTATCCTTCTGTTCCATCCAGCTCCACAAACTTGTAGATCTTTTTGAGAAACCGTAGGAGCTTGTTGCCCGACTCTTCTTGCTTAGCCGAGCCATTTGATCGCGACTCACTGTCAACCTGGTACTGCTGAACAGCATCTAATTTCTTCTCGTCCTCCATCGTTGAGGAGAGTGCGGTCTGTGTAAATCGGCGAGAAAGCGTGGCAGCTAGGCAAACTCACCACAAATCTCCACACCTTGTTTATTTAAAAGGAACAGTCAAAATATTACAAAATTGATAACCTCTTTTACTTTAAAGTCTTGTCCGTGTGGCCGTTTAGTAATGGCTCGCCCGAATGATGCTGCCATTGTGCAGATAAAATTTTTTTTGCAGGTCTCGAGACAGATAACAGGAACAATTGCCGAATTCGGAAGCTTATCATTGAGCTTATTGTATTAGCTTTCAATGCCGTTTCAAAATGCCGACGAGCGGCAGCAGACGAGACGTGGAAACACTGATTCCTAGGGCAACTTCTTTGCACCAAAAACAGGAATTCGGCCGGTTTATTGTTGAAAACAACATATGTTCCCGTCTTCTGAGGGTGCATTCACCGGGTCAATAGCGCAACGTGCTACATCATGGTCGAGCAAAAACCCGCTTTCTGTGATGTTTTCGACAAGCTGGTCCAAAACATGTTGACGACGGCGGAAGATAACCCAAAGATAACGACCGGTCAGACAAAAAGTGCTGCTTGGGTTCAGACGTACGGCGATGGCCCGGAAAAGAGTGCCAAGTGCGGAAAAACTGTCGACGTATCCGGACCTGGCTGCAGGGATGGCAGTGGATTTTTCCGCGAGGAAGGGACATTTCAGGGATGGCTACCGTCGCGTCGCGTCGCGTCGACGCGACGCGACGCTTTTCTTTGCGTCGGTTGATGGGTGTTTTTTTTGATACATTTCGTGAACAAACTTTTCGTTTTTCGCCCGTCAACTTGCTGGACACGTTCAACTGAAAGCACGAGACCAAAACCAATCGGGCGTTTTATTCTGTCCGAGACTGCTCCGCTAGCCTTCTCCGCTCCCAATGTCTGAAGAAACAGCGCCACCCCCGGTGGAAACACCAAAGTCAAACATTTCTGTCTACATTCCGATAATATATGTGGTGGTTTTGCTCACAACGCTGGTGATTTTCTCGGTGGTTCATAGAAGAAGGAAGATCCAGAAGCTGGTGTCGATGCGCCCGGTGTTCAAAGAAAACTACCAGACAGAGATGTACCTACAACTGAAACACCAAACCGAACCCAAAGTGCACGACAAGGTGCTCAAAGCGGCTCTCATCAGAAGGGGCGCAGAGGCTATCCGTAGAATGATCAAACTCAAGGAAACCGAGCAATATGTCACTGTGTTGTACCAAAAGGGTTCTATTGGAGACGACGTCTACGAAAGCTTCAAGCTACAGAACAAGCTGCAAGAGATCGAATTACAGGAACTGGGCGCGGAAGCCGAATCGTTCAAAAGAGGTTGGGCTCAGATCTTCTTCCCTGTTTGCCAGGAAGTGACCATCAACGAGGCGCTGAGAAGAAGACTCAACTCGCTCGGTCCAATGAAAGAAAGCCTGAATAAACAGTGGATTCAAGATCTCGATGTGATTGAAGCGAAGGTTACGGCGGAGCTGAAAAGTTAGTGCGAGAATGGTGCTTTTTGAAGAAACTATCACACGATGCTGTGTTTCTAGCTGTGTATATATATATGAGTTAATGCAATTTGGAGAAAGATCGAAAGATCGTGTCACTATCAGTTTCTTCTCTTGTTTTTTTTGGAGACAACCTTGGTGAATGCCATGTCGAAATCGTCGTCGTGTCCTTGAACGCTGGCACTCAATGCGTCGAACCAGTTGAAGTCAATTCCCTGGGATCTCACAAGCTCCTCCACCTTGGATTTCCTCTTGAGAAACTCCGTTGCAAAATGACGACCGTCCATTGACGACGAGTTGGAGTTGATGGTGTCGGCAATGATCTCCAGCGACTCTCCGCCGGTGGGGAATTGGACAATGATCGAGAGAATGTCTTCCTTTTGTACTCCCTTGTTGACACCAGCCAACTGAGACCGACACCAGCTCAGAAACTCTCTGGAAGGAGACACTTGCGAGACGGAGGAAGATGCCGCAACAGGACTGTGCGAGGACACCACCGGACTGGCAGAAACGACCCGCTTTGGAGCAGGGGCAGCAGAGGACGCCGACACAGACCTCAGCAGGTTTGGAGTGATGGCTGTCGACGGCTGTTTGGTAATCTTGGGAGTCACAATGCTGGATTTCACTGCCTTCTTGCTGCTGACAACAGTCCAGCCTGCACCACCAGCAGTGACAGAGGCGAAAGAGGAGACGCCTGCGGCGGACCCAAGCGAAGCAGAAGCTTGTGTTGCTGCGGCGGCAGCCTTGGCCTTAGCAGCCAAAATCGCAGCCTCTTCCTTCTGAATGTCAGCCAACGTGGCCTGGTTGGACGGAGAGATAATAGGGTTCAATGAAGCACCCCACTTAGACGAGGATGGCAAAGAGTTCACCTGCTTAGTGCCCGAAGTCAGGTCATCTCCGCCAAGCTTGGAAGCCAGATATCTGACCTCTTCTTCGCGCTTTTGCTGCAGCTCGTTCTCCCTTTTGGTCTTGGCAGCTTCTTCCTGTTGAATTTGGTCCAGAGTCTTAGCAGGTTTGGCAGGCTGTTGAGCAGCAGAGGCCCATGGAGCCCATTTAGTGGCCATTGGCTCGGCCGCCTTTTCGGTCTTCTCCGTGTCCTGAGGAGCTTGGCTGGCGGGGACGGCCAGGACCTCAACCGGTTGTCCAAGAGGACTGACAGATGGAGCCTGGCTCATGGGACTTGCAGAGGAGACAGCAACAGGGGAAGCAGCAGGTTTTTCCGAAAGCTGGGGTTTCTCTGCGTGTTTTTCCGAGCCTGCTGGAACCGGCTCCTCTTTCAAAACATCAACCAAGGTGGACGGTTCAATCTCGCCATACGCAGGTATATCCTCCTTGCCGGGCGCTCCATTGCCGAGAGCGAAGTTCAGGTCAGGTTGCAAAGACGGCAGACTGACGTTCAGCTCGGGGTTCTGGAAAAACTGCGGCTGGGAATAAAGTGTGTTTTGGAGGAAATTGGAAGAAGGTGGCCAGTTGTTTGCACCGTTCTGCTGGTTCAACGGGGAAGGGTTGCCAAAATAACTTCCCCCCGTTCCTGGCACGCCGGACGTCGGTGCGCTTGCAGCCACGCTGGAACCACCTGCACTAAAAGCGTCTCCAGCAGCGAACAAACCAGGGTTGGAGTTGAACGACTGGAAAGAAGACTGGTGGGTCAGGATTGGGAGCTGGCGATTCACAATGGCAGGCAGAGGAACAGCAAAGGGAGCATTGAATTCGTTTATCGACTGGACAAAGTCCGCCAAAGTAGTGAAACTTCTGTCGTCCTCACGACGGATCTTGAGGCTGAAATCGAAATACTTCAGCGAGTACCACTGCTGCATTAGAGCTGACTCAAACGGACCTTGTTCATTGCCAGAGGCATCCACGTAGTACCACCTGATCTGAGAAGGATCTACCTTGGGAGCGAGAGCCGACAGCGGAGCAGGTCCAGAGGGTGTCCGGGTTCCAGGAGTGGACACAAACGAGTTCCCCTGGCTCAACAAAGGATGGCCGACTGGATCTCCAGCTTGGGACTGCTGTACCAATCTTTGCAAGAGCTCGTGAGAAAGCTCGTGGGAAGATCCGTCAGCACTGCCAACAGCGTTTTGAGACAACGTCTGGGACAACGATGGGGCCAACGATGGGACTGCGTCTCTCCAAGACGGTAGAGCGTCGGCGGCGCCAGGGTCAGTCACGTCCAACTTCTTGATGCCTGCTACCAATTCATCGGCTGCGGGCTCGTGTTGTCTTTGAGCCATCGCGCCTGTCGCTTTCTGGCCGTTCAGAAGGTCAATGTGAAGTATGGAATTCAATTTGGAAGATCTGAAAGGCTCGTTCGAAGGCGCGGCCACTAGTTGGTCTCTCTGGGACATTGTCTGATACACGTCAAAGATCTCTTGCATGGTGTAGTTGTGAGTAGACGCCGTGTCTGTATTAGGAATGTCCTGATTGATGAAATTTCGTGTGGCGTCGCTATTGAGTTGAGGAAAAGACGTGTTGGCTTGTGATTCTGTCAACGGATCAGGCTTCTCGCTGTACCAGGTCTTGAAATATGATTGTGACATTGTTTGAGTAGTAATGAAGGTGTTTGGTTTCTGGTCCAGAGCTCTTGTGATGACGGATACTGCTGTTTAATTCAATCAGGTCGCATTTCTAATTTCAGCTGGATCGTCCTGCGATTTCAACATATCATTATCAAATTCCTCCCGCACCCTCTCGTCTGCCTCTCTCCATCGCCTGCCAGAACTTCCTTTCTGAAAAAAATTTTCAGCGATTTTTTTGTTCGCGGAGACACGACAATATCGAGACGAGGCGAGACGAAGAGGGACGATGACAGAGAGAGCCAGAGACGGCTTTCCGGCAAGTGGCCACGAGTGGCGTTTCTATAACGGCAAAACCTGTTAGTTAACAAGGAGCTAGTAACGTGTGGTGAAATCTCAGTTAATCTGCAGACCTGAATTTCGTTCCATCATACAAAGTTTATTGGTTCTAGTTATGGAATTAAAGAAAGATCTGTAAAGATCGTTGGTGGGTGGACAACTCACAATGGACCTCTGAGTAAAAACAAGACAAACACGCTGTGGCTTTCGTGACTAGCACACTTTCAAATTCCAAATTTCTTCTCCATTTCGGTGTGGAAATCCAATTGAGGCTTGTTGTCGAATCCTAGAATGAACTGTTAGTACCCAAGACAAAGCCAGCACAATGCTCTTTATCCACTTACCTGTATAGATATCCTCCCAGTCAATGGTGGTTTCTCTGTTGAGCAAAATGTCCTTGTGAATGCTCGAAGGACCTCCTAGCAACATAGGTCTGAACTCGTTGTCCTGCACCAACTTCAGCTCCATCTCCCTCTTGATTGGGTCAGCTGCACCGAAGATACGTCTGTACGTCTCCAATTGCAAGTCTCTCTGTGTCTGGTCCCAGTTGGCAATTCTCGACTCGAGAGGGTGTCTCTTATTGATCTTGGACGCCACAGACAGCGGGCCTTCTCCAGAACGCAGAGTATCAGGAAGAGCTGGCGCAGATGGCGCAGATGGGGCGTAACTCGTCACGCTCACCGAGCTCTGATGCGAGTCTTTAGGTATTATTCTTAGTGTGTTCGACTGAGGGGGCGTTAGTGACAGGTTGAAATGTGCGTTGTGCGGAAAACATACCATTTCAGTGTATTCGCTGGACACTACCAACAAGCGCTTCAGTAGATTTATTTGTGCAATAAGGCAGTAAGTACGCTGTTGGTTTGCGTGAAGGCATCTTTATTTTTTGCCACTCGAATTGATGACAAAAAAGATCTTGCACCTGGTGAAAACGTCGACGCGTCGATCGGCGCTTTTTTTTTCATTTCCGATAAAATATTTTTTTTCTCAGGAAAACACTGGCAAAAAAAAAAAGGTTTCAGTGAAGACGCAAGACAGGGAAGGGTGAACACGACAGCTCCCGAGGTAGAAAAGCAACATAGAAACAGACTTTATACAATGTCTTGGGGTAAGTTCTGATTCTGGCACGTAAATGGGCTTCTGGGAATTTGGCAGGTTACTAACGCTGGACGTTTTGTCTAAACAGATGACGAGGAATTCGAGGTTCCAACCTCTTCTGGATCGAAAGTGACAGCGTCGTGGGAAGACGAGCTGGGACTGGACGACGACGAGCCTGTTCTGGAGTCGTGGGATGTGGACTCGGAAGAAGAGAGAGAGAAGGAGGCAAAGAAGAAAGCTGAGGTCGCAGCCAAGAAGCCCAAGACCGCTGTCAAAGGAGGCAAGAAAAAGGGCGCTGAAAAGAAGTTGATGGAGATAGACTTGGTGGATGAGAAGACGCGTCTGGAGATGCTGCGCGAGGCAGAACTGAACTCAGACCTGAACAACGCGGCAGATCTGTTTGATGGACTTGGTGTCTCCGAGCACCCCAGAGCACGGGCCCTAGCGGCCGAGAAGGCCGCCAAGAGTGCGACCCCCAAACTTACAAAAGAAACACCATTGACCGTCCATCCGATCTTCGAGGTTGAGACCAAACAGGATTACGAGAGGCTGAGAAAGGCTGTTGGTCCTGCATTGACTGGGTTGGCAGCTCAGTCGCAGCTCAACTATGCTTCTTCGCTGGTTGTGGATCTGATTCGCGACCTGTGTGTGCCATTGTCCGTTGAAAACACGAGGAAAGTTGTTTCCACGTTGAATGCCATGGTGACCCAGAAGGTTAAGGACGAGAGACAGGCTCGTCTGGCCAAGACCGGAGGGACCTCGACGGGAGGGGCCGGTAAGAAGAAGGCTAAGGGACAGGTCAACGTCGGTGCTGTGTTCAAGAAGGACAACATCGACGAGTTCATTCCGGGCAACGATGATTTCGGCGACGATGATTTTATGTAATCTGACAAAGTGTGGAGATCTCGCTGTAAGGGAGACTACACCGGGGCCCCGTAGTTACCAGCGGGGACTCGCGGGAGAACGCCCCGGGATTTTATTTTTTCGCGTCTGGTGGCCCGAGAAAAGTTTCTTTCCCCCGGTTTCTCCTGTTTTCCCCTAAATCACTTAATAAAGCCACAGTTTGTCTCCACAATAAATTTCTGAGGGATATAAATCTGGACGTGGGTCGTCGCTGTACTTGTCTGCTGGACCGCTGTACCATCTTTCTCTCGGGTAAGACATACCGAGACGGCTGCAGATGGTGTTTGCCAGATCAATTAGACCTCTGAGAGTGCGCTGGGCTGCCCAGGATGGCAGCCTATCAAGAGTCGTGGGGACAAAGTGGACCCGTTTGAGCTCGTCCATGTCTGATTCGAAAGACCAGGGCTCTTCTGGGGACTCCTCCAAGGAATCAAAAAATTCTTCCCAAGGGTCCGGTTCTTCGTCCGCGTCGTTTTGGAAGACTGGAGCGGTGTTTTTGACCGGATCGCTCGTCGGAGCGGGGTATGCTTCCTATAAAGTGGCCTCCCAGCCCCCAGAGTTCCTGTTCCCCTCGTCCTCAACCACCAAACTCAAAGAAACTCTCTCGCCCACGTACGGAAAAGTGGAGCTGGCAATGGAAGACCTGACGGCTCTGCTGGGTCCGAAGAAAGTCAGCGTAAGCCAGTCGGAGCTTGACAGCCACAGCGACACCTTCTTCTCCACGCACCACGCCGAGCCAGATCAGAGACCGGCCATGATCGTCTACCCCGAGAGCACCCAGGAGGTGTCGGAAATTCTCAAGATCTGTCACAAGCACAAGGTTCCTGTGATTCCGTTCTCCGGGGGAACCTCGCTTGAAGGACATTTCATCCCTACCAGAAAAGGAATCAGCGTTGATCTTGGGCTCATGAACAAGGTGATTGCAGTGCACCCCGAGGATTTGGACGTTGTGGTTCAACCAGCACTCGGATGGGAGGAATTGCGCGATTACTTGGCCGATTACGGACTCATGTTCGGCCCCGATCCTGGCCCAGGTGCCTGTATCGGTGGAATGGTGGCAACGTCCTGTTCGGGAACGAACGCCGCCCGTTATGGAACAATGAAGGAAAACGTCTCTAGTGTCACGGTGGTTCTGGCCGATGGGACCATCGTGAAAACAAAGCAAAGACCCCGCAAGTCTGCTGCAGGCTACAACTTGACCGGACTCTTCATCGGGAGCGAGGGTACGTTGGGAATCATCACAGAAACAACGCTGAAGCTGCACGTGAAGCCTAAGTTCGAGAACGTGGCTGTAGTCTCGTTCAATTCTCTCGCTGATGCAGCCAACACCGTGGCCCAGCTTGTCCAACAAGCCATTCCAGCCAACGCAATCGAGCTCCTGGACGATAAAATGATGCATTTCGTCAACAAATCCGGAGAAACCTCGCTCAGTTACGACGAGTCTCCTACCCTGATGCTCAAGTTGGGTGGAAATTCAAAAGAGGCGGCCAAGATTGTGACCAAAACGGTGCAGCAAATCTGCAAAGAAAACAAAAACAAGTCGTTCAGATTTGCCGAGTCGGAGGAGGAAAACTTGGAACTCTGGAATGCAAGGAAAGTGGCTCTATGGTCTACCATCCAGTATGGAAAAACCTATATTGACAAGGATATCCAGGTCTGGACCACAGACGTGGCTGTGCCAATTTCAAGGCTGTGCGACTCTCTCGAGGAGACCAAGACGGTCATTGAGGAGGCCGGCTTGACGGCTTCGATCGTGGGACACGCGGGTGACGGGAACTATCACGCTATCATCCTGTTTAAGAACAATAAAGAGGAGTACGACCGGGTGAAGCAGATCGTTCAAGGGATGGTTGACAGGGCAATTGCTGCCGAAGGTACTGTTACCGGCGAGCACGGTATTGGATACGGCAAGAGGGATTATTTGGTGGAGGAAGCTGGAGACGATGCTGTCGATCTTATGAGAAAGATAAAGTTTGCCCTGGATCCGCACCGTCTCCTCAACCCAGACAAGGTGATCCGCATTGATCCCAACGAACCTGCCGAAGGACATTGACTTACAACATAGAGCTTTACTTTTTTTTGTACAGTTGGAATACCCATCCATTACTTCGTTAACTCAAAAATCTAACGCCAGTAGACCCGCGATCGTCTCTAGATGTCTCGTGTCCAACACGTTGTCGCCGAACTCACGGTCCCTTGGCTCACCAGCCTCCAGGGCATCCGTGGCGTACCTGTGACTTTCTCTGCGTCTTTCTTCGAGTCGTTCCTCATTGGATCGGATGATGGCCTCGCTCGTAAACAGCCGGATGTACTCAGACACTAATTGCAGCGTTTTTTGAGAGATCCGCATACTTTCGTCAGAGAACGCGACTGTGTGGAACAACCTCGCGATGGTCATTGGATCAATTTGGGCGGTCTCTTCGCCCAACTCCGAGTTCTTTTCCTCCTTGAGCGACATCGGACTCGTTTTTGTGCTGCTCCGAGCCTTGTTCGACAATGCAATCCCTGTTTGACTTCGGCTGACACGAAACAAACTTCAAGCTTTGTTTTTTTTTTTCTTTTTTCTTATCTTAATTTCTTTCCGGGCCTTTTTTTTTAATCTTGAAAAAGTTCCTGGCCAAAAGTTGAATCCTCTCAAGCAGCCTTACTAACCCTCGCCACAGTCGTCCCCATCTCGTCACGCCAGCATGTCACAGATACAGACACAGACTACCGAGCAATTTGAATTGGTTGGCAGGAACAAAGATACACGTGTCCCGGCACAAACCCCGTCCGACAATGGCAGCTTGGAACCGCACTCGTCATCCGTTTCCTCCTACGACGAGCTCAGCGACGAAAATCACGACTATCCCACGAACCAGCTTCAGTGTTGGCTCGTGGTTCTGGGATGCTTCAGCGGTCTTCTTCCTGTCTGGGGACTAGCAAACTCGATTGGTGTGATCCAGACCCAGGTCCTAGAGCACCAGCTGAAGAACTCTTCCACCACCGCAGTCTCGTGGATCTTCTCGATTTACTGCTCCTTGAGCCTCATCTGCACAGTCTTCTCCGGAATCTATTTCGACAGGAACGGAGCACGTGCGCCGATTGCAACTGGAACCGTACTGTTCACCGGTCTCTCCTTGGCTTCGCTAATTGCAAAGAAGTCTACCAATTTCTTATTTGCTTTGCAGTGGTTGGAGTTGCTTCTGGAATATTGTCTGCCCCTCTGATTGGTGCCGTTTCCCATTATTTCCCGAAAAATAAGAGAGCCACGGCCATTGCAGTCGCCGGAAACGGAGGTTGTGTCGGAGGTCTGGTTTTCCCGGTCATGCTCAGAAAAACCTACGTTAGCATAGGATTCGTTTGGACCACGAGATTGCTCGCTCTCATTTCGCTGATTTCTTTATCGATTGCGTTCGTGCTGGTCAAAGAACGCAAATTGGCAGAAACCCTCCCACTCAGCAAGAGAGAGACGATCCGGCTTTATTTGACAAAATCATTTGACTTCCGGGCTCTTTATACCGACAGAAAGTTCTTGTTTTGCACCCTGGGATGTCTCCTTGCCGAGTCCTCCATAATTGTCACGTCCTTGTACTTCTCGTTCCTCTGCGTCAAATACGGCTTTACGCAGAGCCAGGCTTACGTGTATGTCACTGTGATCAACGCTGCGGCCATCGTGGGAAGATACATCGCCGGCCTGGTCGCTGACATGTGGCTGGGGGGCTATAACATCATCATGATTTTGCTGGTGACAACTGCCATTTTCGACCTTGCCATTTGGATTCCTTGCAAGTCAAGCACTGCTGGTCTGTACGTATACAGTGTGTTCTATGGGCTGTTTTATGGCGGGATATACTCGCTGTTGCCGAACTGTTGTTCGATGATAGTCAAGGCTGATATTTTTGGCCAGAGATATGCCACAATGTACGCAGTCACAGGAGTCGTCTTGCTGGGATTCTTTCCGGGCTCGTCTGCCATCATTGGCAGCGGTTACAGCAATTCAAGGAACAACGGATTCATTGCGTTGGTGGCCCTCTTGAGTCTGGCCAGTGCCGCTTCTTTGGCCGTAACCAGATACCTTTGTGTCGGTGTCAAACTGAAAAAATTCTGACATGGCTGGTTATTGAACATCGCCTAACTTGATTAGTTGCCATATTCCATAGTTGTGGTTTTTGCTTTTCACACTGATGAAAATTGGAACAGTCAAGTCCGACATCTGAAAACTCTCTTTGATCTCGAAGTCGATTGGAATCGTGCACCAATTGACCCCTGAATCTGCCGGCTGCGTTCGAACGTGGTCGGAGTCTATTCTGCCGGCAATTTCCGGGGACCAGCTGATGTTTTTCAGGTGCTCGGGAGATCTCACCAACAGTTCCGATCTTGCGTGTTTCGTGTAGCCATTCAACTTGACCGTGGGTATCAGCCTCACCAAATGTTCTGGTTTGGTCAATTTGCGTGGTTTCTCGCCCAGCTTGAAGTTGAAACACGGAAGACGGATCTCAACAGAACCTCGCTCTTTGTCTGTCACGGGGGAGCCAAACTCGTCTAGGCACTCGAAGGCGGATATGTTAAGCTCCACCTGTTCTTCTAGTGGGTTCAGAAAGCTCAAAAGCAGACTGTTTTTTGTGTCTTTCGTTAAAGGAAAGGCACTCGGCTGGCCCCTGTAGCAGCAAACCACGATCTCGGGTATCACGTCAACCGCCTCGGACGATAGCTCGAACTTTGTAGAAACTGGATCCGATTCGGGAAAGAGTAGAAAGGTGCGACAGTTCTTGCACCGCGCAGACATTTTCACAGCGAGTCTATGAAGCTTCGGCAGTAGCATAGAGTCAGTTGTTGTGTCCATTTCTCGCCGCTTGATCAGCTTCCGCTCCTCGCAATCGTCGTTCAGATATTCGGGAACAGACACCGGAAGCTCCTTGGTCTTTACAATCGTGGCGATTTCAATGGAGGAAAACCTGGAAATCAACTCCTCCGTGTGACCCTTTCCGAGGTCTGAATTGATAATCGGGAGAGAGTCGTACTGTTTGGTGTATGTCTCTGCGAGCTCCTTGAAACGAATATCATGGTGATCCAGGCCCAAATTCTTGATCACAGCGCTCAGAGGCTGCGGCTTGCTAATAAGCCCCGAGTCAAAGCTCCACGAGCAGCCTGGACAACTGAAAGAAAATGAACGACCCACCAGCTTCTCTGGTCGTGTCTCGTGGTGGTGGTTCCTCGCTTTAACACTGAGTCGACCAGTGCACCTGGGACAATCGAAACAATTGCGGGGGCAATACAACTCCGCTGGACCGGCAGTTTTCATACACCACGCACAGTACCTGGCCTGGACTTCATATTCAGTGCATCGACCGCATCTTACCGCCTGACACTGTCTGCAAAACTGTAGCTCTGGTGTTGGGATGTGGGTTCGCTTGTCCCGTGACGTTTCGGGCGCCGCGAGACGTCTTTCTGTCTGATCGGCAGCATCGGTTTCCAAACAGGGACAAAACGTCTTAATCGTCGCCATTGAACAGCCACCTGGAAAGTAAAAGAACGTAGAACGTAGAACAAGGAACAAGACAAATAAAAGATCCTTCTTTGTTTATCTCAGTCGATCTAAAAATATTATCTGGTGTAAGGGTGTACGTTCCGGACAGTTGACTAAGAGCCAACGGCACAAGACAGCTGCTGACTGGACAGCTTTGGCGAGGAGACCGCCGGAACCGGCAAACCGAAGTCTGCAAACAGTGAATCGTGGTTTCATCACCGGTGCGTCAACGCTGCCCGTGATCTGCCAGTCTGAGATACGTTGATCGCAGTACGTTTTCTGGTGCACGGATGTCGATCTACTGTTCGAGACAGTTCTGGGAGAAATCAAGAATTGAAAACCGAGAGGAACTCCACAATCCTGGATACATCTTTCGTTTTGGTCAACCCTGCGCACAATTGAACGGTTCATAACTTGAAGCAGTTTTCGTGAGTCTGGGATACGCGTGTTGGCATGAAAGTAGTGAGAACGAGCCTCTGTTGGCTCTTTTTTGCTGCGTTTACCTCAGTCTCTTTTGCCCTTCAAGCAGCGGGAGACGAAGTGGCACAGGTGGCACTTAATTCTGAGCCGTCTGCTGCGTTGTATGATTTCGAAGAAGTGGTGCGAGTCTTGAGAGATGAAGAAGCGCCATTGAGGAGCCGATTGCCATTTTTGCAGCCGATTTCAGAGGATCGAGAGACAGATGAGGTGATCCACGTTGCCCTCACTGTGGATTACTACGAACAAAACGAGGCGACAAAAGCCCGGGTCTGGAACTCGAGACTCTCCGCTGCGCAAAAAAAAGCATTATACAGTTTGCAAGAGCTTTCAGAGCAAAATGACCCGGATTCCACCTACTTGCTGGCACAGATAAATCTGTTTGGAAACTATTCTCTCCCTACAAACGCATCCGATGCTCTCCATTACTACAAAAAAATGACGGAAATCTCTGATAATTCCACCGCCAATTACGTGTTGGGGTTCATCTATGCCACTGGCCTTTTTGGAAAGGTTGAGATGGATCAAGGAAAAGCGCTTTTGCACTATCAGTTGGCTGCCAATGGCGGAGACCTGCGTGCTGCCATGTGTCTAGCGTACCGTTACTACAAGGGAATCTCTGTGCCCCAAAGCCACGATCTGGCCGTCTTTTACTACAGCATGGTGGCCAACGAGTGCTACAAGTACGTGGAAGCGGGCCCTCTGGGAGGCCACAACGTGGACAGTTTCAACTTCCGCATCAGCGATCTTCAAGATGGGCTGTATGGTGAGGGGGCCAGCGAGGTCCAGTTGTCGGTTTCCCGGGCTCCCAGAAATAAACATGAAGATTTCGGAGAGATGCAGGCAGTGGATCCACGAAAGTACTACTTCAACCAACTGCTCAGTGCCGCGCGGTATAACTACGACGGCAGTTATCTGCGTCCTAGAGACTACGAGCGTGCGTTCGAATTAGCATTGAAATGTTCCACCGAGGGAGTCGCCCATCCGGAAGCGCAAGAACTGATAAATCAAATACCAAAAGAGGGGGTGGACTCTATTCACCCACTAGGTTATACCTGGGCCGTGGGAGAGTGCTGCGGCCTGTTGGGCCACATGTATCTCAGAGGAGAAGGAACGGAGCAAGATTGGAGGGAGGCTAGAAATTGGCTTTTGACTGCCCAAAAACTAACGATGAACTCGGACATTTGTGTTGATATGGCCTTGATCCACGAGGCTTACTTGGGAGAAGAAAACCCAGAACCATACGACAAGTTGTTTCAACTGAGAGATCTTTACAGATCGTACTACGGTTCGAAACTTGAAAAAGCCGCTGCCTATGCCAAGTGCCAGTACTATCAAGGTCGGCATCTCTTGGACCGCAAGGGAGACGAAAGAGGCTGGAAGATGATCGAGTCTTCAGCTACCGCTTCGTACCCTGAAGCGCTCTTTTACTCTGCACAAAACTACGAACGCAGACTTGGGGCTCAGCAATTGGTTCTCGTTGCATCGCTGTACAAACGGTTTGTGGAGAAGATCGAGCCTGTTGTCTGTGACTTGAAATGGGCGTTCCAGCAACTACTGCAACAAAACAATGACCTGGCATTGATCGGCTACGCCATGGCGGCTGAACAGGGATTCGAGGAAGCACAGGCGTCGACGGCGTATTTACTGTACTCCCCTGTTGGCTATTTGGAAGACCCGCCTCGCATCCCGCTGGACAGATACAAAAGCGCATTGAACTTCTACGGACGTTCGTCGGAGCAAGGTAATCTAGACTCCAATCTTTTCCTCGGAGACATGTACTACAACGGGCTCAAAAGCAAGCAATGCAACTTTTCAGCGCCTGAGGATACCTATGAAATTCCTCCGGACCTGGAAAAAGCGGTCAGTTTATACCGGAGTGCCGCGGAAAGAGGGAGCGTCCAGGCGGCGTTCAATTTGGGATACATTTACGAGACAGGACTGGGAGTTTCCAAAGACTTTTATCTCGCCAAGCGGTACTACGACCAGGTGCTCTTCTACAATCCTCTGGCATACTTCCCGGTCCAATTGTCATTGATCAGATTACACATCAAGACGTGGTGGTATGGGGAAAAAAACAACGGGGGTGAAGCCGAGCCCAAAAGCCCCGACAGAACTTGGAAAGACTGGCTCAACATGTACAATCGGATCCGCTCCAACCGAGAGGAGAGCATGCTGAAAGAGTACGAGCAAACCCAGGCTGCAACTGATGATCAGACAGCCGAGTATTTGGGAGCATATGACAGCAACTTGGACGATCTCCTGGTAACCGGAGTGATTCTGTTCTTTGTCGTTTTTGCGGTGGTGAACCGGTGGAGGGTGATGAGAAACCAGAGACGGGGGAACGACAACGAAGACAACAACGCCAACGATAACGCCAACGCCAACAACAACGCCAACTTCCGCTTCCAGGTGTTCTTCATCCCCCTTTGACTTCGCCTACGAGGTTTCCTTACGACTCATTCTGATGTATTAGTTCTGAATTTTCATGTATAGATAACAAACAGCGAACACGGGACTCAACCATCCCGTTCTCTTCATTGGTCCACTTCGCCAGCCGACTCCCACTTTCCAGCCAGATTCTCTTTCCACAAAGTGACCTTGTTGTCTCCGCCGCTGATGGCCAGAACGTTTCCACTCAGGGACCAGCTGGCTCGCCAACACACGTCGGGGAACTTTTCTTCTGTCAAGAGATGCTTTTTCCAGACGCCGGTTTGCACACCCGAGGCGGCGTCGCGGGTCCATATGATGACGGTTCTGTCCTGGGAAGCGGTCGCAATGTACGACTTTGTTAGCAGGGACGGAGACCAAGCCACGTCTCTAACCCAGTCTGTGTGGCCCGGGAGAACCGTTTCTTCGACGTAATTGTTCAGCGTGTGGTCCAGTTTCCAGATTCTCACCAGGTTGTCGCATCCTCCGGTCACGAGCCTTCTCTCTTGGATATTGTCCTTCTGAGGCGGAGCCCACGATCCAGCATTGACACCAATGGCATGCGCCTGGAAAATAAGTGTCTTTTGCGACCCGTCTTCCAAAAACTCAACCACCGAGGCCTTTCCATCACTCGATGTGCACAGAAGAACAGCACCGTACTCGCTAGGAGCCCACGAGATGCTGTTGACTGAAGCCTGATGGACCCCATGCTCCGCAATGTTGGACCAGACTCCGTTCTCCTCTTTCCAGATCAAAACCTTCCCGTCGTACGAACACGAGGCCAAGATAACACCGAACTTAGGGTGGGCCCACGAAACTTGCCACACTGGACCGTCGTGACCACGCAAGGTCTCTACCAACCGGTGGTTTTCGCCGTCAACTTCGAAGATCTTGATGGTTTTGTCCGAAGAACATGTCGCCAGTCTTCTTCCGTAGTAGTCCAGCACCGCATCGTGGATCAAGTCGTCGTGCGCGTTTCCAATTGTCACCATATTTGCGGGATGTCAGAGCGCTCAATGGGTTCGGACAAGTGGGTTCAGGTGTCTGTTGGTGCTGATTCCTTGTTTTCAATCGTATTCATTATTTATTTTTCGGCCACCTCAGAGAGAAGGGCGGTGCAGAGATGTTCTCAAAATCAGAGAGTGTTACCCGGAGTTAGAAAATACTGGTTTTTTGGGGCATTTATTTTTCTTGGTACAATTCTTTAATCTATCTACCCCTAATCGTCCTCGATCAACTTGTAATCCTGCAAATACAGCAAACTGTCCGACAGAAGGTTGAAAACACCGGTATTTTTGGCTTCGAAACGGACTTTGATTTCGCTCTCGATCTTTGTCCGGCCAACCTCGTTGATCAAATTTGACAGCGATCCAGTCAGGGCCGGCGAGAACGAGCAATACCACCGATGGTTCCAGACAAGGAGCTTCACAATAAGCTCCAGCGTTTTGTTGTTGAGTCTGGTGATAGTCTCGAGGTCGTTGGTCTTTTGTTTCTGTTCATTGTAGTATTTCAGTAGTTTTTTGGACGATTTCACCGCAAATCTATTTTTCAGCCCCTTTTCAAAGCATTGAGCTGCTTCTCTTTGGTGGCCCAGTCTGTCAGAAACCAGACCCAGCAGTTCCCACTCCAGGGTCGTCTTTTGTAATTCCAATTGCTGTGCTTCGAAATGCATCACTTCTGCGCGATGCATTGTATACGTTCTGAGGTCTTCATAGAGAAGCATGAACAGATTGTCCAGCCATCTTTCACAGAGTCTCTTTTTCTTAAATTGAGTGGATCCGGAGCCGTTTGCGTTAGAGACACCCGAAGAGGTTGAACTCGAGTCTGCTGATGGTTTCACAAAGTCCTTTTTGAACTCCTCTTCCATCACAAACACCCGGGTACGGTATTTCAACAAGGTCTCCCAGCCTGTCTCCAGAACAATGTCAGTCAGCAGTCTGTATGCTTTGGCAAATGTTGACTTCAGATTGGCAGCTGCGAGGCTGAGCAATGACTGGTCAATCTTATTGTGTTCCAGAGCGATGTCAGCGGAGCTCAGGTCCGAAACCTGGCTCAAAGTCACGTCCACCGGTAAAGGTAAATGTAGGTCGTCTGATCTGGGATGGTTGATTCTTCTCAGAACGTACTTGTCCTTGTGCGTCACCATTGGACATGAGTTCAGCGTCAACAGAGCCTTCTCGTAGTCGCCCTGAGCAATGTATATCTTCACGAGGATCGACCACGGCTTGAAGAACGAAGGCGACGAGTTGACAGCTTTAATAGCAATAGGAAGAGCCAACTCGGGCTTGTTTTTCTGGAAGCAGTATTCGGCCTGGACGGTCAGTAGTTCGCCATCTAGAGGGTTGGCTTTGATTCCGTCGTGAATCACCTGAACCGCTTTCACTTCCTCGTTGTTCAAAAAAAGAAGCTTGGCAATCAGGTAGGTAACGCTCGAATCTTCTTGTTTGATTCTCTCCAAGATCTCCAACGCTTCCGCGTACAGCCCTGTCGTCTGCACGCATTTCACGAAAGCGTCAATCAGGTAATTGTTGCAGTTGGTTGCAACTTGCAAATCCTCGCTGCAACCGAGCTTGACTCCTTCGAAAAACAACCCTTCGAACCCTTTGAGAAACAAAAAAGCGTTCGATTTGTTCAAAAACGGATTAATTTTGCGGATCTCCACGATCGAGGTGAAGTCGTCAGAGTCGCTGTCGGCACTTATCACTGCTCTCACGATTCCACTGACAAAAGTCTCCATCCACAGCTTGTCGCTTTCGATGATCTTGCTGCCCTGTCCGTCGATCATTGCCGACTCGACCTGTCCTGGGAAATTGCAACTGACACGGACATCGACTCTGGAAAACACGTTGTACGTGCAGTACGTCGCTTCTGCCACTTTCCATGGTTTGGGCTTGCCAAACCACAATTGTGGCTCCTCGCCAATGATGTTGCTCAGCGAATTCAACAGAGCCGCGATCGTGGCTGTATTGGAGACGTCTGCGCCCGTGTAGTACAGAAATGTGCCCATACTGGGAATTTTGGTGTTCGAGGACGAGTTGTATTTCTTGAGATGAACCATATCTGGAGGCCCCAAATCAGTTATGCTGTCCAGAATTGAAGTTCTCTCGTCCAAACATTCGCCAATGGTTCTTTCAACCACTCTTTTGCGCACCCTCGTTAGTATTTTCGAGTAATTTCGTCCGATCGGTGTGGTGCAACTTACTCTGGTATGGATCCTTGAGTCACAAAAGTCATGTCGGAACTCCGTCTCTCTTATCCGCTCCAGCTTCCGTCTGTTATTACAAAATCAAGCGTTCTCCTAAACACTCAATTGGTCAATGACGCTGCTATTTGACCACAAATTTCACAGGTGAACCGAGCTAATAAGTTGTTAACACTTGTATACAAATCAACTTTTCCTAAAAAAATTACAACGCGAGCTTTTTGTACGGAAAAAAGTTGGAGAAATTAAGCCTTGATAGGGCTGTCAAGACTAGAATGGGGCTGCCAGACCGTAAATCTCCATCTCTTCACCGGAATAACAACCCCCCAATGTCCTTCACTCCAACTCTTCACCACTCATTCGCACTCACCTCCACTATTGCCCACCATCGGCACTATTTACTGTACAAAACCGGTCAAGCCGAGTCGTTCTTGCGTCTCCTCTTGGTGCGATCCTTCTCCTTAACCTGGGAGTCGTCCTCATCCTGCTAGTTGTGTTAGTATCCTGCGATTGGCCAAGTCACTTGTTCTGTACTCACGTTTTGCTCGTCCTCTTCATCAAGATCCCAGTCCTTTGCGGTCAAACAGTACTTCTCCGGTGGGAGACGAATTCCCCACGAAGGCATCACTGGAGGTAATGGTTTAGAGTTGCGCTCGGCAGCAAGCTTCAATAGCAGCTTCTTGGGTGGAACAGGCTTGAACTGGTAGTTAGTTCGCGCGGCAATCGCCAGCCTAATGTCCTCGTTGGAGAGCTGCGCGTTGTGTGTTCCTGAGTTTCCCGCATTCCCGATGCTCGAGTGCGCGTGGTCGTTGTAGAGAATGGCGTCCTGTAACACCCCAGACGTGTATCTGTACGCAAAATCCATCAGTTGTAGAGGAACATGGTCCTGGTAGCTTTGAATACCTTGTGTTGCAAAAATCAGGTGAAGCAACTTGACGTCTCGGGGTATCTCTGAGTTAACGGTGTCCGAACTTGTCACGGGAGCAATTGTCGCCGCCGTTGCGGGCGCTGCGCTTGTTGTCAAAGGACCCGTTGCTCCTGCACCTATGGGATCCGCGGGACCCGTCGTAGATGATCCCCCGTTCCCGTTCAACTGCATTCCGCTGAAGCTTCCCGGCTTCGAGCTCATTAGGTGTAGTGGTGACTCTCTAAAGTTCCTCTGACTCGACGAAACCCTCAAGCTGCAGTGTCAATTATTTATACGTGCGAAAAAGTGCGGATGAAAAATATATTTTTCAGGCTTTAGAACTACTTAGTTTTGGAATTATCTCGATATTCTTTCCCATGAACTGGTATAATTACCACTATACACTACTATACAAGATATATACACAACTAAGAGGAGCCAAAAAGCTCCGAGAATCTCTGAACAAGAGCAATATGACGCGAAGTAAACTGAGATGCTCTATGACTCAGCTTCTCGTCTGCTTTCAGGCTCTGCAAGTAAACAAGACGATCCTGGTGGTTTGCCACAATTCGATCCATAAACTTCACGTTCGCTTCGTTTCGAGCCTTTCTATAATAAGCCAACTGCGCATTGTACTCGCCCACACCCACCATATACTTCCGAAAGGCTTTCATGCTGCCCATTGCATCATTGGGCGAGAAAACTGGCTCGCTTGGAGGCTGAATGAAGGAACCACCGTCGTCCTTACAACAGAGGTCTGATAACTTCAGAGGATCCGGCAGTTTCTTCCGGGGTAAAGTCTGATTGACGGCTTGATGAATTGGAACCTGACCCATGTCGGCGAGATTCACCGTTGGTCGAGTCTCAACGGTGGTTTCATCGTCACTATCGATCATCATGCGGGACTCATCGTCTGCAGCTTCCTCGCTTTGGAACCCAAGACTCTCTTTAAAGCCAGACATGTTGAAATCTCCACTTGTCTGCGAAAAGGGCGGAACATTATCCACGTTAAACTCAAACGACGCAGCGGAAGGGACTTTCATGTTGTCGTCTAGATCCTCCACCCGTGCGTTTTTGGGTCCGTTCGATCCTTTTCCGGTGTTTGGATCAGTATTTTCCATCTCCGCAGCAGCCTCAGCAGCAGCTTCGGCCGCCTCTTCTAAAACAGTTCTGTTTGGAAAATTCCTAGGCAGACCCGTTGGGTTCGGAGTCCATGCTTTTCGTCTTGTTTCGCCTCTGGTTGCGGTCTTCCTTGGCGTCTGGGGCTTGTTTGAGTTCTGACTTTCATCGTCCAGAACAATTGGGTCATCTTTGGTTCCGGAATCCAGAACGATCGGATCCTCGGGAGATCCGTGGTTACTAAACACGCCTGCTTCAGTCGATGATCCATGTCGCGGAAAACTGAAAAGAAACTCGCTCGTGCTGAAATGATTATTTATGATGTCGGCAAATTGTTGATCGATGGGTCTTGATTGATTGAATAATCCTGGGTGTACTTCTTCTTGCTCATCATCATCATTCTCCTCCTCTTCCTCTTCCTCCGTGTCCTCATAGGACTCGGAACTCTCACTCTCTTGGTTCCATCTGCTCTGCGCAAAACTTTCTGGTTTGGGCTCGTCTTTTGAACGCTCCTGTTTCACTTCCACCTTTTCCGGCTCTGGCGAAGGAGTCTTGATCTTGGGTATCTTGCCAGTGTACGTCTTCTCCGATGATCTGTACGAATACGACGATTTAGAACGAGTCCAGCTGCCGTCATTGGTATTGTAAATCTTAGCAGACGGCTCTGCTTTCTTTGCGTTAGCCCCGTTTTCAGACGCTTGGCCACTGGTAGGTTTAGGACGCTCCGAGCTGTATCTCGCGTAATGGAAGTCTGTTCTGTCCCAGTCCGGAGGTAGCCGTTCCGATGGTTCAGCAAACTTGCTCTGCCACTGTTTCATGTTCTCTCGTCGCCTAGCTTCCTCCTGCTGTCGCTTTTGCTGCTGCTGCTGCTGCTGCCTCTGTCTGGCTGCCTCTCTGGCTTTCTTCTCCTGCTCCTGTCTTCGTTTGTACTCCTCGTACTGGTTTCTGGCCCTTTCATACTCCTGGTACGCTGAGTAGGGCTGCGATTGTGTCTTTGGTTTCGGGGAGTACGAATAGTACTCGTATCCGTTAGGTTTCAACGTAGTGTCGTACACCTTCTTCTTCTGTATGTCAGAGAGTACTCCATAACTGTCATTTATTCGCTTAAACCTCTCCTCAGCCTCTTTGCAGTGATTCTTATCCGGATGGTACTTCAAGGCCAGCTTCCTGAATGCTTTCTTGATCTCTGTCTGAGTCGCATTTCGAGAGATCTCTAGCTCTTTGTAATGATCTGTTGCCCTCGACATTGAAAGTTCCCGCTATTACGCCTTTCCGGGCCGTAAATCACACGCCTAAAACTAGGTTCGCAATTCAATCACCCTTGTAGCTTTCAGAATATACCGAGTCACGCCTCTCTCGTGTTTTCCACACTTACTGTGGAGGGAATACACAAAGTAGAAAGACCCTCTCTCCCTTCTATCTCAAATTTAAACTCATAGAAAACATCTTCTTTGCCCGATTATTTTATGACAGATGATCCCACAACATCCTGACACCTCTTGTCCCGATCTTCAAAAAGATTTGAGCCCCAGTTTTCTCTGGCGACCTCATCCAGTATGAGTTAGTCTCTTTCTCACTCACGCCTCTCCAGGAGTAACTCCGGATTTTCATCAACTAACAGCCAATTCTTCTGCAATTGGCTCCTTGAATGTCGTCAAAAATCTTGTTCTACAAATTTCCCGTCACCTCCCAGGTGTTCTACCAGAGCAAGCACAGCTTTGCGCTGGTGAACCTTAAACCGATAGTGCCCGGTCATGTGCTGGTGGCACCCCTGCGAGTTGTCCCACGCTTAAAGGACCTCACTCCGGATGAGTCTGTCGACTTCATGATGACCGTCCAGCTGATCCACCAGTTCATTGAGTCTTTTTACAAAGCCGACTCACTAAATCTCGCGATCCAGGACGGAGTGGCTGCAGGACAGTCGGTACCTCACGTCCACATGCACGTGATTCCTCGATACCTCAATGACGGATATAGTGATGGAATCTACGACTTGCTCGAGAAACACGAACGGGATCTTAACGGGTTCTTCCAACAGGTTGTCCGCAAAATGGAGGTCAAGGAAGACAGCCAAAGACACCCTCGCTCCATGGATGAAATGGAACGAGAGACACAACAGCTGCAACAACAGCTCGACTTATTCATCAAAGAGCGCCACAAGTAGATGTATTGCTATATACAGATATATCACAGCCGCTCATTAGGCGTGACCGTGTTGTTTATGTAGCTTTTCCCAAGCTTTCTTTTGAACCTGCTCAAGATTGTGCTGTTTTTTGAACTGCTTTCTGAGTTGTGCTAGAGCAATACGGTCCTTGACTCTTTTTTCCGCGGCGTAAATCTTGGCCTTGCGCTCTCCTCCGTGCTTCTTCTGTCCAACCCGAAGTTCTTGCAAAGGGAGACCCTTGCGGTATTTCTCTCTCCAGTCCAAAATGTACCGTCTGGCCTTGATGTCGATTCCCTTGGCTTTCATTTCGTGTGAGCCCAAGCGCCATAGCGTGGCCCAGTCGTTCTCAAAAGCTTCAGCGTGCTCAGCCGTTCCGCGACCAATCTTGGTGAGAAAACTAGTCACGTCTGGCACCTCTGCAGTGGGTGAAGGGACCGAAGGAGCCTGCGTGCTACCTTTGATGCCTCGGACAGATCCGTATGTGGTTCTGGAATTCACCAGCAGTCGGCCGAGCGGCCTAAGCGCACTAGTAAAAAAACTCATCTGTCAAGTTGAGAACTAGAAGATCGTGGTCCACTGTCTTTCTTCTGGTTTTGTAGACTCTGTATCACCCTGATCAACTGTCGTTCTTATTACTCGGTCTGCACAAACTCTTTCGAAACTCTCGACAAGTCTTGAAAAAAATACATTCTGCCATATTGATTTCGTGTCAGTAAAATTACTTTCAGGCAGTGCGATATAAGCCCTAAATAAAAAAGTCTCGCTGAAAAAGACACTAGCAACGAATATTACCATTCTGACTAGCTTCCGTCAAACTTAATCCTTCCCACATCCCAATGGCGCCTTTGGACGAGTTACAATGGAGATCACCAGAATGGGTGAACACATTTGGCTTGCGAACCGACAATGTTCTAGAATATTTCTCTCAGTCCCCGTTTTTTGATAGAACGTCCAACAATCAGGTTCTCAAGATGCAAAACCAGTTCACAGATGCAGCATTCCACACGAAGCCCTACGACGCACTTCTCCAGGATCTCTGCAAGATGAAAGGTGTTGAATTCATCATTGCCCTGGTGCGCGAACCTGACTTTTGGATCATCCGCAAACAAAACAGAACCACCGATACCGAAACCACCACCTTAGCGGACTTCTACATCATCGGATCCAGCATCTACATGGCCCCATTGATTCACTCAATTTTATCGAGCAGATTCCTCAGTAGTGTTCTCAACCTCAGGAACGCGATTGGACTTCTCCAACAACTACCACATTTCTCTCCCTCCAAAGGGCATCAGTACAAAACTGCTGCTAACGAACCCTCCGAACCAATCCCAGCATTGGGAACCGCTCAAGTAAATTCGGCATCTGCTGCTCTCCCTGATTCGTTATCGAACGCCTTCAATAACTTGCTGAATCTCTCTCTTCAAAACAACTCTGTCTACCTCGACACCATGCCGTCCACCGGAGTGAACGAAACAGCATTGAATGCCGTCTCACAAAACCAGAATCAGAACACGAACCAGGGTCAACCTACAAACCAAAATCAGTTCCACTCGTCTCTCCCCGCCCCCTCGACTTTGACCCGTCCAAGCTCTGCGGCTCCGAAACGCATGTAGCGCAGTCTGCTTGAACTATTATGATACGCTTACATAATCAAAGTTACTTGCCCGTCAATGTTAATGACAGATTTTTCTGCCAATGAAAAACAACGAATAACGCAGTAAAGTAATCATAATCACAGGCGAGGGTGTTTCTCTCGTTCAAGGCTACTAACATCGATAAAGTCGGCCCGCAAACAGCAAGATTTCCCGCAATGAGATGCTATAGATACTTGAGACAGGCCCAGGAGGTTTTGATTCGCGCAAACAAGGGAAATCCAACCGGGTTGACTGGTATCTACCAGCATCCTAATCCAAGACCTGTTTTGATCAAGCTTTACGAATCCACGCTGACCAAACTTGACGAGAAGTTCCCAAAGACTTCTGTTTACAGACAGAGTGTGGAGGAATTGACTAAGTCCCGTTTGGCGGTGGTCAAGGAGAATGAGGTTGTGGAGAAGATTGAAAACTCAATTGGATGTGGTTTAATTGAAGAGTTGGTGATTCAAGCCAACGAGGAGTACGAGCTACTGCATCAACTTGCCGAATGGAAGTGCTGGGAAGAGCTGGAGGAGAAACCGTTGGACGATCAATGGGTCTACTTTGGCAAGCGCATTTAGACTGCGGAGGTTATCCAGCGTTAGAAACTCAAGCTCGGAGTCTGGAAGATCAGTCTTTAGTTCGACAGCATATTTATCACGTCCCTGACTACGTTTCCCTACTTGCTGGCTGCAGTACTCAGGTCGAATTATTTATTATCAATAGTATTATTTATTACAAAAAAATATTTTCCACTTTAAAAAATCCGCGAGCACTAAGAATTCTGGAGTATTTGATCAGAGTTGGTGTCCGACAGAGCATGAGTACCATTGCATCTCGGTACTTTCAGAGGTCTCTCAATTCCTCCTTTATCCCTAGATATTACTCTACGAAGTCGAACAAAAAAATGGCTGTCTTTTCGTTTTTGAACCTGTTCGCAGACAAGTCCAAGACAGTGGGGTCGTCGTCATCCTCCACGACTACGAGTGACGACAAGCCGCAGCCAGCTGCGCAGACGGCCTCTCAAATCCTGGCGAGTAATAAAAGACCCGCCTCGCTGCCGTTGAAGCCTGCAAAAGCTGCCAAGATCTCCAAAACCACCAACAATTTTGACCATGCCCGTCCCATCATCTGGATAGACTGCGAAATGACGGGTCTGAACCTCGACAACGACCACATCATTGAGATCTGCTGTTTGGTCACCGACAAGAACTTGGAGCTGCTTGATCCCGATGGATACGAGTCGGTTATTCACTACCCGAAGGAGACGATGGACGCTATGAACGAGTGGTGTGTTGAGCACCACGGCGATTCGGGTCTCACGGCCAAAGTACTGGCTTCGGAGAAGACTCTAGCCACAGTCCAAGACGAGCTGTTGCAGTACATCAGCAGGTTTGTTTCCAAGGGAGTGGGGATTCTGGCGGGGAACTCCGTCCATGTTGACCGTCAATTTTTGTGCAGGGAAATGCCAAAAATCACCGACTATCTCACCTATCGGATCATTGATGTCTCGACTGTGATGGAGTTTTCTAAAAGACACAACCCGAAAGTGCACGCTCTTCTTCCGCCGAAAATTGGAGCCCACACTGCCAAAAGTGACATTCTTGAGAGCATTGGCCAGATGAAGTTTTACCGGGACGTGTATTTCCGGGGTGCCGAGGAGATAGAGGACAAGAGTGTGGAGAAACCCGTCAACTGAGCTTCTACGAAAGAGAGGGTGCTGCGAGTACCCTCCGCACAGCACACTGGGCTCCTCGTCCGCCTATCTTACTGGCTGACCAATTCAATCGTCTGGCGGATGATTGAATTTTTGGCAGCTGCCACCGACCTCGTGCAATGACACTACAACTGCATCGAAATAATTCTACCAATACTAATTTTCAGCACTAAATGTTATCAGATCGATCAAACTTTTTGCTGCACTTCCCAGCCTTATTGGGCCCAAAGTTGCTATTGTAAACGTTTTTGCTCCTCTCTTGCCCCTCCGCACGATTACCTGTCCGGGTGCCTTCTTCTTGCGGACAAGCTCGACCCCGGGCTTATACGAAATTCTCTCGTATTCGGCCTTCGTAAGTGCCCGTTTTATCCTTCGCACACCGCAGACCGATTTTTTTTTCTCCACAGAAGAGCATCGCAGCAAACTTCTGTAGATCGCATAATACTTCTTTCCCCCCCCTCAAAAGGATCTCAAAATTTTGTCAAAGAACTGTCACAAAAACAGATTTGAGCAGCCAAAACCGTCTTTGTCACGAAGAGCACTTGGATGAAACTCGAACATCGCAGAGGGCCACAATAACTCGATATGTCAGAAGGCCAGCGGAGTACGGAGATGAAGGAGACCCAGCAATGGAATGGAATCGTGGGCGCTGCTGACCCTTCCATGTGCGCAGATATGCAGCAGCTGGGATATGCAGCGCTCTCGGACCAAGGCTGTGATAAATTCTCTCGGATGAACGCTCTCTCAAAGGTAAATAAGGTGTCCCCTAAATCGACCTCGTCTTCTGGCGCCTCGACCTGTGTCTCGGGCAACGAGAACCCGTCGAGCTATGCCATGGACTCATACACAGTGACAGCAACGGGCCAGACGTCTCCCCAGGACTCCACGGGGACGGCAGGAGGAGCAGCGACCACCGGCTCGGGTTCCAGGGTCCACGTCAAGAGGGAGGAAGGAGAGGAAGGACCTGCGAGACGGAATAATCACGTGAGCATGGAAAACTTTCATCTAGAGCCCCAGGACTTTCAGAACTTTCTCCTCACGAACCCCCCGATCTTGGAGTACTCGCCTTCGATGCTTTTCAATTCGACTCAACAGTACGGTGGACTCCATCCGAGTGGCAGCTATCCGTGGGCAGGCCCAGCTGGAGCGATAGGCGCGCCGAATGCGGCTGCTCCTGCTCATTCGGGAGCACACGATGATCACACCGGCGTGCAGCAGTTTGCCTCTTTTCAGCCTGCTCTTGAACAGTTTGATTCCTCTCATTTCCAACAGCAACAGCAACAGCAACAGCAACAACCACCGAATATGCCTGCTGCGTTCCCGCACCCTTTGTTTGCCCATGCCGTTCAAGCTACTTCTCCGCAGGATCTGGCTCACCCCGAAGGGCATTACCAGGAAGTTCCGGTCTCAAACGTCGGATTTCCAATCAGAAGAAGAGTGTCTATATCCAACGGTCAGATAGGCCAGATCAGCATGATGTACCACAGAAACGAACACAAGGATTCAGCTCAGCCACTAAGCAAGGCTGATCCGTCTCCGCGAATACACACGCAAACTCATAAGTCAGGGATGGAAATCAAGCAAGAGAAAGTTGACAAATCCCACGTCGACTCAGAAGACATCGAGATAAACGTTGATGGTGTGCCCCAACAGCAGCTATTCTACAACAACGAGGTTATTTTCAACCCTGATGCGGGTCCAATCCCGGGAACGATGGCCTGGAAAAAACAAAAAGTTCTGGAGCGGAATCGTATAGCTGCGTCCAAATGTCGGCAGAAGAAAAAAGTTCTACAGGAACGTTTACAGCAGGACGTGGACCAGCTCGCCAAGGAAAAGCGGGTTCTGGCTCGTCATAATCAGCGCCTTGTGGGCCTTCTGAAAGAACTGAAGACCGACTTAGGTGAGATGCTTAGTGCTGGCCACCCTACCTCCGACAAAATTGACCGATTTCTCAGTCTTTCCGACGAGGACTTGTACGTTAATTTTCAGGACAAGCTGAAAATCAACGATGAGCCGTTTGCCGAGGCAGAAAGCGGATTGGCCAGCGATGACGAAGAAGACTTCTCGTCGCCCAACTCCATGTAATGGTGGACCAGGGCGGTCGTTTGTAATGATGAAACTCTTTTTTAAGAAAACCTTTGGAAATCAATTCTCAACTTATTATGCGGCTGATAATTACGGGGTGTGGCGCAGCACCGTGGCTGACTCGCGTACCTAAGTTTTCTGCGTGTAAGATTAAAAATTGATACTCTTCGTGAGTTCACCTCCTCAATCAGCCGGATGAAGCAACGATCTACTGCCGGCGTGTCCAGAGAGTCCGCACTACGAAATGTCGTCGATCTACGAGGACGGCATTGATCTTGAGGAGCAATCGGGATACCGAGATGTTCCAGAATTCGACGAGATTAACGGCAAGTTGTCCGACATGCTGCTCGACATCAGCAACAGCTTGAGCAACCTGAACAAAAACCTTAGCCAACTGGAAGACAGTGTTTCTCGTCGGCAAGCTGGTCCTGATGACCCCGCTGTGATACGGTATCAGAAAAATGGAATGAAGCTGATTTCGAAACTTATGAAAGTATTCAAAGAGGTCTCCTCGGAGTCGAGGCGATTGAATGAGCTCGACGAGACGCTTTTGAACAAGTCGCAGCTGTTTGTGCGCGAGAAACTCAACGGGAGTGTCAAACGGGCACTGGCAGAGTTGAACTCACAGCAGCAATTGTTTACAGAGTTGGAACAGAAGTTGCAGGAACAAAGTCGAGTGGCAGTTGAAGAGCAACCGCCCCAATTCGAACACCCTGCACAGCCTCAACAGCCCCAATCTGAATCGCAGCAGATGGTGGTTGAATATGAGCCCGTGAACGCAGAAGAGCTTGAGTACCAACGAGCACAAATCGAGGAGCGGGAGCGCGACATCGAGACCATTTCGCACGGTGTCAACGAGCTGAACGAGATATTTCACGACTTGTCGAGTTTAGTGACAAGTCAAGGTGAGGTGATCGACAATATAGAGTCCAATCTCTACAGCACTCTTCACGATACCCAAGCCGCGTCGAGACATTTGGTGAAGGCGGACAGATACCAACGGAACCAAAGAAGGTTATGTTTCTGGTTGCTGGTGATCCTGTCGGTGGTGGTACTATTTATATTATTGATTGTTTGGGCGTAGGATATTAATCTGAGTGCATTGGAGTTATTTATAGTACAAATTTCCAGAGCTTCACCTGTCCATCGTCACCAGCAGTCACCAGATGGTCGTTCTTCCACCATTTGATACTGTTTATTTCGGCGACTTCGTGTCCCAGCTCCCTGTTCACAATTACTTGCCACTGGGCCGGGGCAGTTTCTTTGTAAACAACAATCCGACCGTCTGCCCCGCAGCTGGCAATAAGACCGTTGGAGCCCCATGCGACGCTGTAAACGGATCCTGCGTGCGCTTTAGGCAAAACCGTCTCCAAAACCCACTCTTCCTCCTCTTTCAACGTAGAGGGAAGAGCGCCGGACTCCAGAGTTTCACCGCCTTGAAGATGTTTCCACACCCGTACACGGGAATCATCGCTGCAATTGACTAGTCTTGAGGATTCGAGCTTTTCCCAGTCAGCTCCCCAGATCGTTCCCGACGCTCCGGTGAAGCTGGCCACGCACACCCAGTCGTCTTCGTCGTATGCGTCTTGTCTGAATACTTTGGACGTGTCGTCGTAGGAGCTGGAGCACAGAATATTTTTGTTCGGATGCCAGACCACATTTTTCACGTCCTGGTCGTGCTCCTGCACCACGCTCACGCACTCAAACTCTTCATTGTACTCATCGGCTTCCCAGATCCAAATCGACTTGTCTCTCGAGCACGATGCCAAGTACATTCCGTCGGGCGACCAGTCGACCGCCTTGACCTCGTTTTCGTGGCCCTCGATGATTGCCAAAACCTGCCATTCTTGGCCCCCGTAGCTGCCATCCTCTGGGTCGGTTCCCCAGATCGATATAGTCGAGTCAAACGATCCGACCGCCAGCGACGGCGTCTCGCCTGTCGGCTTGAACGCCACTGACCGCAGCGTTTTCGTGTGTGTGTTGTCATCTAGTGTTGCCACCTCTCTGAGGCTCTCCAGATTGTAGATCCGACAGGTTCTGTCTGACGAGACCGATGCCAGCAACGGCAGAGAGTGATGCACCGAAACCGACCAGCATTTGTCGCTGTGGCTGGTGAACGAGTGTTGCAGTTGTAATTCAGCCATTCTGGTATGTTCCTTCCGTAAGGCTGGCGGGTTTGGACGTGGGTTTGGACGGCCTTGTCCGAAACTTTCCCTTCTTTATCGGCCTTTATGAGAAGTCTGAGTGTTTTTTTGTCGGCTGAAATTTTATTTCTACTCGAAAAATTTCAATAGAAAGTAGGTTCTCTTCCTTGTGAAAGGAGCACTGTTCCGCTTATTCCATAGAATTTAGGCTTCAGGACCCCTGAAATAACTTCAGGCAGCTTGAAGGAGAATGCTGTTGCGCAGACCACCGACGGGTGGGATTTTGAGAAATCCGTCTGCGGTTTTATTCTCGAAATCGATCCCCTTTTACGTCAGCTGCAGACTCAAGTCGACCTCCGGCAACGACGGTGATCCAGACTCCAAAGTGCCCTCCGCCAGCAATTCCAGCGACATCGAAAAGTATTCGCCCGATCTCTCTTCAAAAGTTTCAAAACCCTCGGGTTCGCTGCCCTCTATTGACCCCAAGCTCTCGGAATTGATCGACAAACCTAAGTTTGAGTACAACCCACTTGACAACAAAGAGAATGTTTCCTACGAATTTCATTCGCCAAAGCCCCCGAGCGAACAGAAAAGCGAGAAAATCAAATCGCAGCAGAACAGGTCCAAACTGCGTGGAATCCTGCCCTCAGTGCTGATCGGAGGAGGTATCCTGTGGGCTGTGTACGTTTATGATACGTTCACAGAAGACCCAAACAAGGATAAAGATCCGGAACTGCTCAGACAAGACAAGTTTCTTCCGTATTTGGTGACTTTCAAACACAAAGTCGACGACGATCATTATCTTATTGAGCTCACCAGAAAAAACAGGGGCTCTCTCTTCACGCAACACAGCAAACTGTTCGACGGCAAGACTCTTTGGAGCATCGAGATCAAGCAACCTGAAATCAACATTGTTAGAAACTACACTCCCTTGCCATTGTACGTTGCCGGGCTCGATCCAGACACCAAGGAGCCGCATCTGCGTCTGCTCACACGACCGGAAGAAGAGGGAAAGTTCATTCTTTTGGTAAAACGATATCCCTCGGGAGAGTTTTCCAGATGGCTCACCAATCGTGAGCTTTTGAACGAGGTGGAGGTGAGAGGTCCACACGTGGAGTACAAAATTCCGTTCCATCCATTAGACAAGTTTGAGGAACGACCACAGCTAGGTCCTGTTCTATCCAAAATCAAGCCGGACCCTATTTATCCAGAAAATCTCCCGAAACCCGAGACATTCGCCTTTTATGGTGCTGGGACAGGAATTCTGCCATTGCTGCAACTTATTTACTCCCCGAACCCTCCGAAAGGTTTCATCAAGGCGTATATTTCGCTGTCAAAAGAATCCAACCTACCTCATCAGTTCAAAACTCTCAACTATTTTGCCGAGAAATGCGGACGGGTCAAGTTCACCTACTTGTTGAGCGAAGACGGTCAGAGGCTGTGCTCAAAACACGTGGAAAACCCCACTTTGCCCCAGTTTTCTGGACTTATCGACATGAAGGTGAGCGACGAGCTGTACAAGCAACGCCTTTTGGCCAAGAAAAAACAGGAGGTTCGAAGACAGTTGGCCGGTAATGACTCGCAGTCGGCTGAGAAACCACTTGCCTACAACGACATCGGACTCATTCCGAAAATCGATGTCAAAATGAAGCCACAAAGTGCCTTCCAACAGTTCAGTTTCTTCAACAAGCCTGAATCCCAGTCCAATCCTTCGTTCGCGTTTGTGTGCGGACCAGAGAACTATATCGGCTATGTTTCGGGCAGGCCGAACCTAAACAACGTGGAACTGCTGGACAAGGGAGAAATCGGAGGTTTGTTGAAGGAGAAAGAGTGGACGCTTAAAAACATCAAACGGCTTATTTGAGCGTGGTAGTTATTGATAGATCGTCATCGTTATTATTTATTTGTATATAGAAAAACACAGGGAAATGCTTGTGCAGTTTCATAGTATTTGAACATCAACCAAGTAGTCTTCTTCCAACTCTGTATCCCCGACCGTATCGTCCATATTCAGTGTTTCGTCATCAAAGATGAGCTTCACTGAGGTCGAGGGTTCGAGCCCAGCTTTTTGCAAGTAATACTCAGCAATGGACAGTATTTTGGTGTTGGAGTGGACTCTAACTTTGATCTCTTTTTTGTCCTTTCCTTTCATCTTGATGGAGAAATAGGAAATTCCGGCGTCGTCATTTTCTACTTCTTCGGCGAAGTCATCCGCAGACCCGTCGTCTGCGTCTCCCCGTTTGGCCGATAACTCGTTCAGCTGTTGATCACTGTATAACATCTCCAGGGTGTCGTTGTTTCGTAATCCCGCGCTGGCAATGGTATCCTTTTCGCTCAAAATGATACCCTCGTGCTGTATCTCAACATCCAAGTTCTCGGGATAGTCCATTCGGACCAGGAATATCCCTAGCAGTTCTTTCAGCGAGGTGGTTTCTCTGACGACAATCGCCGTGTTTTTATTCGATTTGTTGCAATCAACGATTTTAAGCGTCACTTCCTCGTCTTCTGCTACCCCATCGCTTTCCACAGGTCCGCTCTGCAAAGACTTGGCCAACAAGTCTTCCTTTTTCATGCTTCTGGCAATGGGCTCGGAAGTCAAGAGAGCCGTCACTTCGAACGCGTCGCCCGCTTCATTGACCGGCCATTTGGCACCCGACAGTAGCAACGATCCAACTCGCAGAACCTGGCTGATGATCAGGTTTGACTCCGATATATAGAACACCAGCTCCCCTACGTTTCCGTAGTAGTCCGGCAACGTTCGTCCGTGCGAGTTCAGCAACTCCATCAGCTGGCTCACAATGGCTCTGAATTGAGCGTTGCTGCGCACCCGCAGTCTGAATCCGAGTGTCTCGTCCCCAGATACCCTCACCTGGACCGTGAGAGCAAAGACCGCGTGTTTGATCTTGATCATATCCCCGTTGAACATGACCGTTTTGTTCGAATTGCTATGTTTTTCCAGAATTTCCTCCAGCTCGGAGTCGTGCTGCTGGTGACCCATCCAGATTTCCTCGTCCAATTGCTTGAGGAACTGGTCGTCGATGTCGCCAGTCGCCGCGGTCCCCTTCTTGGTTTTCGGCTGTCTGCCCGTTATTGACTCAACAGTGCGGGCCGTCGCGTCCTTGTTGGCGTTTCCCGAGATTCCCAGCATTCGAACGAGATCTTCATTTGAGTCTCGAGCCGCTGAATTCGCAGAACCTGACGGCCCGGCCTCCGCTATTGGCTCACTGTAGTCCTCCAGATCAATGGGGAACGCGTCGGTTCCTACCGAGTCGGACCTGACTTCTTCCGACTGAACTCGCTCGGTCTTCTTCCTCTTCTCCTTCTTCTTTTTCTTTTTTCTCGGCACAACAGCCAGAACATCGTCGTCGCCGAACGCAAAGAAGTCGTCCTCTGCCTTTGAAATGGTCCTTGCCAATCCCTTCTCCGTGTCGTTAGCGGACTCGCTGCGTGCATCCAAGTCCATTTTCTCGCTTTCGGTGATCAACGCATCTGTATCCAGTACGAAAACGCTGTATGAACCCCGCCGCAGCCTGTTGAATTGCAAGATTACGCTCGGCTACCCAGTCTCAGAAAAAAGGAAACATTAATTTGTACAATTAATTTCTGGAAATAATTTTTCCCACCCGAAAAGGTGAAAAATAATTATCAAACGAGATTTTATCAAGGTACCAGCTTGTAGTCCCCGGCCACCGTCGCAATGTTCAGGGCAACGCTGAAAAATTGTCCGCGGCTTGCACGCCGGAGGCCCGCACGACTCTCATCAACTGCCACGGCCACCGTGGAGAACGTCGCTCTCATATCAGATCCCCAGTACGAAATCCCCCAGAGTTCAGTCCTTGTCAGCGGAATACAGCCAACAGGAGCCTTCCATGTGGGAAACTATCTGGGGGCCACCAAAAACTGGAGGGACCTGTCGCATCGGATCAAGAACGAAGAAATCGACTCGAAAATGCTTCTGTTTGTTGCGGACCTGCACTCTCTCACCGTCCCGCAGGATTACTCGGCTCTCAAAAAACAGAGACTCGAAGCGTACGCCTCAATTCTGGCGTGCGGGATAAACCCAGACGATGTGACTGTGTTCTACCAGTCTGAGGTTCCTGAGCACACTCAACTGATGTGGGTCCTCAGCTGTTTCTCCGGAATGGGGTATCTCAATAGAATGACGCAGTGGAAGTCAAAGGCCAACCTCAGCAAAGACACAAGCATACAGCAGGAGCTGGGAAAAGTCCAGCTGGGTCTGTTTTCTTACCCTGTTTTGATGGCCGCGGACGTTCTGTTGTTCAAGGCCACTCACGTCCCGGTCGGTCTCGACCAGGCGCAGCACTTGGAGCTTGCCAGGGATCTTGCGTACACGTTCAACAAACGTACCAACTCCAGTGCTCTCACCATTCCGAAAACGCTTCTCACTCCGACCAACAAAATCACCTCTCTCAAAAATCCGCTGAAAAAAATGTCGAAATCGGACCCTGACGAAATGGCCAAAATCCTCATGACCGAAGATCCGACGTCCATCGCCAACAAAATCAACAAGTCTGTTACAGATTCGATTGAAGGAAAACTTACGTTTGACCCGGAAAACAGACCGGGCGTGTCCAATTTGATCACCATTTACGCCGCAGTCAGTCACTTGACTACACAGGAGGCCGCGAAAAACGTGGAGAACTTATCCAAGAAACAGCTCAAGGAGCTGGTTTCAGAGGTGCTGGTCCAAGAGCTCAAAGAGCCCAATCTCATGTACAAAGAACTCATTAAAGACGAAGAGAGACTCAATAAACTCAGCTCCACTGGAAGAGAAAAAGCGAGAGCATTAGCATCGAAAAACTTGCGCGAGATCTACAAGGTTGTTGGAATGAACTAAACTTGCATATATAAACAACTTATTTTACATGGTCAAATTAAGTCTTCATCAACTAGACCAGTTGATTCCCCGTACAACATTAGTATCCGTTGCACCTCTCTGTACTTGGAACAGCTCAGAATCAACGTTTTGAGCAGCTCTTCTCGCTCGTTCCCGCAGATCAGCTTCTCTTTGGAGAAATACAGATCCTGGAACAGCTCTATTAGTCTATTTTTGAACTTGAGCTCGCAGAGTCTCTTGACGTAGATGATAAGGAAATTCTTGAAGTTCTTCGAGTCCTGCAAGTAGTTGTAGATCAGTATTTTGTTCTCAAGATGGTTCAAAGAAACGACAGTCTCCAAATTTTCGTAACCTTCCTTCATCAGCATCACTTTGGAGATCTTGTTCAGAAATTTTCCCTTCCCTCTTCGCAAAATCTCCTCGTTGGTGTGAGACTCCAGATAGCCCAAAATGGAACCGTCCTCAAGATCGCTCTGCGTCTTAGTAGAGTCCCAGTATTGGGATCCAAATGCCCACCAGGAGTCGGAGATCAAAGACCACGAGCTCATGTCCTTGTTGTACAGGTACCCATTTCCATTGCTCAACGTGACTATCGGGATGCCGTTGGAGGTGATGGAACACATGGTTAGGTTCTCCGATCGCGTCAGCAAGTCCCCGTTGACAAACATGAGTCCGTTCGAGTCGGTAATCGTTTCGTGGTAGTTGGACTTGTAAAGTGGCTGCAACAAAGGATACAATGATGCCGGTTTGAACAAAGACTTTCCTAGTTGTAAGTCCCAAGCATAAACTTCGCCAATGCTTGTTACGGCCATTAAGAAATTGGTCTTGATTTCCAAAAATGATAGTGGTGATCCCAAGACAATGGGAGGGAACAGTCTCCTTCCAGAAAAATTGTAAATTATTAATTGTCCGTTGGTGGTTGATAGTGCCCAATATTCGTTAGTTCCTGTGACAAGATGAACTTTGAGAGGTATGAAATCCACAAAAAGTTGTTTCCGTGATTCCTCCGAGAACTTCTTGATCAATGCAATCCGGCTGGGTTGGGCCTCGTGGCCGCTTCCGTTTTTCACCTCCAAAAAGGTGGATTCGTCGTCCGGCAGAACCTGAGAAAATTGGACTCTGACTTTCGGGATAGAAATCCTGATGTTGCTGAAAGACGTCTGCGGATTCAAGACAACTGAGCCTACAAAGTCAATTGGCTCAAGCTCTCTCTTTTTTTTTTGAACTCCATTCTGCGAAGAAGTTGACTCATCCCTCTTCACCATCTTGTTCACCTTTAGGGACAAATCTCTTGGTACCGATGCCGACGGTGGGTCAAAATCAGTTGATGATACGAGCCTTTTTTTTGAATCCTGTGTCCCCTTTTGAGTTGCTGTTCCGTTTCCAACTGCCGGTGATGCGCTGCTGTTGGTGCTATTGGTGGCGACGCCCGGCTTCTCTTTTTTTGTCTGAGTCGGCCCAGTAGGCTTTGGAGTCTTTAGTTTCTTGTTCGCCGGATTGGAGTTGGCGTCCACAGTAGAAACTGGGTCGGGTGTGCCAGATTTTTCCTCCGCTGTTGAGCTTTTCATGTGCTGCTGTTCATGATCTAGTTTTTTGTCGGCCTCGACTGTTGTGGCGGCTTTTTCGTCCTCGTGTTGCTTCGACTCTTTTTTAAGTTTGGTGGCTTCAAGCCATAAATCTCTTTTCTCGAGAATCTCGGGTAATTTCTGCCGCATCTCCTTGTCAAGATCTCTCAATCCACATTCGAGATCATCGGGTGGCACAACTGTTCCCAGTTCGTTTTCGCTAAAAACGCCAATCAATAATTCCCCGGCTCCTGTGGTTATGAACAGAAACTTGCCGTCATTGCTCCAACATATATCTTGCAAACCGTTGATGCTGACTTCGGTGGCTATTATCAATGGAGCGCCAACAGCAGTGTTCCAAATGGCTATAGTGGAATCCGCAGAGGCAGTGGCCAGAACATAGCAATACTTCCCTGTCTTAGCAGAGAAGTCAGTTTTGTCATCGTTGGCTGGGTTGGCGTAAACAAGTGGAGAAAACTGGGTCATGGTGCACTTGAAGCCCCGAGCTATAAAATTGCACCAACTTCTCCAGTCGGGCTCCGACGGCTCGGGATTATTCAGTAAGGAAATCAATGCGAGTTTTCCCTTCGCTGTGTTGGGACACGAGATTACTCTGTCGTCGATCGACCATGAAACTTTGCGGACGGTGGCTTTGTTGAGTTTAGAACTGGAGATGATGTTGTCCAGCTGTTGAGATACTTTGTAATTGAAGACTCTTCCTTCAACGGGGTGTTCCTCCAGGGAATACTCGACGATATTGGACACTCTGTCGTCTCCGAGAGTGATCAAGTATTTGTTCGAGCTTCTGTCAAAACAAAGACCCTTCACTGCAACGGTATTGTTAGAATCCTCAGGGCCATCTGCCTTGTGAAGATTTAGAGTCGTCAGAATCTTGCGGTATAAAACATCATAGATCACCACCTCGTTGTTCATCGAGGAGAAAGCCAGCAATTGATCATCTGCCGACCAACAAAGGTCCAACAAAAGTCCGTTGGTGTGCTTGAACAGTTGAGTGGTCTTGCAATTGTCAGGATCCTGAGGGTTCTCGAAAAGATAAACCTCACCGTTTTTATAGATAGCTGCCAACAGATTGGAATTGGAAGCCAAATTCGCGTATTTGAGCGAGGTCACTTTGCTTCTGCTTTTCACGACCACCGTTTTGACTGGGATCGCGTCCAACTTGGATTTGTCGAGAATGGGAACGGCCACCGCGGGCTGTTCGCTGTGTTCCGGGGGTATCTGAGTGCCCTTTTCGCCAGACTCGGCTTCCGTTAGATCAATTGGACCAGTGGTAACCGCTTTCGGTGCGTCTTCTCCTTTAGGACTTGTCGGCGACGGCGGTGGACCAGAGGAGACCAGTTCTTTGAACCCACTCATGCTCCACACCGCCACATTTCCATCACCTGCTGCAGTGGCCACGTACTCATTACGCGAGTCAACAGACACAAAAAGTGCGGTGTTTTTCTGGGTTGACCCACTCACAAAGTACATCCTGGCCTATCTAGCCTTATTTGATTGAAGAAAACCTTCTTCTTCTGTGGAAGAACCCTCTCTGAAAACATGTTTTTTTCATAAATAGACAAAACACGATTCTGTCACAATAAGATATGGGTCATTAAGCGGTTCAAAAAAAATCACAAGCATAAATTTAATAAACGGTCAAAGTTATCATTAGCGAAAAGAAACAGCCAGTAACAATCGATCAATACGAGAAAACCCCTTCTCAAGTTGGATTTCAACTTCTAAAGACCACTGAATATGGCATCGGCTGAATACATTAGCGACTCGGGGTCGGACTACACCGAATATTGGATAGACTGGTTCTTGGGCAGCCGTGGCAATGAATATTTCTGCGACATGGACGTGGAGTACATCACCGATCGATTTAATCTCACAGGACTGAACCAATGGGTGGAAAGAATCTCCCTGTTGGTGGACATCATCACCGACCGTACTCAAATCAACGAAAACGAATCGGAACAGGCGAGGGCCAAACTGGAAGACAACGCAAAGTTCTTATATGCCCTGATCCATGCTAGATACATCATCACTTTACGGGGTCTCAGCAAAATGCTCGAAAAATACAGAAACGGAGACTTTGGCTACTGTCCGCGGGTATTCTGCAAACTCACTCGACTACTTCCGGTCGGTCTCACTGACACCCCCCATGTCTCATCGGTCAAGTTGTACTGTCCGAATTGTGAAGACTTGTACAATCCAAAGTCCTCGCGACACTCCTCTCTAGATGGAGCTTTTTTTGGAACTTCTTTCCCGGCCATGTTTTTTCAAACGTATCCTGAACTCATTCCTACCCACACGGTCGACATCTATACCCCAAAAATTTTCGGGTTCCAAATCCACGACTCTGCTATGCTCACTAGATGGAGACTTCTTCAAAAGGACAAGCTTACCAAGAGACTGGAAGACAAGGGCGTCTCCAAAGACGCTCCTGGAGGCTTCGCCGACCCCCAGCCCGAGCAGCAGGAACCGGACAAAAACAGAGGAATGTTTGGTGTCACTTCGCGAAAACAAAGATCTTGAGGCCTCTGTTTGTGACGCATCTGTCTCGCGTGTTTCTTGTACGTAGAAGTGGCTGGCGAGCAGAGCTGTTTACACCTAATGATTTGGTGTTTTTCACTGTTATAGGCATGGTATATTTTAATTTGGTTTCTGTTTCGGTTGTACGTATGAGGTCAATCTAGTTGATTAATTTCTCCAAAATGCATTAGTACTTTCCAATCGGCTCAACAATCTCCTTTTAGCCTCTTCTGAGAATTGTAGCCTCTTTTGCACAGCCCTGAACTGTATATCCCCAGATTTTCGAGACTGTTTTTTTTGCAGATTTAATTTTCAAGATAATTTCTTGATATATTCATTTCAAAGGAAAGACTCAGTTGCTTTGAGTTTTGGTGAGAGTGATTGGCCTGATGTCGCTAGAAACGGATACGAGAGTGGTTGAGAACTCCGACTTTATTCACGTGAATCCGCCGGACCAAAGAGAGGACCAGAATACTCCAGTCAATCTGATTAACCCATCAAGCTTTTTTGACAGCTCTTCCTCAGACGCTAAGGTTCTGGTTCTTTTGAATCAACCCATCAATTTGCCCGCCGAAGAGTTTCATCGCGTCTGGAATTGCTCTGAGATTCGAGTTTGCGGTGACGGTGGATGTAACAGATTGTACGAATTTTGTTTGGAGCAGAATAACGGGCAGCATCTCTTTCCGGACTACATCGTTGGCGACCTGGACTCTATCAGAGACGACGTCCAACAGTTCTACCAGGCCAATGGGGTGCCTGTGAAACAGCAAGCCTCACAGTATTACTGTGATCTTGACAAGGCACTTTCACTGGTGAATCTGAAACTGAGTCTGCAGGACTTCCAAATTGATGAATATGACGATTACGACGGGCTTAGTTTGAAGGAGAATTGTCTAAACTCAAAGACCGAAAAAACAGTACAGTTATTTTTGTTAGGCTCAGTTGGTGGAAGATTCGACCAGACGATTGCAACGTTCAGCAAAATTCTAAAATGCGAGTCATCGAGACCCAATTTCCGTTTCATATTGATGAACAACGACCATCATGAGCTGATCCTATTTGTTCCAAAAGGTCTTAATTTTGTCACTCTTCAAACCCAATTTCATGACTCCCTCGAAAAGGCCTGTCGGCCAAAAAAGCTCAAAACCGTTGGGTTGCTGCCTTTGGTATCGCCCGTAGTTCTGTCCACTTTGGGACTCAAATGGGATGTTTCGAAATGGGAGTCCTCGATGGATGGTTACGTAAGCTCAAGCAACCTGCTGGTCGGAGATAATGGGTTTTACGTGGAGACTAGCGGTTCTTTGTTTGTGAACGTTGAGCTATGAATGAAGAAGGCAAAACCACTTGGAGACATCTGGAGCTTTTCAAACCTGGAATAATGGATCTTTGTTCAGTTGAGACAAAAAATCTTGTAAATTCAGCTTTTTGGTTCCCAAAATATCTTCGTTTCCCAACGCGGCGGACGGTGACTCAATCTCGGGAGGGACAGTGTAAACAGAGTCTAACGGCGAATTCGTCCGCCCGTTGGCTGGAACCGTGTTGAAAGGGTTATCCCCTGATCCGATTCCCAATGAGTCGTCGACTGAACCAAATCCAGAGGAGTTGTTCGTGCTGGATTCGAGTCCAGTCGACCGTTGGCCTGAACTGCTATTCGAGGAAAAGTTTTCCAGCTGGGTCCCGGACCCATTGACGTTGCCCAAGCCTGTGTACGTTTGGTTGTAAAATGGAGGGTAAACAGGAGCGTTCTCAGAGGCCTGCAACAGCTGGTTACCGAAAAGATTGAAGCTGTTGGTGGAGAAACTGGCTTCATCCATTTCTTTAAGCACCGAGTCCAAGTAGTCTTCATCTTCTGTGACAATGAGATCACTTAGACCCGAGGATGAGAGCTGTACCAGTGGAAATTCTCCCGAAGAGGAATAAACCGGTGGAAAATCCGCGCTCGACATAGCATCGTTGTCGGACTCGGCAGCTTGTTGCAGAAGAGTCGCGCCTGCTATCTTGCCTGCGACGTCTTTTCGATTAACGGAAAAGCGCTTTTCGGAACTTCCCGACGAAATGGGGGTTACTTGGTAGTTGAGCACGAATTTATCAAATTGATCCTGGTGAAAGTTTTTGAAATGGTTGAAAAACAATTTGGCAATGATTGCTCCCTTCCAGCAAGAGAAGGACTCTTTTTTCAGGTTCATGCAGTTCACATAGTACTCTTTCAAGTAGTGGAACATCATCACCAGAAATTGATCGTTAACAGCCTGGTCGAAATTCACGTTGAGCCAGTTCAAAACCACAACAGAATCCACTGAGTTGTTGAACCCAGACAGTAAAGAGTCAAAGTTCATGTTAGTAGAGCGGAACGTTCTGAGAAAGACAGAAAAAATCCATAAAAGGACCCTATCAACAGCAGCATGAATTCTCCTCATAAAAAACTTTTCTGATCCTTTGAAGAACCTCTTGAAGTTGATGAAAGACTTTGTTTGCCCGTGAAGCGTATTCGATTGGTTCATGTAGTGGAGGAAGTCACACGTGAACTTAAATACAGGAAGACCATATTCTGTGGCTTTGATGGTGTGTTTCGACAACTCTTCTTCATCGTCCGGGTCTGCGTTCATGAACAAAAGGTAGTGCAGACAGTTGAGCAGGGAAAGCAACGTCATTCGAATCTCGAGCTTCCGGTCTTTAGGAACGTTGAAAACTTTCTCGATGGGATCATCAATTTTTATATTTCCGACCATCTCCCCATTGTCAATCATCTCGTAAATTGGAAGAAGTTTTGTGTCCAAAAACTGCTCCACTTGACGGATCAAAGAGAGGAAATCCGAGCGTTTGTAAAGGCCATCGTGGTTGGCACATAATCTGATGGCTTTTCGAATAAACTTGGTTGCTTCAAGCTCCAGTCGGAAGTCCCTGTTGAGTGCGTTCTCCCAAACAATCTGCTTCATCCTTTTCCCTGAAATATCGATGGACATGCCTCTCCTGAAGCTGTTCAAAATAGAGGCATCCTCCGCTCTCAACTTCGGTAAACTCACGTCAATCTCATCGAAACTGATTATTGGAGGAGAACCGAAATCAAAAGAATTGGTGGCATCCAAAGACACCAGCTTGTGAAAGAGTCTTCTCCAAACGTTCTTCACCCGCTCATCTGTGAAAACTTCCGGAAAGTTGTCTGGATCACGATTGGCTCCAATAGCTCTGCACATCTGGATGATCAATGAAAGCGACAAGGAAGACTCATAATAGTCTTCGTTCAATTCTGGGGAGTAACGTTGATACCACCTCACAAACATCAGTACTTGCACGTTTCTCAGGGTCACCTTTTTGTAGATATTGTCCTTCCCCGGTATACTCACGAGAAGGCTCTTCGCCAACTCGACGAACTTGGGCGTGATTTCTATGTTCATTTTTATCATCGCGGCGAGATCCTCGTTATCAAAAGCCTTGGGGTCCTCGAAGTACTCCTTGACATCAACTGACAGGTAACTGAACCTCAAAATGACCAAAATCAGACAAAGAATTGATATATTTTGGTTGTGGCCAACGTGAACCACTGCTCTACCGTCAGCTCCAGTCGATAGCACGTACGAGACCTCTTCTCGGAAAATAGACTCGTCCACAAACGGAACAATGTGGTACACATGGGTGAAGAAACGATCAATCAACGCATTCACCACAAACATGGGAGGTAAAATCAGTGAAGCTTTTTCAAGCAATTGTGCACAACTTTCTGCACAGGAGTTGTGGAAAGGCTCTGATCTGCGTAGTTCCTCAACGCAAACAGGCTCTTGTTCGAGGGCATACTTTCTCGCAGCAGCCTCTCTTTTCTTGTTTATATCTTGGTTCAGGACCGACCCTGGCTTTTGTTTTTGCTCCTCCAAGTAAATGGCGTACTCTTCTTTGTGCCTCTTGCTCAACTGGCTGAACACTTGTCGAAGTTGTACGTCCCCAGACATAAAAGTGAAGTAACTCGTGGTACCGCAGTGTAGTAAGCGCTCCTCTTTGAAAAGCATGTTGTCAAACTTGGATGTCAAAGCCAATATCGGATCATCACCGGATTCTTCTTCTTGTGAGTGCTCCATCGAAACAAACGAGATATCGCTGTAGTCGCTCGCACTTAGGTTGTTCAACTGTAGAATCTTCTCCAACTTATTCACTTTCATCTTCAATTTCAAAATCTCGTTGGTCAACTGGATCTTGTTCGATCCATCAACAACCTTCTTGACATATTTGCACTCCCAGTTGTTTTTCACGCACAAAGAACAAGGATCCGAGCGGTCACACTTGACCTTCTTCTTGCGACAGGATTCACAGGAAGTTGGAATCCGATTACGACTCTTTTTCACTTTCGATTCCATATTCAATGACGAAGCCCGCAGATCGAGTGCCTCGTCTAAAACCAGCCTCCTGAACGATTCCCGAGTCCTGTGAAAAGTGCCCCAAAACTCTTGATAGCTCCGAAATAGCTACCGGTGTAGCCATAAATTTGCCCTTTTACTCTTTTATCAATCTGAAATCCACATTATCTGCAGAAACTTGAGCTCGCTTATGTAAACATTTAAGTATGTGTCACGTGATTGAGGCTCGTGACTACTGCAGCGGCTTGGAAAGGGGGTATATAGTTAAAGGATATAAGAAAAACAGGATAAAAAAGAACCTCGGGTCCGTCGCTCCAAGGACAACTTCGAGTCACATCAACTAATCCAAGAAGCAAGTTGAGAAACAAATAGAACGGAAACAAATTATCAAAAACCATCGCTCACCCGAAACAAATTAGTAAAATATAGCAGGACAAAAGACGCACAGGCGTGTCTAATATTCTTCTTCATCGTCTGGGAAAGTGTCAGCTCCAAGCTCGACATAATCTCTCTCCAAAGCAGCCAGATCCTCTCTTGCCTCAGCGAATTCACCTTCTTCCATACCCTCACTGACATACCAGTGGACGAAAGCACGCTTCTTGTACATGAGGTCGAACTTTCTGTCGATCTTCTGCCATGCGTCAGCAATGGCGGTGGTGTTGGAAAGCATACAGACGGCTCTGCTGACATCTGCCAATTCCGACTCGTCGGTCTGTGTAGGCTTTTGGTAGCAGATACCGATCTTGAAACCAGTTGGACACCAGTCGACCAATTGAACAGTCTTCTTGGACTTGATCACAGAGACCGCGTTCTGAACGTCTCTGTTTACGACGTCACCTCTGTACAACAAACAGGTGGCCATGTACTTACCCATTCTTGGGTCACATTTCACCATTTGGTTGCCTGGCTCAAAACAGGCCGCGGTGATCTCGGCAACCGAGTTGGCCTCGTGAGTCATTCTGGACTTGGACATGACTGGAGCATAAGAAACCAACGGGAAGTGAATTCTTGGGTATGGGACCAAATTGGTTTGGAACTCGTTCAGATCAACGTTCAATGATCCATCAAATCTCAACGATGCAGTGACAGAAGAAACCACTTGGGCGATCAAATTGTTCAAGTTGTTGAAGCTCGGTCTGGCAATGTTTAAGTTCTTACGGCACATGTCGTAGATGGCCTCGTTGTCCACCATGAAGGTACAGTCTGCGTTTTCAAGAGTGGTGTGTGTAGTCAGCACCGTGTTGTATGGCTCGACGACCGACGTGGACACCTGTGGGGCAGGATACACGGCAAACTCGAGCTTGGATTTCTTACCGTAATCGTTGGAGAATTGCTCCAAGAGCAAAGAACCCAATCCAGAACCGGTACCACCTCCGAGCGAGTGGGTGAAGAGGAAACCTTGCAAACCATCACATTGGTCGGTCATCTTTCTAAGTCTGTCACTGATATCGTCCAAGAGCTCTCTTCCAACAGTGTAGTGACCCCTGGCGTAGTTGTTGGCCGCGTCCTCCTTACCTGTAATAAGCTGTTCTGGATGAAACAGGTTCTTGTACTTTCCCGTTCTCACCTCGTCAACAACATTAGGCTCCAGATCAACATATAAAGCTCTTGGGACGTATTTGCCTGAACCAGTCTCGGCAAAAAACGTGGAGAAACCTTCCTCGCCTCCCTTTGGTCTGGTGAGTCCCTCTTGTAAGTATCCATCAGGGGTAATTCCGTGCTCCATGGAGTACAACTCCCAGCAGGCGTTACCGATCTGGCATCCGGCTTGACCGACTAAAATGCGCGGAAAGCTCCGCTATGTTAGTAAACCCTTGGTTTATGATTACAAATATTGCCACCCATCACGTACCGTTAACTGAAATAACTTCTCTCATAATTCTTTCTGTAAAATGACCTCAGTTGTATAACGTGCACTCAACGCGTAACGATAGTTGAACTAGTCTGCGAAAGTACAAATAAGCGTGAACTTTAAAGCCGTAAAAGAGTTTGTTCAGTGGTTTCGCCTGTGTGCAATCTCCTTGTTTTGTTTGAAATGCTCTTGTTTGTTTACACTTTGTAAACAAATTTTTGGCGTCCGGAAAGGTTACGGAGCCCACGACCATCTACAGCCCTAGAATGTAGCCCTGGCGCGTGTTTTTTTCTTTCCCTTTTGGGGTAAAAGGGTTTAGGCCGGGTAACGTTTGGGGATTTCGCAGCCCCGCGGATCTTAACGCTGATACACGCGGCGCTGCATGCGATTCCGGAATATCTTAGCGAGATTCTGCACAGCCCGAGGAAATTCTGCGGGATTAGCTGCAACCCCACATTCGTGGAAGCGTTCCGGTATGTTGACTTCATTGTGGGGAAGGCGGATATTCAAAGCAGGTTTTGACGAACTTATTCTTGGCAAAGAGAACTGGTAAACTCACCTAGATTTCGGATGCACATTCCGTCTGCCGTATTGAAATAGCGGAGGGTGACTCGTCGCTTTTGAGATATCAAGCGGTACGAGAGTGATTAAGCAAGCGCTAACAGATGAGGTGCTTATTAGACATCATGCAAGGCTACCTCCTCCTCCTCGGGGGAGTAGCTGCAGCGTTTCCCGGTCACAAACTGACTAGTCTGGACTTTTATGATGAAGCGACGGAAACAGTTTACTACCAGGACCAAAGAGTTCTCACAACCTCAAAGTTTCAGAAATACAACTCTTTTGTCAATCAGCCATATGTCTCCAACGGTTATATTGGTGCTCGAATTCCGAATCTCGGATTTGGATTCACTTTTGACCAAAATGAGAATTTGACTAGTTCGTTTCTTGAGAACGGATGGCCCTTATTTGACCCTCGATTTTCCGGAGCCTTTGTCGCTGGATTTTACGATGCCCAGCCAAACACCACGGGTACCAACTTTCCGGAGCTGCTTGAAAATGGCTACGAGAGCGTGATAAGTGTTGTTCCACAATGGACTGAGTTCCTGATGGTGGTGGAAGTGAACGGAACGCAGTATACGCTGGACCCAAAACTGACAAACAGTTCCTGCTACCAAATTTCCAACTATTGTCAAAAATTAAATATGTCAAACGGTTTGGTTACCACGACCTACACCTGGCTTGACTTACTTGATATTTCTGTTTCTGTACTGGCACACAGAGAGATTGAGACATTAGGAGCTGTCCATGTGGAAGTTGCCGTTAAAGACAGTGATAGTCCCTTAAAAGTTTCGTTCGTTGACGTGGTTGATTTCGAGTCATCGCAACGATGTGTTCTTGAGAAATTGGGGCTGGACGATGGGAACATTTTCACCACAGTACAGCCTCTGGGGGTGGATTACAAAAGAGCATCACTTTACTCAGTTATTGATACTGAGGCCAGTGACGTTTATTACGGTATATCTGAAGAAAAGATAAGTGTCTCGAGGTCTCTACTTTTGCGGAATAATTCTGCAACCGTCACAAAATATGTCGGAATTATGTCGGATGATCTTTTGGAGTCTAACTCCTCTGTTTTGACGTTCAATTTAGCAAAAGACACTGCAATTGAATCTTCCAAGTATTCTTGGGATGAATTGTTGCATTTACAAGACGTCAAGTGGAAGCAGTTGTGGTCCGATGTGAGAGTGGAAGTGGAAGATGATCCGTTTTTGACCCTCAGTGCAGAGGCCAGTATATATCATCTGTTGGCAAACACCAGGTCCTCTTCTAAGGGACTGACCAGTGCTTTAGGTGTTTCTGGACTGAGCAGTGACTCTTACGGTGGATTGGTCTTCTGGGATACCGATTTATGGATGCTGCCTGCGCTGCTACCACTCGCTCCAGAAAATGCGGTCGCGATATCTGATTATCGATACTACACCCACGACCAGGCCAGGATAAACGCGGAAGAGAATGGATACAATGGGTCAGTCTACTCATGGACTTCAGGTCGTTTTGGAAACTGCACCGGTACAGGTCCGTGTGTGAACTATGAGTACCACTTAAACGTGGCCGTTTGCTACTCTGTTTGGAAAATGTATTTGAGTGGAGCCATTGATGACCAGCACCTTGAGCAGTACGGCTGGCCAATTTTGAAGGATACGGCAGACTTCTTCGGCGAGTTCGTCCAATTCAACGACACTCTGGGAAAGTATACTACCAAAAATCTCACCGATCCGGACGAGTATGCCAATTTCAAAAATAATGCAGCTTATACAGGTGTCGGAATTTCACAAGTGATGAAATGGGCTCTTGTTGTGGGAGGCCACCTGAACAAATCGATAGGGCAAAATTGGAAGGACGTGATGGAAAATATGTATCTTCCAAAGTCCCCTGAAAACATAACCTTGGAATACGACACAATGAACTCAACGGTTTCCATCAAGCAGGCCGATGTCGTTTTGATTTCGTACATCGATGATCAGGACGGCTCCCTGGAACATTATTTCGACTACGACAAAGAACGGGCCTATAAAGACCTTATCTATTACTCGCAACATCAATCGTCCCAAGGCCCAGCCATGACTTTTCCTGTTTTCGTTGCAGTGAGTCAAAAATTGAACGACGTTGGCTGTGGTTCGCAATCGTACCTCTACAAATCCGTTGAACCTTTCATCCGACTACCGTTTGCGCAAATGAGCGAGCAGAATAACGATGATTTTGATGTCAACGGTGGAACCCATCCAGCTTTCCCGTTTAACACCGGCCACGGGGGAGTGGTTCAGAGTTACTATTTCGGTCTCACTGGCATTCGTTTCAGTTATAATATAACAAACGAAAACAGGATCAACAGAATTCTGCACTTCGACCCAGTTCAATTGCCGTTGCTTTCGGGAGACGTCAATATTTACGGCTTCAAGTACCTCAACGAGTCTCTAGACATTAGCATCGGGCCCGAATATGCGGTCATACGGCACAACAACTTGACAGACACCAAAATCGATATCCTGGTCGACTCTAGGAACGATGAAGCTGGTCACTATCTCTTGCTACCGGGGCAAAATCTAACGATTCCTGTTTTCAAGGGGCTGGCCAATTATGAAGGGTCTCTCACTGAGTGTTCCGCATACGCCTACGAGGTCTCCTCTTCGCGTGATGGAGACATTGTCGAATCGATTATCGATGGTGACAATTCCACCACTTGGCAGGGTCTGAGCAAGAACGAAAATGAGCAAATTCTCGTCGACCTCACGTCGGTGCAGACATTCGACCACGGACTCATCATCTGGGGAGCTAGACCGGGCAGAAACTTTTCCATTTCGACACTTCCTGACTTCTATGATTACTCAGACAACTCCACCTGGCAACTCAATCCGGTTCTAGAAAATCACGGCGTTGAAGTGACCAGTTCGTATAATTCCAGCGATGTTGAAGTGAAGAATATCGCTTTGAACTCAACAACGTTTGAATTGGGATCTCAAGCCCGAGCCCGATACGTCATGTTAGAAGTCTATGGTGTTCTAGACGACGACGATAGTACTTTCGGTGCCGAGATTGCTGAATTTGCCTTGTTTTAAAAGTGAATAGTTTTAGATAAGAATGAATTTCAACGTTTATCCTTTGAAAAGCTCGTTTTTCTGGAACATCACCTTTCAAAGTTTTAGCCCGATCTGAGCAATCATACAAAGATGGTCGCTCGGATATTCGTTTTCACGGGGTTGTCCGGGGCCCATTTCTTCGGGATGAGGTAGTTTGAGTAACTTTTGTAAAACAACGTCGTTTTCGGCTTCGAAATCCTGCAATTTCTCGCAGTCATTCTTTTTCTCGTCAAGATCCCAGTCTCTAATGACAAACAAGTAGTCCAGAAGTCCTCTCCAGGCATGCGCCCAATTGGAGAAAAATGGCTCGTCTCTGTCGTTGTCCAGACCGGCGTTTTGCGGGTCTACCGTCTTGTACCCTAGTGAATACAGAGAGACCGCTCTTGCCGGAAAGTTGTTGTGCAGTTCTTGCATTTGCTCCACCAATTGCAACTGTTCAGGAGTAGCGACAAACGTTTCTGGAACTGGGGACTGGGGCTGGTTTTCTCCAAACTTCTCAATGTTCCCACCCGCCTCGTCCTCTGTAGCGTCACCAGATCTCTTCGCTGAATACTGGAACGAAGTTGAACACGAAATCACAGTTTTGCATCGAAAATCGTACTGAATTGGCTTTGAACAAATCGAAAGGTATGGAGCATCGTACGGCTGGGAATTGAAGTCCCCTGCGAAAAACTTCCATATTTTGGTGAACTCGGGGTGGAGCACCTTGATCCGTTTCTCGAACTCAATGGACTTGCGCAAAACAATATAAGTTTGTCTAGTTCGCTCGTAAGTTCCGAATGGATGCCAGAATAAATGAGTGGTCCCGATAGTGATAAGTTTTTCCGGGTGCGACTTGAGTTTTAATCCTACCATTACTCCCACGTTCTGCGTCACGGTTCGAGGCTCGATGGGGGAGGTGTCCTCTTTATCGTAATCAATGTGGCAGACGTCCACAACTTCAAACAATGCTTGCTTGTAAAAAACCGCCACTCCGTGATTTTTGCTTCCAGACCGATAGTATTTGTTCTCATAGCCCAGTTTGGCAAGCTCTACCTTCCAATAACTATTGTACTGAACGTAGTCCATTTCCTGTAAACACATGATATCTGCCTCGTAATGCTTGAGCTCGGCAAGCAACACTTTGGAACGTTTTCCCCATTTAAGAATAGCCCCGTTATCGGGAAACAGTGTCCTTCTGATCAACGCTTGAGCCAAAAGATTATAAGTCATGATTTTTATGTTGAAAAGGGTTGAGGAGGTCTCCTGATGAGGAATTGTGAGCATCTCCCGTTTGATGAACCCACCATCTGAGACAAAAGGGTCCTCTGTTTGTTGGAGTTGCGCCTTTTTCTCTCTCTCCAAGGCTCGTTGTCTTCTCTTTTCCTCGATCATCTCCGGAGTCATTTGAACCTTCGCTTTCTTTGGCTTCTTCACTTTCGAAACCGAGGGACCCGACTGAAGGGAAAGAGGTCCGCTGATAATTTCAGCCTCTGCCTTTTGTTCTGACATGTCGCTGTTGGATCGTCTAGGTTCTCCTGGCATGATGGTGGGTCCAACTCTGACGAAAAAGCCTTTTGAGATGTTCGTAGATGGAAAACTTTTGAAACCCCAAGATTTGAAATTTTTATCCGCAATAGGATATCTCGGCACCCCCTCTACACCCCGTTTATTTTCTCTCGCGAAATTGCCCAAAATCTACATGATTCGTAATCTGGAGAAGATAATTAAGTGTTTTGATATTAATCGATTAACCTTTTTTCGACTACCTATTTCCCCAAGAACCCCAGAGATGGCTCAAGCACAACCGAACGGACTCGGGAATGAGAATATAGATATTCCTTCTCAACCAGTCAAAGAAAGCGATGGACTCAGTGAAGCCAACCCTCGTACAAAGACAGCTCCGATTGAGGCCTCTCCTGACAACGCATTGCTTGCTGAAACTATACAGGTCAGACAGGAAGTCGATACTTTGTTCAGTGTGATCAGGAAGAAGCAACGAGAATGTAAAGATCTTGAGAATGAGAACAGATATCTTCAAGACTACGTTGGGTCTTTGATGGCCACCGGTAGTCTGAGAAACTGAGGCGCGCAAGCCTCAAATGGCGTTTTGCGGTGCAAAGGTGTTCCGAACATTGGGCGGCTAAAGAGAAAAGTACCAATAGGAGAGGGAAATAAAAAAGAGGGATCATTTTAGAAAGCATTTGTTTGTTTTGTTATTTGATAAGCTTATTGGAAAGGACAATAAGCATATAGCAAAATGGAGAACGAAAACACCAATTTTCTGTCGCGAAGACGGGATTCTGCCATTCCCACGCTCTCGGGACTGGGAGGATATCAACCAAAGTTTGACTCTATCAAAACGCTCAAAGTCAACAAATACGCTCGCAATAATCAGAATGGACCCTCTACTGCGCAACTGATTATGTCGCAAAGAGACCCAAATCGAATGGTGGACGTCTGCGACTCTGCAGACTCGTCGTCGTATGTTCTAGGTGACAGTAACGGAGATTTCAGCGACTCTGAAGACGGGAACGCCAGCGGCTTGAAGCACAGCAATTCTATACTCAACACGGTGAATAGCAGAGGGCCGGGAGCAATTTTAGGATCGATTTCGAGTTCTAGCGAGTCTGAGTCGGGCGGTTGCAAATTCAACAAAATAATTGACGACGCGGTTGCGGAGGAGGCCGACGACGAGGACGAAGGCAAAGAAGAGGAAGAGGAGGAAGAGGAAGAGGAAGAAGGCGCTGATGAAAAGGGTTTATCTGATGTGGATTCCAGGCTGGATCAACTGACTTCGGGAATAGGGTCATCTGCGGTGGGGAAGTCTACCCTAGTCACTTCTGCTCTCGGGACTTGGGAGCTCGATGATGTTGCCGCTGCGGACCAGCCCGTGGTGAAGAAGCAACTACTCACGAATCCAGAGGTGATTGTTGGAAGCTCGATTGATGCTCAAAATAAGGTTGAACAAGGCGGATCTGTTGTCACAAAAGTTAACATCAAACCGCATGGCCAACCGCTGGCTCCAAGAAACACCCCTTTGATTTTACACAGCATCGCTTCGTCGCCAGTGTCATATGCCTGTCCCTTCTACGATACCTTGGAGTACAACCCAAACTGTCCCACTAACGAATCACTTTTGCTCACCATACTGGATCATGAAATCGATAATCTTGATAAAGATCAAGACAAGAAAGAGCGCGTTTCTTTGGGCGAGCAACTGTACCGTTTTTTCTATCGCATGTCACATTTCGGTGACATGTGTACCAGCGAGTATTTGTCCAAGTATCCGTGGGAGAGGTATTACGACTTGTCCGAGGTTTTGAATCAGGAGCACGAGGAGCACGAGGAAAAGGAGGAGTTCAATTTTGATATGATTCCTTCCAGCCCCGTGATTAACCCTTTTATCTCCAGGTCCGACTCTCTAAGGTCGAAAAAGCAACATATCTATGTTGCCAGTAGTTTATAGTTTGAGTATACAGTTTGTCGGTTATTCTTTGTTATTTTCTCTCTCTCTCATTGATATTCCATGGCGTATCTATCTATGTACATGTATGTATATCTTCTATTTTAGATAGTTCTCTCTTTTCAATTCCCCAGCTTCACTCAAGTTTCGATCTCTAAGCAAGACCGATGAGGAGTACAGGCTGGATCCGCTCCAGCCTCCCAAAGTCAGGAGACACCGGGGCGGTGTCTCCTTTGATACGCCGCCGAGGTCGCTCAATGTTCTGATAATACGGCTTTTCATCCCTGGAATACGACTCAAGCCTCCTGTGATGATGATGTTGGAGCTCAGTTCTTTTCTGAGGTCGATGGGAAGATGGTTGAGGGTTTCTGCTATCAGTTGAACCGGATTTTTCTCGTGAGAATCATGTAGGGCCCACATTTCCCGGGGTTCAAAGAAAAGCTGCTCGATTGGTTCATACAACAGTGACGAGGGTAGCTCCAAGCCATCAAATTGGAATGTTGTGGGGTGGTCTTGGGGGTCTTCGTCGTGTTTCTGTCTGACGTAGCATTTATCAATCACCAATCGCTCAATGGAATCAAAGGACGGTTCAAACTGTTTGAGTTTTTCGGCGTAAAGATAATGCAGTTTGGAACCCGCTTTACTAGAAAATTTGACATGATTACTGAGCAATCTTAGGTCGTAGACGGGCTCCACCGTAGTCAAGTTCCATCCCAAATCAACAACAAGCGCATTTCGGAGTCCCGAGCCAATCACGTTCATGAGCGAATTTTCCAGGAACAGAGTAGACCGAACCTGGAGCCGCGACAGTAAGAGCTCCGTCAAAGTCTCTTTGTATCTGTTGTTCAAAAAGTTATTAGCGCAGATCATCATTCTCAAGCGAATGACATTGAGTTTCTGTTGTCTCAAGAGCCAAAGCAGTAAGTCGAACAAGTGGTTTTGCAAGTCGTAAGAGAAGGAACCAACGAGGGTATCAGCCTCTCCATATGCGAGCAGGTTCGGCTGGAAAAGAGCTCGAAAATGAATTAAATCGTCAATTTCGATGGGATTTTGCAGACTCTCGGTCTTTTCCAGCGTAAAATTCTGCTTTTTTTGCCATTCAGACGTGGATAACTTGATCAACGGCTTGGAATCTCCGGCCAACCCTAGTTCGATGAAGCGTGAGCCGATCTTGAGCACCACCGGGATCGAGCTAGAAGATCTGGCTTCCATTGTGGGATATCACTCGAGCTTTCAAGTCATAAGTTCGCAGAGTCAATAGAGAATTAGCCAGCACAGCGTGTTTGGTGAAGCTGCCGGTAAAGAGAAGAGGCACACGCAAGGATTTGCAACACGGTTTTCTATCGTGAGTGTCTTACTATTTTTTTTTTTGAAAAACTATTTGTGGCGAGTGAAGTGGCTGGTTATATGCGCCTCACATTTAGGTCTGCCCCATTTTTACCGATAAAGACAAAAAGTAGTAATTTGAAGGTTTAGAATGATGTCTTTCTTTCAGACCGGTTTTCATCATTTCGTATCAGGTTATATTTAGCCAAAACGCAACATCATGGGAGCTGTGTTATCGCTACCGCTGATGCCGGTTTCGTTGGTGGGAAACTGGCTAGCATCTTGTTTAGGGGCTTCGTTGTGTTCCTGCTGTTTGAACGGAAAAATGAACCCACTTGCAGGAACGTTCAAGTCCTCTGTCGCCACTCGAGTCACATATGCCTTGATATTCCTGGTGAACTCAACACTGTCGTGGGTGTCGCTGAGTCATTCGCTGACTAAGTTTGTGGAGAATCTGACGTGGGGTTTGTTCAAGTTTGGAAATGCCTACTGCAAGGAGCATGGATGTATTGGGTTCACCAGTGTTCAGAGACTGAACTTCTCGCTAGGAATGCTTCATTTGGCGCTTGCAGGTCTTTTAGTTGGTGTGAGGTCGACGTCAAACCCACGTGGAGTCATTCAGAACGGCTACTGGATGACCAAGATCGGGTTACTGATTACCCTGATAATCACAACTTATCTTGTTCCTGACAAGTTTTTCATCTTTTGGGGCAACTATTTCTCGATTATTTTCAGCACCCTTTTCATTGCCATCGGTCTGATTCTTTTGGTGGATTTTGCACACGAGTGGGCTGAAACGTGTCTCGAGAGGATTGAGGAAGGGGAGATATATCTGAACGACTCGAGCGACGGGGACGGGTCCAGTTGCTTCGAAGGTTCTTCGTTCTGGAGGAGTCTGCTGGTTGGTGGAACTCTTATAATGTACCTTGGAGTTGTGGCCATGACGGTGGTGATGTATATCTACTTCTCGCAGTCGGGGTGCACGCTCAACACGACCGCAATCACGCTCAACTTGGTGTTTGTCTTGGTGGCTACAGGACTGTCGGTGGCACCGGTGATTCAGGAGTACAACCCAAACGCGGGTCTGGCACAATCGTCAATGTGTTGCATCTACTGCACTTATTTGGTCTTTAGTGCTTGTTTGAGCGAGCCAGACGACAAATTGTGCAACCCATTGGTGAGATCCAGCGGAACAAGAACACTCACTATAATCCTCGGAGCGGTCTTCACATTTATCGCGGTGGCATACACCACAACGCGGGCGGCCGCCAACTCTGCATTCAGCCACGGCACTTCCAACGGAAACTACGCATCCCCTTCAGAACACTACGACTCAGTCATGGAGGTGATCTCACAGCCTCCTCAAACACGTAACGAAATGCGTGTCGAGGCCCTCAGACAGGCTGTCAACGAAGGATCACTGCCCGAGAGCGCCCTACGCGATCCCGCTTACTTCGACGAGTCAGATGGCGAGCTCGGCGAAGAGAAAAACTTTACAAAGTACAACTATTGTCTTTTCCATATCATCTTCTTTCTGGCCACCCAGTACATTGCGGCGCTCCTAACAATCAACGTGGGCTACGAACTAGACAACGGCGGGTTTATTCCAGTCGGCCGGACATACTTCAACACATGGGTCAAAATTGTCAGCTCATGGTTCTGTTTCATGCTTTATATTTGGACGCTGGTGGCTCCAGTGCTGTTCCCAGACCGTTTCCTCTGAGCCCAGCTGATTATTTGCACAGCCTGAAAATATATTTAAAGAGCGAAATCTTTTCAAGGCTGTGCCGTTTTGAGGACGCTCCCGAAAGTTGGTGAGAAGAGACATTTTGATGTTGCTTCGACTGTGTTTCCACAATTCAGGCTGTTTAGGCTGCGTCTCGACCTGGTCCGGTGAGATTGATTGAATCTTACTACCGGAATTCTATGTGTAACGTCTGTCTTGAAGTTTAAAAGTCTGTCTCGCTCAAGCTTCTTCAAATTCTGCTAGCGAATCGCACCCCTTGGAAGTTTTTCGCCAGCTGTATATAAGAGGATGAGAATTTCCCGTTTGTCGAGCAAAACTAAAAAAAAAAAGGAAACAGTTTCAGGGAAAAACTGCTCGGCGCGAAAGATAGATTATATAAGCGATTACACAATGGAGGATGGAGATCTGAGCAGGTATGATCGGATCAAGACGCATTTTCCGTCGGCAAGAATCAAGAAGCTGATGCAAAGTGACGAGGACATTGGGAAAGTTGCACAGGCGACACCGGTGGCGGTGGGGCGTGCGCTGGAGCTGTTTCTGTGTTCGTTAGTGGAAAAGTCGATGCAGACGGCCAGCGAAGAGCAAACAAAAAAGATCACGATCCAAATCCTCAACAAAACGATCGAACAGAACGAACAGTTCGACTTTGTGGTTGGAATTTGCGACAAATATCTCAACAAGAATAGTGCTGGAGGCTCGAGTGCCCCGCAGCCATCTGTGTCGACTTCCTCCTCCTCGACGAGCTAATGAGGCTGTGCGACGTAATGTATTATGTAATATTTTAATCAATACACGCAGTTATGTATGACGTAACGGGGCTCCAGTAGGGACACTGTGCCTAAGTTTTTGTCATAGTTTCCCGCTTGATTGTGTGGCAAAGTTGGACGAGAGAGTAAACTAAATGTGCTGACTTGAGAAGAGGGTGAGGCGCGTTGGGACTCCGGCCGCCGCGTTTCACAGTTTTCCGGTGGTCGAAAGTGTTCCGAATTCCAGGAATCGATGCGATATTCGAGCGAAGGTTTAAACGGAGTTCCATTTCGACGACACCGCCACAGATAAGAGACCAACAGGCGAAAAAGAGACCTTCACCAGCCACGTATTGTTACTTTTTTGCGCCACTCGACTTGTCCGTATATAATTGTCTTGTTTCCCCCTTGGTCTAGATTCATCTCGTTTCCCTCTCTTTAGCAATCAGTATAGCAAAAGAGCTGGGATCAAGTTGTTGGTGCCGCTGTTTGAGATCTAACAAAAGCAGATAAATACTGCCATTGCGGAGTGAGAATTGCGTTATTTTAAGACACGATTTGACCCTAGAGTATCTTCAACCAAGTAGACTCTCCCTCTCTAGACAAGATGTCTCACATTCAACATACCAAGTCGTTCACTAATCCGTTCCATCTGTCACTTAAGAACCTTCAGGGTGCAGACCAGAAGGCGCAGGAGCCAATTTATTATGTGGGCGTGGACGTGGGAACCGGTTCTGCCAGAGCGGCAGTGGTGGACCAGACAGGAGCCATTCTGGGACTAGCCGAGAGACCCATCACCAGACACGAGCTGAAAGCTAACCATATCACACAGTCTTCCACGGAAATTTGGGAGTCGATTTGCTACTGCACCAAGACTGCGATCTCGCAGTCGCACATTGACCCTTCAAAAGTGTTGGGAGTGGGTTTCGACGCCACATGCTCGTTGGTGGCTATCAATGAGACCACAGACGAGCCAATGGCCGTCGGACCAGATTTTGAAGACCATTTGGAGAACATCATCCTTTGGATGGATCACCGTGCCGACGTGGAGGTGAACGAGATCAATGCTACAGGCGATGAGTGTTTAAAGTATGTGGGCGGAAAGATGTCCATCGAGATGGAGCTCCCAAAGATGAAGTGGCTAAAGAACCATTTACCAAAAGACGATAACGGCGTTTCCTTATTCGAAAATTGCAAGTTTTACGATTTGGCGGATTTCCTCACACATAAGGCCACCGGAAAAGAGACAAGGTCTTACTGCTCTACCGTCTGCAAGCAGGGTTACATCCCCGAAGGCATCGCAAACAGAAACGGATGGTCTTCGGAGTTCTTGAACAAGGTAGACTTGCCGGAGCTTGTTGAAGATAATTTCAGAAGACTGGGTGGGCTGTCTGGCGTCAACGGAACCTACTTGTCAGCCGGTGAATCTGTGGGCTGTTTGACGGAAATTGCTGCCGAGGAACTGGGTCTCACCACTGATTGTTACGTGGGATCAGGTGTCATTGATGCCTATGCTGGGTGGATTGGAACTGTGGCTGCCCAGACCGAGATTCCGATCGACGACCTCGTCGAGCAAGATAAAAACCTGGTGGGTATGGCCAAATCCAAAGGCAGACTGGCTGCCGTGGCAGGAACTTCTACGTGTCACATCTGCCTAGACGACAAACCGATCTTTGTGGAGGGTGTCTGGGGCCCATACAGAGATGTCATGGCTAAAGGATTTTGGCTTGCAGAAGGTGGTCAATCTTGCACCGGTGCGCTGTTGGCACACGTCCTGTCGACCCATCCAGCGTACACTGAGTTGGGTGTTGCTTCGGAAGCCTCTGGAGCCTCGAGGTTTGATTTCTTAAATTCGAGACTAGAAACCTTGCGGAAGTCGCACAAAGAGAGGTCTGTGGTGGCTCTGGCTAAGAATCTGTTTTTCTACGGTGACTTTCACGGAAACAGATCTCCGATTGCCGATCCTACAATGAGGGCATCGATTATTGGACAATCCATGGACACTTCTTTGGACTCGTTGGCCATTGAATATCTTGGCGCATGTGAGTTCATTGGACAACAGACCAGGCAAATTATCGAAAAGATGGAAGTCTCCGGTTACAAAATCAACGCCATTTTCATGAGCGGAGGGCAGTGCAGAAACGGATTACTCATGAGACTGCTCGCGGATTGTACTGGTTTGCCAATTGTGATTCCTAGATACATTGATGCGTCTGTTGTGTTTGGTGCAGCCATGTTAGGAGCCGTTGCCGCAGAGGATGCTATCAAGGCCCGTAACAAGGACCCAACCAAGTCGAGAAGAAACTCCAATGCTTCCTTTATGACCACCAACGAAACAGGCAACCAGGACCAGCCTCCTTCTCCTTACACTGCTCCTTCAGCCACGGCGTCCATGACTTCGATCAGCGCCCTCGCTGCTGGAAATGCCCAAGCTTCGTATCCGTTCCCTATCATGACCCCTATCGAGGACGAGTCCAAGCAGTTGGGTGATTCTCCTGTTGACAACTCGGACGACGAAGAAGAGGAGCTGATTTCTTTTGGATCCAAATCTGGTGCCCAGGCGACAGCTTCAAAGAACTTCTACTCTAGCAGGAGAAGAGCGTCTTCATTGAGAAAACCAGCCAGTCAACCGCAGCCAGGTGACAAGTTGTGGAAAGTGATGAGCGATTTGTCTGGCGTTGGCAGAATCATCTTCCCATCGAGCTCCAACGACCCAGATCGCAAGTTGCTTAACACGAAATACAAGATTTTCCTTGACCAAATTGAGACTCAACAAAAGTACAGGGATCTGGTCAACAAGACCGAGGATGCCATCAAACATTACCTGAGCATATAAGAGCTCAGCATTACTGTCGTATCTATGATTAATTGATTTTTTGTTCAACTAGCTCAACAACATTCTATTCGGGTAAATAGCTCGGAGGTTGGCGTTTCGGGGCTCGTAGTGCACCGCCCTAATTTTCACCTAAAAAGCGTTTCGAGCCGCTCGCGGCGTAGCAACCGAGTGGATCGAGGAGCAGCTTTAAAGTTAACTGACAAAGATCAAGTGTTTGCTTTAGCAACGTGTGTCATACCGAAGTACACGGCTTTTGAATTGGAGCGTTGCCTTAACTGATATCACAATGACACTGTCTCGGCACATTGACTCGGATTTGCTGGAAGACAAGATCCTGGAGGACAAGTCTCCAAAAAGCAATCTCATCGACAAGTACATTTCAACCAAGAACAAGTATCATGAGAACCGGGCGGCTGCGGAGCCCCAGTCAAGACTGGTTGCAAAGTTCAGGGGAATCCAGGACAAGTATAAAATGCCGACTCACGGAACCGATTCCGTCCAAGTGTACGACATGTTGCACGACGACTTGACCTTGGACGGTAACACTACCTTGAACTTAGCCTCCTTTGTCAACACGCATCTGGAAGAGAGCGCGCAGAAACTGATTCTGGAGAATTTAACGAAGAACCTTGCGGACAATGACGAGTATCCGATGCTGATTGACCTGCAACAACGGTGTATTTCCATGCTTTCGGACTTGTGGCATGCCCCGGTGGAGAACGGCCAGACCGGAAAGGAACAGGCCAAAACCTCCGCCATAGGAACCGCCTGCACGGGTTCCTCGGAAGCTATCATGCTGGGTGGACTAGCAATGAAGAAGAACTGGCAGGCAAAACGCAGACAGGCTGGTAAGGACTATTATCACCCGAACATTCTGATGGCTTCGTGCTGCCAGGTTGCTCTGGAAAAGTTTGCACGGTATTTTGACGTAGAGGCCAGGATCGTTCCCGTTTCCCCAACAGACTTCCTGATCGACTACGATTACATCAGACGGAACCTGGATGAGAACACGATTGGTGTTTTTGTCATACTGGGCTCTACGTACACTGGCGGGTTTGAGGACGTCTCAAGAGTGGACGAAATCCTGCAAGATTTTGAGCAAGAAACAGGGAACTACGTCCCGATCCATGTGGACGGGGCATCTGGAGGAATGGTTGCTTCAATTGTTTATCCCGAGTACATCTGGGATTTCCGGATCCCGAGAGTCAAGTCGATCAACTGTTCCGGCCATAAGTTCGGTTTAGCGACGGCTGGATTGGGCTGGGTCATCTTCAGAGACCAGGACTGGCTGCCAGAAGAGCTCAAGTTCCAACTGCAATATTTGGGCGGGCTGGAAGAGTCCTTCAACTTGAACTTCTCAAGACCAGGGTTCCAAGTTGTTCACCAATACTTCAACTTTCTGCATCTGGGTCGCAAAGGATATCACGAGATCTTTGACAACTGTCTAACCAACGCCCGGATTCTATCCAACTTCCTCCAGGAAACTGGATTGTTCACCTGTGTCTCAAACCTGCACCTGCCAGTGGGCGTCACCGCCAGGGGCCATCCTGCAGAGATCCCAACCCCCGTTTCTCACCACAACTACCTGTCGAACCATGCTGATTTCAATCCAGCTCTGCCTGTTGTCTCATTCCAGTTCTCACAGGAGTTCTCTGACAAATACCCCGAGATCCCGCAGTCTATGGTGTCCAAGCTACTACGTAGCAGAAAATGGATCATCCCCAACTATGGTTTGCCGAAAACATCCGCAGACCAGCCATCGGGAACCAATAACGAGATCCTGCGTATTGTGGCTAAGTACAATCTCACCTCGCATCTGCTAGACAAGCTGATGCACGATATCGTCGAGGTCATGGAGGTTTTGGTCAACTCTCTGGAACTCGTGAGGAAAAACGTGGAGAAGCTGAAGAGCTCGGACACTTCTGTCGAGGCCGAGTCGGTTGGAAATAACATGGTTTACAACATGTTGTTGAGCATCTCAAATGACGGAAACGAGAAGCTGATGAAAATCAGACAACTTGAACACTCTTCTCACGAACACCCCTCCTTCAGAGGAACCTGTTGAGCCACTATAAATATTTTCCTTTTTCTTTTTTTCCGGTTCTTTATCTCCTTTCATCTCTCAAAGAATGCGTCCAATGTTTCTCTTTGCTGTGTTCATTTTCTGCTGGCTGTCTTCCACCTGGTCGTCCAGCCCACGCAAAAGCTCGTTTTGAACGGTCAACTCCTCGTTGATGGCACAGCCGATCTGTCGTTGCTTGTGTATGATCCGGCGAAGCCCTTCCAAGTCCTCATCCTGTTTTCCCATCGTAAGCTGTTGCTGTTGGTACAGCTGCTGGTTATCCAGGCTCTTTGTTGTTTCCGTTTCCCGTGGTTTCCCCAAACTTCGCTTTGGGACTGCAGTGCTAACTGGAACTGTTTTTGATTCTCTCTTTCGTGTAATTGTGGCGACACCGGCAAGCAAGGAGCCAAGCTCCGCGTGGTCCTGCTGCTGCTGCACAACAAGATTTCGCCTTCTGGCCGTCTCTCCGGGGCCCAGCTCATCACCTGCGCCGTCTAGGTACGACTTTAGGTTATCAATGCGTGTTCTCGCCGACTCCAGAAGCCGACGGCATTCTGCTGTGTTGGAGTTCTGGGCAAACATCTTGGTGCGTACGTTCTGGAGCACCGACTTCACGTCGCGCAAGGTGTCCAACCATTGCAGATGGGAGTCAATCTCGCCGTTCTTCGCAGTAGACTGTGTTTGCCTCAAAGCGGACAGTGGAAGGTACAAAAAGTCAGCCACCACAGGGCTCTGTCGCAGTATCGGGTCTTTCAGCAGCTTGTCTAGAAACTCACTCAGCCCCCTCTTTCTCTCGTCAATTATCGGTCCCGACGGCTTGTAAAAAGACGAGTATTTGGAAGGAAGCTGGTAGGGCACGAGTTGACCTGTTTCAGACTCCAATTGTGCTACGAAAGACCGAAAATCGCTGTATCGTTTGCTCACTCGGTGCACCGCCGAGTCATTCGCTAGCTTGATCTCGATGTTGTACAGCCAGTAGCCGTTCAACAGCGTTGTGGACGGTATCGTGACCTCCACCATCTTCTTTTGTCAGTTTGGCGCCTTTTCGCCTCGGAACCCCGCTTATTTTATCTATCAGACGAAGAACAAAAGAACAAATGCCCCCAGGAAGTGTAAACTTTTTGTCTTATCTCCTACAAATTTTTTTAAAAAAAATAAATCGTAGAGAAAAAGTCTCACGCTCTGAGAGGGCAAAAGGGGAGTATAACCGCCGCAAAAGACCCACCGAGCCTGCACTTCCATCGTCTTTTCACCTCGAGACTGCTCCTCCAACCATGGGAAAACAATACATATCAACAGCAATAGCGGGCGACGCCCACAAGTCCGACATTCTGGACGTCTCCACGACCAAAGATTTCACTGTGACGTGCTCGGCAGACGGCTACCTCAAGCTCTGGAACAACCACTCGCCGGAGAGACCCCTGATTTTGGAGAAGCTGGTGGACAGACTAGGGCTGCATCACGTGTCCACGTTTGAGGACACCATTTCCGCAGAAAGAATCCTTCTGGTGGCCACGGTGTCGTTCTCAGGCAGATTTTATCTATACAGTTACAACTTCGGTGCCAAAGAATTGGAGGCCGTTTCAGAGGTGCCGTCGGAGTTGAAGCACGAGAAATCGTCGTTTTGGGCCGTGCGTCTGATGAAGGACTCCGAGGGCGAAAGACACTTGCTCGCCGTCACCCTCTCCTCTGGACAAACCCAGGTGTACGCTCTCAACGTCGGTCGGTCTGAAGACGAGCTCGAGGGGCTTCTCTCGTATGTCGGCACTACGCCAACGACCGACGCCTCGTTCGCCATGTGTCTGGACCTCGACGCGACCTTCAAGAGAATGGCAGTGGGCCACCAGAACGGAACAGTCTACATCTACGACCTGGAGTACCTCAAACCATTGTACGAATTTCAATCCCACGGACTCAAAGCAACGTCTTCCAGCTCGCTTTCGAGTGTAAGAAGCGTCAGGTTTTCTCCAGGAGGCTCGGTTCTCGCGGTCGCCAGAGATTCGGGGGCTCACGGTACCGTGTACCTTTACGACGTGAAATACGGCGAGGTGATTGGCAGTCTTACCAACGCTACACACTCTTCAAACATAGGCATTGGCGGATACGCTCATCAGAGCTGGTGTCTGGTGGTGTCGTTCAACGACGAAGGAACTTTGCTTGCTACTGGCGGCCTGGACAACACAGTGCGAGTCTGGAGCACCAAGACCAGACAGAAAGAAGCCACGATTGTGGTGAGCAAGTCCGACGTGGACGACGAGGCGCTCGCAAATACAAACAGGCTGGACGACGCAGTCTGCTGCTCGTTGGCGTTCACCAAACCGGGGGTTATCCAGGGTGAGGGTGATAACGACGGTCTAGTGGTCGTGGGCTTCGACAGAGCTATAAGATGGTTCAGAGAGGCTGGCGGAATTTAAACTTGCACATATCCGAATAAAATCAAAATGTAATTTCTAGTTTTGCGTATCGTCGTCGTCGTCATTGTGGCCCAATCGGCTCAGCGAGGATCCGTCGGGATCAGGAAACTGTCTGTCGTCCTCTTCTCCGTCATCTTCCTCCGCAAAGGAGAGCGGAGAGTGGTAGTCGAAATTGCTGGCCAAGAACGCGCTTGGAGTTCCGAAAACGGGTATCGCAGAGGGTATGGGCGTGGAGAAACGGGTCAAAGACCCGTCAGTGTTATCGTCGGATAATTTGAGCTTCTTCTGCGCAGCCCCGGTGTGAGAAAGCTCTTCGGTAGCGATGACGATCTTGCTGTCGTCTCCTAGTCGTTCAAACAATCGCAGAATCAGGCTCTTGTTCAGGTTGCGGAAATGTCTAGTCTTGACCAACTTTCCCCAGTTGTGGAATATGAACGACTCGCAGTTGGTTCTCAAAATTGGGTCCTCCATATATAGCGAGATCTCCCAGATTCGCAATATGGAGTTGATTCGGAACCCGTTGGTGTAGATTTGATTGAGCAAGAGGGACCGGAGCTCCCACAGCTCGTAAAGCTCGGAAAGGATCAAAAGACCGGTCGTTTCGTCTAGCGTGCAGCCCTCAATGGAGTCGGTGTAGAAGTAGTTGATCATACGGGTGACGCAGGCGACCGGCTCCGGGATGAACATTTCGTTTGTCAACGTCTCTGCCATTCCGCTTTGGTACAGTTTCTTGAAGTAAGGCCATCTGGCCATCAAAACCAGCTTGTGGACATGCAGAGGCTCGCTCTTTTCGTGATTTTGCTCGTCTTCGGCAGGCCTAACCGCAGAATTGACCGCCGTGATCGCAAAATCAGTAAACTCCTGGTCCCGGTACAGCTGGTTGAACCGAGCCAGCAGCGTCCCATTCTGTGCGCTCTCGAGGGCCCGGTCAGAAACGCCCATGCTCGAAAGAGGAATCTTGACCAGATGCGTGAGGTTGTAGTCGTACGAGGTGTCATTCGTCTCGGGTGTCAAGGGATAGCCAATCATGCACAATCGTTCCCGGTAGACGAAAAAGTGTTTCCAGCGGTACTGCGTAAGCAGACTCAGAGATCCGCTCACCACCGGGCTATACTTGCACGTCTGCAGGTCAAACACGCCTATCGACGGCTTGATGGTCTCCTGGTCCAGGGACCATTGCGAGGTAAGAATGTCCAGCACCCTGTACTTTGAAACCTGCACGTACGCGTGGTTCCCGGTCAGCAGTTTCGGCATATTGCTGAGCCGGAGCTCTCCGATTGCGTTGTTCTCCATGTCGAACATTGCGATCTTCTTGACGTGGTTCATCTGCTTTGACAGTCCTCCGAACGACCAGATCTTGTTATCTGACTCGCACGCAAAATGGTCGAATCGGCTCACAAAGGTGCGTCGGTCCCATCTTCCCGATCTCAGATCGAAGCAGTATAGGTCGTCCACAGGCTCCTCCTTGATTGCGTTGTTGTAGCCCCCAGTGATGTACACCTTGCTCTTGTCACTGGACAGACAGATGGAGTGCCGGGAGATGCAGCCAGGCAGGTTCACCGTGGCAGGGTGCTGGAACGGGATCGACCACACGTCTTCAACGAAGTCATACTGGAGAATCTGCGAGTTTCGAAGAAACGCGTTCCTTGCCGATGTGCTGCCGATAGAAACCTGGTGGTACTGATCATCCACAGGCAGTCCTCCATACACAAACACCTTGCCCTTCCCCACTATCGTGCACGAGTGGCCCTCTCTGAAGATCCCGCTTTTGCGAGGAGCCAGCCACTTGTTGGTCTTGAGATCCAACAAGTAAACATTGTCGTCGATGATGTCGTCCTGGTCGAACCCGCCAAACAGCACCAGCATCTCTAGCTCCTCGTCTATACAGACCGAAGACTGCAGTCTGTAGTACGGGAAGTGCCCCGACAGAAGTTCCGGAACGAGCCCGGGCGAGTTCCGGTCCAGGCTCAAGGTTGCTGCTGGCGGCAGTGTTGGTGGCGGCATTTTTGGCAGGTTGGTGGAAGAAACCAAACAAAAGGACCCAAATTGAGTCAGGGGCGAAACAAAGGATTTAGACTTAGCCAGGGGCGAAAAGGGCGAAAAAAAGGATTTAAATTGAGCCAGGGCCATTTTTTTTTACACGGCGGCGAATTTTGGTTAAAAAAGGGTTGTCAGATAGGGAACGCCCTGAGAAGGAAGAGCCAGGGGGGGGGGACTCGCGGAGAATAGACAGGAGAACCGGATCTGACTGGGGTAGAGCATCTGGCGACAGCGGACTCAGCCAAAGAGGCGGTTTTACGGGAGGAAGAGGTACTGTTTTGGAAAGAGGGCGATTTTTTGGGAGGGAGGGAGACTTGCCAGCGTGAGTCGACAGCTGTCAATATATTGGTATTATGAGAAGGTGAGCATGGGACCAGCTGTGTTTTGGGCTCCACGGAGTACGCACGTCGACGATGTGTCCTTGCCAGTCCCGAGTCAGCACGGTACCGCTTTTGGGGAAACCGCAGACCGCGCTTACGTCAGCGGGCCGGGCGGTGCGCCGGGCCCCTACAAACTAAACAGCCCCGTGGTCTTCTTGCCGAAAGGGTAGACGACCATGGTGCTGAAGAAAAGACCCACGGTGATTCCAATGGCGATCTCGATCATGGAAATTCCGAAGGACAGGGTGCTCGTGCTCAAGGAATTCGAGGAGTATGTTCCGTTGCTGACGCTGGAGAGTTGGCTGATCCCCACTGCCAGGACGTTTCGCGAGGCCACACCACCGGGCACCTGGTCGAAGATGCCCGTGAGCATCGAGGTGAAAGCGGAGTTGCAGTAGCCGATTCTGCGGAACGACTTTCCCGTGCGGGAGTAGAGGTTGCTGAGCAGGCCAATGGTGAATGAGCCGAGGGCAGAGTTGAACTCGGTGATGCTGAAGTGCTGGGCGGAGAAATAGGAGACGACGTATCCCCCGCAGGCGATAGCGGTCATGACGGAGAGCTGGTGGACGCGGGCCTGGCTCGCCAGCGAGAGCGAGATGCTGAACAGCGGGACAAACAGGAAGTTGAACCACGGAGAGATGTTGGAGGAACACGAGGTGTTGGTGGTGGCCGACTTGTCCATCCAGCCGTACAGTGCAGAGCCGAGGGTGAGTCCGAACCCGAGGAACAGTGAGTAGATGATGGCATAAAACATGCGGACGGACCCGGCCACCAGCGACCGGCTCTGGATTTCCAGGGCCCCGCTCAAGATGATGTACCCGGGTAGGATCATGCAAAGCCCACCCTGGACCACCGCGCTGAAGCAGAAGTACTTGCCCCCGCCGATGGTTCCGATGGCGCGTCCGAAGAAACTGAGCCAGATGGAACTGCTGACCTCGAAAACCGAGGAGTAGATTGAGGATTTGGGGGCCACCACAAGCTGCAGAAAGCCCAAGACACAGCCGAGAAGAAAGGTGGGCGGAATGTCCAGCCACGAGCCCCCAAACGCCCAGCTGATCACTGTGCAGCTGGCCACCCCGTACAGGAAGATGCACCACCAGGTGTTGACGTAGTTGGGCCTGCTGAGCAGCTCCTCGAGCTTTTCAGACGCCTCTTCGACGCCGAGTCGGTCGTGGACGACATTCTTGTACAGCCTATGGGCCTCGTCCAGCTTGCCGAGATCGAGTCCCTGCGAGACTCTCACCAGCTTCACTTCAGAGGTCCTGGTGGAGGGGTCTCCGAACGAGACAATCATGCACCCGGGAAGATAGATGAACGAGCTGTCGATCTCCAGAACGCGGGCCGCCGCTCCGAGGTACTCCTCGAGTCTGTGGTTGGGAGCTCCGTACAGCATGAACGCCTTGCAGAGTGTCATGATGAACTTCTGCCTCTGCAGAATATCTGCGATGTGGACGGTGATCCGGGCCGAGGTTTCGTGATTTCTCTTCTTCTTGAGCTTCAGCAGCTCTTTCAGGTTGTTTTTCTCGGTCGCCGCGCCCGGAGAGAACTTGGGCATCTCCAGCTTGTCATTGGAGTTCCGCTTGTCTTTGGCGAACAAGCTGCTTATTGAGTTGTTCGAGAACGCTCTCTTGTGTTTGGGTCTCATGCTGTTGAGACTCTCATTTGAGGAGCGCGGGGAAAGAATGTCCAGCTGCGACGAGTTCGACCGACTGTAGAACTTGAGTTTCCGCAGCTTTTTCTTCAGCTTGGAATCGTCCGTGTCAGACAGATACGCCTGGTCCAGGTCGTCGTCGTCGTCGTCGGCAAAACCGCCCTCCAAACTGTTCCCGGGGTTGTACAGACGCATCAAACTGGACGCGATTCCGGTTCTCACTTTGGTCGGCAGCGGTATCTCGTTGGTGACGGTCTCGTCGTAGTCTTCCAGCAGCGGCCGCATCAGGAACTCGTCCGGGTCTACGAAGGTGGACGCTCCATTCTCCGTCTCGTTTGGCTTGGCCTTCGACTTCCCCATGTGTCTCAGAGGAATGTGGGTCCCAACAATGTCCCTGGCCTCGTCGTATTCGTACTGGTCTCCCAGCAGCATCTCCTCGTCCTCTTGCTTCGTTTTGGAGGACCTGGCCGCTCCAGGGAGCAGCCCGAACCCGTTTCCATTGGTCCCCGAGGTACTGTTCCAATGGAAGAATCTAGAAGCCAGTGTTTGGAGAGGGGTGTGCGTGCTCACGTGTGTTTTGATGGATATCGTATCCTCTTGTGGGCGGTCTTTCTCCAGAACAGAGGCGGCGGGCTGCTGTTGTTCGGCCCCGTGCAAGGTGAGTCGTCTGAGCAAATTACGCACTCTGCTCGGAGCCTGCTCCTGGGTCTCCTCTGGTAAACCGGGAGCAGGCAGAGGAGCTTCTGAGTCGCTGTCTTGCCCGTTGTCGGTTGTTTCGTCGTCGCTGGAGTCGGGGTCTCCCAGATCGATTTGGTCAGGGTGTCGTTTGTCCGAGCGCAGCAGTTTCTTCATTTCTGTGTCTTGATAGAACTCCTGGTCAAAGTCGCCCTCTATTTCTTGAGCGATTCTCTTGCTGGTCTCAGGTGCAACAAGAGGAGACTCTGGTCTGGAAATAGAGGCCGGGTTTCGAGAACTGTCGCTCACTTGCTCAGGTACGCTGAAGACGGGCAGAACAGGCGAGAACAAGACCTGCTCAGCCTCACTTTCGGCCTCGTCCTCGAGAATCGGCAAATCCTCAACGTGATGGTGATGTCGAGCAGGCAGCACGAAGTTTCGGTTAATTTGTATGGACCGGGCAGGCGACGAGTCTCGAGACCTGTGGCCCGCCGGCGACGGCGACCGTGAACGCGTTTTGTTTCTGGACATTCGAGATGGATCGCGACAAATGTTTTGGGGTCCTGTGGGCTCGTCTCCTCAGTACTCTACTGCTCAGCGCTTTTCATAATGCTTCTCAAATCTACAAATTTTGTTATTGAAAATTACCCAGTTAAAAAAACAATAGGAGAACAATAGATCTCCAATCTACGAAAAAAACGGTTAGCACAGCCTTTCAAATCTGTTTGCGGGCGCGAGCTGCGGCGCAGAAGGAGGAACTACCACCGGGTGAGGTCGTCTGACCTGGGGGGCTGCAGCACTGCTCTACGGCCCCAGGAAAGCAAGAGGAGCTGCTTGGACCACGGAGATGCGAGTCTGACGATTGGACTAGAACCTGACCGTACGGGGCTTTCGCGCAATTCTTCTGGCAGTCGTGCCAGCCGGACAGGGCTTGGTTGCCCATTCAGGCGGCCAAGACCTTCCGGTCTTTTCTTGCGCGCTCCCCAACCTGTCTCTCGGCTTCAGCTAGCCTCCCTGCTAAGTCCGCGACAGCCCCGGTCCAAAGGCACATCGCTCATAACCTTTCCCTGTTCGAGAAAGTTTTTCTGGAGACCTCAAAAAAAACAATTGTTTACAAGATAACAACACACTTAACACCACCCTCCTTACACTGAACGCGTTGCGCAAAAGATAACAACGATTTTGAGGAGCCTTGTTTGGTCAGAAGCCAAAAATGAGTGAACACCAGCAATTTGCGGGCGCGGTGGCGCCGAGTTCAGATCTGTTTCTGGATGCAGCATCACAGCCCATGAAATTCTACCTGTATCCCCCTTTAGACAGGAACATTGAGCTGAGCAACTTGATCGAGTCTAATCACGGTATGTTGATGGCAGGAGTCACCAAGGACACGGTCATTCTCTCGTCGCCGGAGTTCCTTCTTTCTGATGACCTGCGCCGATTCAACGTGTACTCGTACAAGTTTGTTGAGGACTCGTTGATGAAGGGGATACAGTCGCTGTCGTCGTACGTTCTGCATTCGCCAAGCTCCAACAACGGCGGAACCCATGAGATAACCACGATGACAGGGCCAACTACCATGAGATACTTCACACCAGAAGAGGATGCGATCCTGTTTGAGGAGATCAGAAAACGGCCTTGGATGGGGTTCAAGGGCCACCAGATTTACAAGGATATCAGTCAGCTCGAGTATTTCGCAGCCAGGAACCGCTCATCCGCATCCCTCCGTGAGCGCATTCGCACGCTAAAATACGACATTGAGTACGTCTACAAAGCCGATAACTCAAGAAATCTGCTCAAGGATAAAAACGGACAGTACCTCAGGGACTACAACATGAAGAAGAAGACGACAACCTTCTCGGCTCAGGAGGATTTCGAAATGTGCAAAATCATCTATCTCAAGCTCAGACCGATATCTGACGAAAAGGGCTTTGAGTCCATCAATTTCCCCACTGGGTTTTTCGACGACTACGCTGCTGCCCATCCTAATCACACGGCGGAGTCCTGGAGACAGAGGTACAAGAACTTTTTGAGCATCTTCGGCGTTACCAACTACCTGAAATACTATATCATGCAAGTGAGACAGGAAAAAGAGCCGTTGTCGGCCAATCTCGCCAACAAAGACTGGATCAACGCCAGAAAACTCCTTAAAAAGAACTCAGGTCCGAGACTCTACTTCCCCAACATTCCTGAGGGAAACGAGTTTTTGGATGCGAACATCGACTCCATCGAACTTCCCGAGATCACAGAACTTGACTTCATCTCGGCTCCACAAACGGAACCTCACTTTCTTGAACCTACCCCGCAAGAACAAATCGAGCGATCCATTGCCATGGCTGCCCAGCACCAGGCTGAACACGAGTTCACTGAGTCTTTGAATCAGACTGTTTCTGAGTCTCCCACTGAGCAAGACGAGGACGGGCGTCTCGTGAAAAGAGCCAAGCTCTCCGTCAACCCTGAAGCGGTGTCAGCCGATGCTGGGAATATTGATCCTGCAATTGAGAACATGCAGCAGCCAATGGAGTTCACGGAAGAGCCAACAACTGCTTTTACCGAAAAAACTTTTGCCAACTCTTTCAAAAAGTTTGGTCTGCCAATGGCTTTGGATCGTATCAAACCACAAAAGGAGGAGTTTTACCGCAAACTAGAGGTTATTATGGACCCAGCGTCTCCCATTTCGCCAAAATTGTTGAGCTCGAAACTGAGTCAAATAGGGGTCAAGGAGTACTATACGATTTACCTGTTCCACCGGTGCAACTCTAGAAGAGAGCTGATACTGGACTCGATCAAGAACTACGTGGAAACGGAGGGTACTGAATTGCTAGTCCAGAAACCCGGAGTGTGGTCTGACAAGGCAATTAAATGGCTGAATCGCGACGACGGTCATTTGAAAAATCTCCTCGAGCTTTATCACGGAACGCCCAATTATAACAGTCAGATCGCCTGCTTGAGAAAGACCAAAACTATCAGCTGGTGATGCTGAATTAAGTTTCTAGTAATCAACCATATGTATTTTATAGCGGTTCGTTGAATTGTCAATTGTAATTTATCATCTACGAGTTTATCTTTTGATTCTTTTCGTCTTCTAGTTCATCTTCTGGTTCGTCCTTGCCTTCTTCAATCACCATCACGCTCTCGTCTTGCTCTATTATTTCTGACACCTTACTCGACTGTTCCAAAGCTCTATACTTGGCCTTGGTTTTTCTTTTAGCCCGTTGTTTAAGCATCTGTTTGCGGGCAATGACAATCGAGCTGCGGCTCAGCTCGCCTTTGGTCATGTCCTCTATCTTTGTGGCCAAAATTTGCCTTGCAATCTTTCTGTTCTGATCCCTAGATCTCGTCGCCTGCGACGTGACCACTATCCCGGTTGGAAGATGAGTCAGCTGGACTTTGGAGTTTGTTTTGTTGATTTTCTGGCCTCCCTTCCCGGACCCGCCTTTGATGAACTTCTCCGATATCTCGGACTCCGGTACAGTCGGTCTTTGGGGCATTTTGTTAGCTCTGGGAATCTTAATTTTAGGAGTTGACCCGAGCTCGACAGTTTGGAGGGGAGAGATCGAATGGAACAGAGAAACCCCTCGCAAACCGAAGCTTTGTTTGGTTGCGTTGAGCTTTGTGCTCTGAGTCAGCCGGAAAGAGGGAAAGCGCAAAAGTCGTAGCCGTATCATTGTGGATACCAGTGTGGTCTAAAGCGATGTATTCGATCTAAAGAGCCTGAATTAAACTTTATGATAACTTTTGAACTTATTGCTCTGCTGCGCCACAAGACTACGCACTTGCTTTTGATGTGGCGCGGTTTTTTTTGCTTCAAAAAAATTTTCTTCGTTGAAAGAAACTTGAGAAGAAAAAGGACAATTTCCATCCTCGGTCAGGACGAAGATCACCATAGCCATCCACGGAATCGGGTTATTCGTACGCATTCCACCATGATCAAACAGCAAATATCGAAGTTCCACTCGTGTGCGGTGGCGGGTGCCCGGACCCGCAAAGGATACCGCATCTCGCCACACATCAAGCTGAGGCCACCGATCCTGCCAACCATAGATAACATCGCGGTCAAAGATGACCATCCATTGTGGGAGTTTTTCCATAGCCAGAAGTTTGTCAGAACCCCAGAGGACATCCGGTTTACCGGACGGCCGTGGACAGTGCCGGAGTTGCGCAGGAAATCATTCGAAGACTTGCACTGTCTTTGGTACGTTTGTCTCAAGGAGCGCAACAAGTTGTACCGGGAGTCACATGTTTACTCGCAAGTGGAGAGTATGAGATCGCACGAGTTTGATCATTTGAGCGAGGAAATTAGAACAACCATGTGGAGAATCAAACAGGTGCTGACAGAAAGAGAACGCGGGCTCGAGAATGCCCGTGCTGAGTTCAAGAAGAACGGCCAACAGTATCTGCAAGAGTTTAGAGAGACCTACCTTGGGACTGAGGAGGTGGAGAACGACGAGTGGTTTGACAAGTTGGAGAGATTACAGTATGCGATTTTTGGAATCCCACACTACCTGGACGCAGAACTCCAGGTGGACTTTAAGTTTGTCGAGGGTGTGAAGTTTGTCGGACAATTGAAGTTTGACCGTTTCGTCGAGAAGGTTGGTAGGGAAGACCTTGGACAATTGAGAGACATTGCCGAGATCTACACGGTTTTCGAAGAGAGTGCCACGGTTGAAGGTGTAACGAACGCCTGTGCCAAGATCGACGAGTACAGACTGAGTGATATCGTCATTCCTGGCTCTAAGGAGATTAAGGTGGTGCAAGGGTTCATTGACGACAAGATTCAGCAGTCGCAGAGCGATTTTGTGGAGGAGCAGTAGGAGTTACGAATTTTCTCAAAGGTACTGTATATATTGTAAATAGATGCCATTAGATTGAAGAAGCATCAAAAGTTGAACTCCTGTTGGAAATCGTTGAGCAGCTCAAGCAGTTTCTGCGATATCGTTTCCCATTTATTTTTTGTTTCTGCGATTTGAGACCGCAGGCTTTCGCATTCGGTGATTTTTGCGGCGATCTGATCACTCAACTGTCTGCAGCTGAGCTGGAAAGAAACGTTGTTGTTGAGATGGAACTCGTAATCGTTGTTGTTCTCATCATCTCTGTCTTCTTTCACCAATCTTCCTGTTTTCAAAATGATATTGTAATCGATGTCGTCCCCGAAAAGAGCCACGATTTCCTGTCTCGTCAGGGTTATCACTCTCGACCGCTTCATATATTCCTGTATCGTGTCATTGATCTTGCGGCGGTTTTTCAGTAATTCTTTCGAGTTCTCAATTTTCTGCAGCAACTTCTTGTTTTCCTCCACCTGTGCGTCGATGTAGCTCAACAGCTTTGTATTTATCACTTCGTCCATCTGATCGTAATCGCGACTGAGGTTTCGGTACTTTACAACATCCACCTTCAGGTTGAGATTAGTCTTGAAACGGAGCACGTCAAGGTCGCCCTGAAGCTTCGTCAGGTCCTCCACGTTGATTTCCTTGATTCGTCCCTCTTTGACCAAGGAGACATGCCCCACCACTCTTGATTTCAGCTTAGTGTAAAGATCGATCTCTAGGTCCAGCACCCGTCGCCTGTTTTTCATCGCTATTTTCTGTTCCAGCTGGAGTTGCTGGGCGTTTGTTGGTTCCCTCATCCGGTCTTTAATTGATTCAGGTTTTCTTGACATCGTGAGTCTCGGAAAGTGACAATACTACGGTATTATCAGCCAGCGTTCTCCGGTCATAAAACTTAAAGATACGGACAGTGTTTAAATTTTTCCTGCCAAATATTTAATTTTCCTACTATTTCATGAAAAAGTTCATTTTTCCCCATCGATAAATTGCCTGAAGTCTCACGATGAATCACAGTTTCGCAACCAATTTGCGCTCATAGATAATCTCGTCAACCAACCGCAAAACTTTGTGTGCCAGCCCGTAGGAGTTTTGATAGCCGCTGTGGCCAGATCCGTAATTGTGAACTATATCCACACCATTCTCCCAGTCTCTCGAGAGGTTTGCACCGCCTTGACGACCGGGTCTGATTCCAATAAATGACTTAACCGAGACCAATTGATCCGGGTTCTTCATGAATTGAGGATTGGTGAGCTCCGGCGCATAACGAAGAGCTCTCTTCTTGATTCTCTCGGTCAATTGCGGATCAAAGTGCAGAGAACGATCATGGTAAAGATATGTGCCTGTCAAAAGAGTACCGTACCCTCTACGAGGCAAGATGTACAAAGATTCGGTGGGATAGTCCTTGTCCATCGGCTCAACAACAATGATTTTCTCAGCGTTGTTTTCAACCAACAAGGTTTGGCCCTTGATCGGTACATCGTTTTTGGAGTCTTTCTTATTTAGGTCTCGGGCTCCCAGCCCGGTGCAATTGACCACCAAGTCGGCCGTGCCGAAGACCGCACTGTTGGTGGCCAAGATGGTGTTGGCTCCAAACTTTGGGGCAGTCGATGACTCGCCGACAGACTCGATGAAAAACTCCTTGGCCGCACTAAGAGAGTCCAAAGTCCTTCTGATGTACATGACGTGATTCTCAATGCATTTGCTCAGCAAATAATGCAAGTACTGCACCGGATTGATGATGAATCCGGTGTACTTGAAAGCAAACACTATGTCATCATCCACAGAGCCCTTAGGATACTCCTCTGGGTGAATAACAGAGTAATCGCGAACAAGATCTTTGAACCACGGACCTTTGTAGTTTTGTTCGTGCATCGAGAGCCTCGGGATGTAAACCTGAGTCTCTCGCTCAGAAACTCCCGAAGTCGGGTCCTTTTCAGCTAGCTCAAGAAACTCGTAGTACGACGAGATATCCTGAATCTCCTCCAGCCATCCAGGGTTTTCCAGAGAGGCTGTGTGCACAAAAAAAGCCCCGGCATATGGACTCGTGTAAAAGTCGCTGTAGTCACCAGGAAGCTCTTTTGCAACCACGGTGACCCGGTGTCCCTTTCGGGCCAATTGCAGAGCGCTGGTCAAACCAACTACGCCCGCGCCTACGACAACAATCTTAGCCATGAGATTATCAAACTCTGGTCCTAACCAGCGATTTAGGTTATGTTCTTCAGTTTCTCTTTCTCCTTTCGTCAGAGATTTCTTATCTCTCTCTTATCGCTCTGGAAATATTTCAAATTAAAGTAGAAAAAAAAATATTTTTCATCAGATTTCAAGACTATTGAATTATCCCGTAACACGAGCTACTAGTCACAGTTCATTTTCCATTGCACTCTTTACAACTCCAATCACGGCAGTGCTTTGAATCTTATCGTTGCCTCCCTTGGAAATACCATACTCGATGTCGCCAAGGCCTTCGAGAATCTCCATCCTCGTGCTAGGCCGCAGCTCGTACTTGTCGAGAATATCCACAAACCCGCTCATGAGATCCACCAAAGCAAGTCCCTCCGTCTTGCGAACCTTAGTCATTGTCGCGTACGCATCGGTCCAATCATTCTTTAGGATTGAATCCAAAACAAGTTCCACAGAACGCGGTCTAGGAGCACCCACACATTCGTAAACCATATCCATAGTAATCTCCTCACCTGTATCAACCGCAGAAGAACAGGCCTGTAAGACGTTCAAAGCGCGACGCATATCTCCCGAACTCAAATTTAACAAACTCTGTTTGGCCTCGTCTGTGATCCGTAAATTTTCCTTTTCAATGACGTGCTCCACGCGCTGTTGCAACGCCGAATCCGCCAACGGTGAGAACCGGAACCGCGTGCATCTCGACAGCAACGCTGGGTTCAGCTTATGTGAGTAGTTGGCCAGAATGCAGAACCGCGTGTTCTTGGTGTACTTCTCAATCACCCTCCTGAGGGCATTTTGGGCCGCATTCGACATCGCATCTGCCTCGTCCAAGATGATGAGCTTGAATCCACTGTTGAATATCTGTCTCGTACTGGCGAAGTTCTTTATCTGGTCTCGGACAACATCAATTCCACGGTCGTCAGACGCGTTCAGCTCCAAAACCATGTTTCTGTAATTCTTCCCGTACAACTCCCGCGCGAGCGCAATAATTGTAGACGTCTTACCCGTTCCTGGAGGTCCGTAGAATAACAAGTGCGGGATTCTTCCATCTTTCGCAAATTTCCGGATGGTCTGAACCACCGATTGTTGGCCGTACACATCGTCCAAGTTTGCCGGTCTATATTTCTCCACCCAAGGCAGGTTCTCGTGTGTTTCTGATCCCATTATTGCAGTGTCAGTATCAACAAGCACACTCTACTCGTGCAATTCTTTGCTAGTCTTTCGCTCTTCAGCTCTGTTTAGGTCAACTCCGCTCCTTTCTGTCTGAATCATTCAACGCGTGAACTTTTTTTTCCGCGACAACCTTGGCACAGCCCGAATATAAACGTAGTTCCAGGCAGTGCTGTACCGCTTGGGATACTATTCCTCGAGCACACCTCACACCAGACGATTTCTTCCCTACATCTTCCCCCCGCAAAAGAGGTGGTATCTACAGAAAACAGGTTCTGTTGGAGCGACTGCGGTCCGGCACAATCCGTTTGTCAATTGTGTAGTATTGATAGATTTTGGGTACATGGTCTGGTGAGAAATTATCTGGTCGCAGCGGATCAGCTGTATCCGAACAGCACATCACTCCTTGTTTGATTATATATATCATGAATCCATCCTTAGAGGTGTGTCCTGGTCAGGCGCAGATTTCGTATCGTCCGGCACAGTATGAAGTCCAAAGATGACGCATATATGGATCAGATAGTGAATTTCGGATTCGAAGAGTCGTCGCTCTATCCCACCCCACCACTCGACAATAATCTGAACTCGATGTTCGGCGGCAGTGTGGACTCGCAGTTTTCCTGTCGATCAGCCATAGATCACTCTCATATATGCCATATTAGCCAAGTGGGCCGTCTAGGATCCAACCGGTTGCATCCAGACTCTGCGAAAGGTGAGGTCCCGCGGTTTTACCTGGGTGAGCAAAGTCAAGGTGGAGATCGGCAGCCAGAAGCTAATTTTGAGTCTTCTTTGGGTGCGATGGCGTCCATGGAATCGATAGACTCAATTGACACGATCACCACTATGGATTCCTCCATGGTGTGTCTCAATAATTGTCTGGAATCTGCTATTGGAGATCACGAGCATGACAAGACACACGACTGCAAGCCGGAGTTGAAACAAGAACTCTCCGAATCGCTGGAGTCGCGCGACCATTTCATGATGTCGGAGGAGTTTGAGCGGGCCTATACTCAAGCAGAGGAAAACCTGAATCATGACGAGGAACAAAACTACAATTGGGCACACAGTCTAGAGTTTGAAGAGCACGATGATAAGCCTACCGAGCGCGTTATAGCTCAGAAACCGGCTCCGAGTCCAGTAATTGCTCGCGTTCGTGCAAATCGTCGAAATCAAGCGGAATTGCGGTTCTTGGGTTCTTCTTTCGGCAAGCATCGTGCCACTCCGTGTCAGAATCTGGATTTCTACAGAGTGCGCAACAACATTACGATCCACACTTTTGAGCTGTTGAATCACTCCAGAAGCGGCTTCAAGTATCAAGAAAACAAAAAGTATGGGGCCAACTTGTACGAGCCCGCCGTGAATAGGAAGCCTGGGGGTGATGAGACAAGTACGAACGGTGGAGCGTGTCGTCAGAAGTCAGCCAACTCGGGCAATTATGCACTGTGTCCATTTTGTCCCTTAAATTCGGAAAACGCCAAAAACGAGTTTCAAAAACTGTTCTTCAAAAGGAATGACTCCAACTACCTCCACCACATGATCCAGTTCCACGGAGTTTTTTCCAATGGAGAGCTCGTTAAAGAGCCGAAATTCAGGGGCTGGGTCGAGCAGGCCGATTCGAGAAATTCCGCAACGACCAATCAACCGATTGAGGTGGTTCAGTGTCCTTATTGTGACGAGTACGTCAGTCTCAAAAAGTATAAAGCCGCAAACCCGAATGAGCATCGATTGCTCAAGTATCTGAGGCACGTCAAGGAATTCCACAAAACAGGCAAGAACCTGCAGCAATCCACCAATTCGAGAAACTGCTGAGATTTTCGTTTAGTGCGCGAATCATACCCAAAAAAGCCTCCCCCTGACTTAACCGCCTCGCTAACGGTTCGGCTTGTCAAACGAGCCCTTTTCTCAAAGCCCCCTCCCTGGCAGTTACAATTTTTGATAATTCCTTGACGTCTCACTAAGCGTTTCTAAGCACAATTATACTTCTTTCCGTTCATATCTCCACCAAACGCGTCCTAACCTTTGATTTTAATTATTTTAGAGTCAGTGTAGATCTACCCTTACCTTGCCCGGCGGTAATCCGTGGCCTCCGCTACGGTGAGCCTCCCACAGTCTTAACAACTACTGGCGACTCCTAGAGCTATATTTAGAAACGCTTTTTCCTCAGGGTCCGCCGTGCATGAAAATATTGGGAGTAATTCGCTCGCAGCGGAGAAACTTCTAAAACTGGGCGATCAAATCTTGTGGGGTGAGATGATGTCATTTTTCGTATTGTTGGGACGCTGTCCAAAGAGGATCCACAAACCTCGTCTATTGTCCTCGATGCACATTGACGCGCTTTTCAGGTCCAATTGACGAAGGCTGAATTTCCGTCGATCAATTAGGTAAATCCCAGGATGTTTTGGGCCATGAAAAACCAACCCCAGCTTCTAAAAATACGCTCAGCGTTGGAGCCTTCAAGTGAAAAATAAACAACAGCCCTCGAGGGATTATTTTCCGAAACCTTCCCCGATTTAGGATAAATAGCAGTGTTTTTCCCCTCGTTAACATCTGTTTGAGTTTGGCTCTAGTTATTGTAAATCAATTCAATTACTATTCATTCTTACATTCCACTTACTACAATGAAGTTCTCTACTCTGTCTCTCGTTGCCGCTGCTATTATCGCCAAGGTCTCTGCCGAAACCGTTGAACTCTGGGTCAAGTCCGACTCCCAGGAGATCAATGGAAACTCTTTGTCTTCTTTGCACAGTGGTGCTGGTATCAACTACATCTTTTTGGGTACTGCTTCCGAGTCTCTTTCCCTCAGCTACGACGGTTCTACCCTCACTGACAGCGAGAGCGAAAGCTTCCCAGAAGAATTCTCGGTCGATGACTCCCACGTCGAGCTCGGTGTTCTCGCCTCTTCTTCCAAATTCACTTTCGACTCTGACGGAGCCTTGTTGGTCAACGGTTCCTCGAGCGGTTTCTCTGCTTGTAAGAACACTGGTGACCCTTACAGCTACTCCACATCCTCTTACGAGCTCATGTACTACGGTTCTGATTCCGCTCCAAGTTCGTGCTTGCCATTGACTGTTGTCAAGAAGTCTGGCTCTTCTTCGTCTGCCTCCGCTTCCGCTGCTCCTTCCTCTTCAACTGCTTCCAACGGTACCCACATCATCTCCACTGCTGAAAACGGTGCTATTGCTGCTGCTGCTCCAGCTGGTGTCGCTGCTGTTGCCGGCCTCCTCGCTATGCTTATCTAAGCGCTTTAGCTCTTGTGGGGCCAAACTTCAGGATCCCGCTTATCACTAATTTACTCTCGCTAGCGTTTTTCGTCAAGTCTGATCAGATATTTATCTGTTATTAGTATTTAAAACTGTAATTGAAATTGAAATAAACAAATTCGCTTAATTAATATGCTTCGCTTTGCTACCCGCCTCATCCTACTTACTCTCTTGCTTCCCCTGAAGGATACCGCATCATCCGTCCATACGCTCTGGCGTTCCTTGACCGTCCAGACTACTCCGGCTTTTTCGGTATGACAGCAAATGACGTTGTTATACACCTCGCACCACTCTATTTTTATTATACATGGACTCCGGACCACAAGCGGGAGCAGTCACTTTTATTTAACACTCTTCAGCACCTTCTTCAGTGAACCGCACCAAACAGTTCCCGTGTGAGTGACCATGAACTCCAGAACCTTGTTTTCGACCGTCGGGAGGTCAACGGAGTTAAAAAAGTCGTTCAAGATCTGACTCAAAAACACCAAGCTCTCTTTTTCTTGCAGAATTTCGGGTCTTGATAGCTTAGTTTTGTGATATTCAAATTCCTTCTCCGACAGAAAGGTATCTAGTGCTAGCACTTTAGATAACAATGCTTCCACTTCGGCCACCGACACGTATGGTGGTGGTGTCGAGAGGGGCAACGACGACCCTGAGCCCACAGAACTACCTGAGTCTAGCGCGTACAGTGGCCTGGCAGAGCCTCTTCTTCTGTTTTTGCCACCGGAACCAGACGATACCACCGGTGGACAATCGTTCCATCCTGGAGTCGAGGATGGGGGGTTCTGGTACGACATCATTGGGGAATAACAAATAGTTCGACCGTAGTTAGGCGAGACTTCTCTTGGAATTTTGTCATCAAAAACTAATCTCGATTCGAAGTAAAAATAGAGACTCGATCTGCGGATCTCTGAGGCGGGACAATAATTTCTGTTTGAAGTGGCTGATCTGATTACGTAAGAAGATTTTTGAATCGTTGTAAAAGAACCCCATTCCAAGACCGGAGGGCGATGATACCTTTTAACCGACAAGCCACCACCGGTGCGGGTGAGGAAGGTGAGAAATTGAGTATGAAAACCGTTTCTACATGGGGTACGTAAGAGGGTCCGATGATTATAATGAGACAACAGTATAACAACCTTTCTGCTGTCCTCCTCTAACTCCTATATCTCTGGACGTCCAAAGCCTTGGCTAGAACACTTTCGATTGACGGACGCTCGGTCGGATCCATAACCAGACAGAATTTAACTAACTCTTTCAATTCCTCGCTGTACTCGGGAGTGGTTGGAAATGAGTAATGTCCAGAGCTAATGGCAAGAGTTATGTTGGCTCCATTGATGAGTTCCTCGCGCTCAAACGGAGAGTAACCGTACATTAGGGCATAGAGAGTACACCCTAAAGACCAGATGTCAATTTTCTCATCAAGATAGTCACCGACTTTTATATCCAGCAGCTCTGGAGCACGGTACGGAAGCGTGCAGTGTTCGTTGCTCAGCTCCTGAACGGTGATGGCCTGTGCTCGCGTTTTTATTGATATGCGCGCTTTTTCACACGATCCCAGGTCACACAAGACTGGTATTCCGTCTTTCGATATCATGATATTCGCCGGTTTAATGTCTCTGTGAGCAAAACTGATAGTTTCCTGGAGCTCGGTGGCATTTCCTGGGGAGCCACCGGCAGCGTTAGCGTCATCGTGGTGTGCTGATATCAGTGTTGACGCCGATGCGCTGGTGCCGGACGCCAAGAAGGGGTTATTTTCCTCGGCATCTTCGTTGTCGTTGGGTTCCATGGTGCTTACAATGCTGTAATTCTTGCTGAGTTGGTGCCTATGCATGGATTTGAGACCTCTGCAGATTCCGATAAACATTCGTATTGCCTCATCTTCGTCCATTTTGGAGTTATTGACGCTGTTTTTGTTGATCACGTCTTGCAAGGAGCCTCCGTCGAAATAGGGAAGCAGAATGTAGATGGTTTTCGACCCATCCGGCTCCTGAACGACCGACGAGTCGACCGATTTGATGATGAATGGTGATCGGAACTCATCGTAATTGTCCACCTCCTTCATAGCGATTTTGAAGTTGGAGTTGCCGAACGGACACCGGATCTTCTTGAGGGCATAGTGGCCATTATTACTGAGCGATTGCACGAGATAAACGTACGAGAACCCACCTTCTCCCAGCAGGTTCAGCACTTTGAAACTGGCCTGGTTGATTCGCAGCACGGGCGTTTTGTTGAGGATGCACGGCAGACAGCTTCCGAGTAAATCTAGACACCCAGTCATGGGGATCGGAGGTAATACTTGAAGAGGGATGTAACGAACTGTGTGACGGAGAAGATCACTTGCTGATAAGACAGTTGACGAATAAGAGTGAGATTAGCTGGTGGGCTGGTTGTGACTAGTGGCGTTTGGCTGATAGGGCACAATTGAGCAAGCTCCAATCTTGTTATCATCTAATCCAAAGAGCGTTTTTAAAGACAGCAGAGAAGAAGATTGGGACAAAATAAAGTTCAAGTGTTGCAAACATCTCTGCACCGTTGGTGGGGACACGACCTCGAAAAAGTGAATTATTTTCAAGAAACGAAAAGGTTGGCAAGTTAGGGACAAACAAGAGAGCCGTTGTTTGGCGTTGCGAGCTACTAAGAAACATCGAGGCAGGACAATCGAGGTTCAGTTTCAAACGCAGAACGCAGAAAGTATAGAGCAGAAATGTCGATAGCAACAAGAGCCGAAGGAGACGGGTTGAAGAACGTTTCGCTGATTGCAGCGCATTCGCACATCAGCGGACTCGGACTGGATGAGCATCTAGAGCCTCGTCAGAACAGTCAGGGGATGGTTGGACAGACGCGGGCTCGTAAGGCGGCTGGTGTTGTTTTGAAGATGATCCAACAGGGCAAGATTGCTGGTCGGGCAGTGTTGGTGGCCGGACCCCCATCGACGGGAAAGACTGCCATTGCCATGGGGTTGGCGCAGAGTTTAGGCAGCGGCGTTCCGTTCACGGCGCTGACCGGCTCGGAGGTGTTTTCTAAAGAGATGAGCAAGACCGAGGCACTGGGCCAGGCCTTCCGTAAGAGCATTGGGATTCAGATCAAGGAGGAGACCGAGCTGATCGAAGGTGAGGTTGTTGAGATTCAGATCGACCGGTCGTTGACTGGTGGACACAAGCAGGGAAAGCTGACAATCCGGACGACCGATATGGAGACGATCTACGAACTGGGAAACAAGATGATTGACGAGCTTTCACGCGAAAAGGTGATTGCTGGAGATGTGATTTCGATCGACAAGTCGAACGGAAAGATCACCAAGCTCGGACGTTCATACACCCGAGCACGTGACTACGACGCGATGGGACCGGACACAAAGTTTGTCTCGTGTCCCGAAGGAGAACTGCAGACGAGAAAAGAGGTTGTTCACACTGTTTCTTTGCACGAGATTGACGTGATCAACTCGAGACAACAAGGCTTTTTGGCTCTTTTCAGTGGGGACACTGGTGAGATTCGTTCCGAAGTGAGGGACCAGATCAATCTCAAGGTTGCCGAGTGGAAGGAAGAAGGTAAAGCAGACATAATTCCGGGTGTTTTGTTCATCGACGAGGTGCACATGCTCGATATCGAATGTTTCTCATACATCAACAGAGCATTGGAGGACGAGTTCTCCCCAATTGTGATAATGGCCACTAACAGAGGAATCTCCAAAACCAGGGGAACCAACTACAAGTCTCCACACGGTCTTCCACTGGATCTGTTGGACAGATCCATCATCATTAGAACAGAGCCTTATCAGGAGGACGATATTAGAAGCATTCTCTCCATAAGATCGCAGGAGGAGGAAATTGAACTGAGCGACGACGCTCTCAGTCTTTTGACCAAGATTGGTCTGGAAACCTCTTTGAGATACGCAGCCAACTTGATCGCCGTCAGCTACCAAATTTCGAAAAAGAGAAGAGCCGATACCGTCGGAATTGAAGACGTCAAGAGGAGTTACACTCTTTTCCTCGACAGTGCCAGATCGGTCCAATTCCTAGAAGAGAACAAGAGTCAATATATCGACGACGATGGAAATGTTGATTTCATCGCCAGGGGAGACGCCATGGACACGTCGGCTTGAAATAATCACAATCCCCTGCGATTTTTGTTCTGCTGTATATACACATATACACTAGCTCCACTCTGTATTGTTTGTAGTAATCTTTGTTGTTTTGTTTAGGTGACCGTAGCTCAACCGCTTCCCTTGGTGTTGAGAATGAGACCGATGATCATTCCGTAAAGCCCCAGCACCTCAGCGAAAATCAGAATCAAAACGATCCCCACAAACAGACGTGGCTGATGCATGAACTGTCTCACTCCTTCGTCTCCCACAATTCCAATAGCGTATCCTGAGGCCAGACAGGCAAATCCAACAGACAACCCACAACTCAGATGCATGAATCCGTTGAAAAGGGTATAATCAGAGGCCGGGTTCAACCCCCCTGCAATCAAAACAGCCACGACTAAGCCGTACACCGACAAGATACCGGACATCACCACCGGAATGAGAGACTTCATAATCAGCTCAGGCTTGAACGTTCCAATACCGGCAATACCAATACCCGATTTAGCGGTTCCGATAGCTGCACCAGCACAGCTTAGCACCATGGCCGCACAGCAGCCCGCAAACCCGAAGAACGGAGCAAATGCAGGTGCGTATTCGTTTTCCGACACCGACGACCTTGATGATTTGTTAGTATACGCATGCGAATGTTGAGCTGTTCAATCGAACAAAGTTCGACTAAAGTCGGTTATGTGCACGCATTTTCACCACTTACATTATCTCAATCAGCTGAAAACGATGCTAAACGACGTATCTGTGCCCAATATTATACTAACTTTGGGTCCGTTGTGTCTCTATTCTGGTGCCATTAATCTCAAAAACCACCTATTTGATGTTGCATGTAGCAGCGTTTTTTTGACAATCCCAGATATACACGTTACCCGGGCAGGGCGCTCAAAAGCATCGACGCGTCGATTTGGGTCGGTCTGTTTTTTTGACAACAGGAGCGACGCGGTTCACTGTTTTCATTTGTAAACACCTTTTTTCATGTTGAGAGCATTACTACAAGCCGATTCACCGGTAGAGCCGCGAAATCCTGCCCAACGACGCGCTGATGTCGGACAAATTACATGACAAGCTGCACTTGCAGCTGAAAGAGCTGCGATATCTGCATCATACTCTGACCAAGGCAGTAGATAGCAAGGTGGAGAAGCACCTGCAGGAGTCCGGGGTTGGGGACGGGTCGCTGGCAGACCAGGTGAAAACGATACTGAGAGAGTTCTTAGACGAGCTGTTCAGAACGCTGCAACACTCTGTGGATATTGATGGACTCAATGGCAGCGGTCCTGGCTTGGATGTGATCAGACTGATGGAAAACGGAGACCTTTTGAACGAGAAGGTTGAGCCGTACGATTTCGCGTTGAACGATCGGCTGCGAGACTTGTATCTACGGGTGGAAGAAAAAGTTGAGACGATCAGCCGGCTGCGCAAGTCGCAACCTGAACACGTTTACGGAACTTACGAGAAGTTAGCGCGGGAAAACGAGACTTATATTGACCAGCTAATCGCAAAGTCGGTTCAGAATCACCAGCAGCAGGCGATCGACGAACAGCCGGACACTTCTGGGGACCTGGGCGAACTGAAAGACGATTTTGACGGCATTCTGAGCGACCTTGTCGAGCTGAAAAAGGAGGTTCCCGAAATGCGACAGAACTTTGACAACCTCACAAACGTGATCCGTTTTGTTAAGAGGTAGACGGAGGTTCCAGCACTGTATTTCTAGCTAGTGTATAGCAAGCTTTCGTCGCGTCGTCGCGTCGAGTGCTTACGTAATGTTAATTTTTGCATTTGGGGATTGTTTTTTGTTTTTTGTTTTTCTTTTTAGTCTGAACGCATTCCTTAGCTGTCTAAGAACGAGAAACGCAGATTGAGTCGAGTGGTATCGTATCACTGCCGCAGATAGCCTTTGAAATGCTGACAAGACTGCAGAATTCTCGTGCCGTTGGCCAATACGTGTCATTGGCAAAGGAGTATTTGTTACAGTCCCCCGAGAGACCCCCGGCATTGACACTTGGCCTAACGTTGTTTCTGTTCTTGGTTTATGGATACTCGTGGGTTGATCCCGATCTTGTTGATTCGTGGTCGCTGAGCCCGTGGTCAATTTATGAGTTGCAGCTAAGCAAAATGACGACGTATCCTTTGATTCACGAAGGACTGATACATTTGACGTTCAATCTCGTGTCTCTGTATGGACCTTTGTCGCAGTTTGAAAGAGCCAACGGAACAGTCCACACTGCTCTTGTTCTGAATTTTCTGTCAACCGTGATTGCAGTTCCGTACTGCTTGCTGGGAATGGCTTTTTACCCTGAAGTTTCCGTGTTGGGCAGTTCAGGATGGTGTTTTGCTTTCTTCAGTTACTACACGTTGCTCAAGTCGTGCAGACAGGAAACCGTCAAGATCGGAAGCTTTGACGTGCCCACCAACTTGACCCCGTTTTTAATGCTGATTGCTGTTGGTGTTTTGGTTCCAAGCTCGAGCTTTTTCGGCCATTTGTTTGGCGTTCTTGGAGGCTTTGCTCTGGGTTACGGGTATCTCAAAAACTTTACAAACCCGCCGTTTAGGCTAGTGGAGCGAATTGAAAGCTATTTGAGCGGACTTATCGATCTCTTGCCAAGTCAATTGCATTACATCAGAGAGGTCGAGGTGGTTGACCAGAGATATCAGCCCGTCGAACTGACCACTATTCTTCCTCTAAATAGCGTCGAGACTCCCGTTTTCAAAGGATCAGGTCAGGTGCTGGGGACCGCAGAGTGACCGGAGAATTATAGAGCATTATCGTTTCTACTGAAATCACGAAAGGGCGATTCAAACCACTAGACAATACAAAAATCATGGTTCTCAAAGACAAAGGGCGTAAATTTATTCGCAAGTAATCATTTTCCACGCAAAATCTTGGCAAACTCCTCAATGTCGATTTGTCCATCGGAATCCGTGTCAGCCGCCTGCAACATCTGTTGGGCCTCCTGCTCGGTGAGTCTCTCTCCAATTGTGGTGAGGACGCGGATCAACTCGGTTTGAGAGATCTTTCCGTCTCCATCGCTGTCAAACACCTTGAACGCCTCCAGGATCTCGGCCTCCACATCTTGCTCTTTGATTTGTCTAGCCATCATGGTAAGGAACTCGGAAAACTCGATCAATGAGTTACCGTTGGTGTCAATCTCGTTCACAAGGTCGTTCAGCTCTTGCTGCGTAGGGTTCTGTCCAAGCGCTCTCATCACGGTTCCCAGCTCAGAGGCCGAGATTTTTCCGTCTCCATCCTTGTCAAAGATGCTAAACGCCTCCTTGAACTCCTCGATCTGTTCTGATGTCAATTTATCCGACTGTGGTGTCGTGTTAGTACCCACTTGCCCTCTCAAAAGAACCACGTCCGTCGCGTCCGTCCCGCTCCGAACCCGGCAATCTAACCACTCACCATTTCTCTAGTAGCTTCCGTTTTGAATTCCGTCTAACGTTGGGCGCAACTTGTACTAAGCGGTGCTCTCGGTCTATAATCTGTAATCAAAAGTTCGTGCTTCCATTATATCATAACAATCTTTTTCGCAGTGTTTTATTTATGGCTCATTCTTTAGCTGTGAGCTGGCCGCTGCTCGCCCGCGGTCAGAAACGGCAGATTGGGGGAAAAGCAAAAATAAAAATACATCCGGGCTGTGCAGTGACCGGTGGATTCTAAGCTTGGATGGCCGTTCGGAAAGCCAGCGTTCCTACACGCACCACTGAAGACGTTATCGAGATTGCTTGGTATATATCAAAAAGATTAACAAAAACAGTCGGAGAAAAATAAAACAAAACCACGCAACATTAGCTGACCCAAACACATTAGATATTAAAACATCGGGCGGTGCAAAACGCCCAGCTCAACCCAGTCGGTTCAACCAGAGCACATTTCGCATGACTCTGGGTTGTTGATCGCGCATGCAATTGCTTTTTGGTTGAAGATGTCAAACTCAGCGGCAGCAGCGGCAGCGGCAGCGTCGGTGTCGTCGCCTGCGGGTTCACCGGTGAAAACTTCCACCTCTTTTTTTGCTGGCTGTGCAACTTCCACCTCTTGAGGCCGTTCAGTTTTGATGTTGAGCGAGCTCATAGAGGTTTCAAGAGAAGATGGGGCACTTGAGGGCGACGGAGTGGATCCGTCGGACGAGAACGACACATCTTGGACCGAGGAGGCCTTTCTTGGCGTGTACTTCTTGATCTTGAGCTGGTCCAGAGTAGCCACAGTGGACGAGGCAGTCGAAGCAGAATTTTGATCCACGGTAAACTGGATGGCAGCAGCCGCAGCCTGCGTTCTGAGGTAGTACATACCAGTCTTGAGACCCTTTTTCCAACCGTAGAAGTGCATCGAGGTCAATTTACCCATGGTTGGGTTCTTGAGGTGGATGTTCATCGACTGGGATTGGTCAATGTAGGCACCTCTGTCGGCAGCCATGTCGATGATGCTCTTCTGAGGAATTTCCCAAACGGTCTTATAAATTTTCTTCAATTCGTCAGGAACATTTGGCAGGTTTTGGACGGACCCGTTGTCCTTGATGATGAAGTTCTTCATGGAGTCGCTCCAGAGACCCAGGTCCACCAGGTCTCTCAGCAAGTATGGGTTGACGATTTGGAACTCTCCGGCAAGAACTCTTCTGGAGTAAATGTTAGAGGTGTATGGCTCGAAACACTCGTTGTTACCGAGAATCTGCGAGGTGGACGCAGTTGGCATTGGGGCCACCAACAACGAGTTTCTCAGACCGTGCTTTTGGACCTTACTCTTAAGAGTGTCCCAGTCCCAGAGGTCGGTTGGCTTCTTGCCCCAAAGGTCAAATTGCAGCAGTCCCTGCTGGGCTGGCGAGCCTTCGAACGTCTGGTAAGGCCCTTCGACTTGGGCAAGCTCGATCGAGGCCTCGAGAGCCGCGTGGTAGATGGTTTCGAAAATCTGGATGTTGAGTTCTCTCGCCTCTGCAGAATCAAATGGCAGTCTCAGTTGCATGAACGCGTCGGCAAGACCCTGGACACCAACAGCAATAGGTCTGTTTCTCATGTTGGAGTTTCTGGCCTCTTTGACGGGGTAGAAGTTTCTGTCGATGATTCTGTTCAAGTTTCTGGTGACAACCTTGGTAATTTCGTGCAATTTCTCAAAGTTGTACCAGCAGTTGTCTTGGTCAGATTCGACAAAGGCAGGCAGCGAGACCGAGGCCAAGTTACAAACTGCAACCTCGTCTGGCGAAGAGTACTCAACAATCTCGGTACACAAGTTGGACGACTTGATCATACCCAAGTTCTTCTGGTTGGTCTTCATGTTACAGGCGTCCTTGTACAACATGAACGGAGTACCGGTTTCTGTCTGCGCTTCCAAGATAGCGTACCACAGCTTCTGCGCCTTGACGGTTTGCTTTCCCTTTCCTGCTTTCTCGTAGCCAGTGTAAAGCTCTTCAAACTCGGAACCGTACACCTCGGCAAGACCTGGGGCGTCAGCCGGAGAAAACAGAGTCCAGTCGCCGTTGTCCTCGACTCTCTGCATGAACAAGTCCGGAATCCACAGCGCAGGGAACAGGTCTCTAGCTCTGATCTCCTCCTTTCCGTGGTTCTTTCTGATGTCTATGAAGTCGAAAATGTCCGCGTGCCATGGCTCCAAGTACATGGCAAAAGCGCCCGGTCTCTTGTTACCACCCTGGTCGACGTACCTGGCGGTGTTATTAAACACCCTAATCATCGGAATGATACCGTTGGATGTACCGTTAGTTCCTGCGATGTAGGATCCGGTGGATCTAATGTTGTGGATGTGCAGACCAATACCACCAGCAGTCTTGGAGATCAAGGCACATTGCTTGAGCGTGTCATAGATTCCCTCAATCGAGTCGTCCTGCATTGCAACCAAGAAACACGACGACATCTGTGGGTGTGGAGTACCGGCATTGAACAGGGTAGGTGACGCGTGAGTGAAAAATTTCTCAGACATGAGGTTGTAGGACTCGATGACGCGTGGAATGTCGTCTCCGTGGATACCGATGGCAACTCTCATGATGAGGTGTTGCGGTCTCTCGGCAACCTTCCCATCAACTCTCAGCAAATAGGACCTTTCGAGGGTCTTGAAGCCAAAGTAGTTGTAGGAGAAGTCGCGGTCATAGACAATAGAGGAGTTGAGTTCCTCGGCGTGTTTCTGAACAATCTCGTAGGTTTCGTCCGAAACCATCGGAGAGGGCTTTCCGTTCTTCGGGTTGATGTAGGTGTACAGCTGCTCAATCACGTGAGAAAACTGCTTGGTCGTTTGCTTGTGCAAGTTTGAAATGGCAATTCTGGCAGCAAGGGTGGCGTAGTCCGGGTGGATCGTGGTCATGTAAGCAGCAGTTTCGGCAGCCAGGTTGTCCAGCTCGATCGTGGTGACTCCGTGATACACACCGGAGATAACACGCTGAGTGATGGCAACAGGCTCCACGTGTTTAGGGTCCAACCCATAACACAAACGCGAAACTCTCGCAGTGATCTTGTCGAACCGCACCGGCTCTTTGCGTCCGTCTCTTTTAAGAACGTACATAGCAGGGTATTCAAAGCGTTTGTGACTGTGTCGGTTCTTATGGAGGCGAGAAACGAAAAGACTAACGCGGAGCAGGAAAAGTAAGGGGGGCGACTTTCGTCCTTATATATAACGGGAAATCTTTTTTTTATGCGTTTCAAATGGCTTATAAATGGAAATCGGGACGCGCATCCACGCGTTTTCGTGTCACGGTTGCGACGCGTATGTTTACTATTCGCCTTTCCGGGCTCACGCGTGCATTTTTGCGAGCGATGCAGGCGATATGAGCGGCCTGAGCAGCCTGAGCGGATTATTCGCTCCGTGCGGATCATGCGGTTCGTGGGACGAAAGCGATGCAAGCGAGCCCGCAGCGGAGAGAACGGAGATTACAGAATGAAGCATGTTCGTTTCGAAGACAGCTTATCGGGGTTACGGAAGAGGGCTCAGCAACGAGGTATACATGGCGGCGATCGACGGCGATTCGATACTGGCAGCATCACCCGCTGTTGGGTGTTTTAGTGCGGTCTGAGAACCCCCTCCCGACAACTGTTCTATCGAATCGTAGAAATACTGAAAAGAGGTCCAAGGTGTAATCAAAAAAAGTAGAGGGTTGTGTTTTGTCACGTGATGTGGTAAAGGGTTAGGATATTTTTCTGGTTGCGCGAAAAACCAACTCGCCAGGCGGCCGCGACCGCTCCTCCCGGCCAGGTCTGCGAGAAGAAACCCGCGAAGGCCCCCGTGGGCCGCCGTTGTGACTGGGGTGTGCGGAAAAAATTTCACATTTTTCAAATGCCTACCCACGCGGGAATTCGCTTGCGTATCTGTTGCAGAGTAATTGAAAGAAACAGACACTTGAAGACAGTCAGACTCTGGCACAACACGATAAGGGTAGTTCAGAGCTAACAAGCAAAAACATACAAGATGGCTAAGATCTCACAAGGTAAGTGGAAATACACAGCAGCAGCAATACCTGCGGAAGCAGCAAGACCAACCACCCTTCGTTTTGGACACCGTTGTTGAATAATGACTGGAACCACCCGGACGAGCTGGGATTTGCATGCTTACAACCCAAGGAATTATACTAACATGACACAGACGTTTCCTCTTCTAGATCCAAGGCTAGAAAGGCCTACTTCAACGCTCCTTCTTCCGCTAGAAGAGCCATCCTTTCTGCTCCACTCTCGAAGGAGCTCAGAGAACAGTACAAGATCAGATCCCTTCCTGTCAGAAAGAACGACGAGGTTTTGGTTGTCAGAGGTTCCAAGAAGGGCCAAGAAGGTGCCATCTCCTCCGTTTACAGACTCAAGTACTCCATCCAACTTGAAAAGCTCACCAAGGAGAAGTCCAACGGTGCTTCCGTCCCACTCAACATCCACCCATCCAAGGTTGTCATCACCAAGTTGCACCTTGACAAGGACAGAAAAGCTTTGATCGAAAGAAAGGGCGGTAAGGCCGAGTAAATATGTTGATGCATTCTATTTACAAGACAAAACAAAAAAAGCCAACTGGGATCTGTATTTTGAAACTCCTATAGAAGATAAGTATGATGAGTTTATAATCTGTTAAGACAAACTTTATTTAATCTTTGACTTTCATTGGGATCTTCTGCTATTACGTTCTCAATGTGCATGTTTTTGGGCACTTTCTCTTTAATAACACTTTTATGAAATTCTGCTTACCGTAATCGCTTAGTCAGGTAAATTTTTACTTTATCCCATTATTTCTTTATTCTCCTGGCAAATGCGTACACTGTTTTCCAGGAAACGGTCACCTGGGTGCTCATGTTCCAGCCCAGTTTACTGTTCAATCGGTTGTAAAATAGCACGAAAGGGTCTTTTTCGGGTGGAGCATTGGGATTGGCAACTTTCCACTTGTGTCCCGAACTCCAGGTTGTTCCGTAGTTGAAATAATCTTGCAGACTGATGGTTTTTTCCAAACGCAATGCAGTCGGTTTATCGTTGGTGCTCGGGTCAAAATATTCCACCTTGGTGTCATAAAATCGACCGTCACTCTTCAGTTGCTCGTTGATGTCTCTGTAAAGATTGCGTAGCCGGTTTCGGCCCGGCTGTTGCCAGTATGGGCCCAAAAAGTCGCCGTTCTCATAGACAATCTCCTCGTAAATTTCGTTGGCCTCGGGAAATCCCACAAAAATAGGGTCCACATAACCAAAATAAGCCAATGTACCGTCGGGCTTCAAAACCCGGTACATTTCAGCCAGCCACTTGTCGGTATCCAACCAGTGAGCGCACTCGGCAGCCAATGCTAGTTCGACCTGTTCGTCTTCCACCACACCTTTCAAATCTTCTGCAGAAGCGACATGGAACTCTCCCGTGCAACCAGAATTCGAAGCTGCAGAATCCTTGAAATTCTCCTGCGCTTTGGTAATCATTACCTGCGAGACATCAGTCGCAATAACATGATGGAACTTAGTAGCCAGAGGAAGAAACGCTTCTCCTGCTCCACAGCCAATATCCACCAGCGTGGCCAGTTTGTTGGAGGGGGAATTGCGGTGGTAGTCCAGCAGTTGTTGGTAAAAGGTGCCAGGGTAATTCGGCCTGAACTTTGAGTAGTTTCCCGCGTCGAAGTTGTTATCTGAGAAAGCAGTCATTCCATGTTGGTGTGAGATTCATTGCTGAGAGAGAAATTAAACTCAAGGATCTTACAATCCTTATATCTTGTACCAAAACACTTCAGTAAAATGCGGGGCATCGATATTGCTGACTCAGCAGACTCCGACCACGGAGGAGATTTTTGCACCGCCCAGTTGGTAGCAGCAGCAGCAGCACTCGAATGACGTTTGCGACGGTCATCAAACAGGGTTCGGGACCGTGGAGTTGGCATGCTCCGAGAACGTAATCACTTCGGGGTCCGGACTCGCATTTCGGTGCGGGGATCAGCAAGGATGGAGGGGCACTGAAACGAAAAGAGGGATCGCGGTAATGAAAAACCTAGTACGAGAGAGAGAGGAAAATATCGAGTTGAACCCGATTGGAGTACGAACAATAGTGTAGTCGAAATGAATCGGCACGTGTACCAAAGCTGTGATTGGTGAGAGAATACTATGACAAATTATGGAAAGGACATGAGAGGTTGTGAATAACTATGAAAATTGGTGAAGAACTATGAGAAATCATGAAAAACTATGAAAAACTATGAGAAACCATGAGAAACCATGAAAAACCATGAAAAACTATGAAAAACTATGAAAAACTTTGAAAAACTATGAAAATATGACTTTAATATATCAACAAGAGAGAGGGGAGTAACAACAACATTGATCAAATGATGAGAAAAGGGAAAATATTATAAGAGGAGGCAAGCCACCGTAAAGGGGAGCAAAAGTAAGAGAACATGACATAAAAGAGCATAAGTTGACAAAAGGTAAAAAGGGAATTAGTACCAGTACAGGAAAACACCATCAAAAAGGGAGGAATAAGGGTAAGGCCTTTGCCTCAAAAAATGCAAAATGACTTTGAAAATTTGGAACATGAGAAGAAATGACGAAACAATCACATCTGCAATTGCAACTTCTGCTGTTCTCTGGCCCATCTTGCGGTATCTTTGGTGGATTGGGAAAATCTTGGGTTGTTTCTGGTCTTTTTGATAAACTCTGTGACCCAGTCCTGTTGATAAAACTCACGCAATCTGCCGTCCTTGTTGATCTGGGAGAGATCTCCAATCATACCAACCACAGATCTGCAGACAGACTCGCTCATACACATAGCCTGGTTGCTGTAAACTTGAGTCAAAAAGGAAGCAATTTGGAACGTGTAGGGGTGGATTGCATCTGGATAGTCGTGAAGACCGGCAACAATTCCCACATACGTGTCCAAGACTGCCTCTTTCACGCTGAGAATGTAATCTTCGGTCTCAATGGTCTGGTCATCCGGCTCAAGTTGCTGGGCAGAGTTGCAAATGTTCATCACAACTTGCAGGTACTGGATAAATTCAGGGCCAATTGAGGATGCAATGTCTCCGAAACAGGACAAAATCAGCGGTCTTAGTTCTCTTCTGACCGAGGAGTTAGACAAAGTGTTTCCCAAAATGGCCATGAATCCCTGGCAATAAGGAATGAAAGACTCGCCTAAAGAGTGCGAGATGTCCACGACAAGTCCAATGGCTGCGTCACAAACAGGCGAATCGGTGTTCTCCAGAGCTTTGGTCAGGAATGGGAGGAATGACGGCATGTACTTCTCGAAGTTCTTGTCAATGGCAGACGCAATTGACGAAATGGCAATGAAGATGTCCTCTTCAATGACCGAGTTCGGCTCTTGCACCTGCAGCAATCTCAAAAACTTCTCCATCAGTTGGTCCGAGACCGAGACAATTTCCCCGCCAACTCTTCTTATCACGTTGGTCAACAGCGATAGTATGTTGGCCTGCAGCTCTTGCAACAAAGCCTTGTCCTCGCTGTTGAGAGCCGAGCCGCTTTGCGACTCAAATTGCATAGAAATCGTTTGGTCCAATCTGCTCAAACTCTCCGATGCAATTTGGTTCACAACGGGCATGTCACTGCCCGCACTGTATAAAACCAGCGTGGACAAAGCCTCATATGCAGAAGTTCTGGCGGAATGCTCATTGTCGTTTCTGCCACTGATTTGAATCAAAGCAGGAACCAGAACGGGATAGAACTGGCTCATCACGCTGGAGTTCGAGTCCCGGGCATCGGCACACAGTTGCTCAATCAGGTTGATCAAGGTCCAGCAGCAGTTGGTCGAGACCTTCGAGTGGTCCTGGAGACCGCTCACCAGCGCATTCACAACCTCCGGAAGCATGGTGTTGACGTCAATGGCGTCTACCACCAAGTCGGCGATTCTTCCGAGACACCAGGCAACGGTCTCCTTCACCTGCAATGACTCGTCTTTCATCAAGGCCAAAATAGGCTGCAAAGCCTGAGCAATAAGCAACTTCAGCTCTGATCTATCAGGACCGTCCAAAATGGATCCAAACGCCATCACCGCAGCCTCCTTCTGTCTCCAGTCGTTCGAGCCAAGGTTTGCCTCAACAAACTGAAGAGCCGGCTGAACAACATAGTTTCCTGTGTTCTGGGCAAACAGCTGCAGACAGGCTCCGGCAGCCATGGCCACAGACCAGTCATCATCTTCGGGGTCCTCGTTCTGTCTGCTCAGGAGGCTCAAGAGTGTAGGAAGAACGTCGGTGATGGCAATCAGAGCAAAATTGAACGAAACAAGGTCATCCTGAGAGATTTGGTCTCTCAGTTCCTCCTTTTGTATAGCTATTTCAAGCTCCTCTTCGCAGACTGTGCTCCAAAATTCGACAGCCATACATGCGACTCTATCGTCCGAGCTCTGCATTCCCGAGACCGTCAGTCCGTATAGTGCTTTCTCCATGTAAATACCCATGTAGGAGTAGTAGAGACTCATGATTTTGGCCAGAGCGCCAAACGCAAGAGCCTGGAGTTCCGGGTCGTTGGCTGTAGTGGCCTCGCAAACCACCTGCATGATGTAGTTTCTTTCGCCCTCCCTTTCAAAATTGCTGGCAATGAATTCCAGAGAGTTCACCAGCGCATTGATGGCAGTCTTTCTCACCACTGTCGACGGCTCTGAGGATTGCGCACCTTGGACAATCGCAATCAGAATTCCGTTGGCCTGAGAAACAACTGCCGGGTTCGTCGGATCCGCCGTTTCACAGACGTACCCAATAGCAAGCAGAGACGCCCTCTTCACGTTGACCGGCTTGTCCATCTTGGTGTTCTCAACAATGATGTGCATCAGCTCGTTCCACTCGGATCGAGGGAGTTCGATGTCTGCAATGGCTGCCACCAACTGGGCAGCAGCATTGGCCACTCTGTCGTCCGTTGTGAGCAAAGAATTAAGTGAAATTTCCTTGATTTGCTGCTTTGCCTGCGGATCCAATTGAACCCAACGCTCGGCCATCTGCTGTTTTCTGCTCGCGTCCTTGGCGGTCAACTGATTCTTCAAACTGAGAGCCGCCAGAATCCGCACTTCCGTCCGTTTGGCATCGTCGCCTAAAACCTGAACCATCAGCCCAAGATAGGACACCCAGTTCTCCTCCGCGAGCTTGCTCAGCTCGGCCTCTGCCCGCGACCGCTCCTCAGGGTTGGGGTTCAATATCGCATTTTCCAGCGATAGACTCACGTTGACGTTCATGCTTTCCGTGGTATCTCAAACTTCAAAGCACTGTGTATCTGCTGTTTTGCTGTCGCTTGTTTTCAGTTGATCTGGTCGTTCCTTCTTGCCCGCAAACCTTGCGCTCGTGAGGTGCTGGTTTTTTGTTTCAACACCAGCTTCTCGGTTGCACGTCTTTTACACTGAAATCGCGCTGCTTCCTAGATGTAATTTTCAAAACCACCACCGTCGATGATCTTTTGGCGTTGTGATCTTCTCTAACTCCGTTGAAATCAAACCCTTTCGTTCGATACTGCCAAACAAAACCTTCTCAACACCCGTTCTCTACATTTCTCTTACGCGGAAAATAAAAAAAAAATGCTTGTTACAACAAATCGATGCTTACGTAAATTTATCCACCAGCAAAACCGGTTCCGCTGGTTACCCGGCCGAAATCGCAAAAAAACACTGCGTGTTTCCTGCTGACCTAAAAGGTGTCTAGCGACAGCCCTTTGAAGGCCGCCAGTTGTTTGAGAACGGCGTAGTTTTCCTCATTTTTGTGCATGTTGACAGTCGGTATCACCTCGTCACACTGTAGCAGGTTTACCAGATAGAACAGCTCCCGGAAAGAGGAATGCTCACTGTATGGAACCCGTATTATCTGGCATAAAAATTCGGGCCTGTGAAATCGATCAAAGTGTCGCTCGATCGCTTCATACACCGACGCGTCGGTCGGCGCAGGGACCATTTTTGGCAGCAGGTCGATCGACCCGGGCTGTGCAAATCGGAAAGCCCATCCCGTAGGGCTTACTCCGATGATGGCTTTGAAGTGGTTTGAAAAGCGACGCAAATATGTCTGTAGACAGTCCTTATTGAGCTGGCGTAACGGGACGAGATGCACGCGGCATTTTTCGGGCGATTCGGTTGTAATTAGCTGGTTGAGTTTAGGCCATTCCAGCCGGCTGAGGACTTTGTACTTTTCGTCATTGCAGTAGATTTTAGTCTGGAATCGTTCAGCCAGACCTATCGCAAGTCTCTCCTTGCCGATTACGTACGTTCCAATGGCCAGGACAAACTCGGCTGCGCCTGGGGAATCGTGAGCGCTCGTAAAGTCGCTGAGACGTTTTTGCGACGTTTTGTAAGTAAGGGCCTTCGTGTGCAGAAACGAGCTCAGTTGTTCGATGACCACCTCCTGCTTTGGAAAGTTGTATTGCGGGTCAAGGTAAGTTGTATCGAGGTAGACCTTGTCGAAATGGCCAAAGGTGAGTAATTTTTCTATCATTACTTTGTTGATTCTGAAATCACCGCAGTGTAAGTATTTTTTGAGCGGAGACTGTAGCACAAAAATCCCACTACCAGGGCAATGATTGGCATCCAGACAGGTCACTTTGACTTCTGAGTTGGGAACTTCAACAGTTTCGTTGTAATCCACCTTCAGAAAACGAGACTCGTCCATTTTGAACTTATAGATGCACAGATTGACCGTCACGGGCGTGGCTATTATAAGCGATCCCTTATTCCAGCCTTTGGTTAGCCCGCCATAATGATCTGAATGGAAATGGGTAAGCAGATAAACGTCGATCGCAGAATTTTCGGCGTAGCAGAACGCATCAACAGCTATTGAGGTTGTTTCAAACCTCAAGGTCTTGTGATCGGGAATCGGGGGTTTGGGTTTTTTTTGTCCTTTAGGTTTTGGGGCGTTTCGGGGTTGTTTTAGGTTGGTATCTGGGGCGGTTTCTTTTTTTGAGGCTGTCTTGAAACTGGGTTTCATGGGCTTGTAGACAACGGGTAAGGTATTCCTCGACACCAGACAGTCATTCACATGCTTAGATCTGTCATCAAGACGTAATTCTTCCAAAGATAGTTCGCAAACAGGACACAAAATTTCTGTTTTTTTATCAAGTAAATCCAATTTCTCTCTTTTTGGCTCAATAGATGTCTCCTCGTTCTCTTCATCAGAGTCTTCGACAAAGAGCCCAGTAAACTCGGTGAAATCGGTAGCTTCTGACTTGACCGTAATTGAATCTATTTGCTCTATTTCCTCTGCTTTGACACTTTCCACTTGTTCTTGATCCTCCTGGTCTGAGTCGAGCACGATCACCTCTTTTTTGTTTGCCTCCGATTCCCGTTTGAAAAATTTGAAAATAGAAGCCTGCTTTTGTGAGACCGAGGACTTTCTTTTGAGACCGGCCTTCCTGGTCGAGAGGGATGACATTTCCTAAGAGGTGTCACGTATCTGTTCGGCTGGACATGCATAAAAGACAAATCGTGGAGATCAAAAGCCGTCTTTATTGTTAGCAAGCGATAAGAAGTAAAATACTCGAAAGTCAAAAATCTTTGCATATCACGAAAAAAAAAAATATTGAAGTGTAATTTTCGTGTCGCATTTTTTGATCTGAATCTAGTTCTCTTGAGCAGTACATTCAACCGTCAATTGCCGGTCGCCACAATGGGATTGTTGTCAGTCATACGCAAGCAGAAGTTAAAAGAACGTGAAATACGGGTCTTGCTGCTGGGATTGGATAACTCTGGGAAAACAACAATAGTCAGATCGTTGCTAAATCAGGACGTGATGGAGACTTCGCCAACCATGGGGTTCAACATTGAGACGGTATCTTTCCAGAATTTCAATATCAACATCTGGGATATTGGCGGTCAATCGACACTCCGGTCATTCTGGTTCAATTACTTCGAGAAAAGCGACTTCTTGATCTGGGTGATAGACGCTTCCAGTTTGCACCGCCTCGAGGAGAACTTTCGGGAATTTGAGAAGGTGTTGAAGGAGGACAGATTGGTGGGATGCGGGGTTTTGATTCTAATCAACAAGATTGACGTTTACGAAGGGGATGCGGAGAAAATGAAACAGGAAATATCGGAAATGTTGAATCTCGAATCCATTACCAACCACCATTGGGAACTGCTCTGCTGCAGTGCGTACACCGGTGAAAATGTCCAGGACGGATTGAAATGGATCGTGCATGAGTACGAAGAGCGCTACTACATTTTATAATGCGAAAAGAAAACAATCTCTAATGTAAGTCATACAGAGTCGAAATGCCACGAACAACTGAACCAATTGTTTGTAAAGTCCTCTGAAGGGTTACAGGAACACTTGTTTTTCATCCGAACCTCAGGGTCCTGCGGACATTGCATGTAAGGGGCGTGCTTATACCCGAGATCGTCAAGTCTTTTGATTTGTCCTTTGCTCAGAATTAACGACAGAATCAGCGATCTGATTGGGGCGTCGCCCCATCTTTCGTAAAAGAACCCGTTGGTTGAATCCAAATGCTCGAATATCTGGTTATATTGGTCTGATCTGAAAAGATTCAGATTTCCGATTTCGAAGTTTGTCCAGAAGTGACAAAAGTTGTATGTGTTTTTGTCCGTGTCGTAGACGAACTTTGAGTAATTGGTGTCGTTGGTCAGAAGTTGGGCGTTGTCCGTCTCAACTAGGTAATCGTTGAAAGTCGAAAAAAGAGACGGAATACTCTTTGGGTATTCAACGGTGCTGATGGTAAACCCGTACTGGTAATCATTGGTGATCATGTACTCAAAAATGTCGTAGTCAATGTCGCAGTAAAGTTTGACCCCTGGCTCTACTCGCCAAAAGTAGTCGTACTCAAGCAGTAGCTCGTGTTTATAAAAGAAACCAGATTCAAAACGACACATGTGACGGTAAGAAATGGATTGCGCGTAGGGGAGAACTCCATCCGTGTCGTCCATGAGTTTGTCAATTTTGGTCTTCATCTGGTCGATATCGAGGGAGTCAGGAAAACTCCAATGCTGCTGAGGAATGAGGCCGAACTTCGCGGTGCCGGAAACCGAGTTTTGCACTTGTCGAGCGAAATCGTCCGTGAATGGCTCGTCGTTCAGAAACACCCAGTCGTAATGGTATTTCCCGTTGAACCGGTCTTCGTAATTTTGGATCACTTCCAGCATATCGTAGAGATCGCTGTTCCGACAGAGGGTGTACAGCGTGGCATTCTGCCGGACATAGAGCGGGTCCCTAGACTCGAAAACCATCTCTTGGTTCGCGTCTGTGTCCGTAGGAATAGACTCGTTCCGCGGGAGCGGTCGCAATAGCGTCGGGTAGCTCTCTGACCATAGAAAAAGCAGGCTGAGGGGGATCAACAGAGCTAAAATAGGCAGGGGAATCGCTATCGCAGATTTCGACCGGCGAACCTCACGGGACATCGTGGGTTGTGCCGCTCCCACCAGTGTTTCGGTTGTGGAAGCTTTACTCATCGTGCCCGCCTCAGCTCTTCTACCTCTTAGCAATCAGCTGTCGAGCAGCCGAAAAAAAAAGACAAATTGACGAATCTTCGTATTTAAAGACGGCTCTGCGGCTCTATGATCTAGACTGCTCATCCCAGTCGAATTTCCCTCTAATGGGGCCCGTTCCCATTAATCCGATCACCAGATATTCACTGTTTTGCACGAGTACGTCAACGCAGGTCCCCACGAGCTTCCCCCTAACAAAACCAGTCCATGGCCAGCTGAAGAGACTGCGATGCCCTATCGTCTCGCTTCCTGCAGTCGGCTAGCTGGATCGGAAAAAATCTCAACGATCTGAAACGGCTTCTATCGGGGAATCGAATTTTTCGCGTTGATCCGTGCTCCCGCAGAATCGACGCGTCGATCGCCGTTTTCCCTCTACGTCATAGTTGCTTATGTAAGCACGGAATGCGACCCGAACAGGCTTTTTTTGTTTAGATAGCATGCATAGGAAAGGCTGAAATTATCGCTTGAAGAGTTCCGGGAAGTTCCTTAGGGGTCCGGAGGGGGTTCTTCAGGTTTAGTATGTTTTTTCTTCGGCAAACATAGCTGTTATCATAGGAATTCAAGCGCTATTCTCATCAAAACGGCAATGAAGACGAATTCGCTGGCACTTTTGTGTGTTCTGGTGGGATTTGTCAGACTGGCTAGGTCTTTGCCCCTGGCGACTCCTCTGGACCTGTCGCACGAAATGTCCATGGGATCGCTCTCCGAACAGGCCGAGACCAAGATGGACAGCCTGATGACATCCCTAAAGGGGTACCGCAACCTGCCGCCGATTGTGAGTCGCCCTACACCAGAAGAGCGGAGCTTGAAGCCCGGGGAGATACCGTCCTACGTGGTGGACTACGCTCCCATGGTGCATCTCTACTCCGAGGAGAGGTACCTTCCGTACGGGGTGGAAGAGTTTGTGACTCACTTCCATCCGGAATTCGAAAACGGCACTAAAATTCATGGGTTTGGCGACAAGCTGCACATTTCCGACCTGGAAAAGCTGCAGAAGTACCGCAAGGCCGGAGACCGGGTCTTCCTGACAGCCAATGGGGATTTCGACGCAAACCCGGAATGGATCACCGGCGTTTACAACAAACCCAATTTTTACGACGGCGAGATCAAAAACGCCCCAGCCACTCTGATCGTCGTCGACAAGGGCAACGGGTGGGTCGACGCTTACTGGTTCTACTTCTACTCGTTCAACCAGGGCCCCTTTGTGATGGGATTCGGACCCTTCGGAGACCATGTGGGCGACTGGGAACACTCTCTGGTTCGATTCTACAAGGGAGAGCCAGTGATCGTCTGGATGTCGGCACACGGCGGGGGAAACGCTTACTTCTACCATACCCTCGAGAAGTTTGAGGAGTCGACACATCCTGTAATATTTTCTGCTAGAGGAACTCACGCCAACTACGCGTCGGTCGGCCAGCACTCACACGACCTGCCGTACTCCATCCTCAGTGACTTCACCGACAGAGGTCCGCTGTGGAACCCAACTCTGAATTACCTAGCCTACACCTACGACGGAAGTCACGTGACCTACGCCAACGGCTCGGAGCCTTTTAGAGAGAGCGTCTACGGGAACTGGCTGGCGTACACGGGCTGCTGGGGAGACAAGAAGCTGGTTCCGGAGGATCCGAGACAGCACTGGTCTCCGTTCGAGTGGAGATACATCGACGGTCCCGTGGGGCCTATTTCGAAGAACCTGCTGCGGATATTCCCGTGCCAGCGGTCCAAATGGTGGAACTTCTGGAACGGATGCAACATTCGCAGGTACATCAAGTATGGAGACGGGTACTTTGACTCGGAGGGTAACAACAGCTGCGGCAGTCTGTACACTCACATCAGGCCTGCGTTTCTGAGACGATTGGTTGAGCTGTTCACGTTTGGGGGCTGGATGTGTTGGCTCATGGATATACTTTATGGCTGATCCCGTTTCAGCCTCGCACCGCCCTCGCACCACCCATTTGACGATGAAAGCTCATGTCTTTATTCCCGCTCAACTTTTCACCGTTTTGCATTTACGTCCTTATTCTCTCCTCGGGCTCTGGGAAGGAAGCTTTTTGCTTATCTAATCACCAGGCCCCAAAATAAATTATTTCCCCGCCTCGAAATTCTAGCAACAAAATACTTTTTCAGCAAGTAAAGACTAATTGACTGTATTTGATGTCAGATCCGCTTGTGCCCAGACAATTTGCAGACCTTCCCAGCTTCCCAATGGCCTCATCGTCCGCTGAAGCTCTCTTTGTCTCTGAAACACCAAAGAACAAACTGGTTGGAGTGCGAAACCTCCACTTCTATCTCTACTCTTCCCTGCCTTCTGCGCTGCTCAAGCTTCTGAAAACGTGCTTCGTTACCTTATCGTCGTTCTGTGCAGTCGGACTGCTTGCAGTCTATGCGCTCCAAAACAAAATCATCTACCCGTCGGGACTTAACGGCGCACGGGAGAAAGTCGACACTCCCGCGGCATACAACCTTGCCTACGAGGCTGTGGACCTCATCACTAAAGACGGAGAAACGCTCAAGTCTTTCCTCCTCCTCCACGACCCAACAAGCGCGTCCTATTCCAACAAAACAATCCTGGTTTTGTGCCCCAATGCCGGAAACATCGGAAACTTCCTACCTGTGGTGAAATTTCTCTATGAAAATCTGAACTACAACGTGTTCATCTATTCGTACAGAGGCTACGGAAAGTCCACCGGAAAACCTACCGAAAAAGGCCTGAAAATTGACGCCGACACCGTGATGGAGTTCGTGGCCGGTCACAAGCAACTGGCCGAGTCTTCCATTGTTTGCTACGGCAGATCGCTAGGCGGAGCTGTCTCGATATACATCGCAGCCAATTACCCAACCATGATCTCGGGAATGGTTCTAGAAAACACGTTTTTGAGCATCAGACAAGTCATCCCGCACATTTTCCCATTCCTGTCTCCCTTCAAGTCGCTGTGCCACCAAATTTGGCCGTCGCAACAGGAGATCGTGCGAGTTCCCAAAGAAATCCCCGTTCTTTTCCTGAGCGGACTCCAAGACGAGATCGTCCCTCCGCAGCACATGGGCCAGCTGTTCGAGCTCAGCAATGCCACCACCAAAGAGTGGCACGACTTCCCTGGCGCACACCACAACGACACTATTGTGCAGCCACAATACTGGGAATTTTTCCACCAATTCGTCCGGTCAAAAGTGGCTCCGGTTGGGAAGTAGTCCGGTGCCGACTCAGGCGTTCACCACAACAGTTCCGCACCCTGGACACTCTTGCGCCAAGTTCTCCACAAACCAAGATTTTAGACATCCAAAATGCCCCTTATGGCCGCACTCAGACAGTAAAACACAGGTTCCCTTGAGCGGTTCGTTGCAGTAGATACAACACCCTTGCACCCGGGAGCACCTGTCGCAGTACCAGTAGCCGAAATTGATATCGGGGTCTTCGTTGAGCCAGCGGCTTCTGCTGGACTCGTTGAGAATCAGCGAGTTGCAGAACTGACAGAAGCAGCGCACCGACGTCTGCGTCTGGCCGATTTTCGTGAAGATCTCGTAGTTTTTCGACGCCGTTTTCAGCACGTTGGCGCTCGAGCTGAAAAGACTCTTTCTCTGCAGCAGCTCGTGGTACGTCAGGATCCACTCCTGGCACTGAGTCTCGGTCATGGAGTCCGGGTGCGACTTCCCAAAAAGCAGGGCGAGAGTCGCGCACATAATGACGTCTCCCTGGCTGCTGCCGTAGAGACAGGCCTGCTTGATCATGTCTGATGGGACCCAAGGAACCTCGACAGAAGCCTGTTGCTTCTGCTCTTTCGACTCCTGTAAGATCGCGGTCAGCTGACTTTGATTGCTGGTCGAGTACTTCCTGCTCTTCGCCGGGCTGCTGGACAACGACGGGGCCGAAGGCGACATTCTGTTCGCCGAGAACAGCTTGGACTTGGCCCGAAGAAGCACTGGAGACGAGAAAGAAACAGGCGACTTGGAGAAGTCCGATTTCTCGTTATCGAAGTCTGCCGAAGACCCAGTAAAGGAGAAGGTATAGCGGGGCATCGAGGAGCTGTTGCTCTTGGCCTCTTTGCGCGGGCTTTTGATGATCTCTATCGGCTTGATGGTGCTAGCGTTTTCGCCCGGGGTGAGCTCTTCGTCGTCAATGATAGCGTTCTCGTCGTCGTCAATTTCAGCGGCAAAGTTGGCCGGATTCGAATCCGGGCCGGGAGAGGTGATGGTCACGTTCTCGTCGTTGGACTTTGAGTTCCCGCTCAACGGGCCCGTTTCCTGGATCGCTTTTTCCTCCTCCAGCTTCTCGTTCAGCCGCATCGCCTTGAACTTGCTCAGCTCCTGGAGCTCCGTGTCGGGAGGACTCCGTACAGAGTTGGAGTTCAGAGACTCCGAGTAGGACCCCGTAAAGCCAGCCCGATCGCTCTGGGACGTGTTCGCCGTCGAGTGGCTCTCGGAAGTGCGTTCCGAGCCCTTTCTCCGAGAGCGACCCGTTTCCTCAAACTCCATGTTGTAATCGAACATATCACGGACGATCTTGCTGCTTTCCTCCCACAGCATGCTGGCTTTGATTGTTCTCCAAATCTGACAGTCCCTGAACTTTCGGGCTCCGCAGGCAACGGCCGCGTTGTACTCGCAGACCTGAATGATATCCATTCCGTCGGGCACAGATATCAGGTAGTTGGACGATAAGAACCCAAAGACCTCGTCGTCGTTCTCGGCGAGCGGCAGCTCCACGGGAAGAGCGTACGGAGACCGTGACAGGTGTTTCTGGTGGGACAGCTGTCTCTGGAACATCGGCTTCGAGGGGCCAGGCTTCTGCAGCTTGGCCTCGTGCGACCCTGTGCTGCTCACCATGGCGGCCGCGGCGTACGAGTTCGGGTTAGGCGAGGACGGCGGCAGCGACGCAAACGATGGAACGTGGTGGGGCAGCGAGGAGTTGGTTGAGCTCGACGGTTGGAGATCTGCGGGGGACATCGAAGGGCCGGCCGCGTTGTAAGTGGAGGTCGCGTGCGGCCCCGGTAGGGTGTTGTTGATGGCCGTGGTGATCGGCTGGAAATCGTCCTGGCTCTCAAACTGGTATCTGTTCTGCTTGACGAACAAAAGATTGCTCGTCGTTTTGTTGTCCCATGCGCATGCGACTGCCGGCAGGTTTTCCACCAGCCGCCGTTCCAGCGTCACGTCGTGCTGGATAAAGGTCTTGTCCTTGGAACAGCTCACGAGATACTTGGGGGTTTTCCAAATCAGGCCCGTCACCTGGTTTGTGTGGCACTCGATCACGTTCTTTGGAATGTACTTTCTGTTCAGGTTCCAGATCTCAATGCACGGATCGTCGCTCAGAAAACAAGTGGCAATGTCTGTCGTCATGATAGAGCTGTTCCCCCTTCCACGACACCAGCTCACTCTCGAGACCGCTCCCGAGGTGTTGATGACGTGGTCCGGCTCTCTGGTATGCTCCGAGGCGGACGACATGTTCCAGACCTGGAGCTGCTTGTCGCGGCCCCCGCTGATGATGTAGTCCAGTTCTGGGTGCCAGTCGAGAGTCAGACCGGGACCGGTGTGGGCGTTCAGCTTGCGCTCGTAGACCGACGTCTTTCGGATGTCCCACTTCTGGATGACTCCGGAGTCAAAGATGCTGCACAGGGTTCTAGCGTTTCTGGGGTTAAACTGGACACAGCGCACCGCGTCAGAGTTTCCGTTGATGGTCAAGACAGCTTTGGTGTTTTTCGTGCGGAGATCCCAGACTTTCATTCTCCCGTCCTGCGACCCGGACACCAAATTGTACGGGTTCGTGTAATTGAAGTCTATGGAGTTGACTGCTCTCTGGTGGTCGCTCAGGGTGGATCGGATTCTGTTTCCTCGGTCCAGATTGTAGATGTGGATCGACCCGGACAGCGTCGAGACGGCTATGTTGCGTCCGTAGTGCTGGTGGCCGAACTTGGCGTCGGAGATCAGCCCCAGCTTCGCGCTCCTCGAGTTGCTCGACTGCGTGACCAGGTCGTACTCTACCGACGCCTCGTTGTTCGACGTCTTGACGAGCTGCAGGTACTTCGGGCCCCCGATGGCAAACAGATTCGGCGTCTCGCTTGACTTCGCACACGCCAGAATCTCGCTCGCCGATTGAAACTTGGTCATATTCTTCTCGGGGAAGTACTGTGAGTACGAGGACGAAGACGGCAATATAGACAGACTCGAGGCAGGCACGTTGTGGCCCGTCGACGGCGATGGGCCGTTCGGACTATTATTGCTGGAAATCCCGTAGATGTTAAACGCCATTCTGGTAAAGTTCCCGCTGGATCGGCGGTGGTGTTCTGCTGCCAGCATCGGCGTGGTGGGCGACCCACTTAGGGAAGAGGCTCCCGACGGCGTCTGCGCGGCCCCTGCGGGCTGTTGGCCGTGCGAGAACGAGTAGCTGTACGGAATCTGTCGTCCCAGTCCATCCCCCTCTGACATTTGATACCAGGAGAAGGCAATGGTCTCCGTAGGCGGTCTTATGTCGCCGTTGCAGATGGGCAAGTATTTATTTTTGTATTGTGCGTTGGGTTTTTCTAGCTGCGAAAGAATCCGTGATTTCGCGTCGATCGACGCGTATTTCTAGTTCCCGACCCGGTCCGTTTGTGGAAATAGATAACAGACTCATGGCGAAACAGTGCCCGATAACGCTTATGTGGGCCTGTGGGACGCCTGTTTGTCTACTTCGGCTCTTTGATCGCAATTCGCTCTTCTAGGTGCCTACAGAACCTCTATGTCTCCAATCTTGACCAGATCTCGAACCGCGCTGTACCTCATGACGTAGATGCCGTTGGTCGAGAGCTCGATCTCCTCCTCGTCGATCTCAACGACGTTGTCGTTGACCGCCCTGACAAATACCGGCTTGTCCAGGTCAGGTTCCTCTACCATCGAAATGTTGCCCCCAATCTCGTCGATGGCCTGCAGGCCCTCAGGCAGATTCTTGAGAAACTGGCTGTTGTACAGCTCCAACAGAAGCTCGAGGTGTCTCTCCATGTAAGCCAGCTCATTGTTGGAGAGTTTCCCGACCTCCGACTCGTTCGATCTTATGAACAACGAGTATTGATCGATCTTTTGCAGTCGCGTACGGGTGTACGATCTGATGAGAAACTGCACCCGGTCGAGCTCGCTTTCCACCACCACCAGCAGTAACTTGATTTCCTTCTGGTGTTTCTGGAGCTCAATCGAATTCATCTCGATAAACTCTATCTGTTTCTGTATTCGAACCAGAATTCTGTCTACGAGATCCTGTTCGTAAGGTAGCAACTCCGGGACCATCCGTTCCTTGACCCATGTTTGAGACAGCTTCTCGAGATCTTCAGCTCTCTCCAATTCGTCGCTTCCGACCGCTTTCTTCGAGCTTTTTTCAAAATCTTTCAGAATGTCTTCGAAGTCCATGATGATTCGCACTCGGGTCCCTAATTCCCACCGTTCTCAGCACTGCTACGCGCTTCTGTCCTCTCTCAAACTGCTCCGAATGCTGGGACGCGATTTGAAAAATTTATGTCACGAAATTTTTTTACCCTCTGAAGGATTTATGGCTGGAATGGCAAGGTAGACCAGTTGTCTGATGGCTATTTCGATCTGTGTTCCCTAGGTGCTCTTTTGCCTTGTCTTTGTTGCTTTCCCATGTACGCCCTGTTAAATTTACAAAAAAAAAAGATTGGGATCTCATGAGAGATACGGGATTCGAACCCATGTCACCTGCTTGGAAGGCAGGTATGATAACCACTACACTAATCTCCCAATCTTGGGCTTATTTTTGCGTTACACGAATTTCAACTCGACACCCTCGCACCGGATCGGATGTTGGTAGCAGGGATCTAATGTGTGGCGACGCAGAAGAGACCGAGTATCGCTTACTTGATGGAGAGATGGTGGACTCGTGTGGGAAGCGAAAGCGACGGAAAATCAGTTTAGCAGATAGAAAGCGGACAAAACTACATCGCAACAAACTCTCTGTCGCAGTATTGTAAGGTCTTCGGTATCTTGTAAATTCAACACTGTGATTTTAAGTACCAAAGTAACTGGTCAGTGGAAAAGAGATGTAGGAAACATGTGAGACTCATCAGTCAACAGAAACAAAACAAATTGAGTGGGAGAACGTGGAAGTTAAACTTGCTTTAAGTTGTGGAAGCAAGCCCAGAAGTTGATCATATTTGAAACATCAACTTTTGTAATTTTCTTTCTTTCGAAGTTCATACCCTATCCGGAGAGCCATTATCCAGTTGAGCCGGTCAGTGACGCTGTGATAAGGCGGACAGTTTACTGGATAAGCTCCCGGGCGTAAAGTTGATTTGGAAAACGCAAGAGTCTTGATTCCGGTAACTCCACGACATCAAATTTGTCGTACCGAACTCAAATCTCGAAAGTTAGCAGTGACCCCAGATCCTCGTGAACGCTTTCTGGTTTTTGATTGCGACCCACAATGGCTCCGACTAAGTGCAGTTATTACTAGCCTGTCGTGAGCTTTCAACCCAGTGGGACAGATCTAGAAGTGTAGCAGGTAACGAACGAGATCATCGGTGATCCTTTATCAGCCTTCCCTGGTAAGTCGACATCAAAGCTACCCGTTATATTGCGGAACCGTTCGACTTCCGCTTAAATAAGCATTAAATACTGCTTGCGCAGCGCTAACAGTGGCTTTTGGCACTGCTAGTCGGTTTCTGGAGAAGTTCGATAACCCCAATCACTTTCTGACCCCGCAACACAGCCTTGAAAAGTTGAAGTTGATCTTTTATTTATTTTTCATGCGTCAGATTAAGTGTTTTTGTTTACATACAAGATCCTTCTTTGTTCGTTGTTTGCATCCGTTTGAGCACGCTGCCGGACTCCGATGGATAGCAAGGCAGCACTGGAAGCCAAGAGGGCGAAGCTGGAGGAGCTGAGGAGACTACGGCTGGAGAAACAAAGACGAAGAGAGTCTCAAGATGAAGTGCCGTTTGACGAGGATCAGAGGGTAGGGGATAAAGGGGAAGCCATAAAACCGGAAGTTGAGCGTGATCCGGAACCAGAAATTGTTGAGAATGCACAAACGGTGAAGAAAGTGATCAATTTGGACGTGGGTCTGCCTATTGTCCATGATAAGTCTGTGGAGACGGTGGATTCGATGCTAGAAGACGACAGCTCTCAGAGAGACCGTAGACGGTGGGAGCGGGAATTGAGGAGCAAAATGGAGCTCGAGATCCGAACTAAGCTGGAGAAAGAGTTTGAACGCCGAATCCAAAAAATGACAGAGTCCGAGACGATCAGCAAGGGAAAAAAAAAGATCAATGAGTTTCTCAATGGTGAAAACGCTGGAAACGAGAACGGTCACCAAAATGAAACTCTGACGACGTCTTACAAAGGGAAGGTGGCGGAGTTAAATATTGACAAAGGTAGTATCTATGCCACTGCGACCGACGAACTACCGGACGGCGAGTCTCATAGTTCTGAGGAGTCGTTTGTACTCAAAAGAGTGAAACTTTTTGACCCCGGCCTCACTGAAGACAGGGCGGTGACGTCAATAGACTGGTCGCCGCATTTCCCCGAGCTGGTTCTTGCGTCGTACTCGTCACCGTCGGAGAGATCTATGCAGACTGGTCTGGTTGTTGTTTGGAATCTCAAGACAAACAAGTCTGAGTTCGTCCTCCTGTCTTTCACCAAGATAGCCGTTGCCAAATTCATGAAAGGGAAGTCAAACCAGGTGATAGCGGGCGGTTACAACGGCCGATTGTACTTGTGGGAGTTCAATTCAAACACCCGATACCCGATCACCTCGTCAGTCAACAAGACAGACCAGAACTTTCCGATCGTGTCGATCATGGAGAACTCAAACTCGATAGTGAGTTTGTCTGCGGACGGCCGTGTACTTATCCACTCGAAGAATCTCGTCAACACGCTTTCGGACTCGATTCTGAAGATTCCGCGCTCGAAGTTCCAAATCACAGCCAGTCACGTCGACTTGAACCATCTCGTTGTTGGGCTTTCTACCGGGGAGGTTTTCCGTTTCCGACTGAACATGATCAACGAGGAGAACTCGGCCGAGCTGATTTCTGCCGTCGTTGGAGCAAAACTTCCGGTGATGGCCATCAGGTGTGCAAAAAATACGGTGCTTTCATCGAGTCTGGACTACAAGATCAACTTACTCGACGCTAAGGAAAAGGAGCTCGCTACGACAAATACCACCTCCATCGTGACCGATCTGAGTGTCCGGACGTGTGACGGGATCGAATTCGTTTCCACCACCTCGAACGGCCTTATTGAGTTCTGGAGACTCGAAAACAACAGACTGAACACCTTCAACCGGATTGACCTGAAAGACGGGAACTTGAACAAAACGGAGTGGAATGCCAAGGGAGATTGTCTTGCTTGCGGGGAACTCCAAGGAGGACTTCATTTGTTCAAGATCAGTCAATGAACGAAAAAAATTAACATTAGATACTAAGTATACACATTCGCCGGGGGAATATCATGCGAAATTGGATAACAAATTGTCTTTGCCTGTCACTGTGATTTCACCAAAGAGTCTGTCTTGTTTCAATGCGACAGAATCAGATGTTGCCAGCACCAGAAGCTCGAAAAACGTTCTTGATGCCTCTCTCTTAGGGTGACGCGAGAGCGGTTCCTCAGAGTTCATGTCGTCGTACACGACATCGCTGAACGAGACAGAGATTTCGGCGTTGAAATCCTCTGCTGTGGACCCGAACACGTCTCTCAATTGCGAGGCGATCTTCACCGTTGACTTGGACACTGCAGAGGGTTGCGAGCCAAAATTCTGATTTTCGTAAGACTCAATCTCCTCGTCGAGTTCCGGCTGCAAGTCCTCGACGCTTGCAACTGGTTCTTCGCCGGGTAGCAATTGCGGCTCGTTGAAGTCAGCAAAATCTGGCCCGTTCACCGGGAACTCCTCTTCCTCCTGGCCCATTTGGGTCTGATCGTGAGTCCTGCTGGTGTCGTGCAGCTTTCTTCTTTTGAAAATTTGCGGGTCGAGCTCTCCGAAAGTCATGGAAACTGGTTTTGCCGATAGGAGCAGAGTCTCAATTCGGGTTTGGTCGTCTAAGTTGCGCGACTCGTTGGGCTGCTGAGGATAGTGAGCCTGATTGTATCTGATCTGGTCTGCTGGGATCTCCACCACGTTGTCGAAAGCGATCTTCCTTCTCGAGGTCCTGACCACGTCCGTGTTTTCGAAAGAAACAGGAGCTCTCTTCTTCCTCTCTCTCACTGACATTGGGAGCTGTATTCCGTCGAGCGATGTTTGGCCCGGAGTCGTTGGCTCCTCCACGTCTTCGAGCAGGGGCGATTGTGCCGCACCATCTAGGTCCAACATTGGCTCCTCGAAATCGGGCAGGTCGAAGGCGTCCTGCTCGTTCAGCTGGAACGAAGCGTTCGCCACGTCGGCTGCTCTTCCCAGCTCGATGGACTCGTCGTTGTTGAGATCAAGGTCCATCTCGTCGTTCGCGTTGCCTTTTTCGCCAAGGTCAAAGTTGAGGTCTAGGTCCAAGTCGTCTTCCATTCCCTCGAGTTCGTCCACTTCGTTTCTTCTGGGAACCTCCAAAGAGCGGTCGAAGGTGACTTCTCCCTCCGTAACGTCGGTCAGTTGGGTGTTCGACTGTGTCAGACGCTGAGACCCAAACAGGTCGTCAAAGTTCAGCGGCTCTTGGTACAACAGATCAGTTTCGGTGACGGTATCCTGGAGCGTGACGGCTCTCATCGAGGGAATCACCGTGGATTCCACCGGTAAAATAACCGACTGTGAAGCCTTGAAAGACGACTTCAACTTGAGAATCGCGTCATTCACGTCGTCGAATAGGTATTTGGCTTTTCTTGAATAGATCCTCACCACTCCGTACAAAAGCTGTCCGGTAAGTCGTAGCGCCAAGGGCTCCACTTCGCTCGAGCCATGTCGAATGTTGGTCGAAACAACCGCCGAAGAAGATGAGGACGACGACACAATCGCCTGCGTGGTCTCTGTGATGGACGTGTTTAGAAGCTGTTGTTTTGTCAGCTTTTTCTCAAGGTTTGCGGCCAGCCACACGTATGCCAATGGCCCTTCTCTGGACAGGAGCTGTTCAGAGTAAAACATGAAAGTGCTGAAAGGTGTAGTTGATGTAGTGTCCCGATAAAGTTGTTGTAATGTCCGTGATATTTCGGTGTGTTTTCAGTGTTAGCAATGTACACGCTTCTCCGCCTCTTCTGCGCTGTTTCAACACTCGTCAAACAGGTAAACATCGGTTACCAAATCCTTTATCTAAAAGGAAAAAAAAAACTCGTTCCAAATTCGTGTCGTGAAAAACTACGCGACTGACGCGTTTTCCTCGAGGAAAAAATACCTGCGCGGCTTAGAGGCTCCGAGGTTCACATCTGAAAAATAACTTTAACTCTACTGCTGATCTAAGCTATACGCCAGGTGGAAACCCAGTTGAGATGACGATAGAGCGACGTCATTCCGTGCATCCCCAAACAAAGCGGACTGAACAGCCAGAAGCTGTAGCACACACAGCCCCAAAGTACTAGATAGACCAACTTTCCCGTGTAAACCCCTCCGAAACGAGCGACCGAGTGTTCGACTACAAAGCCCGTCACGAAGAAAGCAAAGTACAAAGCCGGCATGTAATGGTGGTAATACGTCACCCTTCCCATCACGACGAATGGAAGGTAGTGGAAAGCCCACCCCATGAGCGGAACAACGGCTTTCATGGTTAAAGTCCAGGCCTGGTTTTCGGTGAGAACGAGGATCTGTCTTTGCCAGAGGAGCGTCCAGCGAGCCATCAGCACCAGCAGAGCGCCAATGCAAAAAGTGCTGAACCACGTAGAAAACGGATTTCCCAGGAGGTAGTACCGCACCACCCCGTGAGACCAAGAGCACATCCTCAGCCCCTGTTTCAACGTCGGCCACTCCCACCAACTGGAGGCTATATCGTCCTGTTTGTGCGGGTCTGGAACCAAAGCGTTGTTCGAGGCCATCATGGCCATTTGAATCGAGAGAAAGTCCCAAAAGAACCGGGGACGGGGGTATTGGTAGCCTGGGTCTACTTTCAGACCGCTGTTGTCGTGAAGCTCGACGTTCCACCAGGTCGATTTGTCCAGCGGGTTCAAGAGCGACTCCGCCGGTTTACAGATCACCTCGCCTTGTTTAAAGCCCCATGTCGGATACGAGTGCCCTGTGGTGGCCAGGTAGCAGCCTAAAACCTTGTGGCGCAACTTGAAGCTAGTGGAGATCGGATGGACCGTGCGGTAGAATTCAGGGGACGACTCGTGCAGCGCTGAATAGGTCGAGTTAGGAGATTTGAGCTGCTCCGCAATAATCACCTCCCAATCATCCTTGTCGTCCCCGATTTCCTCGTTTCCGTACCCGCTCACCTCCCAGAACTGCTTGGAAACATGTCCGTTGATGGCGTGAGAATGGAGGTTTCCTCGGGTTAGCTCGTGCTGAAGTCGAATCAGGTCGCCGTTGGAGACGAACTCTCCATATTTGAAAGGTGTCCGGGCTTTTTTCACCAGAAAGTTGTTGTTGGAGTCTTTGAACCCGTAGGTTGTCACCTGGTACTGTTCCGATCCTGCGGGATAGACAGACTGGTGCGAGTGCAAAAGACTGGGCGAGGGGCCTTGAGATCTGAGAGTGATGCGCGAGCCAATAGCAACGTTTCTCGGGTAATCCAGGATGTCCGCGTCCTCCATGCTGGCCTGGTAAAGAGACGACAAAGAGCCCGCTCCCGTCCCGGTCCGGGTCAGGAGCGAGAAATGTACCTTGAAGAATATCAAATAAACGAGAGCTGGGATGAAGATCAGACTCACTGCTCTGAAAACCCAGCTTTTCAAGTACCTGGCTGTCTTGAACTCCTTGGACCAGAATTTCAGCCATAGCTCTAGCACCGTGTATGCTCCAACAAGTAGCGTGACAAACAGACCGACCCATTTCACCGAGCAAACACAGCCAATTGAAACTCCGGTCAGACACATCCAAAGAGTCCATCTGGTGGAGAACTCCTGCGCCCGCAGCGTGTGGGTTTTGACGAGACAGAAAAACGTAGTCCCCGTGAACAACATCAGCATGGAGTCCAGCAGTATGAACTTTCCCAGCGCAATGTACGAGTTCTCCAGACAGCACATTGTCGAAACTAGATAGGTGGTCTGTAGGTTGAAATTGAGCGATTTGCATGTGAAATAGCAGACAGGAATGACCAGAGTGCTGAACCAAGTCCCGAACGATCTCATCGAGGCATAGTCAAGGTGATCCGGATATTCTTTTCCGCTCTCGAAATTGAAACCCTCAGAACTGCCATTGTAACCTGCCAGATACTCGCTCAGTCCGCACAGCATTTTCCCCAGCGGCGGATGGACGTCGTGGTAAAATTCGTGTCTCAAGTACTGGGCTCCAAATTTGCCAAAATGAGCCTCGTCCCAGACCACTCGATTGTTGGCTTTGAGGTCATAGAGTCTCAGATACGCAGCCAGGACAGTGAAGAAAAGGGGACCTGCCACTGGTTCAACATACGTGGTGATCAGTTGGACCCACCCTCTTCTGGCTAACGATTTTTGATCCAAGTGACTCTCTTCTTTCGGTCCAGTCGACTCATCTTGAAACGCAGTTCCCAGAGTAGCTTTGCGGTTTCTCAGCTCTGACTCGGACATTTGATACTTTCTTGAATCTCAGGATCGCACCCACACCGATTTCCAGCTTTCGCTCGAGCTCATGGATTCGCAATTGCGTAGAGCTCCCGGCCTGGCTCAGAGTCGGTCTTTAGGCTCCTGCGCACGAAAAATAAATAGCGTGAAAAAAATATTTCAAAATCAGCATCCCCAGCCACCACGCTGACCGCAAGATGAATGGTGGGTACAGGAAAAGAGGAGAAGAATAGGAACGCTCTGTTTTTGCGCGTAGCAAAGGGGAACGGAACCCGAACCAGAGAGAACGTGAATTCAGGCGTAGTGCTATGTCATAAAAGCTTTTTGTTAACAAAGGCATAAGATAAAAAATAGGTAAGGTGTATAAAATGAAAAACTAGAGAGAAACAGAAAAACGTCATAAAACATGGCCGACTAACCAAGAAACGGCGTATTTCATCTGTCGAAGCGCAAGTTTACCATCCCATTGAATATGTCGTCAACTTTTCCGTTCATGCTGCCCCCAGTCAATTGGCTGTTATTGAATCCAGACTGGCTTTGTCCCGCGTACATGTTGTTGTAGAACGCTGGGTTAGCCTCCAGAGAGGGCAACCCACCCGGTCTGGTACTGCTACCTCCTCCACTCAACTGCTGACCCAAAGGGGTTTGGTTCCCTCCGTTTTGTATTCCTTGGCCCAGAGCATTTGCCCGGAGCATGTTCAGCGAAGCAGCGGAAGAAGAGTGATGCAACGTGGCTTGCGAATGTTGTTGTTGTTGCTGCTGCTGCTGCTGCTGCTGTTGCAACTGGAAAATGTTTGGCGACGACGAGGTAGTTTGCAATTGTTGGTGCGGATGCTGTGATTGCTGCTGTTGCTGCTGTGGTGGAAAAGAGTTTGGTTGCGTAACGATCCGCGGAGACTGTTGTCTGTATCTTCCTGAATTCATCGACAGCGGCGATCCAGAGCTCAGTAGATTATGCGATTGCGACCTGATTAGTGCCGGAGGAAAACTTGGTTGTCCAGCTGCTGCAACGTTGCTCACATTGTTCACATTTGTGGTGGAAGAAATTGGGGTTCCCGCAATACCTGTGACAGAAGTTCCTCCAGTGTGTTGAGTAGTCAACTCTTGTTTCCTCACAATGACAAAGCCTGCGTCGAACGACTCAATCAAGTTCAGGTACTGACACAGAGCAGATAAACGCTTTCTTTGAGTTGGGCTCAAAGACGCAACTGGGAAGGCCAGTTCCGAGCTAGAAGAAGCCAACGATGGGCTCTTGAACTCATCTCTAAACACCACCAATTTCGAATAAATGTCCAGAGTCTCGGGCTCATTGAAATTGACATTGCTAGGGGGCAAAGGAAGCTGACTGGCGGGAGCCAGAGTAACGTAAATCCTGTCGGGCATCAGTTTGTTTGGGGTTTGGTGCAAATTCGTGGCCGGACCCGAGCTCAAAATAGGAAGAGTACCTGGAGCATTGATCGAGGCAGAAGCAGAAGCTGGAATTGAGTTGATGGAATAGAGTGAAGCCAACGATGTTGCGGAAGCTGATCTGTGCTGCTCTTCTAGTTGTCCTCTCTTCTCTCGTTTCTCGCGCTCAATACGTTCCCTCTCCACCATAGGCAACATTTTTTTGTACTCCACTCTGAGCTTCCTGCCCCCAATTTCTCTGCCGTTCAGGATACTCACAACCATGGACGTTTCGTCCGTAGAATTGAAGTTCGCAAAAGCCAATCCTCTGAACACGCCATTATCAAAATGGTAGTTGAAGGCATAAGGCAGAGGCAGGTTCAATTTGGACATAACGTCCAAAAGCTGCTCTTTCTTGATGGCAAAAGGAATATTTTTGATGACAATGGCCGTTGGAATGACATCATCGTCGTCTTTGTCGCCACCAGCGATCGGGGAAGTTGGCTGAGTGGTGGTGGTTGATTGGGCGTTTTCTTCAGATCTTTGCTGGATCGGCGACGGAGAAGGGGCTTGTTTCTCGTTAACAGTGGAAACACTGCCGTTGACAGAGTTCATAGTAGAGGATTGGTTCATAGGAATTGGCTTGGAGTTCGTTAAAAGACTTAAATTAGTAGCGTTTTGCTGGTTGACGCGCTGCTGCGGATGGGTCTGACTTTGCAACTGCTGTTGTTGGCCAGGGGAATCACCGTTGATTTCAGGTCCCAACGAAGTCATGTTCAGATTCGACATGCTGATGTTTGAAGCAACCTGGTGAGCCTGCTGCTCGATCCACGGAGTGACGTTCATCATCGAGTTTGTCTGCTGAGGCAACCAGTTTGGGTTGAAGCCCTGTGATGGCTGAGACTGCTGCTGGTTTGCACCAGTGAGTCCAGGCAGCATCTGGTTCCCGCCGGAGGGGGAAGACTGATGGACAGGGGTGGTGGAACCTCCGGCAAAATGTCTCGACTGGGACACTCTCAAGCTCAGAAGAGAGTTGCCGGTGGTGTTTGGATGAATTGCCGTGACCGAAGCATTCGTGGTGTTTCCCCTATCTCCACCGCCGTAGGTGGACGATGCATAACCCGAGGCAGAAGACATGGAGGAGATTGAAGGGCGGCGGTTTGATCCGTTGAAGTCTCGCTGCTGACCTTCCACCTGTAGTTGCTCGAAGGTTGGCGAGCCCTGGGAGTACGACTTCAAATCCATTGTATTAACGTGAGATTGGTAGGGAGAGTCGTGACGTTGCTTTCGTTAGAATTAGGGTTGTTCGTTAGCTTGTTTTTGTCTATGAGGTTCGTGAATTCGTTGTCTCCAAAAGACAGTCGGGGCGACTGATTGAGTAGGACGTGGTTTCGTGCTTGTAAACAGAACAACAGCTGATTGACGCTCTTGGGAGGCAGATACAACGAGGTGCCTGCTGTTCTGAGTCCTGCGATGTGCTAAGAGCGGTGGAACAGAAGCTTTTGCGATGCTACTCAACGTCTTTAGCAGTGGCACATGCAACGTCAACTGTTTCTGAAGGCACTGACACTTTTGATGCTTGTTCGCCGTTCGCTGTACGTGCCACAAAGTTGGGCAAAAAAAATTCACCCTAAAAAAAATCAGGAGGGCCGGAGGGGCCAGTGGGCCAGAGAATTATTCGGCGGCGTGGCAGCGATCACGGGACCTGGGCAGAGAAAGGGCGCGGCCACCAAAGTGTCGCGGCCGGTCTTGACGATCTGAGACGGTAGATGTGCTGGTTAGACTGGAAGTGTGTCCAGGGACAAGGGCAGAGAGCAGAGGCGGTCAGACGGGCGGGCGAAGAGCTGGCCAGAAAGAAGGAGAAAACAAAAGGAGGGCAAGAAGGAAAAAATTGAGGAAGGAGTAGAAAAAGGGGGTTGAAAATCAGAGGGGAAAATTACCGGGACAGCTGTTCTTCAGCGAACCGGTGACGTAAACGAGGGAGGACGGTGGTGGGCGCGTAGACGCGAGTGGTCTGGCAACTAAGATGGCCGGTGTGGTCGAAGGATCGATGGCTCCAGGAGAAGAGGGGCATCGGTTTACGTAAGGCAGCAACGCCATTGGCCAGGCGCAGAGGGCAAACTTTTCAAGCCCGCTTTCGACGCGCTCCGCGGCGCGACGATTAATATTTTCTAGCGACGCGACGATTGCTTTTGCCCCTTCGCGTCGCTCGGACGAGTCGTCGACAAGTGCAGATTTGTGAAAAATCACCCTCGATAATAAATACGTTCACGAAAAACGAGCGCAGAGAGGCGTTTGAGCAGCATATTCAAAGGTCTTTCCAAGCAGAACGAGCGAACTAACTTAGAAATGGTATGTGAACAGAGCCAGAGTCGAGTCCAGTTACATTTACTAACCTATTCGCCCCTCGTTGGTGGCGCGCGTCACAGTCGTCAACAGCTATCCCCGGCGGAGCCAAGACACTGGCCAAGAGAAAGGCTACCCAGGAAAGCAAGCAGAAGCAGCAGCTGCAAAACCAGCCTACGTCCACCAGATCGGCCGGCGCAGGCGGATCGTCTTCGACAATGCTGAAAATCTACACCGACGAGTCGCAGGGATTCAAGATCGACCCGCTGGTGGTGTTAGTCTTGGCCGTTTCCTTCATTTTCTCGGTGGTCTTGCTACACGTGCTGGCAAAGGTGACCGGAAAATTGTTCTAATCGGTTTGTGTGTTTTTCTTCTATGTACAGAAATTCTAATATGATCACCATCTACAGGTCGTGGAGCAGTGCCCGGATAGCCACGGGGGCCAGCTGGACAGGGACCAGGTGTTTTTCAATGCCACGGTCTTGTTCAATCGCCCAGGAGCCCCCGTTTTCCCGCAGAACTCTCTCGCGTGCTTTCTCGTACTCGTAAAGAGCGTTCGCAGAACCGTCGCGGGGGGTCCGATACCCTCTCACCTCAATCTCCACCGTCGGATATTCCCGACCAATTATCACCTGGAGCGGGATCCCAAGCGCTTTCGACCGCCCCAGCTTCAGTCCGAGCCCAGCGTCGGTTTCGTCTACGTCGTAGCGGATCCCCGCCCCGAGATCTTGAAGAAACTCCCTCATTTGCTCCCCGTCGACCTCAACGTCCCGGTTCCTCACCACGCTCACTTGAACGGGCGCAACACAGGCCGGCCATCTGAGCCCCTTGTCGTCTCTGGTGACCGTCGCAATCGCAGCAACCAGTCGACTCACTCCGATCCCGTAACAGCCCATTTCGTACGGCCGTATCACGCCCTCAGAGTCCGCAAACCCGTCGTCCAGCGGCTCGCTGTACCGCGTCCCCAGGTAGAAAGTATGGCCCACCTCGATACCCTTGTGGCTGTGCAGTGTTCCCGTTTTGCACCCGGGGCAAACATCGCCGTCCTGGCCTTCCGTGATGACCACGTCCTCGAAACTGGTTAGTCGGGCCCGAGCATACGGAACCAAAAGATCGGGTAACAGCGTCCCCGGCTGGACACCAACGTCCATGATTCGGATCAGATTCTTGAAACCGGTCTCGTTGGCCTCCATATAGGTCGAAATGGCCTCTTCTGGCGACAGGTCAGTGCGCAGGTCCACCAAGTCCTCGTCCTGCAAGAACTTCAGACTCAACGTGCGACCCTTCGGATGGTATATCACACACAGGTCGTCGTCTTGCGTGAGGTAGTAACTGGCAATGGCCTCGTCGGCGGCCTCCGCGTCACCAGAAACCGGCCGCACTCTCTCCACGTTGCCTACAGAACCACACGTGTCACAACTCAAAAGACGATCTTCTCCGGACTCGTCGATAAAGTGCCACTCGTAGCTCAGGTCTCCGCCAATCGACCCCGAGTCCGCGTTTGCCTGGACAAATGGTACCCTCAGCTCCTCGAAGAAGTCTCTGTAAACATTGTTCATCATTTCAAACGATTTCAAAGCCGACTCCCGGTCAATGTCAAACGAATAGGCATCCTTCATGATAAACTCACGGCCCCGAAGAAGTCCTCCCCGCGGTCTCTTCTCGTTCCTGTACTTCCGCGTGATCTGGTACACCCGGACGGGTAACTTTTTGTAGCTGTCCGCAAACATATCAACCAACTCCGTCACCTCCTCTTCAGCGGTAGCAGCCAGACAGAAATCATCCAGCTTGAACAGCTCGTCGTTCTGCCATCTATTGGTCTTGGCCCACAGCGACTGGTGCGAAAGTGCAGACAAAGAAACCTCTACACACCCAATTTTGTCCAGGTGTTTCCGCAAAAGCGACTCGATGTTTCGCACAGTCGACAGCCCTAGCGGAAGCCAGTGGATCAATCCCGCACGAGGTTGCCGAATGTACCCCAGCTTGAGAAGCAAGTCAGACGTGCTCAATTGCCCGAGATTCCGCGGCAATTTCGTCGACGGGCGATTGAATACCGTCGTCGTCGACACAAACCGCTTCAAAACGCCATTCCTCATGCTCAAGTTTCGTGTCAACAACCTTCCACTATGCTTCTATGCCCCCTGAATCAGCACATCTCAGTTCTTATTGTACCGCATTTAATAAATTTCCAGCTTTTTTTTTGTCCTCGTACTAATTTTCTCGCGATTCGTCTCGTCATTAGCATTATGTAAGCAATTTTTGGGCCTGAGAGTCTATAAGAGGACTTCCGAATCGTATAGAACGCTTCCCACTACCAGGCTAAACTAGTAGAGTTCCCTGGTTTTTGAGGTAGTAGATGTTCTCTTTCATCTTATCTGCCATCTCGTCGTTGCTGATATCCTCGAACAGCTGAAAACCCTTGAAGTCCACGAGAGCCAACTCGCACATCAGCTCCCATATTTTGAGCTCCAAGTCGAACGTTATCGCCTTTTTCAACGTCACCGCACCTCCTCCATTGTTGTCTTTCATTGCGTCCCGCATTATCTGCCACGACCGATGTCTAGTGTTGGTCTCTGGATCGTAGAAGTACGATTTGGGCAACTTGTCCACTTGTAACTTGGGATAATTGCAATGGAAGAACGAATACCTGTGGAAATCGTCCGGGTTCACCTGCACGATTGCTTGACCGAAAAAAGCATTCTGGTTGTTAAGATACCCCACAATCTTGGTCTTCACACCGCTCATCAAAAACGACCCTTCTCCAGTCACACGACTGGCCAAATAAAACGTCTCCTTGTCTCCTTCACCAGGAAACCCTTGTGAAAATAGGGGGTAGAAGTAGTTTGGGCCGTGGAGGTTGTAGTAATACGCCAATAACAAAGTTTTCACGTGGGTTTTCTTATTGATAAGGATCTGGCCTGACTCCACAGATGGGGTCGATGCTATAGCCTGGCTAAGGTGGCTGAGCCCACCTGTCTTGTAGAAAACAGGGCTGGTGGACCGTTTCCAGAAGTCAGGCCAACAAACCATTCCGTGGGTCTTGTACTTTTCGGTTTGAAAGAGAGCCTGGGGCATTTCGAGAGGGATGTTGTCGGAGTCAAGATACAGCACGTGAGAGAAGCGGGACAATAACAACGCCAGCGACTTGTACTGGTAACCCTGGAGCTGGCTGAGTGTGCTTTTGGACATGTAGTGATTGAAGTACGAGCAGTGGACGTCAGGAAACACCAGGGTCATTTTGTTGCAGAAATGCTCATTTTTGTCGAAATACGGCACGAAAATCTCAATCGGCGTCGGGTCCTTCAGAACCGACCGTATGTACTTAATTGAGATCGCCGTGAGCCAGTAGTAGTCTTTTCCCGAAACGTACACAATTCCCCGGCTGTCCTGGTCGTACTGCGTGTCCATGAGATTCTGGTACTGTCTGAAAATCTTGTTGTCTTTGCTGAGAACGGAGCCAACAAGCTCTTGATGCAGCCGTTCGAGCTCTGCCTCCTGGTCTTTTGTGACCACCAAAAGGTTGGAGAGCTCCTCGGCGCCCAATTTCACGTCGTATTCGTCGTAACCATAGTACTGCCAGTACTTGTTCGACGAGTCTTTATAAGAGGTGAACCGGTCGCAGAGGGGTTTTAGCGATCCGAGAAACAGCCACGTGGCCTGTGATGCCACTGCCGCGCTTAAATGAGTCAGTTTGTTATCGTAGGAGTTCCTGTTGGCTATCACGAGACCCCCTACCACCAGCGCAGTGCTCAGCAGGTACGCCACGATCCATCGTTTTCGCTTAAACCTCCCCGGTACCCTTCCTATCCAAAGAGCACCCATCTAATGTGTTTCCGCTTATGTCGAAATGATTTTCGGCTCTCCAAAAGACGTGAAGGGTCTTTATTGGCAGAGAAGTTAAGTAATGTTTTGTCACGAAAATGTCACTATTGCTCATTTCCCGATCCAGACAAGGAAAAAAGGGCACAATTTTTGTGAGGGGGCAATTTTCTTGAAAAAGGGATCATTATGTGAGAGTTTTTTCCGAGTATCTGGCCGAATCCGCTTATTTTTTCAATGTGCCGCAAACGTGAGATCTCTGGGTCTTGTTGATACCAATTGAGTTATAGTCCGAGATTAAACTGCCCCCAGGGACGTCTTGTCGCCGTTCTGTGCGGTGGGTAAACGAGCCAGATGTTAACGTAATCTGCTCCGTCGCCAGGTCGTTGAGAGACTACATGTGCAGCTACACCGCCACGCGATGCTTCGACGATGTTCCACAAAATTGTAAGGTCTCTGGTTAATCTGACAGAATTCACGACTATCAAAATGCGCCTACTAATTTTTGTTTGCTATGTGCGCCATGCTTGCTAGTTTGCTTTGGTTACATCATCGAGTCAAAAATGTTGATTGCTCTCCGCACCGGACTATAAATACGCCCCTCTTCCAAAGCTCACAACTAAACTTGACTTATCTCCTTTTACCAATTGATACCGAGTTGCAATACCAATATGTTTAGACCTACTACGCTACTGAAAACACCTCTGAGATACACCCGCATTATTTCTGCACAGCCAACTTTTGTGGCCGTGAGAAGTAAGGGTAGTTTTATCGAGAACACCAAGGAGACTCTGAAAGACATCAATATCAAGGTTGGACAAACCCTTGCTTCGGGAATCGACAAGGCCGAAGAGGTCAACGAGACGGCTGGCGAGGTGGTTGACAAGGCGAAGTCCAAGGCTGGGGAAGCCAATTCGAAGGCCAGCGACGCTTTCTCGTCGGGAGTGGAGGAGACGAAGGAGAAGGCCCAATCGGCCACTGAAAAAGCCACCGAGGGTTTCGAGGACTACAAAGAGCAAGCTAAGCAAAGCACAAACGACGCAGTGAATGCGGCTGCTGGAGCAACCAAGAATGCCACAACGGAGGCAAAGAAACACGTCGCCGAGAACCACCGGGGCTATGGCAGTTTGCAGGACAAGGGCTCGAAAACGGAGGGGGAGCAATTGAGACCAGACGACGGAGTTTGATGTGCTAACACTAAAATTAAAATTAAAGACTTTATTTGGAGAAATGAATTGACGATTCTGAGAATTAGTAAAAGGCGTATACAGCTGTCTAAAGATCGTCCCTGATGATGCTGAAAGTCGGCTCAACAACATTGAGAAACTTGAGGCTGTTGGCCGATTTCGCCCCCGTTCTAAGTACCATGTCACGTGACTCGCTCGGTTCGCTCACCGACCGATGAGTACGAAGCTGTTTGATGGTGTCGCGTTCGGTGCAGAGTTGTCGTTTGAAGACCGACTCGGTCTCCTTCTTCTTTCTTTCCATTTGAGTTATTTTGGAACTGAGGGCTCTCACCTCTTTGCGGAATATTTCAAGTAATTGCTCGTCCGAATTGATTGGTCCGTCCATGTTAAACTGACTAGAGCTGTCTGTGTTGTACTTGGCCAAGGCCTTCGCGTACTTTTGATCCAGGTTTGTTTTTGCGAGCGTTATACTAGGAACAATAGCTGAAAAAGCCTCTTTCGATGTCACATGGGCCGGCAGTTCGCTCAGAATAGAGTCCAGAATTGAGCTCAACGACGAATTTTCGGCCGAGAGAGTTTTTACCTCCGTTTCAAGTGCGACATACGTTTTGTCGCGGGTACTTTTTTCCTTCCGAAGCGAGCTCAGTTCATGGCTCAATTGTTGGTTCTGTTGTTCCAGATCTTCGTAACTGGATAGCGCTGTATCGTAATTGGATTCCACTTCAGATATTCTCTCGGAAATGTTCTGGTATTGTTTTAGTTTGGCCTCCGTTTGGACGAGTGTCGCTTTCAGTTTCTCGTTTTCGGCTTCTAACGACCGGCTCCTCTCTTGCTCCGCTTCTAACTCCTTGTCGTTCTCAGTGTCATCTTCATCGATGCCGAGCTGATTAGCATCGACCAAAGAATCTGGGGTCGGGACCTGTTTCTGCGGGGAGACTCCGATGAATGACAACGCCGAATTAATCGACAATCGCGCGGCATGCTTGAAATCCGAGTTTGCAGGGCCCTGCGTCGAAACCCGGCGCAGACCAGGCGATCCGATCGGCCGTCCCTGGCCGATCGGAGACCCTGGAGTCGTCGGGTAATGCGCGCCTGGTTGCTGCGGATATTGCTGGTACGGCTGTTGCGGGTACTGTTGATAGTTCTGCTGCGGATGCTGTTGGTAAAATTGTCGAGGTTGAGGTATTTGGTCCGGATGAGGGAGATACGATCCGCTTCCGTTTGGGATGTTGTGGAACGACCCGCTCCCGTTTCCGTTCGGCACTCCGTAGAACGATCCGTTGGAAGACACACTAGTACGCTGCTGGCCAGGCAACCAGTGGTTTGCAGGCGGTTGGAAGTCGGGGACGGAGGTAGAAACCCCGCTGTAAATGCTGGCTCCGCTGGCTCCGCCGGGAGGAGCGAACATCACCGAAGCCGTCTTGGGTCGATACTTTTTGCGCTGTTGTTGGTGGATCTGAGTGGATATCTGTGTTTGTCTGAGTCCTGCACGCTGAATGGACGATTGCCGGTCATCATACGAGTCATATGACGCGACTTGGCCCGCATGCTGCTGGTTCACGGGCACGAAATCGTCTGCCAGAAAGTCCTGGGGCAGCGATCGTATTGATCCGTTCATGAGAGTGAGTAGTTGTTATCGTAAGCAAATATTTTCTTAAGCCAGCGACGACGCGGTCGACCTGAATCTTTTTCCCTTACTAAGCCCTCTTTCATAGGAAAAAAGACGTCTTTTGCGGTCTGAAAGTGATATTAATTTTTTTTTCCTGCTAAAAGTTGAGAAGCCCCAAAACGGAAATTTCAAGATCTGGTAGCGCAGACAACCAGATCTCGCGGGATCTGATGATAGGGGATGAGAGTTAGAAGGTAAGATTGAATTCAGAAAAGTTAACAAAGTATAGTATGTATATATAACTGCTAGTATACGGAGAGAAGGCGGCGATGGCCATAATGATAGGCCAGATATCAAAGAGGATTCTGGGGCCCAGACCGCGCGACGGAGCGGGATCTAAGAAGGACCAACTGTACAAAAGGAGGCACGAATCAGACCCCCATTGCGCACTTGGAAACGTGAGTCTGAAATCGGTGTAAACGGTCGTGCCTCTTGCCACAAATTGGACACATGAACCGGTCGGAATGGATGATCATGTGTCTTTTTAGGTCGTCATCAGTAGAGTAGCTATTCAGGCAAATCTCGCAACGGTATTCAGGTCTCCGGGGACCGTGCTTGTCGTGAGTGTGCTTGGAAAGACGGTCTTTCCGCGTGAAAGAGCGATGACACCGATTGCACTTAAAAGGTTTCTCGCCAATTTCCGAGACGCTTCTGCGTTTGAAAGTGGCGGTTGGTATAGTAGCTGGAGTCGAGAGAGCCACCGGAACCAGCGGTAGGGGTATCAAAGGCTCGGAGGACAATCCTTTTTGCTCAGGTTGGATTCCAGATAGACGAAACTGAACCTGTTGGTTCGGAGATCCCGAGTCGTTGGATAGGATAGAAAACACAGTGCTTTGAGACAAACGTCTTTGATGCGTTGGCGTGACAATACGGTAAATTGGACGCTGGTCAGAGAAGTTCCCACTGCTTGGCACCGAAAGGTTGTCTTCAGAGCTGTCTGAATATAGGAGCGAGCTCTTAGAATCCCACGAGTCGAACCGGGTTTCTACGGACGGCTCGAGGCCTACTGGAAACGTCATCGATGCAGACCTGTCGGCGTGCGAGGAAAGCAGGTAGTTGTCCTCTGTTATACTCCCACTAGAGATGGAGTGGCTCCCGTTCTCGCTTTGAGATGCCCAAAAGACACCGAGTTCTGGGGGTCCTGGGTGGTTCGGGTGGTTTTGGTAATCATCGATCTCCAGTGTGTGACGGTCCATGGGGACACTTGTCACACCCAAAAAATCGATAGACGAAGACAGAGCGACGTCTTCGGTATCTAATAGACAGAATTCTGAAACTTCAGACATCGGGGCCCGTTTGTGGTGATCGAGCGGTGATCAAGAGGAGCTTAAAGATGAATTAAACACATACGCTCAAATGGATGATGGAGTCGATATGACATTAATAGCCTTCTACAAGAGACTTAAAGTGCACCACCAGATCAATTTCAGGCTCAGACCCGACGACCGCAAACGGCTAGGCACATCACGTTTGGTGCAGAACGCAAGGAACAGGACAGATCACAGCACGGATACTACCAGACACAGCCTTTAGGGAAGCATGATACCATCGTTGGTCGCTTTTGCTGTGCCTGCCTGCTTGCAGGACAATAAATCACTAAACTCACCTCCTTTAATTCGAAGGGACACCCCTGATGTCTCCAGATCAATCGGGAGTCGCGTTGTGCGAATACTCCCTCGCACAGCCACGGCCTATTCCCCCCGCGTTTTCACATCGGGCAAGTACGGGCAACTCTCCAAACTTTTTTTCCACGGCGGCCAAGCTGAACTTGGCCCTGAAAATTTTTTTTACCCTGCGACTTTTTACCCTGCAGCTGTTTCTCACGCAACGACTTCCACCAGCTAAGCCATATGCATAGATTTTCGAAATAGCCGTTCTACAGGTCTCGGATCAGGCCCGATGCGCAGGAGATCAGGGGCAGGGCGCGTGAAAACGGTTTTTGTGGCTTAAAAACGGGGCGGGCAACGCGCTCGCCCCACAATAACTGAGTCCAAACAATTACATTACATCGCTTATCTATCTGTACAAACGTGGCCAGCACTCAATGCTAGCGCACCAAATACGTCTCCAAAAGCTTTCTGTCAGCAGCGGTAAGCTTCCAATTGCTGCCGTCTGCCCGATAGTCCACCAGGTATTTTTCGTACAACTGCAGGGCTTTGGCTTCGATTGCGTCCAAGTCAAGTTTCCGTGTCAATGGTTTCTCGTCAGACGTCAATTTAGACCATAGTGCCACGCAAGATCCACCGGAATTCTCAATTTCAAGATGGTCTGAGGGACATTTGCACCGACACCCGACCCCAACTTCGCTGTCTGTAACGGGAGGGTCGAACGCAGCCAACTTTGTCTCGTCCTCTTTGGAGTAAACCTTCTTGTACTTGCTGCTTGCTGCGTAGACAAGCTGGTTTGGCGAGTTTCGCGGACAATGGCCCAAGGTAGAGTGTTTGTACCCAATGTCTCTGAAATAGTGGATTTCAGACATGTTCAGGAACATTCCAGCAGCCAACGAGTGGATCGGAGCATCACCCCATCTTTCCGCGAAAAAGCCCTTCGAAGATTCCAGATAATCAAAGTACTTCTGGTACTCCGGCCCCGTGAACAGATCTGTTCGGGCGATTTCAAAGTTGGACCAAAAATGACACAGATTGTACTCGGATCCATCGAATTGATCCTTATTAGCCAACGCCAGTCCCCGCTTGTTGCTATGGTCCACCAGCTTGTTGATTGAGTGTTGGTCAATCTGTTTCAGGTCCGAGCCCCCATTGGCCAGATTCAGCGCCCGATACATGGGAACACGTTCCTGCAATTTGCCCCAAAGCTCGTCCTTGTTGCGAACGCTTTGGTAATGTTTGCTGTTGACCCCCTCGTAAAAGTGGAAGTCGTCCGCAAACAGGTTCCACGAATCGGGGACAGCTATCTTCTCCTTACGGATGAACGACTTCGTGTACCGGAACAGGTTGGGGACCGTGTTGATCAGCTCCTTGATGGCGATAGTAAACCCGTACACCTTCCCCGCACGTTCCATCTCCAAAAACGGATCGTACGTGAGGTCGCAGTAGAAGTCCACGTCGGGCTCCACTCGCCAGTACCAGTCCAGTTTCTTCACCAGTGGGTGTTTGAAGAAGTACCCCGAGTAGAACCGACACATCTTGTGGTAGCTGGCCATGTTTCCGTACATGATCTCGCGATCACCCTGCGACTCCACGGCCTCGTCGAAAAAGACCTTGTTGTTCTGTTCGTCCTCGAAATCCCACTTGTTGGGCGGGATAAACCCGAACTTTACCGGCCCGCTGCTGACCTCGGCCACCCGCTTTTTGAATTCGCCTGAGAACCGCTCGTTGTTCAGAAACACCCAGGGATAGTTGAACCACTGGTTGAAGTGTCTCTCCAGCGACTTCATCGAAGAAACCACCCCGTCAATCTCCGAGTTCCGCGCCAGAACAACAAACGCAGCATTTGCCCGTGGCCCCGCGGCCTCCGCGCCCACATCCCGACATCCACTCGCAAACACGCGGTCCGTGGACGACCCCACCGGTCTCGCAGACATGGGATACCGGGACAGCGCGTCGTTGGTGTATCTTTCGTCGAAATCCATCAGCTTCAGAGCGGCAATGTCCACCTTCCCGTTGAAAATTGTCAACTTCAACACCAAAACGCTCAGCGCAACGCCAAGCATCAGCAGAACCCACACCCTCACCGCGTAGTGTCGGTATATCTTGACCCGATGACTCAGTGCTGACCTAACACGAACAACAGCCCCGCTGTTGCACACGCTGGTCCATCTCGCCACCACGGCCTGTCTCTGGTACACGTGTCTAAACACGCTCACCGGCACTCGCATTGTAGTATATTATGTCTTGTCCCTTGTGCCACTCTAACATGTGTGTTTGTCTTGTTCTCACGAGCGTCTTCCAGGGCACCCTGCAATCCGCCTCCGTCTCTTTCTGAAGCGCCAATCTTCCCGTCCGCGCTTTTCCGATGGTGTTCGGTGTCTTCCAGCGTGATAGCCCGTCTTTGTCGCCCCAGTCGGTGTCTTGGTCTTCTCCTTCTCCGAACAAGACAAAGTAAACATATATGCTGAAAAAAATTTGGAGGGCTACAAAAAATTATTTCTAAAAAAAAAGAGGGAAATTTCCCACATTTTCGCACATCGGCAGGCCAAGAACAAAGAACAAAGAACAAACAAAAGGGAACAAACGCACTCGCCCGCGGGGAACTCTAAAGACGTGACGTGTCCTCATGTTGATCAGTATAAAGGCGCCCCGATTCGCCTGGCCTGCGCTGAATCTACGCTGCCAGACTTACGCAACCTCCTCTAATAGACCTGGCCATTGCCACCTCGAGCTCAGCGACGATCTGCCCGTGGACCCCAAATGGACCGCCAAACAGCGTCTTCTGCGTTCGTTGCGCGTGGGACGGCGCGTGACAAACCCGCAGCTCCGGCTGGTGGAGCTCGGTCTCTCCGATTCGAGCCTGGAGCGCTACTCTCGCAACCTCAAACAGCCCACCGTGGAGGCCCACCAATATTGGAACTCCCACACACACGAGAAACCGCGCAAGGAGAAACCAGCAAAACCCGCCAAACCAACTCTCAACTGGGTCCGAAAACTGCAAACCTCCAACTCCCCCTCACGCATTCAATCAAAACTGTCACAGCTGCGCACCCACGTCGAAACCGCTTCCCAAGACCATATCGTGCAGGTACTTCCGGCCAACGGTTTCCAGCTCTACAGGAAGGAGGTTCTCCGCTACGCTACGTCGTACCTGAAGCATGCAGGCGTTGAAAGAACCGAATCGGACACCGACGAGCAGCTGGTGAGCCTCTTTTCCGCTCTGATCTGGCACAAATTGCTCCCCAACCGGTCTGATCTGCCCCCAATCCAGGGAGAAACGATTCCCAGTCTCTCGGAACTAAAGGCCCTCAGTGCGGGGCTTGCCAACTCTGCAAATCCGGCAGATTTTGAGACGGTATCTGCCTACGTGGACATGTCGCTGAACGAAATCACCCCCTCCGACGACTGGATTGAACACCTGTACACCGCGAGACTCGATTCTGCACGTGTTCTAAGCGAGCTCAGCACCTATAACTGGCTTAAAGTGAAAGTAAGACTCGGTCGTGATCTAGCTCATATTCTGGATCTCCTGGAGTCGAATTCAGCGTCGCTCAGTCTCCACGCCTCGCATTACGATCTGCTTTTCAGCAATTTCTCTCACCAGACAGATCAGATTCTGTCAAGCATGTCCAAAACTGAAACAAACCCCGACAGGTCCATTATTATCCATTTTTTACAGCACTACGGTTCCCAAGGCGATCTCAATCGCGTGGTCAACGCAGTCGATCTTCTCAGAGAATGGCGTTTCAATCTGGACAGCACTCTGATCGAGGCCGTTTTGCGCGCCCTAATCAACTGTAAGGAGTCCAATCTGGGTCTGTCTCTGCTGTCCAAAGTCTGCAGAGCATACGACCTACAGCCCGACGCCTCCAAAGCTAACGAGGCCCCACTCGACGATTTCCAGGTGCTCGTTTTGGATTACCTGTTGACGAGCTTCAACAGAAATGACACTCTTTTGAACCACACAGTCAAGCCGACCGCAGGAATGATCCGCCCCTTCCTTGCCCTGTACAAAAAGAACTCAGAGACAGATTTGCTCGCCATGTTGATCGAATTGGTTGAAAAGTACGACATTGAATTATAGATCTTCCGTTTCGCAGTTTGAGGCCGCCGATCAGCAGTTCACCTGGCTTAGCATCCTCCTATACACGATATGCTGGTCCCCCTGTTTGCTATGTGCCACCTCGCTCCAGATAATCTCCGCACTCAATTGAGCACCATAGACACAGCCGGAGTCCAAACCGCTTGAAAACTCCTTAAAAGTCACTCCACGCTTGGCGTCATGGCCATAGTACACCTTCGTGCCCATCGTCAGCTCTGAGCCGTTCGACTGTTTCTCAGCTTGCATAACTAGCCGTTTCTGATGAGCCGTCCAATGCTTGGCCCAAGGCTCGGACTTTACTCCATCGACTTTGTCGTGTCTGTCGTCCGTAGGAACAGTCCAATTAGGAGGCAAAAGATTTCTCATTGTGGTGACATCCTCTGCGTCCTGTTCTTCCAGGTGTTCCACATTCCAAACAAGCCCAGCGTGCACAGCAACCCCACTCGCAGGATAGTCATAGTACTTGGTTTGCTTGCGGTTTCTTAAATGGGGAACAGGACCTAGCTCCTGGATCAAAGCGCAGCTCGATATATATCCAACATGCTCGGGTGTCAAGTGTTTGGCGATTTTCATCAGGTCGTCCAGATCGTAGACCTCGTCTGTGTGGAGAGTCTCTTGGATCGAGGAATTGTGATCCACGAAACGGAGAGCTGGAAGTCCGTGATACTGGTTGTATCTCTTGAGAATTTCGAGCTCGTGGTTACCCAGCACACAGCTCAGCTTGTTCTCGATCGCATAGTCCAGCACCCCCATTGAATTTTTGCCTTTAGCAATGAAGTCGCCCAGCAATACAACATGATCATGCGTTCCTCCGTCGTACTTGATTTGTTTCAACAGTTTCTGGAGCTGAGACAAAGATCCGTGGACGTCCCCAATCAACACTAGTCTTTTGGCCAACTTGGACGGTAGTTCGTGGTGTTTGAACTTCCCGAAATGATCCCTGAACAACTTGGAGGACTTTTCCAGCAACTGCCAGTCCCTAAAGTCCGGCACCTTCTTGAAAGGTGAATCATTGTCTTTGATACCAGTGGCGTCTGGGTCATCTGAGGCTCGCGAGAACCTGCCCTTTTTGAATTTCTCTGGCGGAATCACTGGGTGTAAATATGCCTGCTCCGATGACACTTTGATCAAGTCCGGCACCGTTGCGGCTGGAGGAGCTAAATCCGGTAAAAACACTAATAGAAAATATACCAACGGAAGTCCAATTACCGTCAAAGCAACGTACATTCCGTATTTCAGGTACTTGTTCTCACCATGCCTGTCTTGGTCGTAGTACTCTTCGTCTTCCTGGTCGTAGATGTGAGTGTAGTCCTGATGGACTTGTCGCTCAGACAAAAGCGGGTTTGTCTGTTTAGTAGCCATCGCTGAGGGTGTGAAAACGGTGTCCTGTGCTTTTGAATTGACAGCCAAACAAACTTCCAAAACTAAGCCCTCAAACTATTCCTAACACGCTTCCCTCGCCGCTGTTTTATGAGGCCAGACTCCTATAGATACAACGCTGGAAAAGACGTTAAGAGCTCTTCCATATATACAGAACTAGTGCATTTAAAAAAATCTTTTTTTTGCGGGGGGCGCTCGATCACGTGTCTTATCACGTGACCGAGATCACTCAAATTTTGAGAACAGTTTGCAACATACAAACAACATATATACACAAGACTATAACGAGCTACACTCCACTTCTATTTGGACGTCTCGTCTTCACCATTCACGATGTTGCTCAACATCTGCTGGATATCTTGGGTTTCCTGGTCCACCGGCATTTTGGCGAGCTGGCGTTCGGCTTCTGCACCCCCCAAGAGTTGCTTCATTCTTTGACTGAACTCTCCAGCTCCGGAGATGTCGAAATACCAAAATCCTCCGGTCACGAACATCGACAGCGATGACACCGCCAGCAAAGAGGCGTGCGTAACCGCGCTCAAAGCATCCTTGTAGAAAGAAAACTTTGGTGGGACATGGTTATGCTGATAGAAGTTTGGGTTGTATCTTCTTCTGACCACTCCACGGTAAGCGATCTTTGACGCAATGTATGTAGCGATTGTGCACCCGTAAAACAATGCAGCCTGGTAAAACCGACGTTCATTGTATTTGAGGACAGCCTCTGAGTGCTTGGAGGGATCTCCTCTTCCTATGAACTTTCCGAAGTCAACTGCTGGCGCGACCATGTTTTCGAATACCTCTTGAAATAGAGTACTTCGTCTTGTCGCAACGTTTTTTCACTCTTAGTACGTTTTTGAGGAACTTGATTTATCGTAAAGTATTTTTTCCGCTCCCCGGCTGCCATTTTCAGAACGTGCAAATAAGCTATCACCCAGAAACTACCTACGATTACATGTTCAAGATGGCAGATTGAACCAGTCAATCAAGCGTTTTCACGAGCTCACCCTAGCAAGTTCGGGACCGCTGAGACCAACAATCTGGATCCCATTTTTCCCGTAATGTTCGTCGGTTTCGCCGTCATTTTCTGGATAAACAGCTCGGGAACATTCTTTAACCACTAAGGTTTTGAACCCGAGGCGCGCAGAGTCTATGGAGGAATTGAGAACGCAGTAATCGTATGCCAATCCAACAGTGTAAACGTGTGTGATCAGGTTGTCTCGCAAGAATTTTTCGCACTCGGTGTGGTGGACTCCCCAAGTGTCTTGGAAACAGGAGTAATATTCTCTATCTTGAAGATACCCCTTCTTAACAATTGAAAACGGGACGGCTTCTGTCGAGATTAGGTCGCGGAAAATGAGCTCCAACTCTGGAGCAAACGAGGCTCCTTTTGAGTTCTGGATGCAATGTTCTGGCCACAGCACCTGGTCTTTGGTGACCTCAGACCCTTTTAGCGGGTGATCGAATTTCTTGGTGGTGTAAGGATGTTGATTGTGATTAGAAGCGAACGAGACATGTCCTGGAGGATGCCAATCTTGGGTGGCCACGACAGCTTTCCAGTTGTACTTTCTCAAATTGAGCAGTTTTACTATATCCGGGATGATATCGCGTCCTTGCTTAACAGCCAACGATCCATTGTCAGGAAGAAAGTCCTCCTGGAGGTCCACGACTATGAGGGCTGGTCTGAACGGAGACATGAGAGGAATTTGGGATGGCGATTGGACGATTACAACTATCCTCGCCCAACCTGTTCAATGGAAACGTTGATTGGTCAAAATATCTCTCTTTTGGTTGCTTAATTCGCCGTTGTGATCGGTCATCTCCTGTAATTCTGCACTGAGTTGCCACCCAAAAAAGCGAACAAGGCAGTTTTTCTAGTATTTTTTTGACCCTGTCAAAAATTCGAGCGTGCCCCCAAAACTAATCTGATAGGCTCTTTGAGGGGGTATTTTTCCTAGAGACTGGCGATATAACGGTATTAAAGCCAATCCAATCAGGTAAAAAACCGACTTTCGTGCCTAAAGACTGTTTTCATAACGTGTGACCAAATTTTGTGGGAGTTGGAGCTCATTTGACGCCAGAATCGCACCAAGAGGGAAACAAAGCAAAATACAGGGGGATGTCTTCGCTGGGGTGCTTTGGGGACAAAGACGAGACCAACACGTGTTTTGAGGAATCGCCTCTTTCTGCAGACATGAACCTGGAGCTCAGGTCGAGCACAAGCTCTGTTTCTTCATCTGAGATGTCGTCGGAGTCTAATTCAGGTACCAGTCGCGGACAGGCGTATCCGGCGGCGGAGTCCAACGAGCCTTCTAGCTCGTTCACGGTGGAGGACGTTTTTGAAAAGGTGGTTTTGCAGGACGAAATGGGAGTCGTTGACATCGGCAGAACCCTCGCTAATTTAATTGAGGGTTCGGAGGCAGGACAGGTGGACTTAAGGAAACTCACGCTCAAGTTGCTCGACGAGAACAAGGAGACACGGGAGCAAAACCAACTTGAGTTTGTCACCGTTTTGACCGCGATCAAGATTGTCAATGAAATCAATTTGCTGTTAAAGGCGACCTTGGATGAAAGTTCTTTTGAGAGAGCGGCCAATCTTTGTCTTTCGATGAAGGGGCTTGTCAAGTATCACTTCCAATTGCCACAGACTCATGGTAACTTTGCTTTCAAGAATTTTGGGGTTTTGCTAGGATTGGAAAGATTCAGCTTTATCGGGCCTCTTCTAAGTGTTCTCTTCATGGCTCCAAAATACGATTATCCGCACCAGGAGAAGCTCAAAGAGGTGTTCATTCTGCTTCTTTCCCTTCATCCTATGAACAAATTCATGTTTGATAACATGATATCTTCCTTTTCAAAAAAGGACGTGTTCGACATGTTTACCCACATGTTCGATAGCGAAAACCCAGCTTCTTCTGCAGACAATGGCGACGAGCACGAGGACTTTGACGGCTTGTTTTCGCTGTTCACCAGATTCAACGACTGTCTGACATTGGACCAGAGTGTCCTAGGAGAGGACCAAAACAGTGATGGTCTTTTCAGCTTAATCTTGCCTGATCGCTCAGGGGCTACCTATTTGAGAAGTGTCAAAGCCTTGTTGGAGCTGGACAGTCTCTTTTCTCATTTCGATCCCGAGGTCAATGGCTTCGATTCGCTCATGGATCTCGCGCACAGGATTTTGAAAGATAACCTACAAAGAGAGGCATTGGCTTTGTATTGCTTCAACCGTCCGGACACGCTCGTGAAGCTCAGCAACCTTATTGACGACCCTTCTTTTGCTGGCGAAAAGGAGAGTAGTATCCAGCAAAAACTGGCTTACTACGTGTTGGTCAAAATCAGCGAGAGTCTGATCATCAATTTCCCGTTGATCAATATCAGTGATGAGAGACTCCTGAGAGTTTTGATCAAGTTTAACAACTCCAACTACAAGCAAAGTCTAGGCATCACAGGCAGGTCGTACAGTTACACTGTCACTCCGACTACAATGAAAACTCTGTTTGAAGTGGTAGACCAGAACTACAAGCTGGATTTTTCAACAGAAAAATATCTGTTGCAGTACCTCAAAGTCAGTTTGAGAAACATCAACTACAACCTGGATTCCTTCGAGTCATTTTTAGGTATTCATAGCTTGTTGAACGATATGGGAAGTCGTTTGTCTCTCCATGCGTTGCTGGACACCGTTCAGTTCCTTCTTTCAACCAGTTTGAACAAGGAAGAGTTTGCCTATGTAGGGGACTACTCCCAGATTCCGAAGTTCCTGGGAAAGAGTTTTGGCTTTGAGTTTATCCCACCGCTTGGAAAATCAAACTTTGTTTTTGAAGATAATCTCAATTTCGGCGATGACAGCAACAAATCTTTGAGAGACCAAACCTACGAAATGTTTTCAGCTGTTGAAAATTCAGTTGGCCACCGTCGTCTGATGTGCATGAAGCTTTTGCAAGACTGTTTGATACTTTGCTCAGTGATCAAGTCCAAAGTGAACAATCATTTAAGGACGTACAACGACGAACTCAACATAATGAAATTCTCTGCTGAGCACCAAGCGGGTCTCAAAGATGACAACGCGCACAAGTTCAAACAAAAGACCTTTACTCAGCTGGCGTTGTTCAAGTCGTGCCATGGTTTGGACTTCAAAATCATGAACAAGTCGATTGACATCAACCTAAGCTCTACTTTCAGCAGTCTGAAGGTGAAAGATAATTACGCACGTTTCGGGTCTTCCTCCAGACAGACACTCTTATACAACAAGGTGGTTTCCAATCTCATTTACCAATACCAAGTTGACTCTCTGTTGAGCTTCTTGCTGATATACAAAGAGTTTGGACTCTTCAGTCTTTTCAAGTTTTTGAAAAGGATTTTGCTCAACGATTTGACTCTCATACCAATTGCGGCTGAGGTCCTGTCAGACTTGATGGGCTATGAAAACTCCTCCAGCAAACCAAAACTACTTTACGTGACAACTATCATTAGTCAGAGTGAAACTTTGTGTAATCTTGTGAGGCAGTTTGTTGAGTTGTTTGACGACGGGCATTCCAACTCGTTTAAGTTTTTGTTCAACTTCATGAAGACCCATCCCTCTCCAATCAAACCCTCAAAGATACCCAAAGGATCTGTTGAACTGGATTTGAAAAAGTTTGCCGACGTTTTAGGTTACAAAAGCGATGAAATGTTCATTCACGTGAGTTAGTGTCTTCCGTTCACCCTTTGCTTTGATTAATATCCCACATTCATCCGTTGCATATCCGAACATTTCTTCATCCGTTATTACCCGATTGCAGAGCCGACTCCCCGCCTAGTTCTCTTTGCTTTTCCCAAATGGAATCTCCTTGTGTCGATAGTTTTGTTTTATGACCACAGCTGAGCTTTTTCATTTAAGTTTTTTAAGAAACAGTATTCCAAGTAATAGAAAGGTACAGTTCAAATTGAAGAAAAGATGTAACATTCAAAATAATCAAAAAGGCATCTTTGGTGTAGAAGTAGATTGACCAACACACGAAGGACGTGAAACAGAATATTGGAAAAAAGTTGCGGCAATATCACTCTGGATAATCGTATGTACACTTTGTATGATTCAAGCAAACCATTCACTAATAACCTGTTTTCCCTCAGTGCTGTATTTGTTCAAAAGGGAGACGGCTTGGTCTTGAGGCAATGTTCCCAGCAATTGTTTGACTGTTCTAACCACTTCCTCTGCGGTTTTCCCAGATAAAGCTCCGAACAGCAGAGCCTGGACAACATCGTCGACAATCTTTGGAATGTACTCTCTCACGAGAGGGTGTTGCTGTTGTATCAGCTCTGCCAGGAACATGAAAGCAAACGGAGCAGCTTCTTCGTCTTGCAAAACAGGCATCAATTTCAACCAACTCTCAATTAACTCGTTCAAATTTGGAATCTGCGAGCCATAAGAATGCATGATCTTCGCCATGGCAGCAATAGAGTTTTCTGTGGCAACCAAGTTTTCGTCTGCCTTCGAGTCGGGAACACTACACATCGACAACATGGATGGCAATGTAGCGATACAGAAGTCCCTGAACTGCGAGCCTCCAAACTGAGCACAGGCTCCCACCGTGTACGATGCAGCCTGTCTGAGACCCGCGTGGGACGAGGTCAAGGACTCGCCGACAGGGTTCATGAAGAAGTCCTTGAATTGGTACGACTGTTCTCCGGTGTACTCGACAAGGTCCGAAACGGAACACAAGGCCAGCAGCTTTAAAGAGGTGTTTTCGTCACCCATGAATGAAGCTATCGTTGGAATCATAGCCTGATATGCGGGCAAGAATCTCGATCTCGTTCCCTTGAACAGTGCTGTAATCCCCTTGGTGATCTCGTCTAAAAGCTCCTCGTCGGTGTACTCGTCCTCGTCCTCCTGCAGCTCTTCGTTGTACTCGTCGTCGGCATTTTCTCTCTCCTTGATTCTCTCGTAGATCTCTGACAGGTTTGTTTCGACAGACTTTCCAACAGCCAGAATCTGAGCGTCAGTCAATGAGTCCGCACCCATCACTTCCAAACATTTGGTTATGGCGAGATAATATGCCACGAGCAGCTCGGCAACAGGATCAGTGCTGAGTTGATGGGCCAGCTTGTCGAACATTTGGCTCCACAGCTGTTTGGCCTGAGGCGACTGGTTGGATCCAGTGGCCTCCACCGTACAGTTAAGTAAAGCAGGCATTGTCAGCGCTGAGGATCCTCTAACTCCATCGTGCAAGTAAAAGTCTAAACCTGGTATGACGATCTGGGTTGCAATCTCCTCCACGTACGGGAAAAAGTCCGCTCCCAAAGCCTCCGCGTAATTCTTTAACAACTCGATGGCACCTGTTTTGTCGTCCAAAACAGAGGTGTGAACAGCAATGTGCTTTCCAGAGAGCTGAATCACGTCGTAAGCCTCATTTTGATTAATCTCCTCCAGATCTTCTTCCTCGACCACAGATATATCTTGAACAGCCTTGGCAGCCTCCAGAAGTGGTGGCAGAACGCCCGGCAGATAAGGAATAAAATCCTTGCCAATAAGCTTGCAGATCCTTCCCCATCCTTGTTCCAGATAAACCTTGACCGCATCGTCTTCGCCGGTCAGAGTGCTCTGCAAATGAGCAAATATCTCCACCATTTCTTGGGCGTTCGAGATGAATTTTTCTTTGCCCACAGCCAAGGCAATCAAGGTGGAACATTCAATGGACTTACCCTTCAACAACCTGTTTTCTTCTCCCATGTCGGCCTTCAGCACATCAATCAAAAGCGGCATCAGAGTATCGTAGTACTTGATGAATTTGTTCTTTGCAGCGTCGGCAACAATAGCAATGGTGGTGATCACTTGTTCCTGGACGTATCTCTTTGGAGCACTTTGGAGCAGAGTAAGTAAATTAGAGAGCAAATCATCCAAGTAAGGCTCGAGAACCTCCTTAGTAGCATCCTCCGAAAAGTTCACCAGAGCCGCTGCGGCATGGGCCTGGACTCTAGGAACGTTCTTGGTGCTGAGCATCGTGATCAGAGCAGGAAGAATTCTGTCTCCGGCAGCTCTCTGAATAACGTCTGCAAAGTCTGTAGAGATCTGACCAAGAGCATTACAACAGGCGTACTGGACTCTAGGATGCTGGTCTTGCAACGAAGGGAGAATCAAATCCAAAATTCTAGGAATTTCCCCCATCAAAACCTCTCTGCAACCCTCAGTGGCAGACGACAAGGCCATCAAAGAGGCCTGTCTTTCGTGCCAGTCTTGAGACTGGAGCATCTGAGGAAGGTACTGGAAAAGAGGACCAGCCAAAGATTGGCCTCCAAGTCTCAGAGCTGCTCTATCGAGAGACTGTCTTGCAGCGTTGTACTCTTCCTCCTCTTCATCGTCATCCAAATCGTCTGAGTTGTTCCACTCGGCCGCATCTTCATCATCCACACAAACCTCGGTCATCATCTTCAGACTCACCAGGACAATCGTGGACGAGTAAGACGGTTCTCTTTTGCACATGTTTGGAGAAGTTTCACAAAAGGTGGTGAGCAGTTCAAGTGCAGCCAGTCTGGCATCCGACTCAATCTCCCTGTTTTGAGAAACCTCCGAACAAAAACCTATTATGGTAGGGAACATTGGCTTGAACATTTTAGGAGCCAACTCAACCAGCTCAATGAGACTTTCCAGAACAGAAGCTAAAGCAGCTTCCTTCCCATTTTCTAGCAGTCTTGGAAGCGAGTTCAGGAGGTTTGGCAAGAGCGGACTCAGATTAGTCCACTTTGATTTTGGCAAGTTTTCGAAAAAGGCCACAAATGCCGAACAGGCAGCGATTCTCACGTCGTCATTCGAGTCCTCGAACCCGGAATGGAAAAGCTTCAAAGAGTCTTCAAGATGATGGTTGGTGATGATGCCCGGCGTGGTGGTGATAATTCTGAATCCAGACTCTCTGAAACTAGGGTCTTGGTTAGTGGCAGCCTGCATAATGGTTGGAAGCAGATCTGTCCACTCAAAAGTTTCATCTTTTGACACTTCCGCCACAGCGTCGGCCAGCTTGTGTCTGACGTTGTTGGACTGGTGAGAGGTGAACCCTTGTAAGAGAGCATTTCGGACCTCTTGTTTGGCAGCATCGCTGAGGTGGTCAATTTGGCGTGCGGTCACCGAGAAACCTTGCTCGTTCGGTGATTTGATGGCAAATCTTCTGAACAAAACAGCCGCAAACGCGCGTAAACTGTCGTCCGGAGCACTAGAAGCCTGCTGTGCCAGCCAAACAAAAAGCACGTCAACACGTTCCTTCTTGGTCCACTCTTTGTTCAAACTTTGTTCAGCCTGTTGACGAATGCTGTTATCGGTAGAGCCCAGTCCCGCCAAGAGCTGGCTTAAAGCGGTAGAAATGTCCTGCGGAATTGTTGCCATTTTGGAGCCCCTTGCCGATGTTCTTGGTTGTCGATTGCCCCCAGCTGCCTCCACAACCGCTGCGTTTTCTCAGTTTCAATAGAGAATACTTTGCTGTTCTCAAGTGCAATAAACTACTCCCGAGTTCTAGCCAACAACAAGAGTCCAACAAGTTTGGTATGGTGCTTCTCTAAATGCTGATAATTGTAGATGCTACCCGCTATGTCTTGAATCGCCCTGTCTAGTCTGTTGTTTTTTTCACCATTGAGCTTTTTTTTTCCCAAATTTTTTTTGAAACCAAAGGTCGTGTACTCGCTCAAACATTACTTACCTCAGCAGATTAGAAAAAATTAAAAAAAATTTTAGGCAGAAAAGATTGAAATCAGAGCGAATCAGTAGAAGCGGTACCCAGTTGAAGCTCTGAGGACCACGGCGCACCACTGCATCATGGGATTGGGAGCACCGAGGGCGAAACAAAGGTTTGGGATAGATCCCAGGAACACCAACTGGGCCAATGACGAGTCGCGGTTTGGCCACCAGCATCTACAGAAGTTGGGGTGGACGCCAGGGAGCGGTCTCGGGCTGGTGAACCATGCGGTTACCACACACATTAAGGTGGTCGTCAAGCAGGACAACATGGGGCTCGGAGCCAATCTTGCAAAGAAGAGGGCCAAGACGGACGAATTTGACAGTGGAGAGTGCACGGGACTCGATGTTTTCCAACGGTTATTGGGTAGATTGAACGGGAAAGAAGCGGAAGTGAGCGAGCAGGTTGACAGTTTGAGGAGAGAGCGGATCATCAACGGACGCTGGGGGATTCACTTTGTCAAGGGTGACGTTCTTCGAAGCACGTGGGACTCCGAGAGGAAGAAGTTGAGAGGGCACGGGGAGTCGTCAGAGCAGTCGAGCGATGAGGCTGATGATGGCGGCGAAAAAGAGAGCAAAAAACGCAAGCGTTCAAAGGACGACGGAGGAAAGGTCAAGAAGGACAAGAAGGCGAAGAAGGCAGAGAAGGCAAAGAAGGACAAGAAGGAACAGAAAACGACTGACAAGATAGAGAAGAAGGAGAAGAAAGACAAGAAAGACAAGAAAGACAAGAAAGACAAGAAGGAAAAGAAAGACAAGAAAGAGAAAAAAGAGAAGACTGGCAAGTCGAAGGTGAAGAAATCCAAGTCCTCCTCGGTTACCAGAGACTCGATGTTGCGACCAAAGGCTTCCTCTACGGACGAAACTCCCTCTACGAACAGCAGGATGGCGTTGAGGTCGAAGTGGATCAAGCAGAAAAGAGCGGCAGTGATGGATCCCAAAGCTTTGCAGGAGATATTTATGGTGAAATAGGCCAGTAACGTAGAATAAAGTGATTGAATCGGTACAGAAACCGGAGAATACGATAAAACACGGGAACCGGGACGGTACAACCACGAAGTTCAACTCTCGGGCATGGTAGCCAGGACCCTCTCTGGCCAGCCCGCCGGCCACTTGTCTTTAAAGTTGCTTCTACGTTTCCTTTTCAAAAAGCAGCATGTATATTTATTTTTATCTGAGCAAACGAACACAGATCCGGTTACTTATATCAACAGATAGGACATTCCACCGACAAAGAAGGTGGTGAGGAGCGACAAGACACCCATGTTCGAGCCCGAAATGATAGCAAAGTCGCTGACAGAGCCAGCAGCGTTCTTGGAAGATGACGAGGACGACGAGGACGAGGACGACGAAGACGACGAGGAGCCGGAAGTGGACGAGGAGCCAGAAGCGCTCGTGGACTTGGAGCCCGAAGAAGAGCCGGTAGCCGAAACGTTGGCGGAAGCCGAGCTGAGAACAGCGGCACAGCTCGAGGCGCTTGAAGCGTTATCGAGCAAAGAAGCGCTTCCGTCAAAGTCACAGGCCGAAGAGTTCTCGTCTTGAGCCTCGTAGTACTTGTTCAACAAGTACGACAGTTGCTCCTTTGGAGAACAGTAAGAGTAAGCACCGTAAACACCGGTTTCTCCGTCAGCACTGATGTCGTCACAGCTCACCTTGTCACAGATGACGGCAAACAAGTCAGCGTAGTCGTCGGAGTCCACGTCGTCAGACAAAACACACGAGAGCGACGAGTCCAGACAGCTGCAGACGTTCTCCTGAGGAGTTGGTGGCAGGTCGGTAGAAGCCTTCCAGTACTTCTGGGAAGTTGGGCAGCTGAGAACCGTAGCAGAGGCAGAAGCAGCAGAAGCGGAAGCAGTAGTAGGAGAAACGTCGGCGAGCTCGGACTGGAGGTTGTTGTAGTCTTGCAGAGTGGAGACCTTTCCGTCTTCAATAGAAACAAGTCCGTAGTTGTTGGTTTCCTCAAAGTACATGTAGACAATTCCTCCGGACCAGACGTCGGTCATCTTGTCGGAGTAAAGAGCGGCAACCTCCGTGAACTTTCTTGGAGTTTCGGCATTACAACCGTACTCAGAAAAGAAGACTGGGATAGTGAGGTTGGAGAACTCTTCGGTTCTGTCCTCGTATCCGGAAGCAGAGAACGAGGAAGTTCCGCACCACTCGTACATGTTGATTCCGTAGAAGTCAGCCTTCACGTCGGAGTCACCACACGAGAAGTAGTCGGCAGCAGGAACTCTGGTGTCGGAGTCGTCGTTAGCAGAGTATCCAACAGGAATGTCTCTGTATCCACTGTCCTTCATGTACTGTCTCATGTCTCTGATAGCAGCCTTGACGAACGGAGCAGAGTCGGTGTTGGAGGAGTTGGTGATCACCTCGTTACCGGCAAAGAATCCGAGAATGTTGTCGTATTGCTGGAACATGTCGATAACGGTGGTGTATCTTTCGTAGAGCTCGAGATTCCAGTTAGGACTGCTGGTGTCGATAGACTCGTCTGGAGAGGAAAGATCGGAAATGACGTAGATACCAGCATCCTCCAAAAGTTCCATACAGGCATCGTGGTCCTTAGAAGCATTGACAGCGTAGACTCTGATCACGTTGACACCAAGTTTCTCCAGGTACGGAATGTCTCTCTTACATGTTTCCTCGTCGGCCAATGGGTCGACGTAGGACTCGTCAGACGTAACGTTCTCTGTGTTCTTTTGGTAAGCAACACCTTTGATGTAGAACTGCGAGCCATTGTTGGAGTAGAAGAACTTGTTGGAGACAACGTCTATAGTTGGCAGAGCCAAGGTTGTCGACAACAGTCCTGCGATGGAAATGAGTGATTTCAACAGCATTTTCGAAACAGTCTAGCGAGGGTAGAGGAAAAAGTTGTTTAGGTCCGAAAGCAGAGAAAAAACGGAGGAAAGAAATTAGAGCCAAGTCCAACGTATATAAACATCCCGGCTGGTTTCAAAACACACGATCCACCATCCCTGAGCGCGCTCGCCGTGAATCCGTGGAGACCGTGTATGCCTTTTCTTTTACTCCCGTTGGGCTTAGTCGTTTCTTTTCTGCGTTCCCGTGTGCTGTGCTATGTTTCTATATTGGGAGCTGTGTTCTGCTGCCCCGCGTCTGGACTTGGTCTGGGGCTGCCAGCAGAATAGCAGAATGTCATGAAATTTTTCAATGCGTCAAGGCTTGGTTATGCGTCCTCGGCAAAAGCGCTATTGTTTTTCGGAGGCCAGCCTTGTTACCCAGCAGCAGCCAGGGGCAAGATGACGTAAATTCCGGAGCGCGTGTGGTGAGGTGCGAGGTGTGCGGCGGCGAGATCTCGAGATCTAGGGGAGACGGGGGCAGTGTTAGGGACCAGATATAGGTCGAGGGGGCCAAGGAACGGCAGAAGTGGGAGCGGATGAGCCAGCGCGAAGGTCAGCTCCCCAATGGACGGATCGGAGAGTAACCGAAGGCGAAAGCCAAAAGAGGCCGAGTTCTCGCTTTTACTTGTTCTATTTAAAGAAACAGTCTCGGCGAGCACAATTAACTCCTCTGTAGGAGGCTCATACTCAGCCCGTGGTGCATTTCGCGACAGAATTAGACCGAAATAGACAAATACCACTTGAGAGGAGAGTGAAACTGTTTACTGAAATTGTTTATGTTTCCCCATTGGTAAAAAAGCCTGCGAAACTTGCGAGGCCTCGAAAAGCTAAGCCTTATTTCAGACACGGTCAGAGGTGGTCGAGATCTCAAGATCGGCGAACTTGGCAAAAGAAAAGAGGAGCAAGAACGACCCAAAGGACGTGCTGAAAGTTTAAATAGTGTCTCAAGCCTAGTTGAGACAACTGAAAACTGGGAGTTGTTCATTTTTGTTCTCAAAGAGATTTAATGTATAAAAAAATGTGTTAAAAAGTCCAGAATGAAGATATATCTTACAACGCAACCACGGCGACACCAGCGACAGCACACATGACGGTGAAGAAGACAGTGGTCAGTCCAGAAGAGCTGTAAGTCTTGACGGCGGCGGAAGACTTGGTACTCGAGGAAGACGAAGAGGTTCCGCTCGAGGAGGAGGTGCTGGAACCGGACGAGGCAGAGCCAGAAGAGCCAGAGGAGCTAGAAGATCCAGAAGATCCAGAACTGGAGCCTGATGCCGAAGAGGTGGCCGTGCTCTTGGAAGAGGCGCTCGAGAAGGAAACGGTTCCGCTAATTTGTCCAGTTCCGTCAGTACCAGCAGCAGACAAAACCGAAGAGCAGGCAGAGGCGGTGGAAGCATCTTGCAGGGTAGCGGAACCGTCGAAGTCGCAGGCGCTGGAGTCTGAGTCTTGGGCAAGGTAGTACATGTTCAAAACGAACGAAAGCTTGTCCCTTGCAGAACAGAAGGAATAAGCACCGTACGATCCAGATTCACCGTCAGCATTGATACCTGTACAGTCAACACTGCCACAAACCGTCGAGAAAAGATCGGAGTAGTCGTCAGAGTCAATGTCATCAGCAACAACACAGCTGAGAGAGTCGGACATACATGTGCAGACTCCGTCCTGTGGAGTTGGTGGCAGATCGGTGGCAGCTTTCCAGTGGGAACCGGTTGCTGGGCACTTGAGCTCCGTGGTGGAGGTGGTGATGTCGCTGCTTTGGGCACTGGTTGGAGAGACAGCGTTGATCTCCGACGAGTAGTAAGCGAAGTCTGTCATGGTGGACACGGAGGTTGAATCAATCTCGGAAACCAGACCATATTCATTGGTCTCTTCGAAGTACATGTACACGATACCTCCAGACCAAACGTCGGTCATCTCGTCAGAGAAGAGGGTGGCCACTTCGGTGAACTTTCTTGGCTGAATGGTGTTGCATCCGTACTCGGAGAAAAAGGCTGGGATAGTGAGGTTGGAGAACTCTTTGGTTCTGTCCTCGTATCCGGAACTAGAGAAAGTCTTTGATCCACACCACTCGTACATGTTGATTCCATAGAAGTCAGCCTTCACGTCAGAGTCACCGCACGAAAAGTAGTCGGCGGCAGGAACTCTGGTGTTGGAATCGTCGTTGGCAGAGTATCCCACTGGGATGGTTCTGTAGCCCTGGTCCTTGATGTACTGTCTGATATCTCTGATAGCGGCCTTGACGAACGGAGCAGAGTCGGTGTTGGAGGAGTTGGTGATCACCTCGTTACCAGCAAAGAATCCGAGGGTGTTGTCGTACTGCTGCATCATGTCCACGACACTGGTGTATCTCTCGTACAGCTCCAAGTTCCACTCTGGGCTGGTGGTGGATATACTGGTTTTTGGATCAGCCAGGTCGGCGACGACGTAGATTCCGGCATCCTGCAAGGCACTCATACAATCAGAGTGGTCGGCGTTCACGTCCAAGGCGTAGACTCTCACCACGTTGGTGTTGAGCTCCTTGAGGTAAGGAATGTCTCTCTCGCATGTGGTTTTGTCGGCAAGAGGGTCCACAAACGACGAGTTGTCCGCTCCGGACGTGTCGGCCTGGTAGGCAACACCCCTGAAGTAGAACTGGGATCCGTTGTTCGAGTAGAAAAACTTGTTTCCCACAACCTCGATGGTTGGGAAGCTGTCGTCAGCCTTGGCCAAGTATGAAAACACACTGGTTAACAATGCACTCTTAGTCAGTGATCCAAACAACATCGTATTACTTCTTGTGTCACACGACTAGCTTTGTTTTCCCAGTTAGAACGCTGATTGTCGCTTAGAAAAAGACAGGACTCAAGAACCACAACAGCAGGCAAATTGCAACCTCGAACAAGACAAACAAATCACCTCTTGTTTTTCCTTTCCCTTGTCGAATTCATCCCCATTTCGCTGAAACTTACCAAGCCGCTATTGTTCTCGCCAGATTCCTATTGTCCGCACTGTTTACTTTTTGCTTCTTGTTTTGGTCTGGCCAGATCTCCGGAACCGCGACGGGTGGCTGGTGAGCCCGAGGCGGACAGTAAAACGGTAAGCTCGACACGCCCCACCGTGCGCTCCTCGAACGGCTTCGTCGCCCTCAACATCCACCAACCCTTGTTTTGCTAATCAACCTGTCCCGGCCGGTCCCCCGTAGTTGTTTTCCAACTCTCTGTTCTCTGTTCTCTGTTCTAAGTTTCCGTGTCTACCGGCCGTTTTCTTCGGCCGGGTCTGGCGCGCGCTGTGTGTGGCTGGTGAACCTCCTCTCTCCCTCCTTTCGCTATTGGCCGCTGCATATGCCCCCTTCGGTCGATGGTGTGCCCCGGCGAAACGCAATTTTTCGTGGCCGCTGTAAGTTACCCGGCCGCATGAAAGCGCGAATCAATCCTACAACAAATAAGCTGTCGCATATCCCCTCGACCCAGTTTAAACACCCACCATCCCATTCAGCTCCGCTGATTGAGACAGAGCTCGACGTGAAGGTTGCTGGGAGTATCTTCTACTCTCACCTCATCCGTTTCTAAAGAAATAATATTTTTTTATATTTTTGTATTTAAAATCAGGATGTGCCAACAGCTTCAGTTCCATCGCTAAGCTCGGCTCCGCCTAAATCCAGTAGGAGCTAAACGTTTCGACGCCCGGTTTCGTTCTCGGAATGTACGCGGGAGCACTTTCTCCTGTGTCGTTGTTCTCTTGGCGGTTCGGCTGAATTAACCCATGGAAATTCTCAGGAAGAAACTCAGTAAGAGGATCAGCCATCGTCAAGTCGACCAACACAGGAACAATGATGATAGAGGCAAACAGCAAGATGATGAAGAAGTATAAAAAGGCGTACTTGGTCGCCTCTCTTGACCTCGTCTTTCTTTGCGTGGTGGTATAAATTGGACCTCTCAGATACCTTGACGGACTTAGCCACATCAACATGCAAGAGTGCCAATGATCAATGTATGGAACAAACAGCACCGGCGTGAAAACTATCAATATGATGTGGCCAATTGCAAAATCAGCAGCAAACAAGCTCATCTCAACAACCTTGACAATCAGCTCTCTCATTGGCTGAGTGATCGCATACCATCCGAGATCACTGTTGATCCATTTTCCAGACCACCAGGCCCTGTTGGTATAGTCCTCCTTGATCTCCCTCGTCAGTAGCAACACCTTCACAGCTTGGAAAATAACTCGCTGAATGTAGAGGGAGCAGGTGAACGCACACAGAAATCTGCAGAAGTTCCATCCTTCTAGAAACCAGACAACCTCCATCACAAAAACATGAATAATCACCGCTAGACCGTGTCCCAAGGCTGCAAGAACATTAGGGGCTTTTTTGCAACACAAACCCAACACCGGTCCTGCGAAACATGACAGCGGGAAAATAGCAATCAGAACCACAGTATTCAAAGCAATTGGAGCAAACACTATAATCGCCAAACGAACGATAGAGTTGACTTCCTTGGGGTCTCTGACTCCATTCTGCGAATTAATAAAAGTGTACGCTGCCATCATACAAATGGCCTGAAACAATGGAACAATGACTTCCGCAAAGAAAGTGTTACCAAAAGGCGCCCGGTGGATGTTCACCGGCACATATTTGGCTTGTTCTAGATTTGTTCCAACAAGCTTCCTCTTGAATCCGGTAAACTTGGATCTAGAAAATCTCGTGAACCCAATCCAAGAGTTCTTGTGCCACTTGGAATTTCCTCTGCTTAGCCAGCGAATGAAGTCTCTGTAATCAAGGAAAAAGTCGGTCCAGGCGAATTGGTGAGGGTTGAAGATGAACGGAGACAGGCACAAAGACACGAGTGTAATCCAAAACCACAGAATAGCAGGTTGCCACATAGTGACAGTTCCAAACAAGAGGATCAGGAAAAGTCTGGACCCAGAGTAGATGGAACTGATTGCATAAGTTGAGTATAGCTTGGTGAACGGAATGCGAGCAATAGCGAATCCCCGGCCAGTCGAAATATATCGTGCTCCCCCGAAGACAATATCGTTTTTGAGCGAGTTCGAGTAAACTTGACAGACAAACACTTCGAACAGTGGGGATAGGGACAAGAAATGGAAAAACAGCCGACTAAAAGCCTTCCAAGCTCCTCTTTCCGAAAGTTCGTGGAACACAAGAGGAACAAATGAGATGAAAAAGCAAATGAAGATCGACAGCACATATCTTGTAACCCAGTCTAAAACCGGCTGCAAGTTTTGACAACCAACAGGGATTTGGAGGTCGGTGATTGGGACATCTTTATCGTAAATACAAAGTATCGATTCATGATTCATTGACCCCAAGTTAACCATCACCAAGAGGAAAAGCTGCAGCGACAAAATAATGAACAAGTTGTTAAGGTGGAATCCAGGATGAGCGTAATAGAACGACAAAAACCGATCCAACGGCAAATGCGTTCCAAAGTAGTAGTACTCTCTTGATAACATTTGTTCCCCCATTCCTCCGCCAATCTTAGACGTAAAATTCAAGATGGTTCCAAAGCCTAAATCTCTCCCCTTACCACACTGATAGTAATCACAGTGTTTGATTCTTCCACCTCGCAAAACAGCATTCATACCTGCGTAAATATCCTCGTTCAAATGAAGTTGTTTTTGAGCTTTGGATATTCCTCCCCTGGTTGTCATAAACACTCCATTCAGAAAGTCAGGGTGTCCATAGTGCAACTTGCCGCCGATTGCAGCAAGAGTACGAGCAAACAAGGTACCAAAAGTTTGTTCCTTCGCTGCTGCAACATCGCCCAACACACCTGTATTCTCAGAAAAGATATACTCTCTGGCTCCAATAATTGCAACAGGGGTGTTACCTGAGTTTGGAACCGAAGGAATGTAAGGATTGGTGTTATCGTAGTCTAGCTCTTCAAACTCGGATAGAACAGATCTGATCTTCAGGCATTCCTCGAGATAATTGTCCTGGTTGGCATCTATGACCTGAATATACTCTCCACGATAGAAAATCAACGCGTGATTTTGGTTGTCTGACTTTCCGTCTCCCAAAATTGGGTTACCGGATAGTCTGATTTTGTATGCTTGCTTCAATTCGTTGGGTCCGTCTTTAGAGCTGCTTTGATAGAGAACAGAGTAATATTTTGTTTCCGCTTCAATATCACCTTCGTTCTCCTGCTCCAAACTGGCAACGTATATTTCTGGATAAGCGTTCAGAAGAATCTTGAGATCATTCTTCTCCTGCTCGTTGAATTTTTGGTATCGTTGCATGGATACTAGCAGCCTAAACTTCCTGTCGGCAATCCGATTCAAATACTCTTCTGCATTCGATGAACCTCCGAACATTTCAATCATCTCGGGGTTCTCCACCTTATGAAGAAGCTTGATAGCCTTTCGGTAATTCATAAACCCGGAAATGGTTCTGTATAAAGTCTGTGTTCTGAGAGTAGCCCAAATTCTAGTTCTCAAGGCGTACTCAGGTGCAGAAGACTTGTAACCGATGCAGTATAGCGGCAAGTCACTGATCTTGTTTTCAATGAAATCTTTCTCCGATTTAACTGTAGAACCTTGCGTTTGCTCGCTTTCACTGTGAGAGATGATTTTCGTGTCTCTGACGAAGTACTCCCACTCATGTGGAAACATGTGTTTCAGATATTCCAGAAGTGACAGCTTCGAGCTAGAGTCTTCTTTTATGATTTCCTTCAGACCCAGTAGAATTTTCTCAGAATAGTGAGGAATAAGCACAGTAAAGGTTGGCATGGCTTCAACAGGAATGGGTTCAGGGATAGGAGTTGATAGAGACTGAGCGAAAAACGAAATTCTCCGCTCTGCTTCAGAGTTAGGAACAAAAAAGTCTTGCAAGGTGGTCGTACTGTCGTCCTGAAACAAGAAGAAGGAAGGAGTCCGTAAAGCTGTTTTCCCATCAGACTCGTTTGGAATCTGATCATAAATGAGTCTGTGAACATGATCCACCGAAAGTAGGTGCTCTCTATAAAGAGAGATGATAATCGCATTCCAAATCTGTGAAGCCAACACGCTTGGTTTATATTTGACCTCCATATCAGCAGTCGAAAGTAACTTTGAATAGATTCTTTGGGGCAAGCGACTGAAGACGTTTCTCCAAGGAGAGAGAATAGAGATTCCACTGAAAAAAGACAGAGCAATTGAAAATGCACAGTTCCAGATGATGTACCACAGATATGTGTCAAGGAAGAACAACACCAGATCTGTGAGAATCATCAATATCAGAACGAATTTGGCCTGATGGCGACAGAACATCGGTCCAAAGTAGACTTCCCCGTGGCATCGAGTGTAATCGATAATTGACAGATTTCTAATGGGATCCCTCAGCGACAGCGTCAAAAAGAAATACGACTCCACAAACTTGGCACTGAAAACCAGTATCCACAACATTATAGAGAGCGTGGCTCCTCTAGGGCTGAGCTTCGGAAACGATGCGGTGAAAACTTTGGCCGAATCATATCCCTTGATGTTGGAGCTTCTTGAAAACTCAAATAAACTTCCAAGCGGCTGGAAGGCAAACCACAAAGTCGTAAGAATCGAGACAACAAATTGAGCAATAGACAGAATGTACCCCGTTCTGGAAACAACATTGAGAGGTATCACTCCGAGGATGAAAACGGACGGAGCAAAATTGATAACCGCAATGATCATAAGGAGGACTAGCCTGCGGAACAAATGCTTCGCGCCTGGCCAGTTACGAGGGACGAAAGCCCATTCCGAAATTGTTGCAATGATTTGAATAAGACATGCGATTGAACTTCCCAATGCAACGATAGAAAATCTCACCTGTGGAGTAGGCTGATTATTCAAAAGCTGACTGTAATTGTGAGTGTAAAGACTGGGCGAGTTGAAACTTGAGTAATACCAGAAAACGGAAATGTGAATGATCCAAATCCTGCTAAAATTTGTAGCTAGATGCCACCAAGATCTGCGCTCCTTGTATGTTTTGAAGAACGCCTTTTTCCATTTGACCTCGCTCAAGTGCATGTAGCGTTCCTCTTTGGGAACACTAACGAGCTTTCGGCCGTCTTCTAAGCAGATTCTCTCTATACTTTTGTAATACCAGAACAGCTGGTTGACATCATCATAGCCGATAATCTGATGGTGATCTTTTTCGCGCCGGATGTAGCTTCCGTTAACAACTTTGAACTGTTGATCTCTGAGGTAGTTGTACAAAGGTGTTATGACTCTCGTCAAAAAATCACCCTCTTTGACTGGTTCCGTCTCTTTTTCAGACGTTCCGATGTGAGCAAAGCGGTCAAAGCAGCACTTGTAGATGAAACATATGCATTCAGGAGTAAATCTGATGTTGTTTGCCTCACCCCAAACCATCAAATACAGTGCAATTTGGTAAACCATGTCGCTGGGAGAATAACTATACATTCGCTTTTTCCAGTGGTACTCCGCAACATCGGTTCTTTTGCTTGGATGAAACTCAGGCTCCGACATGTCTTTGAGATCATCCCTTTCTGTGTTATCCTTCTTCTTCTTCTTCTTTTTCTTTTTCAATATCTCAGATTCAATCTTTTCACAGAGATCCGGATCATCATCTAGCATGGCACTCAAGTACCATTTTCTATAGTTTGCGTTTTCGCCTCCAATGTAATCCGCGTGAAGCAACAACAAAGCGTGAGGGGCCGGCATTCTGCTCGCTTTGGAATCCAGTTGGACCATCAAATGGTCAAACATGTTCATTGCTGAATCGTGCTGAAACCCGAAAATGTCTTTCAATTCCATGAAAATACTCAAGATCGCAGCCTTTGAAATCGGGGCTTCCTCATCACTTGTCCAAGAGTAGTAGGGGTCATCGCTTATCGGAGGCAATGACTTGGTTTCTTCCATCGGCGGTTCCTGTTGACCATACGGATTCTGATATCCCTGCCAATTGGACTGATATTGCTGCATGTACTGCCAATTTGGATCTGCGTACGGCGTTTGTGCCGTTTGAGTTTGACCCTGACCCTGGTACTGCATTCCCAGAACATTTTGTGGGTAATGCGCTTCCGGTTGGCGAGCGTACATTTGGCGCTCATCCGGTTCTTCATACGCCGAGTCATATACCTGTTCCTCGCCAGACTTGTTGCCACGCGACATCTAAATCATAGTGTTGACGATTAGTAATGGGTTCCAAAGTCCAGATCGTCCAAAGACGACCTTAATATCGTTTGAAATGACACATCAAGAGGGTAAAAGTACTGTTCCTGTTTGACTTTCTCGTCAAAACTTCTGCAAGCTTCTTCCTAATGGTTTGAAAGTCTTCCAACAATTCTCAACGTATAGCGCCAGATTATGAGAGATAAATAAGCGAAATATGTTAACAACAGTTACAAACCTATCCTGGATAGAGTAAATAAAAATGTTAAAGTTGAGGGACAAAAGAGGCAAAGTGCTTTTCTCTTGTTTTGTTGCCCTTTTTTTGCGGAAAAGTTGATCTGCTGCGCCGCAATTTTCACCGCCCTTTTCACTAGCCACTTGATTATTTTTTTTTTTCTCATCGGAAATATATCTATTTAGATCCTGGTCTTTCCTCTACTCCTCGTCTACTTCGTTTCTGTCGACTCCAATTAATGCTTGGATATTTGTTCCGTGTCAGATCAGCTTGTCGGTTTACCAGGAAAATGAGCAGTGTAGGCAATTTGAAAGCGAAAGATTTGGTGCCCCCAACCCATAGGGGTATGACTCAGTTAGACAGATCTTCGTTCTCGAGATCTTTCCAGGTTTGGTCTGTCTTGTTCCCAGAGGCAGCTCATATTGGACACTTTGTGAAAAGCTTCAAGGAAGACATAATTCAAATTCCACGGGTTCCATTTATTGTTCAGCTTTGCGCTGAAAAACACTCTCTTCCTACTCAAGCCAAAAACCCTTTGAACAAGGCTATAGTCCTAACAAACGAGCTTGTGGAACTCAGTCAAGTTACCGAGAAACTTTCATCTGGCGCTCTCAAAGACATTGAGGAAAACGGCGGCCGCTTTTTTCTGCACGATCTCGAAATTGGCTACGATTTCTGGAAGAGCGATGAGATTCTTCGATCAATTCTTCCGGAGGAGCTGCTGCAAGATATTCCATCGTCCTTCACCAAGACGGGGCATGTGGCTCATTTGAACTTGCGTGACGAGTTCAAGCCATATGACGGGCTCATTGGGGAAGTTATTCTGGACAAAAATCCTTCGATCTCCACCGTGGTGGACAAATTGCACACCATTGACACCAAATTCCGCACGTTCAAAATGAAGGTGATTGCCGGAAAAGACGATTTTTTCGTCCAGCAAAAGGAAAGCGACTGTATTTTCAAGTTCGACTTCAGCAAAGTGTACTGGAACTCGAGATTGTCAACAGAACACGGCAGACTCGTGGGTCTGTTTAACAGAGGAGAGGCTGTTTGCGACGTGATGGCCGGAGTTGGACCGTTTGCTGTCCCTGCAGGAAAGAAACAGTGCGTCGTTTTCGCTAACGATTTGAACCCAGAGAGCTACAAGTATCTCGAGGAGAACATTGCGATCAACAAAGTCCACCAGTTTGTCAAGCCGTTCAACGAGGACGGCCGTGACTTCATCAAAAACTCGCCTAAACTGCTCAGAAGTTACGCCCAAAAAAACAACACGATTCAGGTGGTCAGAAACACTTCTTCTCGTAGCTCGTCAAGGGACAAAGGCACGAAAAAACAGTCGGTTTTGTCCGTGGAGATACCGACGTTCTTCTCCCACTACGTCATGAACCTGCCTGACTCGGCCCTTACGTTTGTGGATTCCTACGTGGGTCTTTTCACCAACGCTTTTCCTGGCCTCGAGAGGTCTGAGGTTGAAAAGTTGCCCGGTTACAAACTTCCGGTGGTGAATGTTCACCATTTTGAGAAGTTTTCTCCGACCGAAGACCCGTTTCCAACAACAGAACAGCTCACAGAAAGAGTTCACGCCAAGCTGGTCAAGTTGCTCGACTACGAAATACCTTTCGACTCGGTCTCGTTCCACCTGGTTAGGATGGTGGCCCCTACGAAACCAATGTTCTGCGTCTCGTTCACGCTGCCACCAGAGGTTGCCTTTGCGCGCACACACTCAATCGTTATGAATACCTAACATATAAACACAGACAGAAAGAGCTAGAACGAACTCAAATAGATAGAAAATAGAAAATCGTTAAAAAAAAGTCATAAAACTCATCTCTAATGGCAAGGGGCTCATAAAATCATCCGTATATAAAAGATTGTATTAGTACAGTTGAGTCAACTCAACTAGAACAACTCGAACAACTCGAACAACTCGAACAACTCATCGGGCAGTTAACTCTTTTCGTTCATTAACTTGAGCGACTTGATCCTCCATCTAATAGAGCTCCAGAATGAACTGTAACTCCATGTTAGATCTTCGGCACCCTCCATGTATCCGCTGTATTTGTTGAACTGCTCGCTCATGTGGCCGTCGTTGTCGACATGTTCTCTAATAACGTCTAAGAATGCATCCGCGTATCGGAACAAGGAGGAGGCAGTCTTGGTAAAGGCCTCCGAACCGTAAGGAATAACAACGCCGTCGCCTTGAATCTTGAGATTGGTAATCGTTTCAAAGATCTCTCTCTGTTCGGCCGGGATCACCAGGTCTTTCTCGTAGTTGTACAAGTTGTATATGATCTTGTAAACCAGCTCAGAGGCCGTAGCAGTGGCTATAAACCAAGGATTGCCTTCACTGGTTCCATATCCGTCGTAAATGTCTTCCGGATACCTGCCGAGAGCAAACCCGGCACTGAAGCCCAATCTATTGTGGTTGATCGGATATCTGTATTTCATGTCGTTGACCAGCGCTGCCAAAGTGTTCAGAACCGCCGCGTCGTCGATTGGAAATGGAATGTCAAGAGAGTCCCCCGAACCAGTAGCCAGGTCGTGAGACCGCAAAGATCCCAGAATAGAAGCAATGTCCAAGCCGCTTCTCTTCCCTTGGACCAACAGGGCCGGAGTTTCAACCAGATAAGGAATGGACGAAACCCTGTAGCCCGAATCGACAGAGATATAAAACCGCAGAGCGTTGAAAGCGCGAGCAAGTTCGTTGTGGAAGTCGGTTTGGTCATACTTGGAAGCGTACTCAAGCCCCAGTTTGATTGCTTTCAATTGAGTCAGACTGGTGAACAAATGCAGCGAATCAACCTCCTCCCAAAGGTCAAATCCACTCTTGTTCCAGCTCTTCACCACGTAGATCAAGTCTGGCTTGACAATCTTCTTGTAGATGTACTCCTCGCTAACCAGCTGATCAACGTCTTGCAACTGTTGCCCGAATTTCGACAGTAGATTCAGGTAGTTCAAGATTGTAATCACCCTCAAACCAGGACCGTCTCTTTGCGGTCTTCCCCAGTGATCAGTGAAAGGAGTAGAATCTGCCATGAACTTGGGCTCTCCTAGTCCTTCGTAGGAGGAGAAGTCCCCCGACGGGTTAGAAAGCCTCTGAAGAAGCTTTGAATTGACAATGTATGACTCGATGATTGAAACGAGATTGAACTGAGAATCGTCAAACTGGTTGTCCTCAAGGTACTCTATCAATGAGTTGACGGTGATTGCACCGTCTCTTACCCATTGGTAAAAATAATTCGGTCTTTTTTTCGAAGGAGAAGCGATCACGGCACCCTCTGTCACGTGATCGCCCTCTTGAAAACTGCCGCTGCCTCCGATGTTGCTCAAAATCCCCCTGAAGGAGATCTCGCTTTGGACCTTGAGCCAGTCTTCAAAATCGCCCCTGGGAATGGCCTGGGTGGGAATAACGCCACTGGAGACCACAAGGGGCGATTCTGACGACTTGGCCACATTGGACGAAAGCCAGGTTGGAACCCAAGATTTTTCTTTGCTTGCCTTGGTCTTGAGAATGTTCCCAAACTGAGTAGGCGAGTACGAGGCCAGGGCCATCAACCAATTGGAGCTTTGCGAGCCTTCTAATTCGAGTTTCGGCTGACGCTGGAGCATCAGAGTTGCCTTTCCGAAGTTGATCGGCATCGCTACCGATAAGGGGGTACTGGCCAAAGCGGCCATTAGTAATAGCAGACTGTCCGGATTCATGATATGCGCTATATCGAAAAAGATATGAAGTTGTTGTTGATGAAGTTATTGTTTTTGAAGTTTGACGTTGTTTGTGTTGTCTGTGTTGTTGTTGTGTAGACCGAGATGCTGTGACGTTCACGTGTCTGTTTGCCTTTCTAAGTCGTCACAGTTTAAGAGGAAGCACTGGTGGTGAGATAAGGCACGCGCACTTCAAGAGTACAAGAATTGCACGAATATTCGCTTTGGAATGCAAATGGGTGGTTTATATACCACAGGCAATTTCCCCCGTTTTCCTGCCGGAGTCAAAACAAATGCTTCATTGCTGAGGTTGCTGCTCGATCTTGTCAGTATTCGCTTATTTGTTTCCCGTGGCATGCGGTGAAACGCCCAATCCGAAACTAAAAATTTGCACATGTCGGCGGGCAGCGGCCGCGTCAGCGACCGATACTCTGAGGTCGTGCTAAAAAGAACGGCGAAATGTACGGGAGCGCGGGGCGGGTGAGCCACCTGCCCTCCATCGAAGTTTTTCCCCAGACGGCGTGATCCTGATTCCACGGGTCGCTCGTGAACTTTTTTTTTGCATGTGCGTGACGCCTCTCATCGCTTGTGACTACTTCTGACTACTTGCGACTACTCGCTCGTGACCACTTCAGGCAATATGCGGGGAAGAACCTTTGGCGTCTATCAGATCGTATAAACAAAGCAATGGGCTTGCAGGTTTTTCAGATAGCCACCCGGTTGCCAATGTAGAGGATTTCCTGGTTGACTTCGTTACTCGCGTCTGGCAGCAGATAGTCCATGGTGCTGTTGTTGGACACCCCGTTGATAGGACTAAATAGGTATTCGATGAGCCACCGTCTCAAAACACGCCAAGGTAACTTCCACATTCCTTCAGGGTAATCCCTTCCCACGACTGCCTCTCGTTCGAAAAGATGAACCACAGGTATAGTGAAATGCCCATGCTTGTCCACCACTGCTTCCTCGCCCATTTCGTCCAAAATGTCCCGAACTTCTGGGATTGATTCCAACAATTGTTGTAGTAACGGTTTGTCCAAAACGGTTTGTTTCATGAATCCGGAACGGAGCAAACACCTGTAGAATCCGGACACCTGCTCAACTTTTTGCACCCCCAAGACTTGCTCTTCGTTCTCCACGAACGGCAGGGTACTCACACGGGGCTCCACAAGGATGAAAATTTTGGGCACCGTGTTGAACGAGTTAACCATATGTTCGAAAAGCTGCGGAACGAAATTCCTATTGGTGAGGAAGGTCGCCGAAGAACAGTACATGATACCCACTTGGTCGATTCTTGAGACGGATCTAGTGGATCCGTAGTACTTGTAGGCCAGATGGTCTTCTGTCGTGGACATCATTGAAGGAATGCTTTGTTCATCATCAGCAAGGTCTTCAACATCCAGCACAGGTTGGGTTTTGTTGAGATCCAAAACAACCGCCTCCTTGACTGCTCTGACGCTTTTGTTTGTTTCAAATAAATCGTCGATCGACCTCTTATTCCGGAGATCACTCTCAACTTTGAGGTTTCGACCCCATCTCCAAAAACTTATAGCCGTGAAACAGATCGCAGCCATCGCGAGCGGAAACCATGCACCGTGAACTATTTTTTTTAGACCGGAAACGATCATGAGGATATCAAGGGTAGCAAAGCCTGCGAAAAACGTTAACACAATCACCAAGGGCCATTTGTAGACGTAAACCATGCACAAGGAGATCAGAATAGTTGTGAGAAGAAAATCGATTGCAATTCCCAATCCATAAGCAGCTGTGACGTTGTTGCTGTTTTTAAACCCAACAGTGGTGAGAACAACTCCGACCATGAGAACCCAGTTGGCCAGTGGAATAAATATTCTTCCTGCATGTTTTTTGGATGTGTAAATGACAGTGAGTTTGGGAAAGCAATCGAGGGTGATCAGTTGTTTCAAGATGCAGAAAACACCCAAAATCAATGCCTGTGACGCAATAATGGTAGCAAGGGTAGCGAACACCAACATAAACCAGTAGTAAGACCCCCCAGTACCTCCGGGAATTGACAAATAGAAAACATTGGACACACCTTCTGGATGGGCCACCAAGTAAGCAGCTTGTCCAAAATAACAAATCATCAGGCACGGGTAGACGAAGCAAGTGAGAGTCAGTTGGACCGGCAAAGGACCAAAATGAGAAACGTCCGCGAACATGGCCTCTGTTCCAGTTATTGCCAGCATCACCGGACCAAAGGCGTCAACTCCGTTGTCTTTTAAATGTTCAATCGCATAATACGGACTCAGTCCTTTCATGATGCCGGGATGAAATTTGACGATATCGATGATCCCGTTGATGAATAAGGCCATCAGCCAAACGAGAACAATTGGAGAAAAAAGAAGGGATAGTTTTCCAGAACCAAATCTTTGACTCAGAAAAAGAAGGATCAAAATTGCACATGAAATAGGCATCACCTTATCAGAAAGAGCGGGAGCAGCCACTGCGATTCCCGCTACTGCTGACAAGACAGACGTGGTTGGGGTCAGCAGTCCGTCAGAGAAAACGAGGGAACAACCCAAAAAACAAGCAGCTAGAGTGAACTTGGACAGAAAGTTTTTCCATATTTCGTTGGTGACGGTGTTTTTGGAGGTACTGGAAACGTTTGTGTTTGACCTCGTCAGAGTTAACAAATCATCGTTGTCAGCAAACTCTCTGTTTTGTTTGGAGTTGGAGCCAGATCCGCCTGGGATTTGGACTCCTGTCGGACCAAACTTCAAGGTTCTAGCAATTTTTGAGTAGATTGCAATCTGTCCTCCCTCGTTGTTGTTAGGACCAACCGTCAAAACCACCAGGGCATACTTGAAGATTACCACAATGGTGAAAAGCCAGAATATGCACGAAACAGCGCCGTAAACCTCTTTTTGAGATGGGTCGGGGTTGGAGCTGAAGATGGTGGAAAACGTGTACAACGGAGACGTTCCAATGTCACCGTAGATAGCCCCCAATGAAGCGAACGATAAATTCAGCGTGGAAACCACTTTGTTAAGCTTCTGATAATAGCGCCGTTAGTCCTGCTCCCTTTGTAGGACCAAAGATACGTACTTTGTTCATGTTAAGGCTGAGAGTTTTCTTATACAAGGCTATATAAACGTGGCCACCTTTAAGGGCAGACAATTTCTATGACTTCCAGAGACTTATATAGTGTTGCGGGATTAATCATGTACGTTCATTTGTAAAGGGCGTCAAAAAGGCTTCTGTCAACATCTGCTACCAGCTTCCAAATTCTGCTACCCAATTCTGCTACCATTTTTGCCTGCGAACTTTTCGCTACCCAATTTTTTGTCACCAAATTTTTGCTACCAATTGCTACCAAAATCCGTCAATATACTGCCACCATACACTTTTTCTCCCATTTTTTCCAACCAATCCGAAAAAACACCGCATTCAAACAAAGAAACACATTGTCTTCACACGTGTGGCCGTCTGATCGGTCGTTCTGGATCTGGCGACTGTCGTCATCGATATTAATTACCATGTAGAATAATTCCCGCACCCCAATTTATCACCTGGAAATTACAATACGTCGCTCCGCCTAATTAGAGAACGCCCGTACGACCGTCTGCAGATGAAAAAAATAAACAGTGCGCGCCCCCCCCACAGCCCCTCGTGAATCTCACAGCCCCTCGAAAGTCCGAAAGATTTTCGATAGCCTCTCCCTGCAGTTGATGTCATGTCCCTGAGAACCGTTTAATATTTGGAGTGTTTACTTCCATTTCGGGAAAACGGTGTTTTGTGAAAATGGCGAAACATGATTTTTTTCTTCGGTGCGAAAAAATTCCAGTTTTGCCAAATCGACGACGCTGCTATCAGAACATTCCCAGATTTTCTAAACACCCGTAATGCTCGCACTGTCAGCGAGACTCGCGGCGCTGGCCGCGGTTGCCCATTTCGCGTCGGAAAAACGCGAAACTCCTCACCCCGGAAGGAGGGGCTGCCGTTGCGGTGACCGGCTCTCGCACGGTTGCGCCCCTATACCTATGCCTTTGACCTTGGTAAACATTGTACTGAATGAGAACACGCAGACAGGCGCAGTCCAACCTGATTGTCAAAAAGGCTGGGCTTCTCCATCTGTCCGGACTGACGACGAACTACTTTGTTGAAGCCTGACCGCATCAGCGTTGTTGCCTATCGAAATAATCTCCCCATCTCTATCGACGCGACTATCGACGTTTTTTTGCGGCTGGGGCTTCATGACTGCGCAGTCATAGTGGATACTTCAGGCCGAGAAGTTAAGATATTGGCCAAACCCGGCAACCCAATATTGCTGCGATTGGTCAAAGGCACCGGCTGCGGCGCCTCCAAACTAGGACTTGTTTCCGGCCTCGAAGGAAGCTTTGATTTCAATTTTCCCGCTATTGTAGTTTGGGTCCCATATTGAAGTGCTCGATCGTCTTAAATAGGTGTTTTTGCACTTGGGTCGGCCTGTGTGCCAGGCGTTTCTCCAATCTACTTCGGTTGAAGCTCCCAGTTTGAGAGCGCTGGAAGAGGAAGGTGGAAGCTTCCACTTCGAGTCATTTTTACATCGCCAAAAAGTCACAGGACATAACTTGCCCAGTAATAAGTCCATTTTTGACAATTGTTGTCACCCTAGCTCTTAGAATGGCTCTCTTTTCAGCCCTTTTTCGCCTATAACTCATACAACGCTACTCTTCCTATAGCGACGTCGGAAAACTTCTCATGGTACCCATAGTACGGCATTCCAATCGCCAAATACTTGGTTCCAGAGTACTCAAAAACTTCCATCGACTGTCCATACCCGGAATATCCTTCTCCAGACTCTCCTTTCGCCAAAACTTCGTTCTCTTTCAGTACTGTCTCCACGTACCCAGGCTTATCGAAATACTCCCTGATTATTCTCCCAACGTCAACCCGCCAGGCTGCTCCCGCTCCGTCGCCATAACCTTCCGCTGAGATGATCACTTCTGATGATGATAGGCTAACACCATGAGTGGCAAAATTGTCTAATTGTCCGTCAGACTCAAGCACGATTTTGGAAATCAGCACAATCTCTTCAGGATGAATTAGATACAAGTACGCCGCGCCGCAGGAAACGCGGGTTTTTGACGAGCTTTTCTTCGCAGAAACAATCATCCATTCAATAGAGTGTTCGCAGTAGCCGGAGAGAATGAAATTAAACCCAAATAAACCGGAGAGCTTAGAATTAACTCCTTCTGCAGACACTTCAGGGGCGTTTATAACAAACTTCAGATCTCCTTCTTTGCCGAACACCAAGACCGATGCTAGAGAGTTCACACCAACAGCGGTGTATTTGTTTGTGAATGCAACAGTTGCTGAGAATTGATCGTATCCCTCTTGCCGTCTCAAGTTTGTAGGTAGATGATACTCTCGAATTTCAAGCTGATCAACCTCCAAACGGACAATTTCTCCACGCGCATGTTCGACTGCTTGCAAGAACAGCTTACCGCTCAACACCTTTAAGTATCCTTCTTGGTCCAAATTTCCGGCGTCGCTGTAACAAGATCCGATCACAAGGTCTTCGAACCCATCGCCATCAACATCGTGCGTTTTCAACACCAGACCCAGCTGTTTGATTCCCGTTCTTCCGAGATCAGGAACCGACCGATGGTCTGAGATAATGGCTATTAGCCTTGTGTCCATCGGGGAAAAAATCTTGGTCGTTGAGGATCCAGGCTCGGACACCACCAAGAACTCCAACCCTGAGATACTCCATCTCGCCATTTCGTGACCGAATCTAGCAGGAAAAGACTGTTTTCCACTCGTAGCCATCGAGTCAACACTCACCTTGGTAGCTGTCATTGTACTGGATCCAGATAACAGATCAGCCACCGGAACAACATATACGGAGCCATCCATCTCGTCAAACTTGGCCCCGATCGCCAGCACCAGCTCACCGTCCGCGCGACTCAAAGCCTTCAGGCTGGAGCCAAACTGTGAGTTGGGAACGTAGTTGGCAAGATACAACGGGGCGTATTGTAAATACAGCGGGTCCTCGCTGGTAAGAGTAAGAGGATGAAGGTAATCGGGCTCTGATTCTTTCCGGGTGAAAAGCGAGCATAAAGTCCACGGATCAATCTCAGAGACGTCTGGAGCGGCAAACCATTCATCCAGCGATCGCATACAGGTCTGGATTGAAGTGACTATCTCGTTAATCCCGCCAAAAAAGTAATCATCCAATATTTCTGCTGTCAACGGAGATTCTCGTTCGTAGTATAATGCGGTTTCTCGGAAAGACGAGAGCTCCAACTGTAGAGCTGCATAACCCCGAAACATGCAAAACTCCAGTTCAGGCTCAAGAACGCTGTGGCCGAGCAAATGATAGACCCACAGCAGCTCCGCTGAAGGGACTTTCCATTCCATCGAGAAAAATCGCCACAAATTTGCGGTCTTAGCAACATCCAGGTTTTGAAACTGCTTGAACAAAGTCAAAAAGTCTCCTCCTATATCCAAAAATGCATGAGCTTCCGAGTAATTGCCAGCAAACTCCACCTGGGCCAGTTGTTCCAGCAGACCTTGACTCCTGTGTAGCGAATGCCAACTCACGTCAGCAACTTGGTGGGTGAGCGTTCCATAAAGAAAGGCCTTGAATTGAGCTCGTCGTTGTTGGTTTGGAATTGCTGAGTAAATTTGAACGGCTTGACGCAAGAATGGGGGCCAATGGGCCTCTTCTGCTGCTTCTGAGTGGCCCAGACAGTTGTAAAAGGCGTCTGGATGAAACGCTCCAGCCAAATAAAAATTGTGGTTTTCCAAAACATCCTTCGGAAGATATGGGCCTATTCTTGCGGCTATCGACAGATGGACGGCCACCCCGGCTGCTGTTGCGATAGAGGGCAAAAGAGAGGTGAGGGCAACTAGCCAGAGGGCAAGTAACCGAAAGGGGGCAGCCAACGGCGGGGGAAATGCTGTCATTATAGAGCTCAATTCATCAAAACAGGAGCATTTCTTTGGGTATCAATGACTGTAAAATGCGGATAAACGTGCAATGTCTTGGAGGAGGAAGAACAAAGGGATGAAAAGAGGAGAGAATTATTTTGGTTTATGGCGCATTTTAACGATTTCTTGTTTTCCTAAAAATAATTCGTCGATCGACTTTTCTCGTCGCAATGTTTTGGGGTCGATTGGTGCCAGATATTTCTCCACATGCTCACGATGAAAAGTTTCAGCATTCCAGCGGTTCAGGATTGCTTAAGATATTGGTTCTACTCCTCGTATAAAAGAGCACCTGGAAACGCCCTCGGTACCAATTCCGTTATACCAACTTTCCTGTGCTGTTGGTTGACACAGCTCGCGTCCGATTGTTGCCTCTTTCTCCAATGGACTCCCCCTTCATTCCACGGTGGTTGATAGCAGTCTGCGGGGTTTCGAGCGGAGTGGCAGTGTCAATTTCCACGGTGGCAATGTTCCTGCAGCTCGTCAACTACCGCAAGCCGTTTGAACAGCGGCTGGTGGTTCGGATTCTGCTGATCGTGCCGCTTTTCGCCGTCTCCTGCTACGCGATGCTGGTGGCTCCCACTATTGGCTCTCTGATCGAGCCCATCCGCGAATTCTACGAAGCCTTTGTGATCTACACGTTTTTCAAACTTCTTGTCTTGATGTTGGGAGGCGAACGGACAATAATACAGAGCTCCATGGATCGAACCCCGACAAAACACATGTTTCCGGCCAGTTTTGTGCTGCAACCTCTGGACTTTTCCAACCCGTCACACTTTCTTTGGGTCAAGAGATGTATTCTTCAGTACGTTTGGTTCAAACCGTTGTTATACGGGGTAATTTTCATCTCTACAGCTGCCCACAAATTCGACAAAGACGATTTTTCGTTTAAATCTGTCTATTTTTGGACAACGCTTTTTTACAATGCGAGTGTCACCATGTCACTGTACTTCTTGGCGATGTTCTGGAAGTGTTTGTACAATGATCTGCGCCGGTTCAATCCATGGGGGAAATTCCTTTGTGTCAAACTGATTATTTTCGCCTCATATTGGCAGGGATTGATCCTCGCGGTGTTGGGACGATTGGGCTGGCTGCCGTCGATCGACCCTAACGTTGGGTCAGACATTCAAAACTCATTACTGTGTCTAGAGATGGTTTTCTTTGCCATTTTGCACTGGATTTCGTTTCCCTACACCAACTGCACTGCCGCCGCACTTCCTGAAGCTGCTCGTCTCTCGACCCGTGCCGCGTTCAAAGATTGCACCAGAATGGGCGATTTATTTTGGGATCTCAAAATGACCACTTTGTACGGGGACAGGTACAACTTCCGCAACTTTGACTCGGCTGACGACACGGAAATCCATCCGCGATCGTCCACTCTCAACAAAAAAATCTACGACGGACTTCGGTACTCGTCTGATGGCCGCAAGTACTGGTTGGCTTCCTCGCGCAGAGACTCCAACGCGTCATCGGTGAATTCAATTCCGTCGGCCGATCAGAACACCCCTCTTTTGCAGCAAAGCAAGCCAACGTATTCTGACATCGACGATCCAGACTGGTCCACAGACGACAGGCTGTTCCAGTCAGTCAAAAGGGCGCATCTGACTGCCGCAAAGATCAATTATCCCGTCTGCTTCGACTATAATGCCCAACACACCGCTCGGGTTGGAAGGCTGAGAGAAGCACTGACAAGTCGATAGCTGCGATTTTCGTCGCGTCGACTCAGCAACCCCTCCTCTGCATATGCACCCTTACACCGCTTATTGTTTGCTACGCCCCGCCGCCCCGTGTTCCCCGCGCTTTTAGCGCGCCCCGCCGTCTCTAAGTATGATCAATTTTTGACGTCTGATCCAAGTTGACTACTGTGTTGACGATAAATTGTTACGATAAAAGCAAAAAAGTTTCACGCAAGATGGATCCGTCATCGCCCAAGATGTCTGCCGGACAACTCAATAAACCTATCACAGCAAATCGACACATCCTCCCGAACCGGCTGCCGTCGACGTCAGACGCAACTTTTGCGGACCCGCATCTGACTAGTCCCAAAATGACTCCAGCAGTGTCCTCAACCAGCCCTAAAACTGCATTTGTGCCTTCGCTGAGCAAGTTTGACTACATGCCGCATTCGTCGATCTCGTCTACGGCCTCGTCGTCGAGGTCCAGACGATCTTCAGTGGGAGGAGCAGGCGTTCCTGCGCCCCTTAGCCCTGACAACTTGATCGATGTAATGGAAAAAGAGCAGGAGGGGATTGTTTTGAGGCTTATGAAAGAGATCCAAACCTTGAAAGAGGAAAACAAACATCTCAAGCAACAGCTGTCAAAGCTGATGCCCGCCTCTACGGGCTCCACCTCGACAGGCTCCAATTCCTCCTCGCTCAGCAGATCTTCTAGCCAGAGGCGATCCACCGTCAGCGGTTCAATTGCCAGTTCGAAGCGATTGCCCAGTATTTCTGTACCCGGCGTCATGGGCCTCTCTGAAGCTTCTGCTTCACAGCCACAATTTCAGCCACAAGTCCCATCTCTGCAGATCGCGACCCCCGCCGCCGTGGGCGACACAGACTTCAGGACTTTGAAAACGAGGAAAAAAAGCGTGAGCGCTAGCGCGGGTGCCAACTCGCCTAATTTTGCGAATTACTCGTTCAATCCCGTGGCCAGGAAAGACAGTTTTACCAGTGAAAAGCTCATGGAGGATATCTCGCCACTGTGCATCCAACCTGGATCCGCTACGCCAAAGACTGGGCACTCGCCTATTCACAAGGAGCATTAATGTTGGAACAAATGACGACTCACTAGCCACAAATCCGGGGTATCGGCCGGCGCCCAAGAAACAAAGCAAAAAATAATTAAAAGACGAAAGAGATGGCGTTTAATTATAGATACTTGTGTTGGGTATTTCTTCTTCTCCCTGTTCGTTTTGTTATATCTGAGTTCTATAGTACCACCGATTATCATTACGAGTGCGTTATAGATACGCAGACCGCCAATTATTTGCATTTCACGCCATTATTCATATTCAGCGGCTGATCCCGCTTTCCCAACTGTCTCCCTCTTTGACCTAGGTGCACCGAAAGAATGAAACTCAAATCAAACCTTGTGGGGGCCTTTGTCTGCGCCTCTACTGTATTTTCTGAGGCCCTGGTTCTGGGCGGAACTACCGTGCAACAGACTCAACCCCTGCCCGAGAGCCTTTCTCGAAGCCCAGAGGCGGCTACTTTCACGGAGCTTCCCTCGTACAATGTGTCAATACTGGCCACCACCCCATTTCCCGCTTGGCTGACCCAGTTCACCGGTCTAAGAGAATGGCCCGGTCCAGAACCTCCCTACATTCCTCTGGACTTCATCGACGTCAAAACATTGCCCAACATTCCAGTCCGACAGGCAGGGGTCTGTCCAACCGACCGCAGCACCTGCTCCTTTGATTGCTACAAATGCGTCTCGTATGACGACGCATACACTTGTCCTGTTCTATCGCAGACGTTCGACGACGGGCCATCGGCTTCGACTCCAAAACTGCTGGCCAGTCTCAACCACAAGACAACTTTTTTCACAGTTGGAATCAACGTTGTCCGGTTTCCGGAGGTGTACAACCAGATCAAAAACCAGGGCCATTTGCTCGGCTGCCACACCTGGTCACACAAGTTTTTGCCTGGACTCACCAACGAGCAAATCATTGCTCAGTTCCAATGGTCGATCTGGGCCATGAACGCCACAGGAGGGCACCTTCCTAAGTGGTACAGACCTCCCTACGGTGGAGTCGACGACAGAGTGAGACAAATTGCCCGTGCATTCGGAATGCAGGCTGCTCTGTGGGATCATGACATGTTCGACTGGAAGTTGGAAACAACCCCACCCTCGAGAACCCCAGAGGCCATCTACAATGATGCCCGTACCTGGAAGGCCAGAGGAGGAGGAGGACTCATTTTGGAGCACGACGCGTACCTGTCCACCGTCAATGCCGGAATTCAAGTGAGCAAGATCATCGGTCCAAACCAGATGACTGTTGCACAGTGTGTCGACAGTTTTGATTACATCAAAACATTCTATTGAAGCCGTCGTTGGTGATGAACAAAGCGATCTGGGCGATAGAACAAACGCTGGATTTTCTTTTAAGCTTATTTAGTAGTGATCATTTTGGGCACTTCAACTAGAATTTTCATTTCAGTGGTTTGACTCTATGTTTTGCAGGGATGTTGTATTTTCTATTTTCCTTTCAACTCGTTGTTCCATGACAAATTGAAACGTCCCTCGGGGACGACGTAATTGTCTAGCTTTTCAATAACCTCTTCAGGGGTGGAGGCCACGCAGACAATGAGTCTGTTGTTTTTTGAAATAAAACCAGACTCAACAGCCTTGTCCAAAAATCTGATCAAGTCGTCGTAGAATCCGTCAACATTGAACAAAACGATCGGTTTTTTGTGGATTCCCAACTGCGACCACGTGGTGACCTCCATGATTTCCTCCAAGGTTCCAAACCCGCCAGGCATGGCGACAAATCCTCCGTCTGCTTCCATTCCCATCATTCTCTTTCTGGTGTGCATGTCCGAAACAATTGTTGTTTTTCCGTAGCTGTCGTCCAACGGCGTTTCCCCCTTGTGGTTCTCCACGTCTTTGAGCAGCTGTTTGTTGATCTCCTCCACCGTCAACTTGTTGTCTCTTTCTTTGGTCACCAGCGCATCTGGAATAATTCCGTGAACGTAGCCTTCGTTGGAAGCCACTGATTTCGCAATTAAGCCCATCAGTCCTGTGGTGCCTCCTCCGTAAACGAGACCGTAGTTCTTGGCCGCAAGCAATTTTCCTAGTTGAGTTGCCGCATTCGAGTACGACTCTTCCTTTCCGAAAGAGGATCCACAGAACACGCAGATGGTTTTCTTAGGGCTTTGTGTCATGTTTTTGTATAAATTGTATAAATTGTCTAACTTTTTGTCTCTAAATCACCTAAAGTTGAAAAGAAACACTCATATGTTCCCCTCTTACTCCGAGATTTTGCCTTCCGCTCTTTTCGAGGCTACTTTCCAACTTTGACGTCAGTTTCCCTATTGGGAAACATTTTTCCGAGCCCAAAAGTTTGGCCGAGTACACTCGGCCAAAAGACGCGAGATAAGCACACTAAACTGGAACGAAAGAGAACCATGAATCCTCACACGATGGCCCGGCTGTGTCTACTCTCGCGTCCCTCCTGCTGCCTTATTTACCGCAGGTTTGTCTAAAAATACAATTCGCTTCTTATCGTCTCAAGATTTCTCGCTTATCTTTTTTTACTCGCCCTGGTCTCGAACATACCGATCGACCAAATTTTCGAATCCAACTGCGAACGAAAGGCCCAGGACCGTTTCCCACCTGCCGTCGACGGAACCAAAGTAGCCCGGCTTGTCGTATATGGTCACCCAGCCAAGCTTGAAGTCGTTGGGAGAGTCGTCCTGCGGGTGTCTCTGTATCAGCCCGTCCCGCGAAATATAGTAAGACGACTCGTTCTGGCTGCCGTTGTCCTCGTCCTGGTCCATCGCCAGGAACTGATCCTCCTCGCTGCTCTCTCTCAACGAGCTCTGGAAGGTCTCTTTTTTCGAAAGCATCTTCTTTGTAATCTTGGTCCGAATGTCCCTTTCGCACGGCCGAAATAGCCCTATCAAAGACTCGTGCCAAACACCCGTGCCCGGGGAATCGTCGAAAAAATATATTGACCCGTCTTTTGACAGTTTGATCCCGTCTATTTTATTCTTGAACAAAATTGTAGTTTTCCGCTCTTTCAACGAACACACCCGGACATTTTGATGTTTGTAGCAGACTTCCATAGCCATTCCGTGCTTGCTAACTGAATTGGCAGCATTGACCAACTTCATTTGTATTTCCTTTCTCGTTGTAAAAAACTCAACCAACCCGTTGGTCCCGACGTAAGAACAGGCAGCCCCTGAGACTCGGTAACCTCCCCCAGAAGAAAACGACTCCTTCTCCACCACGAAGGCCCGTGGTGGCTCAAAAGACACGTCCTCGCAACCCAGCTCCAAAACCGGGTAGCTCTGTCTCGTGAACACAAGCTTGTAACCGTTGTTGGAGACCGACTGGTATCGTTTCGTTTCTCCAGTCGCAAGCTCCAGACTCGCGTAGTATCCCGGTGCATGTCGCACAAACTTGTGCCGACTGTCCGGATTCGTCGTCAGATAAAATTCATTTTGGCTCAGCTGGAGAACATGGTACTTCCAGAACTTCTGGTTCCTCAATCCCTGTAGCACCAGCTGATCGTTGTCCCCAACTGTCGCCGGCCGTGCACGATAAGAGGCACTACTCACCGACGACGATTGTACAGTTGTGCCTCCATCAGAAACCGGTGGTTTGTTGAACCCCGCTGAACTCTCAATTTTTTCGCCGAAAGCCCCCAATTTGGCACGAGTTCCAGACAGATATGAAGTTCTGTGGCTCCTGCTCTCGCTCATGGTTGTGTCCTGGCCAATAAACTCCCCGGACTTCTCTCTGGATGCTTTATTCGTCACCGGCTTGAATCACGTCTCATGATAAAAATCAAGTATCCCCGTTTATAACCGGGAACCGAAGCTTTTCGCTTACGTAATACTCGAGGCTCTGAGTAGAGCCGCGGCTGTAGCGATATCGTCGGACTTTGGAGCAGTCGAAGCTCGGCTTTAAACCAGTAGATCGTTTATATAAGCTTAACATATCGGCCACCCGTAACCTCAGTCTTCCAACCGTGAGCTTTTCAATGCAACATCTCAGAGGATCAGAAAACAATACTATTTTTAGGTGCAACAGGGGGATGTGCTTTTTCCGCTCTTAAACAGAGTTTGGACGCCGGACATAAGTGCATCGCTCTGTGCAGAACTCCGAGCAAACTAACTGCAAAGCTCGATGCTAAAAATTACGGGAATTTGGAAATCGTCTCCGGCGACGCTAAAGACGTTCCATTGCTGACAAAAGTTCTAGCTAGTCCGGAAAATCCAACTACTTTGGTTGATGCCGTTGTCTCGGGAATAGGTGGACGATTTATTATGCCGAAATGGGGCCTCGATGACCCTCAAGTCTGCGGAGAATCCATGCAATCGTTGCTCAAGGCCCTGACTGCTGCCCGATCCAACGGGCTGGTGGGCGAACCGGCGATTGTTGCTATTAGCACCACAGGTCTCAGCAAGGTCGGAAGTGATCTTCCCTGGTACTACGTGCACCTCTACAAACTTGTGCTCGGAAAGTGGATATTTTCAAACATCATACAACCAACAGATAACGACTGGTCTCGTAAAGTTGCAACCCTCACTCACTAAAAAACGGTAATTTTTGCGTGGTTGCTTACGTAATCGTGCTTCATAGTTTCATATTTATCGTCTAGTGTACAGGTCTAAGAAAACAAGGCCCGGCTGATCAGTCTTCTTCTTCGTCGGTGTTGTCGGTATGTTTCTTCTTCTCTTCTTTGAACTTCTCGAAGACATAAATACGGGCTGGTCGCTGGTCAGCGGCCTTGGTGGTGTCTTTCATGCTGTTTGTTCTGCGGTGGTGGTAGCCAGGGAAAGCAGACCAGTCGAAATTTCCTGACCGTTCAACCTTGTAATTAACTGAGTACCTAGCGAGTTTTTTGATTTGCCAAGAATCGTATGGCTCTCCTTCAAAAAGCGAAATAGCTATGCGGTTTTCTTTGGCTGCGGCCTCTTTCTTTTTGCTGAGTCCATCTATTGAATAACCGGATTCGTAGTGAGAAGTTCCCGTCAGTTTTTTCCCGTTGAATTCCCTATTGGCATGCAACAAGGAGAAAAAATCCCTCGAGTTTTGAAAGAACTTCTCCATGAGCTCCTGGTGATTCCTTATGTTTCTCTCGACATCCTTTATTCCCTTACCTGTGTGCGGGAAGTTAAACATAACGAGATCAATTTTGTCAGTCCCCAATATTTCCTCGTTCTTTTTTCTATTCTTCTTGAAATTTGACACCAGCTTCAAGCTCTTGACCAGGTTGGTAGCGTCAACCTGATGGAAAATCTTCACTCCTTTAGCCGCCAGTCTATCCAAATTGTCTTGGGCAGGAGGGTATTTTGCGATCAGGTCCTCGGCTGAGTCGAATGAGGTGGCTACCAGGTTTTTAGGCTCGATGTACTCAGACTCCACAATACTCAAAGCGAATGAAAAGTCTCCTTCTCCAACCAGCAACACAGTCTCCTCCGGAGTAAACGGAATGAACCGTCTCTGTTGTCTCTGCTGTTCGGTCTCAGGTTCAGCTTTGGTGGATTTAGCTCCCTCTGGCTTTGTCTTTGTCTTCTCATGCTTTCCGTTCTTTTTAAGCAAACTTTCTTTGTGATCCAGCTTGGTTTTCTCTGCTTTAGCTAGTTTGGAAACCACTTGGTACCGTTTCAGGGCAGAGGCTAAAGCCCCTTTTCCGGATCTGACAGTCTTGAACGCCTTCTTTCCCATTGCGAGTCTCTGCGGGCTTTAGTGAGCTGTTTGATTCTTCCCGATCTATATCACTACTGATCGGTGTGAAAATATCAAGATAGAAAAATTTCAAAAAAAATATCTGCCGCAGATTTTCCGCTAGTTGGCCTACGAAAAACAGATCACATCAATTCATTATCTTCTCGTAAAAGCAAAGCCAGATTCGTTTAGGTTGGATAAACTTTGACGATCGACTTTTTGGAGAAAACATCACCGGTGAGAGGGTCTTTGATTCTGAGCCCGTCAAGGTCTCTCAAGGCGGCGTCTAGTCCAGCAAAATGATCGTTTTTTTCGAAGATTCCATCTGACGAAGCAGAAGATGGAGACGAATTCCCAACATCGAGACCGGAGTTGGAGTTCATTCGTCTGTTCATGCGCGCTAGTTTATCGTACTGGTATATGTTTCCGTTTGGCAGCATCACAGCATTTTCGTAAATGTTGGATTTCACTTGATGCGAAAACGGAAGATCCTGCGTCAGTTCGTACAAATCGATGGAGCATATTGGACACTCGTTGTTCAAAGTCGTCTTTGTGTCTCTTTTGTAGTCGGTGGAGAGATACTCGTTGAGACCGACATCTTTGGTCCCGTCGATATCGACATCCTGGTGGACACAAGATCGAGTGCGCAAAACACTAGATCCAATGCTCAGTAATACCAGCGATTGCAAGCTGTTGTCAAACCCGTACAAGGAACTGAAGTAAAGCAAAAAGACGTCAGCCAGTTTGGTCCACCTCACATCGTCCAGCAATACCTTATAAGGTTTCAAGTTGTCGTCAATCTGCTTCATCATCTTGGAGTTCTGGTCGTAATAGGACAGCGCGTCTCTGGCATTGGAAGAGTTCCAGTCTTGTTCGGAGTCTGACAACAACTCACGGAGATTCAATGAGTTCCAACAGATCAAGGCAGCCCCTGACGATATCTTTTCAAAATTCGCACTATCGCTCGTCTCGTCCAGATAGTTGAAGAGGTGATTGTTGGCAATTTCCAAAGCATCGAAAGGCTTGTTGTCTTTGATATTCTCAATGAAACTCTGGAAATAAGACTCAAACTCCAAGCTGGACTCCAAATTCAGCTGTTCCTTGATAGCCTTGAGACTCTTTTTGTTCTCCGAGCACCAGTCCACCAGGATTTTCAGGTTTTTATTCAGTCTGATCTCGTTGTAGATATTCAGTCCTTGCAATATAACGTCAGAGTCAACCAACCGGTCCAACTTCAGCTTGCGGGCCAGCATAACCCCAGAGTTCTGATTCGACGTCTGCGGGGAGAAGTTGTTGCTGGACGTTTTCAAAAGATAATCAATCACCAAAAGATTCACTTCTTCCCGGTAAAAAGCAGCCAGATCGCTGCTCATTTCCCGGTTGTTGGTTTTGTTCTCATGGGTTTCGTTGAGCTTCCTCAATTGCTCCAGTCTCTCTAGCCGGTATTGCAATCGGCTCACAAATTCATTGTGCTGCCGAACACGGGTCTCCAATTTGCGGACAAAAGTCTGTTGTTGCTGAATCATTCGTCCAAATACTTCCAGTTGCACAGCTTTTGAAGGCTTTGTTTTTAAGATCGCTGTTTGCTTTGCGATCGCCACATTGTGCTTCTCCACAAGTTTCTGTACATTTTTGAAATTCTTTTTCACCACCTCTATCGGCGTCTTGAATTGCGACTTCTTTAGCTGGAGGTGGAAGTCCACCGTGTTAAGCAGGTCGACTGACATCGAACAACAGGAAGTCAAGCAAAACAAGAAAAGTGGGAAAAAAAAGGCTAAGTTTAGCTGGGGATAAGTAATATTTCGCACAAGTTACTTCAGGGGCGAAATCAGATAAGGCAGAAACCAAACTTCGATTGGCACGTGACCAGTGTCACGTAGGCTTACATCACGTGTCAAAATAACTCTAATTTTTTTACATCATTCACGTGTCTCTTGTCACGGGAGGATCTATAAAAACTAACCTTGCAGCTTCTTGAGAATAGCGTCAGTAAACTCGGTGGTGGAAGCCTTTCCACCAATGTCGCTGGTGACAGTTTTGCCCTCAGCAAGAACAGCGTACGTAGCAGCCGAGATCTTGTCGGCGTAAGCGTCCAAGCCCAAGTGTCTCAACATCATGGTTGCAGAAAGAATCATACCGGTTGGGTTGGCAATGTTCTTGTCCTTGATATCGAGACCAACGTGTCTACAACCTGGCTCAAACACAGCGTGTTCACGGCCAAAGTTTGCACCTGGAACAAGACCTGGACCACCAATGAGGGCAGCACCGATGTTTGACAGAATGGAACCGTACAAGTTTGGAGTCACCATCACGTCGAATTGTTGTGGGTAAGAAACGGCCTGCATGGAAGCGTTATCGACGATCATGTCCTTAACCTCAATGCTTGGGTACTCGGAGCTACCGACCTCCTTGACAGTGGTTCTGAACAAACCGTCACCGAGCTTCATGATGTTAGCCTTGTGGATGGCAGTGACAAGTTGTCTGTCGTTCTTGACGGCAAAGTCGAAAGCAAATCTGGCAATACGCTCGGTCTTGTACTTAGTCATAATCTTGAGCGACTCCACAACGCCGGGAACAGACTGGTGCTCCAAGCCAGAGTACTCGGCCTCGGTGTTCTCTCTCACAAGGACAAAGTCAATGTCTTGCAGCTTAGCTGGAACACCTGGAATGTTCTTGATCAAAACCAACGAAGCGTAAATGTCCAGCTCCTTTCTCAAAGCAACGTTCAGCGACTTGGCAAATGGAGAGCTTGGGGTGTAGGTGATACCCTTGAGACCAACCTTGTTTCTCTTCAAAGATAGGACCGCCTCGTCAATCTGAGACTCAGATCCCTCCAAACCGGAAAGCTCAACTGTCTCCCATTCAATTGGAACCTTCTCAGCAGAAAAGATAGTCTTCACAGAGTTGGTGATCTCCTTACCAATACCGTCACCAGGAATCAGCGTCACAGTGTACTTTCCTCCGTACTTCTTTGGCAAGAAGTTCTCGTTCACCGTAGTGGCGAAGGTTCTGCTGAATGAGCTCTGACTCAGGCCTTTCTTTGCAATTTGTCTCAACATCTTGTGCTAGTTGTGCGTTGTATGAAACAAGAAAGAAACAAGAGAAAAGAGGTGTGTTATTTTACTTGTTTTTCAACAGAGATCAGAAAAATAAATGAAGTGGCCCAACACGAGCCCAGCGCAGGGGATTTTGAGCCAATGCTCCCCAGTGAATTTGTCTGTCCCGAGGCAGACGGCCCCGGTACGAATTCTGCGGCGGCTGGCTGCCCGTGGCTGCCGCGGACGCCCCTTGCCAGCCCACCGCGAATTTAATCTCAGTCTCCAATCCAAAGCGTCGGCGCCCCAGATGACCGAAGTCGAGTCCGATTTTTTTCGGCGCGTGCGTGATAAGCAAACTCCGAATTCGGGTTTCCTAAAAACAAGATATTTTTATATCACGTGACTTATGTCTCGTGACTGGCTTGCCCCTTCCTGTATTTTGGTCATGTGATTTGCCGCCCCGTCGTGCCCATTTGGCCGTTCAACAGAATAAATATCCTACTTTTCGCCCCGTTTTGCTCCTGAGCTGCTCCTGATTTTTGCCTTCTGGCTATAGTATATCTTGCCACCAGCACGCAGCCTCTCTTACTCTTGTCGTGCTTCTTGTTTATTGCTCTTGTAATCATTACTCTTTATAAAGCACTCAATTATGAACGCCAGACCCTTTAGAACGACCTTGGCCACAGTGTACCGGTCCGGCCCTGCCGCGACGAGCCGTCCTACATACAGTCCCGGAAACTCAACAGCAATGGCATCTGCCACGCCCGAGTCAGAAAGACTCGTCTCTAGGGAAACGTCAGACATCTTGAGTTTGCTGCTTATTGGGTCTGTTGTCGTGTTCTTTGCGTTTCGTGTTGCCTACGTCAACCGGGAGGGCATAAAAAGACGATGGTCCAGCACCGCCTCGAACCCTCAGACTCCTGAAGATCCCGCAGAACGGGGTAAAAATCGTCCGGACAGTTTCAGTCTTGAAGATGTCGGTGCCGAGACCTCAGACAAGGAAAGCTTCACTGAGACGGTTGTCAAAGTTACCGCAAACCAGACTGACCCGTAGGCTCCTCGCCTTCTCCATAACTCACCACTCAATGTTCATGTTGCCGAACGGCTTGCTTTCGCGCAACTCGCTCACCAACCCGTCAGTAACACTCTTGTTCAAATAGCGATTCAGAACGTCGAATTTGTCCTGCATGTCCTTTCTAATGTACCCGTCTTCGTAAACAGCACTCTTGTCCCCCGATTGAGTTTCCGGGATGAGGTAGAAAAATAAAAACTCCAGTATCTTCACTTGCACCTCCTTCCAACTTTGCGCGTTGGAGCTTTCGGTGGAAGGTTTGTACTTCAACAAGTTGCACACGATTTCCGGACCACCAAGTTTTTCGAATGTTCGCAAGTTCGGCACATTCCTAACCAAACAACTCACAAGGGTGGGAATCACGCTTACAATGACCTGCGAAGGGTAATGAGGGTCCAAGAAGGAGAGGAGAGTCTGCATGTTGGCCTCGCGAACGAAAAGGTTGCGCGAGTTTGGATGCAACAACAGACAGCCCTGAAGTACCTTGAGGTTCAAAACTACAAGATCTGGAGGCATCTCCTTGTTAAGCGACATCCGGCTCGATAGCAACAGAGAGTTTGATGCCACGTTGTATTGAAAGTCCTCCTGCAAGCTCACAAACTCTCCAAAAACTGGATCTTTCTTGCCCGGCAAACGCCACTTGCGCGCTCCGGTAGCTCCAGAGGTGGCCGGGCTGCTGGACCCAGCTATACTGGACTCTGAGCCAGAGTCCTCAGTCAATATCCCCCTTCTGGACTGCGACGCCCGACATAGACGACCGAACAAAGACTCCAACATCTGCAAACCCTGGAGCACTGTCGCCAAGTCTGAGCTGTGCACTCTCGCCAGGTTTAAGTCCAGGTAGTTTTTGAGCTCCGTCATGGCGGGTAAGGAGCGATTGGGGCTATTGGGGCTATTGGGGCTTTTGGGGTTATAGGGGCTATTGGGGCTGTCAAAAAATTCATCGCCGCAAAATTGTTGGTGGGGCAAAAATTAAAAATTACCCTAAAACATAACAAGAATTAATCAAGCTGTCAATTTGAGAACAAGACAAATAAGAAATCAGACAAGGCATTCCCACACTTATTTTACCAACAGGCGGGTTTCTACTGTTGTTTTTCGTTGTTTTTCGTTGTATGTGCTTGGCGCATAGCAGATTACATCCCAAAGACCGCTGATTTGCTGGCTATACCTTTTCCTGCAACGCATTTGCGCATCGTCAGCGAACGGCAAACAAGACCCACAGAGGGCTCTTTGTCTTCACAATAACATGGCGGAGTCCATGTCTTCGCTCGAACTCGTACAAATGTTATCCAAGAACTCTCCCTCCGGTGGGTTTCTTTCCAGAAACAAAATTGCCATTGGCTGCACGGTTGGGGTTCTTTCTTCAGCGTGCCAATCAATAGGTCTCATACTGCAGCGGAAGTCGCACCTCATAAATCAGCATTCCGGCTTCAATGAATCCCTCTTGTCGCCGTACAAGAGGTCCCTCTGGCACATTGGGTTTCTGCTTTTCATATTCTCCAATGTATTCGGTTCCAGTATCCAGATCACCACTCTTCCGCTGATCATCCTAAGTCCGTTGCAATCGATAGGACTTGTTTTCAACACCATATTTAACTCTTTGATCATGCACGAAGTTTTTACATCTTACTCTTTGATTGGAACGCTTATGGTGAGCTTTGGCGCCTTTCTGATTGCATACTACGGAGGAGCGCTTAAGGAACCTGAGTACAACTTGAAACAGTTCATGGAACTATTGCGCCAGAAGAGCTTCATTACTTGGTTATCCTTGGACCTCATTCTAGTAGGCTTGCTATTGGTATTTATTGCCGTCGCAGACCACGAAGTTCGTCTTAAGAAAAAGCAGGACAGGCCGCGCAGAAATATCGACAAAATCAACGACCTTAGAACGACTGTCGAGCACCTCATTTTTGAACAACAGAGCTATCACGCCGAGGGACGTCACGCTGCAGCTAGAGAGCTTTATCTTTCACTCAAGATGCTGATTCTCAAATTTTTTTCTTGTTTACTCAATCTCGTCTTGGAACTCTGGTTGAGCCTTTCGACATGTCCGATAGAAAGCATACGTTTTCTGCAGGGAGTTCTTTACGGTACCTGCTCAGGAATAATGTCAGCCCACTCACTTTTGCTAGCAAAGTCGGCCATTGAAATCCTTATCCTGACCTTTGTGAACCACGAGATAAGACAGCTTAACAATCCAACGGCGTACGCTCTACTGATCGCATTCTTCACTTTGTGTCTTTCACAGCTTTATCTCCTGAACCAGGGTCTCAAGATAATCTCCACCTCTGTTCTCTATCCACTGGTATTTTGTGTCTACAATATAACGAATATCTCGAACGGCATGATATTTTATCAGCAGTGGGGTGAGGTTCTTGGTTGGAATGGGGTGTTGATTCTCCTTGGAACTGTCTTTGTCGTCTTGGGTGTTTTTGTTCTGAGCAACAGTCTTGCGGATGGGGATCACCCTAACGCGAATACTCCCTTGTTGCTCAACTCAGCGAACACCCCAATTTTGACAAACGACGTCAGAGACTACAGCAGCATATCCCCTGTGACTCCGAGAAAGCAACAGCAGAATTCGGCAAGAAAATCGGATGACGAGGTAGTTATGACTTCGATGATCTCTTTGACAGGCACGAATAACCCTCAAAGTCACTACTATGATCCCAACTTTCCCTCATCGCCAGCGCTCCCTACTGTGTCCACTCCTTCTGCTGCCAACGACATGATTGCTCCTATTTTCAAGAAAACAACAGAGAATATCAATCATGCCGGCCGAAGAGTTTCGGATTTTCTGAAGAAGTCGATCGATTCCCTCAATAGTCCAACTGGCGTCCCTGCAGGCCACGGAAACAGAAAGAAGGCCAGTATCAGCTTGACTCCTGTGGCGAGTGATACAAGTAGTCTTGGTGCTATGAACAATGAGGAAAACACTACAGAATATGTTTCCTTTGGATCTCTCAAAGACTCGGCTTCATTGATCAACAACTACGATTACCTCCATTTTCCCAACCACAGCAACGAGTTATCTCCATCGGCGACTGTCACTTCAAACTCAGGACTAGGGATACTGTCCCCTTTGATCAATAAAATCAACAGAACTAGCAGCATGAACACTTTGGGGTCTGCAAGTCAGTCCCAACAACATGTGCCGATACAGCAATCATCCATCAAACAGCTTGCCGATAGCACCCAAAGGCTATCGCCATTCAAAAATCTGAAAAATTACAACATCACAAGTGCGGTCAACGCGAGTGAATCTGGAAGCGGAATCAGTCATGGCCCTGTCTCGCATCCACACGTGTCTCCAAAATCGAAAGCTACCCGTGGGGGTCTCAGCTTAATAACTAGCCAGAACTCCGGAGACAAATCTGATATATTTCACCCGCATTCAGCTTCGGCTCACGTTAGTTCGAAAATCGATGAGGAGTACAATCCGAACAACTCATACAACTATTCTCTGAATAACACGATAGAGGAGATACAAAACCAGATGAACGCCTACAACTATCAACCAGGACAGAGCCTTGTACCTCCGCCAATGCCAACTCTCCCTCAATTGTCCAAAGAGTCATTAGACGAAGCTAACGCGTACTCTCCGCTAGATCTTCAATACCAGTCTTTGTCCGTCAACAAAAGAGGCACTCAATATCTCGCTATGGGAAAGTCGAAAAAACGGAATTTCACCACCAGCGCAAGATTCGAGCTAGGGTCGCAGAAGCGAGTCTACTCATTCGAGCAAAACGAACTGTTGAATGAACTTAGAAATTTGTAATCGACTGGTCCATTCACTAATGGAATCTTTTCTATCTGACTGCGTCAAATACCAAGAAATCATATTTTACTTCTATATCAACCAATACTATAGGTCTGCACTCTTCTCCTCGGCCGGAACGACAAACGCGCCGGCTAAGAACAGAGCTGGCTCATCCAAGTTGTGGTGTTGGTAACTCAAAACACCAACTCCACCAGCATCAAGCATGAACTTTGGATTCTTGTTTATTTCGACACCAACCCATCTGGCTGCAAAACATCTCAAAATGTGGCCATGGCCAATAACAATAACATCGCAAGGCTCCTTTTTTTCGAAGTAGTACTTGTGTATCTCTCTGATCCTGGAGATCACCGCGTCAACTCTCTCAGTCACTTGTTTGTAGTTTTCACCATTTTCACATCCATCCCCCCAAATGTCCCAGTCTTCGCCAAGGCCTCTTTTGGCTCTCAATTCCTTTATTTCCTTAGTTTTGAGCCCTTCATAGTCACCATACTCCCATTCTCTGATGTCGTTGTCCACTCTGATCTCTATTCCCCTTTTGGCTTCCGCATCCAATCCCTCAAGAAGCAGGTCCTTGGTGTGGACCGCTCTCGTTCTAGGAGACGTGATCACCGCTTTTAAAGATTTAGGCTGGATCAAACTGAACGACTCATTGCCAATAAGCACTTTACCAGTAGCTCTCATTTGTTTGACACCAAAATCGGTCAGATCAAGGTCAGTAAAAGATGTGTGCTGACCAGACTTGGACCAAGCAGTTTGCCTAGAATCGGAGTTAGAACCGTAGATAAGGGTTTTCGTTGCTCGATAATACTCACCCATGACGGACAAAAATACAACGTGGCGTTCCAGCACTTTCACTCATTTTTCAAAGACCCCAATACAAAATCAAGTTGATCGACAAAGAATAAGTGAAGCTTCAGTTGGGTCTCTCGGAGAGGTCCCAGTGGCTTTTATACCCGAGATTTTCATACGTTTGGATCGAGGAGTAGGCTTTTTTTCTACTCCAAGAAAATCTCAGATTCGAGTCATCGATTATGTAATCTAAGCGGGGACAAGATTAATCTGTTTCCAACTGAACATTCCACCCAAAGCAGTCTCCAAACATCTGTCCAAGTCTAATCAAGCTTCCGAATTGCAGGACAAGCACTGCAGGCCTGTCCGTCTCTCTTTAGAAATCTCAAACGTGTTCAGATAGGTTTTGGGAAATACGTTTTCACTATTAATGAGTGACCAAAGTCACGTTTAACAACTGATTTACTTTTCTTTGAGAGTCCCGACAGCAGGGTCCAAAAATACTAGTGTAAACACACTGCTCGAGGTCGATTGACTAAAAGCGACTAAATTTACGCTTCCGCTTGAACCCACTTTTGATTGTAAGGCCCGGTTCTCGTAAGTAGGCGTACCGATAGCCTACAGTCAAAGCTCGGCTTCTTTTTTTTCCTTAGCAAATCAATGGCTGGCACTCCAATTAGCCTTGGCAATCAAAGGCTAGTCGGACTTGAAATTGTTTTTAGACTACTTCAAAACCACTCTATAAAAAAAGGGGGTCAACTGGGAATTGAACCCAGGGCCTCCTGCACCCAAAGCAGGAATCATACCACTAGACCATTAACCCTCTTTGATGTTTCTTTTTGACGTCAAACGAAGTAGTCCGGTCCAATTGAAGAGGTTTTGCTCAATTTCACCGTTTCCGGAAATTGCTTTGAACCAACCCTAAAGATACTAGTTCCCACGGACTTGATAAGAATCCCTTGAAAAGAGGCAAATGCAATTCTTTACTCGGTAGCGAAAAGCATGAAGAGAAATTCAGGCTTCATAAAAAAGAAGATATATTTAAATTGGCATTTGTAAAAAGTTTGTTAACGTGGGGCGAAACATGCTAGGAGCTCACTGCTGGTCAGAACTGAGAAGATCTCTTTGCTGAGGCGTGTTATTGCGAAGCTGAGACAAGTAGGACCTTGGCCCTTCGCAAATGCCCCTGTAAGCTGTATAAGAATCCATACATGACTCTCCACCAAGACTTCCAACGTTGAACTTATAGTGTGTCTTTGAAAGGTAGGGTACAACACTATGAGACTGGTGTAGAATGGCTTAATAGCTATCCCTAAGTGTTAGCTACGTTTCGAGTGGTCTTTGTAAATTCTCCAAGTTGAATATGTCTAAGGTAAACTGATTCTGGGTCAAGATCGAACATTGTTCCTTACTTTAATGAGAGTAATTTAGTACCAGTTTATGCTGTTCGTAAGAAGTCCATACAATGTGAGAATAAATGAATCATTGGGTCCCTCCCGTCCCGGATTGAACTTATAGTGATCACATCATTTGACGCTCGAGCCCTGCCAACGATACCCTTGCATCGACTTTTCGTTCTTTTTACACAGCCTTGTCGTTCCGACAAGAAGTGCCTCATGGCTTACTTAGTAAGCTTCTTGTTTGAAAGAGCCTGTTGACTGCGCGTAAAAATATAGAAATACTGAGGATCTCCTCCAATCGGTTTTAATCGAAAGGAATCAATGAAACCTAAGCAGGGGAGGTAAAAAAAAATGCATTAAGCAGGGTTCGAACCTGCGTCCCCTCACGGAGAACAGAACTTGAGTCTGCCGCCTTAGACCACTCGGCCATTAATGCTTCTATGATCACGTGAGTCGGAGCTTTTATCATCACGTGGACCGGATCTTGTTAGAATGTTCAATTTGAATAGTACGTTTGTGCTGCATCCATTTCCTGTTAGGTGTTGACTGATACCTCAGCCTGATTAGCTCAAAAGGATTATTCTACATTGTTGTTGCACAATGGACGTTCTAGAAACCTGGCACACCGTATGTGAGCGGCTCCTAACAAGGATTCCGAACGCTACATAAGCAGGTCTTGAGATCGTGGAGAAATGATTTTTTTCGTCTACCAGAGATCGGGATGAGAGAGTGTTGAAAAAGCAGTTCTCATTAGTTGGAATCCTATGATGCGGTGACGCGGTGACACTGTGACGTTATCTCTATCTTGTGTTTAGATTGACTAATCGAAATTTCAAGGGATGTAAAACCCCTTTACTGACCCAAAAATATATTATAGGTTGAAACATTTGCAGAAAATATTATTTTTTGTCATCACTATAAACTGTTCCTACTTATATTTCTGAACGTGGGTGTTTCAGCAAGACTCTCCAAACTTCAACGGATTCTCTATGAGAAAACTTGGGGGGAGTAAGCTTCGTATTTCAATCATGAGTTACACTGAATTACTCATTATATTCAACATGTTTCCACTCAACACGACATCGATGTTGAAGTTTTAGTGGTAATTCAGTGTGCTTAATGTTTTTATAAGATATATTCCTAATCCTCTAAATCTAAGTCTAAAACAGATTCTGGATCAATCCAGGGGGAATTAAACCCTCTTTATATATTCCATCGCCATGTTGAAGTATTGCACTTCACGATACTCAACTTTACCATATGTGAAATGATTTGTTTTACCACTGTGCTTGTTGAAGTATTGTACTTCACAATGCTCAACTTTAGCATATTTGGAATGATTACTAATCAACACAGGACTTGAATCACTATTCAAAGGGAACCTTTTTCCCTTCTTTTTTGCTCAATTACTACAAGTTTATTTGAAAAAGGGAAGAAAAAAAAAAAAAAACATTTTTTAATTTAAAGATATTAAAATGGATATCCAAGCACGTATTAACGAAATTCAACATTTTGTGAGTACCATTGCGCTTACCTGCAAAGTCTCTGAGCAGAACAAGCTGATAGGTACCGAGAATTTTCATTCCTGGCGTCTCGAAATTACATGCCAAATTCAGTTTTTCGGTGCTGGTATGCCTGAATATCTAACCAACGGTGAACTTCCTATTTCTTCCGAGGTTCAAATTTCCTCCCATGATCGAGAGATGTTGTTCAACGCCTACGAAAGAGCGGTACGGGGACTTCTGATGCTCACTGTTTCCTCTGCGACTATGATGGCTGTTCAGGATGAACTTACCGCCTACGGGCAATTTGGCAAGTTAACACGCCTTTATGGTACCATGACACCTCAACAGAAGTTTGCCAAGGCCAAAGCGATGTTTGAGATGTCAGCTTCTCGGAAACCATATATGGAGATCGATAAGCTGGTTCATGACTGGTCTGTAAACTTACAGGATCAGTATACGCTCGCAGAGTTTGTGAGCTATTTTTTGCTTTTCAACGCCCGTTCCACCAACGCGGAAAAGAAGGTCTTTGCCAGTGGTTCTGATGTGAACTACTCTACCGTTTCGCGGGTGGCCAAAGATTATCTGAAAACATCCGAGGTCGAAAGCACTGGCCAGGCCCTGGCACTGACGGCTGATTCCCGTCGGAAGTCCAAGAAGAAGCCAGCTGACCTCGTTTGTTATCGGTGTCAGCAACCGGATCATACTTCTACGAAGTGTCCTGCTTCTGCACCAGTTGTGCGTGGAGCTGCTAATCCAGGCTCAGCTGCTTTTCTAGCTGAACCAAAGACTAGCGGCTCTTGTCATCCTGTTTGGATGGCAACATTCGAGGCAGACTTACTGGCCAAGGACTCGGTGGATTTTTTGGTTTGATTCTGGATCTACAGTCCATGTCTCAAACAACCGGACTTATTTTTCTTCTTTCTCTCCGTGCAATGAACAATTGACGGGCGTTGGTGGTTCCCCCTTACCTGCCCTTGGTAAAGGAGATATTATTTTTCAAGACGTCCACGGACGGAATATTACCGTCCAAGATGCTCTCTTTGTTCCCGATGCGCGCCGGAACTTGATCTCTCTCCAGTGTGCAGTCACCAAAGGTGGTTCTTTTGCCTTTACTTCAGATAGGGTAATTGATGCCAGTGGCCTCAAGATTGGATCTTGCGTCAGAGGTGGTTTGTTCAAAGCTGATCTCACTTTCAAAACCAATGTTGCAATGACGGCTGCTGTCGTTGATCACCATGCCCGTCTTGGTCATGCCCCGTAAGCGGTTCTTCGGAAACTTGGTTTTAACACGGTCAACACTCACGTTTGTGACAGTTGTGCTGTAGGTCACGTGATCAAGAAGATTCCCAAGACATCAACCTCTGTGACGGTTGCTCCTTTACAACTGCTACATGCTGATGTTTCTGGGCCCTTCCCCATCTCTGGGTTGGATAAGCAGCGTTACTTCCTGACAGTGGTTGACGATTTCAGCCAGTTTACTAAAGTATTCCCTATGCTTGCCAAGTCAGAGTCCACTGGCTGCTTACAGCAGTTCATCGATGCTGCTGAAGTATTCTTCAGTCATAGAGGCCTTAAGGTGGCAAGTATCCGCACAGATAATGGCGGTGAGTTTTGCAACCAGACGCTGAAAGGTTATTTTGAATCAAAACACATTCATCATCAACTCACCATTCCTTATCACTCGTTTCAAAATGGGGTTGCCGAAAGGATGCACCGGACCTTACAGGAGCGTACCGCGACCCTACTGGTCTCGGCTCACGCTCCCCAAAGATTTTGGACTGAAGCGCTGATGACTGCCGAGTTCCTATTGAACCGGTTACCATCGTCTGCTATCCAATTTGAGGTTCCGTTCACCCATTGGTACGGTTACCCACCTGATTATTCTACTATGCGACCTTTTGGCTGTCGCTGCTTTGCGGAAGTTCCCTCTCACTTTCGGATTTCCAAATTTTCTGCCAAGAACATCCCGACCATTCTTGTCGGTTACTCTACAACCCACAAAGCCTATCGTGTTTATTATCCAGAAACAGATAGTGTTTATTGCTCGACATGTTCGTTTTGATGAAGGCGTTTTTCCCTTTGCCAACGCCACACCTCAGGAACTGCCTGATTACCCGTCAGTTCCCTTTTCCTCTGTTTTTTCTTTGGCTCCTGCTCGAGGTGTTCCTGCTATTGAGCAGGCGCCCACAAGTCCTCCTGCCTCACCATCGAGTGTGGCTGCTTCGGCTGACGATCGCGAGGAGAATATCCGGTCCATATTTGACTCCCCGATCTCGTCTTCTGGTCATGATGCTTCTACGTTAAATGATGTTGCTGCGCCACTTGCCGGCACTCCAGAAGCTCGATCTGAAGAGCACTCTAGCGCTATTTCTAGATCTTCTTCTCCGATTCGTCTGGTTGACTCTCCTGGAGCTCCTGTTGTTCTCCAAGCTCCACGTCCGGTGATGCCAGTTGAACACTCGCTCCTTCCAGTGACAGTCACACCAGCTGTTCCTGCTCGTCGTCGGACTCAGTCCATCGCCTCGATTATTACTGACGCGAGTGTTACCCACGACTTGAAACGTCCCTTTGCCGGTTTTGCAATTAAGGACCCATCTTCTCTTCCATCTACTATTCCGGCAGCGTTAGCACTTCCAGACGGTGGCTCATGGCAACATGCTGCTGATGCTGAAATGCTTGCTCAAAAGGAAAGTAAGACATGGTCTTTGGTAGATTTGCCTGCCGGTCGTCGTGCCGATGGTTGTCGCTGGGTCTTTACCCTCAAGACGGCCACTGACCCTCCGACTTACAAAGCACGTCTGGTGGCTCAAGGTTTTTCGTCAAGTTCTGGGTTTGGATTATAATGAGACTTTTAGTCCCGTTGTCCGGTACGAAAGTATCCGATTGCTACTTGCTCTTGCTGCCCATTTCTCTTTGTCCATTCATCAGATGGATGTGACCACCGCTTTCTTGAATGGCGACCTTTCTGAGAAAATCTTTATGCGCCAACCGCCTGGATATGAGGTTAAAAAAAACAAGAGAACAAGGTTTGTCGTCTCCACAAGAGTCTTTATGGCCTCAAGCAATCTCCCTTATGCTGGAACCAGAAAATTGATTCTGTACTCCTTCAAGCTGGCTTTGTGAAAGCCATTTCCGAGTATGGCATCTACTCATACATTCGCCCAAACACAGGATCTCGCATGTTTCTTGCTCTTTATGTTGATGATCTGCTAATTATCTCCCGTGATGACGGTCTTGTGACTTATGCCACGGAAGTTTTACGCTCCAAATTCAAGATGAAAGATCTTGGTCTTAGCAAAAACTTTCTTGGCATGGAGATCACTCAGAAGTCTGGTAGGGTGTCTCTTTCACTCCAAAGATATATCCAAGACATGTTGTCTGGTTATCAGATGACCGACTGCAATGCCGTGGCTACGCCTGTGCTTCCCGGACAGGATCTATCACCTTCTGCCACTGCTGAGGATCCCCCACTTCAGGACCATTCCGGTTATCGCAGCATGGTAGGGAAGTTGATATTTGCCGCGAATACCGTCCGGCCTGATGTTGCATTTGCCGGTTCATTGTTGAGCAGATATTTGAATGCACCAAAGGAGATCCATATGAAAGCTGCAAAGCGTGTGTTGAGATATTTGAAAGGAACTCAAAACATGGGACTGACCTATACATCTGGGTCTCCATTGGAACTTGATGGCTATAGTGATGCCGACTATGCTGGAGACAAAATTGAACGAAAGTCTACGTCAGGATATGTCTTTATGCTGGCGGGCTCACCGATCTCTTGGAGATCCAAGAGACAACCAATTATTGCGCTCTCCACTACAGAAGCAGAATATGTTGCTCCGTGTGACTCCGTGAAAGAAGTTGTTTGGCTGAGACAGCTACTTGATCAAATACAGGTGAAGCTGGAAAAGACTCCCGTCATCCATGAAGACAACACCAGCTGTATTTCACTTGCTGAGCATCCAACTTCTCATGACAGAACTAAACACATTGATGTCAGATTTCATTACATAAGATCACAGTTGGCAGAAGAGGTGTTTGAACTGAAAGTAATGGCTACAGATAACATGATTGCAGACACTCTCACAAAGGCCCTGGCCAAACCTAAGTTTATCCAGTTCCGTGAAGTGATGAACATGAAGTCAATCACATTGTGAAGTATGGTAGGGTGTTGAAGTATTGTACTTCACAATGATCTGCATTACCTACCATATTGGGATTGATTACTAATCAATGCAGGTCCTGAATCAGTATTTAAAGGGAACCTTTTTCCTCCCTCTTTGCTCACCTACTACAAGCATATTTTGAAGAAGTGAAGAAAACATTTTTATATTTTAAAATTATTATTATTATTATTATGGATATCCAAGCACGTATTAACGAAGTTCAACAGAAAGTATGCAAATAAATAGTAATTGTTAAATTTTCTTGATTCTTCTTAAACTTCTTAACCTAACTCGTAGTAGATCAAGTAATGAGGAAGGGGAAAAAGTTCCCTTGGAATAGTAATTAAGGACCTGGGTGTATCAGTAATTGCAAGTAGGCCTATAACATGGGACATTACCTTAGTATAGAGCTTTCCGAATCAAACGTTTTCAACACCCTACCATAATTCATAATATGATCTGCACCAATTGCATCATATCCCGAGAGAGTACAGGTTTCTGCTTTCCTAGGCCTTTTGTAAAAAACTTGACATCAATGCATTTTGTCGTCTGGTGGGTCGACGGATGGAAGGCTAAAATTTGACTGCTGGTGTTGTCTTCATGAAGTCTTGGCGTTTCATCAAGCTTCAACTTCAATTGACCGAAATATTGCATAAGCCAGACAACCTCTTTCACTGCATCGCATAGAGCTACGTATTCGGCTTCAGTGGTGGATAGAGATACAACTTGCTGATTCTTGAAACTCCAAGTGACTGGGTCGCCAGCGAGCATGAACAGGTGGCCAGACGTAGATCCGCGATCATCTTTGTCTCCAGCCCAATCCGAATCGCTGTAGCCAAACAGTTGTACTTGATGACCAGAGGTGTATGTGAACCACCAAGTTCTGTGGTTCCTTCCAAACATCTCAGAACATGTTTTGCCGCTTTGAAGTGGCTTTCGTTTAGATTGCTCAAGCATCTGCTCAGCTGAAAGACAGCGTGAGCAGTATAGGACAAACAGTACTCGCAGCAAATAACAATTTCCCCACCATGCTGCGACAACTGGAGGCAGGGTCAAAGGTTCGGCAGGATCGAGGGACAAGAACTGAACGCTAGACGCAATGGGACTGGCAACAGCATTGCATTCTGACATTTGAAAGGCAGAAAGCAGACCCGAGATATACCACTGTAGGGATAAGGAGACCCTACCAGGCTTCTGAGTGATCTCCATACCGAGAAAATTGTTTGCTCAGTCCGAGGTCCTTCGTATGGAACTTAGAAGAGAGAACCTCTTCAGCATACGCAGCCAGCTGCGTACCCGCGGAGACGATTCCGATCGTCCGTATAGAGAGCTGAAGAGGCGAGAGGAATTAGGACCTACATAGGAATGAAGTCCATACCCCATAAGGAACTTTCAGAAACCAGCGCTAATTAGGACAAAGTCGACTTTCCGACATCAGCAAAGTGGAGATTGTTTCAAATATCGGCTTCACTGGAGACGACAAAACTTTGGCTTCGTGACCAGCGACCTCATACCCAGGAGGTTGGCGCATGTAGATTTCCTCGTTCAAGTCACCGTTAAGGAAAGCAGTGGTAACACACATCTGGTGAATGGCAAGAGAGAGTATCGAGCAGCAACAGCCAGGAGCAGACGAGTATTTTCATAGCAAACAACCGGGCTTAATTGTTGAGAGTGTTTAATTCACAATTTTCTATATTGAGGTCATGTGCCGTGTTCTACGCCCACTTGTGGTTACTTACACACCCAGGTCCTTGGTTACTAATTTAAGGGAACCTTTTTCTCTTTGCTTGATCTACTACGAGTTAGGCTTAGAAAAACCAAAAAAAATTAGCTTTTTTGATATTTATTTGATTACTTTCCAATTTATAAACGTTCAAGCCTAACTATCTGAACTACAACACCTTTCCTTCTTCTTTGAATATTCCACTACAAGTTCATTTCATAAGAATCAAGAAAAATATCATTTATTAAATAATTTTTCAATCATGAGCGTTCAAGCTAGACTGTCGGAGCTTCACCGATGTGTCTTGTCCGTACAGTTCCTGGCCTCGGAGCTCAACGTTATATCCTCACTAATGTTGACGACTTAAGTAGATTTGCTAACGCGTTTTTCCGATTATCGCCAAGTCCGAAGCGAGACTCAACTTGGAATCTCAATTCGAGCATGCTGAAAACATCTTCAGCGCTCGGAGCCAGAAAGCTATTGCTATTCGCGCCGAGAATTGTGGTGTTTTGCAATCACGATCATGAACAATATTTCAAGTCCATACATATTGTTCATCAGTTGACTGTGCCTTATCACTCCTTTCAAAATGGGGTGGCTGAGCGGATGCTCAGAACACTTCAAGAGCGTATTTCCACTCTTCTAGCTTTTGCTGAACTCCATGAAAAATTCTGGAGCGAAGCTCTTGTCACCTTTGAATTCCTCATCAACCGTCTTCCCTCCTCTGCCATTCAGTTTGAGGTTCCAATCACCCGGTGGTATGGTTATCCGCCGGATCATTAGCTGATGCGACTATATCGTATCTACGATCCAGACACTGATCGTATTTACCTTGCCCGCCATGTTCGAATTGAGGAACATGTGTTTCCTTTTGCTGAGGATGTCTCACTACGGACTACCTCTTCAGGGGTTCCCACCTCAGCCTTTTTCTCTCCAGTTGCAGTCAGTGGTGTTCCTGCTATCGCGGCCTCTTATAAACCACCCCTAAGTTTGCCTTCTTAGGTGCTCACCTTGAAGACTGCACCTTCACCGCTCAACTACAAAGTTTGTCTGGTTGCTCTAGGATTTCATCAGATCTTAGGTATAGACTACAGGGAGACTTTTTAGTCCTGTGGTTCGCTATGACAGTATTTGCCTGCTACTGGCTGTTGCGGCTCTTTACTCTCTTATTATTCACCAGATGGATGTTACCACCGCTTTCCTCAGTTGTGATTGGAACGACGAAAAACACATGCGCCAACCTCCTGGGTTTGATGTCGCTGGTCAAGAATTCAAGGTTTGTCGTCTCCAGAAAAATCTTTTTTGTTGAGCTTCAGATAGATTTGCTTGAATGTTCATAAATAGAAACTGAGTTGATGAATAATGATTTTTATTAATTCGATGGAATGAACTGGCCGGGAAATAGGCAAAGAAGAGGTGAAAAAAGTTCCCAACAGATTAAGCAAAGAGGAAGAGAAAAAGGCTCTCTTTAAATACCGTTTTAAGACTTGTGTTCATTACTAGCCATGAGTGTACTCTTTGTTGAACAATGTAGATTAACGTTTCAACATGGAGGAGTTTGTAAAGCCAGTCATCGTGTCTTCAAAGTGGTATTATCCACTCTTGACTTTTCTTTTCCTATAAGATTCTTCCAAGTCAGATAGTGTTCAACAATATGGTTGTTCTAATGGTCACCAAGGGTTTACAGATCGCGTCGGATTTTTGTGGAAATACGCTTTATGTCGCTTTGGGTGGAAACCCGAAAATGTTGAGCTTGGCGATGGAATATATAAAGAGGGTTTATTTGCCTCAGTATTGATCCAGAGAGCTATTTTAGATTTAGATTTAGAAGATGAGGTATATACTTTAGTGAAAGATGAATTACACTGATTTACCACTCAAAATTCAACAGGTTATGAGCTCACTTGGCGCAAGCCTTGGCTTGACTGAGAAAGAAAATTTACAGGGCTCATCCAACTATTATGGCTGGAAGAGGCTTGTTACTCTGAAATTGCCTGAGCGCTCACTGGGCCTTGAAACGTTTATCCAAGCGGGAGACCTTCCATCATTGCCAGGTATTAGTGATGAAGATCAGGTGCGACTACAATCTGCTATGGGCCGAGCTATGATTGTAGTTGTCAACTTCACCGTCTCACTCAAAGTTAGGAGTGACGATGAACTTCATGGGATTCAAGCTATTCGAGCATAGGCAGAAAGATATGGCCGTATGAATGCAGGCGATAAGTACGGTCAATGGCGTAAGTATTTTAGCTAGTTTTATGACACCTCCCTCTCAAAGCGTGAGTGACTGCTCCCTCTGAAAGAATTCAACACCAATTTGATTCCCCCGATTGGAGGGAAATAAACTACTTAGATCAATTGGGTTACGGATCCTGGATAGAAGGAAAATGAGACTCAAGTGTTCGCCAGAATTATACTATTACTGGAACGTATTAAGTCTGAGTCTGTCAACCGGTGTCAGCTGGATGACCAAGAACCCTCATCTGCAACCGCCCCCACGGCTGTCACCTACCGCTCAAGGAAGGAGAAGAAGAGGAAAGTCCCAACATGCTACCGGTGTGGGGAGAAGGGCCACCTGGTTCAAAAATTCTTCCTCCCAACCAGACAGGTGGTACAAATGGCTTAAACCATGCGACCAATTTCATGGCGGTTGTCTACGATTCCCAGAGACAAGATACCACCAACGTTGAATTTCGTTAATACGTGCTTGGATGTCCATATTAATTTCTTTAAATAATAAGTTGTTTTCTTCACTTCTTCATAATAAGCTTGTAGTTGATGAACTTCATTAATACGTGCTTGGATATCCATAATAATAATAATAATATCTTTAAAATATAAAATGTTTTCTTCTTTTTTTTCTTCTAAATATACTTATAGTAAAAGAGCAAAGAAGGGAAAAAGGTTCCCTTTAAATAGTGATTCAAGACTTGTGATGATTAGTGATCGTGAGTGTATTTTTGACACTGGATAATGACACATCACCTAGCAAAGTAGTAAAACAAATCAATCCCAATATGGTAATGCTGATCATTGTGAAGTATAATACTTCAACAAATACTTCAACAACCAACTATTGGTTCGACACTGGTGTAAATCGCCATGTGTCTAGCAATCGATCTCATTTCCAAACTCTTATTTCGGTGTGAATTCCTCTCCGTGGAGTCTCGTCTGTGTTACTGAAGGATGCTGGTTGTTCTAGTTCAGATAGTTTAGCTTGGACGTTCTTAATTTGGGAAATAATTGTATAAATAGTAGAAAAGTAGTTTTTCTTAATTCTTCTAAAACTAACTTGTAGTAGATCAAGCAAAGAAGAAGGAAAATAGGTTTCCTTCGTATAGTAACTCAGGACCTGGGTGTATTAATAACCACAAGTGGGACTAGAACATGGCACATGACCTTAGTATAGAACATTGTGAATTGAACACTCTCAGCTCTGGTATTGACAACATTCTTTTTGAAGACGCTTAGGATAATCAGATTGTGCTGAACGGTGACTTATATGCCTGCAGCACAGAAGAATGTGGCCTCCTTCTCGGCTGCTACTAGCAGAGGGGCACGTTTTGATCTTGACGTCAAGTCAGCTTATGGTGTATATGCTGGCAAAGGTAGCCGTCGCCTTGGCGCGGCCGCGTCTGCCAAGTTTTGCCGCTTCCTTGCGGAAGTGATGCTCACTGCCACCGATTATCACTCGAGACTTGGTCACCCATCATCCCAGGTGTCTGACAAATTAGGGTATTCCTCTCCCTCTACAGGTGATTCGTGTACGATAGGGAGAGCCGTTAAAGTTTACCCGAAGACCTCGCACTGCAATGCCCTTTCGGCTGATTCATGCATACGTGTGTGGTCCCTTTGTAGTCAAAGGTCTCTCGAGTGAAACTTAATTCTTGAATATTGTGGATGATTACACTCACTGGATACAGATGACTCCCATTGCCCGTAAGTCGGACACAATGACTCAGCTCCCAAGGAAATAGAGCTGTGGCTCTCCGAACCGACAATGGAACGGAGTTCTGCAACAACGCAAAGGCCTAGTATTTACGTGACAAGGGTATTCAACATCGACGGACTGTTCCGTACAATTCGTGTCAAAATGGGGTTTCTGAACGTATGCACAGAACAATCCAAGAGAAATTACTGGTTTTCTTGGCTGAATCGGGCGCTCCAGATATCTTCTGGGGTGATGAGGCTAGGTATGCGGACTTTGCTATTAACAGATTGACTTCGACGACTATCATTTATCATAGTCCATTCTATCGGTGGTACGGTTACCATCCGGATTATTCTTAAATGCGGCCCTTTGGCTGCCGCTGCTTTGCGCTTATTCCTTCCGGGAAACGAGTGCATAAATTTGCCCCCACGTCTAAAGGTAACATTATTTTGGGGTATAGTTAAATGCATCAGACGCACAGGGCGTACTTGCCTGATGATGTACCATTGTGGTTTCTAACAGTGTTACTTTTCTAAAAACATATCTTCCTTTTGAAAAGGATCCCTCGTTGGCCTCGCATACGCAGGGAGCTTCACCATTGGCTTGGTCTTCTGGTGTAACAAATGGTGTTTCAGGTGCTGGATTTTCGAGCGCCTTCCGTTATTTCTCCTGCATCGACAACGTCGTCCGCTGAGACTACGGACACTGAGATAGCGTTGCACCCCTATTCCTAACCTGAGGCTCAGACGGTCAGTTCTGATCTCTCGCTTCTCTCCCCTTTCTGAGACTTTCTGAGATGGAGGACAGCCAGTACCGGTTGGATTATTAGGTCGACTTCAGCCCGCCACTGGAACCATTTATTGAAGAAATCCCGGACGACTCTGTCGTTTCTGATGAATCCTACATTCGTCTACTTACCTCATCGGTGACCGAAGACTCGGAGAAATGGCCCGCTGCGCCGATTCTTGATGAACGTTCCTTGACTCCGTATGAGGTGGATCGATTACCTGTTCGGACCCGATCCGAGGCATCATTGTCGACTGATGTGTTGACAGCCGCAGTCACCAAAAGGCCCCTCGTGGGTCTTCTTGACACTCGTACCATTTCTCAGATGCTGAAAGAAGCGATGCTCTCTCCTGACTGGCCTTCACATCAGCAGGCGATGATGGTGGAAATGGACGCGCAGAAAATCAATTCTACCTGGACCTTGGTGGACCTTCCCGAATCTCGATGTGTTATTGGATGTCGCTGGGTCTTTAGCCTTAAGCAATCTGACTCACAGCCACTTTACAAGGCTCGGCTGGTTGCTCAAAGATTCAGCCAAGTTGCTGGCATTGACTATTTTGAAACGTTTAATCCAATGATTAGGTATGAAAGTACTCGGCTCCTTCTTGCTCTGGCGGCCCGTTACGGTAATCAAGTTCATCAGGTGAATGTTAGTTTTGCCTCCTGCATGGGGAATTGGATGAAGAAATCTACATGAAACAACCCCCCGTTTTGTTTTTTCCAGTCACGAGTCAAGGGTGTGTCGTTTGACCAAGAGTCTTTATGATTTTGAACAATCCCCTCTGTGTTGGAAGCGGAAGATTGCTTCACTCCTTATGACGACAGGCTTCCAGCGTCCTCACAATGAATATGGCATTTTTGCATACATACGGGACAATCAACCATTGATCTATATTGCTCTTTTTGTGGGCGGTCTCTTGATCATGGCGAGATCTGCTGAACCATTGAAGTTTGTTAAAAATCTGTTTGCACAGCATTTCAAAAGGAAAGAATTGGGTCAATCCGCTCACTTTCTAGGTATGGAGATCCATCATTCTTCGAGATCAGTCAGACTGTCGCTGTTCAACTATCTCCAGACTGCCTTAAGCGCTTTCCAAATGGACCACTGCAATCTCGCGACTACATCCATGAATCCCGGTATGGACGCTGATGTGTCCTCCCCTTTTTTGCCCGACGATCTGACTACGTAGTATCGCAGCATGGTAGGGAAACTGCTATTTGCCGCTAATACTTCTCTTCCTGACATTTCTTTTACCGTTTCCAAACTAAGCAGATATCTGAAAGAACCCAAGGAGGTCCACTTGAAAACTGCAGAGCATGTCCTGAGATACCTTTAGGGCTCAATTAAGTCAGGAGTCACTGATACCAAGACTGAAAATTTAGAATTGATTGGGTATTCGGACGCGGACTGGGCTCGTGATAAACAAGACAGGAAGTCAACATCTGGGTATCTGTCTATGCTTTCAAACGGTCCCATTTTATGGAGTTCCGAGAAACAACCCACTGTGGCTCTGTCATCTACGGAAGCCGAATGAATTGCTCGTGGAGCTGTTCAGGAAATGAGATGGATAAGCCAATTACTTACGATTCTTGGGGTGTCGATTAGTGAACCCACAATATATGAAGACGATACGAGTTGTATTGCTCTGGCGTTCGGTCCAATCATACACAACAGGGCCAAACACCTCGGTATGAAATTACGCTTCATTAGAGAACTCTTGGAAAAGAAGGTCTCCAGGCTGAAACAGTTGGACCCAACCATGTGATTGCAGATACCTTTACCAAGGCGCTTAGAAAATCAAACTCCATCGATTTCTGAATATGACGAATCTAAGCAACCCGGTTTGAGCTATTGTAGGGTGTTGAATGATATGGTAGTACAAATGGTTGCCAAATGATTACGGATTGCGCCGTTTTTAGTGGAGATACGCTTAATGTCATGTTTAGTAGAAATGCGTTTGATGTCGCCTTGAGTGGAAACTTGGTACTGTATTTCAAGTGGTGAATCAATTTAATTCATGTTTCAATAAAGTTAATTCCTCATTTTTTCAATCAAGTTCTAGAATAGTTTCCGGATCATCACAGAGGGAATTGAATCCTCTTTGAGTATTCCATCGTCAAGCACAACATTCCTGAATCCCCAAAGAACGCGACGGTAAGCGCGTCTTTTCAAAACACGACGCGATCTGAAACCACTTAGTGAACATCCCATACTACCGTATCAAAACACGACGCGATCGGTAACCACTCGGTCACTATTTGAACTACCTTATCATTCAACACTTGGGAATGTTGTGCTTGGAGACAGATTATTGAAAGAGGTCTTAATTACCTCAGTAATGATCCAGAAACTATTTTAAATTCACATCTTGAAGACGAAGAATACACTTTATTGAAACATGAATTACACTGATTTACCACTCAAAATTCAACAGGACGTGTTTGGATCCTGACGCAATTCTCACTTCAGTCTGTACCGGAAATCAGAAACTACCTCAAAATACAATTATTTTGAAGTAATGATTATTGCTTGAAAATCTGCCCTAGAGTCAAAAAACTCCAACAGGTATTCATTGACAGTTTGCCAAAGTCTTAATTGTGTTTACCAATTTCTTTGAACACTATGTCGATAAGATTTTAGAGGCTTCATTAAGTTGAACGAAATTTCAGGTCCCTTTGAAAGATTTTTAGGATGATATAAGCAGAGATTTGAAGAAAGTCATTGTATTAATTGATATCAAACACTTGGGAGTGATGTCACTCTGGTGGAGTTGTTTAATTCTAGCGGAGTTAGTAAAGCCAATCATCATGTTTTCAAATTGATATTTTCTATTTGGTTTTTCTTATCATATAAAATATTTTTGATTCAGAAGAAGGGAGACAAGTCCCTTTTGCATGTTTATCTGGTTATTCAATTCAAGAATGGAGATGACGTTGTTGAGAACGCGATTCGCAAAAATCGATGACGTGTTATGGTCTAGAATCAAAGCCCATTCATTCATGATTACTAACACCAATTGATCTGAAATCACTATTCAAGGGGAACTTTTTTTCCCCTCTTGTTTGCCTATTCTGCTACATGTTTATTTTATCCGAATCAAAAAATTTACTATCTAACAAATCACTATCCAATTTGAACGTTCAAACAAGACTATCTGAACTTCAACAGAAGTCGCTGTTTCACCGCTTCCCTGTGTCACCGAGACACACAATGTCAATACATGGGAATTAACTTATTCAACACTAACGTGAAGTAGGCTTTCAACAAACTTTCATTACAAGCGATGCCTTTTTAGTTGAAAAAGAAGATAGTTTGGTCTTACCTTTTTTAAAAACCGAAAATTTTAAATTACCCTTCATCTCATCTGAAATTTATCGAAAGACAAGAACAAACGGACTGAGTCGACAGCTTTATTCTGTGATCTTGGATCGGACTATCCAGCGCATTGAGAAACTGGTTGATTGAGACGCGGGATTCGTTTAAAACTTTCGACCTGTCTTTGACTTCGAATCACCCCGCGCTAGCTCAAAGTTTTAGGCCCTGAGGTCAATTCCGGAAGAGACCGCCATTTTTTTTGGAGCACGTGACATAATTTTTTCTCGCTCTTAGACATTGGTGGGGACACGAAATAGAACATCTTTACACCGCAAGAGTCCTTGCCAAGAAATTTAGACTTGAAAAGAGTTGAGGGGATCAGGCTGGCAATAGTAACAGGGATTCGAAATAACCTCCTCTTCCGAACATTTGATCAGGCTCAGATCCGTACATTTGTTGGAGGCTGGATTGAACAGCTGCATATGGGACTCAACTAGAGCAGTGTCTGTTACGGGGTGGGCTGCTAGTTTTTTATTGCCGCTATGAACACCTCATGGATGCTCCCGGTGACTCATGATAGTTCTTTGAACTTGAAATATTTCAAATCTATCGAATGATGTGATCTGCTGTTTGACAAGGCCTTGTACAAAGATCACGAGAGACCTCGTTGGATGTGGATCGTAAGAAAACGTAAATTTGGCAAAGGTTCGCAAAACTAGCGAGCGTATGCCAAAAGCTAATAATATACACTTGAAAGTTGCATCACAGATAGCGAATTCGCTATCTGAATTTCATAATACAATTGTGCCGCTGAGAGAAATGAACTCAACATTGCTGTAGATCAACTATGCGTAAGTTGACCGCCTCACATTGGTACCCAATCATTTGGTCGTAGAGATTGTAGAAGTCTCCTGACAAGCATTGATAAAAAATGGTTTGAGTTCCCAGCGCCAGAGTTCCTTCAACAATTGACCACCCAGCGGTGTAAACGGAACCGTCTTGAGGTGGTCCGTCGAATTGGAATTGTCTATTGGCAACAATCGAACCTACCCTACCAGCTGAATCTGTCAGCACCGAATCTTCCAGTATGAGGGCGAGAGACTTCTGGGTTAGGCAGGCGGACAACTCTATATCTCTCTTTTGTAGAACAGCGGTCGGTGTTGCTGTGGCGCTCGATGTCTGAGAACTGTTGTTATCAGTGACGGTGATAATAACAAGTGTAGTTGGAACAATAGTTATGGTGGTAGTCTTATCATCAGATGAAGAAGCCGAGGAAGTAACGAGGCTTGACGATTGGAGGGATGAAGTGGTCAATCCTGTCGTAGAAGGAATGGAGATAATGGACGTAGATGAAGGGAGAGTTGAGGGGGAAGTGGTGGAAAAGGAGAAAGAAGAAGAGGTAGAGGTTGGTGATAAGGTGGACAAAGGAGTTTCATCACTGGACCAAATAACTTCGGTCACCGCTGTTGTAACATCAGTTTCAGTCACGATGAATGTGGTGGTAGTATCAGAAGTAGAAGAGGAAGAGGAAGCGGCGACTTGATAAGCAGATTCTGTCTCTGTGTATGAGGAGGAAATTGTGGACTGTTCGGCTTGTATTTGACCGTCACCAATTTGGGTCACGACAGCTACAGAAACCGATGCTGTTTCAGCTTGGATCTGTCCGTCACCAATTTGTGTCACCACCTGTGCCATTTCGGGAGAAGTGACCGATGTAAACGAAACCGATGAGGTGATTTTCTGGACGGCAATACCAAAGGTAGTGGTGTATTGAGTGGTGGCCCCTGCTATCACTCCGGAAGGAGAGATCGTACTCCAGTTGTCACCGGCAACGTATTCAGCAGCTGAAAAGTTGAATAGTAAGGCTAGCGCCAGCCTTGTGGCTAGTGATTTCGTTAGCAACATTTTTCTTGCTTATTAGACAGAGTTAGAAGGTTCGAAATTCACCCAAAACATCTTACGAAGTATAACCCGCTCATGCTTTAACGTCCTTGAGGCTACCCTTTTATACAATCAGATCATTCTCCACAATACGCGGTACCCATCATTTGTTACACCTGGAATACAAACACAACGCGGTCGAAATTGCTGGGTGGCTGGTTTTAACGTGCTTTTTGATCCTTATAATTCGAATTTTCTTCAGAGATATTTCCTATTTAGGAATAACAAAAACAAACTAGTATGCATATAATTTACTAAAAATGGACTAAATAGCACTAACGGCTCAGTTCTGGTGTCACTGATCTCTGATTCATTAGATCTGTCAGACAATTAGAGCCCACAAATGAGGTCACAACTGAAATAGACCAGAAACCGCTGCGTCATAAGCATTAGCAAAAAACAGAACCGTAGAAACCCACATTAGTCTGTGATATTCTTGCATGACGTTTAGGCCGGTTATGCGCAAACAGAAGACTATCGGCTTGAACGGTTCACTCGACGTTCTATAAGCGTGGAACATATCACGGAAGGCGAAAAATCAGCGGCAGAGATGTAACTACCGTCTGAAATCACGTGATGTGAATTACTCTACCGATACTTTTTAGCTTTCGACCCTGACCTTTTACCTTGATAACAGAACAGACAGAGTAGTAACACAAAATGGCTCCCTTTTGTTGCTGAAGCCAGTAGCTTTCTGTGCTTCGCCTGAAAATGCCTTCGACAAACGAGCGCCCAGCCCAGTACATATTTTGCACAGCCTTGTTTAACTTCAAAGCCTCGACTTCGTTTGTGTCTACTGATCGCGATGAGTTACCTTTGTTAACAACCACGCCCAGGCCTCTGAGGAGGGTTGTTTAGGGAGCTCCGGTGAGGGGGCCCTATGCTTGCTCTCAGCCAGTGCTTTGGAACGGGTCTGGTCCGGCTCTCGGTATTTATCGACACAGTTTTCTAAATGACAGAGTATAATCTTTTTGGGAAACTCGCTGGCATAAACGGAAATCAAGTTTACATATTTATTATTGTTTGAAGAAAGAAGTGTAGGGGCAAATCGATCAATTGGAACGCCAAAGCAAATAGGCCTGTGTTTGAGGACTCTCAGGAGATGTCAGAAGAGCTGAGTAGCGACCCTACTAGGAGAGATCAAGGGGCCGTCCCCAGTTTTTCACTCCCTGTTGTTGACGAAGACTCTAAGCTTGAGATCCCTGCAGCAAGCAAGGGTCAAAATGGGAACCTTCCGTCGCCCTCAATGGCTCAGGAAAGTGTTATGAGTGGAGAACTGAACCCATCATTATCCTTAAGTCGCCGAGCGTCACTTTCTTCGCTTAATTCTCCAAGTATCAACGACGACTTGTCTAACTTTGAACTACATTCAGCAGTAACCAAGACACCGCAGTACTCAAGGATCAAACATCAAAGAAACTACTCAGACACCTCATTCTCTTCATTCCTTCCTCTCATGGATGAATCCTCTATGTCTTTGGGCGTCAACAAGTTGTCAGAGGCAACGGTTTCTCCTTTGGGCAAAAACTCGGTTTTTGAGCTCGTTCAAAACCTCAATTACACCCGAAAAGCCACGACATCAGGAATTTTGTCGGTGGCGAGTTCGCCATCTACAATAAACATAAAGGGACCTACAACCAGAGATATTCCGGCCACTCAATTGTCCAAGATTACCAAAGTCAAATCTTCGCAGTTTAAGCCTTATATGGATTCTATCAAGAACTCGTATCATAAGTTTCACTCAAACAAAACGTTGACGGAGTCGACATTAGAAGCATTCATGAATCAGCTAAATGAGGAAGAGAAAGTTCGAAGAAAGGAAGATAGCAGCTTGAATACTGGTGTCGGTATGACGGAAGAAGAAGAGTTCAAGATGGACAGTAATTCGTTAAGCAACATTCCTCAGATCTATTTCTCAGAGGACTTCAGGTTAGACGATCCACGTGTTTTTGCGAAGGTGACTGGAAATTCCAGTATTTTGAAAGGTACTACAGATTTCAACGATGATGGAGTTCGGAAACCTTTGATTGACAACGGTGAGCTCCAAGAGAAGCTTTCTTCGTATCTGGATATTATTGAGATACATCTGATTCACGAAATCTCCAAGTCATCAGGTTCTTTTTTCAACGCGCTGGAAGACTTGAAGAACATCACGAAAAAGTCGAAAGACTTGACGACCAAACTGAAAAACACTGATCACAAGCTGGAGCTTTTAGAGAAAAATCAAACCATTGAGGCACTGGAGATACTAAGGCTCACACAAAGAAGAAACAATACAGAAAAACTAGAGCAGGCTTTGTTGCAAATTTACACGATAATGCATCAGGCTGACTTGGCCGAAGCTTCATATTTCAACGCCAATTACGAAAAAGCATTGGAGCTCACGGACTCTGTTTTTGCGTTGATTGGGGGCAACAAGCCTCCTCATCCTATCGTTGACAAAGTTACTAGAAATTGGCCTTTTCCGTTGTTGGATATGAACAAAGTTGCTGCGCTTTCCCCTTTGAAAAGATTGCTCATGAATCTGGTCGCTGACACCGGAAAATCTTACGCAAAGTTGTTCGGTAACTTCTTGCTTGAAGATCTGAGAAGCCATTATGAGAACGTTCCAAAACAAGATATTGTCAAGAGGTTAAAAGGGAATTTGAGAAAAGGAATATCTAATAAGGGCTCTGTTGTCAATTCCACTTACCAGGAGATTGATGGTCATTTCAAGATCCAGTTGAAAGAATATCTAGATGGGTTGGCAAAGTGTGGGGAACTAGTGACAGCATTCAGACTTTACGAAGAGCGGTTCTTGGCAGAGTTGAAAACCATCATCAAATCGAACTTGCCCAATGACATTTTAGAGTCTCGTGGCACACTAGACGGAAGCATATCAGGGAGATCTGAAAACACAAGAAGCACAACAACTCAACAAGCAGGGGGCGGGCTTAGCAACAACGTCAAGGCTATGACTCCAAAGGAATTTGAGGATATGCTTTTGAATACATATTCACAGTTGTCCGAAGCTTTACGAAGATTAACGACGCACAAGAACTTATTGCTGGGTATGGCGTTGGATTCGCTGACTGCAACAGATATCCATTTCATGGACAATCAGCCTGATATGGTTGTCCAGCTGGATATAAGTAGTGCTATAACCGACTCAATTGAAGTTGCTCAAAGAAGGATGGCGAAGTTGATCAACGTGAGAGAGATTCAAAACGCTTCCGTCACTTTAGATTACTTTTTGAGGTTCTACTCGTTGAACGCTATGTTTTTAGTTGAATGTGAGCTCATTTCAAGCGGAACTTCGACGACCTCATTACTACAAGATGTCATCAACGTCCAATTCCATAAGTTCAACAATCAATTTCACAAGACAAACCTCAAGATCCTGACACAAAAAATTGAAAAAGAATTGTGGAAAGAGTGCTTGATTTCTTCCTCAACGCAGCTCATGTTGAATCAGATGGTGGAGGCTTCTTCCGAAGATTTTTCGGAAGAGATTTGGTTTGAACCTATGGAAATCTTTTCGCAAGCCAAGAAACAGGACGACAAAAGCCTGGAGGAGACAGAAGAAAGAAAAACGCTTTTTATTTCTGATAAGTCAATAATAGTCCCTGAAGTGGTGATGCCTGCGTTGAAGATGATCCAAAGTTATGAAATCATCAAAATCAAGTTCCCCAGCTCTGACGATTCGAACGTGCTTGAGTTTCTGAAGCTGCTGAACGTCAAAATACATCAAGCCGTTCTTGGTGCACAGGCAACGAGAACAGCTGGATTGAAACACATTACGCCAAAGCATCTTGCGGTTGCATCTCAGCTCCTAGATCTGCTCAATACCCTGACTCCGCATATCAAATCGTTGTTCGGCAGATTATCCAAAGCTGAGAAATTTAAAGAGGATGAGTTCGACAAGATCGGACAAGTTTTCGACGACCACAAGAGTGAGATTTTCAGCAAGCTGATCTCTTTAATGGCTGAGAGAGTTCACGTTCATAATCACGAGATAAGGTCGATTAACTGGTCGCAGCCTTTGCCTCAACAGCAAGTTCATAGATACATGGAGACCATTGTGAAGGAAACGTTAACTATATCAAGAGTTCTGCAAAGATATCTGCCAGAGCTGCAGTATTCTCTGATTTTATCGCAAATCTTTGAGCAGCACAAGAGATCTCTGATAGAAATATACACGCAGCTCAGACTGAAAGACTCCATCGAGAAGGCTGTCATGATGAGAGACATCGACTATTTCAGGGAGAAATTGGCAGACGTCACCGGATATGGAAACTCTGGCCAAGTTATATGGGAAAACGTCAACGCTCTATCTACGGAGGAGGATATCAGAATGGAGAAAGTCATGAGAGACAACATAATAGAGGAAAACAGTAACAGTCAGGCCATCTTCAGCAACATTGCAGACCCTCCAAAACCTGAGAAATCAGCTGACCACGAAATGCCTGCCGGCGTGCCCAAACCGGTCGATGAGAAGCCGAATAATGACCCGGCCGCATCTGAAGAAGTCATACCCGGACAGTTGAACCACTCTGAAGAAGAGCTCGGAGACCAACCGAGCACACCTGAGGAAAGAGTCAGTCAAGACATGGTCTCATCAGGAACAAAGCCTATCGTTCAAGAGCCGCCAGAGCCAGAACTGACTCCAGAGACGAAAATCTCGATTGAGAATGACATCAGTCCATCCGAGCCAGGAACGGCCAGTGTTGGAACTCCGAAGGAGAGCGAGGCGAACTCAAAAGAGCAGTCCAGATCTCCTGATATTGTTCTAGAAGAACAGGAAGGGCCGGCCACTGCTGGACATGATATCAAGAAGACTCCGGCCTTTTCCCAGGGTGAGGTGACTCGGTAAGCTCTTCGCATGGTGTGCTTCGTCAAGAATCATCACCATCTAGGTAATTTGTATAATAAATTTTCGCTTGCATAACTATTGTGAGAGGACGGATGCGTTTTCTCGGACTCTTATCCGACAGCATCAATTGATCCAAAAAGGTAGATAGTGGTCTCCATCAGTTTCTCAGCATATCGCTGAAATTCAGGGACAGATAAAAAAACGTTGTGTACCAACCAAACACCCACGGTCTTCGAAATCATTTTGGATAAAAACTTCGAGATTTGCCAGTGATCGGGGTTCAATCAAGTTTACGATAATGAACATACTTGCGTATCACACCATAGTTGGCGAGATTATTGGCAAATAGAGGTTCAAATTGCTTGAATTGGTGATCAAAGATGTCGGTAGACTACAGTGTGATCAATAAGCGTTTGAGAGACCTCCACACTGTGAGCTCTTCGTTGGACGTGGCCACCGGAGTAAGCTACGTTGAGGTGCTCCGAAAGGCGATCATCGGTGTGAACAAGCTTGAGAAGATAAACTCAATCGTTGTTCTGGCAAAAATTTTGGATTTCATCCCTCAGTCTGACTTGATCAACAATCTCTTGGACTCTAAGCTTTTTGCTAGTCTTTTCGAGGTTGCCTCGTCAGAGAACGTGGCGGCCGAATCCTTGAGGTCGATTCTTCGGATATCTCTCGCATTTTTGTCTGGTATAATTCCTGTCACAAGGTCTACCGACGCATTCAGGCCTCTCATTTCGCAAGCTTACGATAACTATCGTTTGTTGAATAATTTGTCGGATAACCTATTTGACCTTGATCCCCGAGTGGTTTCGGCAACCAGTGATTTTGTTTCAAAGCTGTTGTTTCGAGCTTATGAGCTTCAAGACGACAAGTTGATTATATCTCTGGCGCAAAAATTGATCCAAGTTCAGTTTTTCTCTAAGTTCTGTCTCGCCGCGGAGTCCAACAGATTCGAGCTCGAAAAGTCTGGTACTCTCAGAAGTCTGAACAAATCTGCCCGTTTGACCAACGATTACTTGTCAAAATTGCGTTTAAATCCCAATGTTGAATCCCACAAGACGCTGTTGAATGAGACGCTTGAGTTGTTTGACAAAACGGCTAAAGAGACGCTGAATACCAGCTCTGAAGACTTTTGGACCTTCGGACTTTCTTCGAACCCTACCCGGTCGTTTATTGAAACGTACTCCGTACTAGATGCCGTTCAGCTGACGGCTTTCCTGAACAGCTCGAATATGGCATTCAAAAAACAATACATCGAACACAGTATGTTTACCAACGAAAACTCCCATTTCCCGATCGGCAAGTTTGCAGTCTTTTTGTCAGGTCTGTTTTCAAACATTGATCTTAATGTGTTGAAGAACTTCAAAAAACTCTCGTTTTACCTCAACAGCGACTTATATTACGCCTTTATGGTCAAAGCTTTACAATTGTGGGTCTCTTCTAAAGCTGAGTCCGAAGATTGTCCTATAATTGTGAAACTGTTGGAGTCATTATTAAGCTACACCGACAGTGTCTTGGAGACGGTCGATTTCGAAGAAGCTTTGAATGCGGTCAAGGAAATAGAGTATGCGGACTTAAAAAAGTACCAGCTCAGTCAGCTGAAAAAGCTGAAGCAGAAGTCTTGGAAACAGTCCACGCAGGAGTTCGACGATATGATTTTGGAGCAGGCTCTGAATTTCGTCAAAGATCAAAGATTTCTCAAACTTTCACAAGGTTCGTGGGTCTACGTCGACAATCCTACGGAAATCACGAGGGTGGATAAAACGACAAAGTTTTACTTTATCATCTTATCCACAAACAACCATTCTCTGGTTTACAAGCAGTTCTCAAAGAAGCTACACAAGAACCCCAACATCGATAAGGATGGGACAAAAATCGAGTTCAGCCAAATTGCAAGCATAGGATATAAGCCAGTGACGAAAGACCAAAGTAACTCCAGTTTCATTGGCATCAACTCTAGACTCAACGTTAACAGGATTGAAATTCACACCAAGTCGAACCAGATTTTCTCCTTTTATGTGGATACCAAGGAGCTTTTATACGTTTGGTTGGACGGTCTGAAAATGCTCACAAACAACAACTCCGATCTTTCAGAAGATACAAAATTCCAAACCAAATGGCTGGCTCAAATAAGACGGGAGATCCAGTTGATAGATTTGGAAGAAACCGGTGATACGCGGAACGAATTCAAAGTGGAAGAAGCCACTCTAGTTTCACTGACTGACAACTTCTATTACGAGTGAAAAAATCTACGCATTCGTTATTGAGCTCCTTATGTTCCGGTTTTACTTAACGCTGTTTCAAAGTATGTAAAAGAATGAAAAGCTATAGTCTTCGGGTGATTGTTCTTATGAAACATCAAATTAAGAAGTCTCGCAGAATCAATCGAAAGTTAGTCGTGAATTTTGAGAGGGCCAGTTCTGCCACCTCGAAAAACACACAGAGGACGGAATCCTGCACCGATCTCAACTCCTAGGTATGCTAGAGAGGTCGACCTTTCCCGAATCAATCCAGGTCTGATCAGCGAGTTTCTCTTTTGCGGTGAATAGGTGCTTGTACGAGGCCTTGATGGTACCTTCCGAAACACCTGTTTTTTCGGAAATTTTGGATAGAGAAACGTGTTGCTTGAATAAAGCGGTAGCGAAGTATATCACTGTGGCGGCAATAGTTGTTGGAGACCTACCCTCTAAAACCCCGACTTCCTTCAATCTGCGGGCAATGTGTTGGGCAGAACTGGTGAGCTGCGGGGCCAGACCCAAGTGAGAGCAGAATCTACCCACAAGATCTTCCGGATTAGTCTGCGTAGTGGAGATGGTGTTGTTTTGATAAGTAATGATTCCACCTTGTTCTGCGTTTTTCTTTTGAATAATCTGCGTGATAATTTTGAACACTTTGCCAATCTCCTTGCGCGGAACATTGGTCAAAGCCCAAATCTCCCTAAAAGAACGAGGAACACTGGCCTTTCGACATCCCATGAAAATGGATCCTGCCATGATACTCTCCTGCGATTTTCCCCGCAACAACTTATCATCGCAAACCAGTTTGTACACTTCCTTGGCACCATCTTGCACGACTTTAGGTAGCTGGTACCCGTCGCACATCTGGGAAATCTTCGCATATGCTAGTTGAAGAGCATGGTCTTTTTTGTCCACAAGAGATTTCCCCTGAGTTCTGTTCAACTCTCTGGCCAGTCGACCACCGTCGGTGCCCGCAGAGATGACGGTGGATAACTGGTCTGAGTCCAAAATGGAGTTGGTGGCTTCACCCACACGTGACGGATCGTCTCCATTCTGGTCGTCGTTATTGAACGTTCTCCATTCTGACCTAGTATCGATGATCCTAGTGCACAAAACCAATCCACATAGAGCGCAAACAATGTCGCCCTCGCTGTGTCTTTCCAAAAGTTCCGGCGGATAAACCTTACACTCTGGACAAGCTAGCGTGACATTCAAGTTAACACCCTTGAACGGTTTGCTTTCAGAAGGAGATGGCATTACAAATGCAACTGGCTGACGGCAAACACCAACAAGCAGATCATAAGAGAACGCCCTTCAGGTGGCTTGTAGATTTTTGTATTTTTCTAATTAGCTTTTTTTCCTGGAAAAAATTAGAGCAAAATGCCGCAAAAAAGCGACAGAATCTGTCTGTGGCGCATTGACATTGAGGCGGTGCAACATTATTCCGTTTATGGTCTTAACTATATGACTGTTTGATTATCTAGGTTGTCTATCAATTGTAGTCGGTCAAAACGACTTGAACTTCACTTTTTACCCTTGCGCTTGTTCTTCATTGCTGGTCTAGACTTGGTCTGGTTCTTGGCACGATCCCCCTTGGTTTTCTTGTACGATCTTCCAAACTCTTCTCTGGCTTCTTCTGCCTTTCTCTTCTTGCTGTTGATCTTCGGCTTTGTCTTGGCCAAGAGACCACCTGCAGCATCCTCTTTCTTCTCTTTTTCAGACTGGAACCAAGTTCTTTTTGGTCTCGATTGGATTTCCTTTTGATACTGTAACAGGTTCTCACCCTTTTTGAGTTCTGCCTCTGCTTTCAGCATCTCTTTTTCCTGCTTCTCTTCGTCCAGAATCTCAGTGATGACGGCGGTTTTCTCCTCAACCACTTTGGCGATTTTGTCCACTTCGAGCCAGTCCACATTCCTACCAACGGCCTTTCCAGACTTGTCCAGCTCGATCTGTTTGATGGCTTCCTTGACAATGCTACGGTCCTGGGAGCTTTCCCCGACAAAAGAGATCGAAACACCCTCTCTTCCAGCTCTTGCTGTTCTTCCCACTCTGTGCAAATAAATCTCGTGGCTCTTTGGCATATCAAAGTTGACAACAGCTTCGATCTTCGGGATATCCAGACCTCTGGCAGCCAGATCGGTACAAACAAGGATCGGAACCACCAGCTTCTTGAATTCGGTGATACTCTTCAAACGCTGTTCTTGCGTCAAGGATCCATGCAGTTCTGAGACCTTGAGACCCAACAGACCAAGGATGATTCTGAGTCGATGAGCCATCTCTTTTCGGGAGACAAAGATGATTATTCTGCTTTGTTGACGGTCCATTTTGGACAGAATATTGTACAGCAATGCCGGTTTAGAAGCTTCTCTTTTTCTGATTCTGACAAACTCCTGTACAAGACCAGTGGCAGCAGCCTTAGCAGCACCGATCATGATTCTGACAGGCCTTCTCAGAGACAACTGGATAAGCGACGCAATCTTAGAGTTCATCGTGGCAGAGAACAACATGGTTTGTCTTTTCGTTGGAAGCAAAGACAGGATCTCAGTCAGCTCCTTTTGGAAACCTTCTTCAAGCATTCTATCAGCCTCATCAAAGACCAAAACCTCAACAGAGTCAACATTGAACGAAGGGGAATTTCTCACATGATCGATAAATCTACCGGGAGTGGCAATCACGATATCAGGACGCTTCTTCAACTCCTGTTCTTGCTGTCTCAAATTCAAACCACCCACAGCCAGCCCAAACGTCAATCCGTTGACATACTGTCCGATCTTTCTTCCGACGTCGGCAACCTGGATAGCCAACTCTCTCGTTGGAGCAAGAACAACCACCCTTGTGGAGGCAATCTTGGCAGGCTTGTACAACAATCTCTCAATGATAGGGATCATATAAGCAGCAGTTTTACCAGAACCGGTAACGGCACCGGCAACAATGTCCTTACCAAGTAAAGCGATAGGAATCGAGGCACTCTGAATAGGAGACGGCTTGGTGTACCCCAAAGCAGAAAGACCCTTTAAAACGGGTCTCGAAAGCTGCAATGACTGGAAATCCTTGTGAACTGCATCATTAGTCTTTTTGGCATCTTCCTGAGGAGCATAAAACTTGGAAATAGCTTCCTCGGAATCTTCATCTTCATCTTTCTCTGCATCTGAGATATCGTTGCCTTCGATGACAACCTCTGGCTGTTCGCTCACTTGGTCGCTTTCATCTTCTTCATCGTCATCTTCGCCCTCCTCTTCATCATCATCCTCATTTCCTTCGTCTTCGTCCTCTTGCGGAGCACCCATTCCAAAACCATCCAGCGCAAGCTCTTCGTCGTCGCTGTCGTCGTTTTTCTCCTTATCAGAGATGTTGTCTTCATCAAATTGACCGGCAAGACCACCTTTCCGCTTTATTATATCATCAAGATCAACGTCTTTGTAGGACCTGCTGTCAGTTTGCTTGTCGTCTCCTCCAAAATCCCAGCCATCAAAGTTGGTACTAATTCCAGCACCATCCTCAAGACTGAAAATAAAGTCTGGATTCAAAACCTCAGGGGTCTCGTCGACCTGCTCAGTAGATTTAGGGGTCTTCTTGTTTTTAGGTTTGAGAGACTTCTTCTTTTGCGCGGCTTTGGCTTCTTGTTCGTCTGCGGAGCTCTCTTCAAAGTCTGGCACATCCTCATCGCTGTCTGAGATGGTGAGCACGAAGTCGTCAACACGACCTGCTTTAGGAGCAGTCCGTGTCTTCTTCGCACGTCCGGCAGCCTTAACCATTATTGTTGTTGGGTTCCTACCGTTTTAAAAAGCAAAAAACGTTCGAATGGCAAAACACTTCAACTTCCGTGGTACCTGCAATGATAATGATCCACATTGAATTTTTTTTTTTGATTTTATAAATTTTTTTATGACTTTTTTCAAATCTTCTCAAAATTTTTTCCAGATGACGTAATCAGGATCTGGGGAAACCAGGCTCCGGGGGTCACCCGGCAGCGGCGTTTCAAAGATTTCCTCGATCTGCGGCGACAAGCAAGATTGTGCTAGAAAATTCGACGCGCCGCGTGGGAATCTGTCTCGGCAATAGCAAACAAACAAGACTGATGCGCCGCGGACGTCGAGAACAGCTTGAGAAGGCAACGAGACGATCTCTCAAAATGTACCTAACGTTGGCGCGGGCATTTCGGGGGCGAAGGGCGGGGGGCTCAGACCAAAGTCAAATCAATAGTCAATCCTTTCTACAAAGTACGGCTTCGCCTCCGCCTCCAATTCGAGGAAGAAATGGGAGTTTGTCTTGGCCTTCAAGAAAAACGTGAGCTCCACGGGCAAATATCAACAGCGTTTAAATTTTTCGCCAGCGTGTCACTTATTCCCGTCGGTTCTTGAATATTCGACACGTAACTTTTTGAACAATAAAAAAAAAGGGAAGTGAGGGCTATATATAAACGTAGACGCACGTAGACGGATTTGCAGAAATTGGTTTCTGGAGAACTCTGATCAGAGTTTTCGAGGTTGAATTTTTCCCTTTTCTTTAGCAATACAAACAACAAACAGTGATAGACAGTTTGGGACAGTTAAGGAAAGACGGAGAAGATCAACATGTTTAAGTTCAACCGCTCTGTGCTATCTATAGCTACGATACTGTATGCAGTGCTGTTGGTAGTCCTACCTTTGGCTTCACAACAATTCGTGGAAGCAGAGGCGAACGACAACTATGGTACTGTTATCGGTATCGATTTGGGAACCACTTACTCATGTGTGGGTGTGATGAAAGCTGGTAGAGTTGAGATCCTTGCCAATGACCAGGGTAACAGAATTACTCCATCTTATGTGGCATTTACTGATGAAGAGAGACTTGTCGGAGATGCCGCAAAGAACCAGATTGCCTCCAACCCAAGCAACACAATCTTCGATATCAAGAGGCTCATAGGACACAGATTTGACGATAAGGTTGTGCAAAAAGAGATTGCACACCTCCCTTACAAGATCAGAAACCAAGAGGGCAGACCGGTCGTTGAGGCCACTGTCAATGGAGAGGTGACCACGTTCACGGCCGAAGAAGTTTCGGCCATGATCTTGGGAAAGATGAAGCAAATTGCTGAAGATTATCTCGGAAAGAAGGTTACCCATGCTGTTGTCACGGTTCCTGCATACTTTAACGACGCCCAAAGACAGGCCACTAAGGATGCTGGTACCATTGCCGGTCTGGAAGTTTTGAGAATTGTTAACGAGCCTACTGCCGCTGCAATTGCTTACGGTCTCGACAAGACGGACGAAGAGAAGCATATCATTGTTTACGATTTGGGTGGAGGAACTTTTGATGTTTCTCTGTTGACAATTGCAGGTGGAGCTTTCGAGGTTCGTGCCACCGCTGGTGATACCCATCTTGGTGGTGAGGACTTTGATTACAGAGTTGTCAGACATTTCATCAAGGTGTTTAAGAAGAAGCATGGCATTGATATCAGTGATAATCCAAAGGCTCTTGCTAAATTGAAGAGAGAAGTTGAAAAAGCTAAGAGAACCTTGTCTTCTCAAATGTCCACCAGAATTGAGATTGACTCGTTCGCTGACGGTATTGACTTCTCCGAGTCCTTATCCAGGGCCAAGTTCGAGGAATTGAACATTGAGTTGTTCAAAAAGACCTTGAAGCCTGTTCAACGTGTTCTTGAAGACGCCAAATTCAAGGTTTCAGAAATTGATGACATTGTCTTGGTTGGTGGTTCCACGAGAATTCCAAAGGTGCAAGAGTTGCTGGAAAGTTACTTCAACGGCAAGCAAGTGTCCAAGGGAATTAACCCAGATGAAGCTGTTGCTTACGGTGCGGCTGTTCAAGCTGGTGTCCTCTCTGGTGAAGAAGGCGTTGAAGACATTGTTTTGATTGATGTGAATCCATTAACTTTGGGTATCGAGACCTCCGGCGGTGTCATGACCACTTTGATTAAGAGAAACACTGCAATTCCAACCAAGAAGTCTCAAATTTTCTCTACTGCTGCTGACAATCAACCTGTTGTCTTGATCCAAGTCTATGAAGGTGAGAGAGCCATGGCAAAGGATAACAATTTGCTAGGAAAGTTCGAGTTGAAGGATATTCCTCCAGCCCCAAGAGGTACCCCACAAATTGAGGTGACTTTCACTCTGGACTCCAACGGAATCCTGAAGGTTGCTGCCACTGATAAAGGTACTGGTAAGTCTAACTCTATCACAATCACAAACGACAAGGGTAGACTTTCGAAGGAGGAGATTGAGAAGAAGGTTGAGGAGGCCGAACAGTATGCTCAACAAGATAAGGAGGTCAGAGAGAAGATCGAGAGCAGAAACGGACTTGAGAACTACGCCCACTCGTTGAAAAACCAAGTGAACGATGAGACCGGATTCGGCTCCAAGCTTGATGAGGATGACAAGGAAACTTTGTTGGATGCCATCAACGAGGCATTGGAGTACTTGGACGACAACTTTGAGACCGCAACAAAGCAAGACTTTGAGGATCAGAAGGAAAAATTGAGTAAGGTTGCTTACCCAATTACTTCAAAGTTGTATGATACGCCACCTACTAGTGACGAAGATGATGAGGATGACTGGGATCATGATGAGCTGTGATTTCAAGGCTTATCGTCAAGACTCTCTTTGCACAAGTCAATAAAGGTTACAGAAAAAGAAGATTGACCAACATGAAATTCCAATAATGATATATACTTACCTATTGGTCATGTTGAATTTTCAACTTATATATAGCTTCTACTATTAATTAATATTTTGTTACTGATTGAGACTGTTTTGTAAAATTGGCTCGTTGTTTGAGATGAAAAATGAAGGATAATTCGGAGTTCCTCGAGCCAAATTTTTTGTTTTTCTGCCCAAACTTTTGATAAGAGAGTGAAAAAAAATAAAGGAAGTCCAAGAGGAAAAAGTAGCTAAAAAGTCAACAGTTGATCAGCAGAATTTGTGGTGGCATTTAGAAGCAGCAAATTGACAATTGCACAAGAAAGAGTTACGAATTTGCAAACAGCACTTGATCAAAGCGATTGACATGGAAATACGATTTAAGCCGCAACAGCCAACCTTTGTGGATGAGGGCCGAGTCGACTCTGACCAGAACGGGACAGCAATGGAACATGACAATTCAGCGCAAGAAGCCAATGATGAAAAGAGCACGATACAGCAGAAACCTGAAAAGATTTTGATTGGCTCAACTAACGTGGAGGAACTTCTGCGAAACAAGCTGAGAACGGTGAACTCTTTGGACGAGATAGCGCCTGTGGAGGCATTGTCTCTGTTTCATCGGCTACTAGAAGATCTTATGAAGCTGAGTGAGATCGTGAGCGCGGACCCGAGTGTGAATTTGAACCAACTGTTGTTCCAACCAGAGGCTTATCTTGATGGGGAGTCTGAGATTCCTACTCTTCTACAACCCGAGTTGTCGTTGACGGTGAACAAGAAGCGCAGAAGAAGAATGAGCTCCTCCGCTGCCGCATCCACAGGCGAGCAGCTGGAGATTCCTCTCCGAAGAGTGTCGCGGATTCATTCGAATTTCGAAGAGACGGAGGCACCATCTGACGAACCGCATCAGCAACCGTTCCCACCTTTGCAAAATCTCTCTTTTGCTGTGAGCGACGTTTCAACCAGCAGTCTTTCAAGCTCTAACGAGCCGAAGGAAGACAACACCAGATACCACACAAACTTGCAAGACGAGTCGATGTCATTGAAACTTTCCAAGAAGTTCTACCTCCGGCAAGAACCGTCTCTGTCGATGGCACAATACCTTGAACGAATAAGCCAGTACGCGACGTTGTCCACCTCTGTGCTGCTGACAGCGTGTTCTTACGTTTTCAGTGTTACTTTCAATTTGCGGTCATCGGCAACTTCGTCACTGCTTCCTTTTAAGTCACCGTTCGCTGTTGATCAACAGACTCAGTTGAAGATGCTCCCCGTGGACAAGCTAAACGTTTTTAGACTGATTTTGACTTCTATCAGAGTCTCTTCTAAACTAATTGAGGACAAGAATTTCAAACAGGGGTACTACTGCAAAATTACGGGGCTTCAGAGCATTGATGAACTTTTTAAGTTGGAGTTGAGTCTGCTGTATCTGCTAGATTTCAACATCTTCATCAACAAATTCAGTCTAACCAGATTTCTGTTCCAATTCAGACAGTTTGATTACAACTTGCACAACTTTTTAAAAGAAAGAAACACTGTCTGACCGCACAACGATTGATACCCCAACAGTTCAAAGACCCTCCGTAAAGCGAGAAGGCTCAAGCCAATGACAGCAACGATATTCTCATGACTTGAGTGAATTTTATCTTGTGTAGCGGAAATAAACTTGATGAGAATAGCTCTATATAAGTCAATAGTGTTAATTCAACAACTACCTCCGATATCAATTTTGTTAGCTCAAAAGGGGATAAAACAAACTTAATGTTTTTCAATGAACATCCCTACCGTAAGAACTGTGGACCAAGATATGTACATCTGAAAAAAACAAGCTCTTGCGGAGTCCGTTTAAAAGTTGATTGGCTTACCGAAAGTCGAAGCGGCAGCTTCCTTGAAAGCCTCGGACAAAGTTGGGTGAGCATGGCACACTCTGGCAATGTCTTCAGTAGAAGCACCATACTCCAAGGCCAAACCAGCTTCGGCAATCATCTCACCAGCGTTTGGACCAATGATGTGGCATCCCAAGACTCTCTCAGTCTCGGCGTCGGCAATAAACTTAACGAAACCTTCAGTGTCCATGTTTGTCTTTGCTCTGGAGTTAGCAATGAATGGGAATTTACCAACCTTGTACTTGATTCCAGCTTCTTTAAGTTGTTCTTCAGTTTGGCCGACCCAAGCGACCTCAGGGTGAGAGTACATCACAGCTGGGATGTTGGCGTAGTTCACATGACCGTGTCCGTTCTTGATATACTCGGCAGCAGCGATACCTTCCTCCTCAGCCTTGTGGGCCAACATAGGACCGAAAGTAACATCACCAATACATCTGATGTGGTCGAACTTGGTCTTGAACTCAGAGTCAATAACAACCTTTCCTCTCTTGTCGATGTCCAAGCCAATGGCCTCGGCATTCAAGCCCTCCAAGTATGGTCTTCTACCAACGGCAACCAACAAGACATCGGCTTCCAAAGACTCGGTTTTACCAGTCTTGGTGTCTTCATACTCGATCTTGACAATTTCACCTTCTCTGACACCCTTGGTGACCTTGGCACCCAGCTGGAATTTAAGTCCTTGCTTGGTGAGGAATTTTTGAGTGGCTTTGGAAACTTCACCGTCCATTCCGGCACCAATGGAGTTTTGGAACTCCAAAACAGTCACCTCAGAGCCCAATCTAGACCAGACAGAACCCATCTCAAGACCAATGATACCACCTCCGATAACGACAAGTTTCTTTGGGACCTCCGTCAAAGCAATGGCACCAGTAGAAGAGACGATTCTCTCCTCATCAACCTCGATGTTTGGGAATGGGGTTGGCTCCGAACCGGTGGCAATGATGATGTGGTCGGCACTGACAACGGCTTCCTCACCGCCCTCTATTGGGTCGACCTTGACGTTGTGCTCGTCGACAAAGGACGCAGCACCCTTGTAGTACTTGACACCGTTCTTCTTGAACAGCATCTCGATACCACCTGTCAACTGACTCACAACCTTGTCCTTGGCGTCCATAAGGTTGCCCACATTGACCGAAACGTCACCGGCAATATCAATACCCCTTTCCTTGGATTCGTGTTGGATTTGGTGGTACAAATGCGAGTTGTTAAGAAGGGCTTTGGATGGAATACAACCCACGTTCAAACAGGTTCCTCCCAGTCTTCCTCTCTTCTCGATACATGCGGTATCAAGACCCAATTGGGCGGCCTTGATTGCGGCCACATATCCACCGGGACCTCCCCCAATAACAACAACGTCGTGTTTCTCTGATGTATCACGTTAGTATCGCTTGTGCGGTACGGTAAGGCAGGGGGTGCTGCGCTGCTGTTGCCTTCTTTGGGAAACAAACGTGTTCTTTACTTACTCTGCGCGGCTTCTGCCAACACTCTGGCAGACGAGAACAATCTTCTTTGGCTGGCTCTCAACATATCGTATCTAATCACTGTGTTCAACAACAACTTCAGGACAAAGCAAAGAAAACCCACACAGTTATGAACAAGAGAAATAATTTCTACAATTTTCCTGCTCCGTGCCAAAAAAGTTCTCCCGCAAGGAAGTTATTAGTCCGTAGGTGCAGACGCCCCTGCGGAGAAGGCAGCAGACGGGAGGGGAGATTGGAAGGGGCCAGAGTCCGCACTGGATTCCCCATCAGACAGGACTGTCTCTGGACGGCGAAACGGCATATGGTACACAGTATTGCAATACCGTCGGAACCGACCCCCCATGTTGCCCCACTTGCCTTGGTCTGGTCGTGAATTCGACTCGGACTCGAACTGGTTCGCCCGGGACAAGAACGTCCCGGCGGTGCAAGGTTGTTTGAAGAGCGAAAAAAATAACCTTGCCGCGACACTGTTGATGTCGCGGTAGAAAGGGGATACAAGCCTTTATTGATTATTCGAGTAGTTTGCGATAGAAAAAAACCGGAAAACAACTCGATTGAGCCGATCTACTTAATCTTCTTGTCTCTCGATCCATGCAACAACTTCCTTGACAAACTCAACAGGCTTTTCGCTAATCAACCAGTGACCGGCATCGATGTCGCGAACCTCAAACCGGGGGAAGAAAAGACCTGTGGCAGTCAGGTACTCGTCGGCCACGTACGGGCTATGGCTTCCACGAAGAAACAACGCGGCTCCGTTCCACCGTGAGACCTCGTAGTTGAACGGCCAGCTGGAAACAGAGTCCAAGTTCTGGCCCAGTACGTCTAAGGGCACCCGGCTGTAGTAGCCGGTGTTGTCGCTGCGGCGTTTGAGGTTGGTTAGCAAAAATTGACGAACAGCAGCAGAGGGCTCGACCTGTGCGAGAACACGGTCGCAATCTTTCTGCGACCGCAGCTCAGGATCGCGACAAATCTTCTCCAGCTGTTTCACATAAACGCCGAACTTGCTAAATCCTGTCGCACCCGCGGTGAAGTCTACCGGGGCATTGTCTACACTCACGAGCAAAGACACTAGCCTCGGCTGTCGGAGACAGAGGGCCATCGCGGCCTTGGCTCCCATGGAGTGTCCCACCACGATCGGGTCCTCCAGCCCGTGATCAGCGATAAAACGCTCCACATCAGCAGCCATAGAAGGGTAGTCGTGGCGTGGCGCATGTGGAGAATCCCCGTGGTTGCGCAGGTCCAGACAGTAGACGTCGCGCTCCAACAGCTTCACTAGTTGCTTCGAAACAGCCCTGTTGTTCGCTTTGGACCCGAACAATCCGTGAAGAAACACAATTGGATTTTTGGATGTTGGCAGCGGAGGAGCGTGGTGGTCATATGCTAACTCTAGCGTGTCTATGTTTTTGTCGAGGCCCGATTTGCCTAGGTCTGAGTGCGCCAGCGAGCGGGGTGTTCCGTCATAGCTTACCGTGCGAGGACTGCTGGAGCCGAACAAACGACAAGCCGCACCGAAACGGCGTCCAGGAACTGTTACAGATGCCAATGGTCTCCTTGCAAACATCTTAGTGCTATCAATTGTACCGGAACAGCTTTTCTAGACTGTCAAAAACGATAAATCATTCAAAGAAAAATAGACCTGAAAAATATTTGGAAAAATCTCAGATTTTGAATTTTTAAATTATCAAGCCTACCCGTTACCCCTCGACTGATCTGGCCAGTTCTTTTGAAGATAATACGATAACGCAGGAAAATGCAGCAGAACACGCTTTCTTACATAACCGTTATTGGACAGATACGGAAGGAGTTTCAGCGGGCACAACCATACGACAACAACAACGACAATGCGCTCTACTCCCAGTATCTCAACGTGACAAGATTGGCCAGGAACATGGATCTGATCAGGAAAAATACGTTCAAGTCGGGTGTTTGTGGCCACGACAAATTTTCGCAAGAGTTCCACGCATTGAACAAAGCAATCCAGGATTCCAAGTTTGAACTCGAGTACAAGTTATCTTCGAATTTCGAGACACACAAACAGAAGCAAGAGCTGGAGGCTCAAAAAATACAGAAAAAGTCAACCGCAAATGACCAAGACACGCAATTCGATCTCCAATTGCCCGACAACGACGAATCAATTGAAACGCTGAGAAAGCGACTTTTATCCACCACATCTACGCCGTCCCAGCTGGACTCGCTGCAATCGGCAGAGGATCATAACAAGTACCACGACTCCTTCCAACAAGAACTCATAGAATCGTTGCCGTCTATGGTGTCGACCCTAAAAGAACAAGCGTTCCAGTTCCAGGAGTTGCTGAAACAGGACGCGGTCATACTGAAAGAGGCTACAGAAAATTTTGAGAAGTCCAGGAGTAAGATGGATACCGTGAACCAGATCCTATCGAAGTACCATCGTGAAGGTAGATTAGGACTCTGGTTCTACATCAGGGTGATTCTCATTGTATTTTTAACGTTTTCGTTTTTCTTGTTTCTGATCAGATTGATTCCAGCAAGATACTAGTGTTTACGAACACGTTGATCAGGTGTGATCTTGGCTATATCGCCGTTGGCTCTATCAATATCGGCTCGTAACTTGAGCCTTTCTCGTACGAATTCTCAGTGTAGATTTGGTCGAGGGTCAAAAAGGACTCGAGATCACCGGCGCCGACGCTCTGCAAGCGTTTGTGCATATCGACCAACTCGGGGACAGCAGTGGGCTGTTTGGAAAGGGACCTTTTTTGGTGATACTGTTGAACGATCCAGTCAACGTTGATCTTCGTAGTCTTGTCTTCCTTGATAGCTTTGACGAGCCACAAATGAACAACCAGCTCCATATCATCTTTGGTCATATTTTCGAAGTCCGGTAAGTTCAACAGCTGCAACGAGTTCTCCATTTCCTCGCGATCTCGCTTGAGAATGTCTTTGACGGTGACCAGTTTCGCTCTATGTTCTTTCAAAATGGCCTTTTCCTCCCGCTTCAGCTGGTTCTTAACCATATTCAAGACGGTCAACTGACTCTTCTTGTACTTGCGAACGTTGTCGTAGTTGACCTCGTGGTACTTTCGAAAGTTCACATCGCTGACACACCGTCTCTCTATCTCCTCTTCGGCCAGCGGCGACAGTTTGTCCAGCTTGTTCTTGAATTTGGACTCCAGAGCGTGTCGCAAAAGGTTGATGCCGTTGAGCTTGGATTTCAACGTAATTCCTTCGTCTCCGGGGTTTCTGGACATGAAGGAATATAGTTCTAGCAGGCCGGGCGGGAGCAGGTGATTTCTGTTGCATAAATAGACGACCGTAGAATCGTCACTTGTTGCATCCTCAACGCTGTCATCCAACACCGAGTAAGTGTAGCCACTCAATCTTGGAAGGGTTATCTTCCACTCGCTGGAATATAACTGAGGAAGCAGTGAACTAACATCTAGCGTGAGATGCAGGTTTTCAAACTCGTTATCTTCGATAGTGAATCCGTAGCCCATGAAAAGCTCTTCGTTCCCTTTTGGACCGTAGTTGTTGAAGATTTCGTCACCCTTATTATACAAGCCGTCGTTTTCAACGTTTAGCTCAAAGCTTCTGTTCGAGACTGCCCACGAAACCTTGGAGTTGGGCCTATGGTTAAACAGGTCAATCAGGGGAAGAAGCATCACCGATTTGGTCGAGGCGGTTGACTTGACCAGTCTGTAGGGAAAAGCTCTAGACGTGATAATCAAATGGGCCCAGATAAACTTCGAAAACCCGTACTCCACACTGACGTCCTCGAATATCATTGCTTGATATAGCTCTTCGGGGGTGAGATCGGAGTACTGCTTCGGAGCAGTGATGCCAACCTTGAGAAGAATTTCATTGTACTCTGAGACTAGCTCTTTCAGCTTCAAAGGAACCCCGCTGTAAATGTTGGTTCCGTTCAACAAGAGCAACTCCTGGGGGCTGAATGTGAGAGGCGATCCAATGTCTCTCAAGGAAGGGAGACACTGGAAGTAAGGAGCGAAGAAATCATCAGCTTGTCTGGGACTGCACAGAAACAACTTTAGAATGGAAACTGGATTCACAGAAGAAGACTCGTGAGTTTTGAAGAAGTTGTAGGCAATTTCGGGAGTGATGATCAAGCGTTCAGGAATCTCCACCTTCAAACGTCCTTGATGATGAGGCACCGGGTGGTACGTCGCAGAAACACCGGTGTCTGGGGAGTAGTCGAACTGAATTTGATCATCAACCACCGCACCGTTTTCCTTGCACCAATCCAGTAGCGACTGCAAAGCTCGTTTATTCTGGTCCATGTTTAAACGGGGATATCTTCTGATCCTTCAGTGATTTGATCTGGTCTAGATTTTTTTTTTTTTTTTTTACTTTTCTTTTTCATGATGTTTAAATATTTCAGTTTTAAACTTGAAAAGAATCTTTTTGATAGAGATAGAATTCGTAATGCCTAAAAGATAAAGGGAAACAACTTACATAAACAACCGCAAGCAACGAGCACAGGGAAGCAAGTAATTCAGTGCCGCTGCTTCGTTCGCCAGATCAGTTGATCTCGCGGGAATAACTAGTCGGAAGCTAGCTGGTAAGTTACTCAAACTTGGCCTTCAGCAAGTCGAACAAGGTGACACAGTCAGCAGAGAACTTTCTGATACCGTCGGAAAGCTTCTCAGTAGCCATTTGGTCCTCGTTGAAGTGGAATCTGAAAGCGGCCTCGTCGTCGATGAAAGTAACCTTCTCCTCGTTGAAAGATTGAGCAGCAGCAGCGTCCAAGATCTTTGGAACTGGCTCAGTGGAGTTGATCATCTCCTCCAAAAGCTTCGGAGCAATGGTCAAGAAGTCACAACCAGCAAGGGCGGTGATCTCGCCCACGTTTCTGAAAGAAGCACCCATGACAATGGTATTGTAACCGTACTTCTTGTAGTAGTTGAAGATTCTGGTCACAGAGATGACACCTGGGTCCTCCTTACCGGAGTAAGTCTTACCGGTGCTGGCCTTGTACCAGTCCAGGATTCTTCCAACGAATGGAGAGATCAAGGTGACCTTGGCCTCAGCACAAGCGACGGCTTGCACGAACGAGAACAAGAGAGTCAAGTTACAGTGAATTCCGTACTTGGCCTCGAGCTCTCTGGCAGCCTGGATACCTTCGTAGGTAGAAGCGATCTTGATGAGGATTCTGTCCTTGCTGATTCCAACGGACTTGTATAGCTCGATGAGCTCAAGGGCCTTCTTGATGGTGGCTTCCTTGTCGAACGAGAGTCTGGCATCAACTTCAGTGGAAACTCTTCCTGGGACGATCTTGAGAATTTCCTTACCGAACTCAACGAGCAATCTGTCGAGGGCAATGTTGGCCTTCTCTTCAGCAGAAGAGCCCTTGTCCTTAGCGTACTCAACGGCGACGTCGATCAGCTTGGCGTACTGAGCCTTTTCGGAGGCAGCCAAGATGAGCGATGGGTTGGTGGTGGCATCTTGAGGGGTGTACTTGGCGATGGCTAAAGAGGGGGGCTTGTTAGTATCAGTGTTCGCTAGTCATCGGCTGCGATTGACCGCTTGTTGAAACTTACATTCGAATTCACCAGTGTCAGTGACGACGGTGGTACCTGCGGCCTTCAATTGTTCTAAAGAGTTCATGATGTGTGTATGTATGTAGAATTAAGATACTCAATTAAGCAAAAGATGTATATTGCCGAGAAGACAAGAAAATATTCATCACAGGTCCACTTATATATAAATACTGACAGCATTCTGGTGTCTGGCGCGGGATCCGCGGGGATTCAAGGTCCACCGGGCTGGTGGCAGCCACCGGGAACCGTTGCAGGCGCCGGACCGCAGGCGCATCGGACTGCCACGGACTTTCGCGCCCCAGACTTTTCCCCAGGGTTCGTTCGCTGACGGCCAAAAGAAAAAAGTGCGGGCGCCTCCAACGCGAAATCGCCGGCTGCGGACGGTGGAAGACAATGTTCCGTGGCGGCATGCAGGGAGTGACAACGGACACACGGACGTGGAGAAGTCGGAGTACGGAAACCAGAAGGTTCTGTCACGTGGCGCCAGCACGGGACGAGCAGGTGAGTAGGCGCACGTTTAGTCAAACGCCTCTGGCACCAGGAGAAGAGTTAATTTACAAACGCACCAGCTCAGTTGCTGCGTTGCTCAATTCTATACTGTTTTCAAAACATTTCTCCCTTCCAGGCAATTGAGCCCGACCACAGGACCGGATACAAGAGGCCAGCTGGAGTTTTCGTATTATACGCTACCATAACACACTGTCCTCGTTATTCGGGGATCTCGTAATCCGGTTTCAGCAAGGCCTCCTCACAACTTTGATGCCTCGCCGAATCGCCTCTCTAAATACTCGGCCAACTCAACAGTATCCTTGGCAAACTTGCGGATTCCTTCAGACAACTTCTCAGTGGCCATCTGGTCCTCGTTCAAGTGAAATCTGAAGTTGGACTCGTTATCAACAAGGGAGATGCGACTATCGACGCACTCTGTGGTGCTGAGGCGCGCGTCCAATTTTTTCTCCACAACTTTCTGCGACCCTAGCAGTTGCTCAAGCAGACCAGGAGAAATTGTGAGGAAATCGCATCCGGCAAGCTCCTCAATCTCTCCCACGCTACGGAACGAGGCTCCCATGACAATAGTGTCGTAACCATACTTCTTGTAGTAGTGGAAAATCCGTTTCACCGAGTTAACCCCTGGATCTGAAGAGGAGGAGTACTCCAGCCCTGTATTAGCCCGATGCCAGTCTAGGATCCGGCCCACAAATGGCGAGATCAAAGTAACACCGGCCTCTGCGCATGCAACAGCCTGCGCAAACGCAAACAGCAGAGTCAAATTACAGTGCACACCGTAAACCGCTTCCAGTTCGCGCGCTGCCTGGATCCCCTCCCAGGTGGCGGCAATCTTGATCAGCACCCTATCCTTTCCGACCCCCTTTTGCTCGTAAAGCGAAATTAACTCCAAGGCCTTTTTCACTGTCCCTGCGCGATCGAACGACAGTCGCGCATCCACTTCCGTCGACACGCGCCCTGGAATTTGCTCTAAAATCTCCACTCCAAACTCCACCAACAATCTGTCCAGTGTTTCAGCGGCACCTTCAACTGCCGACAGTCCTCGCCGACCTCCATGGGCAGTCAGCGTCGCCTCGACCGCCCGGTCAATGAGTCGAGCGTACTCAGGTTTTTTCGCAGCTGCCAGAATAAGTGACGGGTTGGTAGTGGCATCTTGCGGTTTGAACTGGGCAATCGATTCAAACTCACCGGTGTCGGTCACCACAACAGTACCAGTTGCTTTGAGATAATCTAACGATGTGGTCATATCAAGCTGAAATAGGTCAATTAGCTGTTGTTACCCCAACGTCCAACCCTCCTCATCGCCTGCTTCCATCTCCTCCCTTATATATCTTTCCCAAACTGCACAGCCTCAAACAAAAATAGCCTACATCTTCTTTAGCGGGCATAGTCTAAAACCCATATTTCCTGTTTGAAATGTTTTCACAAACCGTTTTCCGACAACTAAATAGACTCCAACACCCATGGTCTAGTAATCGCAACCCGTGGTCAGCCCAAACACCGGCAACGGCTCAAACGCTGGGTGGGGAGACGTCACCAAAATTGAGCGAGTAGGTGCCACCGAAACTTTCGGTGACCAGATTTTTTCTCAGGGCTAGTGCACTGATGGTCTGAGCAAGTGAAACAAAAGGGCCAATTTGCCAGCTGGTGTTTTTTGGAAGCACTGTAGTCGAGGCTGACTGTGCCTTCAACGCTTCGATCAACTACCCCTTTTTCTAACGGTTCGATGCCCCGTCCTCAGACCACTTTGTAGCGTTTACATAAGGAATTACATAATCTTCCGGGTTTCTTGTTGCAAAAAAGGACAGCCGAGCATGGGTATATGAAAATCCAGGCTGACGATTTAGAGGGCAATATCAGGTGAAATTGTCAGCGACAAGGCAAGCCGGATACGACCGACAGTTGGCAATTGAGTGCCCAGAACACATAGAAGACAACGTATCAGTGTTGGGAACAGCAGAGCGAGCTCTAAAACAACACAGCACAACAAGAGCACTCACCCACTGACGAAGTCATACTCCTAAAAGGCTCCGCATTATAGCGACTCAACGAATTTTACATCAAAATGGCTAGCATCAACACGCCGGCAGTTGTCATGGACAACGGTACCGGGCTGACCAAGCTTGGTTTCGCAGGAAACGACTCACCGTCTTGGGTGTTTCCTACAGCCATTTCTACAAGGGGATCAGGCGGATCGTCCAATAAGCCTTCGGCCCCTTCTAAACCTTCGTTTCTGAGCGGATCATCCAGCTCGTCTGCAGGAAAGGGTTCTGGAGGAAACTTGTCCATCAAAAGAGACATGGAGGATTTGGATTTTTTTATTGGTGACGAAGCTCTCAGCGCGGCCAAAGGTCCTTCTTACTCGCTCCACTATCCAATCAGACACGGGCAAATTGAGAATTGGGATCAGATGGAACGGTTCTGGGAAAACTCCATCTTCAAGTACCTAAAGTGTGAGCCGGAGGATCATTATTTCCTGTTGACCGAGCCGCCTCTCAACCCTCCTGAGAACAGAGAAAACACAGCCGAGATTATGTTTGAGTCCTTCAACTGCGCCGGTCTGTACATTGCTGTTCAAGCGGTGCTGGCGTTGGCTGCGTCATGGACTTCGTCGAAAGTGTCTGATAGATCTCTCACCGGAACGGTCATAGATTCCGGTGACGGTGTGACCCACGTGATTCCTGTCGCCGAAGGTTACGTTATTGGCTCGGCTATCAAGAACATCCCAATTGCTGGAAGAGACATCACTAGTTTCATCCAGACTCTTTTGAGAGACCGAGGTGAGCTTGACACCTCTCTCAAGACGGCCGAGCAGATCAAACAACAATTCTGTTACGTGTGTCCGGACATTGTGAAGGAGTTCAACAAGTTCGACTCGCACCCAGACATGTTTGCCAAATATATGGTGGAGACTGTGAGCCACTCAAAAGTGCAGGTTGACGTCGGATACGAGAGGTTTTTGGCTCCAGAGATCTTTTTCAATCCGGAAATCGCCTCTTCGGACTTTTTGACACCGTTGCCAACCATTGTGGACCAAGTGATCCAGGCTTCGCCAATCGATGTGCGTAAGAGTCTGTACAAGAACATTGTGTTAAGCGGTGGCTCCACCATGTTCAAAGACTTTGGAAGAAGACTGCAGAGAGACCTGAAGACCAGAGTAAACGAAAGAGTGGCGCAGAGTGAACGTCTGAGTGGAACCAAGTCCAGTGGTGTTGCCGTTCAGGTGATTTCCCACAAACGTCAGAAGAATGCTGTCTGGTTTGGAGGCTCTTTATTGGCCCAAACCTCGGAATTCAAGAGCTACTGCTACACCAAACGCGACTACGAGGAGTACGGTCCTAGTATTGTGAGAAACTTCTCGCTGTTCAGCGTCCCATGATCAGCAGAACAAAATTACCCATCTATGTACTCTTCTTGTTAACCATCTTTTTATCTTGTCCCATTCAACCAGTATATATCTTCGTCCACTACTCTAGTGCTGCGCGACTGTCACAGAACGATGTCCACTTGTCGATAACCGGATGCCCGCGCTCGTTGGCAATATTGAGCCGGTCGTCGAAGTAATCCGCTTTCAAAACCCTCGCAATCCCCAGCTCTGTGAGGGCCAAATCAAGAGTCTTTTGGTCAATCAGTGAATCAGCCCTCAACAGTGCTAGTCTCAAAATCAACCCCCCCACAAGGGCCCCGAGCCGCGCGCCGACCGGATACCCTTCGTCAAACCCTTCTTGAACACTCTGCTCGGACGCTCGGGCCATTCCGTCCACATAGCCTTGCTTGGCATGTTTTCTTCGCAACGACTCCGATTCAATGTGTCGAGGACTAGGCTCTTCAACTCCGTAGTTCTCGTCTGTCTGGGCGACAAAATTCCACTCGTTCACGTCGTCGTCCGACGAAGCCCAGACGTCGTCAGCAGCTGCGTCCATGGATGATCAACGACGGCAGCGTGAGGTCCATTGCCCCAGTTGACCCAGCACCGTTAACACCAGACTGGAAAACTTCAAAAATTTGTAGACCTGCAGAAAAGCCACTTACGTAACCAGCTCATCGGGAGCCGCGTTACCCGGCCCCATAATTTTGTCACCATAAAAATCGTTTAGAAGCTGAAGAAAGAAAGAAGTAGCCTCCGGAGGAAAAGCGAAACGCAAGCGGATCGTGTGCGGGAACCAAGACTGCAGAAGGAGGAAGTGGGAGCAGCACTAGCACGTTAACAGTTACTTAAGCGCACACAGTCCAAGTCAGCGGCACAAGAGCAACTGTTGTAAAAGAGCGAGAGGCAGAAAGCAAGCCGCGGCGCACCACAATAGCAGAAAGGATCAATCGATAGAGTCATCACAATTTGGCGATGTCGCACAACATCATAACACAAGTCCAACAGCCGGAGGACAACCCAGTGCTGGCGCAGGCGCCACAGGAGATGGATGATTACAACACGGAAATCAAGATGAACCTGAGAGGGAGCCTGTTCACCATTACCCGGGACGACTTGATGGCGCTGCCCGAGAGTATTCTGCTATGTTTGTTCCCGAACGGAGTGTTTGTTGACATCCACGGCAACGTGATTACGAATCTGACAGAAGACGACGTTGTTTACGTGAACTTTTCTGCAGAATGTTTCCAGTACATATGTCAGGTGTTTGACTCTGCTGTGCGAGACCTCCAGGTGAGCGAGAACAACAACCAGCAGCAGCAAGTTTACGACATGAACGATCTAACGATTTTGCACGACAAGCCTTCGATCATTGTTCTCCGCGAGGACTTAGATTACTACTGCATCCCACCTGCCCGCGGACTGAGCTCGGACATGATGCGCAGGGTGAAGCTGCTTGTCGGGCAGCAGTTGGTGTCCAACCGGAAAATCTTCGACGGTCTCGGGTACGAGCCGGGCAAGCAGTTGAAGGCTGCTGAGCAGCACCTGTTGGACATGCTCTGCTCGTCTGGATTCAAGGTTGACGGAGAATGGGGACATCGATCCTTAGAGCCGAACAAGACTGTTGTTTTCTCCTTGGCGCTGGTACGCCTCAGCACCGACAGCAGCGAAAGCGTAGTCGACGACTCGCAGTCGTTGAAGCCGATCTCGTCGGTGAGCTCGCAGTCGAGTCAGCAGGAAAAAAGAAAGTCCCGGCTCAGCACCCTTGCACAGGCAGTTTCCAGGTCCGGCTCGAGAGCAAGAAAAGAGAAAAACTCAACTGCGACGAAGCTACTTCTGTTTTGGCGCAAGCCGGCCAGAAAATGCTGGTGGTCTGACCATGAGGTTGTCGTTGACTTGTCGAGCCTGGGTCTCAAAGACTCCAACGGAGACGCTCTGGCTACCACCGCTGTGAAAATTCATATAAGAAGAGTGTGGACCTTGGAACTCTCGGTGATTGGAGTCCAGTAGTTTCCGAAACAGCGGCACCCTTGCCTTTTTTCATAATTAGAACTTACTTTACACGCTCACCGTGCCCTTTTTTGTCTTTCTTCATCAATAGATGCAATCACTTCGTGGACTGCCCCGAAACTGATTACGTAACCCGGCAGTTTTTCTTGAGATTTTGAGGCTCGCGATAAAGAAACACGGAGACAAAAGGGATGTATTGATTAGGCTAAGAGGGGAGAGAGATAACCGAGCTTTACACACTGGCAACATCAGATTCCGCCCGGAAGTCAGCTAAATCAACTGCGGAAGCTCTCATCTTGCCGCTCGTCAACTGTCACATGCCACACGATGTTGTCTATACTTTCCAAGATCTTCGGATGGATGTACTTTGTGTCGTGGGCACTGGCGTGCTACCCAAGCGTCGTCTCTAACATCAAATTGCGGTCTGTGCAAGGAATTGCCATCGACTTTATGTTTTTCAACACCGCCGGATTTCTGTTGTACTCGCTCTACACCGGCAGCTTGCTTTTCAGTCAGACGGTTAGACAGGAGTTTTTCGAAAAATACAACAAGTATCCTTTGATCAAGTTGAACGATTTTATCTTCGGTTGCCACGGTCTGTTTCTCAACTTTGTGCTGGTGAGCCAGGCGTACTTCTGGGGTTTTAAGAAGAACGACAACCAGCGCGCTTCATTGGTGTGCAAGCTAGCCCTGTCTGCTGTGGCGTTGTACGGAATTGGCTCGGCCATTCTCATTTCGGACCACATACACGGGCTTCAATGGGTCGAGCTGTTCACCTCGTTTGGCCTGATCAAGATCCTGATGAGCATCTGCAAGAACATTCCTCAGATAATCTACAATTACAATAGAAAGTCCACCCACGGCTGGCCCATCATGATGGTTTGGCTTGACTTTGCTGGCTCTATCCTCTCCTTCTTGCAACTGTTTCTTGACGCGTTCATACTGGGCGATCTCCGGGCAATTTTTCACAATTTGCCGAAGTTCTTACTGAGTTTGGAGGTTGCTGTCACCGACATCATCTTCCTCCTCCAGCATTACTACTTGTACTACAACAACGACGTTCTCGAGTACGGCTCGTTTCCTCCAGCTGGACTGGGGACCATTTTGGAAGAGGACGAATTGTTTGTTGTCGAACACGAACACGACCACGACCACAACAACTCCAGCTTCTCTCCCTCCGATTGCCGATTCAAGCCAACGGACAAGGACGACCTCCAGAGACTCCTTCCATAACCTCTGCTCAACTAGACACTATATTATTTGAAATAAGATCCTATAGCAGTTTGGTCACGTGACCTCACATCATTCACCGAATCAAAAATATAAAATATCAATCTCGAAAGCGAAGTAAAATAAATCAAGGTCAAAACTTGGCCTGTCAGAAGACAGGGGTTAAAGTAGTCAACGGTCAAGTAAGATTAATAATGCAATCGCTTGGAAAACGGTTTCTGTCCACCACTAGGACCCTAAGGATGTCGTATGACAACTCGTTTAGTCCAATGACGGCCACCAAGGGTCTGTCTGGTGCTGTTGGAAACACTCCTCTGATCAAGCTCAACCACCTGAGTGCTGAAACCGGACGCAATATTTACGGTAAAGCCGAGTGGATGAATCCCGGTGGATCCGTGAAGGATAGGGCGGCTCTTTATTTCATTGAGGAGGCAGAAAGAAAAGGTTTGATCAGCCCTGGAGGAACGATTGTGGAAGGAACAGCCGGTAACACAGGTATTGGTTTGGCACACGTTGCTAGAGCCAAGGGCTACAACTGTGTGATATACATGCCAAATACACAGGCTCCTTCGAAAATTCAGACGCTAAGGTTGCTTGGCTGCGAAGTTTACCCGGTGCCGGTTGTTCCATTTGACGACCCAGCCAACTTCAACCACCAGGCCAAAAGACATGCCGAGTCTTTGGAAAACGCTTACTGGACCAACCAGTTTGACAATTTGGACAACAGACAAGCTCACATACAGATGACAGGCCCAGAGATCTGGAAACAACTCAACGGCAAAGTGGACGCCTTCACCTGCAGTTTGGGAACCGGTGGTACCTGGTGCGGTACCTCGAGGTATCTGAAGACTCAAGATCCAAATGTCAAGTGTTACGTCGCTGAACCTCCAGGATCGTGTGTGTACTCCTATGTCAAGACCGGCGGAAAAAGTCTTGAAAGATCGGGAGGATCGTTCACTGAAGGTATCGGTCAGGGGCGCATCACTAACAACGTTGCTCAGGACATTGAGCTTGCCGAAGACGCTTTCCTCATTCCTGACGAGGAGTCCATCGCCATGTTGTACAGACTTTTGCACGAAGAAGGAATCTACGTGGGAGGTACGTCGGCGTTGAATGTGGTGGCGGCTGTCAGAGCTGCACAACTGCTACCGGAAGGCTCCAATGTGGTGACTATCTTGGCAGACTCTGCCCACAAATACTCGGACAGAATTTTCAGCAAGAAATGGCTTGAGTCCAAAAACTTGTACGAAGCCGTTCCTGAAGATTTGAGAAAGTATGCCACTCTAGATTAATCTACTCAAACCCAAATAAACAGGAGAGAAACATACACATCTGTCATGTTGCTAACGCAACCCAAACCCTTCGCTGCACGAAATGGCTAGCTCCAGCTTGTTTATGAACATTTCTTTCGAACCGTATTCGTATAGACACAGCTCGTTAAAACAAGTATGAGCTATTGGTAACCTGGTGGTATCTTTGTCTACCAGCTTAGTAAGTTTCAAGTTCATCGAGGGCAACCCCGTCGCTGGCAATCGATCGGATCCCGTAACAAACAACAGCAACTTTTTCTGGTCGAAACTGCTCAAGTTGTCAAAAAAGTCCCAAAACCATTGAACAATGGTGTCGGACAAACTGAAACCATTATACTTGGTCACCGATTTCAGTACCTCCACATCAATGCGCTGATTTCTGTGGTCTTCGCCAATGAGTATGAGCTCAATCTCTTCTGGCGTAAATAGCGATAACGCATTGCCTCCAATGACGTTCTGGAACCCGTTCAAAAACGACTTGAATGAGTTGCGATTTAATTCATCAAGGAAGAACGAATAGTATCGCTCAACATAGTCATACTTGTTCTCATCAGTAACTCTGATCTGGGAACCGTTCGCAACAAGCTCTGAGGATCGCATCTCACCGAAAATGTCAAGGTACGTCACTTCAAAAAATAGTTCGAGCTCCTCAATGTTCTTCAGCTTTAAAAGTCGCTTCAATCCATGCCCTGTATCCGGGTTCAACTGAACGTAGTCGTTCAGGCTTAACTTCTGACCCATCAATTTCTTGTACATCGCTTTGGGTAATCGCAGATCCAAGATAGTTGAGTTGTAAATTGCTAATCCCAAAACAACTCCCACAAGATAGTACAACTCGTCGTTATCAATAGGGGAAATCGAAAACCAGCACAAGTTGGAGTTTTCATCGTATGAAAAAAGTCCTTTGTCAGCATTGAAAAGGTCCTTGGTCAATAGCAAAAACCATTCCTTTTTCAGCCCGCCAGCATCAATCCCTGGCTCATCCACAAATTCAACTCTCAAGAGTTTCTTGAAGTCTGTCTGGTGTGACTTGATGCACCTAAGTGAGTCAGCTGTAATATTGGTTCTTCGTACTCTAATTTTGAAATAGACATCAAAGGGCATTTTTTTGTTCAATGATTGAATGAAAGCCTCTTCAGCTTTGCGCTCCATCATTCTTTTTGCCTCGTGTTCTAATATTGAGATCTTGGCAGCCAAAGAGAGAAGAAATGGGAACTGACAAAAAGTGAATAATGATTTCTTCATTGTGCCCACCGGAGAGGATATGCCCAAATATGTAGCTTTCGACTCTGTCTTCAAGTAATCAATAACCAGTTGCAAGGAGTCCTTGTTTTTGGTCTCACTCTCTCGTCTCTTCGTTGAGGTGTTAAACTGCCAGGCGTCAAAATCCTGTCTGACATTCACATAATCAACGAGGTTGTTGTAGAATATAGCGTCGCGTGCCTTTTTCGTGTTTTTGTTCGCAATGAACAGGAATGACGCCAGGCGTCCTGCGGTTCTCAAGTGCCAATCATCCCCATACTGTTGAAGTCTGATTTTCACATCGTGTTCTCTTTTTCTCTCTGGTTTGCTGGACCAAAACGACGAATTGGAGGAGGAGTCGTTTGCTCTTCTTGCACCGTTGGATATGTAGATGGGCATTCCAATAAATAGTCCGAAATCAGAACTTCGGGAAGTAGGTCTTATGAAATGAGCGCTCAGTGTTTCTTTGTAGTTAACATCATCATTCATCGCACTGCTTGAGAGATATGAGCCAGGTTGTATGACAGAATTGTACAGCTCGTAGTTGATACATCTCGTCAGCTGGAACGTAATGTACAAATTGATGAAATCCACTTTTTTGACAAACTCTTCGTAGGGCAGCCTTGACCACCAATGGGTCAAATGCTGGATGACTTTCTTATCAGAGTACGACAACAAGCCGATCACGCGCTTCAGCAAGTCGTAGCAAGAAGCCTTCAGTTCAGGAGCGAGGCTGGAAGTTGATATAGTATTCCCGCTGATCAAACAATCTTGCAGCATTGGGATTTCCAGCAGGAGCAGCAACCAATTGACGCTATTGGAGTCTTTCATGATCGGGGGATGCCTTAGCAGATGTAAGCTACCCAACAACATCTTGAAGAAGGGCCTTTTTGTTGGAAGCTCTGCCAGTAACGAGTAAAACTTTCGCACTTCGTTGAAGTTCAAATTAGGAGAGCGGTAGTTGGAGACTTGTTCTTTGTACAGTTTGAAGGAGTTGTTGAGACTCTGATGGGAAGAGAATGAGTTGTAAAGCCAGTCTTCCAGTGGCTTGAATACCAAATGGGGATTGTTCTCACGCTTATTGGGGCTTGCAGTCAGCACGCACTCGGAAATCATCTTTTTGAGAAGAAGGTATGAAATCGGAGGCGGATCTGGGGGTGAACCTGTGTCTGAGGTAGCCGGAGACGAAGGCTCGTCTTTCACTGTCATATTGGTGTGACATATGAGACAACGGACTTTCGAAACGTCGCTCGGATACTTGATCACTGTTCCGCAGCATCTGCAGGAGTCGAAAATCGTAGCTGAGGGCTGTTTCTGATGTTGATGTTGCGACAAAGAAGACCCAGAGCTTCTCCGATCGGCCAGAGACATTGGGGTAGACAATGCAGGAGGAATGTTGTACAACTCTGACTCAACCGCCGTCCGAGGAACCTCATTCTGATTCTGATCTGATCCATGCAGATTTGACGTTGATGTCGGCGCCGATGGCGACGTTGCCGTTTGACTGTGTCTTTTGAGAAGTTTGGACAGCCAGGTCGAACTGCCGCCACCTCCAACGGACGTTTGTTCCGACATTGACAAGTGATCTCTACTCAAACAGGCGCTGCAATCAAGCCTGAACAATCAAGCCTGAAACTTGAAGGATCCGCTTGGTGGTTGATTAGTCCTGTTAATAAGGCTCACGTTAGCGGATCTGGGCGGTCCGAAAAAAAAACCACAGTATCAAAACGATCTGGTTCTTGACTGCTGAGTCCTGTCTCTTTGTTGTTATCAAAAGCTTCCGGTTCCCCCTAGTCAGGTTTTGAATTCGGTTGTCTTGTCTCGTTTGTCTTGTCTTGTTTTTAAACTTAGAAGCCCCCCACAAGCCACAATCATGCGAGTGGTGTGTGGTGTCCTGCAGGACCGTGCAGCTGCTAATCTGCTGCTGCGCCACACGTTTCCGAAACCGGCCAGCACATTTCGAGCGGGCCAGAGCCCGTTTTTCCCCGCTGAGAGGGCAAGAAAGCGCTGCAGGCATGGGGAGGAACTACAGGCAACAGCGGGTAGCGGCAGAGAAAAAAGCAAGCTGGACAATGCAGTCGCTCAAATTATCTGCTTGTCTTCTGTTCTCTTTAGTCTGATCTGCTCGTAACCCGTCTTTTGCAACGTCGTTCTCCAGCACATTCCCTCTCCCTCGTCCTCCTGCCCCCCTTTTAAAACTCTCCTGGGCTTCATAACCCAGACGGAGCTGATCACACCTCGCACCTGAAAAGAGGGAACCTCAACAGGCTTCCATTACGGCCCGAGAACAACGCAGAGAGGTTCTGGTGTCTGCTTATGAGATGTCCTTTGCTCTCTGAGATTTAATTTTGATGGCGATTGACAACTAGCGAGTACCGTTGGAACATCCATTGCTAACATCTCACAAGTGGCAAGATGGGCTTGAACAATCCGATTCCGAGATCGCTTAAAAGCGAGTCAAAGTAAGTGTCTCTTGAACCTGATAACTCCTTGTGTCCGTTGAAGACAGGAAGTCAAGCAGCTGGTTGTTATGTCAGGACAAACAAAGACACATGTTTTGAACAATCATTGGCCAATGGCTGGTCGTTTGGAATGAGGTCTTTTGAATTGCTGCCCACACCCACTCTCGCCGTAGGGGGCAGCGGCGAAAAGAGCTGGATGCTCGGGCCGAATCAAGCGATTGGCGATGGCGGGTCTGAGAGCAATGTGTTCGGCTGCTCTTTTCATCGAAAGATACTAACAATTGCAACAGAAAAGCTGCAAAGGTTCTAGCATCGTTCATCAAGCCTAATCAGCTGCTAGGAGCTGATGAAATCATCCCTCACGACGTGCTTCTCAATGCCAAGGGTCTATGTGTTCTGACCGTGATAAAGGCAGGATTTCTCTTCTCGGGAAGAGCCGGATCTGGAGTGGTGGTGGCTAGACTTCCGGACGGCTCGTGGTCGGCTCCTTCGGCCATCGTCACCGCTGGTGCTGGTGTTGGAGGACAGATCGGAGCAGAGGTGACAGACTTTGTTTTTATCTTGAACACTCCTGCTGCGGTGCAATCTTTTGCCCAGTTTGGATCAGTGACTTTGGGTGGAAATGTTTCCGTGGCTGCCGGCCCGCTTGGTCGTAATGCAGAAGTTGCAGGTTCCGCCTCTCTAAAGAACGTTGCTCCTGTGTTCTCTTACTCTAAAACCAAGGGACTGTTTGCCGGAGTGTCTGTGGAAGGATCCGTTCTGGTGGAGAGAAGAGAGGCCAACAGAAAATTTTATGGAGACCAGTGCAAGGCCAGTCAAATTTTAAGTGGAAGAGTCAGGCCGCCACCCGCTTGCGACTCGCTCTTTAGAGTGCTGGAAAGTCGGGCTTTCAGCAGAGTGGACCCACACGGTGAAACCTACTCGGATGATGACGAGTACTACAACGATATTCCTTCGGAGTTCAGCTCAGACAGATCATCTTCATTTTCCAGAAGAGACTCTACAGCAAGAAAGCACAGCAGCAGAGCCTCTAACAACAACTACTCGGACGACGATGATTATTCCGACGAAGACTCCCCTCGTTCTTACTACAACAAGTCCTCCTCATCAACAGCGCCGCATCCTGACAGAAGAAAACCAACCTCCTGGGAAGATGACATTTACGATAGATACGACTCAAAGTCACGCCACGCATCCTCGCACTCGAAAGGAGACCCTTCGGGTTACAGACCAAGGACCGAAAAGCCAGATTTTGGATTCGGCTCGAGCCGCTCAGGCTCAGGCAGGTCAGGGTCCCAAAACAAAGCCATTGCCCTGTTCTCTTTTGCTGGCGAACAACCAGGCGACTTAGGATTCAAAAAAGGTGACGTGATCACCATTATCCAGAAATCCGAATCTGTGGACGATTGGTGGACAGGCAGGATTGGAACAAAAGAAGGAATATTTCCCGCTAACTATGTTGAGCTGGTTTGAATATCTTTCCCTGTTGCCGCAACCTGTCTCTCTAGTGTAATTTTGTTGTTTGCTTTTCGTTACTCTCTATCTAGTAGTTGGTTGATGTTATCTGCTCTTTAATATAAAGTTTCAAGGAGCATACAAGGGAGTCTGAAAAGAAATTCACTCAAAAATCATCGTTAAAAAAACTCGCTGGCCATAATTTACTTGATATATACTCTCACTTCTTTGGAAATATTCCCAGATACATCGAGCTTTGCACTATTTGGGTGTTGAGCAACGGAGGAATTGCCGTGGCTCCCGCAGCATCAATAAGATTGTTGGTCTGTAGAAACTTCCAGAACGACTCGGTTTTGTTGGACCAGAAGAACTTGATGATATGGTCTGCCAACGAATGGACTTTAGGATAGTTCAGCTTACCAGTGGTATTCGTCTCTAGTAAATCTTCTCCTAGAATTCTCACCGCGCACTCAGCTATAACCTCGTCAATTTTTTGTCTTCGTTCCAGTAACCGAGCATCGTTTTTCTCTCTTAGATTGGCCCGGAACCCTAGCAATCTGTCTGACTCCACAGACTTGGCAAAGGCCGCCAGTTGGAACATTTTGGAAGGCTCAACATACGAGACAGGAGGTGGACTTCCAGCGTTTGAGCCAAAATTACTCACACCACTCATCCCACTCGAAACTCCAGAATAGGGGTCGTTCACCGGTGGTTTGACGACGCACGAGAACCGAGCTCCATTTAGATCAGTACTCAAGTCTCGTTTGGGAATCTCAACTTTCACTTTAAAGCAGGAAACTCCTAGCAACCTGAGGTTTTCAATCAGGGAATCGGCATCTTTTTCATCAACCATCTCAACGTAACCGTAAGCCGTGTAACCTTTTTGGGCCTCCTGCGGATAGGTTCCGTACAACTCGATCGACTTGATCGATCCAAACATCAAACACCACTCTTCAAACTTCTCCTTGTGAGTGTTGACGTTGAGACCAGTAATGAGGATTTTCAAACGATACTTGGGATAATTGTCGCTCTTTTTGACGTATTGTTTTTGCTCTTTAGGAACGGCTCTGGTGACGAATAACTGATGCTTGTTGATTTCCACCAAATTCAAGTGCGAGACGGCATTATCAACCGATTCCTGGTTGTTAAGTGTGACGAGAGCCCAACTTCCGTTTCTCTTGGGGACTTTTCTGGTCAAAACCGAACTAACCTCTCCATACGGTTCCACAAGACTTTTTATCACGCTCTCCTCTATGTCCAGTGGGAGATTTTTCAAAAAGATTGAGTACTTCGTACTTGGTGCCGAACTTTGATGAGTTGCTTGATTGTTTGTGTTTTGTTTGAATTCTGTTGTCTCCGAGCCCTTGTTGGCCTCCTGGTTAGCTTTCGCAGGCGTGAAAGGTGCAATTTTGGAAATATCCCTTTTTTCACTGAATTTGCTACCAAAAGCAGCGGCAGCTGAACCAAATAGCTCCCGGTCTTTCTTCAAAATATGGATTCCGGCGTAAACCTGCCTCTCGTCCATTATCGAACGGTTCACCTTCCTCACCACGTCGTAGGCGACGTCTTTGTCCTCAAAATGGATAAAAGCTTGTTGCTTGGCCCCGTTGTACTTACAGGACAGAATCTTGCCGCAACCTTTGAATTTGTCGTACAAATCCCTAGTTGTGAGGCTTGGGGGCAGATTCGATAGAAAGACGTTGGCCCCGATCCTCTCTCTCTGAGACTTATCACGCAACGATGGCATGATCCGCACCTCAGACCCGCAGATCGGCTTGTAGTTGAGCGCCTCCATCGCCTGGTGGGCCTGCTCTTTGCTGCTGTAATTAACGTACCCGTACCCGAGGGAGATTCCAGTTTGACAATCGGATGGGATCTTCACAGAAACAAGCCCTGGATATTCACCAAAAATAGCTTTCAAACTCGCCTCATTCACCGTTTTATCTAGGTCTCCCACGTAAAGTGAGGTGAGCTGCTTCGAGTGATCACCAGCAGTATAAGAACCCACGTCCACTTTGCTAGAGTGCGCTTCCCCAGCGTTGGAAATGCTTGTCCTGGAAACAGTGACAATCTCGGCACTCGAATCAGAGTCTGCAGCTGAATTGTGGTTGTTATTCTTCCTCATCTTCTTTGCCACGGCGGCTTCCTTTTTGGCCATAACTGCTGTTTCTGCTTCCGCCAGTCGGTCATCGATTTCGGAAAATACATCAACGTCGGGGCTTATAGTTTCGGTATGAACGGGGACTATGGCTGTATCCTCCTCTTCACCACTGGTTCCAGAAAAGCTCTCACTTGCGAGCAAGTGATTCTCTTCGGCGGCGAGACTGATGACATCACTGTCTCTCGAAAACAGATCCGGAGCCAGATCGTCAACACAGTCGATCCTCGGAGTGTCATTGTACTCTTCTCTAGAGTCGGGCTCATTTCTTTCTCCCAGGATATTGTTTTCCTCAGGCTTGTCCTTGAAGTTTCTCAGACTGAAGAAGCTTCTTCTTCTTTTGGAAGCCTGTGACTTGTCACCGCCGATCAAGGGAATTCTTTTCTTGCTGGACTGACTATTGATGCTGGCAGAAGTTGTCGCGCTGTTGAACAGAGCCTCGTTTTCTTTCAGACTGTTGACTGCAGTGCTGGATGGTGGAGACACCGGCGCCATCCGTTTGAAAGGCTCGTCCGACTGTCTGAAGTCTCTGTTTGAGAGACGGGACTTGAGAAAACGTAATCCGACCGAGAACGAGTGTGAATCTTCCATGGCAACGTTTTGAACCCTGATGAAAAGCTTCACGGGTAATCTGTTTATTGTTTTGAGATGATCGGATTGTAGTAAAAAGTGCAGAAAAGATTATCCCTTTTTTATAGCTAAATCGATCCCTCTTTTTTGGCGCCGGGAGAAAAAGGGCGGTGAAAGAAATTGTGGATGGACGGAAAGGTGACTTTTACCGTACACGGTCGCTGTGAAATTCAATCCTGCTTTTCATTAAAAACTGACTAGTTCGTGGAATTTATAAAGTAAAGATGAGGGACAACGCTCAAGTAGAAAAAGAGGTAGGAAAGTGCACTCTAGAGTCCACGAATCTAGACACTCAGAATGTCTCTTCCAAAGATTCCTCTGTTGAGCCAGTCCATGAATAACAACACTCTGGTTCTGAAACTGACACTTTGAGCAAAGTAAATAGATCTCCACAGGTACATGGCAACCAATCCTCCAACAAAAGAGTAGCCTGGGGCCAAGTCGAAAACGGCAGAGTTACCGACGTAAGCCAACGAACCCAAATGGGTGTATTTGAAAGGTCTGGCGATGGCGTTGTCAATGTCTCCGTCCACAATGTCGTTGATGGACAGAGTAGTTGACGACTTACGTAATTTCGAAAGTTTCTTTCCCAGATATTTTCCTTGTTGGTTAGCTCTCTGGGCGGTCGCAGGCAAAGAGGTCACTTTCGAGTCCACCTCTTTCAAAAGTAGCTTGACCTGATCGAAGCTCAAGCTACCGGAGTTGCGGTCCTGGTATTTTGGAATCAGTTCCTCAACCAACGAAAGAGCCTCGGCAGCCAAAGGATTTTTTTGAGAAATGTGGTTGCACAATTCTTTCAACTCGGAGTACTCCAACTTGACGTGTTTGATATCGTCATCGGTGATAATGTGGTGCGATCTGATGAATTGGTGTGATTGCGAGCCAATGATGTATCTTCTGATGTAATCTGAGCAGTGTTCTGCCAAATCAGTACGAACGGTGGCACAGTCTCCAATGGCGTAGACGTCTCCCAACGGAGCACCCAAGACTCTCAATTGGGCATCGGTTTCAATGGCTCTCTTGTTTTTTTGGGATCCAGCCAGTCCCTTGACAACGTGCTGGGCCAGAGGGTTTTGAGCAACACCTGTTGACCACAGACACAGTCCGAATGGAACCGACTTGGTTTCCACCTCTCCGTCTGGGTTTTTCTGGTCGAAAACAACTTGATCGGCCAAGATCTCCTTCACCCTCGAATTGGTCAGCAGGTCGATCTGGTCGTGCTCGAATCTGCTCATGGCGTACTCGGAAATGGTTTTGTCGTAAGTGTTCAGAATGTGCGATCTCGACTGTATGATGTGGATTGAGATCTCCTGTCTGAGAATCTTTGGGAAACTGCGGGTCAAGTCTTCGTTAAGAAGATCAAAAATCTCAGCTGCAACTTCAACACCAGTAGGACCAGCACCGCAGATCACGAACGAAAGCAGCTTTTTCCTCTCTTCGTCTGTGGTGGTTGGGAGACAAGCTTTTTCCAAATTCATCACAATCTTCTTTCTGATCTCCATAGCGTCTTCGGCGGTTTTCAGTTGGTTGCTGTACTGCAAACCCTTAACCCCGTGGGTGTTGGAAGTGGATCCAACAGCAATCACCAGTTTGTCGTAAGGAACGTAAAATTGACGTCCGGATGCCTTGTCCTTCACCTTGATCAATTTCTCGCTGAACAAAACGTCCTCGGCATAGGCCTCCAGGTAATGACCATTGACTCTGCGGACGATGTGTCTGATACTCTCCATCAGAGATTTGAGCTCCAGAGTACCCACGGCAGCACACGGGAGCATAGGGGTGAACAGGAAGTAGTTGGTTGGTGAAATAACAGTCACGTCGTAGTCGTTCTTGTCCAGGTCTCCAAGCAAAGCAACAGAGCCCCAGCCGGAGCCGAGCACAACAAGATGAGGTTTGCGCCTCAATTGTTCCTTTTCAGGGCTGTCGAAAGAGTCGAGATGCTCAGTCAAAATAGGCAGGTTTTCCGGTCCACCGATAGGAGGGTTGAGGGCCGATTCAGGAACCAAGAGCCGGTCAACGATTTCTGGAGGAGTGTAGGTGGTGATGTCGTAAAGGAAGAAAAGCGCGAGCATGACGGCCAGAGAGCCACTGATAACTCCCGAGGTGATGAAGAAATATTTGAAAACACGGCCGATGATGTTGTTGTTGAGGAAAGCCTTGATGTAGCCGGTGGTGGTTAGAGGTTTGGTGGGAGCGGCGGCTGCAGCCGCTTTGGCCTCGGAGGAGACGGAAACAGCCGTTGGGTCTTCATCGAGCGACTTGAAACTGATTCTGGAGGTTGATAAAAATCGACGCGTCGATCCGACTCTGGCGAGACTGTGTTGAGATTGGAACAGAGCAAGGCCCAGAAAGCCTCCAGATAACGTGCGGTGGGGCTGGATGGAGCTGTTCAGCAGTCCCACTGTGGTGTTGGGGCGATTAAGAAGAGGGAGGATTCCATTTCTGGACGCCTGCCCCGTGAGCGCAACTCCCTTGTGGACGACTCCTGTCTGTCCTATGAACGATTTCAGGAGACTCATCAGTTGGATTAGATTGATCTGATCAACTGAGCAGAGCCGATTGTGTGTGCAATGGATAAAAATCGCAATTCGGTGCCTAACCGAAACAGAAACAAAAGAAGTCGAAATAGAGTCTCTAAGGATGTGACCCGTCTATATATAAAAATACACGGCAGACATTAAGCTGGCTGCACCGAAAATTTGTGCCCCAGGTGAGCCAAACAAATTCGTGTAAAAAAAACATTTTCGACTATTTGGCTCACACGGTTAGTGTGGCCGACCCTTCGGGGTACCAAAATCGATCACGGAGTACTATGCCCTGGCTCACCGTGCGTATGCACAAAGACATCAGCGCTCGTCAAACGCAGAGCCGTTCGGTGAGGGTCTGCAGCGGGTGAGAACAAACTTGGCTCAATGCGGTCGTGCCATTCTCTCAGGAACAGTCTTGACCGAAAACTGCAAAGCAGTGCTCCGGAGCCAGGAGGGGCTTCGGAGGGGTTCTGGTATGGCCGAGGAGGAGGTTTGTGAGAAGTCGGTAAGACACTTTTTGGTGGCGGGAAAGCTGCTAATGGCTGCTGGTTTGTCTCATAGCTACGACTGACTACTTGGAGTGCTGTTACTGGCTTCGTTTCCACACTGGTTCGGTCGGTTCTTGCTTCGAGCCAAGATCCCGTTTCGCGCCGTTAGCAGCGGATTTTAGATGCGCACGACTTCGCGCAAAAGAGGGGGTGTGCGAGCGGGTTTTTGGCCGTCTGCGCAAGTACTTCGCTCTCTCGTATGGGGTGCGATGATTTCCCAACTAGGACCACCGGAACGCAACTCACAGAACTCCGAAACCTGCGGAGACAGCGGCAAGGTTTTGGAGCGTTCTGGTGATCCTGAAATGCCGTGGGCCGAAGTGCGATAATTACTACGCCAAGACGAACGGGTGTAAGAATAATGGGTCACGTCGCCCTGACTGCAGCTTTGAGGAGCAATTCGGGACGCTACCGAGTGTAACGTGCGATCTGCGGGGTATGGATATGTGCGTAATTTGTTTGGCCGAAGAAAGATGTTTTTGGATTCAGGTCGACTCTTCGGTGCGTCGATTGTTTAAACACTTTGCGCCGGTCGTCGCGGGAAAGTTTTTCTGTTAAATATTCTGTTTAGGTCGATCGTCTGCGTATTTCGCGCGTCGATGTGGAAACCCGTAGAAAATGCCGAGATAAGAAGAACCCTTGATAGCGCTGGAGAGGCATATTCGCACCACAGCAGACCTCTTTAACCGTCCAATCGAGCATCATTGGGCACTTCTTTGTCTTGCCTTTGAGAAGACGGCAATAGGAGCCCTCTCGTTCGTGGTCTCAAACGAAACTCTGGTAGCTTCTGGCTTCCCTTGCGATCGCTCTGATCTGCCTTAATTTTTCGCGGGTCGATAAGAGTATCACAATCTTTTATCTTTTTCCCCCCTGCGTTTCTATATTTAAAGGAGCTGTTGTCCCACATATCGAGATAGTGATTGGCCCTCTGCTTCTTTTGGGACCGAGTACATTTTACTGTGTCTTGCAAGAAATTGAGCAGCGTTTCAATTCTTTTCGTTCGTTTAGTCTGCAGCAAACATCCCTTATCATTTTCATCAGTTCCATTCTTGTCCACCCTTATTGATGGAAAGTAAGAAATGCCACTTGGTTGTCCTTTGCCACGGTCTGTGGGGCGTTTCCGATCACTTTAATTACATCGAGCATCAGTTGAAAAACTCAGCCGTCCTTTCTTCCAAATCAGGCGAAGATCTAGTGGTTTACACCACGAAAACCAACGAAAAGTTCAAAACATACGATGGAATTGATCTTTGTGGAACAAGAGTCGCGGAGGAGATTCTAGCAGAAACCCATCAATTGTCTCTTTTGGGCTACAAAGTCGCCAAGTTGTCTGTTGTCGGCTACTCTTTAGGCGGATTGATAGCCAGATACGCTCTTGGAGTGCTGTATTTCAAAAAATACTTTGACTCAGTAGAACCCGTCAATTTCACCAGCTTCTGTTCGCCACATGTTGGTGTTCTCACTCCTGGGGGCTCCATCAGTATTCGCATATTTAACTGGCTCGTTCCTACCCTTCTTGGAAATAGCGGTCGTCAACTTTTCTTCAAAGACCGTATCTCCCATGATGGCTCCAAGGTCCCGTTGTTGACTTTGATGTCCATGCCCAACACTGTTTTTTACGAGGCACTTTCGGGCTTTAAGAACATTGCTCTGTACTCGAACATCAGATCTGACATCAGAACATCCTGGTGGTGCTCGGGAATCAGTTTCATCAATCCCTTTGAGATTTTGGACAAGAATCCAAGAGTGAAAATCGATGAAAACGGTTACATCAACTTTGAAAACGGGTCAAAGTTTGGGCTCAAATTTGTTGATAACTACGAGCCAGTCGTTTTAGACGTCGACAAACCAATCACATTCACGGGATTGGTTGATTACTCGGTCTCTGCGCAAAACGGAATTGGCCAAATGGTCGTTGAGGACTTACCCGACGACAACTCCAAGGATCAGTTTCCCGCTTCTGCGGCCTCTAGTTACAAAAACTACTTCCAGAGAAAGTTCAAATGGGTGACAATGTTGTTCAAGTTCGGCATTTATTTGCCTATGTGGATGACTTGGTTCGTTCTGCACAATTGGGTCCAAGTCGTCAACTCGACTATCAGGGTTTTGAAGGAGTCCTCGAAGTTCAAAGACATCTTTGAACTGACCCACGTGAAGGTGGACTCTTCCACCGCTGCGGCTTCTATTTCCAGACCTCCTTTGGTGAAACGGTTGAGCGAGTCCTGCAGCATTGAGTTGAATAAGTTTGAAAACGAGTTGCACGATCAAGGAGATGAGTTCATCGAATCGGTGTTTGATGCAATCACCTCCACCAAAAACATTCACGAGTCCATTTTTGACACAACAGACAAGTCCGGTCCATTGACTCTCACCACAACGATCAACAAGTTGGGACAGTACGAGATCGATTCTACCCCAACAACCTCATCATCGTCATCTCCCTTTGAGTCCCGCTCGCCTACTCTCTCCCCTGTGTCTTCTTTCCCCACGGCAGAAAAACTTCCAGCTCAGGAGAAACAGGAGTATCGTCAAATCCTTACCCCTTTCAAGTTGGACCTCGCCGAGTATCAAAAGGAGATAATCAGGAACTTGAACAAGCTTCCATGGCGTAAGTTCCCCTTGTACATAACTAAGACCAACGCTACGCATGCGGCTGCTATTGTTAGACACGCAGATCCGGCTTTCGAGGAAGGAAAGGTTGTGGTTAGACACTTCATCGAGGAGGTGTTTCTTGTTTGACTCGGTGGGATTGGCGTTTCAGGGGTTTTCTGTTGCTTCTTTCGTGGATGTCTACATACCGATAGTTACTTGTCAACTTGTACAGATTTCGTTACTAAAGAAATGTAAAAATATAAAAAATCCTCAAATCTTTTGTACGCTTTTTGTTCTCTAGCTTATTGCCTCGAGCTCATCAATAGCCGCATCCAAAACACTTCCAAACTTCCCTATGAGACTCATCATGTCGTAAATCATCGCTTCCTTCCCGCTGTTTTCTCCCACTCCCAAAATAGACGGAGATATTTCTATAGGCAAGTGTATGTGTTCCAGTCGTTCGGACAACGGGATTTTCTCCTTTTGAGCTACACTGTCTGCATTATTCTGAGTGCCATTCGATGGAGCGTTTTCCTCCGTCGCTGTCTGCGAGCTCGATGTAAAAATGCTTCCCGGTCTTCGTTTGGCCTGGCTATCAAACATGGAGTAAGGGTGTTCAGGCTGTTCGCCTGCTTGAGTCTGGAAGAGAGCATTCTGATGCTGAACCAATCTTGGTTGCGGAGACGCAATGTTAGCGTTGGCTTCCGACTGATATTCGACCGACTGGCTTGACTGCCGTTCAGGAGTGCTTATTCCGAGAATACCTCCGTTGCTCGTCATGTTCTTCTCGGTGACCGGGGTCATCGCAAGAGGTAAAGTGGACGCGAGACTGATGTTGACTCCGAACTGATTCAAGTGGTCAGGGGAGCTCGTGACAGCTTTTGACGGCAGCATAGGAGCAGGAGATTGGCCCTCTTCCGAAATCTGCTGAGAGTATAATAAAGGCACCGGCATCTGCAGTCGCAGTTGGGAGCGGGCCCTCGAGAGAGGCTGTTGGTCTTGAGCTTCGTGGGAGCCCAGAGGAGGGGCCGTTTGAGGGCCAGGCGGGATGGAAGCCATCGTAGCGGAAGACATCTTGCTGTTGATCGGCTGTAAGAGGGGTTGTTGGGAAGACGACGACACTGGAATAGGTTTCATGTGGGGCAAAGAAGCCGTCCCCTGTCTTGTCGGAGAGATAAAAGCGGAAGAACCGTCTCTATACCTTTGGGGAGACGGTGTTCGGCACCCTAAAGAGGGTAGAACTCCGTTTGAAACAGTTGATCTGCGTGTCAGGGGATCAGGCTCATGGGCGTTTGGAGTGGTCGTGGGTGCATCTTGCTGAGAGAGCGTTTGAGCTCTTGCTTTGATTTTCTCGACAGGAGGCTTCTGAGACTGCGATTGAAGCTCAGAAATGTTGGGGATTTCGATCGCCACAGTCGACATTCTAGAGCCAGGGTCCAAAGTAGAAGTGGCGGCTGTCATGGATGTAGAGCTGCTAATGTTGTGGCCGTTAGCCAGCATCGAGCTCATGTTCGAATTGCTTCGACTGCCGTTGATCACAGAGCTGCTTTGGGAGTGCTTTTGCACAGCCCCGCTTTCCTCTTCTGTCTCCTCCTCTTCAAACAACTTCAGCAAAGACTTTGGAGTTTCTTTCTTGGCCGACGCAGCGCTGGTTGTGCCGGACGCAGTATTCACCGCATTCCTCAATGTGGTAGTGGTAGTCGTTCCTGTTCTCATGGTGTACCCATTCGTGGTGCGCAACTGGGATGTTTGGTAGGTCGGGTTGATGGTGTAGTCGTTGTCAAAAGTCTCTTGTTGCGAGGACGTCAAATACGAGTACGAGTTCATTTGCTCCTCGGTAGGCACATTTTCCACGCTTATTTCATTTTCAACCATGTACTCTGCCGATTTTAACGAGTCGAAGTCCCACTTGACGTCGTTGTTGCTGTCGTCCAAGTTGTAAATGCTTTCATTCTCGTCATCGTAGTAAACCGATTCCCTTGACGATTTCTTGTCTCTCCAAAGCAGATATCTGCTGATCACCTCCTTCAGAGCCGAAGTCGGGACGGTTTTGTAGGTTTTGATCAGCCTGGATTTGGAAAGCTCTTCTGCGGAAGGCCTGAGACTCGGCTTCTCCTCCAGGCAGGTGGCAACTTCCTCCTTGAGCATCGCTGAGTACTGTCTTCCTTCCAATCGCGGAGGCTCGTGTGTCGTGATCAGCTGCATGGCTCTCATCGCGTCTCTGTCACTGTAAGGTGGATTTCCTGTAGCCATTTCGAAAATTGTAATACCCAAAGACCACATATCTGCCTTGGCGTTGTAGTCTGCACCTTCCATGATCACTTCAGGTGCCATCCAGTAAGGAGTTCCAACCATGGTTGTTCTTTTCAGCGCAGTGGACGTCAATTGTGCCGCCACTCCAAAATCGCACAACTGGACTTTACCGTCTTTGCGAATAAGAATATTTGCAGCCTTGATGTCCCTGTGAATGACTCCGTTTTGGTGGATGAACTGGAGTGCTATTAGCAGTTCCCGCACGATCACACTGATATACCGTTCCTCTAAGGGCCCGGGCCTCAAAAGCGTCCTGACGGAACCCCCTGCACAGTGGTCCATTATAATCCACAGTTTGTGGCCGTGCAAATATGAGCCATAGTAGTGCGTGACGTTTGGAACCGACTTCAACTGCGACAAGAACTGGATCTCCTGTTGAACGTCTTTCACTTCCTCTTCATCTGTGTCCAAATTCAGTATTTTTATTGCGATGATCTCGTTTGTTTCTAGACGAATTCCTTTGTGAACCGTTCCAAACTTGCCCCTTCCAATCACCTCTAGCTTCTTGAACATCTGTGTCACTGGTCGGTGCGAGCTGGCACCCGTAGACGTTGCTGGAGTGCTCGACATTGTAGTCTACGGCTCTATTGATGTGTATGAGTGTTTTTTTGTTGTTGGTTGCCCCTGTTTGCTCGGACTAATGAGGGCTCAAAAGTTCATCTCACGATCTGGCTGGTTCAAGGAGAAGTAGAGGGCAAAACGATGATGATCTCGGAACTTTCTCGTGCGTCGCTCAAAGAAGTAAGATCCCCTCGTGCAAAATAGCTTTTTCTATTGGTAGTGGTGGGCAAAAATAGTGGTTTGTCTGCGCTATTCTCTACCTTCCGTTGAACTATCGACTTGAAGATAAACACTCAAACCTTGTTGATTTCCTAAATCATTTCAAAATATTTCTCAAAAAAGAACCAATGAACTATTCGACGCGTCTATCGACGCCTTCTGGGCTTGCGCTCATAACCGTTTTGATGAAAAAGTGGTGAGAAAAAAAACCATTGGAAGAACTTCAAAAGAGACGACGGACGGAGGAGAGATATACCACCCTCAAGCACTCAAGACACCGTTTTCCAACATGATAAAAAACATTGGTGCCAAGGGTGACTTTTCCCGATTGTTCAGATCGACCAAGCTGGCTCAGCTGCCGGACAAGCTTGGGAAACTGGGGGTCGGGAAATCGGACCTGTTCCCAACACATCAAATCATAGAGTCGCTTCCGTCATCATTCTCCAGAAAAGATTTTGGACTGAAGATCAGACTGCCAAAGAAGCTCAAGACGCGGTTTGTGGTCGTGAACGACATCGACAACAAGTACCAACTGCCAGATTTCGAGCCGGTGAACGGATACTACTGGAAGAAGATGAGGTTCCAGGAGTTTGGTATTCCTGTGCAATCGAGATCTAACGTTTCTTCGATGTCCACGCAGGTTAACACGAACCCGCTTTTTCCTAGCTTAACTGCGAGAGCTACCAAAAGCTCGATTTCCGGCTCGCTGGGTTTGGAGAGACAATCGCTACACTCTCAGGATTTCAACTCAGTGAAGAGTAAATTGAGAAAGCTGAGAAGACCGTTCATGGAGTGGTTGACCAATACTTATCCTGAGAGACTAGCCTCGCCAGATCTTTCGAACGAAATCATCGAGTTTCTCGAAAAAGAAGGCGTCAAATTGGACGACTTGCAGAAAGAAACGTCCATTTCAAAGTCGTACAGGGAAAGCTTGTCGGGCACAGCTGGTTTGTCATACAATTTGAAGGGTCGTCTTTTCCAGTCGCCAAACGGAATAGAAACTTCTAAGGTCCTTCCTGGACGGTTTTTGAACGCCAAGTCGAGCGGAAGCAAGTTTGCTCTTGGAGGATTTGTCGGCAGCTCGATCAACTCGGGATCGCACGTCAAGTATCTCAACAAGCTCGCGGATCTGAGGAAACCTTTGGACAATGAGGGCAAGTTTGCGAGAGAATTCACCATTCCTATTGTGCCTAAATCAGCTTATATCAACCTGAACAGCAAGAGGCTGGACTTTGAGTTTGAGCCGGCCAGAAGTGCTCCTTCCGACTCCAGCCAGTCGTCCTTCACCTCGATCAAGAAACACTCGCCAAGAACTCCACTCGGCGGCTCCGACAAGGGAAATTCCGTCCTCAACTCTCTGCTGGGACTGTTGGAAGACGTTGACAAGAAGTCATGACTGAAGGGTTCGTGTACATAGAAGGATTTTTTCCATTGCTTCACATATATTTACAAGATTGGAGTATCTGAAAAACTAATCATAACTTAAAAAAACTTCGATAGCAGTAGGGCTGTCGCCACGCTGGCGTTCAGCGAGTCAACCGAATCGTCCAATTGATCTCCCCTCATACTCTCAAGACTCACCACGAAATCGCTTCGATTGATCAAACTCGTGCGAATTCCTTCGCCCTCGGATCCAACAACAAGCAAACACGGTCCTTGGTCAAGAACCTTTCCAAGATCGTTCTCAGGAATCTCCTTCTTGCCCATTCTACCACGGCCACCAGGAGCAACAGTGGAAATAATGGTCCAGTTGCTGTCCTTGGACGTTTCAAAGAAATTCAGCGGTTTGGAAGACGAGTACACGGGTAAGAACTCAAGCGCACCGGAGGAAGTTTTGGAAACGACGGGCGATAAAGGAGCGCAGTTTCTTTCTGAGATGACCACAAAGTCCACTCCCAGAAAGTAGGCCGATCTGAAGATTGCCCCAATGTTGTGCGGGTCAGAAATCTCGTCCAAGTACAGACCAAGAGGGTACTTTCTCGATGAGGATTGCGAAGAAGTCTGTTTAAGAATTGTTGGATAGGTCTCCTGACGGAGAACGCCAAACTCCTCTCTAGCAATATTATATTCGTTTGGGTTCGCGTCGCCTAAACTCTTGATCTCTTCCACCAAGATCGGCTTGGTCTCTAGAACAAGACCGTTGTGAACTCCGTTTTTGGTCATCAAGTTCAAATCTTGTTTCGTGGTTCTGTCTTGAACGTCGATCCGCAGTTCCTTGGCCAGATCCAAAATCTCGCTCACCTTGTCCGTGTCTTTCGGGTTATGCAAGTACAATCTTCCAAAAGAGCTTCTTTTGTTTGCCCGCAGAGCAGCTAAGATCGGGTTAGTTCCGTACAGATAATCCACCAAAGGTTGCAATTTGAGTCTTTCCAAAGCCGACTTAACGCTGGTATTATCTTTGTCGTCGTCCAAATTTCTTGGTTTTCGAGCAGGCCGTCTCGACTCAATGTCAGCCTGTCTTCTCTTCTCCTGTGCGTGATGATGTGCATGTTTTCTCTTAAACCACGTCTCCTTGTCTTGGCCGTCCCTCTCCCAGGCTTTCACCTTGTGAAACGTGGGCATGCTCTTCTCGAAAGCCACAGGCCCCGTCGAGTCATGAGACACTTTAAACGGGGACTTTGGAACCAGTCGAAAAATGGTTGGGCGCATGGCAATGATTCTCAGGCGTATAAACTAGCAGAACTTCAAATGGCGCTTATTAAATCGTCTCCCTCCAGCTCTATCGGTAACCTTTCACCCCAAACTCTCTTCCCTGAAGTACTGCTCAGCTGGCTAAATTTTTTCTTGTATGAATATTTTTTGAAAAATAATTTTTCGATCTTCAATATTTTTGGTGCGGCTGAGCTAAAAATTAAAAAATATCCTTGACGGGATGCTATCTCTACCCAGCAGCACTTAAGATAGATGAACAAAACCACGTACCTCAATTTGCTCTTTAGAGAAACTTTCCATATTCCCTGTGGTCATGTTCGACTCACCAAAGTTTATCAGACTCCGAGAGAAGTACAAAGACAACCAAATATTTCACTTTAGATACATTGGAAGAGGAGTGTACTCAGACATCAAAGGAAGACTCATCCCATACTACAGAACCGATTTCACTGACGGGTTCACCTACAGGGTCATTCCCTCGACTATCTATGTGTTTTTCACCAATTTACTGCCGGCGATCACATTCGCTCAAGATATGTTCGACCACACGCATAACTCGTATGGAACAAACGAGATTCTCTTATCGTCTGCAATGGCTGGAATTGTCTTTGGAATGTTCTCCGGTTCTCCTCTATGCATAGTTGGTGTCACCGGTCCAATATCTATCTTTAACTACACGGTCTACGAGCTGATTGTTCCGAAAGGTATACCCTATTTCCCGTTCATGTGCTGGATTTGTCTTTGGAGCATGTTGCTGCATTTCATAATAGCTTTTGGGAACCTGTTGAACTTCATGCGGTATGTGACCAAATACTCGTGCACGGTGTTTGGACTTTTTATCAACGTGGTATACATACAGAAGGGCATCCAGATTCTCGCTAACCAGTTCCGATTGAAGGATGACCTGAGCGGGTTTGCGTCGATCGTAGTGGCTTTGGTAATGGCAGTTTTCGGTCTCGCAGCTCATTTCTTCGGTACAAAATCGCACTATATCAAACCGGTCGTTCGAAAGTTTGTCAAAGACTACGCTACGCCCTTGTGTGTGGTGTTTTTCACCGGATTTATCCACTTCGGAGGCAGATTGAACAATGTCGATTTTGCAAAACTTCCGATCACACGCTCTTTCCACCCCACCTCAGCAGATAGGCCTGATGACTGGTTCATCAGGTTTTGGGAGGGCGTGACCGTCGGCGACGTCTTCCTAGCCCTTCCTTTTGGTATTTTGCTGACGGCTCTGTTCTACTTCGACCACAACGTTTCGTCGTTGATCTGCCAGTCGTCCGACTATCCGCTAACAAAGCCGAGCTCGTTTCACTACGATTTTATGCTACTTGGGATCACCACTGGTGTCAGCGGCCTTTTGGGCATTCCTGCGCCCAACGGACTCATCCCACAGGCACCCTTGCACACAGACTCGCTTTGCGTGCACGAACACGACTACGAAACGGGAAAGGATCGGATCGTCAAGGTGGTGGAGCAACGGCTCAGCAACACAGTCCAAGGACTCATGATTTTGGGAATGATGACCCGGCCGCTTCTTGTGGTGCTAGGAACCATTCCGCAAGCAGTTTTGGCAGGTCTGTTCTTCATCATGGCCCTTAGCGCATTAAACGACAACGAAATCGTTCAAAAACTCAGATTTCTCTTCACCGATCCGAACTCCTACTCCAGCGTTGAATACCCGGACTATTTCCACAAGGTCGAGAAGAAATGGTTTATACTGTTTCTTGCTTTCCAACTGATCGCTTTCGGTTTCGAATTCGGAATCACATGCACTCGCGGAGCCATTGGGTTCCCCGGTGTTCTCATGTTTTTCATGGTGTTTGCCATTTTCTTCCCCAAGATTTTCCCTCCGTCTCAACTAGAACTACTAGATTCCGAAGCTGCAGATGACTTGATTCTCCGAAGTCTTCGATTTTCAGCTGGAAAAGATGAGTGATACTCAAGCTCAAGTTTCACAGTTTTACTTACGTACTCTCAAATAACGAATCTGCTCCCCTTTTATCGGGGCGTGGTCAAACTAGCTGAAAATTCCGGCATTCAAAATATATTCTGAACTTTTTTTTTTTGGATTATGTTCAAGCCTTTTTACAATCAGCATTACTTTTCTTTAGCCAATTCTTCTTCAGATTAGATCATTCCAAATTTGAATCACCCTCAATTGTCGATCCAATGTTGAGGAATCTCCGTTTGGTTCTGCTTTCTCTACTTGTGGCCTGCGGAACCACCTCGGCGTCTCTGGGAGACGAACTGCCAGAGTTTCAGAGGTGCGTCAAACAGTGTGACGTGCTCACGTGCAATGGGAGGTCAAAGTACCCGGAAGTCAGCGAAAAAGAGCTCCACATGTGGGAGGATCAACAGCTTAAAAGCGGAGCGTTCGAAGAAATGCCATTGAGTCTGGACTTGTGGCTGCTTGGATGGCAATGCGTCCCTAATTGTGACTACCAGTGCCAACGACTGGTCACCGCGAATCGGGTGAAAAGGGGTCTTGAAGTCTACCAATTTCACGGGAAATGGCCGTTTCTCAGGGTATTCGGAATTCAGGAACTGTTTAGTACCCTTTTCAGTATAGGAAACTGGATACCGCATTATCAGGGTGCTCTGCTCATTTGGAAACGGTACCTGAAGGAGAAAAAAACTGGAAACGACGAGTTTGCAAACCTATATTGGGCTTACCTGGTGATAGCCTTGGTGGCAATGTGTGCCTGGTTTTTTTCCACCATTTTTCATCTTAGAGATACATGGGGTAGGGAACAACTAGACTACTTTTTTGCTGGTGCCACTGTCATTTCGGGCTTCTACGGAATCTCGACAAGAGTTTTCAAGCTTTATCTGGCCAAAAACGATTCGAAAAGAAAGACGCTGGGCTTGGTCACCTTGGTGCTCTATTTTGCGCACGTTACTAGACTCAAAATTGACTGGTCGTATACTTACAACATGCAGGCTAACGTCTTTTTCGGCCTGATCCAGAACGTCCTCTGGATCTATCACTCAATCTCTTGTTTCCAAGGGTCTCGAAGATCCTCCAGTATTGTTTCAGATCTCTCTAACAAAGACGCGAACTGGACTTTGATCCCATTACTTCTGGTAGGCAGTGTTTCGGCTGGAATGTCGTTCGAACTCTTTGACTTCGCACCTCTATTCGATCTCATTGATGCTCATGCCTTGTGGCACTTTGTGACTATCTGGCCCGCTTTTTATTGGTACCGCTACATGGTCAGGGACGTCGAGGAAGGCTTGAAAGACAGAAAGTACGAGTAACTACAGGTATTTAGCATGAAATAATTATTATTGTTGAATTTCTAATTTCAACGGATAAAGACAGAAAAAGAGTAACCTTTCATGCTATCAAACTAGGAGAAACCGGCAACCAAGATGAACGGCGTAGTGGGTAAGAGAACTGGGGGCTGCTTGAGGCTCTCCAGTCAGGGAATATACTTCCTAATATCACTTGCAACAAATACAATGTCGTGTATACGATTACATAATCAAATATGTTTATTTTTCAATTGCACTCTATTTCTCTCTCTACTCGTCGCCAGATCTCAAGATCCAGCTCTTTATCTGTGGCTGCCTCCGTCATGTCGACCTACAACGAAGCTCAAAACGTTAGTTCCACGAGAGTGTTACGCTGCCCCTTCAAAAGTGAAAACAACTGTAATTGCAGAATTCTCAGTCTTGGTCCATCGAAGGAACAGAAATGGACGGTCAGCAGCACGATACCAGAGGCTTCCGATGAGTTTTCGTTTCTCACGCTGAATGAAAACGACTCGATCAGCCTCAAAGGCTCGCTCAGGATGTTTTATATGGTTGAGTCGATGTGGGACTTTGATAACATTGGAGTGAGTCGGCCATCGTCAACTATCACTGTCCAGTTGTACTCTGAGAGTCCAAGTAGTTCCGAGCATAAATCAATTGTCCTCAGTCGGTTTTTGACCTGTGCTGATTGTGATAGAGGCCCACTAGGATTTGCCGGCTACCTCAGGAAAGAAAACCAGCAACCACAGAAAAACGAGGGACCGGAAAACGGAGAAGGAATGATGTATTTTCTGAGCGTGGACTCGTGTTTTTACGACAGCTGATTAGAAATAAGTTGAATAAGTTTGATTGTGGAAAACAGAATAAATAATGGTTTGAATGAGAACGCTTGAAAACAGTACCTAAACTAGAGAACAAGGTCCAAAACCATCACAAAAAACAGGACACATAAGAACAACAGACAAATGAAACCTGTAGAACAAGAACATGGTAAAATTAATGACCATCATTCTATTAACACGCGACTCATTTAACATCCTCTCGTCCCACAAGATCTCATCATAGACATTTCAAAGAAGTATTTAAGCCTTCTTGGAAGCACCCATCTTGTTCAAAGCAGAACCGTACTTGAACCACTCAATTTGCTCAGAGTTGTAAGTGTGGGACAATGGAGTAGACCATGCCTCACCCTCCTTTGGATGAACAACCAAGGTGAGGTTCTTACCTGGAGCCAACTCGGTCAAACCAACAAGGTCAACTTCGTCATCTGGGTTGATTTTATCGTAAGCTTCTGGCTCAACAAAGTTCAATGGCAAGAGACCTTGCTTCTTCAAGTTGGTCTCGTGGATTCTGGCAAAGGACTTGGTAATGATAGCGAAACCACCCAAGTATCTTGGCTCCAAAGCAGCGTGTTCTCTGGAAGAACCTTCACCAAAGTTCTCACCACCAATAACAACCCACTTGATTCCTTGGTCTCTGTATTGACCGGCAACCTCTGGAACACCGGCGTATTCACCAGTGTAGTGGTTCTTGACGTGGTTAGCCTTACCGTTTTCGGCGTTGATAGCACCAATCATGTAGTTGTTGGAGATGTTTTGCAAGTGTCCACGGTACTTCAACCAAGGACCAGCCATAGAGATGTGATCGGTGGTAGTCTTACCGAGAGACTTGATCAAGATTGGGAGTCCCTTAGCATCCTTACCATCCCATGGAGCGAATGGAGTGAGCTTTTGCAATCTGTCGGAAGTTGGGGCAATGTTAACCTCAACAGCAGATCTCACAGCAGGTGGAGCTTGGTAAGTGTTCTCACCAGCGTCGTAACCTCTTGCTGGCAAACCGTCTCCGTGTGGAGCCTTGAGCATGAACTCGTTTCCGTCAGCATCCTTCAACTTATCAGTCAATGGGTTGAATCTCAAGTCACCGGCGATAGCGTAAGCGACAACCATCTCTGGAGAAGCGACGAAAGCGTGGGTAGCAGTGTTACCGTCGTTTCTGGCAGTGAAGTTTCTGTTGAAAGAGGAAACAATGGTGTTCTTGTCACCCTTTTGGATGTCTTGTCTGTCCCATTGACCAATACATGGACCACAAGCGTTAGCCAAAACCTTACCACCAAATTCCTGGAAAGTTTGCAATTGACCGTCTCTGGCAATGGTGGCTCTAACTTGCTCGGAACCTGGAGTAACAGTGAAGATAGCCTTGGACTTCAAACCGTGGGACTCAGCGTCCTTGATGATAGAAGCAGCTCTGGACATATCTTCGTAAGAAGAGTTGGTACAAGAACCAATCAAACCAACCTTGACCTCGAGAGGCCAGTCGTTAGCAACGGCAACCTCCTTCATCTTGGAGACTGGGGTGGCGAGATCCGGGGTGAATGGACCGTTGACGTGTGGCTCCAAGGTGTTCAAGTCGATTTCAATGACTTGGTCGTACTCAGCACCAGCATCAGCAGACAAGTAGTCCTTTTGGTAGACAGAAGCGAAATCGGCGATCGAGGATCTTCCGGTAGCGTTCAAGTAGTCAACCATAGACTTGTTGAATGGGAAAACGGAGGTAGTTGCACCGATTTCGGCACCCATGTTACAGATGGTGGCCATACCAGTACAAGAGAAGGTGTCGACACCATCACCGAAGTACTCGACGATAGCACCGGTACCACCCTTGACGGTGGTGATACCAGCCAACTTAAGGATGATATCCTTTGGAGAAGTCCAGCCAGACATTTGACCAGTCAGCTTAACACCAATGATCTTTGGAGCCTTCAGCTCCCATGGAAGACCAACCATCACGTCGACGGCATCAGCACCACCAACACCAATGGCAAGTTGACCCAAACCACCAGCGTTTGGAGTGTGGGAGTCAGTACCAATGAGCAACTCACCTGGGAAAGCGTAGTTCTCCAACACAATCTGGTGAATGATACCGGAACCTGGCTTCCAGAAACCAATGTCGTACTTGGCACAAGCGGAGGCCAAGAAGTCGTAGACTTCTCTGTTCAAGTCGATGGCTCTGGCAAGATCCTCTGGACCGCTCTTTTGGGCCTGGATCAAGTGATCACAGTGCACAGTGGTTGGGGTGGCAACAGAGTCCATACCAGCAGACATGAACTGCAAGATAGCCATCTGGGCAGTGGCATCTTGACAGGCAACTCTGTCTGGTCTGAGCTTGAGGTAAGAGACACCTCTCTCAATGTCTTGTCCGTGAGGATCGTCCAAGTGACCGTACAGCACCTTTTCAGCGTATGTGAGTGGTCTGTTCAATCTAGCTTTGACGATTTCCACGTTTTCAAGTTGTTTCTTGTAGTTGATGAAAGTGTTGGCCTCCAACAAGTTCATGTTAACCTTCGAGTCCTTGGTGAGACCCGAGACAGTGGCCAGGCCACGCGAGCTGCGCGACACTCTGGCTGCGTTTCTTGAGAACGACAACATTATTCCGATCTATTAATCCTTTGTCCAACCAGGTAAACAAGAACTATCACAAACAAACAACAACAAACGTCAACGTTGTTTCTTCTGGCCCGCCAAAGAGGAATCCCAGTATATAAATACCATCAGAAATAATCATCATGGGTGCAAAAATCCACTCCTCCAAAAAAATGCTTTGTTTTACAATAGATTAGCAACGCACGCACCCCCAGTCGCGGGCGCGAGCGCGCGAGCGGCAGCGGTCCCCTGGCGGTCGCACCGCGAGCTACTGGGAAACTGCGCGTGCTTCGCGAGCGGGAATTGCCCCGGATGCTTCCCCGGTGGGCCCACATCGCACTGCGGTCTACCGGGGCCTCCGCCATTTCTTCCTGGTCATGACACCTTCATTCTCGCACCCACATCGGCTGAGACAAGATCGGACCCGGCCCCGCTGCTGCAACCCGGCAGCGCCGCACACAGATAATAAGCCAATTGTCCGAATAACAGGATCCTATTGATCAGGAGCTCGCAAACGACCCAATAAGAGCAGTATAAATTGTAATGGGCGATCTGCATGATGCAGGGCGAAGGGAGCCAGCGAGAGTCAGTCGAAGCACCAAACAGGCAACAGATACAAACAGGACACCAGCTCACCAAGGGGTGTAGAAACAGACACAATGCTAGCCAGACCTGAGGGTCCACAATTGACTAGTAGTGTGTCCGGCTGCCAGTGTCAGCGTGGTTAAGACACCGCGTTGGTGCGGTCTGGCCCGGCTCCGCATTCGCGTTGGACCCTTCAATTGCAGACACGCAGTAGCCTGTAAGCAAAAATGTGCACCCACTTATTGGCGGCCGTCCGAGCGTCCCCGAGCTCGGTAATGGTCAGACCGGGCCCGCCGCACGAGGCCGGAAACTGTCTGAGACTCCGAGGTTCGGGGGTGAAAAAAACTTAAACTGGTCTCGCGACATCTCTGCACGGGACATTGCAGCACGTGATGAGAATTTTGCAAAACCCGTGATCCAGGTCACGTGCTTTTTTTACCAGCAAGAGATTATTTTTCTCGAACTTTCGCGAACGCTCCACCAGGTGCTAGGAAAGTCGAGATCGAACGCGCACGACTGACGATCTGGGGTACAGACCAGGCGGAAGCGGCCGGACAGAGATTGCAAGCAGAAAATGTCATGCGACTGAAGGGTATATAAGGGACCGTTGGACGTTCTGGCTGGAGCTGAGCGGAAAGTTTTCCTACAGCCACCAAGAACGAAACACATACATTGAGAATTAACAATGGATTCTACGCAATTTACAGACAGAGCTCTAGACATAGTGACGACGGCTCAGAAGCTATGTCAGCAGAACTCAAACGCACAGATAGTGCCATTGCACTTTCTGGCGGCAATGACTCCGACCTCCAGTGAGGGGGAGGCAATCTATCTCAAGACGTTGATTGAGAGAGGTCGATTTGACTGGACTGCTTTTGAAAGAGCCGTTAATAAAGCAGTGGTGCGGCTCCCAAGCGTGGCTGGTTCCAACACCGAGCCAAGCATTTCCGCCTCCGCCGCCAGCATTATCACCAACGCATCCAAGATCAAGGCACAGCAGAAAGACTCGTACATCGGCCAAGACCACATTCTCTCGGCCCTTTTGGACGATTCGAGTATCCAGGCTGTGCTGAAGGAAGCGAACGTCAAGCCCGACGCATTGAAGACACAGATCGTTGAACTCAGAGGCAATCAGAGAATTGATTCTCGTCAAGCTGATTCGTCTCAGAAGTTTGAGTTTCTGTCCAAGTACGCCCTTGATCTTACCGAACAGGCGTTGCAGGGTAAGATTGACCCTGTGATAGGCAGAGAGGAGGAGATCAGAAGGGCCATTCGGGTTCTTTCGAGACGGGCCAAGTCGAACCCGTGTCTGATTGGAGATCCTGGTGTTGGTAAGACTAGTATTGTTGAGGGAGTCGCACAGAGGATAGTGGACAACGATGTTCCTACCGTTTTACAGGGGTGCAAGCTGTACTCGCTGGACTTGGGTGCGTTGAAAGCGGGAGCCAAGTACCAGGGTGAGTTCGAGGAAAGATTGAAGGGAGTTTTGAGCGACATCGAAGGCTCGAACTCGATGATCATCTTGTTCATCGACGAGATCCACATGTTGATGGGCGATGGAAAGTCGGACGCTGCCAACTTGCTGAAGCCTGCTCTGGCGAGAGGTCAGTTCCACTGCATCGGTGCGACTACCGTGACCGAGTACAGAAAGCACATCGAGAAGGACGGTGCTTTCGAGAGAAGATTTCAGAGAATCGACGTGAGAGAGCCGACCATCAGAGAAACCGTTGCCATTCTCAGAGGACTGCAGCCAAGGTACGAGATCCACCACGGTGTCCGAATCCTGGACAGTGCCCTGGTGACGGCTGCTCAACTGGCCTCCAGATACCTCACCTACAGAAAGCTTCCGGACTCTGCAGTGGATCTGATTGACGAGTCCGCCGCGGGAGTCGCTGTTGCCAGGGACTCCAAGCCGGAGGAGCTGGACTCCAAGGAGAGACAGCTACAGCTGATCGAGGTTGAGATCAATGCTCTGGAAAGAGACCAGGACGCCGACACGTCCACCAAGGAGAGACTGGAGCAGGCCAGACAGAGAAGACAGAACCTGGAGGAAGAGCTGGCTCCATTGAGGGAGAAGTACCAGCAGGAAAGAGCGGGCCACGAGGAGCTGACTGCTGCCAAGAGAAAGTTAGACGACCTCGAAGTTAAGGCGCAAGATGCGGAGAGAAGACACGACTCTCAGACCATTGCGGACCTGCGGATGTTTGCCATTCCGGACGTGAAACGCAGAATTGAGGAGTTGGAACAGAAAGTGGTCGAAGAAGAGGCCACTTCTGAAGATTTCATGGTGAAGAACGTTGTTGGTTCGGAGCAAGTTTCCGAGACCGCGGCCAGGTTGACCGGTATTCCGGTCAGCAAGCTGACGCAGGCAGAAAATGCTAAGCTGATCACCATGGAGAAGGAGCTGTCCGCTGCCGTTGTCGGACAGGGCGAGGCTGTCAAGGCTGTTTCGAACTCGATCAGATTGTCGAGATCTGGTCTGGCCAATCCTAACCAGCCGGCCTCGTTCCTGTTCCTGGGACTCTCGGGTTCCGGTAAGACGGAGCTGGCCAAGAAGCTGGCAGGGTTCCTGTTCTCGGATGAGAAGGCCATGATCAGAATCGACTGTTCAGAACTGATGGAGAAGTACTCGGTTTCCAAGCTGCTGGGCTCCACCGCCGGTTACGTTGGCTACGAGGAGGGTGGTATGTTGACCAACCAGCTTTTGAGAAGACCGTACTCTGTGGTGTTGTTCGACGAGGTCGAGAAGGCCGCTCCCGAGGTGCTGAACATTCTCCTGCAGATGTTGGACGACGGAAGAATCACCGCCGCCAACGGTACTCTCGTCAACTGCTCGAACGCTATCGTGATCATGACGTCCAACCTCGGCGCGGAGTACATCAACGCATCAAAGGGAACGAAGGTGACCGACGAGGTCAGAAGCCTGGTGATGAACACTGTCAAGGGACATTTCAGACCGGAGTTCCTCAACAGAATCTCGGCCACCGTGGTGTTCAACAGACTCTCCAGACATGCCATCGCCAAGATCGTGCGGCTGAGACTGAAGGAAATCGAAGAGAGGTTCGAGGCCAACGGCAAGTCGATCAAACTGAACGTGGACGATGGGGCACTCGAGTACCTGTGCAAAAAGGGATACTCTCCCGACTTGGGCGCTAGACCGCTGAACAGACTGATCCAGAGTGAAATCCTGAACCATCTGGCGGTGATGGTGTTGAACGGACAGGTGTTGGACAAAGAGGAAGTTCAGATTACGACGGGCAGCAAGGGACTGTCTGTGGTTCCTAACCATGACATCGAGGACGAAGCTATGGACGTGGACGTGGACGAGTGGACCGACGCCGCCGACGACGACGACTCGGGCTACGGCAGTCCTGATCTCGATTAATTTGACTACAAAAAGGGTATATAGTTGGGTATTCAATTATACGGATTGATAATTAGCATTCAAAGCTACCCTGTTCTGGGCTGTGTACGTAATCAAGTTCTTACGAGAAGCAGAGATTGAAATTTTTTTAATTTTTTTTTTAATTTTTTTTTCAGCTAAAAATTTTTTTTGCAAGTTGAATTAGTAGAGGACTGCAGAACAAGGAACCGGAGAAGCGTTATCAGGGACACTCAATACCCACACACTTCGACCATTAAGTGGACTTTACTGAGGTACTCACGGATAGAAAGGAAAGTGCAGAAAAATGGCTTCTAGAACACAAGTAAGTGGAAATCAAGATCGAGAAAGTCTCGTGTGCAAGTACTAACGAGATTTAGTTTGAAAACTCGAACGAGGTTGGTGTCTTCTCCAAACTGACCAATTCGTACTGTCTGGTTGCAGTGGGAGGTTCGGAGAACTTCTACTCGGCTTTCGAAGCCGAGCTTGGTGATGTTATCCCAATTGTTCACACGACCATCGCCGGTACCAGAATAGTGGGAAGAATGACGGCAGGCAATAGACGTGGACTTTTGGTTCCAACGCAAACAACTGACCAAGAGCTGATGCATTTGAGAAACAGTTTGCCAGACACTGTCAGAATCCAAAGAGTTGAAGAGAGACTTTCTGCTTTGGGTAACGTGATCTGCTGTAACGATTACGTTGCTCTTGTGCATCCTGATATTGAAAGAGAAACCGAGGAGCTCATTGCCGACGTGCTCGGAGTGGAAGTTTTCAGACAGACCATTGCCGGAAACGTTCTTGTAGGCTCCTACTGTTCGTTGTCCAACCAAGGAGGCTTGGTGCATCCACAGACCTCGATCCAGGATCAAGAGGAGCTGTCCTCGTTGCTCCAGGTCCCACTGGTTGCAGGTACCGTCAACAGAGGTTCTAACGTTGTTGGTGCAGGTATGGTTGTTAACGATTGGCTTGCTGTCTCTGGACTTGACACTACTGCTCCTGAGCTCTCTGTCATCGAAAGTATATTCAGATTGCAGGACGCCAACCCAGAGTCCATCTCTTCCAACCTGCGTGACACTCTGATCGAGACTTACACTTAAACAAGTGACAGATTTACTTATTGTTTGTGCATTATGTTTATAAGGGGTTTTGCTTTATTTGGTCCGTTACGCTGCTAAAACGTCATATTACCGTCTATTGATTAATTTGATTCTTTTGATTTTTCTTCTTCTTCTGTTTCTGTTTGGTTGTAGAAATTGGTCGCGAAACGGTTAGTTGCAGATTTTCTAAGCAGTCTCAACTGTTGTAAATCGGGTGGATCTATTGAGAGGTCTAAATCAGTCAAATCAGTTCAATAATTTCTTACATCAATTGAGTTTCGCACGACTCTAAAAAATACGTCTTCAAAACTTAAAGCCAGCATGTTTTCTGCCGATAGATGACATAAACCCGTTCGTTTTATCCAACGGAAGAGCCCCAAACCTCCAGTATAGACTTCGAGATCCAACATTTGAGTGCAGATGGATTTCTATGGGTAAGTATTTGGTTTCCATGCTACATTGAGGGACGTTGTACTAATTTTTCACGCTTTTTGTGAACAGGATCCCCCGTGGCTCAATCCGAGCTAAAGCTCTAGAAAAGCTGGCAACAATTGCCGTGAAACAAACCAATGAGAACACGGAACTATCGGATACAGTTCCAAGTTCCTTACGCCGGCTGCTGAAAGACACGGCGGAAAAAGAATTGTCGGGAACTCCCGTGGGACACTCTGAGCTGGAAATCTTGGTCGCCCTTTGCAAGAGCTCAGAGCACATTCGGAACAAGTATCAGGCTGAGATTCTACTCGCCAGATTCGAAACGTATTTGAAAGAGATAAAAAACCAGAGATTTTCGTCCAAGAAAAGCTTCAAATTGTTGTATCCGACTCCGTGGACCAAGCTGACTTATGAACTGACCGTCAGCGTTACCAACATTGGATTGATTATCCCCTCATTGAAGACGAAAGCTCTTTCGATTGTTGAAGAGTTTGTCGAGTCGTTTACCAAGGAAAAACAAAACGGACTGTCGGGTTGTTTTTCCTTGGTGGGCTTTCTTCAGGGTCTTACCAAGAACATTGCCATCGTTACCCCGGATCTACTGAGAAAAGTTGTGCTTGTTTTTGACAACGAGTTCCACGCCAATGTGGAGTCGATGATCTCGTCAATCGAGGAGAACCTTGAGGTGGAAATGGTGAACAACTTTGAGGACTACGGCTACGAGTTTTCGTCACTGTTCTTCATGTTTCTGCTGCAAAAGCTGGTCATAGAGTTCTTGAAGATCACTGTCGGAGTGAAACCGGAATCCTCTCTCATTTCCGGTATTATTTCGCAACAGGGAGAGTTCGTTGCTGACCTTGACCCGGACCACAAATCCCTTGTCAAAGAGCTGGCTCTGTGTGCGATTTCGAACAACAAGTACGTCAATAATGGCTCAGATAGACTGGTCACCTCCAGTTTTGGGCGCAGAAACGCTGGCTATTCAATCAAGGCGTCCACGCTGGAAATTCTGTCGTTGGGATCCAAGTTATCGGTCGTCGACCTGGAGTTTATAACCTCCTTGCTGAACGATTACCTGGAACAGATATACAAGATTGACGAGTCAAACTCCAACGAGGTGATCGAGATGATCAACTCCGAACTCCTGCCGAGCGTTTTCTCGTGCGCCGCCCTGCTGTCAAGCACCAAGAGCGTTGTTGGACTGCGTCTTAGCCGATGCTTTCCCTCGGTTCTCTCGCTGCCTGTTCTGAACAGCGAGTCGGTTCGTGAGCTGTCGAAGTCTCTGGCCTATAGTTTGAAAAATCTGACAGAGGACGACGTGGTTTCGTCTGTGTACGGTTTGAGCAACATTCTCTCGGAGACTGGCTCTGGAGGATACACTCCGCGCAAACAGAACGGGAACGGGGGCCATTTAGTCGAGCTGAGACCATCTTTTTCTGTCACTTCTGCAAACATTGACTTCAATTCTACCGTCATGACAGATGACGGCTCGATTTCTGTTGAGACACAGCCGATAGTTTCCAGAAACGTCATTTCTGCGATTTTGGAGGTTGCCAAAGAGTTCAAAGACGACTCCATCAACATTCTGGCTGTTACCATTCTCTCTCAGAAGGTCAGAAGACTGCCAACGGAGCTGAACTGTCTGATTTTGCAAGGATTGATTGAGTTTGTCGATATAATGGAGAAGCGCGAGTTTCTGATTGTCGTGAGACACTTTTTCGACATTTCCAGCGTGTCGATGAGGGACGGCTCGTTGTTGAACCGTATCACGGCCGTCTGGATTCAATTTTCTGAGCTCATGGCCAAAAGACGAAACAGCGAACTGTACACTGTTTATCTACACGAGCTGTTATCTGCTATTATCTCCAAGGGGGACATTGATGACTTAGAACACCATAGATCGAACAACGAGGTTTCCATCTCTGCTTCCCAGATTGCAACCTACCTGAAACCTCTGGCCCATCTGCTTCCGAACGTCAGCGAAAAGCCTTTCATTCCGGAGAACAAAGACACTATAAGTCTGTTCAAAGACACCTGGTTCAATCTGTGCATTCACGGGTACGCGGTGAACTCTGAGCTTCTGAAAAACAACCACCAGAGCCTTCTGAGAATAGCTCACAACTCGCCTGCCCTGGCGTCCGAGTCTTCGTGGAACAGAACCGAGACCTCGATCGAGATGAACACGGTCTTGAGACGCGGAACGTCCAAACACACCGAGAGAATGCACAAGGAGTTGCTGAGCTCGATCATCACGTCCAAGTCAATCGACGCAAAGGTTTTTGAAACCCAAATCTCGAGGCCGAAACTGATGTTTTTGTCTTCAAACTTACTGGTGGAGACCCTTCGTGCTGAGTGCGGAGATTGCTCAACGTCTCTTGACTACTTGTCTGATCCGTCTATAGCGATCGCAGGACTGCAAGACTACTCGGGCTCAATATCTTACTACGTCACCTCGCAGTACTTCAGACGTATACAAAGGGGTGGATCTTCCTCTTTCACCACATGCAGGATTACTGAGCAACTGAAGCAGATCTTCGTCTTCTGCTGCCACAGAGATTACAGTCTACAGAACACGGCTCTGCAGTGCGCTGACTTGCTGATTGTCAAGTCGCCGACCCTCCTGTGCTACGAAAACAGTCTGTTTGCGTTGCTGGATATACTGGGCTTGTTGTACCAGAGTGTGATCGATGCCGATACCAACGAATATGAGCCGAACGTCGAGTTTGATGGGCCTCTGTCCGGAGTCAAACTGCGGCTCTCTGACTCGTACAAATGGCGTCATTCTACCCTGACTTTGATGGTGAAATACGCCAAAAAGTGGGTGGGCATGTGCTTGGTCAAGAGTCCCCACGACACCAAATGTCTCTTGCAGTCATTCATCTGCAAAGCGGACGTGGGCGGCAGGAAGCTGGTTAACTACGCCGTGACATTCGCTCTGGACATGGCTAGCAAAGCGTTGCCGGTGGACAGGAAAATATACAACATCGACGAGTCTGTCGGCGGAAAGATCAATACCTCGCTCTTTCTGTCCCAGATTCCCTGGAGAATGAACTTGGGAGACGATCCGCTCGAGAACTTGGCCGACTACGAAATGGCCAGCATCAACGCCCTTTGTATGGGAACGAGAGCCCGTCTAGCGGGACTAAAGTCGAGAATATTGAACAGGGAGAACGTCTCCAGTTTCCAGATCACCTCTGTTCTTCAGGAGTGCACCTCGTTGATCATCAAGGCGTCCGTTCCCTGCGGCGATCTTGTGAGAGACGTTGTTTCGGTTCCGTTTTTGAGCTTCACCGCCGAGAGCGTTGGTATTGGAATTGAGTGCTGGCTTGCTCTGATGAAGGAGAGAACAGAGATTTCTAGTCTGGTTCTGTCTGAGATCCTCAAGAACTTTGAGCTCTCCATCAAGCTGCAAAGAGGTCTTTTCAGCAGACAGTTTGACATCAAGAACTCGAAGTACAACCAGATGGAGTACCTGCCGACGAGCAAGGAGAAAATCGACAGCCAAGGCTCTGCTGCCTCGAGAAGCATCAAGCCCCATTTGCTGCTGATCAGACTGTTTGCGTCTCATTTCGAGGCCACTAAGCACCAAAGTGACCATATTCTCAAGATGTTCACCAGGGCCGTTCTGGTGGCCCTGTTGAGCCTGCCCCATGCCAGTTTGCATCCGTTTGCAAGGCTGGCCAGATTCGAGCTGATTGGGTTTGCCTTGGACCTGCTGAGCATCCACAGGAGTTTGAAGACAAGGGACGTATCGGGTCTCACGTCGGGAATACTCAACGGTGCCTTGTCGTGGTTCACTGAGAGACACAGAGCTCCATATGGAAACAACAAGTTGAAGATGAAAACCGACTTTAACCGGCTAAATGTGATTGCCAAAGTGTTCACGGGCATGAAATACCCCGAGAACTCGGTCTACGAAACAAAAAGAATGGTTCTTTTGCTGATGTTGGACCACGAGATCAGTGTTCTGGCTTCTTGGCTGAACCCTCTCAATCCGATTGACACGACCGGATCGTACTGTCCAATAAAGGTCGACGAGAGAGTCCTCATGGAAGCGTTTGCGATCGACGGCAGGTTGGCGTTGAATCTTGTCGAGCGTTACAGAGTTTCTTCTGTGGAGAAAGTGATGAGAAAACTCATCAGACAGCACCCTCTCAAAGTGATAGAGGAGCCTAGTGCTGTTGGGTATTTGATCGCGGACGAGAGTACCGCGCATTTGAGCGTGATTGTTCTCTGGAGTGTCGCCTCTCCGTCCGACTCGATCAACTTGTTCCTGCCCCCTTTCAACAGAAACCCGTTGGTTTTGCAGTACACTATGAGGTCGATCGAGAGCTTTGATGCTCATTTGACCTTTTTCTACGTTCCGCAGATTGTCCAGGCTTTGCGGTACGACTCGGCTCTGGGATACGTGAGACGGTTTATTTTGGAGACAGGTAACGTTTCGCAGCTTTTTGCGCACCAAATCATCTGGAACATGTCTGCCAATTCGTTCAAAGACGAAGACTCCAAAATCCCAGATGAAATCAAGCCCGTTCTGGACGAGATCAGGACCTCCATGGTCAACGGGTTCTCCGAACCGGACCGTGCGTACTACTCAAAGGAGTTCAAGTTCTTTGAGGAAGTCACGGGAATATCCGGCAAGCTGAAGCCATTCATCAAGAGCAGCAAGCCCGAGAAAAAGGCAAAGATCGACCTGGAAATGGCCGCAATCAAAGTTGAGGAAGGAGTGTATCTCCCGAGTAATCCTGACGGAACCGTGGTCGACATTGACAGAAAGTCGGGCAGACCCTTGCAGTCCCACGCCAAGGCTCCGTTCATGGCCACGTTCAAGATCAAGAAGGAAGTGGACTCCGGCGACGCGGATCAAGGAGAAAAACAGTATGTGATTGAGAACTTGAGCGCCATTTTCAAAGTCGGAGACGACTGCAGACAGGACGTTCTTGCGTTGCAACTGATTTCGTTCTTCAGAACCATCTGGACCGACGCCGGTCTGGACGTCTTTGTTTTCCCGTACCGAGTCACGGCCACCGCTCCGGGCTGTGGTATCATCGATGTCCTGCCAAACTCGATCTCCAGAGACATGCTGGGAAGAGAGGCAGTGAACGGACTGTACGAGTACTTCATCAGCCAGTATGGTCCGGAGACGTGCACCGAGTTCCAAAAGGCCAGGAACAACCTGGTGAAGTCGCTTGCAGCGTACTCGATCATCACGTACATCCTGGCTATCAAAGACCGCCACAACGGTAACATAATGTACGACAAGGACGGCCATGTTCTGCACATTGATTTTGGGTTCTGTTTCGACATTGTTCCTGGCGGAGTAAAGTTCGAGCAGTCTCCGTTCAAGCTGACCCGGGAGATGGTGAGGGTGATGGGTGGATCGACGGAGACACAGTCCTACAAATGGTTTGAGGAGCTCTGTGTCAAGTCGTTCCTGGCGTGCAGGCCGTACATGGACTCCATCATCAACATGGTGGTTCCAATGCTGGACAGCGGATTGCCGTGCTTCAAGACTGCCACCATTAAGCATCTACGGAGCAGGTTCGTGCCTAAGAAGAACGACAAGGAGGCCGCAAAGTACATAAGAGGCCTGATTGGCAAGTCGTTTGAGAGTCTGGCTACGAAGGGCTATGACGAGTTCCAGAGACTGACCAACGGAATCCCGTACTGAAGTGACCTGCGTCCGCGGTGTTAATCATAAAGAAAGCAAAAGCGTTTGATATTGAGCAATAAAGTGTTTTAGTAGCGGAAAAATCAATGATACAGAATTATAACACTGGAGACCATTGGCACAGAGAAACCTAGACAAGCGCGGCAGGTTACAGAGCCAAAGCGTTTTTGAACAGTCGGTCTGATCAGTACTTGGACGAAGCACCGGGGAATCCAGAGCCGGCGTCTTCTACGCTGAATGAGAACTCAGCGTCCAGATTTCCAGCGAAACCCAGTTGATTGTCGTAGTAAAAGTCGTCCTTGAGACCTCCATCGTGGCCATGAACTCGGTCGTTGTCATGATACAGAGGCTGGCCGTCGAATGGCTGGAAGCTGTCGGTCTGACCCAACTCGCCGGATCGGACCTCGTTCAGGTGCTCGATCAGTCGGGACTCAAGCTCCGGTTTCACTTTCTTTGGTTTCTTCGCCTTTTTGGGTCTTCCTCTCTTTCCGCTGCCGGTGTCCTGTTCTGTCGGGCTTTCAGCAGGGGAGAATATCATGTTCTTCTGTTTTTTCTTGAAAATCCCCTTCTCGTCAGGCAATCCTCCCGCACAGATGTTCCTGATTCTGTGCCTCTTGAGAGCGTCTTGTCTCGGGAACTTCTTGCCACATGGACAGACATGGGTGAACTCCTGGTGACCCTTGTAATGCCGCCTCAGGTCGTGGTTTCTGACGAACGATTTCTGGCAAACATCGCACGTGAACGGTCTGTCGGAAAGATGGGTCTGGATATGGGCCCTGATGTTTGAGACCCTGGTGAAGAACTTGTTGCACTCCTGATACGTGCACCTGAAAAGGTCTTTCTCGTCAGGCCCAACGAAATACTGGTCCAGGGCTCCAGTCTCCAGAGTGGAGGTGATAGTAGGCTTCTTCTTCTTGGTTGGCGATCTTCTTTGTTCCTGGATAATTTTCTCCGACAGGGAGTTCTTTTTCGTTATCAGAGTTGGAGTCCAACTCAGTTGGGAAGGAGTCTTCTGGGGAGTTGGAGTTTTCAGCTCCATAAAGGTATTTTTCACTTTGAAAGGAGTGGAGAATTTAGACGGGGACGTGTCCGTTCTGATCTTGTCGAGTTTGGTGGCTGGCAAAGGGTCCTCTGAGATCGAACTCCTCGAGGACGAGCTCGTTGACGGAGTAAGCGAGTCAACAAACGGATTGTGAATTGCACTTGGTTTCTCCTGCTTTCCAGAAGTCTGTTGAGGATCGACATATCTCTTGGTGGTTCCCGCCGAGTCTTGCAAGTTTCGGTACAAAAGGGAGGAATACTGCGGATTGTCGTCCTCGTGGAAATCCTGGACCTCGGGAGCCGGTCTTTTGCTCTCTTTGTACTGGCCTTGTATGGCCCGCAGGTTTATGAGCTCCTGCGCAGAGTAGGACGCCGTAACCGGGGCCGGTGGAGTGGGTCCCCGTGGGAATTTGTAGGCGGTCGGATTGGAAGCGGTGACAAAGTACTCGTCCTGGGGCTTGGGTCCGTAGTAAGTCTTGACCGACTGGGTTGGAAGGAGGCCATCTTCGACAGGAAATACTGGCTGAAGCTGCTTGGAGAAATCAATGTTATCAAACTTTTCAACGGCTTGATAGACAGGCTTCTTATTCTGGATGTCAACTGAGGTCGCAGGAAGTCCTGGTATGGCAAGCTGGGTATCGGAACCAGTACCGACAAAACCGAATATCCCAGAGCCACTAAGTTTTCTCGTATGTTTTTTCTCAAACGGAGCCGGCTGCTGTCCAAAGCCTTCAGATATGCCTAAATCGAACAGAATCGAGTCGATGTCGTCATATTCAGAAGACTGATACGGCTTGTTGAAATCCTTGGACGAGTTGATGGTGGCAGACGCAATGGTAGCAGCGGGGTCGATTGTTGGGTCGAAACCGTAATTGTCGTCGGGTAACGGCAACGGCTTGTATTCAGACACATATCCCTGCTCAGAGTCCAGGAATGGATTGTTAAGGTGCCAGGTCGTCATTGGAAGAAATGGTGGGGACGTGGGCTTGATGTACTTCTAGGGCCGATGTTGGTTCTGTAGTTGTTCGCTCGAGTATTTGGTCAATAGTTGTGGTTCGATTCCTCCGGTTAAAAGCGGGGAGCCATGAAAAGAGTATCAGATAGCTGTCTGGTGGGAAATCGACGTGTGCTCTTGAGGTGTTTGTGATTAAAAGATGAGATGGAAAGAGTTCGAGACTAGTTGTTAAAGAAGCATGAAATGTTTTGATAGACGAATTGTAAGTTGCGTTCTTTCAGATTTCCAGAACTGAGAACCTAAAAGAGCTTCCTTCTCTCTATCTGCCGGTTATTGATCGCATGTCTAACTATTGTTATTCCCACTTGAAATTGCAGTCTGGATAGCTTTTTAAGATGGATCCATGTACAACATTTCCGCATTAGGAAAAACGTAAATAAAAAATATTGGGCTCCACTGCCACATATTTAAAATTTTCAGTTCTCCTCAGCCACATATATGCAGCAGGCCGGTTAGAAAACTATGCTTGTGGCGCGGTAATGCTATCTCTTACGACTTACAGTCATATGTACAAATCAGCAGAGCTCCACGCGGATCTCGCTGCCAGCTACGCTCAGTATCAGCTCTTTCGTAACAAATCGGAGCTGTTCGATCTCTTGTTTAGTTAATGTGAGGTCCACATCGCTCACAAATTGAAGAGCCCTTGATTGGTCTCCATACAGAGCCATAAGCTCTTCCTTGGGCTTCAAAAGAACCTCGTTCAGATAGTGCAGTTCGTACATTCCGAAAAAGTCCAGCTCGTTTTGCAAAGGTCTGGCCCTGACAAAGCCTAACGTCATGTGCATCTCGTTCAGTGAACGGATAGGGTTGTTCGGATCCTCTCCGTTGACCCTTCCAATGTTGGCTTGTTGGAACCGCAGCTCGTTCAATTTATCGTAAAAAGGGTGCATCTGACTCTGAGACTGCTCGCTCACGGGCGTCACCATGAAAAATCGCCCGTAATCAATGTTGGTAAAAATTTGAAAATTTCCTGCGAAATCAACGGTTATCGGGCCCATTTTTTGAGCCTGTTTGATCTCTCGACTAAACCGCAAAACCGAGTCTTTATAGCGCGAAAGATCTTCCAGACTCTCATGCAGAATAATGGGCGTTAGTGAGCAGTGGAGCTGGTATGTGGGCGGTTCGGAAAAGAGCGACTCGTTGAAGTATGTACCTGGCCAATGAGTCTTGATATTGAATGTTCGGGGGTCTATCAAACGGCCATCTATTTCCTTTTCTGAGTAGCCTCGTATCAGCGCGTCGTATGGCAATTCGTAGGGAAATATGGGAACCGCATGCTTGACTTGAAAGGGAACGAGAACGTCATTGAAGTATCCTTTTCGAAGGTCTTGGATTCTGGATCGAATACCACTATTGAAAGTCTGCAGTTTTTTGCCTAAGAGAGCCCGTTGACTAGCCGTCGGCTGCAGCCGAAGCATAACCAATGAGTGATGCGGAACATTCGAAACACAGTTCTTCGCAAACAACATCTCGCTGAGGTGGTTCTCACAAGAAGGATCGTTGAGCTTTGTGACCAAACCCTGCAAAGCTGGTTTTCAAGTTCAGAGAACTTTTTTTTGGAACTCCGGCTAGCACAGCCTGAAAAGTATACTACCTATATTGTTCAGACGTAATATATTTATAAAGTAATGGTTTGGAGCAGGTAAGTGGAGACAATGATAATGATGGTGGCGGTGATGACCAAGCGACAAGAACTACGACCATACAAATACCTTTTCATAAACGGTAGTCATGTCAACCGTAAAAGATGATGCAACAACGAGAACCTTTTTCCTCATAGATTTCTTTTTCCAAGATTGTGATCAGCTGTTACCTTACATCAAGATCATCTTTCTTGGATCCTCAATCAACTCCTTGACGGTCTTCAAGAATGTGACGGCTTCTCTTCCGTCCAACATTCTGTGATCGTAAGTGAGGGCCAAGTACATCATTGGTCTAGACTCGACCTTGCCGTTGACAACAACGGCTCTCTCCTTGACACCATGCAGACCCAACACAGCAGTTTGTGGCATGTTGATAATAGGGGTACCGTACAGAGAACCGAAGACACCACCGTTGGAGATGGTGAAGGTTCCTCCGGCCATGTCTTCCAAAGTGAGCTTACCGTCTCTGGCCTTGACACCCAAGTTGGCGATTTCCTGCTCGATTTCCAAAACTGTCAAGGACTCAGCGTTTCTGACAATAGGCGTCACCAATCCCTTTGGAGTGGCGACGGCGATGGAGATGTCAACGTAGTCTCTGAACACCATGGTGTCGTTGTTCTCGATGGCAGCGTTGACTGCAGGAATGTTCTTCATGGCCAAAGTCGAGGCCTTGGAGAAAGCACCCATGAAACCGAACTTGATACCGGTCTTCTTGAGGAACTCGTCCTTGTACAGCTTTCTCATCTCCATCAAAGAAGACATGTCAACCTCGTTGAAAGTGGTCAACGAAGCAGCGGTGTTCTGGGACTCCTTCAATCTCTCAGCGATTCTTAGTCTCATTCTGTTCATCTTGACTCTTTCCTCATTTCTGGAGTGCTGTCCAAACACGGCAGTGGTGTCGGCCTTAGGAGCTTGCTTAGGAGCCTCCTTCTTTGGAGGAGGGGTGGACTTGGCTGGGGTAGGAGCTGGAGCGGCTTCCTTCTTTGGAGCCTCTTCCTTGACTGGAGCAGTCTTCTCCTCCTTGACGGGAGATGGAGCTTCCTTAGCTGGGGCAGCACCGCCTTCTGGAGCAGCACCTGGCTCGATCTTGAGCAAGTCCTGTCCGACCTCAACTGTGTCTTCTGGAGCAACAAGAAGCTCGGTGATGGTTCCTCCAACAGGAGCGTTAACTTCAACGTCGATCTTGTCGGTCTCGATGGTGGCGATGAGCTCGTCTTGAGCAACGTAGTCACCAACCTGCTTAGCAAAAGAGGTCAAAGTACCTTCGGTGATGGACTCGGCCATCTCAGGAACTTTGACGATTTGCGAGTTAAATCTGACGAAAAGGTCGAATTTGCTGACCGGACTCAATCTGGATGGCAGATTGTTCTTGTACGCGATGGTTGGTCTCACATAGCTTTGGATCGATCTCGTGGACAGTTTCGTTGCAAACTTGGCGGAGCTCACCAAGCTCGTAGGTCTCAAGGCCGGCACACGTTTGGTGACCGGGCTTCTCAATGTGGTTCTCAGCATGTTTGTACAGTAGTTTGAAGAAGATGAAAGTTAAAACAGCCTTTCGAACAGCAAAGCAGAGGAAAAGAGGGAAAACAAAAACCAAAGGAAAAAAAATCTACCAGCCAACCAAACTTTTGAAAATAAAATAAGCAGCTCCGATTCTCACTAGATAAAAAAACTCCGGCAGCCAGCAAGTTGGGAGCGCGGTGCGAACGGAATTCTCTTTTATTCTGCGGTCCTACAAACTACATGCCAACGGAGAGCGTCCCGATTACTCGCATTGTGCCCCATGCTGTCTCCGCCCGGAGTTTGGTTCATCTGATCAAATGGTCCTCTTAGGCTACCTTGGCGAAAAAGTTCCCCGGTGCCCTCAGACGCCCCAAGAAGTTTCAGTAGCTCCGGGGGAGCCAGGAGCCCTCAGACGCCTCCGAGATAGGGCCCCCTATTACCTTAGCTTGGCCTGCGATTGGTGTTTCAGACAAACCCGAATACGGCGCCCTCGCGAAAACCGTCGCGGCCCCGGGGACGCGGGGAGCGTCGATCGACGTCGATCGACGGAGCCGTGGTAGAGTTAATGGATCTCGAATCCTCCTCGAGCCGCTCGAGCCGCACGAGCCACCCTACGCTGAACAGGAGAACAGCCAGCTCAGAGTGACCAAGCACACTGTTGCGGAAATGTTCCAACTCTCTGCTCCGTTGTCTCCTACCCCGTTCCGCGAGCTGGACGACTTGACTCTAGAGGCGATTCCATCAACGAAAATCCGATATAGTGTAACGGCTATCACAGTCCGCTCTCACCGGGCAGACCCGGGTTCGACTCCCGGTATCGGAGTTACTGTTTTTGCTTTTTTGTTGCTTGTGGTGGGGCTAGGACCTTCTTGACCGTCGTTTTCGCTTGGGCACTGTTTCGTCTCACCAAGCACACCGTAAGATGCCAAAAAATGCTTCCTCTTTTTTTGGCCATCCTCGATGTCCGCAATCATTGTGGCTAGTACTGCCCAATCGAGAGCCATACAAGGGTTGTATAGTGTAGTGGTTATCACTTTCGGTTTTGATCCGGACAACCCCGGTTCGAATCCGGGTACGACCTCTCTTTTTGCTTCTCGACCTACTTTTTTACCCCCATTTTCGACCGAGCTCTGCTCTTGCAATTGTGCGAGCGGGTTGGTTCTGTCCATCTTCTTCGTGCCGAAAACCTTGTACGTCGCAAGGATGGCCGCTGTTTGCGCAGGCTCCATCCCCGTACCCCTGATCTATCTGTATTTCTGAGGTCTCTCTTGCCTCGTCAAATCCACCAGCCACTGTCAACACCGCCACCGTGGCGCGGCCAAATATATTTGACTGCTGCGGTACTACACAGCACGGCGAAGGTTAATTTCACCGATTTTTACGATCTTTGTTTGTTCTTTGTTCTTGTGTGCAGCTTTACTTATTAGTTCCTGTGAAAGCCAGGTAAAAACCACTGACCTCTTGCAATCTGGCGTCTGTCATCGAGACTTACCGTCTAATATACTCCAAATATACTCACTACAACACCGCAGGTATTGTCCGGAATTGTGCGACAACGGACTGGATGATCGTGGAGACCGACTAGTGCACGATTTGACCTACGTAAGACCCAAGATTCAGATCGCTTAAAGCTCACAGATTGCGTTCTGTCTTGCTCTTTTCTAGGCCTTGTGTCATTCTGGCATTAATTACCACGTCTAGCGACTTAATGTGCACCCAGCCTGTTTAGACTCTTCAAAAACGACCCCAGCATACACAGAAATATCAAGTTCACAACATGGGCGATTCAATGCGAATACTACAAGATGAGTCCAACCAAAAGCTTGGAGAGTCTTCCAAAGCCGATGATCAAATTCTAGACTTAGTGCCACACGATCACGACGAATCTCCGCGGAAGACGAGAGAGTCCCGCTCCTCGTCCTCTAATTTGGCCGGCAGAAAAGCTGCCAAGTCGTTGAGATTGTTCAGAGGCTCGGAGTCGACCGAGGGTTCTTCGAAACTATCAAAATTACTTGAAACCACCAATCACGCAATAGAGAACTCAGAAAGCAACGCATTCGCTGTGCAGTCTACCAAAGAACCATCTGACGATACCAGCGACTCGAACCCACACTGTGATTTGCTTCCCACCGCCAACTCGCACGCATCAAAATCACGTCACCAATCAGTCACCATAACCTCAGTTGATCTCGAAAGACATATATCCTCAAAGTCCAAAGACGAACCTTCGGGTTTATCTGCCAAAAGCTATCCCAACAGTTTCCCTCCGCTCGAACCCATATCTTCTGCTACCTACTTTCCACACACCCCTGTTGACTCAGTCAGTAAGGCACCACCTGAGCATCTGACTGCTGCTGCCGAGTTTGATTATTCAGCCGACGACGTTGATGTTCTCAGCGAAATTGAAGAGATCGAGGATGCAATAGAGAATGCGTGTCGCAGGAAATTGACCTTATCTGAGGCATCTAGAAGGGACCCTAGCCCTTCAAAAATAACTAAGAAGTTCACGGAGCGCAACAACTCTAATGCTGACTTGTCTGTTTCCCAGTCGGTCGAGTCGTCGACTGAGGAAAACACAAGTTTTGAGTCACAGGAAGCGAATTCCAACGCACAAGACGAAAACGGAAAGTTTCCACTGGCAGTCGAGCTGCAGCCGTTCAAGAACAAGGTTGGTGGACACACCGCTATTTTCAAGTTCAGTCATAGAGCTGTCTGCAAGGCATTGGTGAACCGTGAAAACATGTGGTACGAGAGCATAGAGTTGGTGCTTCCAGAGCTCCTCAAGTTCATGCCGAAGTACATTGGCGTCTTGAATGTCAGGTACAGCAGTTTGGCAGAGGATAATGACGAAAACAACATGAACGCCAACTCGAATCTTGAAGCGAGCGAGCAAATTTTTCCGTCGCCTCTCACGAACACCTCCAAAAACGACGAGCTGAGCTTCAAAACACCCGAAACCGATGAGCTGCCACCAGAAGTCGTGCTGGATGACAATAGGCATATATTTCCTCAATCGTTATGGCACCACTACTCCACCTCTGCTCCTTACTCTGACAATCAATCTCTCATGGATTATGCCGACAATGCAGTGAGCCCGGTCGCTCCAAAAGACTCTGAAAGTCCTGTGGCATCTCCCAGAGTCAAGGCCCAGCCTAGAGATTCTTTTTCAGAATCTCTAGGTGCTACAACCGTCAACACTAGATTACAGGAGCTTGTCTTGACCGAAGTGTTTGCTCCCATCAAGGAGTATGCCAGAAAGGCACAGAACAAAGCTTTCCACCACCATCACCCCCATCACCCCAAGACAGAAGATTGCTTTGCAGGGTGCAAGTCCAATCAGGTTCGATTCCATCGCCATTCTACTAGTGGAGCAGGCAGTAGGGCAGGAGTTGTGGATTCGATTAGAAGAGGTGCAGGCTCGCAAGCCGAAGGCTCCAACCGATACACGAGTCGCACTTCATCAGACGTGAATACGAAGTCAGAAAGTTGTGAGATGCAGCTGCGTGGACACCACTCAAACTCGCTGCTCGACTTGAAGAACTTCTCTCAGACGGAGGGATCGGATGAGTTCCCAGATAGAGAGACGCTGATTGCCAACATCAAGCAAATCCCGAAGAATGTCGCTGACCCTGACGCAGAGTCCGAGAAAGTCAAGCCAGCGTCTCTGTTCATGTTGCACGAAAACGCAATTGTAGACGACGACGAAGATGATACTTTTACGAGCCCGGAGCAATTCCAGGTGAAGACCCATTCTTTCGACAGTTCGTTTCACTCTCTCCAGCGGCTGAGGAAACACACGAGAATCGAGAGATTCATTCTGTTAGAGGACTTGACCAGTGGGATGAAACACCCGTGCGTTTTGGACCTTAAGATGGGAACAAGACAGTACGGAATCGAGGCAAACCAGAAAAAGATGATGTCACAGCGGAAAAAATGCTACCAAACCACCTCGAGGCAACTAGGAACTCGAATCTGTGGCATGCAGGTTTGGGACGTGAACACAAAGACTTTTATCAACCGGGACAAGTACTTTGGCCGGCGATTAAAGATTGGCTCTGAGTTTGTCAAGTCGTTGGCTAGGTTTCTCTACGACGGGTGCTCCAAGTTTTCAATTGTGAAACACATCCCAACCTTGGTGGAGAGCCTGAAGGAGCTGGAACAGATTTTCCAAAAGTTGCCTGATTATAGGCTCTACGGATCTTCGCTTCTCCTGATGTACGACTCCGACACCGACCGTCAGAGCGATGACTCAACGTTGATAGTGAGGATGATAGATTTTGCTCAGTGCGTGATTCCTGGCGAGTCGCTGCCTGCGAATATAACTTTCGCACCTAGACACCGGCACACCCCTGATTACGGATACCTGAGGGGACTCCGGTCACTGATATTCTACTTCAAGCTGATGTTTGAGGTGCTGACTGGGGGCAACAAGTACCACAGTTCCAAAAACGCCTTGGCGGTGATTTCACAGTTGAAAGACAGCACGCTCGCTGGAGACTGTGAGTGGCTGAACATCTTCGACGAGGATCTAGAGTGTCCGTTTAATTTTGACCAGGTTCCTGTGTTTTTGGATGACGAATATAACGATGTTTCCGAATGAATGTTACTTAATAGGCTTTGTTTCTCCATATGATCAGCATTAATATTCTTTTGACAGCTTTAGTTACGAGTTTGGCGGATGTAACAGCACTAGTAGAGTCGAAGAACCACGTTTGAAAGGTAGCCGACTGAACTTTAAGTGCCGTCAGTTGAAATTGTTCTCCCAGTCAAAATGAGACCAAGTAGGAATCTATGCGCACAGGTGTGCTTCTCCAGATTAGTCAATGTAAGCTGGTTGTGTTGTTGAAGAAAGGAGAGAAAGGAGGGAGAAACGGAGTAGTGCAACTTGGAGAGAGTTTGAAAATCTTTTTATACTCTGGAAATTTTCCGTGGTGAAAAATTTAAAACCAAAAACGCAACGCTGTGCGGCTCAAAAAAATTGGAAGCCAAACGAAGCCACTACAGGGAAGCCGTATGGAAGACTTTTGGGACCAATGGTATCGCTCAGTCGAGTCCAGCTGATTTCTGGTTTGATTTGCAAGCAGAAGTATTAGAACAAAAAATTAGGGTACCGTTACGCATAGCTAAATATATGAAAACGTATAGAAGTCCGAAATGTTAGCTGAATCGATTGGAAATTAAAAAGAGAGTCTCTGTCCTGCTCGTTTACAAGGTGGAGTGCTCAGAGTTTGCCTCAACGGAGTCGGCAGCGGTCTTCGAGATCGGAAGGACAGGGGCCTGGTTCTGCGACTTCTTGGAGAAACGTCTGTAGAGAATGTAGCCGGCAATGGCGACCAGGAACACAAAGATGGTGACACCAGCACCAATTCCACCAGCTCCGGCCTTGGTGAGACTGCTGTGTTTGAGTCCGAGCGAGGAGAAGTCTCCGTCGGCCAATTGCTCGAGAGAAACACCGTTGGTCTGCAGTTCGGTACCGAGGGTGTAGGCGTCGGAGAATTGTGTGCACTGGATGGCAGAGGAGTTACACTTGCTGCACCAAGACTTGAGGGTTCTGATGGACACGTTCTTGATGTTGTCTTCAAAGTCGGACCACGAGAGGACAGTGTCAGAGGTGCCAAACGTAGGGTACGCGTTCAGTTCGTCAGAGTTGTCAGTACCGTTTTTGAAGGAGAACTGGACAAAGTAGTTGGAAGAGTTGTCTTTCAGCAAGTCCCAGACCAAAGCGGCACCGTAATCTGGCATACCGGTGAAGTTGTCGCTCACCTCGTTCAATTGCAAGAGACCGAACATCTGGTACATGGTGTTGTACGAGCCGGTGAAGTAGTTGATGTATGGGGAGCCGTCCACCTTCGTAGCATTGAGGTAGTTGTAAACGGCACCGAGCATGGATTGGCCACCAATGGTGAAGTTGTTGAGTCTGTCGGTCGAGTCGTATGAAATTCCCCACATGGCTGCGTCACCGAGGACAGCGACTCTGTAGAGAAGAGACGAGTTCCACTCTGCAGCCAAAGTCTCATTGTGGATGTTGTTGACGTACATGAAGTCGTTGATGGTAACAGCGTTACCGAAGTTCAGCTCGGACTTCTCAAACGCTCCCGAAGGGAGCACCTCGTACAAGGACTGGTAGAAGTCGAAGGTAGACTCGTTCAGGCTCTTGAAGTCGTCGGTTTCGTACCAAGCGTCGATGGCAGCGTCAGACGTAGGACACAAGTCATCACCCTTAATGTAGTAGTAGTTCTTCGAGTTCTTCTGTTGAACGTCCATGAACACGTACTGGTATCCATTGAACGGAGCAACCACCGAGGTTCCGTTGGACAGCTCCGAGTCCTGGGCAGAAATCAACTCCGAGTCCTCATCGACGGCAGTGGACGGAGGATACAGTCCCTGCAAGAACGACATCTGAGAGTACTCAATCACGGTGAGCGCCGTGCATTGGGCGTACGTGTCTCCGTAGACGAAGTAGCCGTCCTCGTTCAAGCCGCTGATGACAAAGTCGGAATCCACATTGTTTCCTTCCGAGTCCAAGCCAAAGTACCTTTCTCTGAAAAAGTTACCCGAGTAAACCTGTCTGGTGGCACCCCAGGTGGTGAGGTAGTTGGCTGGCTTGGCGACTCTGTCGTTGTGTCTTCCAAAGATGAAAGTACCCACGCACGAGTACTTTCCGTCCAGGCTCTGTGCAGTCACGTCGGCTGCCTTCGAGCTTGGAGTCAATGCCAATGCGGCGAGACTGGCCAAGGCGGTGTACTTCATAGCGGATGGTATCTGAAAACTGACTCTGTAGTTGAGATATGAAGCAACCGCTTTCAACCAGACGACTTGTTGCAACAGGAGGGTCCCGGTTTCCTTTATACGCTGGACTTTGGTTGCACGATTAGCGAGAATAGGGATTGATTGGTGGAGAAAGCGGCGAAATTAAACAGGCATGAAAATTATACAGCCGCGTAGCCATTGAAAAAAAAAGATAACTTGAGTCTCGATTTTCGCTATTGTCTTTGGTACTTTCACCGACAGGAGACCCCGGGCAGCTGTGTCCGACTTGATGGTGATAGCGAGCCCCGTGAGAGGAACCAGCGCTGGCCAATAGACACTGCGCTCGATCCAACCTTGCTCAAACGGGGTTTTGGATCTGGGCAGACAGGCTGCAGGGTTCCACTTTGGACGCCATTCGGACATGCGTCCGGTGTTCAGTCTGTCCGCATGTGGGAGGTGCAGACGTTGAAGGAGAAACGAAAATAATCGCAAGCAAAAATTTGCCTTTTCCGTAGACTCGGTGTGGGTCGGGGCCATCTATTACGGAATCCGGAAAATAGAAGGCAGCGAAGGGGGAGCGGATTTAGCAAACAAGTTTCGCGCGATAGACTGATAGCACAGACAGGACTACAGTTTACCCGTGAGCTACGCGACAGCTGAAGATAAGCCGGGTGATATCATTTCGGCTCAAACGAGACAGGCAGCAACGGTGTTGCTGGGCCCTGCTGCTTGCATTAGTATGTACAATAGAAGCGGGAGAGACGTGGACGTAGACGTGCTCAAGTCATTTGAGGCTCGCGTCGATCGACGCGTCGGCGATCGCTCACTTTGCTCCAACTTGATCACCAGCGCACTTGCGTAGAGCCTCGAGCTGGCCGATGCATTGGGAGCTCGAGTTGTTCCGGTTTTGCGACAGACACTTTTCGTACGCCTGGATGTTGGACAGACACGTTTTCTGGATTTTTTGGAACGAGGGAACCTCGGTTTTCACACACTCTTGCAGTTGAACCTGGTACTTGACACATTCCTTGGGGTCGCTGTTTGGGGTCTGGATACAGCGATGGTAGTTCAGGAAAGGCTCCGGGCACGATTTGGCTACATCCTCCAGGATGATCTGGTCCAAGATTTTTGACATTCTTGGGGGGAGCTGCGTTTGGATGGTTGATATAGGACGCTGAGAACGAATTACTCGTAGACTTTTTTTTCCAGTGAAAAAAATATTGGACCAAAAAGATAGTGAGTGGCATTGGGGTTAGATATGGAATAGGTATTTGGAACCTTCATGGAAAACCGACGATTGGATTTTCCCCAATTGATCTCACAGAATCCGGGACTGGCCAAGTTTTATAACGTTGAGACCAAAAAATACGACTTCCACACCAATGAGTCTCTGGTCGATCTCACCGAGGTCCTGCTGAGGACGGAGTTTGGGCTCGATGTCCGCATATCGAGCGACCGGCTGTGCCCGAGAGTCTACAACAGGCTCGATTACGTGGACTTTATGTACGACTTGCTTTCTTCGACCCGCCTTCCCGAGACGGGGACGGAGACGTATCTAGGGTTGGATATCGGGACAGGCCATACCGCAATATATCCGCTCTTGATGGTTTCCAAATACGGCCGCGAACGTATCAGTTTTGTTGCAACCGATACCGACTCTATTTCTGTGGACCTTGCGAAGTCAAACGTCGAGCGCAATGATCTTGAAACCGAAATTTCTGTGATAAAAGTCACGCCGGACCAAGCGTACTATGAGGACTTTGTCCGGAAGCTGGAGAACTGTGACAAAGTTGGCTTTGTTATTTGCAATCCTCCGTTTTACTCGTCGGAGACTGAGAGGGCACAGAAGACGGAGTCGAAAGACTCGAAGCCCAAGTCCGAGCTAGTGGCAACGGCAAGCGAATTGGTGACCCCTGGGGGAGAGCTGAGATTTATCACCGAAATGATTGTGCAGAGTCTGGAGTTCAGGGAAAGCGGAATCAAGTGGTTTTCCAGTCTTGTTGGGAAACGCGAGACAGTGTCGGAGCTGATTCCCGTTTTGAAAGAGAATCAAATAGAAAACTTCGGCATTTTTCAGTTCAAAAGCGGACTGTCCTGCTCTGCCACCACGCGGTGGATTCTGTACTGGTCCTTTGGACCCAATAGGCCTCCTCTCCGTCTTTTCAACACCGGTGGCCTGATGAATCCACGGGTTTCTTACAAAATCCAGAGCCGTTCGACAGAGACTGAAAACCTCGAGTTGAGGTTGCGACAAGAGTTGTCGTGCAGCCACTTTGAAGTGCACGGCGATGGGCAGGAGCGGACGGTCGTTCTATGCTGTTCTGGGGACGTCTGGTCCCGGGCGTACAAACGGAGACTCAAGACCCACAAGAAAGTGAAGCTAGACGACGAAATATGGCTGGAGCTGAGGGTCAGAGCTGCGGAAATAGCAATCGAGTGGAAAAGCGGATACCGGTTCAAGGTGTTTGAGAGTTTCTGCGGTTGGCTCAAGAGATACCTCGCTCCGTCAAACGAAACTACAGTTTCTTGACATAGCCCTGTTGAATTAGTCTCTCCACGTCGGCCTGACGAACGAAGAACTGCGAGTCTTTAGTGAGGTTGAAAACGCCGTATTCCGTCTGGATTTCTCCGGCATTCTTGAGCACTCTCACGTCGATAAAAACGTCGCACGGAGGGTCCAAAGTACCTCCCAGATCAACCTTTTCCAGCGGGCCTTTGAACTCGCTCACCAGTTCGTTGTACTTCCGCAAGTACTCCTGCTCGTGGTGCGAGAGATTGTCCAATTGGTCCTTCGAGATCTCGTTGTTTCCCCAAACAAGCTCGTCCAGCTTTTCCGAGCGTAGCCGTTGGTACGCCAGCAGACATCTCTTGTTTCTGCGCATGCACAGATGCGTCACGAAAAGTTGCCCTTGTTTCACTTTTTCCTCGATGTCTTTTTGTGTAGGTGAGTTTTGCGACTGCTGCGACTGCTCCAGGGTCAAAAGGTCTGACTCTTTCTGGAGGTCTCGCGTTTCTCGGACGATTGATCTCACCAGCGTATCCTGGTACAACGGAATTTTGTCCAGCGACTGCGACCGCTTAGCGTCCAGGATCAGTTTGTGCGCCAAATCTCCGTACATTTCGCCTGTCTGAAACTGTCGTGTGCTCCTACAACGAGGACTTACGCTTGTTCAACCTCAAGATAATCATTTTTCAATCTACATATTTTTCGTGTATCGCGATCGCGTTCGCGATCTGAAAAATGGGTCTCCCACGACCTTCAGATGGGATCTAAAAAAGCCAGAGAGAAACGCAACTGATTTGGAGAAAGATCCCCTTTTCCTGTTGTCGCAACCACAACAAAGCGACCGTGCCGGCACTGCTTGGAGAGCCTTTATATGTCGACATATGGAAGAAAGAGGAGAGCACCCGGAACCGGCAAACCGGACAGCGAGCTTGGCCTCTCTACGCTGTCGCCCTCCAAACACATCCAGGACGACCCCGCTACGGGGGACTCGCCGGAGGTGCGGGTTCTTGAACTTGGTGAAGTTTCACCAACCCCGGGAGATGTCGGCTCCCGATGGCTAGGTGAAAGCCCAAGAAAGGAGGCCGTTCCGGGGAAAATTGACCTGTCTCAACCATCTCCTTCCCGGGACTCCCCCGACACTACTTCGAGCTCCATTTTCAACTTTGTCGACGAAACCAGCGCTCAGCTCTTCGGAGAAGGTTTGTTGAGTGCCAGAAAGGAGATTTTTGAGCGAAAACCGCGCAGATCAGGCCGCATGAAAACCAACGCACCATCGAGCTCTGCTTCTTCTGTTACCACGATAGCCTCGATAGCCTCGCTTTCCTCGTCACCGCTGACAAATCGGACAACCTCCGACTCTCGTTCTCCAGGAAAAAGTGTTCCAAACGGTTCTCCCAAGAAGTCACCTAAAAGCTCTCCGAAAAAGGCGTCGAAAAAGGTTTACATCCCCAAACTGAGAAACCTGGAAGACGACTTTTTCGTCGAACCTACGCGAGAGTCACGGCCCCAGTGGAACTCACCCCGAGCGGCCAAGAAAAAGCTTTCTCCGCCTCCCTCTCCGACGCCAACCCCTCGCAAAAGAGCACCGAACGACCCGTCTCGTGACCTTGAAAGCTCTTCTCCATTTGGATCTCTTTTTGAAGGACTGGATTCTGTCGTGGTGAAGAAGAAAACGACGTACGCTCTGCACGGCAAACGCAAAACCAAACCCGCCACTAGCGATATCAGTGAAATTGGGTTGCAAATTAACCGCTCGCTGACAGAGTTGCAAAACCTGTCTCCGAGAAAGAATGACTCGGGTGATAAGAAGATGGATCAGATCCTACCCCAGGATGACGTGCGCATTGATCCCGGGAAACGACATTACGGAACAGTGAGAAGTTTTAGAGACGGAGGCGAGGAACGGCTTTCAGAAGACGAGGCCAGCGAAGACGGCCTCGAAACGAGCGGCCTCAACGAAAAAACGGGCGACTTTGCAGACAGATCCTCCTCAAACCTCCAGAGTATGCTGGATCTGCAGGTCTCGGGAATGAACAGCAAATATGCCGAAGAAATCAACTTCATGGTCGAGACGTTCTCGCTGAGTGGATACAGCGTTTCTAGCAAGAGGAACATTATACTGGAGGTGGCCACCAAACTCACGCAAGATGACAAGTTTCTCCAGCATTTGGCGGTCTCTGGACTGCCCGACCGGTTTTTTGCATCGATTCTATCGGCCGAGAGCGATCCCATCATGAACACGTCCTTTTTATTCATCTACATCAAACTGCTACAGATTCCGCGCTGCAATGCGTCTACGAAATTCATATCGCATGTCAAGAAGACTCCTACGCATCTGGCGACCGCCATCAGGTCCATGTTGGAACAAAACCAACCGATCAATTCGAAATTCGACGACAAGGCCAATCCTCTGACCAGGATCGATCGTCTGGCGTTGGAAGAGTGGCTTGCGAGTCTCGACGAGGAGATCACCCCCCGTTATCTGAGTCTCGTTTTTCTCAACTCCTTGGGGAAAAGCTCAACCGGTTTGGACGTGCTGTTTGCTTTATGCGATCCCCAATTAACAGAGCTTATTGCGCTTTCTCTCACTGAACTTGCGATGAAAACGGACAGAAACGACTTGGAAAACCGATGTTTGATCGTCAACATCAAGCTTTTTTCGGAGATTTTTGAAAAGGTGTACAATTACTACACCCCTAGGGCTCCAGATGACAGTCCCCTGGCAACCGCGATCTCTTCCGTTTACGGAATCGTCAAGAACAGCAAGGACGTTCATTTGCTGGAGCCGTGCGTCACACTAGCGATCGTGCTGACGGCTTGTTCTGACCCCTCCACTGCTGGTCGGTTCAATGTACACGACCCCGGTCTGTTGGAACCCCTGCTCGAGATGATCACCAGGTCCGGGATTCTGCTCGACTCGGGCTCCGCAACCCCAGAAGAACACCGGCTGAGTCTCTTCTCTCTCGGGTTTCTGGTGAATCTAGCAGGAACCGAGAGCTGTCTGAGTCATTTCGGCGAGAACAGACCGTTACAAATAAAGCTCACAGGAGCTTTTGAAGCCCTCCGTTTGGAGCATGATCCCTCCAAGGTAGACCGCGTGCACTCGGTCGGGTATTTATGTCTTCTCATGGCATGTCTGCTCTCAAACCGGGTTCTGGAACCCCATGAAATGGACCTGGAGAAGCTGAGAGAGGGCCTACTGAACTTCCAGCAGTCGATCGCAGACAGCCCCGGATGCGACTCGATCAAAGAGCAAATCGGGAACTCGTTCGAGAAGCTGAACGGCCTCTAGGTTCAACAAATGCGTTCTATTATCGGTAGATTAATGCTAACTGTAATAATACATCAACTAGATAGTGTCAATTAGGGGCTCCTCTCTCAACTGAGATTAAACTCGTCACTCTGTGCGGCCAGCGTTCTCTTTGCAACTCTCAGCATCTTGTTTCTCGGGTCCTCTTTCTTCTTCTTTCCTACCGAGTTGGTACTTTCGTTGGCCACCTTCTTGGGTGTTTCTCTCAAGCCGAAAGATTTCGCAAGATGTCCGAGATGGATCTTCTTCACGTTGAAACAGTCTCTCTCGGCAGACAGGTGAGTGGCGTAGGCTCTGATATGACTAACGAAACCGTTGGACGCTATTTCTTTCGCCCGAGGCTCATCCAGCAACCACCTCTCAATGTCCAGATGGAACGTGGTGGCCTGCGTGTCCCAGCTGCCCCCCTTCTCGCCCGGCTTCTCGAAAGCCTCCGTCAGAACGGACTCGTACTTCTTGTAGTGCAGGCCGTTAGGGTGTAGAGGCTCCAGTTTCTTGATGTAGTTCTCCTCGTCCCCGGGGAGCAGCATCAGGACAGAGAATCCTTTACCACCCGCTCTCGCGGTTCTACCGACTCTGTGGAGATGGTCTTCGACGGCAAACGGAGGGTCGAACTCAACGACGTTGTTGATCTGCGGCAAGTCTAATCCTCTGGATGCAACATCGGTACACAGAAGAATCGAGTTGGTCGATGCGTTCTCGGAGAAATGCTTCAAGGTCGAGGTTCTCACCTGCTGCGACAGGGACCCGTGCAGTTTATAAATCGTGAGATTCGAGCCAATGATTGGGGCTGTCAGCGCAGTGATATTGTTGTCCGAGAAATGCTCGGGCTGGTCGTCGTTTTCCTTGGTGTACTTCTTCTTTGGTCCGGTAGGAATCTCGGCAACCTTCTCAGAATTTGTCACTTCGACAGTCTTCTTTTTGTTCGAAGTAGCGACCCGCTTACCTGATCTTGTCAAAGCAATGAAGTGGAAATCCACCGAGTCCGAACAGGAAAAGAAAACCATCGTTTTCGAGTTGTTGTTGGTGCTGTTGAGGTTCTTCAATATACCAGAAAGCGTAACCAATCTCAGTTTGGGTGGGACTATCAAAACCTGCTGGACCAGCTGGTCTGGGACACTCAGGTCATCGCCGTCGGCAGCAAAAGTCTCACCGGTGCTCATACTCTGGGCTGAAACCAGCTCTGCGTCCTCCAACGAGATGTCTCCCAGCTTCTTGACCGTCGGTTTGATCGTTGCCGAACAGAGAACATTGATTCTCCTCTTCGGCAGAGTTGGATAAAGTCTGGTGGTTGCAGAGATTCTGGACTTGTCAGTTATCGTAGTCAGGATCTTGGTGATAGTTTCCTCAAAACCAAGCTCCATCAACCTGTCTCCTTCATCCAAGACCACATATCTGACATTCGAAAGGTCCAAAGTCTTGGTGTTGTCGATGTGGTCAGCCAGTCTACCTGGAGTGGCCACCAAGATATTCACACCCTTTCTCATTCTGGCCTTCTCCGACTTCTTCTTTTCCCCACCAATGACCAAACCAGGGACGATTCTGTGACAGCATCTGGTTAACGTCTCCAGAACCGAGTAGATTTGTGTAGCCAGTTCTCTTGTTGGAGTCATAATTAACGCAAACAGACCGGAGGTTCTGTTCAGATCTTTGACTTCGGTGAGCTTCTGGAAAATGGGTAGCGCAAAGGCTAACGTCTTACCAGATCCTGTCTGGGCCTGAACAAACAAATCCCGTTCTCTCGTGAGCAGTCTTGGAAGCACCGATCTTTGAATCTTGGTGGGTTTCATGAACCGAAGATGCTCGGTGAGATGCTTTGTCAGCAGATCGTTGATTCCCAGGCCGTCGAAAGTGGTCGAGTCCGCCAAAGGAGCGTTCGAAGGAGCCGACAGATTCTCGATCTCGTTGTCATTCTCATACTTTCTCTCTTGGATCTCAGCAGAGGCGGTAAACAACGACGAGACGTACGTGTTATTCTTACCACCCGATTCCCCTCTGGACTCGCTGTATCTGGCCTTCTTGATAGGTTCGGAACCCAGAGGTTCAGAGGACTCGGCCGGTCTTTTGGGTTTGGGGCCTGTTGGCTTTTCAGATTTTGAGTCGACGCCAGTCGTTCTCTTCTCTTTAATTTCTATTCCATTGGGATCACTCTTTTTCCTGATATTTCTGCCTCTTCCTTCTTTCATCAGTTGAGTCTTTCTTCTGTCCTTCCATTTCCCGCCAGTCACTTTCTGTAGGGACTTTGGTCTGCTTTGCGGAGTCGATCCAGGTGCGGACTGCGCAAAATTGAGCATGAGCCCATCGTCGGTGTCCATCTTGCAAAAACTGGGTAATTAAAAGCGATCTAGACGTTCCTAACAAAGAAATCAACCTCCTCCCTTCATCGAAAAGGGGATTGAAGTTTTTTTTTAATTTTCTTGTAAATTTTTTTTTGAAATATTTAATTTTTTTTTCAGATTATTTTTTTGTAGCGAAATACTGAAAATTTTCTTACGTCTCGTGGAAAAGGCTCATTATCTAGCAGTGTTTTTCCGATAAGACTCCAATCATCTTCTCTGAAAAGCTCAAACAACAGCACAGCAACCAGCAAGGATGAGTCTTTTTGTTGGAGACGAACAGGAATACGAAAACGGTTCTTTGGAACCAGAGCACACGCATCCTGACTCCGAGATCGAAGATGATCCTGTCTTGGATGAAATACCTATACACATAAACGAGTTGCAAGATTTTGAACTGTACATGCTGCAGTACCCCAACAAGAACTCGAAAACTGCTCTAGCGAAAAGAGAGTCTGAGTCGGTGCAACACACGAGAATAAAACCACAATCTGGGGTAATCGAGGTGGAGATCCCCACAGATGCGTCGAAATTCTTTGACGAGTCCAAGTCGATCAAATGGGGCAACACCCAGAACCAGACGTTGAAGGGCTCTTTCGCCGAGGGACACGGTTATTATGTTGGACTGATCCACGAGGGAGAACTCCATCTCAACAAGATCGATAAGACGACCCAATTGAGACCCTCGTTCAAATACATCGACGAGATGAAACAGCGCAAAATGCAGAAAGAGAGAGACTTTCTGCAGACGATTAATAAACAAATGGACGAACAAGCAGGGTTGAGCCCCGACGAAAAGAAAAAAGCGCACGTTGTGCAAATGACAGCGAAATCCACGGGCGAAAACGTCCCTCGGTTGGGAGGGGCGTTGGTGAGCAAGAAGCTGGAGGACGAGGAAGAAGCTACAGAGTATCAGTACGTGAAGCTGACGGGGGAGCAATTAACGGAGTTCAAAAAAAGACTGGTGGACGAGAACAAAACCGAGTTGATCTCCACGGTCTCGCAGAGTGAGTACTTAGACATGTTGTTGAAAGACACGAAAATATGGTGAATGCATCGCCAACTAATGTGTACTACTAGTAATGAAGATAATTCAAGTTCTAAAAACGATCTTCGATGAAAGATAGTTTCTGTGTATATAGGCACAGGCCAGAATGAAAGGCCGTTTAGGACATTTCTCTAGACTTATTTAGCACCCAACTGGACAACCTTCTCAGCAGCCTCGTCCAAGTCCTCAAACAGGTAAAGCTTGAGGCCGGAGCTCTCAATGAGTTCCTTGGCTGGAGCCAGGTTTGTACCCTGCAATCTCACGACAACAGGAATTGAGAGAGAAAGAGCCTTGGTAGCAGCAATCAAGCCCTCGGCGACGTAATCACATCTGACAATACCTCCGAAGATGTTGACGAAGATGGCGGAGACGTTGCTCTCGGACAGAATGAGTCTGAAGGCTTGTTCGATGGTTTCTGGGGTAGCACCACCTCCAACGTCCAAGAAGTTGGCTGGCTTACCACCGTAGAGCTGGACAACGTCCATGGTAGCCATGGCAAGACCAGCACCGTTGACCAAACAACCAATGTTACCGTCCAGCTTGATGAAGTTCAAGCCATACTTGCCGGCAGTCACCTCATCTGGGTCCTCCTGGGTGATGTCTCTCCAGGAGAAGACCTCCTTCTGTCTGAACTCGGCGTTGTCGTCGAAACCAAACTTAGCGTCCATGCAGAGAACCTCGTGGTCCACGGTCTCGGACAATGGGTTGATCTCGATCTGGGTGGCATCCTTTTCTTGGAAGATCTTGTACAGCTTCTTGATGGTGTCGGCAGCCTTTGGGACGGCCTCGTCGGTGAACTTGAGACCCGAGGCGATTTCCAGAGCCAGCTCGTCGCTGATACCCTTCTCGAGGTTCACAGCGTACTTCTTGATTGCGTCTGGGTTCTCCTTGGCAACACCCTCGATGTCCATTCCACCCTCGGACGAGGCAACAACCAAAGTGGACTGGTTCTTTCTGTCCATGATGATCGAGAAGTAAGCCTCCTGCTTGGCATCCTTTCTCTCCACAACATACACGGCAGTCACCTCCTTACCTGCGGCACCGGTCTGCTTGGTGATAAGCTTGTGGCCGAGCATCTTAGAGGCCAGGTCCTTGGCCTCCTCAGCGCTCTGGATCAGTCTGACACCGGACTTCAATCCGTTGTCAAAATGACCCTTACCTCTACCACCGGTGAGAGCCTGGGCCTTGATCACCAGCTCATTGGTTCCAAGACTCTTGGCGATCTCGTAAGCACCCTCCGGGGTCGTGGCAGCATCTCCCTTTGGAACTGCAATGTCGTACGAGCGCAGAAGAGCGGCCGATCTGTACTCGTGTATGGACAGGTTTCTGACCTGAGTGGTCTGCAGCAATGTGTTAGTGGCGGGGCTAAGGGGGCAAAATACGCTCCTTCAACTCACTCTTTTAACCAAGTTTCTGGTAAATGTTCTGGCAAACATGTTGGCAAGGGTAACTATAAGCGCACAATTAACTGTCAACGGCAAGTTTCAAGTCGTGGGGAGTTGTCTTGTGTGCTTTCAAGAAGTACACACGGGTTTTAAAGCAGTAAGTGGTGAAATAATTTAAACAAGGACAAAACAACCTTGCAAAAGGCTCGGTGATCTGGCCGCTGCAGTTGTGGCCGTCCGCGCTCCGCCGGGCGGAGCAGCGGACTCCACGCCATGTGACCGCGTGGGCCCGTGGCCCAGCTGGCGCGCCCCGGCGGAGAACACACGGCCACGAAAGACATCGCTCCGGGGTGCGGCTCAGACCCGGTATTCCCGATTACGTAAGCTGGGAGTACGGGGGCCGGAGCAGACATGGGGTATCGCGACGAGCATGCTGGGCGCCGAGCCCGACGCCCGCGCCCTAGGCCTGTTCGGTCGCTGTCTCTGCTGAGTCCTGCCCTGGGCTGTTCTGTCCTGCCCTTCGCGCTGAAGGACTCCGGGCCAGATCTGTGTTTTACTGTGTTGTATTTCTTGTCCCCACTTTCGCGTCCCGGAGCACAGAGCGCGCGTACGTAATCCGGAAAAATGTTGGCTGACTTTTCCGCACCGACACCCGTGCACGCGCGACCCGGCTCTGCAAAAGTCTTTTGAGCTGCCTGCTACTTGTTTGAACGAGCATCTTTTTCACAGCTTCACCCCCCGTTTTCACGGCTGTGCAGATAAGAATGTGGAGAGCTCCGACCCTGTTCAAGCCCGTGCGAGTTTCCGCCCAGGACTGGGTGCTGGGCATCGCGACCGGGTCTGGAGACGAGCTGCGCGTTCTGCTGACCGACCTGGATTCCTACTATGGCTGTTTTTGCCGCGATACACAGCAGCTGGCCGACTTGTTCCGGTTCAACAACGCAGTTTTCCAGAACCGCGTCCAGTTGGCCGAGATGGTTCGACGGCTGCAGGAGCTAGTGGCAAACGACCACGTCCCTACCGAGGTGGTCAGCGCGCCTGACATGTCCCACATAACCGTCACGCGCCAGGACCTGGAGTTCCGGTTTCCGCTCACCCTACTGAGTGACTCTGCGAGGGCCCAGGTTGCTGTCTCGGTGACGCGCAACATACTGCAGTTTGGGTTTGTCCAGGCGAACCTGGTTTCTCGACTGGCTGCTGAGATGAGCAGGAAGAATCAGGTCATTCTGAAACTGGCCGCGTCGATTGCCCAAGACTACTCGGGGAACACCCTTTCCACCGACGACGAGATTCTCGGCAGCAAGGAGGTGCAGAAAATCTTTCTTAAAACGAGTCATCTTCCTGCAGCGATGCGGTCCAGCTACGAGGACACTAAACGACAGGTACTGAGCCAGCTGGAGCGCAAGAACTACGCCGACTACGAGGGCTTGAAGACGATCTACAACGCGCAGTTCAACGACTGCTGGTCGCTGATATCCGGGAACACTCCTGATCTACGCACGACCGAGAACCAGGACCGACCTGGGTCGCCGAAACGACGCAAGATCGTCAAGTCGGAGTCTGCCCCGCCGCCAGATAGACCCAGGACAGCCAATTTTGGCTCTCTCGAGTCCAACTTCAGAAAACGGCCGCGACAAACAGACTCTTCCGCTACGCCGATAAAACAGGCCCGACTCGAGTGATGCGACTGTAATGTATTAATGTGCTTGGCTTATCAACGAGTCCCAAGACTCTATCACTTTCTGTAGCGAGGTCTTCTGAAGAGGGCCTCTCTTCTGGTACAATCCTTCGAGGACAGTGGCCCAGAACTCTTTGAACTCCCTCAGAGACACCGTGTCTGTGGGGTTGCTCGAGTACTTGGCCACGTTGTCGCGATCTTTTAGTAGTTTCAGTGGGTCAACGGCCGAGCTCCGATTAAAATAGTCGCCAAAGGCCGAGATCTCGTACTTTTTCAGGGCATAGCAGCAGTCTTTCAGTGTTTGTAAGGCGTCCGGATTGTAGCCCAGCAGCTCGTATTCGTCGCCGAACTCGCTTTTGAGGACACAGTCCATCGCGTCCAGCAAGAGAAGATGCACCTGGTGCGATATTGTGGACGCTGCCTCCGACAAAGTGACAACGCGTGCTTCCACTGGCGTCTCGAATGACTCCTCGACAGAAGGCTCTTCCACCAGCATTTCGTCGTCGTCCATAGACGCCTCGCTGATCAAGTTTCCCCGTCGCCGCTCGTCAAAATCACTCTCGCTCGCGGCTTCCAGCCCGTTTTCCTCGGTGACCCGTCTCGCTATCAACTCCGCCGTCATCCCCGGTCTGAACGAGATAGTCAGAAGACCGTTCGCTAGAGCCTTGACGCAGAAATTCTTATCGTTCGACAGCAAAACAACCATGCACGCAGGGTTGGACGACTTGAAGTAAAGACAACAGTCCAAAATCGCGTCGTCTTGCAACGCAGACCTGTCCAATCGCTCCTGCAACATCTGGGCCCGAACTGTCTGATCTCTCTCGTGGAGCAGCTTGTAGCACCAGTCGATGGCCCGGCGTGCCAGGGACGAGATCGGGTCGCGTTTTTCGTCGACCCGCGACGAGTTCTTCAGGCCGTCAAGCTCCTTGATCACCTGGTTCGGTATAACGATCTTGTACAGGTTGTTGTAGTGCTGTCGGATGTTTCGCAGGTCGTTTAGTATGGCCAAATGGCTGATGATGAAGTTAGTGTCAACCACCAGAAAAATCTCCTTTCGCGACCCGAGCGATTGCACGTGCTGCTGGAGCTCCCGGCGCTGTCCATACTGCTCAATTGGCACGCTGTTGAAGTCTCTATTGAACACCCTTTGCTGCGAAATGTAATGTGCTATAATGTTGATGTCGTTTTCGTTGTTGACATCGGACATTTCCATGTCTCCGTCGACCGACTCATTTTGATACTGATACGGTCCGTAGTCTTCCATGGGTGCAGCGACTCGTTACCCGTCGCTTTGGCGGGCAAATCAGGGTCCGGTTCTATATTTTTCACGATCTTGCTCTGTTTATTTTGGATAAATTTTTTTGAGCTCGAAATTTTATTATCTATAACGAAAAACAGCCGATAAGAATCGTCTGCAATCCTTACTTTTGGGGCTTGGAGAAAGACAAGAAGGTGTCGTTCAGGGAGATCTCGTACTGCAAATCAGGCTGGAACTCCATGTACAAGGTGTTTCTATCGGCGTCCATGTGGTAGGTGTACGCAGCCTCTTCGTGACCAATTATTTGCTTCTTCCTGCCCTGGTTCTCGGCGGCGTCGGCCAACAACTGGCACTCACAGCTTCTCTCCATTAAGGTGAACAGGTAAGCGGCCTCGTCAACGGTGTATCCCACCGTGATGAGGCCGTGGTTCTGCAAAATGGCCCCGTGTCCGTCGCCAATAGCCTCGGCGATCTCTTTGCCCTCCGAGGCGTCGATGGCAACACCACCAAAGTTGGCGTACACCGCGTGGTGTTGGTACAGGGTGCAAACGTCCTGGTTGATCATCTCGAGCGGCTTTCCAAAAGTAGAGTAGGCCTTTCCGAACCGCGAGTGGGTGTGGCATGCCGCGTTCACATCGGGCCGGGCCTTGTGCAGAGCCGAGTGGATCGCAAATCCAGCAGCGTTCACGGCAACACGATTACCGCCGATGATTTTGCCGTCTTCGTCCACTTGCACCATGTCAGAGGCCTTGAGAAGTCCAAAATGGATTCCCAGAGGGTTGATCCAGAACGTGTTGGGGTCCACTGGGTCTCTGACCGAAATGTGGCCAGAAGATCCCTCTGTGTAGCCCTTTCTGGCGAAAACACGGAATGCTCCTGCCATGTGTTCAAGCATCCACTCGCGCTTTTTGTATGGATCCTCAAACTCCGGAATAGGGAATGGCACGTCTGCTCCCATGGAGATGTTGTGAGCGCCACGCTCGCCCATCTCATATCCTCTGGATGTCGACGGCTTCACACTGTCTGGAACCGCCACCGTTTCTGTGGTGGTCTCTGTCATGACGGAAGGCGACATTTTGTTTGCGAGCTGAATTTTCTAATCATTCTCGTCACTGCGTGCACCCTCCGCACTTTTTATATATGTTTTCTGATAGCGCAAGTTCCTCGAAAAAAACATCCCGATTGGGAAATAGACGACATTTACGGAGGCAGAGCAGAGGAGGTGCAACGGGAAGCGGCGCAAGTCTTATCGGGGACAAAGACTAGAGCTGCCGCCAGACTGCAACAGAGAGAAGATGCGAAAGCGGAGAAACTCGGGCGGAAAGAGAACAGCGGTGGCCTAGTGGTGAAAGAAGTTTGAAACGTCGATGAACGCCGATCGACGCAATGTGAGAGCTGCCAGAGCCGGTGGTCTGGACGTTCGCTCACTGGCGGAGCCTCGCGAGTCAGGCCGAACCAGGTGACCCATGGCACGCGGTTTTCTTATCTCACGAATCTCCTCTTCCGCCGACGCCAACGCGACTGGATGCTCTCGCCAGTCGCCAATTGCCAATTCGGTGATTGCATACTTCTAGGTAAGCAGAAATGTTTTCACACCCGTACACCAATTTTCCACTCTCAAAAAGCAGAAAATTACGTGCAATTATGTAGTAGGTACTTGTCTATACAGCACTAAAAGTTATCCCATTCGTCGTCGTCCTTCTTGGCAGAACCGCCGCCCAGACTCGACAGCTTGGTCTTCTCCTTTGGCTTCTCTAACCCAAAGGCAGGGATCAAGCTCTCCTCTTCGGTCTCGTCCCCGAGTCCGTCAAACAGCTTGCCGTAACGACCACCTTCTGGGCGGTTGGCCCCACCTTGCAACGAAAGGCCAGTCTCCTGGACCTTTTGGCCAAATTGCTCCATGGCGCGTTTGGCCTGAATGGCGTAGTCTTGGTCGGCCAGCTGCTTCACGCTCGGCTGGATCACCGTGTCGTTCACCTCTTTGACCGATTTTGCCACGGTGGAGGAGAAAAGGCCCCATCCTTTCGAAAAGGTTCCAACAGGATCTTTCTGCAGGGCGTCGAACGTGAATCCAGCCAGAGTTCCGCCGCGAGCCGGTTGGCCAGCACTAGGGGCAGGGGTCGATCCAAAACCTTGGTACTTTCCGCCCTGGGAAGGAGGCAAGTCTGCCGGTCTGGACTCGTTGGCGGCGCCCAATTTCGCAAAATAGCTCTCATTTTGCACCTTGAGAGGAGCTGACTCGCCGCCGACAGCCCCCTTAGGTCCCTTGGCTCCGCTGGAGCCAGCCCCTGTTGCGCTCAGCGGCGTGCCAGTTCTCGATGCACCGCTGGAAACGTTCGGCGAGTTCTTCGATGGAAGGGACTCGCCTGTGTGGTTAGGAGCAACAAAATCGGTGCCCTCGATCAGCGCAGTCAGCTTCTGCTTGTAATCCTCAGCCACGTAATTGTTGTACTTTTGCTGCGCAGGCAGCGTCAGATCAACACCGTTTGTTTCAAAATACTCAGCACAGTTGTTGTTTCCGCCTTGTTCCATGCGCGCAAGCTCCTCGGGCTTGAATTGATCCATCGTGATGGACCTCACAAACGAAATATGAACACCTAACCCTCTGTGAACGCCCGCGCACTCCAAACAGATGAAAATACCAAACTTTGGCGACGCCCATTGCGGATTCGGCGCCTTACAATCAAAGCACTTCTTGTTCCCGCCTTGCTTCTGCAACGTCAGCAGCTTTCTTCTGTTGTCCGGGTCCACCGTCCACTCTCCAGCCATTTTGAATGCTGTAGAAAAACGATACTAAGTGCTGTTCAAACGCCAATCGAAACGTCCACTGTGATTCCCTGAGTGCGTGCGAGCAGTTTGCGCAAAAAACCGTAGATTGGGGCGAGTTGGATGCAGTGATTTGCCGGACTCACGCGCACTGCTGCCAGCCTGTTGGCATCTAAAACAGCTTTGCTCGATGAAATAGCGTTTGCGCGAAGAAAACTCCCGGCTGTGCAAAACCAGCACAGCCTTGTTTATATACTCTCGAGAAGTAACATCCATGATATTTTTATGTCTATAAATTTACACCAAGTAAGATAAAACACCAGCCATCAGAGTGACAATCTTCCACGAGAAGCCGTCGAGAGAAGAGGCATCGCTCTTCTTGGTCGTGGTGGAAGCGGCCGTGACGGTGGCCAGAGTCATGACGTGTTCCTCGTCGGAGCTCTCCACGTTGGAGATCCATTGAGAGAGGTCTGAGGCGGCGAGTTCTTCGTCAAAGGTGGTGTCGTTGGACAAGAACACAGTGGCTGTTCCGTCGGAGTCGAAGACAACACCTCCGAGCATGACTGCGTCTGGAGTTCTGTCGAGATGGCCAAAGTTGGCGAGTCCGGTTTCGATATCGTCGGTTCCCTGGTAGTCGTGGATCGTGGAGAAGAAATGGTTGGACTCGGTGTCGTTGAGCACCTCAAAGATGTCGAATTCCCCTCCTCCTGATCTCCACGACGAACAGTTGACGTTTGTTGGGTATTGGGAAGTTCTTGGGATGTTGGCGTTCAGGAGCCAGATGGCTGGCATGTTGTAGCTGCTGGTGTCCTCGTCGACAGTGTCTTCGGTAGGGGCCAAGAACTTGAACAGGAACATCTTTGTTGCTCCGTAGTAACCGTGGAATGCCGGAATGCCGTCTCTGTAGACACCGCAATCATTGCTGAATTTGGACGACTCACACGACACGTTAGACATGATGACAAATTCCTCGTTTGACGTGAGGGTCACGTTACCCAGCACGGTGGAGTCGGTGGCCGCGGATGTTCCGTCGGTATCAATGTAGTCTAGGGCTTTTCCGAGACACGTGACGTTGGTTCCCACGTTGGCGAGGAACGTGACGTTCTCGGCCGTTGACGATCCCGAGTCGTAGTAGGCGAGTCTCGACCACGAGCCGTCGGTGTCTCCCACCGAGTAATTGTCCTTGACGTAGTAAGCGAATTTTTGCAGGTTGATAGGTCCTCTAATATGGACCGAAACCTCTCCGCTGACTGGTGAGTTGATTCCGCTGAAGGAAATTGGGTCGTCTTCGTTCAACTCGCACGTGCACGAGTCGTCGCTGCTGGAGTCGATGCTCTTCACGTTGTAATAGCTGCCCTCGTACCCGAAGTTTTGGAACTGCAGAATACCGTAGTCGGAGGACCAGACTTTGGTGGATGAGGCCTGGGAAGAGGACGAGGACTGCGAGCCGGTTCCGGCTCCAGCTCCCGAGTTTCCGACCGCCTGCGATGCCTGTGCCTGCTGGAGATCGCGGACGGCTACTCTCTTGGCCGTCGAGACAGACGTGAGGGCCAGTAAAGCCGATAGATGTGAAAACTTCATGGGAAAGGGATCAATACGAGAACTTCAGGAAGGATTTAAACGTCGCTAGCTCAAGTTCGGCCTTGTTTTGCAGTAAACTGAGCTGACTAAATAAATGGGGGTGAGCTCTATTTATACAACAATATGCACGATACCGGATCTGAAAAAGCCCCGGCAAAGCCTTAAGGAGGCTGAAACGGGGCGAAACCCCGCGAGCACGGCGCGGGCGCGGGCGCGGTGCGCAGTAAGAACGCCGCCTGCCTGCGCCGGGCTACGCGAAGGTTTCTCACGAACGCTTAGCGAAAAGTTTTCACGGCAAGGCTTGGGTGCCAGGGGATCCGGTGCGTGCGGAGCGCGCGGAGGGACAGGATTCACGGAGCGAAGCTGCTCCTGCCTGTGGCTTGGACAAGCTCATTTGCGGCCGCATGACTGCCCATGCTCCGTCCTAATGCGCCGCCCAGCCTTAACCCGATCAAAGCCCGGATTGACGTAAGCCGACAGGGTCGCCGATGAGCGCGATGGACTGAACTACAAACCCCCGTTTTACCAAGAGCTCTTCATCTGGCCTGAAACGGTGCCTTTCTAGATCTGCCCTCGCTACAAAAGAAATGACAGAAAAGAGTAAACACGGAAACGAAGGGTGAAATTTTGGGGATACGCGCGTCGATCGACGCGTCGGAAAGATTTCTCTTCGAAAGCTGCCGAAAACAGTACATTGGGATTTGAAATCTTCAAATCCTTGACACGACGATACTTCTTACGGTCGCTCTGCGGTACGCAACCGCATCGCCCCCATGAGACTTATCTCGGCTCAGTACCTGATAAAACCACACCCCAGATCGCAGAGGGACGTTTGGACGATATACAATGCTTTCAAAAACAGAATAAAATCGCTCCCCAACGAGGTCCGGTTGGTCGAGTTCCAGATCCCGCAGGAGACGCACCACGGAAAAGTCCAGTTTGAAAGCAAGGCACAGGTGCTGCTTGATTGCACTTACTTTAGGAAGAAAGACCTGGATCTCCTCGAAAGTCCTCCTTACAATCTTCACTTGATTGAGTACACGAGTCTTCCCAACAACCTGTCTCAAATCGACAAATCGATGCTCTGAAAACTGCTAGTCCCGTCGCGTCGATCGACGCGCGGTTGATTCCCCCAATATTTATTTCTTGTATTTATTATTTATTCAAATCTATGAACGAGAAAAACAACCCTTTTTGCCTCTCCTTGCCCTGCCGCTGATTATTTTCCTCCTATGGATGCTGACGAGGTACGCGTTTCTAAGATCGCCTTCCAGCTGACCAATGAGCTGGATCACTGTCTCACGCAGGTACTCGACCCCGACAATGCGGATACCAAGGCTTCCCTAGACTCGCTCCTCAAGACTATCGGGGAATTCCAGCCGGTGCCTCAATTGATTGACTCTCGCCTTCGTGAGTTTATCGAGAGAGTAGCCAGCTCATACTCTGTCTCCAGTGAATACGTGGGCGACCGTGCGGGGCTGGCATTCTACAACTTCTCCAAGATTAGAGGGCTCAAAGTCGTTTCGAACTGTCTCCCGAGTGACATCCATCTGATACCTCTGATCTTGAGCCGGGTAGACTTGGCTTCGTCGTGGCAAGAACGATTCTTCTTGCTCGCTTGGCTTTCTGTTCTTATTCTTGCGCCTTTTGCGTTAACCAGCATAGATCCTTCGTTACCAGAGAAAGTGTACCGCGTCGCCTCCGCCAATCTCAATACCGGTGGTAAAGAAAACGACGCCGCGTCCATTCTCATGGCTCGGCTGCTCTCGAGGAACGATAGCGGAGACCTGTTGGGGCGTTTCGTCAATGGACATTTTAACACGTTGACGTGGGAATCGCTCTCTTTGTTCACTCAACTAGGCCTCTTGACGACTACTAACTACCTCATGAAAATATCCACTCTGTCGGCGTTACAGCTTCACCTAAAGAGAATTCTCACCCTAATAGCCAACGAGATTGATGAGAACCGAAATCTTAACTCCTCTGTTCTTCGTCTATTCATTAAAAATCTTGGAAAGCTCTCGCTGATGTTCTTGAAAATGAACGATTACGACAGTGTTGAAGAGATCGTCAACTACTTGATGACCTATGTGGGCCACCAAAACACCACAGTGAGGTACTCTGTTGCCAAACAATTAGCCAAACTGAGTGGTCAGTTGAGTCCTGACTTGAGAGCTGATATTACTAACAGCCTGCTAAACGAGCTTGAAATTGAAGGTATCGAAGTCGAACTAAAATTCCTTGATCTCAATGTGAGGGTCGATCCGGAGACCTTACATATTGAAACTTACCACGGGGTTCTGTCAAATTTTGGTGAGTTTGCCAGGCTTAAACTGCTCCCACCCTCCTTTGGGAACACCATGATTTCAATATTGCACAAAACACTGTTCGTTGAGCAGCACAAGCTTACGTACGCCGTCGGTTCTAATGTCAGAGACTCATCCTGCTTCATCGCATGGTCCTTGGCGAAAAAATACAAGACCAAAGAGCTTTCTCCGGACCTGTGGGCCCAACTATTCAGAGACCTCATTATTGTGTGCTGTTTCGATAAAGACCTGATGATTAGAAGAGCCGCGGCGGCCTGTATACAGGAACTGGTCGGTAGACATGGAGACCTGATCTTGGGCCGACTTCTACCATCAACTGGCAGTGACTTCAACTCGCTCAAAGTCAGGATCATTGAAATACTTGACTTCACGACATTGGGTAAGATGGATCGGTCGTTTGAGCTCAGTCTGAGCATCCAGGAGCATATGGATGGAATGATGAGAGATGAGTTTCTTGACTGGCTGATCAACAAGGGTATTTACCACTACGATTACGAATCCCGAGTGTTGTCGGCAGTGTTACTGAGAAAATTTCTGTGGTCTTACGACGGCCAAACAAGGGCTCTGCTGCACGAGCTGACGACGAAAGCCTCAAAAAACTTCAATCTTTTCCACCCAATTGCAGAGCTGTTAACTAATCAACAATCACTGGAAACTGAGTCTTTTTTCCACGAGCTCTTTTCTGAATTTCAATTCGATTACCACAGGGACCCGTTTTCCAAAGGCGAGGGATTCATTTATCTGATTACAAGGTTGAGACGATTTGGGTTCGAGCCGAACGAACATGAGTACCAATGTTTATTTAACATCATCCGAAACAACGACGGCCGTATACAGTCTAGATATATCGACTTGGCACCATTGTTGAGCGATATCCCACGCGAGTACCAGGATCTTTGGATGAGATACATCAAGGGGGGAAATCTCACGGCGGCAAAATCCATCGGGTTTTCAACCGTTTTGGACGGTAAGATGAGTGAAGTGCTAGGAGTGATTGCAAGCCCTATGGCCGACGCTAATTTGAGAAGTTCCCTGATTGACTCCATCTCAGTGCATCTCAAAACCAAAAGCCCCTCCAAGAGTTTCTTGCTGGCGCTCCTGGAAAACATGGATGATTACACCATCACAAATAGAGGAGACGTCGGAAGCTTCATCAGGCTTTCTACGATCAGGCTCGTCTCCGAGAACAAAGATGCGTTTCGCGGGGATTCTCGTGTTCTTCAGGAGACCAACAAGAAATTAATCAGGCTGTCTGGTGAAACAATGGATAAAATCAGGGCGCGTGCATTAAAGCTATATTTGGACCTGAACGACTGGCAGGATCGCTATATCAACTACGCACGGGACAAGGATATACCGGTAGGAGGACTCACAGAGTCTCAGGACCTGCCCGTTTTCACTTTGGTCGACTACTTCCAGTTCCTGTTGGGTGTTTATGTTGAAAAGGTGTTGTCTACGGAGGATGAAGTGATGGGAAGGGAATTTTGGAAGGGCTACTCGTTTTCGGCTGGCTCGTCGCAGTCTGTTGACGTTTCCATCAACTCTGCTGTCTACGCTTTTTTTGCTATGTGGGAGAAACTAAGCCAGAAGCACCAGACCTTGGTGTTGACCAGTCTGGTGGCCATTTTGAAACCGGAGTCGGAGTCCCAAATGACAAAACACGGTCTGGAAAGACAGGGCAAGATGGTGAACTCGTGTCTGAAACTCTGGTCCAATCTGCTGGAGCTGAATTTACCTGTTCCCCCGCAATTTTCACTGAAGGGTCTTTTCGTCAGGACTTACAATCTAACACTCAAAAGTGCGCAATTGCCCAGGATTCTCATTTCTATCAGGATTCTGGTCTATCTGTACTTGCGCGATCCCCCAAACTTCGATGACTGCAGGAAACGGATTGTCTGGCTCAGCGAGAAACACCCGGTATCGAAAATCCAGAATGCCGCATCGGAGGCCCTGAAAGAGATGGAGTTCGATGACGTCAATAAATAGCATATGGATTATAATAAATAGAAAGGGATGATAAATACCAGTGGGGTCGCCAATAGAGCAACCAACCAGAGTCCAAGACAATCACTTGTCTTCGGTCAGAGTGGAAACGTTCGAAGTGACATCGTCTAGGGCGTCTTTCAGCTTGACAGTTCCGCTGCCTCTTTTAGCAGGGGAAGGAAAGTTTTCACCTGGTTTCCAGCCAATCATAAAGACAAATCTGAAAGTGGCAGGCAGGGTTTCAGTCTGGGGGTCGCTGTGAAGTGCCTGGTATATTGGCTGCAACGCGATGAGAAGGTCTTTGGACAACGCGGGTGGACTGTGCAAGATAGAGTTTGACTCTCCCATCAACTGTAGATCCGTCATCAGAGCCACCACGTTCGGGTACTCGACGATGATCTCCTCCACGTCGATCGTGAGCATCTGGAAGCCGGCCTTCTGCATCAGAGTGCCCACATCCGAGGACTCAACGAAGGGAGAAATCCGCGGAGACAGCCCGCCGTTTCTTTCGAGTTCTGCCAGTTGCAAGCTTGTGCGCAGCTCGTAGAGCGTGTCTCCGCCGAACATTGACCCGATAAAACAGCCGTTGGGCTTGAGCGACTTATAGAGTCTCTTGAATACCGAGGGAAGGTCGTTGATCCAATGAAGTGACAGATTGGAAACGATCACGTTGAACTGGTCCTCCTGTCTGAGTGTTGGGTGGTCATACGTCTCTTCGTCAGCCACGATTCTTTCGATACTGAGCTCCTCATTGAAGCTAGCCCCGGAGCTCTTGTTCAGCATTCTTTCAGACGAATCGACCATGCAAAGGTTCTTGATCTTTGCCTTAACAAGCTCCTTGTCGTCTTTCCATCTGGCATCGTCGTCGTGGTTTTTCTCGCACAACTGTTTGGCGAAGTTTCCGCTGTTGCACCCGAAATCCATCACGTTGGTGAAATCCGTCTTCAAGAACGCGAGCCTCTCGATCGTCCGTCTAGCCACCTCGTCCCGAATATACTCAACCATCTCGCTTTCCTTGTCCAATGCAGCTCTATCTCTCTGTTTCAGCTTCATGGCTCTGTCAAACACCTGAAGCCCTTGGCTGGAAGCCAAAGTCCGCGTGGAGTGCAGAAATCTGATACCCAGACATTCCGTTCTCCATACACCTCGAATCATCTCCAGTGCGCTTGCTGGGTGAAGGGAGAGCTCTTTTCTGGCTGTTTTTTGATGTCTTGAGCTAGTTTTTCATGCTGATGGACGGACTTCTTGTCTGCCAAAATAGTTTACGGTGCGGGGAAAAACGGCGGAGGGAAAACCAGACGAGATCAAAAAGGGGAAATAAAGTACTTCCACAGGGCAGAACGCCAATGAACGCCACCCTTCAGGCAGAAAAAGATGCTCCGAACACTTCAATCTGTCAAAAATGACGGCTGGAAGTCTCTGCTTGAGAGGGAGACAGCCAATTATATGAAAAAAATCAATCATGTTCGAAACAGCGATAACCTCCAAGGGAACCTCCTGTACACCACTAAACTGCTCCGAAAGCTCATAAAGAAGGGCCATCAACTGAACCACAGCTCCTCCGCAGTGATACAAGCCCAGAAGATGTTCTTGAAGGCGAATTCGCCTTACCACAACGAGCATTTTGTGCATTTTCTGAAGGAAATGAGTGTGGATTCTAGATTCTTCGAACTGAGCCGATTGATTCACAACGAGTGCTACGAGATGGCAATGGAAAGGTTCTGGGAGATCTGGGAGCAGCTTAAAGATGAACCGAGCCCCATGGAGTACCAGAAACTCCGAGATCTAAAAGTTTACCATCTTCTGGTGATGGCTAGTTGCCGAAACGACACTCACAATGTGATTGAACTGGTTCAGCTATTGAAAAAATCGGAGCACTATGAGATGATCTCGCCAAAAAATTACTCGGGGCTGCTGGAGACAGCACTGGGATTCGACAATTACCAGCTATCGGCAGTTTTGTATCCGGAGGTGAAGTTTCTGCCGGATCTCACCCAGGGTCTTTTGGTCCGAATTGGCCTGTTATTCGCCAAGAACGCCGACATGGAAAACACGTTGAACGTAATACCACGGATCCACGACAAGAATATCAGACTATTTATCTCGATGCAGTTGGTGTCGTCATTGGATTGGGTTTCCCGCTGGACTGTAGTTGATCAGTTGTACGACGAAACTTTATTCCTCGATTACAAGCATCTCCCGCCCTCCTACTTACAACACCATGAGCTGTCCGCTAACAATTACGCGGAGATCACTAAACTGTTGGAAGCTTCTGAAACGCTTGAAAACATGCCGGTAAAAGGGGTTTTCTTCAGTTCTATTCTAGCCTCATTAGACAACTGCGACGGGCATTTTGGTAGCACGGTTTTCGTCTTAAACCACATGAAAAACAACGCCCCCCCGGAAATGTTAAACAAAGATCATTTGAGCATAGCAATACACAACGCATCAAGATTCGGTAGCAAGCAATGCGCCTTTAGGCTTCTGGAAATTGCAGATAGTCTTGATTTGAAACTGGGAGAGAGAGATTATTACAACTCGATGATCGCACAGATGTACGGAACGGAACACGAGACCATATACCTCATGATAATAAGCTGCTTAACTCGATTTGGTCGGATTTGCGGAAGAAACCTGGAGTTGGTCAGATCTTTGGAAAAGGAGACCCAAGATTCAAAGTTGAAGCATTTCTTGGAGATTGAAAGTCCCGCTGAAAACATACAACTGGTGAAGAAACTATTTGACTATGAATACCTAATCGAGAACATCAACAACGAGAAAGATCGCAACCGGTCTCTACATCCTATTCTGGCCGGATTCGGCGAGTACAATTATCAAGTCGATTCAGGAAACTTCAAGCTCTTAAGCCGGTTTTATTGAATTGGCCCGATCGTTTTCATTTCTTGGACTAACTATGAGGTTCAACATTTAAGAAATACAAACCGCTATTCGTTCAACCTGGCAAGAGAGTTCAGAAGACTGTTTCCAATAAGAAAGAGAGAAGTGCAACAAAAGAAGCCCCGAAGAGAGACAGGGCAACGTTACAGTATGCGCGTTCTCTTTCAAGAATTGGTTTGATAGTCTTGTCGAGATTGATCTTTTTGGAGGCATTCAGGTAATTGACAGTCTTTGGGGGAACAGTTCCTTGTGGAAGGTGTTTGGGGTCAGGGTGCAGCTCCTCCAAGAATTGCTCCAGCTCGCCACACTTCATTCCTATGGCCAAATAATTTGGATCGGAAACAGGACACTTGTGGTGAATCGTTCTCAGATAACGACTGAAGATATTAAGCACCCCCTCATAGGTTCTTGATTCCAGGATCAACTTGCAAGTTTCTCCTTTTCTGATTTTGACATTTTGTTTGAAAACCAAAGGATTCTGGAACACCAATGACAGTGTGGCGATGGCCATGACTTGAGGAATGGCACAGAAGTTGAAGGTTGAGTTGTCGTACACGAGAGACAGATAGACCAACACATCCTTCACGTGATCAAGTGCGTTCAGCACCAGCTCCGATATGCAGTGCAGTCCATCTTGCAAATGTTGTTCTTCTGTGAAATTTGCTAGCTTGTCGGTATATTTGGACCAAATTTCTGCCGGCCAGAAAGATCTGCCGTCATCCAAGTCCTCTTTGTAGTCTCTGATAATGTTTGTCTTCTGCAAGAACAATCCCATGTACTCACTCAAATCCATCTTTTTCAGCAGAACTGGGTCGGAGAATCCGCCAGCAACACTGAGTTTGGTGAGACCTTCACCAACGAGGCCGGCCACGTAATGGCAGTACAGGTTGTAGTCTTTAATCGTTTTGACTCCGTTGAGATTGAACTCCTCGTCCACGATATAATCGGCCATACCGTTTCCCATTTTCCCGGTGATGTCCCTTATAACCTCCTGATAGTGTGGATTGAGCTTGTGGTACTCTGCTAGAATGTCATCGAAGTGGACGAGCACAACTCTGTCTGCCTCGTCCGGCCCGTTTCCATCGAAAGTCCAGTCCTTGAGGGACAGCTTGGAGTCGAACTCTCTGAGAAGGGGAACTTTAACCGACGGAGAGATCGTCATGTCATCCTCGATTGTGTCTAGTGCTCTCAGAACCAAGTAGAAAACCTTGACTGCGTCTCTGAGTTCGGGGTTCAGCTCCATAATGACGGCCGCAAATGAACGAGAGCTCTGTTTAAGCAAGGAGAAACATGATTGGTCTGTCTCAGGCAGGGACTTCAGGTCCAGCGGGTATTGGCTCTTGCGAAAGTACTTTCTGCAACACTCTTGTGTTAGTGATCGCTCAATGGGGAAAAATTGAATCCTCGTTCACTGAGACTAAGTAGCTGAACTAGCGGAGCGAGCTAAACGAGTTAAACGAGTAACTTACAATTGAACGGCCGCTTTCAACTCGGTCGGATGCGACAGCAACTGTGCAACTTTTCCCATTCTAGGTGATTCTGAACAAGCAAGTTCTGTGATAGGGCCCTGTCGGTGATTTGTGCAAACCTCTGGGGAACCTTGCGAAATCGCATGTCTGTTGTTTTGAGCCGGTCGTCTGCGAAAAGCTGGATTGGCAAAAAAAAAAAATGAAAATCAAGGAGACCGACGCGTCGATCGACGCTTTAGTTTTGCTATGATCTCAAATAACTTGCGAGAAAGAGCATGCCTTGTTTACCGGGTCATCTCTGTTTAGAATGGCGGGTCTCCACGATACAATTGAGCTTTTGTTGAAATGACAGACGTTGGCCAAGACACCGGGGCGGAGGACCCAGGCGAAGAAGTCAGCTATGAAATACACCAAGGGATTATATTTGCCGTTCATTTGACCCCTTCCATGTACGGAGACTTGAAGACGATTCTCTCCAACCTGCAGCTGTTGATCCAGGACTTGGTCAGGACTCTACCAAACACCGGGATTGGCTGTTATCTGTTCAATTGCAGACGGGAGCCTGACTCCGTCGAGTCTAACACCGAAACAACGCTTCGGAAAGGAATATATCCGATCTTCAGACTGCAAGATCTGAACGCAGGACAGCTGAGAGTCGTCCACAACCTGCTCGAACCCGGTCCGACCAAAGAACAGGTCCAGGAGCAATTTCCTTTGCTAAGCGAGACGGGTCTGGATAATTTTGGAGAACAATTGGCCAATGTTCTACACCAGTGTCGGGATGACTTCACGTATCTTCCTCGATTTGTCAAGAACTACACTGTTCGCAAAATCTTTCTATTCACCGACTGCGACAAGCCGTTCAACAGCTCGACCAACATGAAAGTCACGCTGTGGAACATAATCAATGATCTGAACGTGGCCAAAATTAACATTTCTCCGTTTCTTTTAGCCTCGAAGGAAGGGTCTTTCGACCTCTCGGAGTTCCAGGTGCTGCTGGAGACGGAGGAGAAAGCCGATTTTCTCGACCTGGAAGACGACGATCTGAGGTATTCCCCAGTAGTGCAGCGGATCTCGATCGAAGACATCCAGGCCAAAATCTCTAGGAGCAAAGAGATCCGAAGAACCGCGTTCAACTGTCCTATGGAGCTGAGCGGCGTGCGCATGTCGGTGAAGGGATACACGCTGTTCAACGAGACGAAGCTCCGGTCGCCGTACAAGTTCTACGACCACAACGGCATCTACAGGTACGTTGAGAGCAAGACGGTGAAGCTGGCCGCTTCGACGGGAGAAGAAATCAGCGACGAGAACGTCCGCAGTGCCATCTCTTTTGGAGACCAGTACATTCCTGTTGACCGCAAGACCTTGGAGAAAATTTGGACGTTCAACGAGCCGGAAAAACCGATTCTGAAGGTCTTGGGGTTCCGTAGACTGGAGTACTACAACCCCAACTACACCATTGGAACCCCGCTGCTGCTTGTTCCAGACGAGAAGGGAGAGTATTCGCACTCTAGACGCACGTTCTCCACGCTGTACCAATCGCTGGCGAGACTCCGCAAGATGGCTCTGGTTTGGGGTATGCCCCGCAAACGGTCGTATCCTACGCTGTACTATCTGATTCCGACCGACAAGTCGCTTGGGTTTCAGACCAGTGTCTCTGAATATCCCGAGGGATTGGCGATGATTCCGCTGCCGTTCAAGGACAATATACGTTGTTTGCCGTCGTACGTGACGGAGACGATGGATCCGAGCATGGCGGTGGTTCCCAACTCGTTCGACCAACTGCTGCCGTCTCTGACGAGTGTTTTCAAGCCGCTTGAGAACCCGCAGGTCAACTGGCATTTCAAGACACTGGAGGACTACTTTTTGCAGAGGGAGGTCCCGCGGGGCGAGCCAGAGGAAGAGATCCCGTTGGAAATCGAGAAGCAACAACGAGCCAATGAGGAAGACCAAACACGACGCAAAGGCAGCGAGATCCGCGCGCGGATAGCGGAGAACGAGTCGCTGTTTGCGGTGGTCAAGTCAATCAAGACCGAACTGAACAAGGTAGCGAATTACCAGGAGTTGAACGTGCACGAGGGGCCTGCTGAGAAGAAGACGATGACCATCACGGACGAGATAGTGTTGAAGGCATACAAGCTGAACAAGCTAGACCAGTTTAGCGCGCCGCAGCTGCGGGTGTTTATCAACTCGAAACCGAATCTGATCGAAAAGGCCAAGACCAAACAGGCCATGATCGAAAACATTACCGATTACTTGAACTACCATCTGAGCTAGAGAACGAGAATTCGAGATCTGAGAGCTCGAGATCTGAAAATTCGAGATCTGAAATATTTTTTGATATTTTTGAATACTTTTTCAATGTTTTTCGCTAAATTTCAACTAGTAAACAAAAAATTCAAGTCGCCCTTTAGAAGAGACTGCTTTTTGTTGGTCTAATCATTATTGGCAGCACGGCAGAGCTGCGGCGTCAAGCGGAACCAACCGAGACTTGTTAGGATTTTGTTCTAGCGGAGTCAAGCGAGCGGCTGACAGCAGTTGACGCCAAAATGAGAGAGTGGCAAAGAGCAGAAGAGTTGTATCTTCTGAACCTCATTTGTTACTACAAGCCGATAGGGGACTCGAAGGATGCCAACTTTGCCACGATAATAGCGAAGTTGAGCGGAAAATTCCCGCAGGTTACGTTTGCCCAGCAGGATCTGGTGGACCGTCTGAATGTGTACTACAATCTGAGTGGGCTTGAGAGGCTCGATCAGGAGGAGGCGGAGGCGGAGGACGGCGAAAAGGAGGAGGTTGAGGAGCACGCTGCGGAAAAGCTCGGAGAGGACAACTTCGAGGCCGACGCGAGTCGAGAGGCGGAGAAGGCGGCGGAGAAGGAGGCGGAGGACCTGGTGGTGATGGAGAACGAGGAGCAGGAGGAAGAGGAGGAAGAGGGGGCAATCGAGGACGTGGATGACAGTGAGTCGTTGGCGGACGAGGGTCAAAAGACAGGGGAAGAGCTGGAAACAGCCGAGGCCGCTCAAGAGGACGTGGAGGAGGAAGAGGAGGAGGAAGAGGACGGGCCAGCACTGGCTGAGAGCGAGGACGAGAAGCACGAGCTTTTGGCCGAGGAGCCTATGGCTTCGAGGACGAGACGGAAGTCGAAGGTGGAAGACCACGCTGCGAGTGTTGAGCAGCCGTCTTCTGTGCTGAAGGCCGAGGGGACGGATACTGCGAAGGACACGAGGAGCGGAGCTATAGACAAAGACTCTGCGGGAAGTGAGGACAATAATGCGGACGCGGATTCTGCCGACAGCGACATTGAAGAGGCCGGCTCTGTGTCGGCGACGAAGCCTGAGAACGAGACGCGAATGGATGACGAGCCTGATTCGCCCGAGGAAGACGCCGAGATGACGGACGGGTCAGGGGAGCCGACACGGAAGAGAACCAGGAACCAGAGGCACGCGGCGGACGAGTCCGTAGTGTCCACGCCCGAGACTCCTGTGACGAACAAGAGCCGAGCCGTGAGGCACGTAGAGGTGGACGTCCTGGAGGAGAAAGACAGGCCGGCCGACACCGAGACTCCTGTGTCTACGCGCACGACGAGAGCAGGGAAGCTGAAGGACGACGTGGAGGTCGAGGAGGACGGAGATACTAAGAAACGGTCGCGCAAGAGGAAGGAGATGGAAGTCGCAGAGCCCGTTCCAGAGAGAGCTGGAGACCTGGTCGAGCCCGAGAACGAAGAGCCGGACGAGACGCCGGCGGCCAAGCGGACCAGGAGAAAGTCCAGCGTCCCCAAGGACGAGGAGGTCGAGACTCCGAGAACCAGACGGCCGTCGAGAAGGCAGAAATCCGAGTCTGAGGAGCCTGACGAGACGCCCTCTGGAAGCAAGGCTGCGGAGCTGGTGGTGAACACCTCGGACAAGGAGGACGAGGAGCCGAAGCTGCTGAGAAGCGGCCGGAAATTGCGCGGGAAGCAAAAGGAGGAGTCGACGGAGCCGGACAGCGAGGCCGACGAGTCGCATCCGCCCAAGAGACTCAGGAAGAAGCCGTCCCGGTACGAGGGCGATGAGGAGGCGAAGAGCGGCTCTGTCGACCACAGCGAGAGGGAGCCGCGGCTGTCGTCGCCCGAGATGGACGTGGATCCCGCCAAACACGAACGAGCCAGCAGCAGAGGCCGGAGAAAGGCGGTGAAGCTGGACCAGTCTGCGTCCAAGAAGTCGGACACGGACGAGTCGTCGGACAAGGAGGAGCGGAGCGGGAAACGCAAGACGCGCTCGCAGTCCACGACACGGAGCACCCGGAGAAACCTGCGGCAGGAGTTCGAGAAGGAGGTGGAGAAGGAGGAGGAGAAGGGGTCGCAGTCGGGAGACGACAAGTCTGAAGTGGAGAGTCCTGTTGGCGTTCTGGATGCTGAAAAAGAAGCAGAGAGCGAGCCAAGCGCGAAGTCTGACGGCGAGTCCTCGGAGGAACGCGAGAGCAGCGACGACGACACAGAACAGCCGAAAAAGACCCCTGCCAAACGCAGCGTTCCTGCGTCAACGGCCAACACCCCGGCCCCTCGCCAATTGCGCAAGACTCCGCTCTCGAAATCGGTGCCCAAGAGCTTCAAGCCGCCGGCCAAAGAAACGCCGCTCAAAAACACCCCCGTCAGCAAGGCCAGGGCGCGCTCTGGAGCCTCCACAGGCGCTCCGAGCGCTCCTACAACCCCGTCTGTCCGCAGATCGGCCAGAAAGAAGTAGATCAAGTTCTGTTTATAGAAAAACAACCAGGCTGGATTGAGTAGCACACGACCAGCGAGCCGAATTTTTCGAGGGCCAGAGACTTTTGCCGGCAGAGAATCATCCTGGAGGCAAAAAATATGTTGCTTGTGCTGTTTCAGCAGTCAATTGTGCTACCAACGGCCTGAAACCAGACAAACCGTTGCCAGCAAAGCCAGCCAACTTTGAACTAACTCGCCATGTCCGACTTGAAGATTGAAACGACCTCCCCAGGTGACGGAAAGACCTACCCGCAAAGTGGCGACCTCGTCACCGTCCACTACACGGGGACCTTGGAGAACGGCAAAAAGTTCGACTCCTCAAGAGACAGAAACAAGCCTTTCCAGTTCAAGATCGGCCACGGAATGGTGATTGCCGGCTGGGAGCAGGGATTTTCCAAGTTGTCGCTCGGCGAAAAGGCCATCCTGACGATTCCAGGCCACCTGGCGTACGGAGCCAGAGGCTTCCCAGGTCTGATTCCTCCCAACGCCACTTTGCTTTTCGACGTTGAGCTGCTCAAGATCAACTGAACCAGTCCTGACGGATGAGGTCGGGCGGTGTTGCCCGGACTAGGAAGTGTTTTGTCTATTGCTCTTTTGGTATGTTTTTACGAAAAATAAGTTTTATTCATTTTCAGTACTTGCGAATGTTGTAGTAGAGCCCGTCGTGGCGGGCCTGGATGAAGTCGCCCGTGACCAGATTGTTCAGATACACCTTGTAGTTGAGATCATACACTTTGAACTCGGGCAGTTTGACCTGGTCGACCTCCGAGACAATCAGCTCGTACTGGAAGGTGATGTGTTGTTTCATGAACGGCAGAACAGCAAAGTTGAACTGGCTCTTGTAGTTGAGAATCTTCAAGTGCTCGCTGGTGGACAGAGTCGCACTGAACTGGAAGATCCGCGACGTCGGGTTTTCCAGAATGTACTCTACCTGCACGAGCTGGCCGTCCTTCGGGGTCAGTTGAACCAGGGACCGGGGGTCCATGTGCGGCAGCGTTCCTTTCCAAAGCAGGCTTTCGAACCGGTTTCTGGTGACCAGAGCCCGGTCTAGAATCTCGTAGTCGAACGACAACTCAATGCTCGCGCTGATTGACCTCTTGACCGCCCCCTCGATGCACCTGGAGGAGAAGTCAAACTTGATCGGCTCCTCACAGCCCACGTCGATAACCTCGGGCGCCGACACCACGCTGATCAGCTCGGTCTCAGTGCTGGGAGTCGTCGTCGAAAGATCCAGCCGGAGGTTGGAGATTTTCACTTTCTCGACAGAAACGTTCTTGATCAACGAACCCGCCAGCCAGACTCGCTCGTGGGTAGGAAGCGTCGGTATTCTTCCGTCCGCAGAGTCGCTGTGCAAGTCGAAAACACACGGAATGATGGACCGGGCCTCGGGCGAGATGCTGAACGCCAGCTTGAATATCTCAACCACAGGAACCTCAACGACTTTCAGTTTCTTCACTGCGGCTCCCTCGATATCGTCGATCAGGTAGTTGATCTGCAGCTCCACCTTCAACGACGAGTTTCCGGCAACCAGCTCTTTCACAATCGGCAGCTGAACAAAGACCAACACTCTGACGCTTCCGTCCTTCTCCAGAATTTGCGGACACGAGTAGTCATCGCCGGTCTTGGACTCAGAACCCCACTTGGTGTCCAGAGGCAGCGCGTTCAAAGTCGCTTTGGAAACAAGTTTCAGGCCGAATCTGCTGTCGTCGCGATTGTCAATGTCTATGGTTATCGGGAAGTGCTCACCGTTGTACGCAATGTTGGAGTGAGACACTTTGACGTCAACATTTGGCGGCTTAGGAACCACCTCGAACTCAAGAGCTTTCCCCAGAACAACATCGTGTTCGAACGTCTTGCCGAACTTGGATCGCGACTGTCTGAACCACTTGTGCTTACTGTTTGAGGAGCGGGCTAGAGTCAAGTGGTTTTCGAAGCGCAAGTCATGACTCCTGACGAACAGCTGGATGGACGTGATTGAGAATTTTCCAATTCGGTTTGGAATGAGGCCAAACTCGAAAACCCTTGTTTTCTTATCTGAAAAGTCCAGGTTTGACTTCAGAAGCAGTTGCTCTGTCTTTCCACCCCCTTCCTCAAGTTTGGTGAGATCCAGTCGTTCCAACGACGGATCGTGCTCGATGACGATGGAGTGGTACTGGTTGGAGAACTCAATCACAATTTTCTCGACAACGAACTGGTCCATCAATTGATTGACGGTTGGAGTCAGTGTCATTTGGAACCCCACCGTGTCGTGCACCGAGTGCGAAACGTTCTTGAAAACCAGAGAGTTGTCGAACATGGGATCTTTCAGAACCAACGAGCCTTCGCTCTGCTCGGTCTCTATAGCTTTCACGTCGATCAGATCCGGAAACCGCTTGACATGCTTCCAGTCCAAAATGCTCAGCTGTAAATAGTACAGTTCAGCGTCTTTGAAGTTTCTCAGACGTAATGAGCACTGGAACAGCCTCAGAAGAATGATCGCAACCACAGAAGTCCAGTGTTCGTTCTTGAAACTCGCTAGGGCAACGAGGTAGTTGTTGACAGCCATCGAGTAGTTTCTCAGCGTGAAATATTCCTCACCAATCTGAAAGTATATGTACGACTCCGATCTGTTGAACTTTGACTTTTTGGCCCTGGAGAAAAAGTCCAGGCCCCCCGAGAGGAGTTTGATGCAGGCACTGCTGTAATCGAACTGCAACTCCTGGTCTCGGGGAAACGCCATGTAGGCATCGAAAGCCTCATCATCAGTTGCCTCCAGGGCTTGGATCTTGCGTCTTCTCATCAGCGAACAGGCTTGCAAGTACAAATACCCTCCTTGTGGCATCGAAAGCCCTCCCGCCTCGGAACTATGAGTTCCAAACCACTTTGTCTGCGAGAGCGGCTGCAGTGCTCTGTCAATGGGTATCAGGCTATCCGGGACCTGTCCGAGTAATTGAGACAGCCATGTCAGCTGCAACGACAGCCACGAGATGACGGCGTACGACCGCAAGCTCTCTTTGGGCAAAATAGACAGCACGTTCTGTATGTGGATGTCAAATTTCTTGTAAGCCATGTTGGAGTCACCCAGAATTAGGTAGGACCGGGTAATGTGCAACCCGACAAAGTCCAAAAGTAACCGACATTCCTGCCACTTGATGTGCTCTGTGCGCGAGTCAACGCTTCTGGAGACATTGATCAACTTCTCATACGAGTACTCCATCAACTTCGTGCTGTAATCAGAGATGGACCGGATCTCAGAGAAAACGGCAGCCTTCACTGCCTGTCTGGCCAACCAGAGCCTTTCGTCGTAGGAGGGGTCAAAACATGGCCTTTTCTTGAGTCGCTTTTCCAGTGCTGCGTAGTAGTCGTTTGTCCACGGTCTGATCAAATGAACCACAGACAGAACGAATGTTTCGAACTCTCTCTGAGTTCCAGCAGGCAAGAACAGCATTCCTGTTCTGGCTGGGAGACCGGTGAGCTTTCGCAGTAGATTGACTCTTGAGTCGAGCTGAGGATTCAAAACTATCGATTTCGAGCACAAAATCACCGACAGAAACTTGATTCCTCGTTTGGTGACGGTCTCTTTTGCTGCTGAGATCTCCGAGGCCAGAATTCTGTCAGCCTTAGCCACTTCCTCCTCGTCTTCTTTGTCCACATCGAGCTCGTGGACCGAGATGAAAACACTCGGCAACAGCTCTCGATATTTCTGGATCCATTCTAGCGGTAGGAGGGCGTTGTAGTAAGGGGAATCAGGGTTGAAAGGCGACAGCGGAGAACGAGAGGACCGCGACTCAAGCACTTTTCCCGCTGTTGGAGAGCTGTCCGCCATTTCCGAAACGGGATTCAACACGGGCGAGACGGCAGCAGAGGAGTTTGATGAGCCAGCACTGGGCTGAGCACCCATTCCGGCCCCAGAGAAGCTCCTCTTGACAGTTTTCTTCGAGCTCCCAGGAAGTGTGTACTTGAGGCCGACAAATTTGAAGTTGTAGTTTATCTGCTTCGCGTATTCGGTGTTGTTGTCGCTCAGCCAGTAGTTGTCCTCAGTGGAGTGCTTCTGCAGCTGTGCTAGGAGCTCCAACCCGGACGCAGCCTGGACCGCTGGCAATGTTCGAGGCAGAGTCTCGGCGCCGTTCTCTGCGTCCAGCAGTACGTGGAGCGGGTTCTTGGAATCGCCGATTTCGGGCAACCGGATAAACTTGTCTGAAGGCAGGCATCTCGGTTTGGCGGCGTCAATAGCTCCATCTTGTGTCAGTCCCTGGATCACGACCAGGGGGCTCAAAATCGAACTGATCTCTGGAGGATATCTTTCCATTTTTCTATGAGTTCCAGAGAGTCTTCTAGTGTCTGGTTAGTGTGAGCAGCTTGCCTTTCCACCCTGGGTTCATTGAGCAGTTTCAAACACTCAATTACGACTATTCAATGAGAAGAACTCCCTTTTAGATAGACACGGACTTGTGTTATCAATAAATTGTGTATACACGAAAAGAAGGATCAAAAAATAAAAAAAAAGCATGCCATTTTAAAACACGGGTCAATAAGAACATCGGATTTATTATTTTTTCTCGGAGGGAAGATAAAAGACGGGGAAGTTGAATTGTGTTCAGTTTACGGGCACGTCGTTCTTTTGACGGCCACTGCAAAACTTATACGCCCGGTTGAGACGAAAAACATCATGGTCAAGACTACACGCGTGGAAGAAGTGAGTGGACATCTGACGACTCAATTGCCTCGCAAACCAGTACTAACCCGGAAATAGGTATTTATCCAGTTCAACGGAAGGCTGGTTGAGGGTGTCAGCTACAATGCCGCCAACGATTCGCTGATTTGGGTGGACATCATCGCAGGAACGATCAACAGAGCGTTCTTGAGTGACCCGTCGAATATTGAGTCGCACGAGGTGGGTGATTCTGTGGGTGTCGTGGGCTTAACGTCTGACCCCGACGTTTATTTATGCGGGGTCCAAAACGGAGTCGGCCAGTTCAATTTCAAGACAAAGAATTTTCAATTGCAGGCTCAATTCCCTGCCGAGCACGAGAAGGATGCTGGGTTCAAGTTGCGTTCCAACGACGGGTCGGTGGACGCTCAGGGTAACTTCTGGGTCGGTACCATGTCCGATTTTGGCAACCCAGTGGAGGCCGTGGGCAGATTGTACAAGCTTTCGGCCAAGTCGCCAGAAACCTTTGACGTCGTTATTTCCGGCTGCAGCATCCCCAACGGACTGAATTGGTACGACGGAAATATGTACTGGACCAACTCGTCGGAGCACAAAATCTTCAAGTTTGCGTTCGACAGCGCCACGGGACTGCCAGACCTGGCCACCAAGACCGTTTTCGTCGATCTTGGCGAAGTTTTCAAAGGAGACGAGAAACTGAGTCTAGCGGAGCCCGATGGATCGTGTATGGACGCAGACGGAAACCTATACGTTGCGTCATGGGGGGCCAACAGAGTGGTCAAGATCAACAAGGACGGGCAATTCGTGGAGGAGTTCATCTTCCCTGCTGAAAGGATCACCTGTGTCACGATCGGAGGTGCCAATATGGACGAATTGTTCGTCACGGCTGCCGACCTGCATCTGGACGACGAGAACAAATTGGGCTCTGTGGCAAGCGACAAGGGTGGTTCCATATTCCGTGTCAGGTCTGAGGGTGTCAAGGGAGTGTCCAAGAACAAATGGGCTGGCTCTTTGCTTGTTTGAGGATTTTCCCGGAACTTTATAGAACATTAAGTATGAATTCACAGAACTCATCAAACACTTTATTCTCCTCTAAGCCACCTTTCCGGAGATTTGTGAGCTTTTTGCTCGCAATTTCAGTTCTTCCCTCACTGCTGTACTCCTGGGTGATAGAAACCTCGTTCAGAATCTCGTGAAGAAACTTGAGATTCACCTGGATCACCGGTTCTTTGAGGTACCGTTTGAAGCGCTCATGTGGAAGTAATTTCCTCAGGTCCGGATCGGCGACCGCCGCGGAGGGTAAGCTTACTTCCGGGTTGTTTTCTTGTTCCTGCTGAACCTCAGGAAGGGAATCGTGTGTGTGTTTCTCGGACTTGAAACATGCTAAGGAGCAGCTGAAAAGACTTGGTTAGTTAAGTGTGCTGGGGTAGCAAAAACGTGTGAGACTCACTATCTTAGGCCGCACTTGGGACACTTGTACTTGGACTTGGCTTCGAGGCAGATCTGACAGTCCATAGTTGTGATGAATGGACCAAAAGGCAGTAGAATTAGACGATTCACCTCAAATCATAGAAACTTAGCTGAAAAATAATATCTGCAAAATAATTTTTTCTATCTAAAACGGTAAAAATATTAGTGTGAAAAATATTTTTATCGCTAACCGTTCTCAAATAACGTTTTGACGAAACAGGTACCCTCAATATATCCAATCGGATCCGATGAACTCACTGGCGGGATACGAATCAGATTCAGACTCGTCGGCCTCGTCCGTGGAAGCAGAGTCTGCCAAAATCGAGTCGGTGGAGCCAAAGATCGCGACGCCGAAACTAGTAGCATCGTTATCCGCCCCGCAACCAAATCGAGTGCTAGGAGCATCCATACGAAACACGTTTAACGATAGCTCGCGGGTTATTGAAACGAAGACGCTGTTGCTCAATTCTACTCACAAAGTGACGGACTTTGTGCCGAGCCAGCTTCGGAGATCAAGGATTACCAAGCCGGAAAGAGCGACAGATAAGCTAATAGCCAAAGGTTTGGCCAAAGACAGCGCAAATATCAACCTGGACAATCTTTTTGGTCTCAAAAGAGACCACGAGACTCCAACCATAATCAACGCAAAGGATGTGAAACGGGAAACGACGCCTCCTCAGTTGGAAAAAGCCTACTCTCCGCCAGAGGCAGTGCCTGAAGACAGCAAAATCACAGTAGGAAATCGCCAAATCGACCCTTCCAAGCTGGTGAACCTTGACATGGCAGAATTCTACTCAACAAACAACGAAATGATCCAAGTGGGCGCGCTAGACCACCAGAAAATTGTCAACCAGAACGCCAGAGCCAGATATTACCAGGAAGGAAACAACAACTTGTCCAATGTGATCCGTTTCACAGAGAGAAACGCAGACAAACTGGCCTCGCAGGACAAAAAACCTACAAATCATCATCGCTAGTTGCTCAATCTTTAGTGTATATATACAAGAACTCCAGAAAGCTGACGCTTGAGTGTTCGTTACTGCTTCTTTTTGTTTGCTTCGTACTCCTTCTTCAGCTCTGTGAGCTCCTCGTCACTCACTGGTGGAATAGGAATACCTTCAAAATCGTCCTGCATCAAGAACGAGTAGGTGTACATGTAGACACTTAAGGAGATACCTCCCAAAACCACAAACGTGGCGGCATTTCTCCAGAAATAAGGCTCTCTGGCTCTCAGCATGGCCGGGGACATCTGGTACGTGTACTTATTGTAATATGAGTTGGTACGGAGACTATTATCTGTTAGTACTCGATCTTGAAAGATCTTGGTTGGATCACCGCAGGACCATTGATGCTTACCCGAATCTTGCTAATGATGCGCGCATTTTGAATGGAGTCAGAAGTTTAGCTGGGATAAAAGCTGCCGGCGCTCCGATGTAGGTGTATATGGATTCTGTCAACCAGTTCGACTCGGTTATTAGGTAGATGGGTATCGTTTGAGATTTTATTTTTTGCTTTAGTGGTGCCGTTTCCATTCGCTCTCAGTCACCCGTGCACCAGCAAAAAATTTGCAAAAATAATATTTCAGCAGTCGCACGACTTCCTAAAATTTTTTTTTTTAAAGAGTATCTAAGGGCTTAACATAGAGAAGAAACGAATAGCTGACCAGAAACGTTGCTACCGAGACATTGTGGCAGGAACGATAACACCAGTTTCAACAAGCGACTGCTGTAGATTGTTTTAGATCTATTATTTCGAAAAGAGCCGCAAGAAAGCACTATTCAGTAGTCACAGGCACTGTTGTCGCTTCTCAAGATGGCCAAAGGAAGCAACAGAAAACACTCTGCGCAGGCCGAAAAGGCAGCCAAGAACGGTGATGTCAAGGAGATTGAGATCCCGTCACCTGATGAAGAGGAGAGGTTTTTGGAAAAGCTGGTTTTTGGAGACACAGAAGGATTTGATACGAATTTGAAGCAGATCGACAACCTTTATAGCTATGGATCCGAGCTCGAGGGAGCCGATAGAGAGCAACTTTTTACGTACGACGACTCCAGTGACGACGACGAGCATCTGGGGAAATTACGTGGAGAAATCGACAACGAAGACACTGGGCACAGCTCTGACGAGGACGACATCGAGAAGGACGATTTGACGCATTTGAACGACGATCAGTTGTATTTCATGGACGAAGGAGACGATGATCCGGACCGCATGGATACAGATAGTGACGGCTCCGATGCAGAGGTTTTTTCAGAGTCGGATGAGGAGAATTATTCGGAGGAAGCTGCTTGGAACGACAGCGACGACGAGCAAGTGAGCGTATCTTTGCTGGCGTCAGACAGACTTCGCAAGCTGAGAAAGACCCAAACAGACGATCAAATCAGAGGGAAAAGGTACATTCAAAGATTGCGTATGCAATTTGAGAAAATCTATCCAAAGCCGTTATGGGCAGATCAATTTGAGGGAGAATCTGGTGAGGAGGGCTCCGACGGTGAAGGCAGTGGTGCTCTCGAGGGCGGCGATGGAGCCTCGAGGGACGTTTCAGCATCGTCAAATCCGTTACTGCAATTCCTGAAAACCAACCAAAGCTACAATATCCGGAGCGAAGACCGGAAACTGTTTCCGGCCGGAAAAATTGACATTTCCAGACTCACCGATGCCAACATCAAGAAACTTTCAAAATCGGCAATTCAAACCATGTGTTTCCACCGTAGTCATCCGTTGCTGCTGACTGGTGGATATGACAGGACGTTGCGAATCTATCACATCGACGGAAAGGTGAATAACGTGGTGACCTCGCTCCATTTACGTAATGGTCCGATCCAGACCGCTGCGTTCTACGAAAACACAGTTTACGCCGGTGGGCGTCGGAGATTCATGCACAAATGGGACATAGCTGGTGGCTCCATTGAGAAGATCAGCAGACTTTACGGCCACGAAGCCACCCAACGTTCGTTTGAAAACTTCAAGCTGAGCAACAACGGGAAATACCTGGGCTTGGTCGGTAACTCTGGCTGGATCAATGTGATCTCGCCAAAAACCGGTATCTGGCTTCGCGGATTCAAGGTGGAGGGAACTTTGGTGGATTTTGACTTCTCCCAAACTGAAAACTCCGACGCGGATGTTACGATCGCGGCTGTCAACAGCGCGGGCGAAGTGTGGGAATTTGACGTGGGGACCGGCTCGGTGCTTGCGCGGTGGTCAGACGAATCCGGTATTGGTGTCACCAAAATTAGATTCGGAGGACACAACAGCGGTTGGCTCGCAATTGGAAACAATGTGGGAATTGTCAGTGTTTACAATCGGGTTTCGCAGTCCCACGATGGAACGAGACGCAAGCCGGTCGGTGTTGTGGAAAGTTTGGTGACTTCGATCTCGTCGATCGAGTTCACCCACGATGGCCAAGTGATGTGCGTGGCATCACGAGACAAGAAGGATGCCCTCCGTCTCGTTCATCTTCCGTCGTGTCGCGTCTTTTCCAACTGGCCTACCAGTGGAACTCCCCTTGGAAAAGTCACCTCTGTTTGCTTCAGTCCGGGCGGAGAAATGTTGGCTACCGGAAATGAAGCCGGACGCGTTCGCCTATGGCGTCTCAATCATTACTAGATGTATAAATAGATGAATAGCATTATAACCAAACACTCGGTCTAAAGTCCGACTTCTCGGTCTACTGCCCCCACACAGCTAGATAAAACCGGAATTTATTTGCGCTGAGCTCTCTGCCCGCCCGCTGGCAAGCGCGCCGCGCAGCGCGCGCAGCCCACCGGAGTGCAGTTTTCCAGCCCGCGCGGCCAGGGAGCCTCCGACTTTGCTCCGATCTTCCCCTACCGGCCAGTGGGAGCCACCGCATCAGACGTGCGGCTCCCCCAATCCAGCCTGTCTTGGACCCACCTAGCGACGGATAAACGGGTTTTTTTAGATGCGAAACTACGTGGGGGAAACAGGCTAAGGATTTTAGCCAAGACGGAGTAAAAAGGTCCGTTTATCGGTACTTTCTAACCGCGCGACTCATAGACAGCAGGTCAAAAACATCACAGTATGTCTTGACACCACATTCGTTATAGAACCCCCATCAGACTTCAAGCCACGCCAATGTCGCCGCCGTCATTAGAAAATACGTGCTCTGACCTTGTGGAGAGCATCGAGCACCGTCTGGAGTCCAGTTCCAACTACCGGGTGTTAGTGATGGTAGTTGGAGGAGCGGGATCGGGCAAAACAACGATATCGCAAATGCTAGAACAACGACTGAACGAGCGGTTTGCACAAAAAGGTCATCTATTGGACTCGTTTGACAAACCGAAATCAGACATTTTTGACGCCTCAATTGCTGGCTTGGAAACATTCGATCCCACCAACCCATCGCAGAAGATACCCATAGAAGACGTCCACTTCAAGCCTTTGAAACAACGAGTCTCGCCATCTCGAATCAACTTTCTAGGTCGGGGAACAGATTACTCGCCAATTGAATTAGAATTCAAACCTTCGCCAACTGAATCAGGCCTGAGTTTTGCCAAACGGATCAGTATGGACGGATTTCATCTCCCGCTCTCGGTCTTGGCCAAGTTCCAAGACCCCACAACCGCATTGGCCCGTCGTGGAGCCCCCTTCACTTTTGATTCTGGTCAAGTGGCTCTTTTGCTGGGGCTCTTGAAAGATACATGTCACGTGACAAAACCGAGAGCTGCGCAAAAGTCTGACGAATCCGGAAACCCTTTCTACATGGACACTGGTATCGGGATTCCCGAAATAACAGTGCCCGATTTTTCGCACACTTTGAAGGACCCAATTGCTCATGGCACAGTTCTCTCCCCGGCCACTAGGGTGGTAATCATGGAGGGACTTTATCTGATGTTGCGAGACACGCCGCAATGGAACTTGATTCCGAAGATGGTTTTTGAAGAGCGCCGAAAACAAGAACACGAGCCGAAAATGACCTGCGATATCTGGAAAGTCCAGACAGATCTCCCGGTAGCCAGAATGAGGGTGGCTCAACGACACCTGGATGCCAAACTTGTGAGCGATTTGGAGTCTGGCTTGCGCAAGTTCGACGAGAACGACAAATTGAACACCGATATCCTGGACCAGGAAAGCGCAAGCGAGCTCATAGATCTCGTGGTTTACAACTGAGACAAGTTCATATAATGCAGTAACAAAAGTTCGAGATTCGAAAACCATTTATACAAAAGCTGAAAAACGAGCGATGTAGACGACGTCGGAAAGTACAGGTTTTTCAGCAAACCTGTTTGGGGCCGCATCCTACTGACCCGTTGACCTTCCGACGGCCAAGAATCTTGGAATCGTCCAGCTTCAAGTCGAAGGTCGCATGTAGCGACCCGTCAAAGACCGTTTGGGCCGGATTCGGGGCCGCGTCAAGCGCAAAGTTCTTAGTGGCAACGGGTCTTTGCTTTCTAGAAAAGTCCACTGGAGTTTTGTCAAAATCCGTTTCAGTGTTTTCCTCGTCGTCTATGGTGAAGTCGTCTGCTCCTGTCGAAGATTCTTGTTCCTCTTCCTCGGAGACCTCTCCGTCCTCTTCGTCCTCTTTCCCTTCAAACACAGGAGCCTGCGGGGTACGAGGATACTGATGTGCCGATTGACAGTGGTTGTGCAAATGGTGAGTTGCGTGGGCCACTTTGACTTCGTATCCACTCAAGACAGGCTCGCCCTCCGAGTCGTGGTTGTTTGTTGACGTTGCAACAGTGGCGTTGGATTTCATGAGACTCGAGGTTATGGAGGACGTTCGGGAGTCGCTCTGCACAACTGACGACGTGATCGATCCGCATCTGCTGGTCTTGCCAGCTTTGATGTGGAACGAAATCGACGATTTGCGCCTGGTTCCTGTCTGATAGTCTTCAATTTCGGAGGTGACAATCGAAGAGCAGTCATTGGTCATTGCGGACGAGACGGTGGTTGTCTCCGAAGTGGTTCCAGACTGGTGGTGTGTTTGACTCGACTGGCAAGGCTGTGAACGTTGGTGGTCCCCAATAGAGGAGAACGCTGCCACGGTATTCAATGCTGGAGTGTTGAGAGCAGTGAACTTCTTTTTGTAAGAGGGGGACTGGGACAAAGACGCAAAAGTCTTTGGGAGATAGTCTGATTCCTCGATATCTGAGTCATCGTCGGGTCCGTCTTTCCGGCTGAACGGATGTGCTTCCAAATGAGTTCCGTCCTCGTCCTCAGACAGCGAGTTGCCTGAAGAGGAGGAGTCTGAAGATGAGAAGGAGTGGCGAACCTTCTTCGGTTTCGAGAAAGAAAGAACCTCTATTGGTTCGCTCTCCTCTAGAATGGCAAGGTGAGCCGAGCGTTGCGGGTTTAACGACCGAAGAGGAGGCGTTCCTTCTCTTTGAACAACGTTTGCGGTGTCGAAAACCAGCTTGATAGCCTCTGCCCTGGGAGTCAGCTGGCCATCAGCTAGTCCTTCGCCGCTGATTGAGTTGTTGTAGTTCAGTCTCGAGTACAACGCCTTGTCAAACGTGGTGGAAGGGGCCGAAGCTAGCGGCGTTGGTGCGCTCAGGGGAACGATTCCCTCGCGGGTGTCTCCGTAACCTTCGGTCATCCACGGGTCTTGCAACAGCTGGTCGACCGAGTACCGTGAATCGGGGTCCACCGTGAGCAGATTGGCAATCAGCCGTTTGCATCCATCCGAAACCTCGTCGAACCACGGACTCAGAAACGAGTAGTCTCCTTTAGAGACCTTCACGCTAATGTCCTTGGAGTCCTGAGTGGCAGAGTAGAACGGAGGAAACCCAACAACCAGAGTGTACAGAACGCATCCGATGGCCCACATGTCCACTTTCTTGGTGTAGCCGAGGTTCAGATGCTGCTCGGGACTCGTGTAGCCAACTGTGCCGCAGGGCGTTTTTGCCTGCATGTTCTCGTTGAAAAGGACCGTTGACAGGCCAAAGTCCGCCAGTTTGACTGTGCCAATTCCGGCCGCTCCATAATCCTGTACGAAACGGCCCTCGTCGATTTTATTATTATCGTCCGACTTCCTCCTGGCAGCGAGCTGTTCCTCCTTCGGCCTGGGCAGAAACTTGTTGGGCACAAACAAAAGGTTTTCAGGCTTGATGTCCCGGTGGACTATGCCGTTGTCGTGCAGATACTTGACGGATCTTGCCACCTGTCTGATGATGTGTCGAGAGAGTTCTTCGCTGAAATAGGTGTATTGGATGATCTGGTTGAAAATCTCGCCGCCGCTGATGTACTCCAGGAACAGGAAGCAGTACCTGGATGCGTTAGAGTTCTGGTACGAGTAAAGTTTGACTATGTTGTCGTGGTCGAGTCTCGACATGATAGCAATCTCCTTCAACACCGAGTTGATTTGCTCTACCTTCATATTCGTTTTGTCTGTCACCTTCACAGCAATGAGTTTTTGTGTCTGAGTGTCCAACGCCTTGAACACCACAGAGAACGCACCCTCGCCAATCTTCTCCAGTAGGCTGTACCGGGGAGGCAACTCTCTGTAGTATTTGGCCGTTTCAGGGCGGTCTTTAGCCTCGTTGGCGGCAGTGTTGTCGGCCTCTTCTTTTCCCGAGACGTCTTCAATCTGCTGTATTTCGCTCACCGAATTGAGGTCCCCGTGTCCGTCCTCCTCCTTCTCCTCCTTCTCCCTCTTGTTCTTTTTTATAATATTCTTGAATAGATCTAACATAGCTGGAATTGACTATGCGGCCGGAAACTCCCTGCTGCCGCCTACGGCCGAGTCACAAGGGTTCCAGAGTGTATAGCTGTGCTGGTCAACAAGCAAAACAAAGACAAAAGACCTTTCAAACACAACAACAAAACAACAAAAGAACAAAAGAACAAACTGTTTATTCAAAACAAATTTCCCTCTCATGGAGCAAGTTTTTGATTATTTGCATCGGCTGATTTTGCCAACGCGCAGGGAAATCGGGCCGGCCTGCAAAAAAAGCCCCGCGATTGATGCGCGAACGGGGGCAGGGCGCGGGCCCCGGTCTGTGTCCCCGCTAATCCCCTGGCCGGGATCGGTCATCAATAAGCCCACGCAGGGGAAAAAGTTTGTCGGCCGTATGATGTCACAGGAAGAATAAAGATCCAGGGACAGGAAAGCATCCAGCAAAGACAGTCGCTTGGCAGCAGGCCATCCGGGTGCTCCCAGCCAAGGTCCAACTCGTTTACGAGTCGTATTTTGCACGTCCGCCGGCGGAGACCCCGCTCTGCTCTGTAGATTACGCTTTCTCTATTACTCCCATAAATATAACCCGCTTCGGCTTTTTCAATAGCCGCGCCGCCGCGTTCAATTATTAATCTGCTCCCATACCAGTTTCAAACTGACGAATTCCATCTCCACCTGCAACACCAGCCGTCGTCAAACCCACACAGTCCTGCTGCAATCTGTTCGTCGTATGTCAACCGAAGGCCCAGGCCACGCGTCACTGGCTCTGAAATCCCAGACAGCCCCGCGACGTCGTTCAGGTCGTGTCGAATACGTCGGCCGGCTGTCTCGTGCGACACCAAACACCCTTCGCCCCCGACGATCACGGTCTCGCCAACCAAGGCGAAGTCGGTCCGGTAGGCCTCTTTCTCCTGATGTTCGGCCAGGACAATCTCGCGAACAATCTCGTTGTCGCGTCGATCCAGATCTACCTCCACAATCAACCCCAAGCCGTGCAATTTACAGTAGAGTCGTCCCATATGGTGAGAAACCTGAGTAATGCTCACTCTGTCCAACTGACCGTAGACAGCCTCCATGTCGAGCCCAATGCTTCGCTGTGTACGGAGATCAAACATGTTCAAAACCCCATCGTTTCCTCCGCTCACAAACTGCGTCGGCGAAACTATCTCGACGCAATTAATATCGTCCCTGTGAAATCCCTCCAGCGTAAAAATAGGTCTGACAGCCCCATTACTGCCCCGAACCCGGCAATCGTAGAAATCGATGCCCGTGTTGCTGCAGCTTAGGATCATCTCATTTTCCATGTAGTGTGCCTGGTTCACTCCAACCGTCGTTTCCGTAGCCAGTCGCTGTTTTATTATCCTGCTGCGCTCAACATCCCAAATCTTGATATCGCTGGAACAGCTCAAAAACTCGCCTGCTTTGCTACCGTTCCATTGCAGATACGTCGTTGGGCGAATCGTGTCGTTCTTGAACTCGCAGAGAGCCCGGGCCCCATCCACTGCTGTCAGCCGAATGGAAGCATCGTTGACCGACCCAGATAGAATGTTGCGACCAGTGGGACTAGCGGCAAGCGCAGTAATGGCCTTTTTTCCATGCGGACGAGACCATCTTATCCGACCCAGGGGCTTTGAATTCTGTTCAGATGCGCTCATTTCTCAGTATCCACCACAAATCTCGTTTTCCCGGTTCGATCGGTGGCATCTCAACACATTTTCGTCTGCTCTTATCCGCTCATTGACCCTCCTGGAGCATCTTCTCTACCCCGTATTTCCTCCAAACACCCAGAAAAATTTCATCAGCCTGGAAAAAAATAATTAAAATTTTCCACAAATAAAACGTTGAAAAATTTACGCTCACCAAGATTACCACGTCAAATATAACAAAAGCTCAACACGAAACACCGCAAAAATCATGTCCTCGGTCGCAAAACAGCTCCCAAGATACTACAAAGTGACTCAGCTCAAGTCGACGATCGCTGTTCCCCAGCACAAGAAAGACACGCTGCTGAAGCTCGGACTGCACAAAAGACACCAGACCGTCTACCACAAGATCTGTCCGCAGCAGGCCGGTATGATTGCTCTCGTCAAGGAGTTGGTTCAAGTGGAACTCAGTCCGTTCAAAGAGTCAAAGACGCAAATGAGAATACAAAGAAAGTCTGATCCTGGTTTTGAAATCGAACAAAAACAGCAAAGACTGAGATAACGCTCCACACTCTGTACATAGATAGCTAAATGAAATGGTTCAAACGATAAAAGGCGGACTTGTTTCCATATTTGGTATCACTATAAAAGGTCCGAGTAAAAGTTCACGGTTTGTCGGCAGATCCTACTACCTCTTGCTGTCTCTTAAAACACGGACACTGTTTCTGAAAGGAGTACTCCCTAGTATGCCTGAGTCGTCTTCGTCGTCCACCAAAAGAGCCTTGCTGAGGTCATCAGCGTTGATACTAATGTTCTCTTTGTCGTGAACAATGTCTCTTTGCAGTCCTGTGTTTTTCGATTGTAGCTCCTGCAACAAGTTCAGGTTATTTGACCGGGATTCCTGTCGATTGAGCTCGTTCTGGTTGAAATTTGAATGGCCCAGACTGATTATCGACTGTGAATGAACCTCAGTGTCACTGGAAACCAGCGAGTCGTCCACCATCCGCAGAATTCCACGCGCAGAGATTGTCATCGAGTTGTCTAATCTGTCGTATCTGCGCTTTTTGATCGAAGAGAGACGGTTCAAGATCTGCGGAGAAGGCGTGGTAGAGTCTGACGAGGATATTGAAGAAACGTACGACCAGTTTCCGGTAGTTGGAACCGCGAACGGCGTACTATCCAGTTGCTCAATCGCTCTCTTGGATCCAATAGGGGTCGCAGGAAATTCAGGAGCAACAAACGGCCTTTCTGTGACAATCACATCTCCTTTTGCCCCGCAGACAATATTGAAGCTGCCAAAAGTAAGCATCTTTTCGCTTTCGTCGCTGTACCGTGCCAACATTTTCCTGGCCGGGTCTGGCTTTTGTCTCTGCCCTGGGACAAGGAACTCAAGCTCCTTCGTGTATCGAACGCTCACCGGCTTCAGGTACTTGCGAATTGGGTTTTCTGGGTGGCTCACGCTATTAGTGAAATCGATCCCGTCTTTGGACTCCCACTGCGTTTTGGGGATGTCAATCATCGGAAAAAGAGCGTCCTCGACCTTGGCAAACATTCTCCTGAACCCGTAGTGTGGTTTTTGTTGAACAATGGATGGTTTTTTGCCTAGCTGGTTGGTAGGGTTGGCATTCTGCTGCTGGTTAGGGTGACGGTGCTCGTTGTGGTTGTGGTTCTGGTTCTGAACCCTGGGTCTTAAAAGACGTTTGCTGCGTGTGTTCTGCGGTCTCATGACGGTCACTCAGGTCTGGCGATAATACCTAAGGAGCCAGTTTGCTGTTGTGGTCTTTACTTGACTCTCTGTTGCTCGAATGCTACTCACGCTTGGGGTTTCACAGACAAGCCTAAAATGCTTGCCTCTTGAATTTTTCAATATTTATCTTTTTCCGTATCGGGAAGCGTTATGAAGCCGACGAAATTCCTGGGTCGATCGACTCAGCCATTATCTTTGGGTAACCCGGCCAGAAAATTTTTCCTCAGCGAGCGAAAAGTTGGAGAGAAACAAGGGTTGGTCTGAAGAGGGTCGTTCACGGAACACGTTAAAAGAGCCTTTTAGCTAGCATCTCAATCGGTTTGGACGCTGTTGAAGTCAGATCGGGTACCATAAAAGTTGGGCGAACCATTTGCGTCAGCAGAAGTAACCCTACACGGATCTGAACGGCAGTTAAACAGTTCCTGTCGAAGAGCCAGCAACAGCGGGACCCAATTGAAATACCCACACAATGCCGAGAAGAGCAGTGAACTTGAACTCGCTCGTCAAAGGACGGGTTAGAGCGTCTTTCAACAAGCATAATTTGTTCAATTTGTACAAAAAATCAAAGCCTTTTTTCAAGAACATGACACTATACCAACAGAAATGGGCTGCCAAACAGGAAACAAGGGCATATCACGGAGAACATTTGTCAGAAAATAGATGGCAGAGCTCTTTCCAGCCCAAACTGGAGGGTGTTGCTCAGCTGGATGCTTCTTTAAAGGGAAACACCGACAAACAGACCCCAATGGTGCTTCAAACGTATGCTGCTTTGGAGAAAAGACTTGATTTCGCCGTTTTCAGGGCTATGTTTGCTTCTTCTGTCAGACAGGCCAGAAAGTACATTCTCACGAAACACGTCAAAGTGAATGGAGTAACAATCATGCATCCAACGTACACTCTGAAGCCCGGAGACGTTTTTTCGGTGACCCCAGAGAAGGTCTTGGAGGCTTTGGGCGAGAAGAAACCAAGTTTGAAAGAGGCACACAAGGTGGACAAGGAGCAAGTGATCAAGTGGCAGCAATTTGTCTCTTCTGCCCACGCAAATCCAAAAGAAGTCTGGGAAAAACAGCAGGACAAGCGTAAGAAACAGGCGGCGTTATATGGCAAGAAATTCAACCCAGAATGTCCTCCAGACAAGAGGAACGACCTTGACAAAAGATTCGACGGAATGCAAGACTCAAAACTGAAGAAGATTAAGGAGCAACAAAACTCTGTCACCAGAAAATCGGTTTTCAAGGACATCATCAACATTGTGAGAGCCAGCGACGAGGTTACGGTGAAGAGCTTCGAGCCACAATTTGGTTCTGAGATTTCCGTCAAATGTTTCCAGGTGTACGAGCTGCTCTCCAGCAACAAAACTCTTCTGAATGCCAACGACGAGGAAATCGCTGTTGAGATCTCCAAGATTCTGCCTGTTTTCAAAGACGGTCAGGTCCAAGGAGAGGCATACGATGACACTAAAACCAAGAAAATCAGGCAGCTCTTATCCGAGATAAACTCGCTTTATCTCGAGAAAATCAGAGCAGAACTTTCCGAAAAACCAATCTCCGAGAACGAAATTATCAAGACCTGGGTCTCCAAGCTGATCAAGCACAAAGAGCTTCCTGAGTGGGCTGAGGTTGAAGAAAAAGGATTCTACAAGGTGAAACTTCCATGGCAAAAGAACATGTTTGGACTCAGGGACCCTTCGAAGCCATACTTCACTCCATGGAGGCCAAGACAGCTTCTTTCTCCGTTTGCCATCCTGCCAAAGCACATCGAGGTTTCGTTCGAGACCTGCCATGCTGTGTACATGAGACATCCTGTGGCCAGACCGGGCGAATCCGAGGTCATTACTCCTTACGATGAGGACATTCACGAGAGAGCATACATGTACTACTTGAGAAATGGTATGTAAACTGACCGACCGGTGTATATATCAAACCAATAGACTTGTAAATATATGAAAAGGGGGGTGGAGTAGGTTAGGGGAATGGAGGAGAGGCTTGAAATATTTCAAGGCTCAAAATATCTTTTTGGCTGAAAAATTATTTGGTGGGGAAGCTGAATAAATTCAGATGACATGGTGATAAAGAGGAACAGACATCTTTAAGACAGCTGGGTGCATCGAGCCACTCTCAACTCTCTGTCATTCCGCACTTTTCGAAATGAAGCCCCCGTCTCCGACTCACCTGCTACAACTCCTTCGCTCCAAGTATCCTGCAAACCAAGCATCCAGGGAGCTCAAATGGATCCAGCAAGAGCTTCCAAAATCAGAGTGGCTCACAGCCGTCCAGAAGCGTTCTGAAAACGTTCCCTTGCAATACATACTGGGTACCCAACCGTTTGGAGATTTCACCATCAAATGTCGATCCGGGGTTCTGATACCGAGAAACGATACCGAGGAATGGTGTCTCCAGCTGCGTTCACTTTTGGCGAAAATCCCAAACAGGAGTCTCAGCATTCTCGATTATTGCACGGGTTCAGGCTGTGTTGCCCTTGGGCTTTCCGACCTCGAAAACGTGCAACGAATTGTTGGAGTAGATGTCAATCCTCTTGCGGTGCAGCTAGCTCGCGAGAATCTGGATCTGAACCGAACTCTTGTTAAAGCGGAAAATGTCGAGTTCCAGCAGGGTGATCTGTTCAACATGGAAGTTCCGGTTGAGCATTCTTTTGACTTTCTTGTGTCCAATCCTCCTTATATCCCACGAGACAGTTTCAACGTTCAGGGAGGCGTGGAACAATCTGTATTGGAGTACGAGCCGGAGTTGGCACTAGTCGGAGATTTTGAATTTTACACAGCCCTGACAAATTTGTTGATCGCTAAAAAAATTCAAGGGTTCGTTTTCGAGCTTGGCACTGATGGCCAGGCGGAGCTCGTGCGGAAACAGCTGCCGGATGGGTGGATCTGTGAAGTGAGGAGCGACTCGGGGGGCAATTTGCGCAATGTTGTTGGATGGAGAAGCCAGGAATTTTCTGTATTGAGGCAGATGTGCGATCATGTTGCAGAATGAGTATATAAGATAGTTACTGTACATTAGATATCAACTGGAGCGACTGGAGGAGCTACAACAGGTTCTTTGGCGTCCTCTAGCTTCCTCTTTTTCATTCCTCTTCCGACAGCTACGACGCCCTCTGCAGGGAACACTCTGAGGCCCCAAAGGAAGAACCCTCCGCCCGCTCTTGAGGTCATTAGCGGATGAACTTTTCCTGGGATCGTCTGGTATTTTCTCACTTTGGTCTCATAGATATTTGGCATGAGGACTCGCTTGTCCTTCTGCAGAACATGTCCTAGGTTCACCAGAACCTCTTTGTATTGGTTGTAGACGACGACTGGCCGTGAGCCTCCCAGACGGCCCAAAACGCGGGGAATCAGCGTCGAAGCGTTCAAAGTCGAAACGCATACCAGTCCATCAAAATTATTTTGTTCAATAAATTCCAACGTTGCATTTGTACGGACGGCCTTCGCGATACGTTTGAGATGTTGTTGGTACTTGGCCTTTGGAAGATCCTTAAGTTCTTGCTCTGTGTGGTGATAAACCTCCACCTTTTGAGTTTCGGGCTCGAAAAATTGGAGCAAATTGACCGGTCTGAGAACGGACTCCAGCTCCGCCTCAGAGTATCCAGATTGATGCAGAATCGCAAGGTTCGGCTGGTCGTTCTCGTGCAGCAGAGTTATCGTTCCCTTCCCCTGCATTCTCTCCAGCAGCGTGTAAACCAACAATCCTCCAACCTCGTCAACCACGAGATAGTTTCCACCCGGCATGATGTTGGCGTAGCTCATCATCATCCCTAGAGTCTCCTCGCTCAGGTTCATCACCCTTTGGGGGTCCTTTTCCTGGTAGTAGTAGTTCAACAGAGCCGAGGAGCTCATGTCCTCGAGAGTGAATCTCCGAGTGAATTTTTTCTGTTTTCTAGTGAGATATTTCTCCTGAGAGTAGATGGTTTTTTTATCGAAAGCTTCGTGACTCTGGATCATTTTTTCAATGATCTGCCTACCGACATCATTTCCTCCGCCTTCTTTCTTCATCTTTTCGATCTCCTCAGAAGATAAGTTCTGGATCTTCTGGCCCAGGTCCTGCAATTGCTGATTGGTGCTCGAGCTTTTAAACTCTGGAGCGGGAGTTGATTCTTCGCTGTTTCCGTCTCTATCTTCAAGTCCAAATGCCAGACTCTTGACTGGAGCAACCATCTTGTCTTCCAAAATCTCAAACGATTGACCGTATGGAAACCCTAAAACATTGTCGACGAGAAATTGTCCAAACTTTCCCAAGTTGATCGTTCCCCCCTTCTTTAGCTCGACGATCCTGAGTCCTCCCGACGGAGTGGTGACAATTGCATGGTCGTTTTCCGTGATGGTTTTTCTCTGTTTGGGTTGCAGTTGGATTGAAGTTTGTGGTTCACTCATCTTGAGAAGTTCCGCAACAGCAATCTGTGGGATCGGGCTGTTGTTCACTGATGGCAGGTCAACTCTTTACACTTTTCAATAAAAAGCTATATTTCAATTATTTTCGATATTTTTCATATTTTTTTTTGATAAGTCGTCCTTATTTTTTAGTCCCGTTTGCACAAACGGGACTAAAAAATTTTGAGGTGAAAAATTTTTTGAAATAATTTAATGAAAACTTTATAGATAAATTTCTCAAACATCAGAAAGCTAGTATTAGTCTCCACTAAGACGTAGATTCTTTCACAGATTATTCGATCTTCAAACAGAATGGGAAGAAGAGCTAGAAATAAGCAAGGTGCTCCACCTTCGCTGGACCAGTTCCAGGAGAAAAGAGCCAAAAAGGAGAACACAAAAAAGGAGAACACAAAGAAGAGATCTAGTGCACCAGATAGGAACACAGAACGAGTGAACAAGACGAAAAAACAGAAGAAGAGAATTCCTGATGAAGAGACCGTTCCAGAAGGCCTTCCTGAAGTTGACTTAGAAGAGCTGGCAAACGCCAAGAAGTCTTTATTTGACGATTCCGATGTGGAAGAGGAGCTGGAAAACGACGAGTTCGATGTCGAAGGATCCGAAGTTTACGACTCCGACGAGGAGACCAGAGCCAAGCCAATGTTTTCTGATGACGAAGAGTACAGTGATGATGACATGGAAACGATAAACGCCGCCAACATGGAGAAGTACAGTAAGCAATTGGACCAAGAAGCCGAGCAGGAGGATTTGGATGCCGAGGAGGAGCTTTTGGCAGCCGAGCTGGCCCAGCCAAGAGCCAAGATCTTGCCTACAGCCGCAGAGGAAGAAGAGATGAGTAGTGGTCCTCAGGATCTGACGATGGTGAGAACGAGAATGTTGGAGGTTGTGAAGGTGCTGGAAGACTTCAAGGGTCTCGCCGAGGAAGGCAGAAGCAGATCCGAGTACATGGACAGACTTATCAAGGATATTTGTGAATACTTTGGATACACTCCGTTCCTGGCTGAGAAGCTGTTCAATTTGTTCTCTCCTTCTGAAGCGATGGAATTTTTTGAGGCTAACGAGATCCACAGGCCCGTCACAATCAGAACCAACACTCTCACTACTAGACGCAGAGAACTGGCCCAAACTTTGGTGAACAAGGGAGTGAATCTCCAGCCAATCGGTCCGTGGACAAAGGTCGGTTTACAAATTTTCGATTCGCAGGTTCCTATCGGTGCTACTCCAGAATATCTGGCCGGTCATTATATTTTGCAGGCTGCTTCGTCGTTCTTGCCTGTGATGGCATTGGATCCCCAAGAGCACGAGCGGGTTCTGGACATGGCTGCTGCCCCTGGTGGAAAAACCACTTATCTGTCTGCGCTGATGAAGAACACTGGTTGCGTTTTTGCCAACGATGCAAACAAAGCCAGAACAAAGTCATTGGTGGCCAATATCCACAGACTCGGCTGCACCAACACCATCGTGTGTAACTACGACGCCAGAGAGTTCCCAAAGGTTATCGGTGGTTTTGACAGAGTCCTTTTGGATGCTCCGTGTTCCGGTACCGGTGTCATTGGAAAGGACCAAAGTGTCAAGACCTCGAGAAACGAGAAGGATTTCATCCAGATACCTCACTTGCAGAAACAGCTGCTTCTTTCGGCCATTGACTCGGTCGACGCCAATTCCGCTACCGGTGGATACATTGTCTATTCAACTTGTTCCGTGGCCGTGGAAGAAAACGAGGCTGTGGTGGATTATGCTCTCAGAAAGAGATCCAACGTCAAGCTCGTGGATACCAAATTGGCCATCGGTAAAGAAGGATTCACCTCCTACAGGGGAAAGCACTTCAACCCGACCGTTTCGCTCACCAGAAGATACTACCCACACACCTATAACGTTGACGGTTTCTTTGTGGCCAAGTTCAAGAAGATTGCTGCAAGTCCTCACGATATCTCCAAGGCAGGTGCTCACGAAAAGGAGTCTTTGGCTAGAGCAGAAGCCTTGGAAGACGGTATCATCCACGGCGATTTCGCCGCCTTCGACAACGAGTCCGATAAGCAAATCATGAAAGACTCCATCACACACAGTCTCAAGAAAAAGGGTATTGACCCAAAGAGAGTTGACTTGGACAAGAAGTTGAACATTAAATAATCACTGACCGTCCTTTTGTACATTATATAATTTGAAAGTATAAGTCCATTAATGCGAATACTTTTGGTGCAGTTGATCAAAACGCTTGCTGTTGTAATTCTGCTCAAAGCCTGATGAAACCCATGTTGTTTTCCTTTATGTAATCGGGACCCATCTCCTCGTACTCTTTTTTTGTGATGTAACTACTGGCCGCCAGGTCACTCACCGCCCACTTCGCCATTCCCTTCCAAGCATCCAAAAGAGGATCCTCGGCTCTTCTCACACGCAAAGGCGAGCCCACGGGCAGAAACGCCTTGAATTCGCTTTGGAGACGCTCCTCGAAATTTTGAAACAACGATTGGCCTCCTGTGAGGAAAATGTCTTTGAGAACCTCGGTGGTGTCATCGCCTGAAAAGCCCAGCTCGGAGGGTAGGCGTTTTAGCAGCGTGTCCTCGGAAATCTCCACAATTCCCGCCTGGTCGATACCCGCAATTGACGGCTGGAAAATAATCTCGGGGATACGGATTCGCTCGATATTGATATGGACCTGGTGTTGATGGTGTTGGTCTTCAGGATCGAAATCGCGGGGTCCTCTCAAAAACTTGTGGATTAGCGAGTTTCTCCAGTCAAACTGTCTTTGAAGAGTATCCTCAACAGTGAAATCGGGATCGTAGCTCAACAGTTCTTCCTCGATCTTCAGAATGTCTTGCTCCTCCTCTTCTTCCACATCCTCGTCCTCCTCTCTGGATATATTTCTGTAGACGGCCCAATCGTCGTCATTGGCACCGAATGTGTCGTTCGGGTCATTGTCTATAGTAACGTTCGTAACCTTTTTCCGACGTCCGCCAGCACCTGCGCCGCTTCTTTCGCCTCCCCTTTTGTCATCGTCCGCCAAAGAAGCGATGTTTTTCATTCTTGTCTGTGCTGCTCTGGATTTACGATCAGTCAGCTCCTCCTTTAGTCTCTTTCTTTCCTTGACTTTCTGGATCAGCTTGGTCAGTCTTTGTCTTCTTCCTTCTATCCATCCTTCCAGATCCGTCTCTCTCCACTTTCTGTCCTTCTCGGCCGCCTCTTCCGCCTCTTTCTGCGCCGACTCTTTCTCCTGTTTGGCCCGTTGACGAGCGTCGTAATTCGACTTCATCAATCTTTGTTTTCTCTTCTCTTTGATCTGCTCCTCGTCCAGTTGGTCGTCTGGAATTTCAACCAACGGCCACGAAGGAGGCTCTTCTGACGTATTTTCTCCTATATCCTGACTTCTAGCCTTTTTCAACGTCTTTTCGAGTCCAGCCATGTACTTGTTCATGTCGTTCTCGTCGTCAAAGCCCTCGGCCCTGAGAACTCCAATTAGTTCTTTTTTGTTCATTGACTTCATCTTGTCTTTGAGCTCCACATAGTACTGGTAGTCCGCTTCTCTCTGGATCAACTTCTCCAATCTGCGCTGTTGTGCCTGCTCGTGCAACTTCTTGATAGCTTCTCTTTTCTTTTCGGTCTCGACTCGCTGCTCTTCCTCTGTTTTCTGCTTCTTCACGACCTCTGTGAACGCGGCTTCCAGAACCACGTCATTTTTCTCGAGATTGTTCAGATCCAGGTACTGCTTCACCTCCTGGTTGAAGTCCTTGGAAACGTAGCAGTAATTTTTCACTATTTTGTCCACCTGGACGGGAGTGATCTTCGTTGGAAAGTATGGGTACTTCAGCGAAAGATAGTCTGTCATGTAATTCACCGCCTGTCTCCCACCCCAATCCACTCTTTTCGAGATGGTCAACACCGGTTTCTCGTTCACCACCGGAATGATGTGCGTACAGTCATGTCCAGTACCAATAACAAGACCATTTCTCCCGTTGTTTTGATAGAAACTGAACAAGCTGTCGACTCCAAACGCCAGCTTTGGAACGTTGTAGTTCTCAAACATCAGTTGCATGATACTTTGACGTTGCTGTATCGGGTTGGCCAAAACCTCGTTCATCACGACCGGATTGTCCACACCTCCGTTCGAGTTCACGCCAATGTGCAAAAAACCGTAGTCCAACAGCTTCTCCATCACCTCCCAATTCGTGATCATCGGCCCGTCAAATGGCGACCGCACATTGGACTTGTAACCGGTGTCCAGAAACACCTCATTTCCGCACAGCGTCAGCATCCTGTTGGACTTTCTTTCTCTGAAACGCGACATCACCGAAGGAAACACGTTTGATGGCCGCGAGTTCGACGCCATCCCTATTCTCATCGTCGACTTACCCAGGTCTATGGCGATGGGAACCCCCGACCGATAGTCGTGGTAGAACGGTTCTGGCTTGCTCGGCCCAACCACTTCCTCCAATGGGTAGATTTTCTGCGGTGGCGACGGCTCTTCTTCTCTGCGTTTCGACTTGTTCACCGTCATCCTGTTTTAAATTAGTTAAATACCAAAACTCGCCTTTCGTTTCCCTCTGGGCCTTCTCGAAAAACGCTGATTTCCCCCTTTTATATAATTTCCGAAGAGAAAAAAATTGTGTAATTTGTGTATATATTTATGCGAAACTCTTTTGTTCTTGTGTTCTTTTGTTTTCTTATTTTCGCTCTCTACGTGTTTATAAAGGGGAAAACTCGCAACAACTGTACCTTTTTTTACACTCAGCGGATCAATTGGAGGGTGAGAAACAGCTCGTATCGTCTCAAAATGTCCAACGAATCGTTTTCCATCCACGGCTACAATCTGGTCACCCTTCTCAAGAGGTATGTGTTGTCCCTATCTTTAGCCGTTTCGCCCCTACTAACAAGATTGCTCACCTAGATTGGAGGCCGCCGCATCGCGTCTGGAAGACGTGACAATCTACCAGGAAAACGCTGTTCTCGCAGGCACGTCGGCACCAGAGTCCGCTAAACAGATCGAGTCTTCCTCGGCGACGTCTGCCCCGGTCGCGGCAGCCGCTGCAGCAGGCGCACCGGAGGAGCTGCCCAAATCGATTTTGGAGTTTGATCAGTTCCTCAAATCGTACGTCGACCCTTTTGTCGAGGTCTCCGGAAAGGTGGACCAAGTCGTGGCTGAAGTGGCTGAGCTGTTCAAGACAGCTCTTGTTGAAGAGAAGAAACTGCTCCTGGCTGCCTCCAAGTCCAAGAAGGTCGAGCCAACTGACGCCGCTTTCCAGAAGGCCCTCACGCCTATCAACGACTCAATTCTCAAAATCGGAGAGATCAAAGACAAAAACAGAACCTCAAAGTTCTTCAACAACCTCAACACCGTCGCAGAGGGTGCCCCAGCGTTAGGGTGGATATGCGTGCCAACGCCGGTCTCCTTCATTCCGGAATTCAAAGACTCGGCCCAGTTCTGGGCCAACAGAATCCTAAAGGAGCACAAGGACTCAGACCCAAACCAAGTCGAATGGGCCAGATCCTTCGCCAAGATTTTCGACGGTCTCAAGGATTACGCCAAAGAATTCCACACTACCGGTCCAACATGGAACCCTCAAGGAGGTTCCTTTGAAGAGGCACTGAGCGACTCTTCGTCGAACGCAGCACCTGCTGCTCCAGCTCCGGCATCTGGAGGTCCTCCACCTCCGCCTCCACCTCCACCGCCTCCGGCCGCTTTGTTTGACGCGTCTTCCGCTGCTCCCGCCAAGTCGTCTGACTCGAGCTCAGTTGGCATGAACGCAGTGTTTTCTGAGTTGAACAGGGGGGAATCAATCACCTCTGGCCTAAAAAAGGTTGACAAGTCGCAGATGACCCACAAGAACCCTTCTCTAAGAGAATCGTCTGCCGTCCCTGTCAAAAAGGACAGTCCTGTTCCTCCTAAGAAACCATCTAGCTTGAGCAATAAACCGGCCGTGAAGGAGAAAAAACCGGCCAAGAAGGAGCTTTTGGATAACAAGTGGATCGTTTCCAACTTCGATACCGTCGCCGATATCATCACCATCGACGCTGAGATGCACCAGAGCGTTTTCATCACCAGCTGTAACTCGTGTGTGGTTCAGATCAAGGGCAAGGTGAACGCAATCACTATCAATGACTGTAAGAAAGTTGGGTTGATCGTTGAAAAAGCCGTTTCCGGTGTGGATGTGATCAAATCGGCCAACTTTGAAGTTCAAGTCACCGACACTGTCCCCTTGATCTCGATCGACCAATCCGACTCGGGTGCCATTTACTTGTCGGAGTCCTCATTAAACACCGAGATCTTTACCTCGTCCACCACCTCGCTCAACATCAACGTTCCTGAAGCCGACGATCTCAAGGAGCTGGCTGTTCCTGAACAATTCAAACACTCCATTTCGGGCGGAAAGCTTATCAGCACTGTGGTTGAGCACGCCGGTTGAGTATTTAACTATGTTTTCATAAGCAGTCCTGTCTGGCATTGACATGTCTATATATACAAGAAACTCTGTTCTACTCCTCTTACTCTGGAATCTCGAGTCCAACTCTTCTTGCGGTCTTTCTCACTTTGTCCTCCTGTTTCATACTGATTCCCGGGTTGTATCTTTCGAGCAACTCGGTGTAGACCCTCTGGCTGGTGACGAAAGTGAGTACGTTTGAGAGGTGGTGTTTCTCTGCCTTTTTCAGAGAATCCGCGTCCAAGTGTTTCAGCAGTTTGTAATCGACGGCCGGTTTGGCCACTGCCATCTGCTGTTTCACGTCTTCCACGAGCCGGGCGTCCTCCTCGGCAGTGAGCGTTTTTCCGGCCCTCATGTACTGCATTCTCTTGTATTGGACCAAAGCGTCCTGTTTCTTGACGGCGTCGACAGACCGTTTTCCGAGCGCATTGTTGGCGGCCAGCTCCAGTTCTGCCACCAGGCCCTTAAAAATCGTTCTTCCTGACATGTTTTGCCGTTTCACACACCTCTTCCCAGTGCTCTCGGAACAGTTGGCTGTGAGCTTTTCCTGTGTCTGAAATTTCGAACTTTTTTTTTATAGAGCGACAAGAAAAATTTCAGCAAATTTTTGAGCCTTCCTTCTCTGGACAAGACGAAAGAGGGAAATAGTCGGCAAAAAGAGACGAAACCAGGTTAGATTACGCTGCCGGAGGGTGCAAACAGCGAAACCCGTACACAAAGATTGATGTCCGCGGAGATAGAGCTCAATTTGAAGGAGATTCCCGCCAAATGGCTGGAGATCTCCACCTATCTGGAGTCGCACCCGACAGACCTTTCCAAGTGGCAAGAGTTGATCAGGATAACAGAGCAGGGCCCGGTGGAGAAACAGAGACAGTGGAACAAGGCCGGAACAGTGCTGCCTCCCATCTACAGGAAGCTGTTGGCGATCTCGTACGAAAACCTCTTGGTGAACTTCCCGTGCTGTGAGCAGTACTGGTGCAACTACGCCAACTGGCAATTCCAATTGGGAGAGACGAAAAGAGCAAAGGACATCTTCGTGCGAGGTCTGAAGTTTGTTCCGAAATCGCTTGTCATTTGGGTCGAATATCTCAACTTTTCACGGCAAACCGAGCTCAAGTACACGAGACTGGTGGAGATCTACGAGCTCGCCAGACGGGAACTGGGGTACCATTTCTACGCACATCTCATCTACGACCCGTACTTGGAGTACCTGCAGATCCAGGGCAGAATGAAAGAGTATCACTTTCTGGTGCGGAGAATCATCGAGGTCCCAATCTACCACTACTCGAAGTACTTCAAAGAGTTTCTGGCGCTGGTGGAGGGCGCAGACCTGGAGACAATCAAGTACCTAATCACGGCAGAAGACCTGCAGGCGTTCTACAAAATCTCCTGGAGAGATTTGATCAGTCGTTCGCCCGATGGGGCCGACAACAAGAACTTCAAAGACCTGAAAAAAGACCTGAGAAAGAGGTACATGGACCTGTTCATCACCACGCAGTACCACGTTTTCCAGCTGTGGCAGTTTGAAAAGAACATCAAGAGGCCGTACTTCTCCCCGGATGAGCTCTCGAGAGCAGAGCTGAACAACTGGAACAGATATCTGGAGTATCTGGAGACCAGCGGACTGAAGGCTTCGCACAAGGAGTCCGAGTCCTCGATCACGAAAGCAAACAGAACGATGGTTGAGACCGTCTACCACAGGTGTCTGATCTCTACCGCGTACTACCCGAACTTCTGGATGAAGCTCTCCAACTACCACTTGAACCTGAACCAGACCGAGAAGGCTAAGAAGGTGCTGTTGAAGGGCTGTTTCAACTCTCCGTTGGCCAACCTCCGTCTGAGAATGCGGCTGGTTGACCTGGAGATTCTCACGAAAAACCTGGCTGTGGCCAAGAGCTTGGCTGTGGAGCTGGTTCAGGCTCTGCCAAACTCTCTTGAGTGCTGGCTCAAGCTGATCCAGATCGAACACTTGTCGAAAAGCCCCAATCTGGCCACCTTGATAGAGTACAAAATAGACGAGATGGTCGGAACCCCGTTCGAACACCAGTTTGACTACCTGTTTGTCGAATTACTCAACTACAGCGGCGTCAAGACCGAGTTGAAGCTCAAGCTGTTTGAAAAGCACCAGCACTCCAAGACGAGTCGCCACTACTGGAAAGCGTATCTCGACCTGGCCTACCTTCATCTCCAGGATATGGCCAAGGTGAAGCAAGTGAAGCTCCTGGCTAGCGAAAAGCTCCAGGGCCAGTTCAAAATGGACGTCGACGACGTCGTCGACGACAACTCCAGCGATTACTTCTAGCGCAGCTTGTGCTACCAGTTGGTCGAGTGTGTATTATGCTACTGCGAGCGTCCTATAGAACATAGACGTTGATGGCGGTGAAGAAAATCCAAATCAGAACACCAACGTACCCCACGAATCGGTCCACTTTCCATCCTCTGCAGGGGACCACGATCAGATAGAACACAAGGACCAAGAGCAGACTGAAACTCGACATCTTCAAGTGGGGGTCAACCTCGAACTTGATGGACTCGCCTGTCCGCAGGATGATGATGAAAGAATTCAGGCCGACTCCCAGCAGGATGTAGAGCAACGGAGAGCCGAAACAAGCATGGAGACCGGTCAAAGCGAACCCCAGCGAAGAGAGCGTGCTGTTCGTGATGAGGTCGCCAATGGAGTTCCCGATGGAGAGAACCGTGAGTCCCAGCAGAGACTCGTTGATGCCGTACAGTATTCCGAGGTTCTTGAGCAGATTGACGATCTCCGTGGCTGTTCTTGTGATGAGCACCAGCACGTTGACGAAACCGAGCATCGACGAAAAAGGACCGAAAACAACTTTGTAGGCTCCTTTGGCGACGCAGCTGAACGTCAAGTTGACAGTGAACGCGCAGAGTCCGACGACCGCGGTCGTGATGCTGAACTCCTCGAACACGATGGACGGGGCCAGCAGGATCTGAACGTGGAAAAGCTTCATGTTGATCTTCTCTTCCTCCTCATACAAGCTGCTCTCGTGGGGGCTGGTGACCGCGGGCGAGGGGACAAACAGGTTGAGCAGCAACACCAGCGGAAGCGTCACGATGTTGTAGGTGGACTCAAACGGTTTCTTCGGGTCCAGCGTGTTTCTATAAGTGGGTATCAACTTCCCCAGCAGCGACATCTCCACGATGTAGCTGTCGGAATCCAGACTCGAGAGAATAGACGAGTGGGACGTCATCGCGGACGAAGCTGATCTGGTCCGCGTGAGCGGACGCGGGAGAAACAGCTCGTTGTTGGTTGGGAGCGGCGACAGATGGCACGCCCCGTCGTACGCCCGCTCGACAGCCTCGGCAGCCTCGACGAGGTCATCCCCCTCTGATGCCGGGGTGATGACGATCTCGGTGGGAAGCGGGGTCCGGTTGCTTTCCAGGTCCGGGGCGTCCGGTTTGGCCTGTTCCTTGGCGTAATAGTTCTTAATGTGACGGGTATCATAGGTTTTGAAAGCGAGTCGCAGAGAGTCGGGGAGACTCAGGCGCATGCTTTTCCCGCTCTCCAAGTTCTCAATGTGGTGGTTGAACTGAGCGTCTCCCACCAGTAAATAACGGTCGGGCGCATCGCTGGCGGTGGAACAGCCCTCGCTGACCCGCTCACTAGTGGTGTCGTTCTCTGAAATAAACCTCTGGGGCTTCAGAAAAGTGGCCACGATGTAAACCACATACAGCGAACACATTGCTACCGACTCGTAGAGCTTGATCTTGCCGTCAAACATAAACAGCATGGACAGAATGATCAGAATCCCAAACAGCGACAAATCAGTGACAAAGCTGGCGTAGTCCACCTTGAACGGTCGCACTATGGCCATGACTCCTATCACCACAGTCAGGGCAAAGTTGGCGGATCCCAACAGCTCGCCGATCGCGAGCGAGGTGGACTTGGAGTTCATTGCCACCCACGTCGACATTATGTCCGGGGAGCCGTTCGCAAAGGCGAGCAACGTCAAACCGGAGAGTTTCTCGCTCATGTTCAGGAGTTTGGCCAGATGCGTCAGATTAGGGGTCAGAAAGTTGGACGCCAAAAGCCCCAAAACGAAGAACAAAAACGCAACAATCGCCAGGTAGCCGCAAAACAACACCCAAGACGGCGTCTGCGTCAGCGACGGCGAACAGTAATATCCTTTCAGGTACTTGAAGTTGTCCTGGTCGCAGTTGTCTCTTATGAACTGGCAAATCGCCGCCGTAGAGGAGTCGATCGGTATTTCGCACTTGTTTTCGTCATGGTCAGTTACTTGTGCTGGCATCAAACTGCTCGACTCGTTTCCAAGCCACTCGGAAGCTGTCGCAGACCGTTGGATGGTCAATATCGTCCACAAGACAGCTCTCAACGCTTTCATAGTTCTCGCAGAAACGACCAAACTTTATAGGGAGCCTTTTCCGTCTTTTTCCACCAAGTATCGCCCCGGTCTGCCAGTTAGCCGCAAACGCCTTTTCAGATAGCACAAGCAATGAGATTCCCTTTGGTAACACGATTGGCTCTGATGACCCTCCGCTTGCCTTTTCTTATCTCCTGGTTTTATTTTTCAATCCTTTTTATTTTTAGTGTCTGCTGCTTTTGACAGGTCACGTGACTCAGAATATGGGGAGGAAATTTTCAGCTAAGACGGTATTATAGCCAGATATACATATTTAGAGTGTGCTTGGATGCTGTTATTTACAATGGCTGGCGGAACGCACTCCAGCGAAGTTCTCGGAACACTTTCAGAAGCAGTTCTGCAGCGTTCAGGACTCCTCCTCGGCCAAGAGTCTCGGAATTCTCTCGGTTCCCGTGAACGGAAGCCCGAGACCGCTGAGCAGGATACGGGCTTCCGGGTCGATTTGGGCACTTGTGTGAAGGGTCACGTCGAAACCGAAAGTGACGGGCCACGAGTCCTGGTTGAGCTCGATCTCTGGGAAGAACTTGACGTGTTCAGCCTTGAGGCCAAACGCGATATTTCCGTATCTGTCTCCTGACCGGTTCGAGATACCTTCAAAGTCTCTGATTCTAGGGAGAACAATCTCGGTAAGCGTGGAGATGAACTGCGAAGCGTCAGCACCGGCCAAGGTGATCTTGGCTCCCATCTTCATTCCCGGTCTGATCTTCCAGTTTGGAACGTTGGTCTTGACGTAAATGGACTGTGGCTTGCAGCCGGTGATTTGCTGGAGCTGCAGAGTGGCAGCCACTGTCAGAGCAGGGTTTGACTTAGCCTCCTTGACCCAACAGTTGATTGTCACGGTCTCGAACTGCGGAATGTTCTTCCAGTCTCTGGCTCTGATTGTTGGCGTTGGAACCACCTGTCCAGCGGGCTTTCTGAGAGGTCTGTTGATGTGGTAAGGCGATGACATGTCCCACTTTCTTCTCTTTATACCCTCCACGTCCTGCTGGTCGTGTCTGTAGTTGATGAGCAACAAATCAGATTTCAATGTGTTGTGGAAGTGGTTGTTGACTCTGTCGTGTCTGACGGCATACGGTTTGTATTTTGGCGACCGGATATCGTATGAAGGCAGCTTGAGTTCGGGGAAACGAGGCGATAGCATCTTCTTGACGATCTTCACCTTGTGGTGCACTGGTTTCACCATCGCGCAACCAACCTTGCTGGCTGGCGCAGACGTGGAGAACTGTCTTTTCAATCCCTCGACGGCGATTCCCGGCACCCGCAGCATCATTGTGTGTGGTGAACAGGTTGTTGGCTTTTGTCTGGTCTTTTCCTTCTTTTGAGGGTGCAGTTGAAGTATATTTTTCGAAGAATCCACACCGGTGAAAAAAATTTCAGAATGTTACCCGGCCGTTTTAGGATCTTGATTTATTCTACTAGTCTAAAAGAATTATTTGTATTTGTTTGTTCAAGAGGGCAGTAAGGCGACTGTCTTCTTTGCCGTAAAGATTATAACTACGGTGCACAGGAAGATGCGGTTCTCACCGTACGTGTGTACGGATGTTAAGACGTCTGCTGTGGGTCCGCGAGAGGCAATTGGCTGGAGCTCAGATTTGTCAAGCTCGGAGCCCGAGACGGACACGGATCAAGAGGAGCTCGAAGAGTCGTCTGTGATTGATGTTGTCGAGCCGTTCATTTCGAGCGGAGAAGACCACCTTGCTCAGATTCTGGCCCAAAGTCATTTAAAAGAGCGGTTCCACGAGGTTTCGTCTCTTTTCAACACTTTTGAGAGGGTCGCAGCTAAGAACGAGCCCCTCCCAATAGAGCGGGTGCCGCCAACGGCTACGGAAGCAGGGGTAGCGGAAGGAAAGGAGACGGCAAGACCTGCAGAGCCCGCAGAGCCCGCAGAGCCCGCAGAGGCGAAGTTTTTTGCGAGCGCAATGATGGACAGAATGAATCGGAACCGAGGCCGCGTGGAGCAACTGGTCCGCCAAGAGGAGGAGAAGAGACGGCTGATAGAGGAGGAGAAGAAACGCATCGAGGAGGAGCAGAAACGTAAAGAAGAGGAGGAGAGACGACGCAAGGAGGAGGAGGAGAGGGCTAGGTTAGCGGAGGAGGCTCGAAGAGCGGAGGAGGCCAGATTGGCGGAGGAGGCTAAAGAGAAGGAGAGATTGAAAAGGGAAAAGGAGGCTAAAGAGAAGGCGGAAAAAGACGCCGAGGATGCTCGGAAGGCTGCAGAATTGAAGAAGGCCAAAGAGGCAGAGGCAGAGAAAAGTCGAGCCCAGAGTCCACAAACCGAGAGCTCGTTCAAGAAGTACAAACAGAACATCGTTGATATCAAGCAGAGTGTGGTGGAGGCCCTGAAAGCGCCCGAGAATAAGGAGTTAAAGAAGCTCGTTGGAACGTACAAGCGGAAAATCAACCCTAAGTTTGGGCAGCTTACCGACAGTCAGCCGCAGTTTTTGCGTGTGTGCTCGCATATCCACGAGCTTCTACAGGAGTCTAAGGGCAACGAGCTGGCGCACAAATGGCTGTTGAACTTCGTTGCCAAAGCGATTGTTTCGCAGGCGGAGACCGAGGTGACTGTCAAGCCCGACTCTTCTGTCCCTCTGGCCAAACTGGCGTTGAACTTGCTGCTTCTTTTCCCCGACCTCGAGTACTATCTGATGGCACGGTTTGTCAAAAAGTGTCCGCTGGTGATCGGATACACTTGTTCCGTGGGCACGGAGGAGGGCCGGCTGCGGATGGGCTGGAAGCGCAAGTCCGATAACCACTGGGAGGAAGAGATACAGTACAACGAGAGATTGTCGGGAATTTCCACTGTTTTTGTGGTGATCTCTCGTCTAGAGATTGACTCAACATACTATCGATGTGATGCCAACACGACGCGACACCCGCTTCCCCTGTCGAACTCGTGGCGTATGATGAGTCGCTTGCTAAACACGCCGCTGGAGCTTGTCAGCAACGTGCACTACACCGTGGCGGGGGCCTGGTGGGATGCGTGTGCCAGCCAGATCCTGCAGGCTTACGGCCGCCAGGGCCGCAAACTGCTGCAGCTGTGTTGCTCCGAATGGACCGAGGCCGTGAGCGGTCGCCAATACAGTGGAGCGGCCCGTCTGCGTCTATTGGGCGAAGACTGGCTTGCTTCTGGGCACGTCAACTCGTTCAAGACTTTAGTTGCAACCGATACTGCGGGTCTCCCCTAGTGTCGCGATCTAAGGTCTGCCCCGCACAACTCCGCTATATAGATAAGCGGACCTACATAGATCAAAGATACGCGCATAACTTCGCCAATCCGGCCAGATCCGGCGATTTTGTAGCTTCATATGAGGTGACTGTGCGTGTGCGCGTCGGGCTGTCCCCTCCAGGACCGTTAGCGAAGGTGAGGGTGTCTCAGGAGGTATCAGAGGACCGAATAGAAGTGGATCAGGAGGTCGTGCGCGGCACAATTGGAGACGAGAGCACTAGAAAAAAAAAATGAGATAAAGTGCAGCTCAGATAGTACGTTCAGGCAGGGAGGGTGTCGGAGTAGAGAAAGAGCCGGGACCACGCGCAATTAATCACCGGGAGACCCCGCTACCAAAGAAGCAGCTGACAGATCTTCTGGGATTCGCCAAAACTCGCCCCTCATGACACGACCTGACGTTGCAATTCCGAATAAGCCTGAACCTCCTTATCCGATAGTGGTGAGGAACACCAATGTGGTGGCCGGATTTGGCAGAGGATCGTCAGAGATTGGTATTCCAACGGCCAATATTCCTGTTGAGGATGTTCCGGAACTTGAAAAACTCCAGACGGGGGTCTATTTCGGGTACGTTCGTCTGCTAAAGCCCGAGCAGCCCCAACAGCCTGAGATCAAGTCCCGACTAGACGGCAAGTCCACGATCAAATTCACGTACGGCGAAAACCTTTCGAGTGCGGACTTTGAGGTTCTTCCGATGGTGATGTCACTGGGCTGGAACCCGTTTTTCAAAAACAAACGAAAGGCCTGTGAGTTGCACATTATGCACACCTTTCGCAGCAACTTTTACGGGTGTGTGCTGAACTTCAATATCCTTGGGTACATTCGTCCAGAGCTGGACTACGTCTCGATGGAGGCGCTGATCAAGGACATCCAGCTGGACATTGAGACCGGCAAAAAGTACCTCGAGACAGACGGTTACGCTAAGTACAAGTCCCAGTTGATGAGTACGTAAGATATGACGTTGGTATGGAGGGGAAATATAATGTAAATGTAACAAATCCGAGTGAAGATGACTCACATCAGCTTGAGTTTCTCGTCTTCTTTGTTTTTCTCCGACTTTCCGATCATCTGCTTGATGGTGGTGATTGCGACGGTCATCATTTTGCTGAACCAGTACGCGTTGAGGAAGTCGAGAACAAGGTTGGACGAGACGATGGTGGCGGCCACCTGCCAAACGAACCGCGGATCGTTTCTGGCCAGATACAGGTCGGTCGCCAGCCTGTAGATCTGGTACCAGCCCCAGCAGATGCGGATGAAGAAGAAGACCAGAATGAGCACGATGTTGTTGAGCAGCTGGAACCAGTCGGGGATTCCGGAAAACTTGAGACCGAACCATCTGATGTTGAGGAACGGCGTGGAGATCTCGAAGAGCAGGAAAATAGGGCCGTAGTAGTTGATCATCCCGGTCTGAAGAGACGACCCGAACGCAGCACACGACATCAAGCCGTGCACCAGAAACCCGACTCCAAACAGCCTCATGTAGTACAGCGACATCAGCGTGTCCCAGACAAAGTAGCTCAGCGCCAGCGAGCTGTAAAATGTGGAGTAAGGGGTCGTTGCAAAAATGCGGTCCTCGTTGAGGTACCTGTTGTTGAAAAGAGGGATCCCCAAGGTCACAATCAGACACGACTGCACAAACGAGACAATCCGGATTCCAAAGTCAACCCTGTTTTTTTCGTTCTTCAGTGCACGGTACAGCGACTTGTTCAGCAACAGCACCCGCGACGCGACAAACATCCCGTGGTAGAGAAGGACCCCCAGCACGATTGTATGGACTTGTTTGGTCAGTTCCTTGTCGGGGTTCATCCATCCATTGTCGACGAATTTCGACAAAAACGGAAGCTCGACACCTTCCAGGGGATCTCTGTACTCGAATTCCTGTCTGAAGACGCTTATCCAACTCATCTCAAAGCGCTTTCTCGCCAAATCAGCCTCCGTCAGCGGGCTTCACATGGTAAAATTCCAGTGTTTTCTTGTCCAATTTATATATTTTTTTTCCAACAAACGTCGCGAAAATAATCAACCACGAGAGTTTCAATTTTTCGCAAGAAATTTGGGGCTCGTCTACAGACAGATTACCGGTTGGGTTGAATTTTGACAAACTTGAAACACTCGTCGATACCGACGTTCGGAAAAACAACTCTAAACGTGAGTGACAACAGCCTTGTTGGTCTTGCGTGCAATGGCGGCCACCTTGTCCCCCATTGAAAGGGCCAGGCCCTGGCCCTTGGACCGGATTCTAACGTGTCCAACGATCGGACCGTCGGCAGACTTCTCAATACACAAGTTGGCAAGGGCATCCTCGCCAAACGAAGACCGCGAGTACAGATTGGCAGACAGGAACTGACACTCCTCGCCAATGACAGCGCCGGGAGTCAGGTTGTTCATGTTGGTTCCGTCGAGCAGCTCGTCCAAGTAGGCCTTGAGAGTCGGCAGGTTGGACTTGACACTGATCTTGTTCTCCCACTCAAACTCGTTCCACATCTTTCTGAACTGGGCCTCGGAACAAACTGCAGGCTTGATGTAGTCCATAATGTCCACGTGCAGGTCGGAGAGAATCACAATCGTGTTCTCATCGGCGTGTTGGCCGTCGTACACGATGTTTCCAAAGATCACTCCCGTGTCCGCAGAAGTCACCTTGATGGTGGTCTGGACCCGGTGGAACCCGTGCGGACCAATGTTCTGGGTCGTTGGCTTGTCGACAACCTTCAAGTCGCCCAACGTAGCAAACTCCACAGAGAGATTGCGCAAAGTCTCTGTAGTCTGGTTCACCAACAAAACATCCAAAGTCACGTCGAATTGATGGATCTTCACGTACGCCTCCGCGTACACCGGATCGGAAAATCCAGTCAGCTGTTTTATCTTCTTCAGCCTCGAAGAAAGATCCTCCTTCTGGGCCGCCTCGCCTGCAGCAAGCGTCAGGTCTTCCCGGTCGACATCGACAGTCTCGTCCTTGTTTGAGAGCAATCTGAATGCGATAGCGTCGTCAACCTGTGCAGCATTGTCTTGCAAATGGGCAAACTCGGCCTCCTTCTGTTTCTTGGCTTCAAGAGCCAGTTGCTCCCGGAACGCCTTTTTCGTGTCCTCCAGGAACGCCTCGTCAAGCAGGGACTCGTCTTTTTGATCTTCCGACAGGAATCTCACGCACGACAGGATTCTCTCGGCCGAGTCCTCGTCAATCTTTCTCTTCACGTAAGAAGACTCGCCGACTCTCAGGATCGAAACCATAATCAGCATGGCCTCGGCCTTCAAAGCGTTCAGCAAGTCCGTCTTGGTCGTGATCTTGCTAAATCTCAGGATCATCTTCACCAACGTGGAGGCCAAAACAGAACCCAGGTAGAAGTCTCCTTCCAAAATGAGGGCTCTCAATGAGTTCTTGTGCTGAGCGTGGCCGTTGGAGACGTGAGAAACAGGGTCTCCAAGAGCACTCTCGGTCGCATACGTACCGTCAGCGAGAATCTTTGGACCGGAGTGTCCGTTGGTCTTGGCTTCTCTGGAGGCTTCGTCCTCTCCGTCTCCGTCCTGGGAGTCATCGTGGTTGCTCTTCTTTTCTGATGCCAGGATTGGCAGCTCGCCGATGCTTGATCTGATAGCCTTCCAGGCAGTCTGGATGTCCTTTTCGTCGATGCTGTATTCACCAATGATCCAGAGGGAACCGCGGTACACCTTTCCGCTCTTGATGGTCTTGAGTGTCATGACCAATCTCTGGACAATGCTGCTCCGCAAATCAGGGAACTTCTCCACCACTTGCTTGACAAAAGTAATCACCTCTGTGGCCGCAGTGGTGTTCAGCTCGCCGATCGACTCCAACAGCAGGTCCACAACGCTGGCGGCAACCTCGTGGAACTTGATTGCACACGTGTGGATGGCAGAAATCAGAATCTGTCGGTACTCGACCGACTTCTCCTCGTTGGAAGTGGCCGTTTTTTGCAGCTCTTTCTTCAGAAGCTTCACCACGTCGTCCACGTTCTTGCTGGACACCAGCGAGAGAGTGATGTCCATCGCTTTCTTTCTCACCTCCAGAGAAGGCGCCGACAACACGCGCAAGATGTCCAGACACATGTCGTCGAGCATTCCCTCGTTGCTCTTGTGCAGCTCGCTCACTCTCTCCAGAGCGATCAGCTTCACGTTGTTGTCCGGCTCCTTGATAGAGAGCTCGACAAACTTGGCCGCAGCGCTGGTGATGGCCACCTGGGAGCTCGACAGAACGCTCAACGTGGTTGCGGCCTCGTAGATGACCGCGTGGTTCGATGAGTCCAGCAACTCCGAAATGATGTGTAAGTACTGAGGTCTCAGTTGGGGTGCGGTGACCGCGTCTTTCCTGATAAACTCAATGAAGGCCAGCTGGATCAGCGGGTCGATGGACGAAATCAACTGTTCTTGGATGAATCTCAAAGCAGCCTCTCTGTCCAGGTTTCCCAGGCAAACAAACGCATTTCTCTTGCACGTGGCGTCGCTCTCAACAGCCAGGAAGTCGGCCAGTAAACTTGGAGCGTCCGGAATCAGATATTCGGCAACCTGGTACATGGAGTAGATCGCAAACACAGCGTTCTTCCGCACGTACGCGTGACGGTGCTCCAGACACTGTCTGCAGGCAGGTGCTAGAGGCTCCAGTAGTTCCGGCTCCTTGAGCTTAGACAGGTATCTCAACGTGCTTCCACGGACGTACTCGTTGGGATGCTGCAGATCAAGCTGGATCGCGTTACAAACAAGAATCATTTCGTGCTTCAGTTTTCCGTCGCTGTCGTACTTGGAACAAATCTCCAGATAGAAGTACATCAACTTTTTCAGTTCCTTGTTTTTCGAAGGCATCACGTACCGGATGATGTGCATCAACAAACCAGGCATCAGGTCGCTGTTCAACATCACAATCAAGATCTGCCTCATGGCATCAATTTTCCTCTCATCGTCTCCTTTCTCTAGCTGTGTTTTGAAGTCGTTCATTGACGGCTTGCTGGCCGCATTTGGCTGTATCATTTGTCATTTTCGTTAGTGTTTATTCGTACGGTCCACCTCTTTACGGTCTGCCAACTCACCTCGTAAACCAATGTATACGCAACATCCGACGACATCTTTCTACTTCTGCTACCTTCCTTGGGTCGGGACTTGAGCTTTTGGTGTCTGTTCCGTCTAATTGAGTACTAGTTGCACGTGAATCACTCTGCACTCAAACAAAACGCCCTGCTCGAACACGTATAAGTTTTTTTACTTGTTTAGACGGAATTGCTCGTCAATTTTCAGTCTCGTCGAGCCCGGGTTGGCGCACGCAAAAAATTATATAAACACGCGTCGATCGTCGCAAACCGTCGCGAGCGGCGATTCCTCTCCTGACAGTCTCGCAATATTATACAGGGCTCATTGCTCTTCAGTCGCTGTCCTCGTCCGGATTGGCCACGTACAGCTTGAACCGCGGAGCGTGCGGCGTGAACTCGCGGGCCGACCGGACGCTCGCGTACCGTTGCAGGTTGCCGACGTCTTCGACAGCGGATGGCTCGGTGGTGGCAGCTCGGGTCTCCCCTGGAGAAGACGTGAGCTGCTTCAACTGGTCTGTCACAGCAAGAATCTGCGCGTCCGGATCGACGGGCACCTTCGTTTTGCCCGTGGAGTGACGCAGCTTTGAGTCGGGCAACTCGTCGTCGTCGATTTCAGACGCAAGCAGCCCGGGATGCTGGGCAAGACTGCCGTGTTTGATCGCGGCCTGGTACGAGTACATCGTCGACTGTCTCGACGGCGTACGCGAGTGTACAGCGCCGCTCTTCGGTCTGACTGCCACGGGAAGCCGAACGGCGATCGGATTCTGCTCTGTGAACGCAGCTTTGGCCCGGCTTCTGACCCGATGTATGTACGAAGACGGTCTGTGCTTGGCCTGTTCGGCGGCTCGTTCCTCCGCAGTCTTGGGTTTCTCGGTCACTGTCCCTTCTCCGTTGCTTGTTGTCTGTTGGGTGTCCACGGCTCCCCCCGGATCTGCTGCCCCAACAGCCTTGATCGACTTCTCAAACAATTCGGGCTGTGCTGTGGAAACAGAAACAGCTCTCGCTCCTCTCCCTGTAGACGGGAAGTCGGGAGGCGGTCTTCTTTTCGCTTGCACGTTGCCTTGCATCGCTATTGGAACAACCGCAGAGTGCGACAACGGTATTACTGTCGGGGTTTCTCTTCTGTCGTACGTGGACGCTGTCTGTCTTGACGGAGAAGCTGCTCTCGAGCCGCTAGACTCCCCGCCTACCAGCACGTCATTGTCTCCAAACAAAGGCTTCGTGTTGCTCCCCAAGCTCTCCATGGGCGAGTCCAGGTTGTCCTCTGAAGGGTTCACAATCACCATTCTTTGATTTGGATTTTTTTCTCGGAAATCGAAATGGTTGTAGTACGGCGATCTGGCCGTGAAGTTTATCTCGTCGTCGTCATTATCATTATCGTCATCATCATCTGCGTCCTCGTCCAGACTGTTGGTCACTTTGAGTGCGGGGCCAGGACTCGTGATCATTAGGCCATTTGACCGTCCGCTTTCCGGGGAGCCGAACGAGTTGACAGTGAAAGAATGCGATTGATTTCCTGAGCTGTGCGCCGCCAAATGCTTCGAGTCGATCGATCTGTGTCTGTAGAGCGGACTGGATAACTCATTGTGCCAGTTGGTGCTTTCGTGGTCGGAAGCGTTTGCATTTGGACTGGTCTCCGCTTCGGGGTTTTTGATTGTTAGGTTCACAGGGCCTCGGTCCATAGCGTAATCGTCGGACTCTTCGTCGCTGAGAGTGTCTTTAGGCTCCGTGGGATAGAGGTCGTTGTTCGGGGTGTATTCTCCTTCGGGGGTGCGAGAGTCTTCTGTCTCTCCTTGCTCGTCCTCACTTGAAAAGTTGAACGGGCTTGTTTCCGCCCGAGCTTCCGCCCCTTCAAAGTTCTCGAACTGGTCAAATCGAGGCGTGCTTTCGAATGCTTCAATGCTGGAGGCGTTTTCGTGAACATCATAAAATTTGTCATCATTGGACCCAATGGATCCGTCCGAGAGGCTCAATCCTATCAAATGAATGGGCGGTGGTGGGGGCATCCCGAATCCTGGGATTTCTATGCCAGAGTGGCCAGGTGTGTCTTCCGAGCTTGGGGAAGGAGGTTCAGTGTTGTTTCTGTACAGAGAGCTGGTAGTTGTGTTGTTTTCGACTTCGGTTTCAATTCCGTCAGAGGGTCTATCAGCTTCAGTTTCCAGCCCGGTATCAACATCAAGTCCAGCCCCAGTCGCTGGAAATGCCCCCGGAACATTCAAGGGCTCAACAGCGGACTCAACAACTCGCTCTGCATTCAATATATCTGGTGCTTTGAACTCCTCTGGCTGCTCAGGCTCCTCGTCGGTCTGCGAGAATTCAGGCTTCGAAGGCGAGTACTTGTCCTGGAGGGGCTTCCATCCAATACTGCTGGCAAGACTCAAGAATCTCGAGCCTTCGAACCTCTCAGTTTCCGTGTCCTTTTCGGCCGCAGCCCTTGCTCCAGTCCCGTTTTCCTCCTGGCTGATGAAATTTAAGGAAGGGTACGCCTCGCTCGGACCCGGCTCGTCAACGTGCGAGCTCGCCGTTAGAGTCTGGATTTCGTCCTCGATAGCTTTCATGAACTCGGCTCTGTTGTCGTGGGGAATGTCTTTCAACGGCAGATTGACAGCTGCGGCCGGGGAAGACAGCCCAAAATCCCCATCGTTGTCGTCTGCGTCAATCACAGGCGGCCTGGCCGCTGGAGGAACAGCTGGAAGCTTTGCCGCAGGCGGAGGTGGTCTTCTCCTGTTCTTGAGATCTAAGGGAGGTCTGTCCAGCGGTCTGATTTGTACCTCTTCGTTATATGGGTTTTGATAAACGGAGCCTCTTGTTCGTTCTGTGTTTCTATACTGCGTCGTTTCCTGTGGCTGGTATTGCGGATAAAAAGAGGAGGTGGTACTCACCACAGAGGCTGCCCTGCTAGGTGTTTCTCCTATTGTAGAGCCGGACCGAGAAACTGCTGTCTCTGTAGCCGGTTTTGGCTTGGGATCCATAATATCGTCAGGTATCATGCTTCGAACCTTGTATTTGACGGGCCTCGAAGGAACGTTCTCAAGAATGTCATCGGGGATCATGCTCTTCACCTTGTATGTGTCCGTTGCCGATACAGTCCTGCTAGAGGGACTCTGGTTCAACTTGGAACTAAAGGCATCAAAAGACTTTCTGCCACTGTTTTGAGAAAAAGCGGGAAACTCTCCTGTCTTTTCACCGCTGGTACCGGGCAACACCACGGTGATCGGCCGCCCAGAGGACGTCTTGGGCGACGGCGACCCACTCTTGCTTGTGAAACTACCTACAAAGGAGCGTCGAAAAGGGGACTTGTTGTCTTTGTGCGAGGGCATTATTCATCTGAGTTCATGTAAAATCTACCCGCTGGTCGATATTGGTGGTTCAATGGCGTTTCAAATTGGGCAACCCAGCGTTTTGCCCTTCTGTTTCTCCTTGCTTGTCTTCCGAGGAAAGAAACCCTTGCAGAAGTTGAACAGGAATTGTCTAAAAACAGTGTTAGTGGAACGCGTCGTAGAATGACAGAAAACGTGGCGTGGTTTTGTGGCGGCGTGGCGGTGCATTTCAGATTTGAATTTTTTTTAAATTTTTTTTTCACTCTGGAAGTGAAAAATTTTTGAGTTAGAGGTGTGGAACTCGTTGGTACTACCGTAGCTTGGGTTGATTGAACTGATCAAGTTTGTCTAACCATCGCCCGACAAACCTCAAACGTACCCTGAGCACACCGACATTTACAATGGCCAAGAAGGAAAAATCCGAATCCAGTGAGGTGGACAACTACGAACTGAGGCTTCCTGCCCTGCTTCCATTTGCTAAGCCGCTGGCTCCTAAAAAGCTCAACAAGAAAGTGCTCAAGACGGTCAAGAGAGCATCGAAGTCAAAGCACGTGAAAAGAGGAGTCAAGGAAGTGGTGAAGGCTCTGAGAAAGGGAGAAAAGGGTCTTGTGGTGATTGCTGGTGACATATCTCCTCCTGATGTGATTTCTCACATTCCATGTTTGTGTGAAGACAACACTGTTCCATACCTATTTGTCCCATCCAAGGAGGACTTGGGATCTGCAGGAGCAACCAAAAGACCAACCTCGTGTGTGATGATTGTTCCTGGTGGAGGAAAGAACAAAAAGGCTTCCAAGTCGAGTGAGGAGTACAAGGAGTCTTTCGATGAGATTGTCAAGGAGATTCCAGCTCTCTAGAGACACAATGTTCGCAAATTTTTTATGTTAGTACCCCCTCGTATGTATTTTGACTAGCTTGTTTCGTCATGCCGTTTAATATCGTCGATTACATTATCTCAATGTATTTGTATGTATGTCTCTAATCAAGATATCGGTCTGAATATATTACGGTACGAGAGCCTTTGATGCTCTTCAATTGGTCTCTTTTTTCAGCTCAGACCTCACCCATCCTTCCAGACCACCTTGGATGATGATCTCTTGCAAGTTGGCACCCAACTCGCCCACCTTCTGCTCCAAAACAACGTTTCCTTCCGAGTCTTTCACCGTCACCAGAGATTTTGGAACGTTCCACTTGATGAACCAGCCGGTTCTTCTGGTGAGCTCTGGCTCGCTGTTTGCATATCTCTCTCTCAGCATGTTGATAAGATCTGGGATCTCCAAAGTCAACAAAGCGTTGTTGATAGAGTTTCTCGAGAAAATGTTACCAAAAGAACCAGCCACAACCAGCTTGATATCTCTGGCCAAAATACACGTGGCAGCCTGCTCTCTCGATGATCCAGTTCCGAAGTTGAAACCACTGATAATCACGTCACCTGCCTTGGTCTTGCTTCCAAACTCCTGGTCGTAGTTCTCCATACAAACTTCAGCCATCTTTTCTCTTGGAACGTCATCCTGGTAGGTGTATTTACCCGGATAGATACCGTCGGTGTTGATGTTATCCGCGTCACAGAGAACCAGTTCTCCCGTGATTTCCTCGGGGAAACCAGGCAAAACTGAGCCAGAGATCTCTTCAACGGCCCCGTCAGAGCTTGGTCTCTCGTTGACAACAACGCTCTTGATCACCTCCGCAGTTGGCGGACAAGGCTTTCCGTCGACTTCCTCGGGAGAAGCAATTTTTCCAACCACAGCAGAAGCAGCAACCACCTCAGGGGAGGCCAGGAAAGCCAGCGCGTCTCTTGAACCCATTCTACCCTTGAAGTTTCTGTTGGTAGCCGAGATTCCAACCTCGCCATCTTCGAGAAGACCGATTCCGAGACCGATGCAAGGGCCGCATCCGGCTGGAAGAGGGATGCATCCAGCGTCCAGCAAAGTCTTCCAGGCACCAGCGGCCTCAGCGTCGGCTTGAACCTCAGACGAGGCAGCAGCGATGTAGAACTTAACTCCCGGAGCAACCTGGTGGCCCTTGACAATATCAGCAGCGGCTTTGATGTCGCTCAATCTTGAGTTTGTGCACGAAACTAAGTATGCCTTGTCCACTTTGAGATTTTCGGCCGAGAGTTTTGACAAAGAAGTAGAAACTTTAACCGAGTTAGGCCCGGAAACGTATGGAGACAGACTCGAAAGATCGATCGTCAGCGTCTTGGCGTAGTAACTGTCGGCGTCTGCCTGGGTTTTGTTCTCACTCAAAGCACGAATGGTCTCGTTATTGATTCTTGGGTGGTTTGGACCAAGTCTGAGCATTCTGTTGGTGTAGAAGTTCACAAGAGTGTCGTCGATTGGGAACAATCCCGAAAGCGCACCCCATTCAGTTGTCATGTTGGCGATGGTGAGTCTGTAATCTATTGGCAATTTATGAATTTCGTCTCCAACAAATTCAATGGCATGATTTAAAACCTCGTCATTGTTGAAAAGACCACACAGAGAGACAATCACATCCTTACCGGTCACACCCTTGGGAAGAGTTCCCTTCAGCTCCACTTTGGCGACAGGTGGGATCTGCCACCAAGTCTGACCGGTTGTCCAGATTGAGGCCGCGTCCGTTCTCACAATTGGAGTACCCAGACATCCAATACCTCCGTAGGTGTTGGAGTGCGAGTCGGAAGCCACCGTCATGTTGGACGGGAAAGCATAACCTTCTTCGATCATGATCTGATGTCCAATACCTCTTCCGGCCGGGTAGAAATCGATTCCTTGTTCTTTGGCGAAATTCTCAATGTTTTCGTATTTTGCGAGATTCTTATCGGTCTTGTTCTGAACATCGTGATCCAATGTGTTGACAATTTGTCTGTTGTCCTTCACCTTTTTGGCCCCGAGTCCCTTGAACTTAAGAGCAACGGGCCACGTGTTGTCGTGCGACATCACATGGGCTGGTTTGATACTCACGTAGTCTCCCGAGAAAACCTTTTTACCTGGAGCAAGACCCACCGCGTACTTCTGGGCGATCTTCTCAGTTAAATTTTGGCCCCGGAGAGCCAAAGCGCTGCTTGAAAACAGTCTTTTCGAGCTCATCACCGACCGGCCGTTTTGTCTAAACACTACCGTCATTTTGGGTGTATGAAGGGGTGAGTTTCGTTGGAAATGGTAACTGCCCTATACTGCTGGCGCTTCCTGTCTGTCTAATCCATTACTCATTATCGAAAAAACTGAAATATTTCTGAAAAAATTTTCAGGCTATCGTATTCCATGGGATCTGGCAGCCTGGGCCAATAAGAAAAGCAGAGATTGTCAAAAATCGAACGGTCGTTAAGGGCAGTAGAAGAGAGCCGTTGCTGACTGGAAACAGAGGTGGTCAGTTTCTTAGCCGAAAATCTCAGTGTTCACCCGAGTTTGTGGAACCCGGTGAAAGAACAGATAGACGGTCGATTTAAATATTAGCGTCGAACGACGCAGACCGATTTGGTAAATTATTTCGACGCGCTCACGATTGTTTTTTTCCTCAGTCTTGTAAATAAAGCGAAGTAAACTGTGTGTAGTTTCCCTTTCTCGTTTGCCCTCGCCCTTTTTCCTTGCGAGCCCATGAGTCGAGCCAGACAAACGGAATATGACTCTCTTCTGTCTGCCAACCGGGCGTTTGCCCACGCTGTGGACAACAATCAAGTCGTGATTCTCGAAAACTTTTTCTCGTCGTACACAGTGGTAAAGTATCTCCACGAGTTCAGCACCTACAAACAAATAGAAGTTATCGAAAGCTCCCCGTTTGCAGCGCAATTGGTAGCTAAAAACCTCGACGATCCCACAGTTATTCATGACACGTGTGGGTACGTGTGGAATAGCATATTAGGCGGCACAGCACCATCTGCCGACCTATTTGTCCTGGTGGTCGGTGTAAGTCACGTGATCTCGGAACTGGTGATTGAAGATCTGATCGACAGGAATTGCAAATTGGTTATTGTTGGAACATATCCAACAAACTTGTCATTTGTTTCTGCGGTCACGCTCAACTTCAAGCAGTGCGTTTCCAACAACAGACTGTTTGCTTCGAAGCAGCTAACCGAATGGGACGACGACATTGTTCGGCTCATTGGCAAGACCTTGGATGAAACGCTGCTCGAGCCGCAACGAATCCTTGTATTCTTGCCCTCCAAACACGCAGTCAAGCAGATGAGCCATCGACTTGACGACTCATTGCACTATTTCAGCAAACATATTGTTCTGAACGAGATCAACCTGCTTCATCTGCGTCTCGTCAACCGATCATCCGTCGTGTTGATGTTGAATGACGAGAATCTGATCAATTCGCTCAACTACCTAGACTACTTCCAGGCTTTCAAGTTCACCACCATCATCCAGTGCTGTCGCCAGGAACATTTGTCGTTCAACGGCTTCAATTACAACACCGTTTCCAGCCGATTGGTATCCAAGAGCCTGCTTCTCTCGCACAATGCTGACCGAGTCTACCTTTTTTTGACAGAACAGGAGTTCGAAAAGATGCCCGTGCACCCAGCTTTCGAGCAGGATCCGATATTTTTGCTGTTGGCCTTACACAGGAAGTACGAGAAGAACCAGTTGCGACTATGGGAGGACCGCGTGTTTCAACAGTTGGCTCAACTAAACACGTTCGGGTCTAGTTTGGTGCAGCTGGAGCTGATGGGGCTTGTTTCCTTTTTCAAGAACTCAAAATATTACAAGCTGGAAGACCATCTCATATGGAAATTGTCCAACTCTGCGTCATTTGGTTTGATGGAACGCAAGTCACTGAACCTGATCGTGGCATTGGACCACGCGTCAAAAACGTATCCTGGTACACCGGTCCCCTATTACCTTCTCGGGGTCATATCAATTCTCCACAGTCTTGAAAAGTCGGGATATTCTATATGGTCTCTGTTGTATGACCTGAACTCGTCGTTTGTGAGTTTCAGGAGCATAGAAAGCGACTTCGTCACTCTGATCAACTTCTTCAACTGCAGTTTTCATCTTCGAGGAGACAGACTGGCTTTGAACTCGTTTGACGCTAGCAACAAGCTGGAGTCACAGCTAGACCGACTTTTCAAGGAACACAAGGTTCTGACAAGAACCACGGAGGTGTTCAACTCGCTTGCCGCATTCGTACCTCTGTGTGATACAGAGATCGACAACGTTTCACCAATTCTCAAATGTCTGGAAGCAGGACTTGCTCTGAATGCGGGCATTATCTCACAGGTTCGTGCCACAGACAAACAGCCTTTAGTTAGATTCGCTGTTGATGAAAACGACTCTGACCAGCTCCCTGGTTTGATCTTCGAAGTCCCTACGGAGCTCTCCGACTACTACCGGCTGGGAGATCTTGTGTACTGGTACTCCCTGCACAATCTTCCGCAAAACACCACAACCCTCTACCCTTTCTTGGGCCTTCATGGTCACAAAGACGATCTGATCTTGAGGTCTAAAGGGTATTTTTCAAGAGTTATAGATTCATCTGCCTCGCTGTGCGGCTCATCAAATATCTGAAAATTTTTTTTTTTTATTTTTTTTCTACTGAAATATCATTTTTCAAAAGATCGATCGACATAATAGTACCGAATCAGATTGATTTAGCATAGTACCATACGATCAACAACTAACATGTCTGAGGAGAAGGAACTGTAAGTACCTACGCGATAACCTACTACCTGTTCAGGAGATACTAACAATTGCGATAGTAAATCTGTCACGGTTGAAAAACCAATTCCAGTGAACTACGACTTGGGAAACCTTGCTGTTTTTGATCCCAACCCTTTGAACGCATCCAAGATCTCTAACGACAACACTAAGAACGATTATCTGAAAGAAACAACAAGAGACAATGTGCAGCTGCTGATAAATCAGGTACTCTCCTTGCCTCTCAAACAGACCACAGACAACACCACGGGCCAGAACTCCACCATGACTCTGGTGCAGTTGCCAGATCCACTCACACCACTTCCAAGAGAGAAGTCGATACCCAAGGCAAGACAAGCAACCAGATGGGAGCAGTTCGCAGCCAAGAAGGGTATCAAGAAGAAGGGCAAGGACGGCAAGTTGGTGTTCGACGAGAATTCTGGCGAATGGGTCAACAAATGGGGTTACAAAGGAAAGAACAAGGAAGTGGAGTCTGATTGGTGTGTTGAGGTTGATGAGAAACACGAAGGTACAGAGAACGAGCTTGTTGATCCAAGAACTCTAAGCAGAATGGAAAGAAAGAACCTTGTGAAGAAGAACCAACTACAACAGAAAAGAAACATCAAGAAATCTTCTGAGCGCAAGTGACTTTAAGGAGTCATTTTTTAATCGTTTATAATCGTTAATACAGCCGTTAAGGATAACGTTGCGTAGCTTCAACATCGGTTCGTCGATCGACGCGTCGATTTATCTGTTTTTTTCAGAGCTTATTTTTTCTGCACCCGTTTTTTGTTCTTAAGCAAGCTGAGATCAGGGACTAAACCACGAGCAGACCCATTCTTCAAGAGGTCGATCAAGTCAATATAAAGCGCAGCTTGGGAGACATTCGAATCACCAAGTTTTAGGAAATTATTCGGGTTGATTGGGAAACTTCCACAATGGCAGAGTACTCGGAGCCAGACTATATCCCCACAATCGATGCGATACTCAAGGTGTCGGACCTGCAAGAGATCTCAGTGAAAAAGATTAGAAAGGCGTTGGAGGCCTTGTTTTCGACAGATCTTTCGAGCAATAAGCAAGCAATCAATGAGCTGATTTTGTCGCGGTACTATCTTTTGAACGAGAGCAATGAAAACGGAGAAGAGGATGTGAAACGGAAGATGGAGCGATTGATCAAAGAGAACCGAGAAATGGCTGCACGGTTGAACCAATCGGTCAATATTCCTGCGATAGCTCGGGCGAAGCGTCAGAATAAGAAGCTGACAGTGAAAGACAAAAAGGCCAGAAAACAGCCTTCTGGAACCAACGGGTTCACCAAAGCATGGAAATTGAGTCCTGAGCTGGCTCAATTTTTAGGGACGGACGAGGACCTGCCGCGAACTACAATTGTGAAACGATTGTGGGAGCACATTAAAGCTCACGACCTTCAAAACCCCGAAGACAAGCGCGAGATTCTGTGTGACGACAAGATGCAGCCGCTCTTTGGCAACAAGATCAACATGTTTCAGATGAACAAGCAGTTGGGCAAGTTTCTCTTACCCAGCGCCAAGGAATCAAATGGGAAGGTTGAGGAACGAGTCAACGACGACGATTACGACGACAGCGAGCTCGCGAAAGAGCTTGAGCTGGAGATAGAGACCCAACAGAGTCAAGCCAGTCGATCTAGTCCCGCGGATGATATGGATAGTGAAGAAGAGTAGAAAATGTATTTTTAAAGGTAAGTAAGTAGCTAGTGGTTTTGGAGGTCCGAACAACCCCGGATTTTGATTTTTTTGGAATAGTTTTTTTTTATTATTTTCTCGGTCGAGATATTTGTAAAACTCAAAGGCTTATTACGTCAAAGTTCACAGTAAAGGGTCAAGATTATTAGTTCAATGGGTTGTTGAGGATGAAAAACAGCACCGACCAGTTCTTTGAACAGTATGTACTGGAATACTATCTGAAAGTGCAACTTTTGCACGATCCCGAGTTCAGACAACATCGGGTTTCGGAGATCGGCAGTCTCTCTGCGCAGCCGAAGGTGTCAAGCAAGAAGGTTCATTTGAAGCTGGGAAACCGCGAAGAAGTCCTCAACAAACAACTGATCGAGCAATTGAAGTCTCTGTCGACGTTTCGCGAATTCGAATTGCATCCCTTCACTAGAAAGAGTTTGGTTCGGTACTACGGTAAGCTGAGTAGTGATCTCAGGCACATGGAGGTGACATTAATTCTGGACCACTTCGATCGGCTAATTGCAGAGGAGCTGCCAAGATCTCCGGAGTCATACTACATTGCACGTGTTCAGTTTATTGATATGATCCTGTTGTGCAAGAGCAGCGACGTGCAGCGAAACAAGCTACTAGTCCGTCGTCAGCGGATAATGGGTGAGACGTACACTCCCCTTCCAGATATCAGCGACTCGAGGTTGCGTGAGACAATCCAAAAATGTTTCCAGATCGATTCTACGCGACTTTCTGGCAAGATCAGTGAGCTACGACCCAACGTGAACAAGGCGGACGTGGTCAAATACATCAACTCCGACCGGTCTCTGTCGCAACTTTACCGCAGACAGGACTTTCAGGAGGAAAGATCCTGGAAGCTTTGGCAGCAGAAGGTTGAGATGTTGAACAACAGGTTGAAAAATAGGTTTTCTGTGGCTCAGGGAAGGAGCGAGGCCTTCAAGTACGTGCCTAACGACATTCCCAAGGTGATGGAGTATCTCAAGGAGAAACTGTTCGACTCCAACGCCAAATTTTTTAACAGTTTGATCAACTGTCTCGAGGTGTGGCAGGTTGATCCGTTTGACGTATATTTCCTGCTGGTTCACGACATTCTGACGCATCCGGTGGACCTGGACCTCGCGGAACAGAGGTACGGGCTGGCGAAGCTGACCATGACGATTCCATTAGACCCTTCGGACTGGCCCGTTCGCAAGAGGAACGAGCTTGCGCAGCTGAACGAGCGGGTTTTCTCCAAGTATCAAGAATTTCTTTCGCAGGGTCTGAGTTCCTTTTTCAGCAGCAACAAGTCATTCACGGCCGCTCTGAAAGTTCTACAAAACTTTAGCAGTATCGACTCAAAAAAACTTGTTCGGTCCGGGTTCAAGACCTCTCTCGACTTGAGGTTCGAAACCAACTTCGAGATCCTTGAAATAGACAAAAACAAGTTTGAGGTTGACTCCACGATAGACTTGCTGACGCTTGTCAACCGCGACCTTGATGTTGTCGAGGACTGGACTTCCAAGAACGAGGAGTTTGAAAATTACAGATTACAGGAGATTTCTATTAACCACCTCAGAAAACCGCTCGCCGAGTATCTGGTTGCGTTCGTTAAAGCTCTGAAAAGCTCCTCAGGTGCGAAGGTCGACGCTAACCTCTCCAACTTGCTTGCAGCTTTGACTAAAATCAAGAAAAGAACAGGCCTGGAGACTAATTTCCAAGAGCTGCTGTACCCTGAACTATTGAAGCTGGTTAGAAATTGGCACAGCGAGATCCGAGATCAGTTCAAAAGAGCGATTTCCGACGATATTCTGCGCAGACTGGACGGTTGTTCGTACAGCTCGAGTGCGCGGGACGTTCTGCAGATTTGCGACGCTTACATCCGAATCGTTGAGTCCTTCGAATGGGAGGACGAGTACCAATTGGCCCAATTTTTTGCTTCGTTGTACCATTGCATTTCTGAGAATCTGACTCTTTACTCGAGCGCAATGTTCGTGAAGATCGAGCAGGACTTAAACTCTAGTGGGGCTCTCGATTTCAAGGGAGAATCATGCACTCGACTGAACAATATTTTCAGAATTCTCGAGTACATGGAACGTTTCAGAAATGACGACTTGACGAAATACTCGAAAATCTTGGGCGAGAAGCCGCACACGACTCGAAAGCCCAGGAAGTTTGTGTCCGTCCGGATCCAGAGCGCTGAGAATGTGGAGGACAGCAGAGGAGAGCCGCTGAGCCTGTACGTGATGATTTCGGGTGCCATCAGAGGCCGCACAAGATGTATCTCGAGAGACTACAACCCTGAGTGGGAAGAAGAGTTCCAGGCTTCCGCAGACCAGGAGTCGGGCTATCTGAAGCTCGACGTGATGGAAAACGGAGGCAATCTTTACAAGTCTGTGGTGCACAAGATACAGCTGAAGGACAGTTTTGGGATAGCCCAGGAGCAGAAGCTGAGTTTGTCTCCCAAATCGGGAAGGCTCAATATCTCTGTGCAGATTGGCGTTGAAGCGGACGATCCGGTGTTCTACGTCTCTAAAGCACAGCAGGAGATATCCAAGGGCAGAGATCGGTCCATAATGCTGTTTGTGGACCGATTCTCCGGTGGAATCAAGGAAATTTTCACCCGGACATACCTAGAAGAGAGTCTGAGAAAAGCTCCCGCTGCTCCGTTCCAGCCCAACCACAGATCACTGAAGGAGAGTCGGCTGGACTTGTACATCAGCCAGATGCAAACACACACGATTGACGAGCTCTACGACAATCTGGAAACGGTTTGTTTCGACGCTGTGATCGTGCGACTGTGGCTGCGGATACTCAAAGAGGCAGAGAGTCTGCTGCTTCCGCGTATATCTTTCCTTTTCTACCGTGTGGAGTCCCGTTTGAACAAGCGGTCGTCGGCAATAGGGGGTTTGGGAACCACCAACCAGCGCTACAGAAAGACAAGTTCTGCGGAAGTGACCCGGGTCCACGAGTGGTGTCTCAAGTTCAGAGACATGTTCAATCTTCCGGGGCGCATTCTGGAAGAGCCGTTGGCAGAGCCGTTCGACCAGTTCAGCAAGATCGTCAGCATGTACCAGCTCACAGTCTCGGATCTCAAGCTGGAGTACTCGGCGACTTGGGGTTATCTGAGCAAACAGGAGGTTCGTCGCCACGTTCAAGGCAAGAGCGATACTCTGCGGGAGCTGGATAAACTGGCCCGGGAGAAGGATTTGATTCTGCGGGTTCTGCTGGCCCGCGGGGAACTGGGTCCGGCAAAAGAGCGAATCGAGATGGAACAGCGCTACCAGAGAGCTATCAAGGCAGATATGGACAGTTTCTACTTGGTTCGCCGCGGCAATGTATATAGGAATAGTGTGTAAGAAGCGAGTCCAAGTTTTCGGTTTTCCCCAGAAAATCTTGCACAGCCTCGATATCGCTCCCCACATAATAAGCGAAGCAAAATCTGAAAAAATCAAGATAAAAAAGAGGACGAGAAAAAAAGTTGAGTGGGCTTTGAAAGGGGGAGGTTTGAGGGCAAACAAAGGGCGATTGTGAGGTTTGAGAAAGAGACTCTGAGGTCAATTTGGCGCAATTAACCCACTTGATGCGAGAAAACTAGCTGGTGCTTTGTACTTGGGAAAGAAACTGGAGGTTTATTGTTGGTCTGACACCAGATAAGACAAGAGTCCGGAGATGGATCTAGAGCCATTTATGGAGCAACTGCGGGAGGAGGAGAAGCAGCAGAGATGGCAGAGCAGTAGAGAAGGTGATGTTTCCTACGACATGAGCGGCGGGAGCATAGTTGAGGAGGGCAACTCGAATGCGGAGTTGAAGCCCGCGAGAACGGGCACCTCGTCCTCGGGATACGATGTTCACGGCTCTACCATGACCAAGACGAGAGGGTATGCTTCATCGGTTTCGTCTGTGTCGTCGCCCGTGGGGAAGCTTTCCAGACGGAAGCTTTCCATTGACATTCCGCGACTTCCAGACGACGACAATTTTGAAGTGATCACCAGCGTGACTCCAATGAGAGGCACAACTATGGCTATCCCCGAGAAGGCAGGCTTGCGGTCGTCTGAACAGAGCCAGTATGGTGCTCAGACGCTGCTGTCGTCGTCTGTTGCGTCGACGAAGTCGGCCAAGTCGACATCGTCGTCGAACCAGTCCATTCCTATGAGCTACAAGAAGTCGACCCCTGCGGACCCCGAGACGACCAAGGCCGATGCGGTCTCGATCAGTTTCGCCTCGACGGACGGGGCTGCCGAGTCGGACTCTTTCGACACTCTGGGGGCCAATCTGTCCAAGACGATGGAGTCCGACAGCAAGAACGACGTTTCTGCGAAGAACTCGTCCTCGTCGTTGGACCAACTGTATGCGTCCCCGACTACGCCAGTACAGGTTTCGAGCGGCACTTTCATGTCGAGCATCAAAAACCTCGCCAATCTGTCCACCAAAACTCATCAGCGAAACATTTCCGATCTCAGCATCGACTCGTCCAACACGATTCTGACCCCTGTGAAGCTGTCTAACGGACACGACGTGATCCAGGAGGAGGACGGCGGAGCGGGCTCGCCGGGCGGAGAGAAGGAGGGGAAAATTGAACGGGTTGTGAGCGGGAACGGAGCCACAGAGATGCTGAGCTACCGTCGTTCGAGGCGGAACAAAAACGAGAGTATATCCTCGTTGCCCAAAACCCCGCTGACCGACGCCACGAGCGACAGTTTCGAACGGTCTCCCGCAGAGCTCTCCAACAGACTGTACACCGACGAAAAGTACCTCGACACTCAGTACCGGTATGCCTCGCTCATCCGGAACGTTGAGTTCCACGACCTGTTCAAAAACATACCCGAGGACGACCGACTGCTGGACGACTTCAGCTGTGCCTTGAGCAGAGAAATCCTGCTCCAGGGCAGGCTGTACGTGTCTGAACATTATCTGTGTTTCAACTCGAACTTGCTTGGCTGGGTGACTAGTCTGGTGATTTCGCACGACGAGGTTCTCCACTTTGAGAGAAAGTCCACTGCCGGACTGTTTCCCAACGGGATCGTGGTTGAAACTAAAGACTCCAAGCACTCGTTCGCCAGTTTCATATCTCGAGACTCCACGCTGAACTTCCTTGAGACGATCTGGTCCAAGTCGGTGTCTTTGAGCTCGTCGCGGAACGAGAAGTCTCGCGATCTCGATCTTCTGGAGTCGAACTTGTCGGGCTCTGGGGCCAGTTCCCACCAGCTGTCGGAAGACGACATCTTCACCATTGACGAGACGGAACCCACCGTTTACCGGGCCCAAGAGGAGCCGGACAGCGACAGCAAGAAGGATCCCCAACTGGACTATGGAAACGAGGGCCCGGACCACCACGAGCCAACGAGCTACGATTTCGACCCGGAATCGAACGGGGAAGTGGTGACTCTCGACGAAACGCTCGACGCTCCCGTCGGGCTGGTTTTCGACGTTATGTTTGGCGAAAACACCACCTTCCACAAACGCATTATCGAGCTGAACGACGGCTCTTTTTTCTCGGACTACAGCGCTTTCGCAGAGGACGAGGACGGGAAACCGGCCAGAAGTTACGAGTACGAGAAGAAGCTGGGCTACTCGCTGGGTCCCAAGTCTACGCGAGTGGAGTGCAAGGAAACCATTGAACACAAGGACTTCAGTCACCACGTTGAACTCACGTCGGTTTCCAGGACCCCTGGAGTTCCCAGCGGAAACGTCTTCCAGGTTCTCACCAGGTACATATTGACATGGGGTTCGGACGACTGCACCAACTTGAAGATCAGCTACAGGATCGTCTGGAGTGGATCCAGCTGGATCAAGGGGGTGATCGAGAAGTCAACGTTTTCGGGCCAGCAGACGGCATCCAACACCATCAAAGACGAACTCGGCGTCCTTCTGCCGAAATTGAAGACCGTTTCTCTCGCTTCCAACGAAACTTTGCTGTCGAGCCCGCTGGCAGACGAAAGACTGGTGGCCAGCTCCGCCGAAAAACGGAACGAAACAACGCTGGCCAAAAACGTTGTCGAGAGGAGGTTCAGCTACGACAAATTACTGGAGTCGCTGTCTTCGAACTGGCTGGGGATCCTGGTAGTCCTGATACTACTGCTGCAACTGCAAGTCATAGCTAAACTGAACACCAACAACAGACTGCTCGCGCAGTACATCAAGATGAACGATTACCCGATACAGCTCGAATGATTAGCCGGGCTGTTTTCTTCTTCTTTACTACTTTTATTTCATCGTCAGCATAGCTATATACAGAGTTGATTTTGGAAGAACAAAAGCATTCGAAACACTACAGTAAAGACCCTCGGGTCCTCACTCCCGTTCAGGCCCCTGGAGCCAGTCCAACACCGTTGCCAGTGTCTGCCCCGTTGGTGCTGAGCTCTTTGTTTTCGATCACTTCGCAGTTGTCAACGGTGTGAACAGCGATCTTGTCGTTCGACTCATTGAGCTCGAAGACGAAGATTCCGCTCACCACTCTTTCAATGTCTGCTTCGTTGTGTTTCATGGTGGGAAGGTACTCAAAACTGGTGGGCAGATGGAACGTATTTTTCAGGTCAAAGTTCTCGATGTTGTAGGAGCCCAATCTGGCGTTGGTGGTGCTCTGGTTGTTGAGATGGGGACATCCTTCAAGACAGGTGCGCCATTTGACGGTGACCTTGGTAGTGTACCGAGAGACCGCTTGCTCCAGGTTGGCTAACTCAATGAGATTGTTGTTTATGGACAGGTTGATGAGATCGTCATTGGAGAGCGAGTTTGTGGGTTCCTCCACACTCAAAGTTGTGATGTGCAGCTTTGTGCAGGGGTTGAGGTAAAAAGACATCAGAAGCATCTGTAGCGTTTTCAGCGTAGTCTTGTACACTCTGGCTCCCTTAAAGGAGGGGAGACTTGGACACTGTTTTGGCAGGATGCGCAAAACCACGTCATTGGACAGAATCTCAGACGGCAAACAATCCGAGAGCATGTTCGGCACGTTGATTTGCAGCATCTGAATCATTGTCCCCAGATTCGCCTTTCTCTTCAGCCGTTTCTTATCGTTTCCCTTCCAGTCCGGCGACTGGCCGAGCGGGAGCGACTCCGAAAAAGAGGCTAGCGGTTGTTGAAGTCTCACGAGTGCTGGTGTATGATTTTGACGGAGCTGGGCGCTCATTGCCGCGCTCAACGCTGTTCTCCTGGCACCGGGCACCAGACGGCTCATCGCGGGAGAGAGGAAAAAGGGAGAAAACGACAGCGGTCTCGGGGGGTATTATGGCTCTGTCAGTCAGTTGCGCCTTCAGTGGTGTATAAAAGGGAAATTGGGCGTTTTTGCGGTTGAGTTGAGACGGCTTTCGGCATCTGACGGAGGCGAAGAAGTGAAGATTGAAATAGCTGAAAAGATATATTTATACTTTTTTCTGGGGTGAAAAAAAAAAAATTTGGAAAAAAGATTGCGATAAGGATGACACCAAAATAAAGCTCTTTTCTCCGGAATTAAAACAGCAACACCCCCCAATGCCCCGCAGAGACATCTGAAGCACTGCACTCAGAACATGGGAAGACTGGTTTACGATTCTGCAGACCCGAATTTGCCCGATCTGCCTGAAAACGATGAGATCTCGTGGTCTGATTTCGAGGACTGTCTTTCAAGCGACGAGTCCCGAACGGTGAGCAGTGACGAGTCTGTCCACTCGGTCGAGCGAGAGTTTGACGGGTCTTTGAGAAGAAACACTCGTCGGTCCAGCACGCTGGGAATCAGGACCTTGTTTGACGGAGACTCCCACCGAGGAGCCTCGAGCCGGGTCTCGCAGGACGAGGAGGGAAAGAGGACTTCTGATGCCGAAAAGGCTGCTCCGATCGTACAGCCTTCAGAGAGTCATCTAGAGGCTGCCACGTCCGAGCCGCGGGAAAGCCAGGGACAACACGAGCATCCGAAAAAATATTCCCCACACATACAGCTTCCAGACGACACACAGCGAAAAGCACGACGTCGACGCAACAAACGCAAAAGAAGATCGCGCAAGTACACCAACTCCAAGGTGAAGAAGGAAAGAGCTGGCTGGGAGCCTGGAATCGATATTAGAACCACCAACGTGGTTTTGAACAGTCCAGGATCGGTGGTGACGGTGTGCGACTATTCCAAGTATCGGTACAGAGTGTCACACTTGGAACTGTTCTCAGCTGTCAGTCGGGACTCAGACGACGCAAGCATTGTTCCCAAGGAGCTGTTTCGTTTGTACGACGAAGAGGACGACGAGTACGACGAGTTGGGTCTCGGAGACTCGGACGAGGCGTTCAAGACCTCAAGGGGCCAGACCGACCTCGCCGAGACTTTGAGAAACAGGCCCGATTGGTCCAAGGTCAGGTGGATCAACGTCAACGGACTGTCCTGGGAGGCCATCTCGAGTATCGGAGAGTACTACAATCTGCACCGGCTTTCCATCGAGGACATGGTTGATGTTCCACAGCGAACCAAAGCCGACGTCTATCCACAGCATCTGTTTGTGGTTCTTCCCCTGCTCAAGCTGATCAAAACTAAGGAGGAGAAGGAGCTGAAGTCTGCGTTTTCCGAGAAACTGCGGAACAAATCTGAAAAAGCGGCCTCGGGCGTTGGATCTCCCAGATCCTCGCTGGAGTCCCGGCGTTGCAGCTTGGCCGAAAGGGTCCAGAACGACAAGTACGTAAAGAAGCTGACGGACGTTTCGTTTGCCTCGTTGAGCCGGAAAAAGGCCAAAAGCAGGAAAATGCGCAACCTCCAAGTTCGAAGACCGCTGAACAGCAAGGGACTGGCCGTTGGCGTCGAACAGGTCTCTGTTTATCTGACGGACAACAACTGCGTGATCTCCTTTTTTGAGCACTCGGCGGACGAGATCGAAAGGGCCATTTTACCCCGTCTCTCGACAGAATACACTCTGTTGAGAGAGTCGGGCGACGCCGCAATACTGTTCCAGTCAATCCTGGACTCCACAGTGGACCTTTTGTACCCTGTGATCACGGCCTACGATCGACGGTTGAACGAGATGGAGCTGGACATCCTCACCAGCCCAAACATCAAGCACACGCAGGAGCTGCACCTGATGATCAACGAGCTGGCCTCGCTCAAGTCCCGCATTCTCCCGACCAGCAACATGATCAACCAGATCAAAGACCTCGCTAACTTCAAACCATTCATCTCGGAGAACTCCAAACTCTACATCAGCGATATCTACGACCACTTGGTGTCCTTCATCGACGAGATCGAGTCAATGTCTCGGACGAACGAGAATCTCATTGACCTGATCTTCAACACCCTGTCTGTCGAGACGAACAGCGCCATGAAACGGCTCTCGCTGATCACGGTTGTTTTTCTCCCTTTGAGTTTCTGGGCGGGCTATTTCGGTATGAATTTCAAGTCTTTTGGCAATCTGGAACACAACGTTTCGTTTTACTGGAAGCTCACCGTGCCGTTCACCTGCGTCCTGATTGCTATGGTCATGTGGGGAGACATTGCCAAAAAGCTCGTTGATGTCAAAAAGTTCGTCACAAGATACATCGCCGACTACAAAGCCGAGCAAAAAGAAAACGCTTCCAGAAGAAAACGACAAGAACGAAGAAACATGCATAAAGCGCAAAAGCGCAAACAGCACACTGTCTGATTACACTAGTCTGTGCAGATAACCAAGATTCCATTCCAAAATAATAAACTTAAATACCTAAATAGAACCTGACTTTTGTAAATGCTAAAATTGAGCGGAGATGGCGTGCGTCAGCAATTCGGCGATTGCTGAAGTAAAACCCCAGGATAAGCAGAAAGCATGTAATGGCTAAGGACCAAAAAGATTCAAAATGTACCCGGGATAGCAGCTTGAATTGAAAAATTTGGTTCGTTAGCGACCCGCAAAAATATCACAATCGGACATTCTGACAAAGTCAGTTTGCGTGTCGTAGATCTCGTTAGCACCACTGTTGACGAGTCTTGTTTGTCTTTCTGGTTGTAGCTTGAAAGGTTGTCTAACCTGGGAGCTGAGGCCAGTCAGCACCGTAGGGTTTGTCGAGTGTCTGATACTGAATAGTGGGTTCTCCTCGTCGAGCTCCTCGCACCACGACTTCGAGGTGGCGAATTGATTGAACGACTCGCCTGTGTTGTATGAGTGAGTCAGAGATGGAAGCGCGTGAGTATCAAACAGCGAGCAAGAAGTGGCCACAGAACTAGGAACGTGGCCGGTAATGTTCTTTCCACTGGCAATCTCAATGGGCTTGTGCTGGTACGATGGCGTGAAAGTGGACATCTGGTCGTCCAAAGCAAGCTCTTCAATCTCCTTGATCTCGAAATCGTTTTCGTTATCAAACATAAAGAACTCGCCTCCTAGCACGTCGTCGCCAGCGTCCTCCTGCATGCCCATGTTGGCAGAGGTGCGGCTGGCCAGCTCGATCTTGAACTCTTGGTCCAAGGTGTATCCTCTAGAAACACCTTCGGAGTTCAAAATCCGCAAACCAGCCTCCAAATCTCTCTCCACCATAAACTTCTGCACAATCGCGTTGAATGTGACAGAATTCATGTTTGGATAATAATCATAGAGAAATTCCTTCGACTTGCAATAGTTCATGTAGTTGACATCACCTCTGTCTGCCTTTCTGAAGGGACATTTTCCAAACAGAGTGAACAACAAAGTGATACCAAGAGACCAACAGTCGGCAGCTTTGGCGTCGTAAAATTCCGCCTCCTTGTGCAAAGCATCAGGAGCCATGTATTTCTCCGTGCCAACATTGAAGTCTCTGCACTTCCATGCGTTTGTGGACAGTCCCCAGTCACAGAGCTTGATGGAACCATTTTCCATGAGCAAAACGTTTTCTGGTTTGATGTCCCTGTGATAAACACCCTTGGAATGAGCGTGTCTGATGGCATCGGCCAACTGGTTGACCAGACTCACAAAGTAGCGTGGGTTAGACTGGAATTCGACGCCAAGCGGGGTTTGATTGTGGATAGCGTCGTACAAGTCACCTCCGCTGACATACTCCAGCACAAGCACGATGTACTTCTTCGTCTCAAAACTGTCCAACAGTTGGCAATAGTTCTGGTGGAAGCCAGTCTTCTTCATGATGGCGATCTCATGGCGAGCCATAAAAGAAACACCGGGAACGGTTTTCTTCAGCGCCTTGACAGCCACTTTGGTATTGTCCAGCACATTGTAAGCGCAGGTCACCTTGCCGAAAGATCCGTTTTGCAAGTTGGAAACAAATCTGTACTTGTTCCCCAGTAGAGAACCCCTTTCGTAGGCAAGGTAGTCGTCCATCGAGGATCGGAGGTCAGTAGACAGCATGTCCAACTGGCTGCTCAACTTTGGGTTAAGAACCGCACTCGTTGCCATTGTGAGATGATAAGTCTATTAATTGAAGTTAGTGCGAAATGCCCGAATTGCGCTGATGGTGTCTATAAACCGAAGCTGCAGGCAACAGGGTAAGCAAAGTTGAAAGGGTTCAAAGCAAAGAGGAGGATTTTCCAAGATCAGACAAAACTGACGGTATGGGATATTATGGGTAGTGTGCTATTCTCTCACCGAGATAAGCGTAGCCCACTCACTTTTCAATCTAGAGCTCGTGGGGGATGAACTTTGCGGTTGATGGAAGGTTCCAAAGTGTTCTAAGAGGTTTGTACGTTGCCAAAGAAGACAAGAAGAGTAAACTAATTTAACGAGAACAAATTAACAAGACAAAATTAGCTGGAAGTATTAGCCCACAAGACAAGACTCATTTCTCTGAAACTGTGCGGTGGCGGGCCGATAACGAATGAATTTGCCCTCCTCCCCCGCAAAACGCCCCCTTAAGCCCGGTAGAAAATACCAGAACCTGCCGGGTAACCCCCGCGAAATGAACTTAATTCCAGACCAAGACCCGAATTAGCGACGGCGGACGCTTATCGGTGCTGACGTCAGATGAAGCTCGCACTGTAATTGGTGGGCTCGTTCGAAAACCCGCAGCCACTGTTTTTTTTTCGAGATAGTTCCATCTCATTCCGGATATTAACTTCTTATCGTGTCAAAACAAACAGTGATGGGGGGAATTCACAAGAAATGACCAGTTGGTCACTCACCCACCATCGGAGGACAGGGTAACTACCCGTAAAACCGTGATCCCACAATTCAATATTATAATTGCGTGTAACAACCCGGATATTTATTATGATAACTATTTAGTACTCAGAAACTGTCTCCCAAGTAGCCCACCAACGAGAGTAGGAAAGCCACACCAGAGATGGCTCCCGAGTAGCGGTAGCCGGCACTAACCGTCTCGAGATCACGCACTGTCTCGTTGCGCACCAACAATTGCTGGAACTTGTCGTCCGTAATGCCCTCTTCTTCCTTGATCTCATCGCTGACGTCTTCCTCCTCTTCTGCCTCCTCGACTGACTCATGCTCTGTACTTCCTAGATCGTTGTAAATGGAGTTGTCCAACGGAGAACGCAGCTCGTCCGCGTTAGTGCTCTTCTTGCTCTGTCTGAGCGGCTTCTTCACTTTTCCAGAAACAGTCTTGGCCACTGATGCCAGGGAAATCTCTTCCTCGTCTGCACCGACATCTCTCAACACTTTGACCTCGTATGGAAGCACGTAGTACAAATAGTACGCAGCCGTTAAAGGCGCACCAAGGGCCGCGTAAATGAGGTACGGGTGTTTGCCGCTTGGTGCCGACCTGGTGTAGGCCATGTAGAAAAGATAAGTGGCAGCAGATCCAAAGGAAGACAACGCTATTCTCGCCGACAACGCCACGCGCTTGAACTTGCTCAAGAATTCAGACTTGGTGCTCAACAAGTTCAGGCTGAGACCGTTCACGAGGTCCGGAACAAAGCTGTAGCAAGACAGTCCGAAAACCGACGTGGTCAGTCCGAGCGAGCCGATACCGACCAATTTCACAATAGTTAAACATTTACCCATCTTTTTGAAGTGATAACGAGTGTCCACCGTGCTCACTTCAGAATAACCTGTGTGTCGAAATATACTTCTCTTCGAACGGGGTAGCCCTCTAGAGGTGATTTAATTGCAACGGCAAATTCTTTTAAGTGCACGTTTTCTAAAATGGCAGCCCTGAAACTGCGAAGCCGGAGCGGGCTAGAGTCACGTGATGCAAGCGATATCTTCGCTTAAGAAAGGGGCACTTGGGACGAGAAGCCCAATTCAAACAAGGATAGTAAAGCGATAAGAACCTCAACAGGGAAAGGGGAGTTAAGTTGATTAGGGTTAGATTATTTTCTTGTCTGCCACCGCGTTTAGGCCTGCCTCAATTAATTTTTCTATTTTCCTGTATTCAAGCTGTCCTTAGTTGCGAGTGCAATCGGACGCACTAATACAGGCCCACTCCTATCATCAGCCTCTCTCATAAACTATCCACTACTCGCATCTTCTAATGCTTATGTCCTTCTCTAAGCCATTCCCTTCAAATCACATATATTGACCATCCGAGATCTACTAACAACAAATTAAATGTCGTATCAATTTACCCGGCCGGAGATCTCGGATAAGAAATCTTAGCCCGCATTTAGATTAGGCGGAGATTACAAATGCCACCACAACGTAAATGCGTCCTCAACAGCTCAGTAGCCATCTGCGAGCCAAGCATTGAACCATACTGAACACTCGCGAAAATGGCCCCAAACATTCCCACTTTTACTCTGTCTCGTACCGGAGACCAAATTCCGGCAATTGGTAAGTCGACACACTCAACTGCGATGATAACCAATTTCCACTAACTAACACGCTGTCCAGGATTTGGAAGCGGAACAAAACATCAAATCAAAAAGAAGGGAGACGTTCTGGTGAAGGACTCCGTTGATGAAAGTCTGGTTGATATTTTGAAATACGCCCTGAACGAGGCCCATTTTAACCACTTGGACACGGCCGAAATCTATACGACTAGGCCAGAAATTGGAGCGGCAATTAAGGAGTCGGGAATTGAGAGGTCTCAATTATGGGTCACCGACAAGTACGATCAAGGTTGGGATCCTGAGCATCCTTCCCGCTCACCGACAGGGCCTTATGAGTCGTTGACCAAGGGACTGGAGCTAATGGGTTTGGATTACGTAGATCTCTTTTTGATTCATGCTCCATTCTTCGCCGAGAACATCTCGAGAGTCACTCTTGAGGAGGCCTGGAGACAGATGGAGAAACTTGTGGAAGAAGGGAAAGCACGGAACATCGGAGTTTCCAATTTCGATAAGCCGAAATTGGAAGAGATTTTTGCCTTTGCCAAGATCAAGCCTCAGGTGAACCAGATCGAGTACAATCTGTACCTACAAAACCAATCACCTGGAATTGTTGAGTTCTGCAAAGAAAACGAGATCTTGGTCGAAGCCTTTTCTCCGTTGACCCCAATCATTCCAACCAAGATCACTAATGGCGGTCCATTGGATCCTGTTATAGCGGAATTGACCCAAAAGTACGATGTTTCGAGCACCCAACTGCTGCTGAGATGGGTGTACCAGTCTGGGGTTTTGCCAATTACCACCACTGCCAACAAAGCAAGATCCCACGAGGTTCTCAAAATTTTTGACTTTGAGCTGGAAGAAGCAGATTTCAAAAAACTGAAAGACGTCGGAAGCACTTTCCACTTTAGAGGATTCTTCCACTCTTACTTTAATAAATACGATTAGACATTAGACTAGATTAGAGTGATTACAGATATATTTTCTGCTATCAGAACCAGACACCTCTCCGTGCAGGATTTTTTTAGTGCGGCTCTATGCAAGAACGGAACGGGGTTCTTAACTATGAGAGAAAATGGACCGGAAAAAGGGTCCGCTCAGTTTCTGTTGTTGCGTAGCTATCAACGACCATGATTAACGAATGGCCGCCATCGTAGCCGGTTGCGACTACACAAGTATTCTTTCTGGTGAGGCCAATTGAACATCGACGTCAGGTCTAGGTCTTGGTCTGCAATTACGTTTCACTTTTGTTATTCTCGGATGCTTTCTCAGGCCCCGCACTAAGCAAGGTTAACGGCAAAGAAGACAGGTGACCAGAACCGCGAGCCGTACCAAGAGAGGCTCTCAATCCCAATGCCAGCCTTTGGCTTGGGTATGCGGCCTGGACTCGAAGGAGTTATTGGGAGAAGCTCAATTGACCGACCCGAACCCTTTTGAAAAGGGACATATAACTACAACGGCCGCGTTGAGATCGAGATCCGAGCCACGCTAGCCGAGATTTCGGGGATACCAACGGCAACGGTTGGGATTCAACACAGCCTGTGAATAGCACGGTCCCCCCGAGCGCGCCCGCCTACGCTACGGGGGGCTCAGAAGCGTGCTAAACAATCAGATGGGAATTCAGATTGAATACTTCTCAAAATAAATGCTAGTAGCGGCTGTGCGGCTCATCCGAAGGAAAAAATACACGGGGTGTACAGCTGAAGAAGAAAGCATTTCGGGTCCGCGATTCGCTGCTCCATCCCGGTTTTCTCCATTTTTTCGCGAAACAGATTTTCTCTCCCTCACTCGTTAGGAAGAGGGACGCAGGCGGGGTGTTTAAGGGGGTCCTGAGACCCTTAGACCAACAACCGTTTGAGATTGTTACAGCTACTGCAGAGTCAGCAACACAACCAAAAAGTTTTTGTTGTCTCCGATGCAGCTGCAACATCGGTAACTGATTGCCAGCTGCCAATGGCTTGTAGTTGCACCAAGGTCTCCTCATATCAATCCATGAAGCGAGCACCAGCCCTGCCCACCACCAGGTCTGAAGCGGCCGCGTGCGGGCCCGTCTGCACACCGAACCCCAGCAGTCACTGCCCTCCCCGATATTGCCCAATCAGGTGGTTGATAATCGAAACCAAACGTTCAAAGGGAGCTGCGGCTCCGGTTCCCGACACTGTCTGGTATCAACGACCTTGGTTCCTGGAGTACCAATCTTGAGAACGCCAGCAACGTATAATAGTAAATAATCAGGTCTTCATTGGCTCCTCGGTCTTCAACAGTACACTACCCCTCCTGCAAGCCGACGATTTCCTATTTGGGATTGCGCATGCACCCCCTTTAGTCATCTGCCGTGATGCTATTGACGTTGGACCGAAGGTAGGCTGAATACGCGTCAGCAGAAAGAATCCGGGTTCGATGACTCCGGCAGTGACAATAGCCGATATACTAACGCTAATTGTGTAACTGTTCTAATCTATTGTAACACCTTTGCTATTGAGAAAAAGTTTGCGTATTGTTGTTTTTCTTGGTTTCAATCGTTTTGGGACAAAGTTAAATGCCTCTGCCTCAGCATCGTCGAGAGTGTTATCCGCTGGCACACAGGAACTGGGAAAACATCGGGAAGACATTCCGCCCCTTGATGCATCTGCCGGAGCGTTCCAGCTCGGCAACTAAAAATATTTAGTTGAAATAAATATATATGCGACTGCGGTTGCTCTTGCTTGAATTTTTCAAATTTGGCTGTTGAACTTTTTAGGAGCTGCTGCCACATACCTCTACACCCCCTTACCACACATATAGAAACATACAATGTCTTCGAGACTGGTGGTGAAGAGACTAGCTGTGCAAAGCAGACAGTTCTCTCAAGCTAGAGTTCTGGCTGCTTCTCACAAAAGATCGCTCTTCAAGAAGCTCTTTAAAATCCCTCTCGATGTGGGTGCTATTGGAACTGTGTTGGCCACAACCTGGCTCGGTGTCATGATCTATAAAGAAGCCAACCCTAAGTCCCAGAAACCTCAGACAGCCCTCACCCCTACTGGTATCGCCAAGAAGAGATTGGTGATTCTCGGTTCCGGATGGGGTGCTACTTCGGTGTTGAAGGACCTCGACACCTCTCTGTACAACGTGACGGTTATTTCCCCAAGAAACTACTTCCTCTTCACTCCTCTCCTTCCGTCTGCCCCAACCGGTACCATCGGGCACAGAAGTATTGTCGAGCCAATTAGAACCATTGCTCAGAGAACTCCAGGTGAAGTCACCTTCTTGGAAGCTGACGCTACCGACATTGATGTCGAGTCCAAGAAGCTCTCCATCAAGCCAACCTCCGAGGAAGGCGCTGAACAACCAGCAAAACAGATTGACTACGATTATCTCGTTGTTGCCGTTGGTGCTCAACCAACAACATTCAACATCCCAGGTGTTGCCGAACACTCTTGTTTCCTCAAGGAACTTGACGACTCTATCAAGGTCAGAAGAAAGATGTTGGACTGTATCGAGAAGGCCTCTGCCTTCCCAGAAGGTTCCCCAGAAAGAAAGCGTTTGCTCTCCTTCGTCGTCGTTGGTGGTGGTCCAACCGGTGTTGAATTTGCTGGTGAGCTGCAAGATTACGTTGACGAGGACTTGACCAAGCTCATGCCATCTATCGCTAAGGAGGTTCAAGTCACCCTGGTCGAGGCTCTTCCAAACGTCCTGAACTCCTTCTCCCACAACCTGTGGAATTATGCTCAAAAGACTTTCGAAGACACCAACATCAAGCTCCTGCTCAGTACCATGGTGAAGAACGTGTCGCCAACTCTGATCAAGGCCCAAAAGAAGCTTCCTGACGGAAACTTGAAGGAAATCGACCTTCCATACGGTATGCTCGTCTGGGCTGCCGGTAACGGACCAAGAGACTTCACCAAGCTTTTGTACGGTAAGATTGAGGAACAAAAGGCTGCCAGAAGAGGTCTTTTGGTTGACGAGAATCTCAAGGTTGCCGGTACTGAGAACGTCTTCGCCATTGGTGACTGTGCGTTCACTGGCCACCCTCCAACTGGTCAAGTTGCTCATCAAGAAGGTCACTATCTCGCTGAACAATTCAAGCGCAGAGCCGTCATTGACGAACTGAACCATGACTTGGCCAAGGCTTGTAATGAGGACGAAAGACAAAAGTTGCAAGCTTTGATCGCAGCCGAGAAGAAGGCCATCAAGCCATTCAAGTACAACCATCTTGGATCCCTTTCCTATGTTGGTGGTGAAAAGGCTGTCGCTGACCTTGTGTGGGGCCCATACTCCTCCACTTCTTCCGGTGGTCCATTCACCTATTTGATCTGGAGATCCTCTTATATTGCCATGTGTGTTTCTGCTAGAATGAGAGCTCTGGTTGCTGCTGACTGGCTCAAGGTCTCCCTCTTCGGAAGAGACACTTCTAAAGAGTAAGTTTTCGCCAGCTCCCAGTTGTATTCATCTATATAGTGTAGTTTTTGCTCTCCATTTGCAATAATTATTCGTCATGTTCTGAGTCTGAGTCGTAATAACCCCAGTCGTACTCTGATTGTAGCGTTTCGATGTCGTCTTTCAGTTCTTCCCGTTCGTCTCCCCTGCAGTATCTCGACACGGTTTCAAACATATTTTTCAAAAGGTTCCTCGGCTTGTCGCTGGTATCGAACAGACATGCCGTTGGTCCGTCGCTCTCCGTGAACTCTTTCGGGAACGAGTCCAACTTGTTTCCAAATGAAACGGAGGACTTGTAGTTGATCAGGGCTTTGGACGAGGTCCCCTCCTGTCTCAAGGATTCGAAAGAACAAAAGTCGTCCTCAGTTTGAACGGAGATCACAGATCTAGAAAAGACGTGCGAACTTCCTGAAGAGCCCTTGACTGGCGTGAAAAGCCGTGAGCAGGACAACAAACGAGACTCTCCGTCTTGCAAGAATCTCACGTCGGAGACTATGTTTCTCTTGGTTCCCGTCGTGATTCCGTTCTCGAAGTCACTCAAACTGACTCTGTTGGCTCTCTGGATTGCCAGCGAATTGACGAAACTAAGCGGTATTGTCTGAAACGCCGATACCTGCCAAAGGTTGTTTCTTTGAACCCAATCGGGCAGCTCTTTTGGAGTCGAGTCCAGAGGGAAAAAGAGAGACGAGTTCTTGACCAAACCAACCAGAGTTCTGACTCGAGACAAGGCTCTCGATAGTTCCAGCGGAGTTGAATCGTCAATTAGCCCCCACGAGAAGACAGGAATTTTGGAGAAATACTCGTCCTTCAGATCCTGCAGCATCAAGTCAGAAAACCCGCCCCATCCAGAATCAACCTGAGTGACCAAATTGAGCCCGCTCACCAGATCACAGTTCTCCATACCCTTTCTGAACTCCTCTTCCACAAAGTCAATGGCTGATACTTTGTATTCTTGAGCCCCCAAGTCGTAATTCTCAAACTTTCTTTCCGGATGCAGCTTGAGATAGCCTGTGTTCTCGGCGTGGTCAAACGACCAGTTCTTGAGCACACCCAAGGACCGGGGCTTGTAGATGACTCTGGAAAAGTCTGACCAATATCTGATTGAATCTTTGGAGAGGGAATCTTGCGTTGGCTCAGCGTTGTCGAGCAGTTTCTGGTACTTATGTTTGTCCAGTTGTGGTTGTCTAATCACCTCGTATTGGGAGGCATCTAACTGTGCGGGCTGTTCCGAGTACTCATACTTGGAAAGGGCTCCAAATCCGTTGTCAAAATCCCAAAGAAACGAACGTGGATAGAATGAAAGGTTTTTCGAATCTGGGGCAGTGACCGATTCCATGTGGACCTCGGGATCGAGTGGCGACGATGATACCGAGGGGGCAACATAGAGATAGGACTCCTGAAGATTGTTGAAATGGGTAACGATGTTATTCGCAGGCGGAGACAATGAAACGGTCAGTATTTCGTGCATTCTCTAGGGCGTTCTTCAGTATTTTAAGAGCGATCGAGGCCGCCTTATATACAAAAGGTGAGAAGAATCCTTAATGATCCGCCCTCGTACGATTTTTCCTCAGTTATTTTGATTACGGTTTTTTTTTTTTTTGATTTTTCTGAGGATATATTATTTTTATTTTTGTTCCTTGTGCGGCTCACGAGACATGCGTATATTGAAAATTTTTTTTTTCGCCTAGTCTTTAAGTGCAAGACAGAGAGGAGTACGAGTAAGTTGGAGAGCCCTGAATACACGGCGAATTTGGTTGACGAAGCACGCAGGATCAGTGAAAAACAACGGGGATGAGCAATTCATTAGAGGTAAGTTTAGCTAAAACGTTGAGGGTATTTGAGTCCTCTACTCTAGAGCAAGTTCTAACTAGATTGGGTTGATAGGATCGGTTGAAGGGCCATTCTCACGCATTCGACGGGCTTTTGTCGTTGATTCCAGCAAAATACTATTACGATGAAGACACAGCAGAACAATGGCAGCAGAAGAAAAAGAGCAAGACCGAGTTGAAGGCCAACAAACGGATGAAGTTGGACCCCGAGATGAGCAAAGAGATTAGTGCGAAGGAGGCTCTGGAAAGTCGGGCTTTAGATGCCGTTCCGGTGGTCCTTCCCGGTGAGAGAAAGGTAGAGAGAGATGAGGAAGATGAGGAGATGGAAGAGGAGGAAGAACAAGAGGAGGAGGATGAAGAGGGGGATGAGTTGATGCATGAAGATGACGACAGCGTCGCCTACGGATCGGAGGAGCTTGAAGACGAAGACGAAGACGAGACCAAGATTTCAAAGACGACACAGAGCACGTCGGAGGACTCTTTGATTGGCCAGGAGTCCACGATAGTGTTTGACGACGACGGAGACGCAGTCGAAGAAACCCCGAAACAACAGCAACAGAAACTGAGTGCTAAGAGCGACAAGAAGGGCAAGAAGGAACTGACTCCAGAAGAAAGAAAGGAGAAGGAACAAAACCTGGCCAAGCTAAGGTCCAAGCTGGCTGAGAAGATTTCTGTTTTAAAGGAGATCCGTAAAGCTCCGGGAACAAAGACGTCTTCGGTGACGTCAAGACAACAGATCCTGGAGGAGAGACGAAAGAAGGAGGAGTTGAGACGAGCACAACAGAAGAAGCGGAAGGAGCAGGCGAAGGAGGACTCAAGCAGCGACGAGGATGAAGACGATGACGAAGATGTTTCACAAGCACCAAAGAAAGAGCTGGTGATGTTCAGCAACATTGTGTTCGCCAACGGACAGAGAGCTACGTCCGATCTGCGTGGAACCCGTAAAGTTGGCAAGACAAAGGGTCCTGCCAACAACGATGTGAAGGCCCATTTGCGTAAGGCAGAGGCCGAGCAGGCTCGTCTGGCGTCGATGGACAAGGACTCCGCCGCACAGATCGAGGAAAAGAACACTTGGAACAGGGCGCTGGCCAACGTCCAGGGGGTCAAGATGAAGGATGACGTCAAGCTGTTGAAAAAGGCCTTGAAGAGAAAAGACGCTCAGAAACGTAAGAGCGAGCGGGAATGGGGGGAGCGTAAGCAATTTGTGACAGATACCCTCAAGGCCAAGCAGGATCGGAGAGAGGAGAACTTACGGATTCGTCGTGAGAACAAGGGCAAGTCCAAGAAGAACCAGACCAAACAGCTCAAGACGTTCAAAGGTCTGGTGCGGCCAAAACGGGCTGGATTTGAAGGTCAAATCAAATCGGGCCGTGGTGGCAAAAACGGAAAGAAGAGTGGACCGCGTTGATTTATTGTGGAGAATATCGCATTGTGTTATTTGTATAGATAGTTACTTACGTACCGTTCCTAATGACTGGAGGTTGATATTGTTCGAGGCTGTGCGCTCCTGGCTGTGCACGGCTGTATAAAAATTCTGGCCTTGCATTTTTGTGACGCGCAAGCGAGGGCACCAGCCACAGGCGGAGGCTGGTACTGGCTGCGTTCGACACAAGCCCTGCGCAACTTGGACGGAATAACTGCGGACTTTCGATGTGAATCATATGCACATTCCCTCCTGAGTGAGAGGACGTTTCTGTCGCGATGCGGACAAACAATCAACGCTTCTTCGCCCCGGCAAACAAGCATTCTTCTAAGCCATCGAGGCGAGAAACCCCTGAAATTCAATTTGACCGAAATGAGAAATGAGTAAACAAAGAAACGGCAGAAAAACAAAAAAAAAAAACAGGTGGTAGTTTGAAAGCAGAGAATCTGTGCTTTTTTTAGGTTCTGTCTTGTTCAATAAAAGGCATTGGAAAGAATATAGGAGGAGGGTTCTTATAGGAAGAGCGTTTTGACTTGGAGCAGACGTGTTGGCGGAAGAACTCAGCACCGACAAGAACAACCAAGAGCAGACGATCCGGCGAACAGTGGAGTTTGGAGTACCAGGCGCAGTCAGAGGCGAGCCAAGAGAGACAAACAGTAAAAGACTAGCACCGTCGGGCAAAACACAACAGCGGAAAGCGCCTTTACACTCGAGCGTTATTCAAGACATATTTACACGTGTTTTTGTCAGAGAAGAGCATTTTTAACGTGAAATCAACGAGCAATCATGTGGTTAGTATTTAGTTATAGCGCGCCGAGCGCACTGGGAGAAATCTGGACGAGAGAGGTTACTAACAAATGGCGGGTGATTTAGTGGAATTTTCGGATACGCTAACTACAACAGTGGCAAGTCGAGAGGACAGATCATCGACACTTTAGTCGAAGGACTTTCTAAGTTGGAATACAGAGGTTACGATTCGGCTGGTATTGGTATTGACGGCGACAATGACTTTGACGAGACTTCGCCAACCAAGCAGATCACCACTTACAGACAAGTCGGAAAGGTGGCTAACCTCAAGGACGAGATCAAGGCTCACAATCTCAACACATCTGAAATCTTTGCCAACCACGTGGGTATCGCCCACACCAGATGGGCCACCCATGGAGGGGTGAGTCAGCTCAATTGTCACCCCCAGCCTTCAGATCCAAAAAACGAATTTATTGTGGTGCACAATGGTATCATCACCAACTACAGAGAACTCAAGACTTTTCTGAAAGGAAAGGGCTATTCGTTTGTTTCGGACACTGATACCGAAGTGATTGCCAAGTTGTTCAAGTACTACTTTGACAAGGACAACGACGTGGAGTTCTACCAACTGGCTAAGGAGGTCTTGTACCAGCTACAGGGTTCTTACGGGTTGTTGGTCAAGTCGGTGTACTATCCTAATGAGCTTGTTGCCACCAGAAAGGGTTCTCCCTTGCTGATTGGTGTCAAGTCGGAGCAGAAGCTAAAAGTTGACTTTGTGGACGTTGAGTTCATTTCTGACCCAAGCACAAGCACCCAAGCCACGAACGGAACCAGTTATGCAAACAGCTACTTGACTGTTCCAACCACAAATGAAGTGGCCTTGAGAAAGTCCGAATCAAGAGCAATTCTCCCAGATTACAACAAGCCAATTGAGTTCTTTGTGTCTTCTGATGCCTCTTCGGTCATCGAACACACTAAAAAAGTTCTGTTCCTTGAGGATGATGATATTGCTCACATTGACAATGGTGAATTGCACATCCACAGAGCTTCAAAATCGGCTGGTATGTCCACCACCAGACCTGTGCACACCTTAGAAATGCAGCTGGCTGAGATTATGAGAGGAGGTTACGACCATTTTATGTTGAAGGAGATTTTCGAACAACCTGACTCCACTTTCAACACCATGAGAGGAAGAGTTGATTTCAAGAATCTGGGAATCACTTTGGGAGGTATCAAAGACTGTTTGACCAGCATCAGACGTTCGAGACGTTTCCAGATGATTGCCTGCGGTACATCTTACCACTCGTGTCTCGCCGTGCGCTCTCTCTTTGAGGAACTGACCGAGGTGCCTGTTTCAGTCGATTTGGCATCAGACTTTTCAGATAGATCCCCTCCAATTTTCAGAGACGACACTTGCATTTTTGTTTCTCAATCTGGTGAAACTGCCGACTCAATGATGGCACTAAAGTACTGCAGAGCCGCGGGTGCTTTGACTGTTGGTGTTGTTAACTCTGTGGGATCGAGTATATCTCGTGAAACCGACTGCGGTGTGCACATCAACGCGGGCCCAGAGATTGGTGTTGCATCCACCAAAGCTTACACCTCCCAATTCATTGCACTCGTTATGCTTGCATTACAAATCTCCAACCATGTCATTACTAACCAACCGCGTCATCAAGAAATTATAAAAGGTTTAGAAGACATCCCTACTCAAATCGAAAAGGTGTTGAAGCAAAGTGAAAACATCAAGAAAGTTTCTGAGAAGTACTTGCACGGCAAAGACTCCATCTTGGTTGTCGGACGAGGCTACCACTACGCTTCTGCACTCGAAGGTGCACTGAAGATTAAGGAAATTTCATACATCCATTCTGAAGGCATTCAAGCTGGTGAGTTGAAGCACGGTGTGCTCGCATTGGTTGAAGAAGACCTTCCAATCATTGCATTTGCTACACAAGACTCGTTCTCGCCTAAAATGAATTCTGCAATTCAACAGATTACTGCCAGAGATGGTCGCCCAATTGTCATTCTGTCTGAAGGAGACACGTCAATTGACAGAAGCAAGACGTCTGCGGCCATTGAGGTCCCCCAAACAGTTGACTGTCTGCAGGGACTATTGAACATCATCCCGTTGCAATTGATGAGCTACTACTTGTCTGTTGCAGCAGGAAATAATCCAGACCGTCCAAGAAACCTTGCAAAGTCGGTTACTGTTGAATAATCTGTTCGGGTCTGGCAGGTTGCTGAGTTGATCTTTACTTGGAGCAAACACTTTATTATTTTTACTAATTCTGCTGGTGAGAGACAATATATGCAGCTAAAAAAGATTGTCATAGGATCTTCTAATTTTTTATCTTTTATTTTAATGTTCTGGTTACTATCTTTATCATCAAGTGGCTTTTCCCCTCATTCGTCTTTCTTACTTTCTCGCTTTGTTTTCTTCTTTGAGCCATTCGATATGGAAAAGCTCGATTTAAGACGTTGTTGAATACCCCTGCACACAAAAGTTAATCTTCCAGCTAATTCTGGGTTAGGTCCCCATCGAAAGATCTGCTTTTTTATCATGGACTGGTCAAATTTTGAGCAAGAAAAAGTAGACTTGGAAAGCCCTGTTTTATTTTTTTCCGTGCAACGTTACTAAACTTCGGGAGGACAATTGGCTTTTTTCGCTTTTGTATCTTTGTATCCGATTTGGCCTAGGCTTCATTTGCCAATCAAGAAACCCATAAACCGTCTCCACGAAATTCCCGTTCCATCACCATAACTGCAGCCGAAGACTGGTAGAACGTATCAATACATAAAACGAAGAATGTCTTCGATCTCATATCCAGATACCTCTCTTCATTTTGCCCTTCCTGAGGAGGTAAAGCCTATTCATTATGACGTGAAACTTTTTGATATCGACCACGAGAAACTCACTTTCCGTGGCTCTTCCAGCATTGACTTCAAAGTGCTTGAAGAAATTGATTCGGTCACGATGAATCAGAAGTATTTGAACTTTGAAACAATAACTGCAAAGTTCAGCATCGGCAAGACCGAATCTGACATCCCAGTGACGGAAGTAGTCAAGGATGACGAGAATGAGACTGTGAAGTTCAAGTTGAATGGAAAAGTTCCCGCTGGTAACCTTAAACTGACCATCGTCTTCAGCGGTGTAATTAGAACAGACATGGGGGGATTCTATGACTCAAGCTACAAGGACTCCGAAGGAGCTTTGCACCCACTGCTGTGTACTCAGTTCGAGTCGACAGATGCCAGATCAGCCTTTCCCTGCTATGATGAACCTAATATCAAAGCAACTTTTGACATTAGTCTCATCGTTTCCGAAGAGTATGATGTTTTGGGTAATATGCCTGTCGCATCAAGTAAGACACTAGACGATGGGAAAAAGGGCCCAGCTGTTGGCTCCGATATGAAAGTCGTTGAATTTGAGACAACTCCGCTGATGTCCACGTATCTTGTTGCCTGGTGCATTGGGAAGTTCGACTACGTCGAAACGTACACAGACAAGGACTATAACGGCAAAAAGTTGCCTATCAGGGTGTACACCGTCCCAGGACAATCGCAAACGGGGGCATACGCATTGGACGTTTCGAAGAGAGTTGTTGATTACCTCTCGGAAATCTTTGACATCGACTACCCACTTCCAAAGTTGGATCTTATTGCAGTTCCGGCATTTGGAGCCAATGCTATGGAGAACTGGGGTCTTGTTTTGTTCAGGTCTTCCGCTCTTCTCTATGATCCCGAGAAATCCGACTTGAAGTACATGAAAAAGGTGTCATACGTAGTGTCACACGAGATCGCTCATTCATGGTTTGGTAATTACTGCACTATGAACTGGTGGTCTGATCTGTGGTTGAATGAGTCTTTTGCGACCTATGTTGGCTGGCTTTGTGTTGATAAGATTCATCCTGAGTGGAATATTTTCACTGAGTTTGTTTCCACTGTTTGTCAAGTTGCATTGAATTTGGATTCCTTGAGAAGTTCACACCCTGTTGAGGTCCAAGTCTACCACGCCAAGGAAATTGATCAAATATTTGATACGATTTCGTATCTTAAAGGTGGTTCGATTGTCAGAATGGTTGCGGAATCCGTCGGTCTTGAGCTCTTTTTGAAGGGTGTTTCCGAATACCTCAAAAAACACCCATTCGGCAACGCCAAATCTAACGATTTGTGGGACTCTGTCAGCGAGGTTACTGGAAAGCCTATCACCAAACTCGTTGAACCGTGGATTAGAGCCATAGGTTTTCCATACATCTATGCTTCGCCTTCTTCCGACGGCAAGAATGTTGAATTGATTCAAAAAAGATTTGTTACTTCAGGAGATCTCAAAGAGGAAGAGGACAACGTTGTTTGGTGGATACCGGGTGAATCAATGGACTCTAAGAAGAAATCAATCCCTGAGAGCGAATTTTCAAAATTGAATAAAGACACTGTGGGATTCTATAGGGTGTTCTATGAAGCCTCGCTTTTCAAGCGCGTGCTTGCCAGGTTGGATGAACTTTCAGCCAAAGATAAGGTTGGTTTGGTGGCCGATACTCTGGCAGGTGCTCAAGCTGGGTTGGTGCCTGCTTCTGACTTTCTGAATTTGGTTAGTTTGTTGAAGAACGAGTCTGACTCAGCTGTGTGGATGGAGGTTATTGCCAGGTTGTCAAGTCTGAAAAAGTTGTTTGTCAATGATGCCAAAGTGTCGACTCAGTTGAAGGCTTTTTCTAGAGATTTGTTCCAGACCAAATTCAACGAATTACTGCAAATTCCTGCCGAAAAGATTAGTTTTTTGGACTCCAACTTGAGATCAATGCTCTTGAAAGCTTCCGGGGTGGCGGGATTGAAGTCTGCTGTGAATCTTGCGCAAGAATCCATCTGTGCCAGTTCGTTTGATCCTTCATTGAGATCAGGTGTGCTCAGCACTCTTTTGTCCAACGAGTTCACATGCACTGATGCCAACTTTGACAAGGCATTCCAAGACGTTCTGAGTCCTTCTTCTGTGGATGCTAAGGAGAGCGCACTGGGAGCGCTGGGTGGCATAAGCAAGCCTGAAAAATACTTGAAACAACTTTTGGACTTGTACTTCACGGAAAAGCTTCCTGAGATGGAGTATATATTCCTCACAACGTCACTGGCCGCAAACCCGAAAACACAGATGAAGTTTTGGGAGTTTTTTAAGTGCAAGTTCCCTGAGTTTGAGACCAAGACATCCACGTGGACTCTTGACAGACTCATTAGAAGCTTTTTGCCGTATTTCGCAGACCAGAGGCTGTTGAGTGATGTCGAGAGCTTTTTTGCCAAGGTTGATACCCAAAGATACGACAAGGGATTACAGCAATCGATTGATTCTATCAGAACCAATGTGGCATGGGTCGAGCGCGACTTTGACAACGTGTCCAAGTGGTTAACAGACGAAGGTTATTAGTTTTCTCTGGCGATGTTTTTGGAAAAGCTCGTCTAGCTGTTGGTGCTAGAGGTCATCTTGCAATCGAATATCAAGTTGTGTTTTGTATCCTCTTGCTCGTCGTATTTTGTAGAGGTGACGTTGGTCCAATGCCCGTTTTCCGAGCTTTCAGACATGATGATGGCCGAGTCGGCTGACTCCTGTAAAATGTCGGACGTGAGACTCGGAGGATCGAATTGCGACTGAGTCAATACTGGGAGTGGATCGCTGAACCCCGGCTCATCTTGCGGTGCAAACACGGGCGAAGAGGGGTACTGTCCTGGCAGAGGGTACGTTGGCTGCCAGGCATCGCTGGTTGGAACGAGAGAGTTTCCGAGCGAACTAGCGCTTTTTGAAGTGGACATGATATCATTGGAGACCTCGAACTTAGAACTTTGCGCGAGACGTTCTAGCATGTCAGCCCCATTGAACTTGATTGGGATTACGGGGGTCTCAACATTCAGCATCGGTAAGTATTTTTCAAGATCGACGATTTTCTTTTCTCTGTCGGTGAAGTAAAGGTCTACCAGTTTTCGGGGGACTTCGTTTTCTCGTAAAAAGGTGTGCAAGTCCATCGGAAAAACGTTTACAGTACTTCTTGATAAAGATATAGAAGAAGAAGAAGGAAAAGAGGGGAGGTAAAAAAGGGCAAAAAGGGCAAAAAAGGGAACGGCAAAAGGAAAAATTGAAAGACGCGACGCGAGGAGACGATAGACGCGACGATAGACTCGTATTAGCTTGTCACGTGAAATTACCACATTTATGCGGATTATTTTGAAAAACTCAGAATTTAGCGGATCTGATTCTATGTCGCTTGCATTGACTGGAGCGAGGCATCAGCAACTTTAATAGAACAAATGCGGAAAGATAGAGAGACAGGCTTAAATCATACTGAGAATAGACCCCTTGAATCATAGAATTCCTGCAAATCAAGTTGTCCCAACTGGTCGCTCATTGAAAAACAACTTTTTTAAGTCAACAGGACATCAAAAATCCAGTATTAATTCGAATCCCACTCGTCTATGCTGAGGAAAGCCGTTTTCAACCTGTCCTGCAGGACCGGGCCAAGGGCGGCCTCAAGGGGCCTGTCAAGTTCTGCAGTGAGTCTCAAGCCGAGACCAACTTCATCTACGAACGCCTCGGTGAGAACGTCGCCGCAAAACCCGAACACCAGCAGACCATCTAACCCACAACTATCGTTTCCTTGCTTGGAGAAGCTCGAGAAAAGAACCCAAACGCTGGTGGAGAACGGACCCGAACCAGCGTACTCCAACATCACACAGGACAATGTGGACATATACCGAACAGAAGAGCCTATTTTCCTTGATTACGGTGGTTATCTACCGGGCTTCCAGGTTGCATACGAAACATGGGGTCAGTTGAACTCTGATCGGTCCAATGCCATCTTGGTTCAAACAGGACTTTCCGCGTCGTCGCACGCTCATTCGACGCTCAAGAACCCGAAACGAGGATGGTGGGAAGACTTCATTGGGCCGGGCAAGTACCTCGACACTGACAAGTTTTTTGTCGTTTGCACCAACGTAATTGGAGGGTGTTATGGGTCAACGGGGCCCTCCTCAACAGACCCGTCAGACGGAAAAAAGTACGCCACCAGATTTCCAATTTTGTCTATCAACGACATGGTGAGGGCACAGCATAGACTGATGAAACAGCATTTCAAAGTGGACAAGGTTTACGCCTGTGTCGGATCCTCCATGGGGGGAATGCAATGTCTGGCGTACGCTCATGAATTTTCAGAAGAGGTGGAAAAAGTTATCAGTATTTCGGGCTGTGCAAGATCGCATCCGTACTCGATCGCGATGAGACATTGTCAAAGACAGGTGTTGATGACAGATCCGAACTGGAACAAAGGATTCTATTACGACGGCCTACCTCCGCATACGGGGATGAAACTTTCGAGAGAGATTGCCACGATTACCTACAGATCCGGGCCAGAATGGGAGTCTAGATTTGGAGTCGAGAGGGCCGATCCTTCCAAACAGCCTGCGCTATGCCCTGATTTTTTGATCGAGACCTATCTCGACCACGCGGGTGAAAAATGGTGTTTGGAGTACGATGCCAACTCCTTTTTGTACATTTCTAAGGCTATGGATCTTTTTGATTTAGGTCTCACGACGAGGTCGAAAGCTGAGAGAAGCCGAGCTCAAGCCGAGTCCAGATTCAATGGAGAGTTGATCTCCGACGACGAGATGGAGTTCAAGCCTTTGGAGGCTTGTCGTTTCGATGAACCGATCCGCGAGAACACTAGATCGAGGAGATTGACCAAAGAGGAGGCCACTTTAGACTTGATGAACGGGCTGGCCAAGATAGCTCACAAGGACGTTTTGGTCATCGGTGTGGAGTCGGACATTTTGTTCCCGGCTTGGCAGCAGAAGGAAATCACCGAGCTTCTGAGAGAAGCAGCTGTTTCCAGCGGTGGAGACGGCTCCAACATCCGGCATCTCGAACTGAGCAAAGAGGACAGTTTCTACGGCCATGACACTTTCCTCCTGGCACTGGATCACATCGGAGGTCCGGTCAAAAGGTTTTTGGAGTGAAGCGTATACGAAGTAATTAATGGGCATTCAAAATAAGTGGGTTGTATTCGTAATCTATTTACACGACGGTTATACTAAATCTCCTCGGGTTTTGGCGCCTTGGAACGGAGAGTTCTCTCCTTAACCAAAAGTCTCTTGAGTCTCTTTCTCTCCTCGTTCTCCTTCTCAGTGATCTTGACCAACTTTCTTCCGGGCCAAATGTTGAACTCCTCCATGTATCTCTTGTCAAAGTTGAACTCCATGTGGACGTTGTCGTCGGTGAGGCCAAGCTTTTCAATGGTCCAGAAATATCTCTGCGGATTGTCTCTTTTCAAGTATCTCAACAGTCTTTGTCTGTGCTGGGTCAGCATTCTAGCCTTCCTGATGTGGACAAGGTCCTGGGGGTGATGTTTGATGTGATCCATCAAGTTGTACAGCTTAACGGTCATAATGGCGGCCTGCACCTCGGACGAGCCGGTATCGCCTTCAAAACGGGCGAACTCTTTCACGGCCAAGTCGATCAAACGACTCTGTTTCTCGGCATTGTCCGAGTTTCTCAAGTTGAGAATACGCAAGATAATGTCCCGTTTTTCTGTCTCCTGTTGCTCAATTTTCGTCACTGCGGCCTCATCGTAGCCCAGCGTGGAGATCGACTTCAAAAGTTTCGATTCTTTGGCCCCGAAGAGCAACTTTTCAACCTCAGTGAGTTCCAGCTTTCTCGAGAGAACATTGGGCTCCTCAATTTCCAGTTTGATTCTGTTGATGAATGCGTTGTTTGCTTTTCCCAGAACAGGATCCACTCTGTCACCTTGTGCCTTTTTCGACGCTTGCAACGCCAAATTTCTCTTCTTCTTCTCAATGGTGGCGAGTTTGTTTTGCGATTTCCTGGACACCTCCACACATGCCGAGGAATGAAATAGTTGTGTACGTAATCTATTGACCGCTCCAGTAACGCATGGGGCGCCCCAAACGCTCCGCGAGGTTGCTGATGGTAGAACTCTGTACATCGCGCACTGGTGGGGGAGGTGATGCTGTAGCTATACCGTCGAAAGCCCGGTTGGTACAATTTATCTATATTTCGACAAGTTTGAAAAATTTTGGATCTCTCGACGGGTAACAAGATCTTCCATCACGTGAAGATTACACGTGATATAGTGTTTTTTACACGACTCTGTTTTCTTGGTGAAAATTTTTTCACTTCCACTGAAAAGGATTGAGTGAAAAAGTTCGACTTCCACGAGGTTGAACATCCATCCTCTTTTCCTCCAACAATACCTCAAGTAAACATATACAATGAAGTTCGTGCAATCATCCGAGATTCTTGAAGTTCCAGAAGGCGTCACACTCCAGATCAAAGCCAGAAAGGTGACTGTGACTGGTCCTCGTGGCCAGCTCAAGAAGGACCTCGGCCATATCGATGTGACCTTCACCAAGATCTCTGACCGCGCGATCAAGATCACTGTCCACAACGGAGAGAGAAAGCACGTTGCTGCTTTGAGAACCGTGAAGTCGTTGGTTGCCAACCTGGTGACTGGTGTGACTGTTGGATTCAAGTACAAGATGCGTTTTGTGTATGCGCACTTCCCGATCAATGTGAATATCGTCAACGAAGAGGGCCAAAACTACGTTGAGATCAGAAACTTCTTGGGAGAAAAGAGAGTGAGAAAGATCAAGGTCTGGGAGGGATGTACCGCCGAGGTGTCGACTGCCCAGAAAGACGAGTTGATTATCTCCGGTAACTCTTTGGAGAACGTTTCGCAAACTGCTGCTGACGTGCAACAAGCTTGCAGAGTGAGAAACAAGGATATCAGAAAGTTTTTGGACGGTATCTATGTTTCCGAGAGAGGACACATCGTGGAGGCTGCTTGATGGATGCGCTTTTTTTATAGGGATTTTTGTTTGACAAGTTCATTCTGTTTGACAAGCTGCGTTTTATGTGCCGGGTGCCATTTAATGCGTGCGAATCGTTACCAGCTCCGATTATAAGGGTGAGCTACCTACGATTACGCAACTGTAGACCGGGAAACCGGGGGTGATTGTAAGTAGTAGTGCTGCAATCGCTTTTGTAAAGAGACGCACATTAGGACAACCCATTCTCGCTTGTCTGCTTAATTCTTGAAGCAGGCTGGGTGTCCCTGACAGCCTTTCTCAACGGATGTAGATCTGTTTTAGCCTTGCTCAAAATAAATTGTCTGCCTTGAATTTCGCTGCTGAGTTTTTGCGGCAGCCTAGGGCACGACCTTTGATCCGCCCCCATTGCTCTCCTTTACGCTACCTTCACTACTAGAGGATTCCGCGTCGTCTTCTCCAGGTGTCCGACCATGTCCCCGCCTGAACGTGACCAGGCAGATCCGAGTGGGGAATAAGTGGCCAGGCGTTTCTGGCTTAATAATAGCCAATCTGGACGGAATCTGGACGGAATCTGGACGGAATCTGAATGGTGTCTGGATACGGATGCTCAGAAATCAGCTGAGATTTTGCCGCGAGAATTGTTTTTCTGCCAGGCAGACCGCCTAACAGGGCACGGTGCCGCTTTTATGGCGATCTACCCCGCGTGCTTCCCGGTGACAGTTTCCGTGAATTCCATTGGCCGCGAACAACTGCAAATAATACGACGGATGACAAAAGCAGAGACTATGTAATTTCGAGGAACAGTAGTGATGAAAGGCGAAGTTTTCGGCTCGGCCAGGCGAGAATTGCGTCCAGGTGGCTTAACTGCCCAGCCGACATGATCTTCCAACTACTGTGTGCTCTCCAGGCTCTTCGTCTCGCGGTATCGTTGTCCCTCTTTCAGCCTGAGAAGATTGCAGAAAAAGTCAGGCTGTGAAAATTTAGGTCTGGGCATACCTGCATATCTGACTAAACGGTTTGCTTCTCCACATTGAAACGGTTACGCATATAAATACAGCGTTTTCTGCCGATTAACAGGTGGATTAACTGACCGGTATTTCCCCAGCCAAAGCAACAAACATGTCTGCCATTGCTATAACCCCAAGAGCTTCGCTGAGAACAGCATTCAGAGGCTTCAAGAGCTCTAGAGGCCGCAGATACGTCGGAGTGGCTGCTGCCACTGCTGCTGCTGCTGCCGCAGGAGCATACTACTACACCCATAACAACCAGAACAACAACAAAAACCCTAAAAAGGGTCCTTCGGGTCCTCTCAAAGGTCTCTTTGGGTTAGGAGGAGCTTCCGTTTCTACTGCTCTAGCCACGAATGTTAGAGAGGCTGCTGCCGAAATCAAACCAGCAGATACATACCAGACGATTTACAACGACATCGCTCTGAAGCTGAGAGACGAGGACGAATTTGACGACGGTTCTTATGGACCGATCCTGGTGAGATTCGCATGGCACTGTTCGGGGTCGTACAACAAGGACGACAATTCGGAAACGAAAGGTGGATCGTACGGTGCGACGATGCGTTACGAGAAAGAAAAAAAGGACCCTGAAAATGCAGGTCTGAAGACTGCTATTGAGTTTTTGGACTCAATCAAGGCTAAACACCCTGAGATCTCATACGGTGACCTGTGGACTCTGGGGGGTGTTTGCGCCATCCAAGAGCTCAACGGTCCAAAAATTAAGTGGCGGCCCGGCCGTGTGGACTTGGGCGAGAACACTGTTCCCCCATACCACAGACTGCCCGATGCGTCCCAGGAAACTGGAGAGTACGTGAGATCGGTGTTTGGCAGCAGACTTGGATTCACTGACAAGGAGATGGTTTGTCTGATTGGTGTTGGCCACGCATTGGGCCGTGGTCACACTTACAGCTCTGGATTCGACGGTCCTTGGACCTTCTCTCCAACGATCGTGACAAACGAGTTTTTCAAACTTCTATTGAGCGAGGACTGGAAAGTCAGAGAGTGGGACGGCAAGAGACAGTACACGGACGAGAAGACCAAGTCTTTGATGATGCTTCCTACAGATATCGTCTTCAAAAAGGACCCTAAGTTCAGACAGTATTGCGAAGAGTACGCTCAGGACGAGGAGAAATGTATGAAAGACTTCTCTGACGTCTTTTCCCGTTTGCTCGAGCGCGGAGTCTCTTTCCCTCCAACCACCAAGCCAATGGAGTTTAAGACTTTGGAAGAGCAGAATATATAGTTTTCAGCTTAGTTTGAAATATCCAGGTTCAGCCGTTTTCTAGACTTGGTCCGCGTCTCCGCGGCCTCTCAAGTATTTTTGACATGCGTCGACCAAAGTCGACCAGAGTCAACCCGCGTCGATCGACGCTTGCGATGCTCGTCGCAAAGAAAAAGTTCGGAGCAACGTGGATCGGGGTGTAGAAGTACTCTCTGAGCCTTTGAAGTGCGACTATACTCTTTCATACAGACCGTATTCAACTAATTAGTTTAGCTCTCTCAAAAATACAACATGGTGAAACCAATCATTGCTCCTTCGGTTCTTGCTGGCGATTTTGCGCAACTGGGATGCGAATGCCACCGTATGTTTGAGTGTAAGGCCGATTGGGTCCACCTGGATGTGATGGACGGCCATTTCGTTCCCAACATCAGCATGGGTCCTCCTATAATCTCGTCGTTGCGCAAGTCTGTTCCAAGAGACGCTGAACAGCCGGGCAAGTTTTTTTTCGACTGTCATATGATGGTGTCAGATCCTGAAACTTGGGTCCCGGAAATCGCTAAAGCCGGAGGTGACCAGTACACGTTTCATTACGAGGCCACCGAGAAGCCTTTGGAGCTGGTGAAGTTAATCAAATCTCACGGAATGAAGGCCGCTTGTGCTATCAAGCCGGGAACCAGCGTCGACGTGCTGTATCCTCTGGCCGAGTACTTGGACATGGCTTTGGTGATGACCGTTGAACCGGGCTTCGGCGGACAATCGTTCATGGAGAGTATGATGCCAAAGGTCGAGGACCTGAGAACTAGGTTCCCAAACCTCAACATTCAAGTGGACGGCGGTCTGGGACCAGCTACCATCCCAGTGGCTGCTAAGGCCGGTGCCAACGTCATTGTGGCCGGTACCTCTGTCTTCAAGGCCGCTAAGCCAGAGGAAGTGATTCAACTGCTGAGGGATCACGTCTCCACAGAACTGAGAACCAGAGGTCTGCTAGAAGAGTGAATAGCGTACAGGTTGGTATTAGAAAAAATATATATACTGTGTGTTGCTTTGATTAAAACCATGGTCCTCCTAGCGTGGTTCCTTCTCCGGTGGTGTCGTATTTGAAAGAGCCGGCAGCTGCAGTATCCTCAATAACGGCCCAGAGAGCGCTTCTGACGGCTGAGTTAGCTGATTTGGCAGAGGCAGCAGCCTGTTCTGGTTGGTCCAGCTCCATTTGTTCCTGTTGCGCTTGCAAGTCCACCAACAGCTGACTGGCATCAACGTTTCTGGCCTTTGCGTACTTTTTGTTTCTCTCGATCTTCTTGGCTTTCTTGTTGGACAAAGTAGATGTGGTGATGGCTGACCTTGGGGATGCTGCTGCTCCGGTGTAGAGGGCGATGGCGGTAGACGGCAGCTTCTGCTCCTGCTCCGCATTGGTAGATCTGGTCTTCGTTGAGCCTCTCAGGGAAGCCCTCTTTTTCGACAAAGAAGCGGACTTTCTTTGTCTGATGATATTGTCTTTAGGCTTGTTGATGGAGTTCTTCGAAGGCATGGTGATGAGGGTTGGGTTGAACTGGTTTAGGACGCTCACTAAACATATAGGGTGGTTTCGATTCTACTGAAATTTTTTTTCAATAAAAAAAATTTAATAAAATTATCAAAATTATCAAAATTACTAAAATTTTCATTGCACAGCCTGAAATATACCCTATCTTCGAATTATTTAGATTTTTGATCTCCTCTTATCAACTGAGACTCTCAAAGCTTTGATTGTTTCGCGCTGGTCCGCGGCCTTGAAAACTGAGGTTCCAGCCACAATGACGTTTGCTCCTGCCTCAGAAGCCTGATCGACGTTGTCTAGACCGACTCCGCCATCCACCTGAATGTCGAGCTTCGGGCTCAAGCTACGGATATGTTTCACTTTGGACATCATCTCAGGCTTGAAGGACTGACCCCCAAAACCGGGCTCGACTGTCATGATCAGAACCATGTCAAGGTGATCGAGAAAGGGCTCCAAAACATCGCTGCTGGTTCCCGGCTTGATGGCACAGGCGGCGCGCATGCCGTGGGATTTGATCAGCTTGATCAACTCCAGCGGATTTTTGGTAGCCTCGTAGTGGAACGTGTACTGACCACCACCAGACTTGGCAACTGTCTCAACCCAGTCTTCGGGGTTGCTCACCATCATGTGGCAATCGAAGAAGTATTTTGAATTGTCAGGTAGCAAAGAGCGTAGTTGAGCAATTACCGGTAGCCCAATGGATATATTGGGCACAAAATGGCCATCCATGATGTCTATGTGGATCCAGTCTGCATTGTTGAGAAACAATCGTGTAACGTCGTAGCCCAGAGTGGTGAAGTTCGCTGACAGAATGGAAGGAGCTATAATGGAGTTGCACATTTTGATGTGTGATTAGCGACGCTAATCGACGCGTCGGTGTTTTCAAACTTTTTGGCAGGCCGCGCTTTTCTTATATATGTGGGAGTTCATAGGCTACAGAAAGAAGTACGCAACCCACTAGCCTATTCGTGGCATTACTCGTCCCAGCAAGCGGTGGTAGGCGAAAGACGAGACTGGCAGTAGTTAAGGCGAACCGAATTGGTCACACGACCCGTTTGTTGAGGTTTCGGGGAAATTTTCTGCGACGCTGCGACGGGCAACGCTCCCACAAATCATCGACCCGACTATCGACGCACCCGATCGAGAATTCTCCGTTCTTGACAGCACTGTGCACAGGACCGTTCGTTAGCTCATGCAAAACAACCAGCTCTCGGTAGCGGGGCCGGCCGTTGCCGGCTCTCGTCGCGCGGTTTGGTAGCTCAATTGGAACACAAGCAGGATGTAGGGCTCGCTCGAGCTTCCCTGCCCCGTATCGCTGTGCCCGGTTCGCGCGTCGGAGTTGAAAAAATTCCAGCGCAATAATCCCTTGGCCCGCCGAGCCCGTGAAGATCTCGAACACGTCAGTCGCACCAAGCCCACGGAGCCCGCAGCCTCGGTCTTTTCTTTTAATGCACCCCTTTGCAAACCGGTCGGTAGTCGTCTTGATACCTGTTTCTCGTCCACAATTTCGAAACACGGCTGCGTGGGCACCGAACTCGAGTTTCAGCTGTGCGGATCCGCAGCGGGCGAGTGCCGCTCATGTGCCTTTCCTTGTAGTATCACCCTCTGATTCGTGAATGCTGGCTCAGGTTCCGGGTCAACTTCCGCTCGGCATCGATTACCTCACCATGCATAACGTTTTATGTACTTGGCCTGCCTCGGACTTTTTTTCACCCTTTTTTCCCTATTCAGTGCCAGACTTTGTTTCTTTTTTTACATTCTAGCGTTTGTCTGCCAAGTCTTCTTGTCTGAAGTCTTGTTTCCTGCGCGCATTTTCTTGTGTCGCTTGTTCCTAGGTTTCGCCAGGCTTGTTCCCAGCCCGGTTCTTTGTCTTGCTTGTTCCCAGCACGGTTCTTTGTCTTGCTTTTTTCCCGAAACTGCCTCATGTGTAATTTTACTCGAGCCGTCCAGTCCGTTCTAGTCCCTCTATGACATCATCTCGGTCTAGCGAGATATGACATCACACCGCTACCACAAGCCCTGCTATCGGCATGCACTGGTAGATCGTGCCCAGCTGAACATGGCAACACGAAGGTTTTGTTCACCACAAGGATGCATTTGAGGTGTGTGGTGCAGGCCGAGCCAGCAGGCCGGAATAAAGACAGAATCGGGTGCGCAAGGCGAGAAAGGCAAAATTCTCACAGGTATAAAGAGAAGAAATATTCCTCACGAAATTAATTAATGTGTTTCAGTTGCTTTGAAGGAACCAAGCAAACATATAATTGCAAACACATACACACACACACATACAACACATAATGAGTGCTTCGGATAGATTAAACAGAGTGGAGTCGATCTTGTCTGCCAAGGGCAACAAGCAATTCAGAGTCACCGTGGTGGGCTCAGGTAATTGGGGATCCACAATCGCCAAGGTGGTGGCCGAAAACACTGCTGAAAGACCAGAGGAGTTTTCTAAAGACGTCAAGATGTGGGTTTACGAAGAGTTGGTTGATGGTCAAAAGCTGACGGAAATCATCAACACCAAGCACGAGAACGTGAAATACCTCCCGGACATCCAGCTGCCTCCGAACGTGGTGGCGGTGCCCGACATTGTGGACGCCTGCGCTGACGCTGATATCATCATCTTCAACATTCCACATCAATTCCTGCCAAAACTTGTTACACAACTCAGGGGAAAGCTGCTGCCTGGTGCCAGAGCCATCTCTTGTCTTAAGGGTTTGGAAGTGACCGCAACGGGTTGTAAGCTGCTTTCTACCTACATCACCGAAGAGCTTGGTATTTACTGTGGTGTCCTATCGGGCGCCAACCTGGCGCCAGAGGTGGCCAAGTGCAAGTGGTCGGAAACGACTGTTGCGTACAGACAGCCTGAAGATTTCCGTGGCGAGGGCCAGGACGTCGACAAGCTGCTGCTTAAGCATCTGTTCCACCGTCCGTACTTCCATGTCCGCGTCATCGACGATGTTGCCGGTGTTTCTCTCTCGGGTGCTTTGAAGAACATTGTCGCCATGGCGGCTGGATTCGTCGAGGGGCTCGGCTGGGGTGACAATGCCAAAAGTGCCATCCAGAGAATCGGAATGGTTGAGATCATCAAGTTTGCTAAAACGTTCTTTGAGGACTGCCAGTCCCAAACGTTCACCCACGAGTCTGCCGGTGTGGCAGATCTTATCACGACATGTGCGGGAGGCCGTAATGTCCGTGTGGGTAAGTACATGGCCGAGCACAAGGTTTCAGCCGAAGAGGCTGAACGCGTTCTTCTGAACGGCCAATCGTGTCAGGGTAGACACACGACCAGAGAGGTGTACGAGTTTTTGTCGAACATGAAGAAGGTTGACGAGTTCCCTCTTTTCAAGGCAACCTACCAAATCATTTACGAGGGATTGCCAATGGAGCAACTCCCGGAACTCGTTGAACCGACTGACGAGTAAAAATGGAAGGGGGTATTTTTTATTTGCTAGGCAGTATTTATTATAAATTTATAGAATTGTTATAACTTATTCAGAACTTGGCAACCAGGAAGTCAAAAAAAAATCCAAATTCAAATCGATAAAATTAGTGGAAAAATAAGATTCAATGGAGGATTTCTCTTAGTTTTTCTTCCACAGAACCCTAACGAGTAGATAATTATCGCAAAAACAGGATGTTTGTCGCAAGATCGATTGGACTCAGCGGATTGCGCAAATTGGGAGCGTCGGGTATCGCAAACGTCGCTGGTATCGCTGGCGTCGCTGGCAGACCGTGGGTGGTGCCAAGACAGACTCCAACGTTTGGAGGCGCAAACAAAGTTAGATTTTCGTCAACCTCGCACGAGGTGACCCCAGAGGAGCTGGCCTTGTCGAAACAGATGACTTGGGAGCAGTTTCTGGGACTCAGGAAACAGCAGAGACGGATCTCGTTGCTGGGATCGGGGGTGTCGGCGTTCCTGGCTACGGTTTTCACCTGGGCGTACGTGTCGCAGATTGAGATAGACCCTACAGAGACAATTTTCGGTCTGGATACGTTCACAGTCTACATAGGAGGAATTATGGCCATGGCCACTGTTGGATTTTTGCTTGGTCCGGGCTTGGTTGGTGATCCGTTATTTGCCCTTCTCAACAGAAAGCAGATGAAGTGTTTTTCAGCCAAGCAAAAGCTTTTTCTCAAGCACGTGATCAAAAGAAGAGTCGATGCGTCTCGTCAAAGCATGAACAACCCGGTCCCTGACTACTACGGTGAGAAGATCGGATCGCTGAAGGATTACAGACAGTGGCTCAGGGACGGCAATGAGTATAGAAGAAAAGCCAGGGAGTTTCTATAATGTATATACGTCATGACAAGTGATCAAAGTCTATCAATAAAATTATATTCTGTGTACGGGTGTTTTGGCGAGGCCAAAACCTAGCTCAAAAAAAACTACCTTGGGAACTGGAAAAATATATGGAAAGAATAATAAGCCAGAACAACGGGCCAAAAGCAGACGAGCCAAGTATCTTACACTATGTTTTCGCAGTCCAACACTTCGGGCTCGGGCTCGAACCTAGAAGACCTTTATCTACAGTCGTATTCGTTCACCACGGCCGCCGCTATCATTGGTTCGGTGGACAGAAAAGTGTTTGTGTTGCTCAGAGACGGAAGAACTATCATTGGAGTGTTGCGGACGTTTGACCAATTTGCCAACCTTGTGATCCACGATGGAATAGAGAGAGTGTATTTGAACGAAACCAAACAATATGCCGAGTCTGAGGATCCTCAAATTTACCTGATAAGAGGAGAAAACGTGGTTATGGTTGGCGAGCTTGATATAGACAAGGAGGATGAGCCATTGGAGGAGTTCTCTCGCATCGATTACGCTAGTGCTCAAAAGACGTGGAAACACGCCCAGCAAGATATCATTTCCAAGCACACCGAGGATCAAAAGACCTTTTTCCAAAACGGTCTGATTGGGTCGTACGTCGCGGATGAGTCGTATTAATCCAGATAAATAGATGGTAAATATGTATGATAAGTTTAGTGAGGTTGAATTTTTTCTGGTTTCAAGAATCGTGTACTACGCCGGAACGGTCCGCAAAGGGCACAAAGTCGGGGCGTTTTCCGTATGGGAACCTTTTCACGTTTCCGCAGAGACATTGAAGTTCAAGCATGTCACACTTCGGGAGTTTTTTTTTTGACTTATTTGTGATTTTGGCAGCAGTGTTGACTCCGTCTAGGGACAGTCTATTGCATCGTTTGCACATGGACCGTTTGATGGATGGATGCAGTTTGAGGACATTTTTTTTGGACACAAGGTCGAGATTTCGAAGATAAGTTCTTGAGAGAATGTCAGATGCGTTGTTTTGCGAGCCCGGTGAGATGGAATCTGATGCTACCATAGATCCTGCTTGGTAGAGGTAGGCCAACCGGAGATATTGGTCTCTTTTGGGCACGATTTTGGGAGGCCTTGGTTTGCTGCTGGGCGTTGTTGTTGTTTGCTTCATGGAGTTGCTGAAAAGGTTGTAATGACTGTTTTGTCGGAAAAGAGGAGTTGTTTTTGGGGGTGGTTTAATAGTTTTCCGATATGAATGAAAAATCCAGTATAGAAACTTTTGATGCGTTTTGGCGGGGCTCCTAATTCTGCGGGGATTTGCCATCAGAAAAAAAGTTGGCCAAACTGATTAAAACAAATGAATTACACTCACTACTAAACAAACAGTTTGACAAGGGCAAACATATATCGACAATTGATAAGAAATGAGCGGTTACGATAGCGCCCTTTCGATTTTCAGGTGAGTTCTGGTGGCAAAGAAGTTGCAGACAGTCAAGGGGTGTAATACAGGAGGGATAAATCAGGGTTGGAGATTTGCCCCCGGCTGCGAATTATGACGATCGGGAAACTAACACTTATAAAGTCCCGATGGACACGTTTTCCAGGTGGAATACGCGCTGGAAGCAGTGAAAAGAGGTACATGTGCAGTGGGAGTGAAAGGGAAAAACATCGTTGTGCTGGCGTGCGAAAGAAGAACAACGTTGAAGCTACAAGACCCCAGAATCTCCCCGTCCAAGATCAGCAAGATTGACAACCACGTGCAGCTGGCGTTTGCAGGATTGAACGCTGATGCACGGATTCTGGTGGACAAAGCACGGGTGGAGGCGCAATCCCACAGGCTCACGTTAGAGGACCCGGTGTCCATCGAGTACCTGACAAAGTATGTGGCTGGAGTGCAGCAAAGATACACGCAGAGCGGAGGAACCCGGCCTTTTGGAGTGTCGACACTGATTGCAGGATTCGACGAAAACGACACGGTTCCCAAGTTGTACCAGACAGAGCCTTCGGGGATATATTCGGCATGGAAGGCCAACGCTATAGGCCGCAGCAGCAAGACGGTGCGCGAGTTTCTTGAAAAGAACTACAGCAAGGAGACCGAATTGGATGATGATCAAACCATCAAGCTCACAGTGAAGGCTCTTTTGGAGGTTGTTCAAACAGGAGCAAAAAACATTGAAATATCTGTGATGAAGCCCAACAGAGTCATTGATTCTCTCACCAACGAGGAGATTGAGACAATCGTGGAGGAAATAGAGGCCGAGAAGGCTGCGGAGGCGGAGAAAAAGAAGCCTAAGAGAAGAGATTGATTATGTACAAATTAGCTTTATAAATGAGGCTCTTTTTTTTTGATATTCAAACAGTGCGAGTTCTGCCCTTGACGTCAATGATCTCGTCGTTGTTGTCGTCAGTGGATGAGGTCTTGATGACAAATTTGGTGGAGGCCACAAATCCAAAAGGAATCACTTCAATAATGCAACGGCTTTTGTTCACGCTGAAGTTTTGCTCGACAAAACTTTCAAACACCGGCTTGTCCACGTTCGAAAGACTCACAACCACGCGAGCCAGCCGGTCTCCCGAGCTCTTGTCGTACAAGTCCCTGCTCTGTACCGTTAGAAGCTCGTCGACGTCTTGCAGAAATCCATTCACATTTCTCGTCGACGCCTGCCAATCGTACTGAACGCCGTCGATAGTCCCCAATGCGAGATTGTTCACGTTTCCAATCTTGAAGTACTCGGCAATCCCGTCCTCGTTTAGTAAGAACGCGTCCATGAGTCGACGCAGCTCAAAGTTAGCCAGCTCGCTGTTGATCTGCTCAATCGGCGGCAGCAACATCGCGTCTCTGCGCTGCTTGGGTTTGAAAATCAACGTCGAATCGGCCAATTGCACCCACCGTTGCTTCATCTGCGCCAAATTTCTTCGCCTTACAACTCTGTAGTACACAAACGATCCAATCATCAAAGGAGGAAGAACCACAAACAGGAACGGCAGTGCAACGAAAAGGACCAAAGATCCCACCGCGGTCAGTCCCAAAAGCAGTTTTAGCGAGTCCGGAGTCTTATCCAACAGCTCATTGATCAATGACGGCCTGACAATCCGGCTCTTCGGAGGCCTGCGGAAGCCCAGAGGAGCCCGGGTCGAAGAGAATTGGCTTCTCTGTGGAAGACAAAATAGACCGTTCCATAGCGTTTTAGTTACGACTTTGGCACCCAACGGGCGAGAAAGGCCAACTCCAACTCCGAGAATAGGTTTCCGGCTCCAAAATCTCAACATCTTATCCTCATCCGTATCTCTACGCGGTATACTGTCCGGTCTATCCTGTGCTTGCGGTACAAATTTCACTGAAGCACTAAAATCTAGCCTACCAAGGCTGTGCAACTGATTACGTAACGCGATCCTGGCCCCAGACAGAAGAGTGAGAGCGGAGGAAACAGAGCACAATGCTGGGGGATTAAGGTGTCCAACCGTCACAGTTGGTTTTCTGGTTCTGTGTCAATTTCCCACTGCTAACGAAACGTACTCATGCTTGGAGTCTATCATGGTCTTTTAATTACCAGGGTTATTTGATGAAGATAAGGACGATTGCAAGGACGGCGCGAAGGTATATCAACTCCCGACATAATAGTCACGTTCACCCAACGAAGCAAGCGCTCCCTGAGCCCACTGCTGGCGGTCATGCATCAAGTGACAAGCTTAGTGTTACATAATCTTACTCCTGTCTATACTAACGTTTCTCCAAACAAGGCTGTGCTCCAGTTTTTGGAACCAAGTACGCAAACGTCAAGTAAGACGTGTGGGTCTTTAGTTCTGAGGCGGTTTTCGAGACATCGAACCACTGGAATTCCTCATCTCCCTCCATGACACGTCTTCCCTTGCTGAAGGGGTTGAATCCGTAATCCCTCGTGTTGGATTTCTTAGCGGAATCACTGTCTCCAATCACCTCTTCCAAAACCCGTTTTCTCTGTTTCTCCGAAGACGGATCCTCCAGTTGCTTCATCTTCTCCGCAATTAGCTTTTTCTTTTCAAGTCCCTCTTTCTGTCTCTTTTGAACGTCACGAAGTCTTTCCAAAGCGTCTTCAACTTCCCTCACCATCTCCTTTCTGGCCTCCCACTTCCGGCCCGCCACTTCGGTCATTTCGATCTCAGACCAGCCGTGTGTCTGCAAGGCCTCCACGGTTTTCATCACTTGTTCCACACATGGCGAGAAACAACAGATACCCACCCGACGGTCTTTGGCAACCACACGCTCCAGGTGCGGAATGGCCTCCCACGGCGACGGGAGGTCCAAGAAAACTGTATCAACATCGACTGTGGTGTCTTTCACGTCAAATCCGTCTAGGCAAACATCTCTGTGTGTCAACGTCAGGTTCGTCACCCCGTGCTCGGCAAACTCAACGCGGGCCTGCTCGTACCGTGGCTCGTGAAATTCATACGAGAAAACTCGGCCATCAATGCCCACGGTTCTGGCAAAAGCATGACTGAACGAGCCCGATCCCGTTCCTGCCTCAATCACTCGCGACCCGCTCACCACGTTCAGTCTCTGCACGATATAACTCGAGTCTGGAGTGTACACGATCTGCGTTCTGTGCGGCAAGGAAGTCGTCCACAGTTCTGCAGTGGGATGCAGCAGATAGATAAAGCCGTAGCCTTTTGAACTCACCACCTGCGATCCGTACGGCTTCCCCACCATCGCTGAGTGAGGGAAGGACCCATATCTGGTCTGGAGAGTCGACTCGGGATTCACCGTGATCGGCTTGATGTTGTCCCTGCCGATGAAGGCCAGAACTAGATCACCGGCCTCAATAATGGTCTTGTACCCAAGGAATGACATTGCGGTGCTTCGGGAGGGTTGTTGTCCTGGGAAAGAGCCAAGGTTCTCGTGATCTGCAATATTGAAGAGATCTTTTTTGAAATAAAAAAAAATTTCCCATCTCAAGGCAGTGCAGGTACGTCTCGTGTGCTTAGGTAACCTAAAGCACTTGGCGGCGGTTTAGGTCAGAGGAGCCAGAACAGCTCGCGACTCTCACAGAAAACGGCGAGGAGATCGAGCGGGTCAGAACTATGCCGGTAGGAAACCGCTTTCAAAAGTAAGCAGATCTGCTCGAGCGACCAATCACGGTCAGCGAACTAAAACCGCCAGCTGTCGACCAATCTCGCCTTTGCACAGCCAGATCGCAGCACAGCCTTGAAACAGCGCGATCTGCTCAATATACTCTTTTGACCCCAAAAGTCCTGCTCTGCCTCCGTCATGCCTCTAACAGTAGGCCACCGCCTTGAGTGGTTGACTTCCGATTTCAAAGCTTCTCATTTGCCTCTCTGGTGTCTCGTTTAACTCCACCTTATTGCTACCTGTCACTGAAACAAACGTAAACAAACTTCTGAAAAAGTAAACAATCGAGGGAAGAGGAATTTTTTCCTGGCGATGTATATATCAAATGATGTTTACAATCAAAATAAACAGGGCTCAGAGGTGTAGGGCTCGTTGAAAAGGTATTCACCACCGATAATTGACGGCTTTGTACAAGATTTTGAGCCACCGGGCCATCCATTGTATTCTGACACGCTTATAACGCACATAGGAGCACTGCCAGGCGCGAGATCACTTATAGAACAGGCGCCAGAAGAGAGCGCAGAATACTGGCCAGCGAGTTGTCCCAGCGGTTGAGAAGACAAAAACGTGGCACGACTCTTTTTTAGTGTTCATCAACAACAGAAGGAGAATTAGGTTTTGTTGAATCAACAAAACACCAACCCCGCTTCAAATTGGCTAGAAACACCAGCTAAACAGCATCGCCCATTGCAAACAGACACGGTCAGATGAGCTCCACCAACTTCAAGAGAGCTACCGGCGCCGGCCTGACGAGCCAGGTGAATGATGAAAACTCCAACGTCTATTTCAGCTCTAAAGAGCATCAGCAAGCTGAGGATGCCCCCCAGACCCGTCAATTGAGTCGGCTTCAGATGAAGCAAAGCCAACAGGGCCAACAGGGTAAGCAGACCAGAAGAGCTTTGGGAATCATCTCAGACTCGTCTTTGAACACGAAACCGACGAATGGCGCGGACCGGAACGGTAGGACCAAAGCCAAAGGAGCGCCTACCGACTCTTTTAGAGACCCAGAGACTCGTCTTGCGGTGACCACGAAATCACAGAATAGCCTGGATGGGGACGAGGAGATGGCCGTGCAAGGACATCAGAGTCAGCATGACGTGGAGGAACGGGACGAAGAGGAAGCTGAAGATTACGACACCAGTGGATTGGTGAATGAGCCAATGTCGCCGATCATTAACGAGACAATCGTCCAGGAAATCAACCGCGCGTACCTTCGGTACTCCAAAGATTATCTGGACCCAGAAGACGAGGACACGTTTGATGTCTCGATGGTTGCAGAGTACGGGAATCAGATCTTCAACTACTTGCACGAGCTCGAATACAAGTTCGCCCCTAACCCAAAATACGTCGAGGAGGTTCAAAACGAGCTGACGTGGGACCACAGAACCACACTGATGAACTGGCTGGTTCAGCTACACAGTCGGTTCAATCTGTTACCGGAAACTCTGTTCCTCACGGTCAACATCATCGACAGGTTTCTGACTTTGAAGACCATATCTCTTTCGAGATTCCAGTTGTGCGGTGCCGTTGCTTTATTCATTGCTGCCAAATATGAAGAGATTAATGTTCCAACTGTATCTCAGATGATTTACATGGTTGGGGACCAGTTCACGATCCCTGAGTTTCTCCGGGCCGAGAAGTTTATGATTGAGGTTTTGAAGTTTGAGCTCGGATGGCCTGGTCCAATGTCTTTTTTAAGACGCGGTTCCAAGGCTGACGACTACGACAACGAGGTGAGAACCGTGGCCAAGTATTTTGTCGAAGTGACCATCATGAACCCGAGATTTGTTGCCTCCGCTCCCAGCTGGCTGGCTGCCGGCGCTCAATACTTGGCCCGTCGCATGCTTGGTCGTGGCGACTGGTCACAGGCTCACGTTTTCTACACGGGATACACTGCTGCACAGCTTGAGCCATTGGCCGAGATTTTGGAGGAGAGTTGTCTCAAGGCCTCGACCAACCATCAGGCCATTTTTGAGAAGTACAGCGAGCGCAAATTCAAGCGTTCCGCTATCTACGTTCACGATTACCTGAATGCACTCTACAACGAGTCCAGCTAATTCAGGGAAGTTTCTTCATTTTCGTCCCCATTTACCCCAGTGTTTTTCTATACGGCCTTTGTTTTTGTCTGAGATTTACGTTTGAACACATTTACGCTATTACGGAGTTGCAGAAGTAGAGTTTCGATAAGTTGAGGATTGGTTTTCGGAGTGGATTGAGGTCACGTGATAATATCAAGGGTTCGTGCGGACCTGGCGTCCTGCGCCAGGGGAAAGTTTCACAGTCACCGCGCCCGGCTTCAAGGATTTTTCGCGCCGTCCAGACGAAGTCTCTAGGTTCGCGGCCGGGTAATCGGCCGGCGGGTGGGAAAATTTTCATCAAGTGCTAGGATTCGAGAGCAGAGTTTGTACAGAGGAAAAAAAGAGAACTAGTTAACAGACATTAACTTTGAGTGTTAGGATAAGTTGGAATCTCATAGACAACAGCATAATCAATAATACAAAATGTCAGGATCCGGTGCTTCAGGTAACAAATTCCGCATGTCGGTAAGTGGTGATTCAGCGATGTAAAAGATGCGGAGACAGTTCAGATGGAGGAGTGAAGATGAATGATATGAAAGCAAGACGGCACAGCACATCAGAAAGCGTCGGAGAGAACAGCGTTAGGAACAGTGTTGAGAGTCTTACTGAAAGAAGCACTCATAATCATGGACAACGACAACGAGAACATACTGTGAATCTAACGTCTAAAAGACGAACTGTCCAATGACAGATCTGGGCCTTATGATCGAGAGACACCGAGGAGCAATATCGGCTCTCAGAACACACCAGCCATTTGAAACAACACCGGCCACCATACCGTACCTTTTGACTCTGTCAATTCATCGCTCCAACTGACTGAAATCCAGCATTTTTGTCTATCCGAAATTAATTACTAACATCCCATAGTTGGCCCTCCCAACTGGTGCCATCATGAACTGTGCCGACAACTCTGGTGCCAGAAACCTTTACGTTATGGCCGTCAAGGGTAACGGTGCTAGATTGAACAGACTTCCAGCCGCTGCTGTTGGTGACATGGTCATGGCTACTGTCAAGAAAGGTAAGCCAGACCTCAGAAAGAAGGTCATGCCAGCTATCGTTGTCAGACAAGCCAAGGCTTGGAGAAGAAAGGACGGTGTCTTCCTCTACTTTGAAGATAACGCCGGTGTCATTGTCAACCCTAAGGGTGAGATGAAGGGTTCCGCTATCACTGGTCCAGTCGGTAAGGAATGTGCCGATCTATGGCCAAGAATTGCTTCCAACTCTGGTGTCGTTGTTTAATTTGATCAGCTTTTATTCAATTACTTAATGTCACACTAAGCGTAGAAATCCGTTTTTAATATATGGTATAAAAAAAATAATTCTACACGAAAATATTCAATTTTCTTTCTCAGGCGAGGGGGCCATTTTATGATCCCACCACAAGAACCACTACCAACGGGCGGCAATTGGGGCGATTTTAATGCGAAAGCGAGCTGATGTCCGCGTTACAGATCTCTGAGATCATTGGTGAGTGTTTTGAGTGTTTTGTTATACATGATGATGACTTATTACTAACACGATTCGCTCTTCCCGGTGGGATCAGATCTGCTCTCCTCTTCCAAAATACGAGACAGGAACGATGGAATCGTCAAGTTGGAGGAAATCCAGTTGGAGTCCGTCTCATTCAAGCAGAAGATTAGTGTTCCAACGGTGATATCCCTTCTTCGAGGACTTTCCCAACACATCGCTATAGACAAACAGACGTACTCCAAGGGGAACCCGAATAATCAACTCGAGACAAGACTGATTAAGGCGTCCAATCTCTTGCGACTCATAGTCACAAAGCTAGTTGCCTCGGCCGAAAATGTTTCCAATTACAAATACAAGCATTATGACGAGATCCTGTCCATACTTCTGTCTCATCTCTTTCACCATCGGTCCCTCAACGGAGGCAAACAGGTGTTCGAACCCGCTGCATACAACGTCGCCAGGTCAATCTCCTGTCTGGTACAAAGACAGAACTTCAAAGACCATATTTACGAGAAAAACTATCGGGAAATTCTAGAAGCGGTTCTAGACAGTCTCGATCTCCTTACGTTGAACGGAGAAGCCTTTTCAGAGCTCACCAACAAAGAGAAACTCATGTCGGAATTGTTCCAGATATTTCTCGAGTTTCTGTGTCCTGAATTCACCTCTACACTGGTTTTGTTTCTGAACAACGAAACTGCCGGCCACGCAACATATTACAACCGAATCGCTCACATCATCGACAATTACTGGGAGACCGAATTCTTGGGCTCCGGAAGCGAGTCCGAGTGTCTGATCTTGATTTTCAAAATATTGAATCAACTGCTGATCGATCTCGCAGCTGTGGACCGGAAACTGGGAGTTGTTTCCTTTAGACTGGGCTCTAATTACCTCATCAATCTCAAATCATTGAACTTCGAAAGACTCAAAGAGCAGATCTTTGTGTTTATCAACTTGGTGCCGGACTACACAGACATGGTCATTGCATTGGACGGTGAAGAAGACTGGAAGTTTATTTCGAGACGCCAAAAGCACCATTCCTCTATCGAAACCGTAGCAAGCAGCGACATGTTTCCGCATGCAAGTGTTACTGCGAACCGTGTGGATGTGCCAGCGTCGCAGAACTCAGACCTGTCATTCACTCGCGTGACGACAAGCGACTTAAGTAAGACGGAAGCTGAGGAACTGTCGCGACTGGACGAGCTGAAACAAATGATCTTGGTTCTGATGGAGATGGCGATTGATTCCCCGAACGACAGGGTCTCAATTTCTGACTTCAGCTTTCAGTTTTTCCCGGAAACGCAAGCGCAGAACTTGACCTGGTTCAATAGAAGAGAATTTGCGTTGAGCAAAGATGGCAACTCTAAAGCTTGGCTTCTGGAACTTGGGTTGACAAAACTGTTAGAGAGCTACTACTCTCTCCGAGACGTCGCAGCGGCAGTTACAGACGACAGTACTGCACTACCCATTGAAACAGAAGGAACCTCCAAGAGGCGGAAAACCACAAGCTTCCGATCTGAGCTTCTGGTACATCTAGAGACGTCCCAGTCGTTTTTGGACTTGATTTTTTCGTTTATCAACTATCCGTTGACAATCAACAAAAACCAGATCACTGTGGGGTTGCAACTGATGGTCTTTTATATTGACACGATCACCAAACACCGTGAAGTATTTTGTGAGCGTTTGAAAGAAATACTGAACAGATTGCTGGTAGTTTTCGAGCTTCAAGACGTCAGCATCAGTTTCTGGAATCTTTTATGTTTGAAAAGACTATTCTCATATTTGATAAAGTTTCCCCAAAAGGGACAAAAAGTCATTGCCGAAATGGTCACAACTAACAGACTAATGAAATGTACAATAGAGATGATCAAGACTCCAAAAATCAGCAAAATTGCATGTCTTTTTTTCCTCGAGTTCCTGAGAGCCAACTCGTGTTCGATAATTTCCCTTGACTCCCTCGACAAATCCGTTCTGCAACAGCTTGAAATGCTGATGGAACTCCCAGAGATTAATGGTCCGTCTGTGGTCTCTAAGGAATCTGTCAAATTTTGGTTCTGCTGTCTGGAACTTTGTAAGCTCTTCAAGTTTCAAAACATCAAAATCAATTCAACAGTGAGCACTACTCCTAGTCAATTGTTGAGTTTCAAAGTTACCACTTGGCTGGTTTCCAAGTCAAACCAACTTGTCGGGCTAGCGAATTCTGGTGAGATCAGCTCTGTTTGCTCATTGATCACCTGGCTTTGCGGCAAAAGCGTTTCCATTTCTCGAGAAAACACCGATGATCTCGAAATCTCTCCTCATCACAATGAACTTTCCACTGTTTTTCAACGTTATTCCCGAAGATCAAGACTGATCAACATTACCTTGATGCGTGATCTGGAAATAGAAGACGACTCGGAAAATGCGTTTTTGTTCAGCAACGTCTCTGTGGACCTCCAGCAGTCTGAGCTGGTGATGGAGTGTTTGAACAGCTTATTTGCCCATCTGAGGAGCGGAAACGTGAACAGCTCTGCCGCTTGGTGTGTTTTTTCCTATGAATTGTGCTCAAGTGTCGATAACGTACCTGAGTTGGTGGGCAAGTCGGAAATTTTGAAGCATCGAATCAGAGAGAGCTGGGATAGAGCAATGACTGCTTCGCCCGGGGAATCAGACGGAATAGTTTTCATTGATTGTTTCATCAGAATATTCAACCGATTGTCATCGAAAAGTCTACGAAAAGCTATTCTTGAGAACATCAACGAACGAGAACTGTTGAAAGCGTTAAACTTGAGCTTTCACTACGATGCAGCTCCCAGATTCAACAATCACGAGGCACTCGCTTTTGAAGAGTTAGGACTGGTAAGACAGCAGAAATCTTTGTTTGACGATTCAAATCAGTCTTCTGTGGCGAAAAATGTGGCTGATTACAGCTATTTCTACTTGGTGCTCAACCGAAATCTGGAACAAGAAGTTGTTTATTACTTGCTGAGGTCGGCAAACACTGTCTCTCAAGCCGTTGATGATGCGTTGGCTTTCATCGTGACAATCAGCTCTGAGATGAAACGGCTTTCCCTGTTCTTTGCGCTCTCTCGCTACTTTCAGCACCAAAATATCACCGCACTGGATTCCGATGTGCTTGAAAAGCTGTTCGGGAGTTTCACTCAGCTGCTTGAACAGCATCAAACCAAAACGTTTGAGATGACATCAGTCACGATCTGCTGTCTTTTGCGACAATTTGCTGGCATATGGTTGAACAACCCTGAAAAATACAGCGATCCATACGACATTTGCGAGTACCTCTTTGTCTTGCACGACAAGAAGATGCTCTTTACCGAGCTCGGAAATACCGAGTTTTTGAAGTTGCATCTTGAGTTACTGAAATACGTCCGAATCAACTATGGATGTATCACCAAAAATGCCATTTTGTCGGGGTCTTTAGAACTGTTCACGCTTTCCAATAATTATGCCAAGATGGAAGTGGCAGAAAATGTCGCTGAGATGTTACACCTCTCAACAGCTCAGCTTGACATCTACAGTTCTTTCATGCAGACTTTTGACAATCCGCAAAGCTCACTTGAATCAGCCTCCTTGTTCAGCGAGGTCTGCGTCATCCTGTCGAAGTCGTCAGACACTTTGTTGATTTCGTGTGTCTGCAACCTTCTCGAGTTATTTCGATACCCGAACTTCAGGTACTACCTCGAGAGTTCGCTGACCAAAATCGCACAGACTGGTGGGTTTTCTTCGACCCGCAAGTTGTTTTGGCATTACAAAGAGGCAATTCTCAAAGTTTGGCTGGGATTCAAAGTGCCTTTGGAGGAGTTCCCATTTGCTCTGTTTGGTTTCAGTAGTTACAAGGATTTCATCACGCTGAATCATATGGAACTGGTTTCACTTTGTCTGGCTTACGGAGGCTCAAAAGTGATTGGCCACATTTCTGAAATAATGGGCAAAAAAACGGACAGTTTGGTATCAGACTCACTGTCTTTGGCAATAGCTTTGGCTTGGACGCCATCTGGGAACGGGAGCACTGTTTTTGATAACATATCCCGACACTTGGGCAGGAACGCAAAGAAAAAGATCAAAGAGCAGGTTGTCCTGATTTTCTATCACCTGATCAGACTCGTTAATGTTGAATGCGAAAAAGAGCTATTCGAACATCCATTTTTGGCTGAGAGTACGGGATCTATCTCAGACATACTGCTGAGTCCAGCGAAGCTGGAGAATCAATGTTTCGCAGACTACGACCTCTCCGTGTCTGTCACCCACTTGTGTTCTATCTTTGAAATGATCGCCAAAGACCACAAGCTCTCGAATTTTTGGTCGACTCCAGTGTTTTACTTCCTGTCATCCAAGATCTTTACATTGCTGGAGTCGTCAATGAGTGTCACGGAAAAACAGGCCAATCTGCGAAGACTGAAATACTTGGCTCTCAATCTCCTCCTTCGAAACAACAACCTCCAACTGATACATCTTTACGTCACGAACCTTTCCAAGTACTTGGAGACTGAGGAACTATACACGGATGTAAGTCGAATTCTGCTTGCGATGTTCGAATCCGAAACACAACCCGGTGAGCAATCTTACGTACAAAATTGGATTCCCGTTCTGGGGAGTCTACTAAGGGCGAAAGACTTGAATAAACAAATATACCCGGCTCTGGTGAGATTTTTTGCTTCACACTCACCTCAAGAGGAAGCCAACGGAATCTTTTGTTTGCTAGTCAAGCCATCAATCGACGTTCTTCAAAATCGTGGTTATGTGCTTCGGATGGAGACGATCAGATTTGCAATTGAAAAATACACCCAGGAACCTCGATCAAAGCATCTGATTGATATGATATCACTGTTGTTCCGCTTTGGACAGCCTACGGCTTCCAACTGCGATCAACAGCAGCTGACAGAATCATTTGTTCAGGCTCTCTACAACTTACAAGCGGAAAGTTCGACGGGCTTCTCAGAAGAGTTCAAACAATGGATTGGACACACTTTAGGTAACTATTACCTGACTTCTGGTCAATGTGCCAGGCTGCAATCATTTGAATTCGAACCTGCTTTATTTCAAGTGCTACGAAACGAGAATTCTGGAGATGAACAAAAGCTTTTCGAATCGGTGTTCAGGAAAATGGAACAAACCACGGTGAATACCAATATTTTTGCCCAAAACTGTTTCGATTCCATTGTTGGGACTTTGATCAACGACAATTTCAATGATGGTTCCTATTGCGATTCTCTCGACACGAGAAAAAGTTACACTCTTCCGATGACAATTTATCTTTGCCTGCTATCCAATAGAGAGTACGAAATCAATCTGCACGACAACAAGCAGATCAGCGAGCTACTCGATGAACTCAGAAGCTCCCCGCAAAATGTTGATTTCAAAAAATGGATATTCAACTTATTTTTTGCGATCTCGAAACAGCTCAGATCGCCTCAGTACGTTGTGCAGCTGATATCCATTTTCGTGGCTCAGGTCCCCAGTTTTGCGCACCATTCGTTTCCGCAACTCACTCTATACATGATAGCCGTGGAGAGTGCTGATTTCGGTAAGATGGTGAACAAACTATTGAGAGAATTCTTCATGCTCGAAACCTCGGAGATTTCTGTTCAAGGAACCAAGGTCTTTTTGGAGCTTGTTTTGCTACTCAGGGCAGGGGCAAAAGGTGGACATCGAAAGTTTGTTAGCGTTTATTCGGGCCTGGACTACCGCAGAGTTTACTTGGCTGCTCTGGCATCAGACTCACCGAAAGCTGCCTTGATGTTGGCGGAGGATTGCTTCACCAATGCTGCAGCCACGAGAACTCTGGGGTGGGCGGACGAGAAGGACTTTTTGCAAAAAACTTACTCGTTGATTGGAGAGGCTGACTTGTTTTTTGGATTACCGATAGACCCAACCTTGCAGCATGGATTGAACATCATCAGACAAAATGACATCAAGTGGGGAGAAATCATGTTTGACAACGCGGCTTTTCAGACGTCCTTGGCAATGAACGATTACTCTGATTTGGGAACGTCTGAACTGATTCAAGGCCTGTCTTCTGTTGGACTTGCTGGAATATCGAACGTTTTGGGAGAGTACATTGGCGAAAGACGGCATGAAGACACAGGGAGAATAGATCAGGTTTACGAACGGGCCTGGAAACTAAATCAGTGGGATCTTCCTGTCCCGTCCAAGCCATACGTCGGCGAGAATATGGCTGTTTACAGCACTTTGAAGTTGATTCACGACTCTCCTGCTGCCCCTTCTGAGGCTTGCGAACGAGCCCTGGCTGGTCTGATTGTGAGCCACAACGACTTTCTTGAAACGAGAAGATACTTGGATAAGTCGGATACTATCAAGTCTTGGTTCAGGGCTCTTTCCGTGGTGACTAGTTGCCGGAACCTGTTAGGGAGCAGACAATTAGATTGTGAAAGACATGACACGAACTGGCGTTGGTTCACCGGAAGCGACTTTGAATCGTTTGAGAACATCTTGCTGGGAAGAAAATCCATATTGGAGCTGATTGCTGCCACGACTTTAGACGAATCCCACCGCAACGGCTTCTGGTTTGCGGCAGTGAACGAACTGCACCAGTACGGAAAATTCGCTAGACAAAACGTCGAGAATCAAAAAGCGATAAATGCTGCTGTTTATCTGAACAAAGTCGCCGAGACCAAACTGACACCTGATGTTGAATCTTCAATGATTAAATTTGTGGAAAGAGTGTCGAAATTCAATATTGCGTGTGCGTTCTGGTCTCAGAAGGAAGAAACGGTGTTTCCGGTGGTGGCAATGAAGAACTTGATCGAGCTGGAAAGAAATGATCCTATCGATATTTCCAGACTCCCGTCCCAGGCTCCGCGAGTCTCCGTTGGATTGATGAACGCCTTGATTGCCGAATGGTGTTCAGAGTCGAGACAGGAGACCCCCGTGGATATCATGAACCAGTACATTGAGCCGTTCCGAGACGGAGAGGAGGCTGAGATGTTGCACATATTCGCCAAGTTTTGCGACGACCAGATCCGGGGCGGCGAGCTGGATGCCAAAATACTGAGATTGAAAGAAAGCTCGAAGCTGAAGGAGCGGGACCTGCGCGAACTACAAAAGTACTTGGCGGACTCGGGAATCGACGAGCCTGAGCGAAAAGACACCCGTCGGGCTCATACTCGGTTGAAGGTCCAGTACAAGGCAGAGCGGGAAGAGCTAGAGAGCGTCATTGCCAGCAGGACCAATTACATTACGCAAGCTATTGAGTTCTACATGCGAGCAGCGGCTTCGAACGGCGAGGATTATGACGATAGGGACATCGATCGGTTCTGTGGATTGTGGCTTGAAAACACCTCTGTTCCAATTGATTCGGCCTTACTGCGGGAGATACCATGCTACAAGTTCATTCCATGGGTCAACCAGCTGACCTCGCGACTGATGAACGAGGAGTCGTTGTTCCAGGCCCGACTGAGAGAGGTGATTTCCGCAATCAGTCTCTGCCACCCGTTCCACTCGCTGTATCTGCTGAAGTCTCTGATATTGAGTGTCAAGGGCAGCGAAGACCCCGCCACGATCTCGAGAGGTGTTGCGGCCAGGGAAATCTGGGCAGTGCTGGAGAAAATGCAGGGGAAAGTCAACGTGGCGGCGACATCGAACTTGTTGAACCACGTAGACCAGTTGTGTGACAACTCGGTGGCTCTTGCGAACCAGAAGGTGAAACACGTGAAGAAAATTGCGCTCTGCAAGTTGAGTTCTGGAGACTGGTGGCTGGAACGCTTCTCTACGATGAACCTCCCTCCTCCCAGTGTGAGCATTCCGGTGAGCATTTCTAGCCCGTACGACTGCAGCAGCCTGCCAACAGTGGTGAAGGTGGAGTCGAACGCGATGATCTCGCCGTCTGGAATTAGCCAGCCCAAGATCCTGCGTCTCCTGCTTTCGTCGGGCGAGTCGCACAGGATGATTTTGAAGGGGGGCTCAGACGACATGCGGCAGGACGCTATCATGGAACAGGTTTTCGGAAAGGTGAACGTGCTTCTCAACAGCGACAAACGAGCACGCAAAAGACAGCTTCGAGTGAGAACCTACAAGGTTGTTCCCCTGGGCCCTGGGTCTGGGATCATTGAGTACGTGTCCAACTCGATGGCACTGAACGATATCCTGAGACCGCTGCACGAGAACGACTCGATGTCAATCGACAGTGCACGCAGCAAAATGAAAGAAAGCCAGGCCAAGAGCAACGCCTTGAGAGTCCAGACATACCAGTCGATCACGACGAAAATCAGACCCAACTTCCGCAACTTCTTCTTCAACAACTTTATGTCCCCCGACCAATGGCTGGAGTCCAGACTGATCTACTCGCACGGGCTGGCTTCCTCGTCCATCATCGGATACGTTCTGGGGCTCGGAGACAGACACTGCAACAACATCCTGATCGACCGCTCCAGCGGTGAGCCGATCCACATTGACCTGGGAGTCGCGTTCGACCAGGGGAAAGCCCTGCCCGTGCCCGAGACGGTGCCGTTCCGTCTCACGCGGGATCTCGTGGACGGACTGGGAGTCACCGGGGAAAAAGGAGTCTTCAGCAAAAGCTGCGAAAACGTCTTCCAAGTCCTACGGCTGAACTCAACCTACATTAGCGGGATCCTGGATGTGCTCAAATACGATCCGCTGTACTCGTGGACCCTGTCGCCCATCAGAAGACGGAAATTGCAGGATTTCTCCAACAATAACGACGAGAATCTGGACAATCTCATCAAAATGGACACGGGGTCTGAGGCCAGTATCGCTATAGACACCGTCAAAAGCAAACTGGCCGCCAACGGGCTGAGCAGCCAGGCCGTCGTTCGGGAACTCACCCGACAGGCGACGGACGAATCCAACCTCGCGCTCATCTACTTGGGCTGGAGCCCCTTTCTCTAAGGTATGGTATGGTACAAGTTTTCATACTATTTAACTATCGGTCACAAGAACAGCCAGGCCGAGTTCAGGCCGAGTTCGCTTGTGCCCTCTGCGAGCTGCCTCTGTAGTTTCCCGATTGCTGGTTGTTGCCTCTGTTTCTGCTGTTTCCGCCCTGGTTTCCGCCCTGGTTTCCACCCTGGTTTCTTCTCTGTCCACCGCCACGGCCTCCGCTGTTGTATCTCTGGCCCTGTCCTCCTGCGTGCGAATTGCTGTAGTTGTTGCTGTAGTTGTTGTTGCTGTTGTGCTGTTGCTGCTGTTGCTGTTGCTCCTTGAACCGGTCTATAATCTCATTGCTCATTCTCACGTACTTGATCTGATTTCCACGAACATACACCTCCTCAAGCTTCCCAAAATGCTCCCCGTGCGGGTCCACGGTGATGGCTTCCTTCAGTGTGAGGTTCATCCACGAGTCGCAGTTTTCCAGTGTTCCGTTTATAGTCTCGCCAGACTTCAGCTCAACCAGAATGGGCTGGCCCTTGATCGACGTCAGCAAATATAGCGGCAGCATCGTGGTATAAAATTAGCTCTCTCGACGCACGCTACCGTTACTGTCCTCCTCTTTGCAAGCCTGAGCTCGTTTACTTATTTCAGCAGATGATGGCTGGAAAATATCAAGATCGGTGGGCGGTCGTGCGCGGGCCCAAACAGTTTCCAAACACCCGTGCACCAGGTAGTTCCTGCTGTTTTGTCGGGTCACGTCAGGCAAAAAAAGGGCTTGCTGCTGACGATAGAGGGTTTCTTTAGGAGCATTGTCTACTTTCCGTAGCGGATAATTCAACCCGAGTGCTCGAACGTACGCGGCGGTGTGTGCGCGGAGAGACTCACCTGGTGGCGCTATAATTGAGAATCGGCAGCTCCGGACCATAACTCCGTCTACACCATAAGAATGGCCCCGTACGATCCTACCTCCAGCAAATGCTACCAAGTGGAGCTACCCAACCCGACCGCCACCGACAAGCGGCTGCGGCTGGACATGCGCTCGGGTGCGTCCTCGAGTATCTACAAGTCACGGGTGGTCGTTTACGGCGGGTCGGTTGTTCCTCTATCCTTATCGCCCACGTTTGACGTGGCTGAGGTGGAGGCCAAGTTCCAGGGGTTTGTGGACTCTTTGAGCGCTGATAACCGCGAGACGGACTACAACAATTACCTTTCCGGCGAGTGTTTTGCCCTCAATCTGATCGAGCGTCGGTGGGACCACCTCAAGGTGAAAAAGGAAGGTACAGGCCCAGACGAGGGAGGGGCTGTCAAGCCTCCTGTGCGAATGTTCCATTCGATGATGGTGCACGACAATTATGTCTTTGTTCACGGGGGACTGCGGTTTGAGACGGGAACCAACAAGCTGGTGTTGCTGAACGACTTCTGGAGCTTTGACATGCTGGACAAGACGTGGAAGTGCATTTTGGAGAACGGGACAGCCGGTCCGATCGGGCGATTCAACCACAAGTTGACGATGCTGTCGACATTGGCGGCGGTCTCGCGGCCAATGCATCACGGAATCGTCATCTCCGGAGGGGTGAACGCGGACGGCAATATTGTGTGTGAAGCGGAGATCTACGATTTCATTACGGAGACGTACCACTCGCAGTTCGGCTTGAATCTCACCGAGAAGGTGCACAACGAGGACTCTGTGCATTACGAGAACCTAGCCATGAGGATGTCACTGTGCGATACGGTGATAGCGGATCCGTTCAACGAAAAAACAATGTTCAAGCCGATCTTCTGCTACTCGTCGGTAGACCATCGCCGGGGCGAAGAGCCGCTTGTAGTGTTCCGAGGCACGGAGGTTGGTGTCGCAGAGCGTGAGAAAATCAACACTTCGCACGGAAACAGTATCAGAGAGCACAAAAACATTCCGCTCGGCCTGAGACACCCTTCCATTGGCAGCTTTGGAGAAAACATCATAATCACGGGATTCATGCCCAACGACCTCAACATCTCCCTGTTCATCTACAACCGCTCGTCAAGGAGCTGGACAAGACTGCAGATATACTGCACCCACAACACCTGGTCCCACCGATTCTGCAGGGGCTACGTCTGGAACTCGCACCACAAGGTGGTATTTTTGGGAAACAGAGAGACAACAACCACTCTTCCGAGCGTTCAGTTCTTCAACATCTTTATTGCTGTTTCCTTGCCGTTCACCAACGCGTTTGGCTTTGACGTTAAAGACCGGAAAGGTCAAGTTAAAAAGCCAAGCAGGAACGTTGCAGCAAAGTCCTCTCAAGTGCTGACACCAGACTCACCGTCGCCGGGACCAGCAACGTCGCCAGGAAACTCGACCCGCGTCGGGTCGATGTCCTCGCGTTCTTCAGATCACAGCTCCCATTCGCAGGACGAGTCAACCAGTTTTGCCGAGTACTCCCACTACGTTGCTCCGCAGATCAACGCGAACTCGATCAGATCTGTGTTCCCGTCATACGCCGTTGCTTTGGGAAAGAACGCATTTGAACGATCCAGTGCACTGTCTGATTTTGAACTGGTTTGTGCCGACGGAACATCGATCCCAATGCCTGTTAACTTATGTCGGAAGAGATGGGGAAAAAGATTCGACCTCTTGCTCGCCAAGGCATATGCCAGAGCCTACGCGGACCTGAACAATCCGAACAGGGGACTGAACGAACACGGGGCACAGGGAGAGTCGTTATCCAGTCAGAATGCGGCTATGAGATCCAGTAGCTCGTTGAGCCGAGTCACCTCTGCATCAGAGAGTTCTAGCTCGATAAAACTGACTCTGAGCCGAGGCTCAAAAGAAGACGCTTCTCGAAACGCAGCCCCCACCTTCCGTTACCCTTTCCAGGATAAAGACACTCCGGCTAAATGCCCGTCCAACCAGCGATTGGGCTCCCCCGGGATGTCTACGTCTCGACGTGGATCCGCCAGCGTTGCGGCTGCGAATCCAATTTCCAGACGAAGCTCGTTGAACGCACAGCCAACGTCTCGCAAGAACTCCTTGAACGTCACCCGGGATCTGCTGAGCATGTCGCAATCTAGAAGGAACTCCTCGAGTTTGAACCCATCTAGAAGAAATTCGGCCACAAACTTTGCTCCCTCATCCAGACGTGCTTCAGCGCTGGGACGGGGTTCGGTTGCTTCAACGTCGTCGTCGTCTTCTTCATCCACCCAATCGTACGGGTCTCCGCCTGAACACATGTCAAAGGGCTCCTACTTCAGTCTCCCTCAGCAACTTTCCTCGACTCCCGAACCGTTGTCGCCTGACGGGGTTGAAAGGCTGTTCTTGAATAACCTTCCGCCACAGCCTCCAATGCCCGACACCCTCCCTCCTCCCGGTCCAACAGAAAAATCTCTGCCCTTTTCCCAATTGAGAAGATCGAGCGACAGTGCGCAGAGCCCGCCATCTGGCCCAACGGGAGGAACAAGGGCTCCTCTGTACTCTGCGAACAGTCCAGCAAGTTCGCCAGGCTCTCCAGGCCAGTCCGGCCAACCAGGGGCGACTGGCGCGGCCGGCCCAACCAGCAGGCTTGCTTACTCTGTTTCGTTTTCGTCGTTTTCATCAGCCAGTCCGTCCATCTCGGTGACAGACGACACCCACAACAACTTCCCATCGTTCAGCAGCGGTCAGACGTCTCCACGCCGGGCAAGACCTGGCGATGGGGCTTCTCTGCTACACCAAGTTGAAGACTCGGTGAAGTTCCCGTCAGATGAGGAGGCGTACATTGATGTTCGATTCATGCCCCGCGCTCTCTACCTGCCCTTTTCCAACCCCACGGTCAGGGCGTTCTCCGAGTTTCTATACACGGGACAAGTCGGTTCGAACTGGAAAGTGGTGCCGACCGCTCTGGAAGTTCTGATGATTGCCAAGTTCTACGAAGTGCCATTGCTCTATGACCTGATTTTGGAGGTTCTCTTTGTCATTATTGGCAAAAAAGAGGCCCAGTTGGTGAGCGATGCCAAACAATTGCGAGCAGAGTTTCAGTCGAACGAGATCCACCTCAAGAGGACGACGGACTTCAACGAAGGAATTAGTGGAGTCACCGCCATTGACCAATTTACAAATTACTTAACGAAGCTGGACGATGGACTGATGGACCTGACTCTGCTGAAAAGGGCATCTAAAGCAGCGGGACGCTACTCACATTCTGGAGGTTCGACTACTCCGTTATCGTCGTCGTTTCACGGTTTTGTAGACCAGGATCTGAGACGCAAATCACTGGGAAACAACACAAGACTGAGAGCAGCGGGTCTGGCGACGGAAAACACTCCGGAGGACAGACCGGATGAGCCTGCAAGTCTGTACGGCTCGCGATCCAGTCGACAAAAGTCCATTCCAAGCGTTCTGCCCCCCCAGCCATCGTTCGAGAGCAGCGACAGAAACATTAAGAAACTGGTGGAGGAACTTGCCTCCAACAACAGCAGCACTGGCGAATCTATGAGCGAAACCATTGGAATGATCGAAGACGGCTACTTTGAAACCAAAACAGCCAAGGAGGGACCGAAAAGTGCAGAAAATAAGAGCGAAAACGCTTCGCCAAACGCAAAAGAGTCCAAAGAGTGGCCCACGTTTAAGACTCTGATGGCCCCTAATGCCCCACCGTGCTCGGACGTGGTTGTCGATCTGATCGTGGAGGTGGCCGCGTTGGCGAGCGATCTAAAGTTGATGCTGCGGGGAATCAATGCCAGAGAGATGTCTGTTCAGCTGAAAGAGGAGAGACGAGAGCTGGAAAATATCAAAAGCAGATGGAGACAGCAGCCGCAGCAACAATCTCGGGAGGAGCAGCCAGTCAGCACCCCGGAGCCGGTTGTAAACAAGATACATCCGTTTGCGGTGGCAGCAGAAAGAAGACCATCCGCGCAGACTCCCTCGAACCAAGGTTCGCGGTCTTCGTCGCAACTGAACGTGAATGAGCCGAGCGGAACTCAGACTCCTACGAGCCCGGGAGCAACGGGCAATTCGTTCTCGAGCCTGGCATTCACGAAGTTGGAGAACATCCAAAGCAGTTCGTCGACCGCACTACAACGAACGGACTCGCAGCCAACGTCGGTGCTGAGCTCGTCGAGAGCTTCAAACCCTACCGCGAAAGACGGCGCCGACTCGCCGGCTGGGAGTATCACGGGAAAAAAGAAGGGATTCTCTAGTTTTTTCAAAAAAAAGGGATAGTTTTACGATAGTTAGTTTCCGGTTAAGAGAACATCTTACATCCGTACACCAGAACTTGAATTCTAGGGTTTTAATGACATCCGTACACCAGATGCGACTTTGTGCGGCTCAGCTTTTTCTAGCGGAAAATATCATCACGTCATAAAAAGGTTGTAAGTGTTCCGAGAAAATGACCCGGAAAGAATATACAGTTGCAGCGGAGACGGAAAGATTAGCGAACTCTTTTGAATTGGCCATTGGTTTGCACAGGATTTCGACTAATATACCAGAAGTGCAGCTGAGCAGTTTAGGGGAACGAGAATGACGATTGACAAGCTGGTTACTTCTGTTAGTGCGGCCTCTTTTACCACGTCCAAGACGCAAGACTATGTGTTGTTGATCCGGTTCTACCAATCTTTCGGGTTCACTGTGGTGAAGACGTTTGCGAAAGATGCTTCCACGACGGGAGTGGATCTCGTTGGCATTTCGAACGACTCGAGAAAAGAGTGTTGGTTGAGTTGCTATCCGGTTTCGAGAGTCGACTCCAAGGGAAACGTCATTCCGTTCCAGGAGACTTTGGAGTACTCCAAGCCGGAATTGAAGTCTGACCTGAGCGACTACAACCAAGGGGTGATGCTCAAGATTCGATTGGTGAGTCACGATGTTCACACCAACAAGGAGCTTCCTGGCGAGCTGGTGTACTTCACTGCCAACTTGGACAAGATCAAACATGTGGTTCAGGAAAACGCTTACGAGGTGATTACATCATCCAACCCTAGGGTGAATTTTTTTGTGAAAGATCCGGTCGGAAATCTGATTGGGTTCACCAACCATCCGAATGGGCTGTCTGAAGTTTCGTTTGACTCGAGTTCGGACTTTTTCAAGACCAAGGCCGAGCCGGATAATTCTGCTGCCGTTCTCTCGAAAAAAATGCTCGAAGCACAGGCCTCTCAAAAGAGAATCGCCGTGATGACTTCGGGCGGGGACTCCCCCGGCATGTGTGCGGCGGTGAGAGCGGTGGTTCGCGCAGGTATTTATTTCGGGTGCGAAGTGTACGGATGTTACGAAGGTTACTCCGGGCTGGTGAAGGGTGGAGATTTGCTGAAGAAGATGGAGTGGGAGGACGTTCGTGGGTGGCTGTCGCTTGGAGGAACTCTCATTGGTACCGCTCGATGCATGGAGTTCAAAGAGAGATGGGGACGTCTGAAGGGAGCCAAGAACATGATTTTAAGGGGCATTGATGCGCTTGTGGTTTGTGGAGGAGACGGTTCGTTGACCGGAGCAGACTTGTTCAGAAGCGAATGGCCGTCATTGATTGAAGAGCTTGTGGCGACGGGGGAGTTGACCGCTGAGCAGACGGAAAAATACAAAACTTTGACGATCGTGGGTCTTGTGGGATCGATCGACAACGACATGGCCTCTACAGACAACACGATTGGTGCCTACTCGTCGCTGGAGCGGATCTGTGAGATGGTGGATTACATTGACTCAACTGCGTCGTCTCACTCGAGAGCTTTTGTGGTTGAGGTGATGGGAAGACATTGTGGCTGGTTGGGGCTGATGGCTGGTATCTCGTGTGGCGCGGACTTTATATTTATTCCCGAAAGACCGCCAAGTGCCAAAAGTTGGAAACAGGAGCTTAAAGAGCAATGTTTGAGGCATCGGGAGAAAGGAAGACGTAAGACGACCGTGATAGTTGCCGAGGGCGCACTGGACGACGAGTTGAATCCTATCACATCGGTTCAAGTGAAGGACTGTCTGGTTGAGATTGGGCTAGATACTCGGATTACCACCTTGGGTCACGTCCAGCGTGGAGGAACGGCCGTGGCTGTGGATCGTCTGCTGGCAACCTTGCAGGGAGTGGATGCGGTCAGAGCCGTTCTGGAAAACACTCCTGAGACCCCATCGCCCATGATTGGAATCGTGGACAACAAAATAGTGAGACGGCCGTTGGTTGAGGCTGTGCGGCTCACTAAAAGTGTGGCTAGTGCGATCGAAGATAAGAGATTTGACGACGCTATGAGACTTCGGGATTCAACCTTTAAGCAAAGTTACGGCAACTTCTTGAGCCTTTCGAAGCACGATGATGGTTCGCAGCTGGTGGAGACCGAGAAGCGGCTCAACATAGCGATTATCCACGTTGGAGCCCCAACGGCTGCTCTGAACCCAGCCACAAGAGCTGCTGCTTTGTATTGTCTCTCCAAGGGACACACTCCTTTCGGAATCCAGAACGGATTCAGCGGCTTGATCAGACATGGGGCGTTCAGAAAGCTGGAATGGCTAGACGTGGAGGGCTGGCACAACACTGGTGGGTCCGACCTGGGAACCAATAGAACTCTTCCCTCCACCGATGTGGGAGCTGTGGCGTATTACTTTCAAAAATTTGAGATCAACGGTTTGATCATCATCGGGGGGTTTGAGGCGTTCCAATCGCTCCATGAGCTGAAAACAGCGCGTTCCTACTATCCGATTTTCAACATGCCGATGGTTTGTCTGCCGGCCACCGTTTCCAACAACGTTCCTGGAACGGAGTACTCGCTTGGGTCCGATACCTGTCTCAACACGCTGGTCAATTACTGTGATGCCGTCAAGCAGTCGGCCTCTGCTTCCAGAAGAAGAGTCTTCGTCGTGGAAGTCCAGGGAGGAAACTCGGGATACATCGCCTCGTTCACCGGTCTGGTCACGGGAGCCCTCGCCGTCTACACCCCCGAAGAACAAATTTCGCTCAGGTCGCTTCAAGAAGACCTTGAATTACTTGGGAAAAACTTCGAAAACGATAAGGGAGACAATCGGTCCGGAAAAATGTTCATCCGAAATGAGAACTCGTCTTCTATCTACACTACAGAGCTTATCGCAGATATCATCAGGGAGTCTGCACAGGGCAAGTACGAGTCGAGGACCGCGGTGCCTGGTCACGTGCAACAAGGAAAAGTTCCTTCGTCCATGGATAGATGCCACGCGGCACGATTCGCAATCAAGGCGTGCCAGTACATTGAGGAAAACAACTACCAGGTTGCTTCGGAGCTTGAGGCTTATCTCAAGGAAGGTTTTGGATCCAATCAGTCCACCCAGGGCCACGCAGATATGGATCTCAAGTATGTGTACAAGCACGGCAAAAAACAAGTGGTTGCTGTGGACAACGCCAAGGTGATTGGAATCCACGGAACCAAGGTGGTGTTTGAGGATGTTGAGAAATTATGGAACCAATCAACAGATGTCGGTCAGAGAAAAGGAGTGGAAGTTCACTGGGGGAAAATGGTGGAAGTGAACAACATTCTGAGCGGCCGTTTAAACTTGCGCACGGCTAAAGAGTGACGAGCAAATTTAAAGTGCCTGCGTATAAAATAAAATAATGATTTGCACAACACACTAAAAAATTAAGTAAACTAATGAAAAAATTATTATTTTTTTTTTACGGATAGTAGTTAGGTAAGCGGGCCTGCAGGTTACATAATCTTTGTTGGCAAAAGTCAAAAAGTTTTTCGAATTGGTCTGTTGCATAAGCGCTGAAAAATAAATAAGTTTTTCACACATATGTGGAGGTGCTTAGCCACGCCATCTAGCAGACGAATCAACCCACTTGCTGCAAGCAGCGCGGATCGATGCAGGCGCGGCAAACGGGTCTCGATGCCAGAGTCCTGCCAAAGGAGGATCAGATATTGAGATAGTACCGGTGCGGGGATCTAGGCTGCAACCCCGTTTGGAGCAAGACAAACAAGCGAACGTGGCTTAGCTATTTCGAACGGCCAGATCAGAACGCTCGCCAATCGGTTTTACGGTAAAATCTGGAAGTCTATTTTCCTTCTTTAGACTGGGGTTGGATGCACGGAGTAGTAAAATACTAGTTCAGTAGCATCAATTAAAAAGTGCTATTGACTACCGCACGGGATTCGAGCGTTCCGAGTCTTGCTGGGCGTCATGAGGTCCCCAGGGGTGGACGAATTCGGCCGAGAGCCTGCAGAAGCTGGGAGATCGATCCAGAGCTGTGCTTGTCGTCGTGTGGATTTCAATCACATCGTGATTCAGGGGCCGCAGGTAAGTGGGCCAAAAGTGGGAGCTAGAGTGAGGTGATAAATGTTTTCAGGGTGTGCGCAGAGAGCGAAGGTGACCGAGTTGAGCGAGTCAAGTAGCATCCCAATCTGGGCTTGGGGTCCAGGTCCACCCCCGGGACGTGAGTGAACACCTGGCGCAGCTTCATCGAAGACGTAGGCCAACAGATTTCCGTTGGACGAAGCTCCGCCTGCAGCCGGGTCCTTGGGGCTGTTGATGAAGCCACCGTGGATTGCGGACTAGCGGAGACGACGCGACGGTCGACGCGGTCCTCTCCTGCACCCTGCCCTTTGACGTCAGCGAGCCTCCACCACGAAAGAGTGACAGCACTGCCCGGGCGTAACCTCCCTACGGCACCGTCTGACAGTGGGACGCACTGGAAGCGTGCATTTGGCTGCACTAGCTGGAAAGGCAAATGCAGAGTGCACATCTCTAATGCAGGATACGCAGAGTCGGCCTAAGTAGTATTGTTAAATGGTCAGTTTTGTGCTGCTGCTCGGGAATCCACTAACCACTGACACCGAGGTTGCCAGAACGCAGCATCTACGTTGCTCCAGGTCGCGAGATCTCGCAGAGTTCGTTCCTCGCGGCACACCAACCCACTGTTTTTGCCCCCGCCACCTCGGAACGCCGCTCCGCGAATATCTCCAACGTCCATTTCTCATTGCATCCTCCCCGCCTTCGCTCAACATTTTTCAAGTACACTAGCCCACATTTTCTTCTTCTTTGCGAATTTCCCAACTGCATGCAGATATGCACCCGGTTTACTGTAACAATACTAACCTTGATTCCTCTAGTTTAGCCGTGTTTCCCGCATAATCCACGCGTCACACCAGTAATAGTGCTTATGCAACAATTCTTGTTTAAGGCGATGCAGGTGCCGGTGCGATAGGTTGCTTTGTGCGAGAGATGGCGATCGTGCTGTTTCGCATATCCTTGTTCTACATGTGGACGGTATTTTATGGGGGTTTTTTTCCGGTGAAAATGAAGTTTTCTCTTGTCTTGAGAGTTGTCTAACGTACACCGTGTTGTATAAGAGCGGTAGACCACCGACAGCATCGCCACAGGGACCCAGGGACCCACGAGCCAAGGAACCACGGAACCACGGATCCAAGGAAGCCGAGCAACGCGATAATCACTAGAACCATAGATTCTCGGTTTAAAATACCCTACGAATCGCAGCAACTGCAGGTCCCCCAGAAACCGCACCGCGGACCCACACAACTTACAGTAGGCAACCAAGCGGAACCAGCACTCACCACGCGCTAAACACCGCCTCCAACGAAACCCCGACTCATCCTAACCCCGACGCTCACCAGCAACAAGACCGGCCGATCACACACCTCCAAACGGTGCTCGCTCGCCCCCGTCTGCCAGCCACTCAGCTATACAAGTTTGCACCTCTCACGCCCTCCGGGCGCTACTGCCACAACTGTCTAACTGTCACCACCGTCCACTCGCCTTCTGCACTATATGCACATCACCACCCTGTACAAAACGGAGACTAGACATCACACGAGGTGCCCAGCCCAGCAGCCACCATGTCACACCATCCCAACGCTTACCCAGGCCAATACCCACCGCAGCCTCCCTCTCACCACGTTCCACCGCAGCCGTTGCAATCACACATCCAACATCTCATACACCAGCCACAGCACACTCTCCCGCTGCACCAGCCACACCTGCCCCAACATCTTGCCCAACACCAGCCGGCACCACTTCAGCACGAGGCGCCCAAGCCCAAGCCCGGGCCGACAGTTCTGCCCAAGCCAAACGAGTTGGCGTCGTCGACCAAGTCGACCTCGTCGAATGGCCCGCCAAAGTTCTCGGCCTTTGTCACGAAGCTGTACGCGATGCTGCAGGACCCCAAGCTGTCGCACCTGATATGGTGGAGCCGAACCCACCAGGACGACTACGCCACGTTTGCCTTGCTCCCAGGAACGGAGTTCGCTAACTGCCTGAAAAACTACTTCAAGCACGGAAACGTCACCTCTTTTGTGAGACAGCTGCACATGTACGGGTTCCACAAAATCTGCGACAACAATCCCATCGCACCGCCTGCAGCCCCCCCTCGGGACGAAAACAACGCGGACCCCTGTCGCCCCCAGGCGGATCCTGTCGACGAGAACAAGCCACGGCCAGACTCGGAAAACACTGAAAACAGCAACGAGGAAAAGTCCCAGGACTCTAAACATCCCCCCATTAAACCGTCGCAGCTTGTGTGGGAGTTCAGACACTCTAGTGGAAAATTCAGAAAAGGCGACGACAATTCGCTTCATCTAATCAAACGGAGGTCTGCATCCAACCACAAGTCCACGGTCGTCTCTTACACGAGCGACAGCGTGCTGGTCCAGCCGAGCACCGAGGAGTACGTCAACGCACAGGCTCGACTCCACCATGCTCAGCCTCCTCCTCCTCCAATTCCCCAGCCTTACCAGCCACTGCATCATGCACAGCCACAACTACAGCCACACCGCTACGAGTCCCACCACCAACCCGTGGAGTACCACCCCTCTTTCTACGTCCCTTTTCAGGAAGTGCACCAGCAGCATCCATCCATCCAACAACAGCCGCAACAGCACTACGCTCCCTACGACTCCGCTCCTCAAAGCTACCAGCCGGACTCGGAGCCTGCCCGGTCTAGAAACACCTCTCTCGCTTCCTCCATCAACGACAGCACAGAGGTGTCCTTCCAGTCGTCATCGAGAAACAGGTATCCATCTGTGTTCATAGACCCGCTGGCTCCAGCTCCTAACGGCGGTGTCGGTGCTGGTCCAAGAATCGCTCCCGTTTCTGCACCGGCCACGGCTCACCCGCCACAGGTGGTCCACCCTGCGCCTCCAGGCCCGACCTCCCACGCTCACTCCGGGCCCCATGTCTACCTGCCCCAACAGCCTCCAGGCCCCTATATTGAATCGCAACATCAACAGCAGCAGCATCAGCAGCAACCCCCGCCTTACTTTGCGTCACAACACATGTATCACGACGGGCAACAGCAGTCGTCGTACGCCCCACCTCAACAACACCAGGCGCTTCCGGCTCCACAGCCCATGCCTGTACAAGCACGAGGAAGCTCGTACCCAAAGATCCCCACCGCTTCGAACTTGATTGCGGGCTCTCAGGAACCGAGATTGCCACGGTCGATCCCGACAGAGTACTATCCCTACGGGCAATATCCTCAATCCCCCGCTCCGCAGTCGCCGGCTCAGCCACAGTCTTTCCAGTCACCGGCTCGAAGAGCTTCCCCCACGCAGTCGATGACCCCACGTCGCGGCACCCCGTCCAGTCACAATCGCCTAGTTCAAATGCGTCCTTCAGTCTTTGAACTCCAACATCAGAACAACTCGGTGTCGTCCTCGGTTTCTACAATGGGGTCGAACTCCATCTTCAGCAGGTCTTCAATCGGCTCGTCGATCGTTGGCCCAAGCTCTGGCAGCGTCAGCATCGGACCAACCGGTGCACCAATTCCCGGGGCAGGGTCGCTGGCGAACTCGATAGCGTACAGCGCGGGTCTGGCAAACAGAAGTTCTTCAATCTCTGATCTTTTGAACGATGCCCATCATGTCAAATTACCTGGTTTCAGCACTTCGTTGTCCAGTGCTTTGAACACTTTTCCCACTTCCTCAGGAACTACTTCGCCCGCAGCTTATGGGGCAGGTCTATCTAAAGAGCTGAAAAGAACTTATGATAGCATACACGATTACGAGGATGGCTCTAATAATGACAATTCGGAAGATGCAAAGAAAAAACTCAAGCTGAGATCCCTTGTTGATAAATAAACGACACCCGTCGTCCGTGCCCTTTATATACAGTCAGGTGACCTCGTCACTGACAAGACCCGGCTTTTTACTTTATCTGATTTTAATGTATATCTTTGAGTTCGTGCAAAAGTTGTAGACCTTTTGGACATGCAGTGCGCGCCTTAAATGGTGATTATATAAGCGATTATATAATCAGCCCCTCCCCCGCTGTGCGTCTGAAAATCGATATGCAAGCACAATGATCCGTGGCTGACGCAGGCAGCTGACGTCAACACAGGAGCTATTCAGAATGGCCGTTTGGAGGTTGCCTGATGCTTTTTAGCTGTGGTGTTCTGTTTCCGGAGTAGAACTTCGTCATTGTCTTCATCATCGTCTTCGTCGGCATCATCAAGAGAGATTTTCCCTGCATTAGTTCTGGTTTTGCCTTGCGAGACGAGACCCCGAGCATTCGTGTTTGAATTCTTGCTTTGCAGCTGTTTGCTGATCCTGTCTCGGTTCCCAGACCGTATTTTGTTTTTCAAGGCCCTCAACGAGGCATCCTCTGTTTTGCGACCCAGCTCTTGGTGCAACTTTGGGGTGCCCTTTCCGTTGATGAAATCGCCTATTTTGGCTGTAGAGTCGGTTTCCAGATTCAGCCCCGCCCCCGGTTTCACAATCGGCAGCGATTCGAAGGTGCTTGAACTGTGTGTGGACTCGGAAGGTGTGAGCCACGACAGGATCTTCGAGTTGGCCTGTGCCAGAGACAACTGGAACTGTGCCTGCAGATGTTGTTTTCTCTTGATCTGTTCTCTATTGGAAGGGGTCGACATGTAATGAGTGGGGTGAGGTGTCTGTGTGGTGCGTTCGGTTCTAGACTCCGGAATGAAGGTCGCTCCCATCACGCTGCAAAGCTTGATTAAAATCGCTTCATTCTTGCTTGAGACATTAAAAAAAATACAAAAAATAAGAAAAAGATTTATTTACCGAGCGGCGTGCGTCGATCGACGTACGCCGAATTTTTCAAAGACTAATGGCTGTGCTGCGGGGTTCGGAAATAACCCATTAAAAACTAAGCTAGGAAAAAAAACAGGGACTACAAACAAAAAAGGGCTCTTTTGTTGGAGTAAACCATTTTCTTTTCTTCGGCGAGCAACTCAGCAGTCTGCTTTTGCGGGCAACCTTAATGTCTGACGGCGACCATAGCGCTAATAAAACCGATGGGACAACGTCCGCACCCTTTGAAGAACATGAGAACGGAATTGAACCCATAGGGGAAATCGGTGGCGTTGACGAAAATGACGAAGACGAACTCACTTCGTTGTCATCCCGGTCGGCATCTTCTGCTAGCGAGACTCACCCATACAGTGACACAGAGATTGTTTCCTACCGACCCGGAAATTTTGGTGACAACGGGGGCTCCATAGGAAATGAGAGTCTGGGGATGCACTCCGCACCCTTGACAGCAGGGTCTGTTGATTCGTACGAGCTGGCAGAAATGTTTCCGGGTGGCGAGCCGGTGACGCCGACGAAAAATCTAGACAAAACCAACACACGTCGCTCACAATCCCGTGGATACAAAAAAACACCACGGCAATCTCGCTCGTCCACCCTGGCTGGCTGGTTCACCAGGTCTGCGACCAATGACCATGCCCATAATAGAAATCCAGTTTCCAGGAGATTATCCCGACAGTTGACACAGCAGTTGGGGGTTTCTGGGGCTGAGACATTTTTGGCCAATGACCTGCTACCAAGCGTGGCTACCGCTGCCAACGAAGACATCCTGTCGCTCGTTCTGAACAGCGACGACTCGGACTCTGAAGACGTTGAATCCGTCCGAAGTCAGGTTCAAGACTCCGAGCAAGCGTCCAACGGGCTTCACAGGTCGATGACAGAGTCCACCGTATACAGACTGCAGTCGATCAGGGACCAGGTGGTAGATGAAGTGAAAGAAAAGCTGGACAAAGTTGGCTTTTTTGACCCGAGATTCGAGAAAGTGAAGGTGGTGCTACAGTTCTTGAAGGGATACTTGTTCATCTCTGCACTACTGACAGGAATTTTCAGTCTCTACTGGGGAACCTTGTACGACCGGGCTAGCAGGTTCAAAAATCTCAAAGTGTGGGTCGTTTTGGACGATCCTTCTATTTATTCCGGTCTCGAGATTGACGATTATTTCAGTAAAGCACTGAAACTAGCCACAGAGTCCAGCACGGTCGCGCCATATGCTGGCTGGGAAACGTTCTACTCCGACCAACTTAAACTGGAGCCCCATCAATTGAGGGCTTATCTGCTGGAGAAGGTCTACCATCAGAAGATATGGGGTGCCGTCTACGTGAAGCCTAATGCGACTCTGGACTTCTACAACTACCTCCAATCCGACTCGACCGCCCCATACAACACGAGTTCAGCGATTGAGGTGATCTACGAAACCGGCAGAGAGTTTGTTGCTGTGAACAGCTACGTCACGAAGTTCATGCAGCGGCTACAATCGGCCTTTTCAAATCTACAAGCGTCGCAAATTACGCTGAATCTGACTAATCACCTCACTGATAGCTTACAATTGAAACATCTTCCGCAACTGGTCACCCCAATAGAATTCAACGTCACTGACCTCACTCCACAAAAGCTTCTCTCTTCAACTGCGCTGGGACCCCTTCAGTATGGACTCAGTTATCTGCACGTGCTTTCATTAATGCAGTTTGCGTTTTTCCAGCCTTACCATATTAAGGTTTCATCGACGCTGACCGATCGCTCGTTCATCGCGTACAGACTGGTCTCTTCGCAGATCACGTATTTGGTTCTGGCTCTGGCGTACACGTTGGTGCAGGTGTTCTTTCATATTGACATTTACGCAGCCTACTCAGGCAAAGTTGGATTTCTAATTTTCTGGCTCGTCACCTACTTGATGCTCTCCTCTCTAGGAGGAGTGAACGAAAACGTCAGTCTGATATTTCAGGCTTTGAAACCCAGCCTCACCCCTGTGTGGATGTTTTTCTGGATGGTGGTCAATATCTCAGTGGCTTATTATCCGACAGCGTTGTCTCCTGCGTTCTATAGATACGGATACGCGCTGCCAGTCAAGAACGGATACGATCTTTACAAAATCATCCTGTTCAACACGTACAAATCTGCCAATCTAACTAGAAACATTTTGATTTTGCTGGCCTGGGTGGCCCTCACAAACGTCACGTTGCCGTTCAGCATGCTGTACTTGGCCAGTGTTAAAGCAGAGGACAACGAAGAGAAAATTGCCTTTTTGAGGAAACTTAAGAAGCTCAAGAAACTATCTGTTACTGAGAAAATCTCACTTTTTTCCAGAGACAGAGAAAAAGACGAAGACAAGGAGGATAAAAGAACTCCAGAACCTGAAGTGTGAGTTACATGAGACTGTCTTTCACGGGTTAGGTGCTATCATCTAGATAACATAAGTACATTATATTAATCAACCCTCTACTTTAATAGAGATTCCATCTCGTTGAGCAAACCGTTTTTGTCCTGTTTCAATCTGTGAGTCCAAATCAGCTCGATCAGCCGGGAGTTCAGCTTTTCTAATTTCACAATGTTCATTTTCTGGGCCTTTTCTGAGAGCAATATCTTCACGTGGTTCAGCTTGTTCTCGTCGTAAATCAAGTGTTGTTTTTCGGGGATTTCAAACTCTCCGTCAGATGTCTCGCTTTCTAGTTCGTTTGATGCTGCAGTTGACCCGGTTTCTAGCATCCGGTCTTCCTCTTTGTCCTTCTCGATTTCCTCTTCAACTTGTTTCTCCAGCTCCTCTTTCATAATTTGAGGTGGCATTTCAACTGGAGCCGGTGTGATACTCTCCTCCAAGGGAACATTCCCATTTGGAGTGAGCTGTGCCTGTGCCTGTATCTGCTGCTGCTGGTTTTGTTGATGGTTTTCTGAGACTCCATTCTCCGCAGGCTCGCCCTCTGTGGCCTCCTGCAAAGCAAGTTGCTCTTGCTCTTCTCTGACCTTCTTGATGTACTCCAACTCTCTGTTCCTCTCACGTTTTCTGACTTCTCTCCATTCTTTCACCAGGAGAGGGAACTGTGCCTCCATTTCTTCGATTCCGACCTGGGCATTTGCATACATTTCGTTGGCCTTGAGGATTCTTTCGCGCTCCCCGGTGGTGTTGGCATCCTTCAAGATCATTTCGAGATCGGCCAGGAACTGCCTTGGTTCCGAATAAAACCCGTTCCACAATCTCTCTTCGATAACGTCGAGATCGATGTTGTAGTACTTTTTCCCCGTGGAGAGCTCCAAAATCATGTCTCCCTGTCTTTGGTACGCAGCGTCCGGATCTTGGACAGGCTCAAATAGATGAACCAAGAACGCGTCCTCGATAGTTGGTTTTTTGAATCTCTTGTATCTGACTTTGAATATGTCCATCAGTCCTGACAGCTTGATCTTCAATGTGTTTTTTAGCCTCATGTCGTTTCTGGCAACTTCTACCTCTCTCTTTGCCGGATTTTCTTTCTGCTCTGGCTTTGGAAGCTCGACAATCTTGAGCTCTTTGAGTTTTCTCTTGGGTCTGCTTGTCACGTCATTGAACTCAATTGGCGAAAGGTGGAATGCTCTCCAGACGTTGGCAAAAAACACGGCAATCTCGTCTTTGTTGCTTCTTCTCAAAGTCACAAAATTATCCTCCTCGAATTGAAACACCGACGCGATTTCTTGCGCAGTCTCTTCATCGAGCTCCGCCGAGTCCTCAATCATACCAAGGATCAGGATCCGGTCATTCGACCCGAAGTTTTTCACCAGGCCGGTGATTGTGGACTTGAGCGACGGCGAGATCCCGTTCAGAAATCCAAGCAGATCGGTGACGTACAGAACGCTGGGAGTGTGTCGCTTGAGCTCCTGGAACATTTGTATCAACAAGTTCTCGGACGAGACCGAGGAATCCGAGTATATCTTGCTAAAGTCAAGCACCTGGAGATTGAATCCCTCCAAGTGATGCAGAAGCGCGTTGGAAATGTAATTTTGTCCGTAGCCTTTAGGCCCACTCACCACCAGCCTGGGCTTGTATACCCTCAGCTGGTTGAGTCTCGATAATAACTGTTGGTGTCTGAAGCCTCCGTCTTCGTGGAAGGAGGTCAAATCGACGTATTCGCTCTCTTCCAGCAGCGATAACGGCTTCTCGTTCGGAATGACCAGTTCAAGTCTTCTGACAACGTCGTCCAATTGGGCTTGCAACAGGGGCTCAATGTTCTCGGGCAGAGGGTGCGACGACGACGACGTCGATCGGGCACTCGACGGGATGATCTTAGACAACGCCCGTGTGAAGTCACTGGGCTTAACACTCACCTTGTTGATGTTGATTTTCAGCTTGTCGTTAGACTTGTAAATCTGCGGATACGCTCTCTGGATCGCGTTCAAAGCACTTTCGGTGCACAAGGCTCGCAGATCAGCACCGCCGTAGCCTTTAGTCAGTCTGGCCAGCTCCTTGACGAACGACTCGTTCAGCTTGGAGTCCCATTTTCTCATGTGGATTTGCAGAATCTCCTCACGGGCCTTCAAATCTGGAAGTGGGAAGAAGAACTCTCGGTCAAATCTGCCCGGCCGTCTCAACGCCGGGTCGATCGAATCGGGTCTGTTCGTGGCTCCAATGACAATCACCTGTCCTCTGTTGTCCATTCCGTCCATCAACGCCAGCAGCGTGGACACAATCGAGGCGTGGATCTGCTCCTGTTTCGACGATCTCACCGGGGCCAACCCGTCAATCTCGTCGAAAAAGATGATCGACGGCTGCTGTTGCTTGGCCTCTTCAAAGAGCAAACGCAGGTGTCTCTCGGCTTCACCAACCCATTTGGACAAACAGTCCGCTCCTTTCCGCATGAAAAACGTGATCTTTCTCTGCTGAGACGAACACGACGCTGCCAATGCTCTGGCCATGAGCGTTTTACCCGTACCAGGCGGACCGTGGAAAAGAACTCCTCGAGGAGGCGTGATGTGAAACTTGGAGTAAATCTCCGGATACAGCAGTGGCAACGTCACCATCTCCTTCAGCTGGTCAATGTAGTTGCTGAGCCCGCCAATCACCGAAAAGTCGATGTTGGTGTCGACTCCCAGCGGATCGGTATCGGCCAAAGTGTTCTTCTTTTTTCCGGGCAAGTTCGAGTCCGCCGTTATCACGTTGGACTTTGACGTGTCATTCGGATCAGTTGGCTTGAACAGCTCGTTGTCGTCCTCAGAGTCGCTGGACTCCACGTTTCCGAGTGCAGTCAATCCGTCTGGAACCCCGCCGTTGTGAAACAACGCGTGTACATCGCCACCTCCAAAAGGCCCCACCGTCGGAAACAGCCGTCTCATCTGCGACGACGAGGAGTTTGCATGGCCTCCCGTCAGTCCCAGATATCCACCGAACCGGCCTCCGTTTCTACCGCGTCGCGGACTCATCTCGACGGCCGCTTTCGACTCGTCCACGTTGATGATCGGCGGAGGAAGTGTGTAATCAATGTTTTTTCGCTCGCGCAGGTTGCGCTGAACCGGCGAGTTCAGCGGCGAGTCGTCCTTCAAGGCCTTCAGCTCGTCTTCCAGCGTCAGAGGGGAGTCGCTTGCGCTCTCCACCACGGCCTCCTCCGTTTTTCTAGGCCTTCCGCGCGATCTCCTGATACGGCCCCCTCTTCTCTTGTGCTCCTGCTCCAGATCAAACTCTTCGTCGGCATCCAGGTTGTCCTCATCGTCCTTTACAATGAATCCGGGCTGTCTTCTCTTGCGGGGCTTGGACGACAGATCGGAGTCAAACTCATCGTCGTCCTCGTCGAACTCATCATCGTCGTCCTCATCGTTTTTCACGTCCTTCGTGTCAAACTCGTCGTCGTCCTCGTCGTTTCGACTGCTTCGCCGACTCCTTCTCCGCTTTAGACGTTTGCCTAGCCGCGACTCCTCATCACTGCTTCCACCAATTTCCTCGTCAATCCCAGCCAAAAACGCGTCTTCGTTGTAATTGACCGCCCGTCGCGATCGGGTCCGATGCGATTTCACCATTTCGTCCTCGTCCTCGTCTCGATCGTTGTCTCGCTCCGCACGAAGATCGTCTTCAAACTCCTCGGCAACCTCCTCCTCTTCCACAGACTCGCCACCGGTGAACTCGTCATCATTTTCCTCAAAGTCGGCCGGCACGGCCCTTCTTCTGGAACGTCTGCCCATTATATGTGTCTCTTGCACTCTTTCCGTACGCCCCTTCTTTCAAAACGACCTTCTTGCCCCACTGGAACAACAAAACAATCGCGAATATTAACCCACCAAACTGCACTCAATGGCCGGTCTCTTCGAAAACACTGCACGTGGCTTCTGTGCGACTCCTTTTCGGTGCAATTGACACAAACCTCACTGCTGGGACGACACTCGAACGCTGATCGCTTATCAAACTCTCAACTCCCTCTAAATCAAACACTATCTTGTATTTTTTCTACACTTCGCAACTTTCACTTTTTTCTTGGTCAATCTGTCATCGGTAACGGGTTAATAAAGGCGGTGCAGAGGTGTCCTAGTCGATGGAAACCAGATCAGCAGTCAGAAGAGTACTACAGCGAGACAGATTGCCGGCCTAGCAGCAAAGTAAAAAGCCTGTTCAGCTGGCTAGTGGCGCGTCAAACAACCTCCGAAACATTACAGCTCCACTGGAACGGGCACAATTACGCATTAATCAAGTCTCGTGGTACATACTTGTCGATCGGGGTCGGACACCGGCCAGATTATGCCACCCCACGGTACCTCCCTACAACCCCATCTCGCGCAAGACATCCAACTCCTCCTCGCGGTCCGAGACCTGTTCTCCTGCCTGTTGGAGCATCAATTCGGCAAAATCGTCGTCCTCCTCATCATCGACGGCAGCTGTATCGCCACTTCTGCTCCCCTGAGTCACAGGAACGTCGTCCTCGCTGAACGGGTCATCTAGATCTGCGTTAGTGGCCAAGTTGTCTTCTTTTTCAGGTTCTGCGACGGCACTAAGATCATCAGGCTGTGCATATTTGGCGGGAGTGTACAGCTCGTCGTCAGAATCGTGCAGGTCCGCAGTGAACAGCATGGACACATCGTGCGCTTCCGAGCCTTCACCGCGAGTTTGATGCTGCTCCTGCCCCTCTTGCTCATGTCGGTCGAGCACTGGGCCCGATGCGTCGACCGGCTCGTCTCCTCGAGCCCTGCGCAACTTTTCACTGATCTCGTTTTCAACCAAGCTCCTCTTGAAATGCCTCACGGTGGCTGTGCTCATTGCTCGGTTCACAACAGGAATAAAGTCTCGAAACTTGTACTGCGGATACACGTCGTGGCCCCAAACCTGGTAGACGTGCAAAAGTCGCGTCAGGTTATCAAAGTGACGCGAGCTCTTGTAGTCGTCCCTTCTGTATTTCTCCACGGAACTCAAATTCATCTTTCTGTGTTTAAACTTGAACTTCCTCAGAGACTTGTCCAATGCCGGTAGCCCTCTAGGGCCTAACATGAGATCATCGGTAAGCTTGTGGAGCGTGCGTCGCGGTTTTCGTTGCAAAAGCTGTTCTTGTTCCGTCTGCTGTGCATTTTCCGGGTCCAAAGAGGTCCCTGGACCATCTTTCAGCCCCAAGAGCTCCTCGTTCGTCAGCAAGTCTACCTCCCTGCTCATGTTCCTTGTCCACCGCGTTGAATTCAAGCTTGACGGGATCCCCTGCTGGTGGTCTTTTTGACGCGTCTTTTATGATTTTTTTTTATTCACCTTTATTAGCACAGCCTGAAATATTATACCGTAGCTTGAATAATCAATGAATAGATAGAGACCCGTATTGATGCCACTAACGGAACGAAAGAGCCCGCTCAGACCTTCCGGTCGGCAGTTCTCAAAAAAGCGAAGGAAGATTAAAGTAATCAGCAAAGAAAAAGCGAAGTAAAGACCACGATAGGCAAAGATACGAATTATAAGGTGACAACGATCACACATTGGACTTGTCATCGGTTTTCTCAAGCGACAGGGCCTCCAACTTGTGTTGCAGGCTTTTGAGATGAGCCTTAGATCCACCAGATTGCTTTGTGTCGGGTTTTCCCAGCATATTTAAAAACATCGCCTTTTTGCTATTGTTGTTCAGCAATTGGGTGCTTATAGGAGAAATACGAAATTTGTCTGAGGGAGACTTGTAATTGTTCTTCAAACTGACATGTCCCAAGAAACCCACGTTCAGCCGGTTCTGCTCCAGTGGGGTTAGCGGTTTTTGGTTTTTCTTTTCCAGCAACGGAGACGTCGTTTGGTTCACTGGTCTTTCAATCGTGCGGTATTGGACAGGGGTAGTCACGGATGTGATCGTCGATTCCGTCATATTAGAGGGCAGTTGTCAGGTTTGAGCTATGGAAACTGGTATCCCAGGGTTTAAATCTGCGGACTTCAATATTTGAACCCTTTCAACCCCCATGGAAGTATCCTTTTACTGTTCTTTCTTGATAGCAGTACTCTTCATAAGATGTCCTAATTAGGAAAAAGATAAACAGCCTCAATTCCAAAAAATTGAAAATTATTTCCCGCGTCGACCGACTTACACCGACGCAGGTCTACGCCCTCAAAAAAATTAAAAGACAAACTGAAAGCGCTCAAATGTCCTTCAAAGAACACCCAACCTCCTGTTTGCATTTGCCGAACATCATTCGATTTAATTGGCGACGTTTCGGTTACACAACATGATTATGCAAAAAGTGCTTCTCCTCATCTTTCTCGGATTCACCGCGCTCGTTTCCGCATCGCCGCAAGAACGATTGCAAATCGGCGTTACCAAAAAAGTTTCAGCTGAAGAGTGTGCCAGGAAAACCCGTAACGGTGACATAATCAAGATGCACTACAAGGGACTCCTGGAAAATGGCGAAGTGTTTGATTCTTCGTTCCGCAGAAATCAGCCGCTTCAGTTCAGACTGGGTGTTGGACAGGTCATCATCGGCTGGGACCAAGGATTGACAGACATGTGTGTTGGCGAGAAGAGAAAGCTCATCATCCCATCCGAAATGGCATACGGCAAGAGAGGCGCAGGCGGTGTCATTCCTCCAGACGCAACCTTAATTTTCGAAACCGAATTGGTTGAAATTGTGTCTGACAAAGATGAGCTATGAGATATCATTGATTGGGTTTTAAGTACGAATGCAACGCATCCACTCTTTGTTTTCGCGAAAGTCCCACTCTGTATCGTGGTTGTCTTGGTAAACTTATTTTGGTATTGAGTTTGTTGTACTTGTTGGGGAGGATATGCTGTTGTTGAGCGTGTTGTTGGTCAATTTTGACTGTTTGCGGCGACTCGCTCGTTCCCGAGGCAGGTTCTTGCGGGAAACGCTCACCCACAAGCAATGAACCCTTGGTTGACGGAGGAGTAGATAAGCTCTTGACCCGGTTTTCGAAACTCCGGGCTTCAGAAAGATCTCTGTAGACGCCAGCCTTCGATGGGTTGCTCAGGTGGTTTGTTTGGCTGCGACTTACACTACCGACGTATTCAGGAGCGGGGGTGGCCGGCTCATCGTCTAGCGATGGAGCCGGACTAGAGACCGGGTAGGCGAGACGCCCCGACTCCTCCTCGCTTGAATCGATGTGCTGTATCAACTCCGGCGTTTGTCTGGGAGCCAAAGAGGGTCCGCTGGAGATCTCGTACACGGAGGGCTCACAAAAACTGCTGGTCGGCGCCTCGAGCATTTTGCGAAGCTGCGGATCATTGAGCAGATCTTCGTCGCTGCTATTATCAGTGGAGTTCAAAATTTCAAGCTCGCCCTCTCTCATTGTGAAGCTCTCAGAATCAGAGTCGCTGTCTGTCAGTACGATGACTTCAATCTTTTGAGGCTGGTAGCTGTTTTGTCTTCGCTTTCTATGTCTGAAGCTAATAGATATGGATCTTTTTAGGGAAGGCCTTTCGAAAGTTGAGGCAGTCTCGTTTCGGTGTATCAGCATCCCCTCAAGGCTAGCAGTCTCAAGAGAATCAGGACCACAAATCTCTGAACAACGGCCTCTGTTCGGACGCAATCACAAATAGCTATAGGCAGACGGGGAAGGAGAGAACGCCGCTGCAGCAGATTTCGCTTCTACAATTTATTTAGACTTCGAGACTCACGCGTGGCGTCGATTCGCGTCGATCGACGATAGTTGAGTCGGATGGCGAAAATTCTCCGGGAGTGTAAACTTCTCTGTACTCCGTGATTTTGGGTAATCCGGGACTTTTCGAGGCGCTTCCGGGCCCAAACGGGAGGCCTCAATTATGATGCGAGTTTCCGAGCGGAGTGGAAATCGGCTAACCCACTCGTTTCGGACCGAACATGTGCCCAATTGAACTTGCGGAAGAACACGGAATTCGCCAACGACTCTGACAGCGGGCAATGGCATTCCATTTCAACCGCTCCTGGCTTGCAACTTGAAACACGTGAGTCGAGTTTTGTACCATGAAACAGAGGAAACGACAACAACAAACAGTGTAGAGGTTTTTTTTCAGAGCCAAGTAAATATGCACGGCTTCTAAATATAACCTCGAGCAAAAGAAATTTCAATTATCTGAGTTATTTTCCAACATTGGAAATTCATTCCAAAAGAAAACCACAGTTTCACACGGTTTCTGACCACATCAAAGAACAAGCTGTTGATGAAATGAAAGGAATATTTGTTACTTCGCATTTTACTTTCGGCTCTTAGTTTAATAAGAATTTATATTAATTAAAACAACCCAGTAAAAATAAATTAGTACAAGTAATGAGGCTCGTGCAACTCGCCATCGAAAACGAGGCAGAGTCCAGCAGCCGTAAAAGAACAATTTATTTCCTTAATAGTGGTAGCAACATAGGGCGAGGCGAGTGAGCCGGGAGCCTTGTGATACTCCACATCCTCTCTGATAATTTTCCTTTCCGTTCAAAGTGATAATAGCGCACTTAGAAAAGAGCCAAGGCAGCGGCCAAACCAGCACCAAGGGCGATAGAACCGTAGGAGTTGGAGGCAGCACCGGCAGTGGAGACGGAAGAGCTGGAGGTACCGTTGGAAGAGCTGTTAGCAGCGTTAACGGCAGTCAAAGCAGCCAAAGTGACGAAGATCTTGGAGAATTGCATTTTTGATTGGAGCGATGGAATATGATAACTAAGAAAGTTTATCTAGTGAGTATGATAAAGAACAAGAGAAAAGAAAAAAGGGCCTGAAATCCTAAACCAAACTGGAACGCAGGAAGAATCGGCTCCCTTTTATAATCTCGGCCTGGTCTAAGCCTGGTGAAGAAAAAATTTTCCGCTCGCCTCTATCCTGATAGCACCTGCAGCCACAATCGCCCTTCTGTGTCACGCAGAACGAACTATTCCTCCACGACCATCTGCCGCCACGCGGTTCGCGGTCCAGTACGATGTTCCCACCGGGGAACCAAGGATCGCCAAAATCGCATAAAAAGCAATGCGCTTAGTCGCGCCTGCGAACAGCCAGCCTCCCTTTGGCCCCTGCTAGGAAGCCCAGGCAGATCCGCCGCGACCGCGCCTGCCTCACCATCGCGAATCGCGTCCGCAGCGTGGACTCGGCCCGTTTGGAGCACGATGGAAAAAAAAAACTTCCAACACGCTACCAATGCCTCCTTTCTCCTGCAGGTGGCGCACGACCCCGACACGCATACTTCGGGGAGCAACTTAATGCAGTTATCGGTGAGTAATCAAGTCAAACGATACGAGAGTGGCAAATTTTTGTATGGAGTTTTGATCTCCTGGGAGGGTTGTGCGTTTATTGTAAATTTGACATGAATGATTGATGATTGGTCTCGAGCGAGGCTGAGCGCGCCTGAAAAGTTTGAAATTAGGCATAATTACAGCTGAGTGTTTTTGATCCCTCAATCGTCGTTTTCATGTCTTCGTGAACAAATCTTCCAATTGCCTCGGTTGTACACACTAGAGTTTGTCAAGCATCCTGCGCTTTACAATAATCCACGTTACTGATTGAATCTAAAAATAGACCGTCCGATCTCCTCGCCTTGCCACCCCAGTTAATCTCAATAGGGAAGGTCTTCTTTCGGAAAAAAAGTGGTTGTTGAATCTTTCATTACTGCCTATTTGGGAAATTGGTTTGGACGAATTCACGTCCCAGTTTTTTCTCCATGAGGTAGCCGATCTAGACCGTTGCAGCAGTTAAAGCACGCCGCTTAGTCGTTGCTCAGGTGAGTTCAAGCTAAGCCTGCTAAAGAAGGGCAATCCGAGCTTAGGAAAAGCCACCAACTTCGTTTTTGCGTGGTCCGCGGACGTGAAACTTGCAGCCGTTGGTCCCTTGTGAAATAGCAATCACCGAGACCCACGACACAGACCTGAAATATTGAAATGAAACAGAAAACTCTGACAAGATGTTTGTTCGTAAGCTGAGCAGCTCGTACCCTGCACCCCTGTGGGCCTCCTCGGTAATTTTGACGTTTCGCTTCGTTGGAAACGCGGTTGGTTTCGAGTCGTAGAGCTCTTCCATCAAAACCATTTTCTGCCCTTCAAGCAGCCTTCGCGTATTTTCCAGGGTTCTTCGGCAGGAGTAAAGGTCTCCGCGGCCTTTCTTTTTTAAGAGGGGGTTCCCCTGCATATTCACCCTGGGAAAAACGCGTTTAGCAGGAAGAGAGGAGGGCACGCTCGCATAAAACGCGAACACGAGTGGACCCGTCGCGACCGTACCGTACTAAGTAGCCGTGTAGGTCGTGTAAGTCGTGCTCGCAATCGACTTCTCCGCCGCACTGCCTGGGCACGTTTTATCTTCCCGCTTACCTACACAAGCGCATGATTTCTTATCCAGCCTCTGTCGGTATAATTAACAAAGCCCCCTTATCGGGCTTCGCTATTGAAGCCCTATTCTTGTAACTCTGTTCGAATTGCAGCGATGTCGTCGACCAGGCGTCTCATTTAACACATCAGGAAAGTAGCAAGGATATGTTTTCGCTCGGAGGCCTCCTGTCGATAGGCCTCGTACGACGACTTTTATCGGAGGCAGCGTCCTGCTTCTGATCAGTGCTCTTAAACTGTTTTCCATCGTTGTAGGAACAGATCGCGATTATGCACAGCCATGGCAGAAGTTTGAAGACCCAACGGATTTTATCTGCATCGATCGACGCGTCGACATCGTCTTCGGATTTGTTTTTTTCAAAAATGGATGAAAAGAAAAAGTTTGATTCTTTGACTCACCACCACCACAGGCCGGGCAGAACCCCCACCTAAGCTACTCGACATACAGAATGGCTGAAGAAATCGCCAAAAGTGCACATTTGGCGTCAACAGTACTGAAGACTTTGAGCGATGAACAGAGATCGTTGGCTCTCTACAAGATCAAAGAGGGTCTGTTAGAGGCCAAGGATGAGATTCTAGAGGCCAACAAGAAGGACATGGACGCTGCAATTTCCAAAAGCTTGTCCTCGTCGCTAATCAAAAGGCTGGATCTATCGAAAAACGACAAGTTCGATTCGATGTGTGACGGTATCCTGGACGTTTCGAACTTAGAGGACCCTCTGAACAAGGTGACTCTGGCCACTGAGTTGGACGATGGGCTCACTTTGTACAGATTGACTTGTCCGGTGGGTGTTTTGCTGATCATTTTCGAAAGCAGGCCAGAGGTGATTGCGAACATCACTGCTCTGGCGATCAAATCGGGAAATTCCGCCATTTTGAAGGGAGGTAAGGAGTCTCAACACACTTTCCAAGCCATGGCTGGCGTGATCAACCGCGTGCTGGAGAAGGAGACGAAGGTTCCTAGAGAAGCCATTCAACTTATTAGCACCCGAGGAGAAGTCGGCGATCTGCTGAGCCAGGACAAGTACATTGACTTGGTGATTCCTAGAGGCTCGAACGAGCTCGTTAGAAACATCAAAGACAACACCAAGATTCCTGTTCTGGGCCACGCTGACGGCATCTGTTCGATCTATGTGGACGAGTTTGCCGACATTGAGAAAGCCAAGAAAATCATCATCGACGCTAAGACGAATTACCCTGCCGGCTGTAACGCGGTCGAGACTCTTCTGATTAACGAGAAACTGCTCAAAACAGGCGTCTACCTCGACATTCTGAGCGCTCTGGCAGAGGCCGATATAGTTTGCCATTTGGTGCCAGAACTGCTGAAAGAGCTGCCATCGACCGTCTCCAAAAAGGACACCCATTTTGTCGAGGCAACAGAGGCGGATTTCAGCAAAGAGTTTCTCTCGTTTGACATTGCTATTAAGCCTGTCTCGTCGGTCCAGGACGCAATCGTGCACATAAACTCCCACTCGTCCAAACACACCGACGCTATCGTCACCGAAAACAAGGACAACGCCGAAGTGTTTCTGAAGGGAATTGATTCTGCCGGTGTGTACTGGAACTGTTCCACACGGTTCGCCGACGGTTTCCGGTACGGTTTCGGTACCGAGGTTGGTATTTCCACCAACAAGATTCACGCCAGAGGGCCTGTTGGACTGGAGGGACTGGTCTGCTACTACTACCAGCTGCGCGGAGAAGGTCAGGTTGTGGGCGATTATCTGGGTGGAGGCGGAACCCGTGTTTTCAAGCACAAGAAACTCGCTATCGACTCTCTTCCATAGCGAATGTGCGACGGTTCACTCCCTCTGGCGACACTTTGTGAATAGAATCTGGGGTAAAATAATTTCAAAAGCGAAAAGTCTGTAAATCAAAAAGGTCGTGGAGCGATTACCAATATCTCTTTTGTCGTATAAAAAACCAAAGCGATGTCAAACAACAGACAGAAAATAACCCGGGCGCAAACGATTCCAGCCATATTAGAGTTCATCAACTAGGGCAATAACTAGAGCGATTTGTGCGCTAGTAGCTGGAATTGATAGCGAAAGATGGATGAAAACTACGACGTGATCGTCCTGGGAACAGGATTGACGGAATGTATTCTGTCGGGACTTTTGTCTATTGATGGCAAAAAAGTACTACACATAGATAAGCAGAATTACTATGGAGGAGAGAGCGCTTCGTTGAACCTCACACAGCTTTACAAGAAGTTCAAACCGAGTAAGGAGTACACGGAGCAGTTTGGCAAGGACAGAGACTGGTGTGTGGACTTGATCCCGAAGTTCCTGATGTCCAACGGAGAGCTCACCAATATCCTTGTTCACACTGACGTTACCCGGTACATGGAGTTCAAGCAAATTTCAGGCTCATATGTGTACAGAGGTGGCAAAATTGCCAAGGTTCCTTCAAACCAGACGGAGGCGATCTCGTCTCCGCTGATGGGCTTTTTCGAGAAGAGAAGAATGAAGAATTTCCTGGAGTTCATTATCAAGTATAGCGAGGATGAGGTGTCTACGCACGGCGGTTTCGACTTTGACAAAAATACCATGGACGAAGTCTACAACAAGTACGGACTGGAGAGAGGAACCAAGGATTTCATTGGCCACGCGATGGCCCTGTGGCCCAATGACAACTACTTGAACGAGCCAGCAAGGGACACCTACGACAGAATCGTTTTGTACTTGAGTTCCGTGGCCAGGTACGGCAAATCCCCATACATCTACCCGCTCTACGGTCTGGGAGAGCTTCCGCAAGGATTTGCCAGACTCTCTGCCATCTACGGGGGTACGTTCATGCTGGACACCCCGATTGACGAGTATCTGTTTGGAGAGGACGGCAAGTTTGAAGGAGTGAAAACCAAAGAGGGAACAGCCAGAGCACCAATTGTGATTGCAGACCCAACTTATTTCCCAGAAAAGGTCAAGTCCACTGGGCAGAACGTGATCAGAGCCATGTGTATTCTGGACCACCCGATTCCGAACACCTCGGAAGCCGACTCTGCCCAGATCATCATTCCGCAGAACCAGGTTGGTCGTAAGAACGACATCTACATTGCCACTGTCTCGAGTGCCCACAACATCTGTGCCAAGGGCCATTACCTGGCCATCATTTCCACCATTATTGAGACCGACAAGCCCCATTTGGAGCTGGAGCCAGCGTTCAGAATCATCGGGTCCACTAAAGACGTTCTGATGGGGATCGCAGAGCTCTACGAGCCTTTGGAGGACGGCAGCAAAGACAACGTTTTTCTGTCCAAGTCTTACGATCCTTCCTCGCATTTCGAAACCACCACGGACGACGTGAAGGACATCTACAAGAGAGTCACCGGTCACGATCTGGTGCTGAAAAAGAGAGCCACTGCCGAGGAGGAGGCAGATTTGGCTGGTCTGGACAACTAGGCTCTTTCAGCTCTAATATCTCTCTATCCCCTTTCTATCTATCTACTTATTTTTGCCCTTGTTTTTCAATTAAATTAGTGTCGATCGAATGGTTTGCTTTCTTGCTGGGCACCGAGCGATAAGAGAGGCATGTTAAATTTTTGTCGTGCGATAACATTTTTCACCTTCAAAAGATTAAATATCATGGCATAAAAAACAACGGAGTGCTACCTCGAGTTTCTGACACATACGAGGAAGATACAATTCGATTACGGTCAACTCACCAGCAACTGCAAACCAATCATGTCACAATCGCTGTACACCTTTGGAACCCAAACCTTGCAGACGCTGCGAAAGTTCAGGATAACAAGTGGCCGTTCCACAAAGATGGAGATACAGGTATACTCGATTGACCCTAAATCCTACGAGGTCTTGTTCGAGGAGCCTGAAGACGGTCCAATTGAAACTTTTGACGAGCTGGTCGAAGAACTGCCAGACAGCTCACCTCGGTTCATTGTTCTGAGCTACCCCTACGAAACGAGCGACGGGAGAAAAAGCAATCCTTTGGTTCTTGTTTACTACAGACCCTCCACCTCGAAGCAGGAAAGCAAGATGTTGTACGCGGGTTGTTTAGAGATGTTCAAGGGCCACGTGAGTCCAAACAAGTTTGTAGAGATCGACGACGAAGAGGAGTTTGAGGACCTCGCGAGCGAGATCACCAAATAATAGATCAGGGGAAACATATTGTATCGAGATAGTTTTACACGAGGAGTGCGGGGCAAACTGGGGTGCTTTGTTTGGGCGTAGCGAGCAGATGGTCTTCGCACTCTTATCTGCAATGAAGACATCTTGCCACAGGGTTACAACCCTTGTTTGTAGCACGTGATATATGTGCGCGACCCAAAATATTTTTTCTCGGTTCTTCATCCTGTGTTCTACCGCACCTTAAAATTTTTCATTCAAGTTTACCTTTAGATGGAGACAACTGTAGAGCTGTTCGACCACAACCACAGTCAAAGAAACATCGGAAACATCAGAATAATTCAAAATGGGTCGTATGCACAGTAACGTGTGTAACTTTTGAGACAACAGCGTACGAATACAAGGCAAAATTAGGGTCGATTTCGGTCGATTCACCAGACTCTTGGGACCAAGGTCCGACTGCTGGGAAGTGGCGTCTAACGAGTGAACCGTCCTTGCGGATAGTGTTCAATGCTTTAATGAAGAGTGATGTCGGAAATCTTGCATAGCTCGTTAGACTTTTCCAGCGAAGGCCTTCGTCTCGCGGTAACTCTCGGTGAATCAAAACAGGCTGAGCGACACCAATTTTGAGTCAACTGTATTGGTAAAGTACTTTTTCGTTCACCATACTAACTTAAGTTGTTTTCAACTGTAACAGGGAAAGGGTATGTCGTCCTCGGCTATTCCATACTCCAGAAACATTCCTTCCTGGTTCAAGCTCTCCTCTGACGCTGTTGTTGAGCAAATCACCAAGTACGCCAGAAAGGGTATGACTCCATCCCAAATCGGTGTTGTCCTCAGAGATGCTCACGGAGTTAACCAAGCCAAGATTGTTACCGGTAACAAGATTCTCAGAATCTTGAAGTCCAACGGTTTGGCTCCAGAAATCCCAGAAGACCTGTACTTCTTGATCAAGAAGGCTGTCTCTGTCAGAAAGCACTTGGAGAAGAACAGAAAGGACAAGGACTCTAAGTTCAGATTGATTTTGATCGAATCCAGAATCCACAGATTGGCTAGATACTACAGAACTGTTGCTGTTTTGCCACCAACCTGGAAATACGAGTCTGCCACTGCTTCTGCTTTGGTTAACTAAGAGTGTCCTATTTTACTATGTCTATCTCATTGTATAGTGGAGACTCACTTTAATTTTTACCTTTTCACCCAAATTTTGGGTACTGTACGCGAAATCTCTAAATTGTTTGGCTTACTTATTCGGCTTGTTCTTCAGGTTTTGAGGCACTAAACTCCTCGTCCTGAGCGCAGAATAACACAGCCGTGTAATCGGTGAGACCCAAGTCGTCGATAGTCTGTGATTCTGACTCATCCAGAGACTCGTACTCTCCGCTGTACGGATCGCCTGCTCTTGGGAGAGCCAATTTAATGTCGCCCGCGTCCTTAATCACGATCCCTGTAGTCTTTGCCGCTGGACGTATGGTCTCCTGGGTCGCGTCTGCCTCGTCTGAGATGTTGTCGTTGCCCTCGTCATCGTCGCTGATGTCGAACGACGGTTTGGGTATATCTATGTCCCCGTCTTCGTCAGATCCCGCATCCGTGTCGGCGCCAAGTTTCACGGGCTCGTTGTCTGGCTGTAGTCCACCGGTCTGGTTGATGATCTCTACCAGTTTAGATTTCAGCTGCTGGAGCGTTTCATGCGGCAGGACAGTCACAAACACCGTCTGAGACTGTCTTTTCAGCTTTAGGGTGACAGGCAGGCGTTTCGGTGTTTTCGGGGGCATTCTTGTGGGCGTGCGAGCTTCAATGGCGCAGACTAGATGAGCGTCAGCATCAAGAGGACTCAGTTGCTAAATACTGACTGAAAAAATATCGACGCGTAAAAATTTGATCGAAGAAAAAGACCCGATCGACGCAGCCGGAGAAGGTCGAGCGCCGAACAGGCCAACCGATCAGGTGATATCATCAGCTCTGTCAGTCAACTGCCTCCATCAACCCTACAGCTCGCCTCCCTCCAGCCACGTATACTACCAAAAATGCTCCGGTTTGCTCGTTCTTGTTTTTCCTTACTTCTCCCTGCTTTCCCCATATTCTGTCTGCTCGCTCTCCGGTTGCATCCGCGCCCCTCCACCGCCACAGCTGTCGCGCGATTGGCGCAGCACGGCGAGACAATCATGCTTGACATTTGAATAGCCGTGCGTCTATCTACCAACCCCCTACAGGTCTTTGCGGTGAGCAAACGCAACAAATCCTAATCATTAGAACAGCTAATCCAGCCTTGTGATACCTGCCATACTCTCTGGTCCATCAATCTCCGTTCGGCCGCTGTTTCTTCCGACATCCTCCCTCTATCTACTCGATAAAGTCTCTCTGCCATTCTCGAAGCGGGCACGTAAAAAGTGATCTCATTTATCCAATTTGAGAAAATTTCCTGGTGTATAACTCTGATATCGGGGCCACTTGATTTCTGAAGGCGTCGAATCTTTCTTACCTTACTGTACCCTTTGCTGGAATACTTGTTGCTCAAGTTCAGGTTTTGCCGCAGGACTAAGAACTAATCTTGCGAAGCAGGCAGGTCTTTGTGGGTTTGCTTTCGTGAAAGAAACGAAAGTCTCAAAACCCGTAGGCTATACTCCCTCCCCCGTTATCGGGCAGACGACTTGTTTGGTCTAGAGGGCTGACTCCACGCCTGCTTTACAAGGAAATACAGCGTGTCATATCCAGAAAGGTCACATACATATAACATGACAACGTTGGCCACCGCAACTACAGCTCTAAGCTCAGAAACAGGTTCACCGACAAGCTCTGGACTGGTCGCAAGCAGCTCTGCGACATCAACTTCGAATGCGAGTTTCATAGGCAGCAAGCCATCAACGGTTTTGTTCTTCATAGCCCTATGTGTTGGTGTGATAATCGCAGTGCTGTTTATTTTTTTCACGTTTAGATACTTGGTGAGGTCGAGATTTGGATTGTACATACCTGCGCCTCAGTTCGCCAGGAATCCGTTTTATGTGGGGCCGACAGGAAGAGCTTCGATGAACGGATTACAGCCTTATTTTGAGCACGACATTTCGTTCAACTTTGTCAACAGTCGTATGTTGAATCCGCATTACAACCGTCATCGGGATGCTCAGTACTCTCGAAAGAGAAAGCTGACTCAGGAAGAAGTGAACGATCTGTTTCCGTTGAAGACATACGCGAAATGGTTGAACGGAGGTCGAGAGGAAGTTATAAATCGAAACGATGGAATCCTGGTGTACGAAGATGATGTGAACAACACTGAAAATCTGCCCCATGAGCAACCCGTCCCCGAGCAAGACTCTATCGCTGTTCAACCTGAAGAGGTTGATATCACCGAGTTGGGTGTCGAAGAAGGCAAGAAGGTAGAAACCATGGAGCTCACGGAGACAGCAGTGAGATCAACCTCCGCAACAAATACCGAGGATGTTAGCGGAGCCGAGCACGATCTTCACTTCACGTCTGGAACATGTGCTATTTGCCTGGATAACCTTGAGGACGACGACGAAGTGCGAGGACTTATGTGTGGCCATGTTTTCCACTCCGATTGTGTTGATCCGTGGCTGATAAACCGCAGAGGGTGTTGCCCAATGTGCAAGCGTGATTACTACATGAAAGACCACGGTCGTCCGAGGGATACCCGATCCCGTGGTCGCCAGGGAGAAAGAGACTTGGAGAGCATATTCAACGATGTTGATTCCGTTACCGAGCTCTATTTTCCAAGATCAACCAAATTCAAAGCACAGACCCTGCTGGCCTGTCTTCAGCTGACGCGATTGGGTGAATACGGTGTACCTGACGAAAATGCAGAAGCTCCTGCGGAAAACGGCGACAACCACGACAGAAACAGTACCGCGCATGGCCGCAGCACGACTGCCGTTGCTTCGGACCGTGGCGATCTTCCACAACCAATGTCCAACGACAATTTCACTCAGCCTCCGCTCCCCGATGTCAGAGATCTACAAGGACCAATACAGGAGATTGTAAACGACAGGCCGTTCCATCCCGAGGATCTGAACGGGATCGATGCAAGCGCTTTCAATTTGGTGAACGAGAAGTTCAAATGGTACACCATCCCACTGTGGAGTCTCATGGGAATCACGCGGGAAGACCTCTACTACCATTACGTGGTTCAGTTTTATGTGTCAAATAGAGAGGCCCGAATCAGCAGGCAGCGCGAGAGTGCCGCCAGGGAGCCGCAACAAACCCCTGTCGGATCGAGCTATGTAGACGGAGCCTCCAATCAAGTTGCAGAAGGCGTGGATCGTGCCGCCAGAGACGACTACAGAAGAGACATTATCAGCAATCTGGTCTGACAAAATTTCCATCTTCCGATTTGTTTAGTTTTGTTTTATTTCTTGCTTTATTTATATCAGGGAAGGGTTCTCTCCGAAAATTGGGTTCTTTAATTCTTCAACTATTTTACTGCTTGTACTTCTTTAACCAAATAACGGTGATTTTTTCCAAGGCTCACAATCAACAAAATAACGGTCCATGTCGGACATGTTTCCATTTTAATTTGACTCTTCAATGCTAGACCAAAAAGTACATCCCAAGTTACATAATTATTAAAATTTCGGTAGAATTCGTGCCTTATTTTTTGCTAACCACGTTCCAACCATCATCATCAACGGAGAGTTTCTCGGTGCTGGCCACCAAGTTCTCCACCTTCGACTCGGAGGTTGACTGAGTGGTCTCTTTGGAGGCTCCCGCGTCGTCTTCGACATTCAAAACGCTGAACGACGACTTCTTAGGAGCATCAACCACGTCTGATGTTTTCACGTCTTTTGAGTCCTTCGAGTCGGTCTTCTGAGGTCTCTTGGACTTGGAGCCTAGGGCACGAGGCTTGTTTAAAGCAGAACCTCTCAAATTATCCCAATCAAAGTCTGGCTCGTCTTTCTTCACTGGATTCACCTTTCTGCTGTTCTCCCTTGGCTCTCTTGGCTCTCTTGGTTCTCTTGGTTCTCTTCTGAATGGTTTAGGCTCGACCGCGACTTGCTCTCCTCTGGCAGACTCCCAGTTGAACTCTGGCTCTGGCTTTCTCTCGCGAGGTTCTCTTGGCTCACGTGGCTCTCTTCTCGGGAAATCTCCGCCGGTTCTCGAGGCAAAACGATCGTGCTTCACCTCAACAACTTCCTCAGTATCTCTGGCACTGCCCCAGTCTGGCTCTGGGGCTCTCTCTCTGAATTCACGTGGCTCGCGCGGCTCTCTTCTTGGGAAACGGTCCTGCTTCACCTCTGGGACCTCTTCGGTCTCCCTGGCAGAACCCCAATCTGGTTCCGGTAGTCTTTCTCTTGGCTCTCTTCTTGGGAAGTCGCCGCCAGTTCTAGGAGGGAAACGGTCACGTCTTGCTTCAGGAATAGCCTCGGTGTTTCTGGCAGATCCCCAATCAGGCTCCTCAAGGGGAGCTCTCTCTGATCTGCGCTCGAATCTGTCGTTTCTTGGTTGTGGTTCCGATCCGTCTCTGATAGAGTTCCAATCGAGATCTGCGCCAAGGCCTCTGCCGCCTCTGGCAAACTGAGAGTCTCTGTTGGGTGCCGCCACAGAAACGTACACGGTTCTGCCACCGAGATTGCTGGCAGACAGTTTTAAAGCATCCTCAAGAGTCTTTCTGTTTTTGAATGAAATGAAGGCAAATCCCTTCAGCGATCCAGTCACTTGATCTTTAGGCGCATAGAAGTCGGTGAACTCGTCAAATGGATCCAAAACCTGTAAATTGTCGGCGAAAAATGCTTGAATGTCCTCGTCCAGAATTTCTCTTGGCAGGTTGTTCACTCTTGCGGTGTAAGGAGGCTCGTTTGGGATCGGGAACTCTTTGAACTGATCGTCGTTACCGTATCCTCCGCTACCACCAAATCTGCTCGAAGCACCTTTTGGGGCAGTGGAAACCTCCAGTGTGTTCATGTCAAACTCATCGTCTGCCCATGATCCACCAAACGTGTCGTCCGCCAGGAACGATCCCAGGTCCATCTTCACTTTGTTTTTTGGAGCCATCTTGGTAATGCTTTGTTGTTTTCTTCTGATCTTTGCTGAGTGGGTCTACAGTTCTCTTTATGAGCTGTAATGAATCGCGGTAAAACTCCTTAAGTATCCTCACGATATCCAACAGGTATTGATGCCTAGTTGAGTGTCCAAAACTATTTAATTCTTGTTCTCAATTCAAAGGCCCGAATGGTTCCCTCTTAATGTTCCCATCCCAATTTCGAAAATTTTTCAAATCTCGCCTTATCCTCCTGGTTCGAAAATTTTTTTGAAAGTCGTGAACGACACAGTACCGCACGCCGATCGACCGCAATCGTCTCTCCTTCAAAAAGTTTCTGGTGTCAAAAAGATCCTTGTCTCCCTTTGTCTATGTTTTTGAATTTATCCCCCCTTTTTGTTCTCATCCGATTTCTTCTTTTTGAACGCCAATATCGTCGAAAGTCACATTCAATCAGCTCCCTCAGGCCGGTTTTCTTGCTTACACATTTCTTTGCTAAACTTGCAGACAACCAATTCATTTGTCATGCCGGTACTTAAAAATCACTATTGATTGCTCACTTCTAATACCGCCACCCGGACCATCGGATCGAAATGTTTGTCGTTGCTTGGATAGTCAAAACTGTGATTGCCGCGGTTCTATTTGACCTCGCGTTGAGGTCGCTGCTTTGGCTCATTTTCGGTATTTCTGTTGGTTACTTTAACGTTTTCAACTTGAGTCTGCGGTCTATCGTTGTGCGGACTCATGTTGTTCACGTGTCAGTTGAATCCATCAAACTCCGAGTCTCGCTGTTTTCCAGAAACAAGAAGTTCTTCCGGCTCAGCGTTCACGGCTTGAAACTCCAGAGAACGACTAACTCGAATTCGCACGGCAGCGTCGAGACGCACAAAGACTCCAAGGACGCAGAACAAGAGCATTACCATTTTGATCCCAATGAGCCAATCTCGATTTATCCGGCCAATTCGAAGCTTCGGAGACTTGTTCGGGTTCTGGGCAGTTCGTTCCCCAGCGTGGAAATTGACCTACATAATACGGTGCTTCATTCACCGGAGGACCTGTTTCTGAAGATTACTCACATCAGACTTCTTACAGATATACGAACAGAATCCAGGAAGGCTCGAAAGTATGGGGTTCTCGCCGAAAAAACACGCAAAACGGGACATTGGTTTGCCAACTTGAAGATAGGAGAGGTCTCGGTGTACGGTCGCGATCCCGGAACCTTCAGCAACTTCCTGTACTCTAGCGACCTCCTGATCAGTTTTAAACTTGACCTGAAAAGGGGAGACGTTTCCGACCTGAAATCCAATGCCAAAATAGATGACGTCTCCTTGTCAGTCGTTAACGTTCTGAAGCTTTTGAAAAATGCGAAAGAAAGGAATACTCAAAGAGCGGAGGAAAAAGATGAGAATAAGAAGATAACCAAGAGCTCTCTGTTCAAGTACAGCTTGCTTTATCGTATCTTCCAGGAAACGGATATTTCCATTGACCGACTAAGTATTGCTGAGTTTCCAATTCTTTCGCCGCAAGAGATTCATTTGTTGCTGGAAAAGCAGGTTCTTCCATCAAATGCCTTATTCGCTGACTTACACGTTCGGTCTGTGGATTTCAACTTTTGCCGAATGACTCTGAACCATGCTGGTTACGATCTAAACTTTCGAGAGGATGACTTCCCCATAAAAGGTCTAGTGTCTCTTATGAACAGCAGAATCGTTTTGGATCTGAGTCGCTGCTCACAAAGTCAAAAGTCAGCGGCCAAGCAAGAGGTTCTGGAAATTCCATATTGGAACGTTCAGTTGAGCTCCAACATTTTGTCTAGCATCTTTAAAGCCGCATTGACTAACGACAAAGAGTCCATCGTGTCTTTGATTTCTCTTCACTGCTCTCTTTCCAACGTTGTCTGTGACGTCAGCACCGAACATGTTCGCCTACTTAGTTCCAAAATTGACGAAATCAAGCGGCAGCAGGGAGACTATTCGGCGAAGCACTCTGATGGAAAGAAATCCCCGAAACGCAGTCCGTTTTACTGGATAGAAAGCTTCAAAAAGATCATGCCAAGGGTCTCTTTGGAATTTGCAATTGAAAAACCAACTTTCATACTCAAAAGATACCACGACAATGATTTGCATCTCGTCTTGGCAACTGCCTCATTGCTCAACATAGAACTCAAAACCGTCAGAAAGGGTGACAATTTCCAGCTAGATTCCAGAATCGACTTCCCAGCCATTACGATTGAGTACATTAAGAAGCTCCAAAGAATACGGGAAAGGATAGTTTTGATTAGAGACGCACAGCTCAAAACGATAATGATGCTCTTCCCCTTTGATAAATTCAAACTATGGATGGGTTTCAATTTTGTGGATGTCGATCTGTCGAATTTGAGCGCCTTAAGAGGTGTGACCCTACTTTTGAAAGACCTAGATCGCCCTCAGCAGTCCAAGACCCAAACCCAGATTGAAAAAGGCTCCAAAAAAGACTATTCGAATTTAATGTTCAACTCTCTGCCAACCTGGCTGTATTCAGCAGGGATAGAGCTAAAAAGAATCAATTTGAAACTTGGATCGAAGTCTATATTGACTCAATTGGAGGTCTTAGACCAAGACAGGACTGACAATGATAAAAATCAGGTGAGCCACCTGACTTTCGAAGTGTCTCGGGTAGAAATCAACTTGAAAAATGAAACACTCACTCTTCCGGATGACGTCGATGACGGAAGCTCGAGCGTTGTGACCAACAACGCTCTTACTCCTGACGACTATTATTGGAGATTGACAACGGTGATTGCAAACGTCCGTAGCAGGATACATTTTTTCAAGTTATCAAGAGACGAGAATCATCAAACTCAAGTCAAGCGAGTTCTTACAATCCCGCAAGTTGATTTCACCATATACTCTTTGAAAAAGACCAGCAGACTGCTTTCTACTTTGGAGGTGCCTAGATTGAAGTCAGAGCTTTCGTTAACAGCAATTTTTGTTTTACTGTCATGTTTGCATTTGCTCAAAAACACTGTTTTCGGCGTTTGGAAGTCTGAAAAAGCAAACCATCCAAAGGTCAAAGCTAAAGGGCACAGTCAACTGGTCCATTTCGTTTGTTCGATTGATGAAGTCACAGTAATTCTGGGATTGGCAAACGAATTTAGTTTGAGAGTTGATCTTCTAAAGATTGCCTTGCACCTGCAGGGATCAGCTGTTGAATTGCGATCAGAGTTGACAAGATTCAGCGTTGAGACGGAAAGTGGTCTCGGCCTATGGACCAGGCTTCTCACCCTTCAAACAACGGAGATCAAACTGAGACTCGATAGTTCGGAACAGAATATCGTGGTGCTCAACGATTTCACCAAAATGTTTATACCTCATGGCTTTGTCATGTACAGGTTGTTTGACAGTGTATCCAACACGCTTAAATGCATCAAACAAATGGTTTACATCTTGAAAACAAACAAAAATGATTCCGACATAACGCCAAAAGCGAAGAAACCAGTGGAAATCCCGAGAATACGAGTGCAGGCGGAACGCTTGAACGTAGGGTTTCATGATGATCCGTTTGAAGTGGAGTTGGGCATGATCTATCAACTTGGACGGGTTGAACAAAAAGTGCGACTAGCGAAATTGAAGGAATTCAATAAATACGTTGAAGGCTTGTCGCAGCAGGTCAATGACAATGACTTGAAGCTGCGGATGCGGAACATCGTTGATCAAGCTTCAAACTTTCAAACTGAACACAACCTAGTCCAGGATATCCAGAAAAAGCTGTACAAGCTGAGGCATAATTTTGCCAGATCATGGATCTTTCTTGTGACCGAATACAGGGCCAAGAACAGCAAGGTAATTGCCGAAAACTCAAATTTTTTGAATGGTCTGGAAGCCAAGCTAACCTGCTCAAACAATTTCAATTCCAAGATGGTTGACAATACCATATGTCCGCCTCTGGTTTCTCTGATGATGGACAAGCTAGACTTGAGAATTTCCCCCATACGTTTATTCCAGGACCAAGATATCCCGTCATTTATCAACAGAGTCGGAAAGGGAATCCCGCGGGAGACGGAATACACGCTTGTGTTGCCCGCTTATATTGACATGAAGGCGAGAGAAGTACGGACACATTTGAGAGATTTCCCGCTACCCTTGTTGTACATCCCTGAATCCACAAACAGATCTTCAGATGTTCCTGCTCTCAGAATTCAGGGTAATGTGATGCTAGTTGAACAGTTGAGTTCTACCGAAGAGTCAATTAGATGGTGTCATGTTCCTCTTCTTCCAGGTGTGATCACGGACGATGTGGATTCCTTGTATTCTCTACAAGTCCCTAGAACGATGGCTACGGTCAGAACTCTTGCTGAGGTCAATGCGGAGATTAACAGCGATAAGCACGTGACGTTCACTTGGGGAACGTCCATCACTCCAATTTTGAGACAACTTTCGCTCAATTTTGATACTTTGAGCAAGCCCAAGTTGGACCCGAGTCCGAAATTGGGTATTTGGGACACGGTTCGAAATATCCTACACGGTTCTCTTAACCTGATATGGACAAATCCGACGACGGAGTTCAGGGTCAACATGAAAAGCTCGATCGATCCATACGAGATACTAGGACCTGCTTCGGGATTCACATTAGTTTTCAAGAAAAACATATCTTTTTCTGTTCATTCGCAAACAAATCCCGACGACTTCCTGGTTGTTCGAGCAAACGAGGTGTTCTTTGGAGTCTCAAATCACGTGAGCGAAAAGCTGCCATGCTGGTGTTCCGACAAGCTTTTGTTCCTTCCTATCAAACAAGAGAACTATCTCTCCACTTCCCTTTATGGATACTACCTTAATGAGGACTATTTTGAGTACGACAACGAGCAAGTGGTTGATATTTTCATGGATCACCGCTACAAGAAGGTCAATATCAATTTATCGGGAGAAGTAGAGTTTAAGTTGTCCTTCACTTTTGAAAGGAAAGACCACGGTGGTCAGATAGTCGACGAGTTTCTTCCATATTACGAGACGAAAATGCGCAACCCTAAATTCATTGAGGACGTTTACAAATACGATGCCTACGACGGTTTCAGATCAACGATCATCCACATGGCACTAGAGTTGAACACCAGCGGTTCCGCTCTCAATTCTATACATGTCTCACCTATTTCTCTGTCCTACTTCTTCAGTTGGTTCAAAATGTTTGGCAATGGTCTGTCTTTGCCTATTCGAACTGGTAGCATTTTTGATACCAGAACGGAATCTGTCAAGTTCGGAAATCACCTGAAGACTCTCACGTACAATTTCTCTGTCGATTCTCTATTTCTTTACCATGGGTTCAGATCGGATCTTAACGATGTCAACAACAACACGTTGGTCGGATTAAAGGGAAAGATTTCCCGCTTCAATGTTCACCTGCACCAAGAGAAGGAGCCAATGGTAATGAAGAACGAGATTCTGGGCAAAGAAGTGGAGCTTTTCAAAATGAAGTTTGATTACGGGGAGATTGATTTCGAGAATGTTGATTTGAGAGCACTGCATGGAACTTTTGAATACGACTCGGAGAGTGAATCCAAGTTCAATATCTATGACAACGACTTCGACTGGTTCGACTACAAGGATTTCGAGGAGATCGACCTGCTTCCTCTTGATGACGCTGCCGTGGAGGTGAGTATTTTCCCGCTTCTGTTTTGTCCCGGTATCAAATACGTCACCAGAAGAGCCGCAAAAAACTCTTCTCAGGGTGAAGCGAATGTCGAGTTGGAGGGACCATTCTACAACAACGTTGTTGAACTGGACGGACTCTTGCTGAAATGGAACAAAGAAGTTCGCAACCTCGTTTTCAAATACATTCGGGAGTTTGAATTTAGCAGATCCTATTCATACTACGAGAAGTACCAGTCTCTGAGGCTGATCAAAGAGAAAGCACGCCCGGACACAGACGCGACTGTGAAATCAGAAAAAACAGACCTTCGATTCACTGTCGAGGAGAAACCCTCACTGAAAAGTTTCCAAAATGAGTTGAGGAGAATCAACACCAACGCCGACTTCTTGACCTCTTGCAACGATTTCTTTGTGAAAGTCTCCCGTCCCCAGATACAGCTCATCAGCTCCGATGACTCAGATTCCATGATGCTGGTTATGACTCCAGAAATCAACTCAAGCATCGTTTCAATCAGACGGAAGGACTCCTTGAATGTTATTTCTTCGCAACCTTTAGAAACGAGATTCGGCACGTTGCTTAACGAAACAGATTTGTTCATTATTCACAGGGACAGCGATGTCAACTCGATGGAGAACAGTTATGGATCTGTTGGAAATTGGCCGATTTTCGCAGCCAACGGTCAAGTTCCAGAGAGTCTTCGCGTCATGTCCAGGACTTCCATGATGGTAAGATATGACAAGTTCAGCGGTTTTTTGAATGAATCATCAGACAAGGATCGCAGAAACAAGCTCGTCCTTGATATTCCGTCATTTGAAACCTCACTGAACTCCAAACAGTACCAAACAATGCACTCGCTCGTGCTCGATTTATTGATGTACTCGGAGCCGCAGACAAAGCAATTGAACCAGTTACTGAACAAACTGATCCTGGTGACCGACTTCAAGAACCTGACACAAGTGTTCAGCAGGGTTGAGGAAATCGAGAGCGAGTTGTCAGACTTGACCCTTGTGCTTCAAGATCTGCATATGACCCGATTCGACCCAGAAACCGACAAGGAACTGGGCTTGAAGTTGCGGTCCAAGCGCAATGAATTATGGTCGGAACTGTACACCATTATGAGAGTTCTCATGATCGGTATGGAAGCAGTCAAGACAGAGAGCCAAGACCACGAGCCAATTCTTGAATGGGTTATAAGGACAGACTGTATCAAGCTCAACATGTTGACAGACAGCCGTCCTTTCATCACCGCCAACATTACAGAAGGGTTATTCAAGAGAATAGAATCCTCGGACGGGTCAACGTACAATTTGGTCTCTATTGGTGGTATTGAAGGGCTGAATATGGACGACGACGTTCTGTTTCCTGAGTTATTGACCCGATACGGACCTGATACCAGTGGTGCCAAGATGGTGGAAGTGATTTGGTCTATGGCCAATCCTGTGGGTGGCATCAAAATCATCAAGTCGGTTGAGGTAGAGTGCACGCCTATGAAACTGAACATCGAAGAGAAAACCGGACGCAAGCTGATGGAATTTGCGTTTCCCGACGACAGCGATTCCAAGGGGGAACCCAGCTCTGCAGATTCCCACAGCGGAGAAGATGAGGAACTAGACGAGGATGAGGGGGACTTCGACGATGGAGACGACGAAGACAGCGACGACCTTCGTATTGCAGACTTTGATGACGCAGATGGAACCGAAAGCAGTCGAATGACCACCTGGGACGACAAGGACCTCAACTTGATGATGAGACGGGCCAACAACTACTTCAGTTTCCACCAGCTCAAGTTCTCGTCGCTCACCGTGAGCATCTCGTTCTACGGAAAGGGTTTCCGAAAACTGATCAATGTAACTGATTTCATACTGAAACTGCCCACGTTTGAGATCAAAAACAAGCTGTGGAAGGTGGTTGATCTGGTCAACTATCTCAAGAGATATATCGTCAAGTCGTTGCTGAATCACACGGGCAAGCTCATTGGAAACAAGTTTAGGCTTCGTCGCAGGAGAAAGCGGTTCAGAAATGCCCACCATGTTTAACTAGTACAGTTGTAAAGTACCTTTTCATACGAGTCCATTCGTAGTTCATCACAAGTTCATCGAGTACGATCTTCATTCATTATCATTATTACATTAGTCGAAATGGACCTGAACGTGCCTTTTCTTCATTTCGGGAGGTTCGCCAGGAGTAGCAGGCGTATTTTGTTTCCTCTTCCTGTCTCTTCTGGTTGTGGTGTCGAGACTATCAATTGCCAACCTGCTGGTGTCAAAGCCCGGAATGCCGTTCATGGACGTCTTCTCGAAATCAAACAGCTTTTTGAGTTCCTCTACGTCGAACGGTTTCATTTCCGGATCGGGCATATCCATGTTATCTGGTCTGAGAACCACTTCAGAGAGGTTTCTTTCTGTGGGAATGGGATGTTTTCCAGGCAAGTCAGATATGTGGTTCTTGTACGATTTTCGCAGCTTGACTCCTTTACTTCCATCGGGGTTGTTTCTGGCCAATGCTTGTGATATTTCCTGAAGACCGTACATTCTGACCACGTCAGATCGCAACGAGGGCTGTATCGTTGGGTACTCATTAGTGGGGTCGATGAAATAGTAACCTGAACCCGCAGGCCGCACTGGCACTACGCCCTCTTCATTGTTACCGGCGCTCATTGGGGTTGCAATGCTGCGGTACCCACGAATGATGTAAGAGAAGGGAGATAGGCGAGTTGGGAGCGATAAGCAACGGGACAGACATTTAATTTCAGTCTCTCGAGAAAAATCATTAAGAGAACCTGACACGTCGATCGACGAGTCGATCTTCAGCCAGTAAAAATTACAGTCTAGATCACGTGTCTTGGTCTAGGGTTTGAGCCTTTTGGTGTGCAGTGTAGACTGTGAAAAATTTTCCGAGTGAAAAATATCCCCTGGAACAGGCCGTGCGGTGTGCCAGGGACCTCGGCCAGGGAGAGTTTGCTCGAGGTGTTTGCCTAGTGAGCCTTTGCAGCAGGAGAGATCGGTAAGAAAATTCTTGCATAGAAAAGCATTTTTCAACAGAAGTAACTGTTAGGAGGAACATAGACTGTAGCAAGAACACAGGAATTAAGACATCAAAAGTATGTTCATACACATGGTATAAGACGGAGATTCAACCAGGACAGATAGAAGACACCAACGCAGAACTGTACATCAGCATCCAAGGTATGAAGACCACATGTTGAGCGCAAGATTGAGACCGAAAGCGAGAAGATTGCAACAACACTTTTATCCACGAGAACAAGAGCTCGCAACGTGACAGTTGGCACTGGACATCTGAAGATGCTAGGTTGTATGATGCCGGAACGTATTCTGAGCTCATCTAGCATGTCAGCCACTCCGAGTCCACTAGGTTGTCATGAAAACACCCGGGAATGCCACATTCGCTATTTCGTTCAACTGTCCTAACCGAAGTCCGCTCCACCATACTCACTCACCATAATTCATATACTAACCCCATCTAGATGGCTGCTGCACTCCCACACCCAAAGATTGTCAAGAAGCACGCTAAGAAGTTCAGAAGACACCACTCTGACAGATACCACAGAGTCTCTGAGAACTGGAGAAAGCAAAAGGGTATTGACTCTTGTGTCAGAAGAAGATTCAGAGGTGAAATCAGAGAGCCAAAGATCGGTTACGGTTCCAACAAGAAGACTAGACACTTGATGCCATCCGGCCACAAGGCTTTCTTGGTTAAGAACCTCAAGGACCTTGAAGTTCTTTTGCTGCACACCAAGACCTACGCTGCTGAAATCGCCCACAACGTTTCTGCCAAGAACAGAGTTGAGATCTTGGCCAGAGCCAAGGCTATCGGTGTCAAGGTTACCAACCCTAAGGGCCGTCTCTCCCTTGAGGCTTAAGTAACTGGTTGTTCATTTAAATCATGTTTTTGTTAGAAATATAAAAACTTTAATTGACTTATGTGCTATAATAGCTGTTTTCTGTGGTGTATCGTGATAGAGTGAGCGAGCACGAGCTAACAAGAGGTGGATTGGAATAATTCAGGGCTCTTTGAAGTGACTATCGGAGAGAGCTGTGCCAAAAAAAACAATTTTTGCATTAAAAAGGTAAAAACAAATGCGTAAACCCGGAATCGAACCGGGGGCCCAACGATGGCAACGTTGGATTTTACCACTAAACCATTTACGCTTTTGGATGAAAAGTTTAGAGCAGACATTCTCATACTGAGGCTACTTTGCGCGTAAGACGTGGCCCTAGCATGCGCTGCCTCACGCGGACTGACACCAATGCTCGATAATTGCCAGTGAGCGGTGCAAACATTGAAATCTTTGGCGTACCGGGCCCAATTCTCGCAGAACATTTTATTTTTCCTGTCAGAGCTCTGATTATGTAATCAAGTCCGGTTCGGGAGGTCAAAAGACCACTTCAGGAGCAAGCGAGAGCCGTGTCCTACGTGATGGAGGAGACCACGTTCTTAGCACAATTGTTATTGCCGATAATCCTTCTGGAAGGCAAGTTTCGAACTTTTTAACCTGGACTCCTGGGTTTTCGATTCATCAAGTAGCGTAATTAAGTTAGCTTGTTTTCTTTCGGGACTACAATCAGATCGCCTTCTTTTTTAGAAACATCTCCTCTCATTCAAGATCACGTCACCAGCGCCCTCGGTTTCCAGCCTGCTCGCCCGACCACACCTTTCCCGAGCCCGTTCTGCCCAGAGTGCCCCCGAGCCCAGAGTGCACAGCCCGAGCACAGCCCGAGCACAGCCTGAACCAAAAAACTGATCCTTCGCCACGTAAAATTACGAAAAGCCGCTACTACCAACAACAACCACCCAAACAGCCCGTGAAAGCGGGTACAAGCAAGACGAGACGCTGTGGAACGCGGTGATTTTGAGCATTATCGATCTGCAGAGCACGCTGCACCAGTAGAAAGCCCATCACGCCGGTTTCATGAGTGCAGGAAGCAACGTCCGTCGAGAAGGGGCAAATTCTGGTGGGAGCCAAGGGGGACAATTACTGGACTTACTGAGCTTTGAGCCTGCAAACAACGCCGGGAGTTCAGAGACAAACCATGGAAGCTCTAATGCTCCTAACCTTTTAGAAGATGTGGACGAGGATCCGTTCAATGACCGCAATCTCTCCAGCGCATACAACTCGAATTACGACGGTACGTTTTTAGATGACGATGGTTCATTTGTTTCTAATTCTCGGGATAACCCGTTTGTCGACTCGTCGAAGAACACGGGGCGAGGAGTCAGAGGATTTGGTAATGACAGCGAGATCTTCAACGACAACGAGGCTAGCGACTTTGAGAGCGAGGACATCTACAACGTGTCCCTCGAACGCAAGGGTATACGAGGGGTATACGACCAGATCAAGTCGAAAGTGGCCAAACCAAAATACAAGAACATGGACAGTCCAATCGGAACACAGGAGGAAGATCCCTACGACGAGATAGCTCATGACCACAGACCGCCGCCTGACAAGGACCTGGGCGACGACATCATCAACATGTTTGACATTCGCAGATACTTCAAAAAACGCGGCGGTGACGAGGACTCGAGTCCGAGAGTGATTTACATCAACGACCCAGAGGCCAACTCCCGACTGGGATACTACGATAACCACATCAGTACGACAAAGTACAACTTTGTGACTTTTGTTCCGAAGTTCCTGTTTGAGCAGTTCTCCAAGTATGCTAATCTGTTCTTTCTCTTTACGTCCATCATTCAGCAGGTCCCGTCGGTCTCGCCCACCAACCGGTACACCACAATTGGCACCCTGATGATTGTTCTGTTGGTGTCTGCTATCAAAGAGATCACAGAGGACTTCAAAAGAAACTCGTCCGACAACGAGCTGAACCGGTCCAAGATCCTGGTCCTAGACCCGGTCTCGGGACAGTATCTCACCAAGAAGTGGATCAACGTGAAGGTTGGAGACATAGTCAAAGTGAACAACGAGGAGCCGTTTCCAGCCGACTTGGCTTTGTTGAGTTCCTCTGAACCAGAGGGCCTTTGCTACATCGAGACGGCCAACTTGGACGGGGAGACCAACCTGAAAATCAAACAGTCGAAAGAAGAGACCGCCTCGTTGATGAGTCCCCAAGAGCTGGTGCGATGCCAGGGAAAAATCATGAGTGAGAAGCCAAACAGCAGTCTGTACACATACGAAGGAACGCTGTACTTGAATGGGAGAGAAATCCCCCTGAATCCGGACCAGCTATTGCTGAGGGGAGCCAGTCTGAGGAACACCATCTGGATCCAGGGAATTGTTATTTTTACCGGCCATGAGACAAAGTTGATGAGAAATGCCACCGCTGCTCCCATCAAAAAGACTGACGTGGAAAGAATCATCAACCTACAGGTGATAGCACTGTTTGGCATTCTGATCACGCTCTCGATCGTTTCCTCTATCGGCGATTCCCTGAACATCACGTTTACCAAACGGCACATTGGATATCTCTATCTGGAGGGGACAAGCCGAGTGAGACTGTTCTTCCTTGATATTCTAACATACTGGGTTTTGTTTTCCAACTTGGTTCCCATCTCTCTTTTTGTGACAGTGGAGATCATCAAGTACTACCAGGCTTACCTGATTCAATCGGACCTAGACATGTACTACGAGCCTACAGACACTCCCACCGTGGTCCGGACGTCTTCTCTGGTGGAAGAGCTGGGTCAGATCGAGTACATTTTCAGTGACAAGACGGGAACTTTGACAAGGAACATCATGGAATTCAAGACCTGTTCTATCGGAGGCCGTTGCTACATTTCGGACATTCCAGAGGACAAACAGGCTGCGATTGTCGACGGCGTTGAGCTTGGATACCACTCATTTGATCAGCTTGGCATAGACTCGAAACAACACAGAAACAAGAGGGTGATCGAAGAGTTTCTAACTCTGCTAGCAGCGTGTCATACAGTGATCCCAGAGGTGGCCGAGGACGGCACCATAAAGTACCAGGCAGCTTCGCCTGACGAAGGTGCATTGGTTGAGGGAGCTGCCATGCTGGGATACAAGTTCGTCATCAGAAGACCCTCAAGTATCACTGTTTCCGTGGACGACCAGGAAAGAACTTATGAGCTGTTGAACATTTGTGAGTTCAACTCCACTAGAAAAAGAATGAGTGCAATCTTCAGATTCCCGGATGGATCCATCCGTCTTTACGTCAAGGGAGCCGATACGGTGATTTTGTCCAGACTTTCGGACGAGAGCGAGTTCGTGGATGCCACCACAAGACATTTGGAGGAGTTTGCTGTGGAAGGGCTCAGGACATTGTGTGTTGCAACGAGAATTCTGCCCGAGTCCGAGTACGTGGAATGGTGCAAGGTTTACAACAAAGCTGCCGTCAGCCTAGACAACAGATCCGAGGAGCTAGATGCAGCTGCTGAGTTGATCGAGAAGGATTTGTTCTTGCTTGGAGCAACTGCGATTGAAGACAAGTTGCAGGACGGTGTTCCTGAGACCATCCACGTTCTCCAGGAAGCTGGAATCAAGATCTGGGTCCTGACGGGTGACAGACAAGAAACTGCGATCAACATCGGCATGAGCTGCAAGTTGTTGAGTGAAGAGATGAATCTGTTGATAGTGAACGAGGAGAGCAAAAGAGACACGCAGGAGAACTTGCTTGAGAAACTCGACATTCTGAGAAGCAACCAGCTGTCCAAAGATGATTTGAACTCGTTGGCGTTGGTTATTGATGGTAAATCTCTTGGGTTTGCATTGGAAAGCGATCTGGAAGATCTGCTGCTTGAGATTGCGGTTCTTTGTAGGGCCGTGATCTGTTGCAGAGTTTCTCCGCTACAAAAAGCGCTGGTTGTTCGGCTTGTCAAGAGAAAGAAGAAAGCCTTGCTTCTGGCAATAGGTGACGGAGCCAACGACGTCTCGATGATCCAGGCGGCCCACGTTGGTGTTGGAATCAGTGGTATGGAAGGTATGCAGGCTGCCCGAAGTGCCGATTTTGCCATAGGCCAATTCAAGTTTTTGAAGAAGCTGCTTTTGGTTCATGGTTCGTGGTCTTACCAGCGTCTTTCGCTTGCCATACTGTACTCTTTCTACAAGAACATAACGTTCTACATGACTCAGTTCTGGTACGTTTTTAGCAACGGGTACAGTGGACAGTCAATGGCAGAATCGTGGACGTTGACATTTTACAACGTGATCTTTCTGGTTCTGCCCCCATTCGTGATTGGAGTTTTTGACCAGTATATCAGCGCCAACATGTTGAATCAGTATCCGCAGCTGTATCAGATCGGGCAAGCCGGACATTTTTTCAATGTTGAGATTTTCTGGTCCTGGGCTGTCAATGGATTCTACCATAGTGCCATCATCTATGTTGCGTCGATAAACATATTCAAATACGGAAACCAGTTGAGTGACGGCAAAACCATGGATCATTGGGGTCTCGGAGTGGCTATTTACACCACTTGTTTGGTGACATCCCTAGGGAAAGCGGCTTTGATCTCGTCGCAATGGACCAAGTTCACGTTGGTTGCGATTCCCGGATCGTTGGCATTGTGGATTGTTTTGTTTCCGATATATGCAAGCATTGCTCCGCACATTGGAATATCTAAGGAATACTGGGGGATTGCTCCCCATGTGTACGGATGTCTCAGTTATTGGATGACTATCATTGTGGTTCCGATTCTGTGTCTCATGAGAGATTTGCTGTGGAAATACTACAAGAGAACATGGAATCCCGAGTTTTACCACAAGGTTCAAAAAATCCAGAAATATCAAATTCAGGATCACAAACCGCGGTTTTCGTCTTTCCAAAGAACCATCAGAAAAGTGAGACAGGTTCACCGGATGCGGAAACAAAGAGGATTTGCATTCTCCCAGGATGAAGGACAGGAGAACATTGTCAGGAAGTACGACACCACCAAGAGAAGAGGAACCTACGGAGAGTTGGAGTGAAAAAATATACCTTTATAAATAGTTTCTGCTAAGCGAAACAGCTACCTTACTTACAGTTGAGCCATCAGTCTCCTCCGCGCTGAGACTGCAGTTGTCTTTCCTTCAACTGACAAAGTCTTTCGCTCTCGTTTATCAATTGATTGAGCAGGGAGTTGGATTCTATGAGCCTGACGCTGTTGGCCATCATTGAGTTCTGGCACCCTGAAGCTGGTGTCGACTTCAGCACCAGCACGTTATCAGCTCCAAAGACATAGCCGTTGCACACGAGAAACTCCTTTGTGCTTGCCAAGTTCAGCCCTAATCTCGAGGCCCCTTCCATTGTACAAACCACAGGGTCAAAACTGATTAGTTTGTCGAGACTGATTCTGGTGAAATTTCGAAGTGCAAACTCGAGTTTCACCAACCGTATTTTGTCCACCAATCGCAAGTAAACCTTCTCCCGCAGTCCAAGCTTGACAGACTCGTCCGTTCGCCCCTTGAAGAGTGTGAGGAAGATCATTTTGAGGAAATTGGTGGAATTAAGGACCTGGTAACTTTGGAACAGCTCGAGATAGTGTTCGTGGAGAAAGGATCCGTATTTGAGAATATTGATGTCCTTTTTCTGGTGGTGTTTGGACGCGAGGATGAGATTGATTGAGTACACGTCCACGATTTCTTGCATTTCTGCTTTGGGGACGGTCGAAATGGGCAGTTTGAATAGTGTCTGAAACAGGGTGTGCGAGTCGGTAAAGTTCAGAGTGTTGATAAGTGCTTTGATCGTGACGAAATAAAACTTGACCAGATCTGTTCTCTCCAGACAGACCGGGTCGATCTTGTCGAATTCGGCTATGCTAGTATCGTAATAGAGCGATTTGATGGTGTCAGACATTAAATTTTTGTGTAGTTGTTTGACGGTTGCAATCTGCAAAAAATTCAGTGTGGTTGGGTCGTATTTTTTGTATGTCACTGTTAACTCAGTCAAGTTGAAAGTCATGAGTTCGCCTGAGCAACACGTCTCGCTCAACGCTATTAGGTTGGAAATTAGTCTGTTGAACCGTTCAATTATTTTAGGACTCGAGTAAATCAGCGGGATATTGATCGATTTGAACAGTTTGGCGGCGAGCTCTATAAGATGCGAAGAGATCTGTTGATCCTGGAAGACAGCCTCAGGCGTGACTATCTCGATATAACCGTTGATAAACGCGATCCAAAGCAGGTTCGAAGTGGCGTTGGTTTCGTTTCGCATAAGTATCTGGTGAACAAGGCTCCTTAGTTTGTTCAGACTGCTCAGCTCCTCTATCTGATCGTCCCCGTCTGCGAACAGTTGGAAAACACTATGGGAGATCTGATTGAGCAGTTCAACAAGATCAACCGCAGGATCTGTCTCCAGCGGAAGACAGCTCAAGTCAATCATAGGCGGCAAGAAAGGGTGGGTGCTAGGCGAATTGAGGAGTTGTGAAAGAAGAAAGAGGACGAAATCGATTTTGTTAATCATCGTGTGTGTATTTTTTTGCTGATTCGAAGCCGTTGACGGCTGCGCCACATGTCACTTTTTTAGGGGACGCTGCACTGCCACAAAGATAGGCGGCAGTGATCTCGAGATCGAAAAGACTCGACTTTGACAGTTATCGCTTGAAGCCCCGGCAGTCTGTCTTGGCCAAACAATTGAAAATGTCCGAGATCAGAACACTGCTAGCCGAAAAGAGACCTCTGCTGCTGGATGGTGCAACAGGAACAGAGCTCGAGAAAAGGGGAGTTTCCGTGAACGACACCTTATGGTCCGGTCTGGCTGTCTTGCAAAACCCCAATGAACTGTACCAACTGCATCTGGATTACCTTCGCAGCGGATCCGATCTGATCACAACAGCAACGTACCAGCTTTCTAACGCCGCGCTGACCGCCCGGGGTTTGGATCCGCAGTCCATCTACTCCCAGGCTATCGATCTGTGTTGGCAGGCAAAGGAGCAGTACTACCGCGAGACGGGAGAACAGAGGTTTGTGGTTGGTTCTGTCGGCTCGTACGGCGCGTTTCTCGCAGACGGCTCCGAGTATACTGGAAACTACAAAAACGTCTCAGACAAAGAGTTGTACGACTTTCATTATGACCGACTGAAATATATATGCACCGCCTCGAAAGTGGACTTAGTTGGATTTGAAACCATGCCGTCTGTGCAAGAGCTGAAGGTGATTGTTTCGATGATGAGCAAACTTTCAAAAGAGGCTTCCAGCCGGAAGGACTACTACATTTCTGCTAGCTGTACAGAGACGGGCTTGGTTGACGGGACAGGATTTCGAGAAGTTGTCGAGTATTTGGAGGCCTTTGCGGGAGACAGTCTTTTGGCTTTCGGGTCGAATTGCGGAAGTTTGGTGAGGTCTGCTGACGTTGTTCGGAACATTGACAAAGAGCTGCAAAGACTGAGGAATCCCAAACACCTCAAAATCATCATTTATCCGAATTCGGGAGAGATCTACGACGGTGAGTCGAAAACATGGGACAGAGACCCAGAGCTGAAGGTGAAGAGTCTCCAGGTTGAACTAGCAGAAAAGGCAAAAGAGTGGCTGTCGGTCCAGAACGTGGGCTTTGTCGGCGCGTGCTGCAGAACAGGACCGGAGGATATCAAACTACTGAGGGACTTGATACGAAAGGACTTTTTGTAGACATATATACTGGGAGGTGAGCCGTTACAACTCGTCTTTGACTAGAGGCGGGGACTCTCCATTTGTCTTGAGATCGTCAGGGACGGCCTCACCGACTGTTGAATCGTCGCTGGAAACGGAGTCGGCGCCGTTGTCACGAGGGGTCTCTTGAACAACGTTCTCTGCTTGGTTTTTTTCGTCGTTAGACGTTTCATAAATGCTCTCAACAAACTGTGAATTGTCGTAGCCGGGTTCCAGGTCCACGTTCAATGCCTCGTCAAAGTTGATCTTTGGCGCCTGAGTCTGCTTTGGCTCCGCAATTGATGCGGAAGAAGCAAACAAAGTCTCTGGGTAGATGCTGCAATCATAGTCCCAGCTTGAAAGCAGCTTGGAAGCCTCACAGCTCTGTTTGTCCCAGGCGGATCCGTAGATGATGGAGGATCTCTGAACAAACATGTATCCTGCGCTGGCGAAGAGCAAGCCGAAGAGGGCCATCGAGAGGAATTTCTTGCCTTTGAGGACGTGAGAGTACAGCACCTCGAACGTTTGTCCCAATGCCAAAATACCAAAGTAGAGGGCTGGGATGTAGTGGTGCAAAAAGAGCTGTCTCTCCATGAGGAAGGATGGATAGTAATGAATGAACCATCCCAAAAGGAACTCAAATGTGGTGATACTGTAATTGAAAACAGCCGAGTTATCCCCCAAGTCAGCACCCAATTGCCATCTCAAAAGCTGAGCGATAACGTAGAAGCCGAACGGAAGGAAGATAAAAGAGGCTAGCCACCACACAATTGGGTTTCCAAGCAAATAGACCTGTCTGTCTCCATCTCTCCAGTAAGAAATACCTCTGGACAGAACAGGCCAGGACTCTGGTCTCGACTCGTAAGTGTGTGGAGCGTTCAGACTCTTGTTGATTTTCCACATCCTCTTGTGCAATTCAGTGAATTTTTGAAGGAAAGTGAGCTGCGGATAAGCGGCGATTTCAGCGGTTTCCGCATCAAGGAATGGGTTCTCATTTTGCTCCACGTACCAGTAGGAGAGAGGTTTGATACCTTGGGTGGCACATGTGACCTCCTGTTGTTCAAATCCCCATTTTGGCAACTTGGTCTCGTGGGAGAACAGATAACAACCGGTCATTGCGTGCCTCAATCTGAACACGGAATGGATGGCTTTCACTTGTGTTCGGGAGTCGCCAGGAGCAGACAAACTGTCCACAATCTCAACAACGAAATCGTCGTTGGCATCTCCTTCAAAGTCCTCGTACCCGTAGCAGGAAGCCTCATTTTGCCAGTCTATCTCGCTGACTGCCGGTCTCACGTCGTGGGAATGCAATCTTCTGGAGGTGAATGTGTGTTTCAATCTGATCTTTGTTCCGTCTGTAATTGGCTCAAATTCGGTAGGTTCCTCAGTAACGTTGTAGAGCTCAATCTTCCATTTATTGTTCTCGTCCAGATGTGGGTACAGAGTGATTTGCTGTTGTCCCGATCCTCCTTCATACAAATGGTTGTGGGAGTGCAAGTAGCCTCCGTTGGTGTTGAGATGTCTGATAGTGACGACCGAGCCAACTCCAACGTCTGCCAAGGTGGACACAGGGACATTAGTGTCGTCGAAGGACACTCTGAAGGCAGAAGAGAGGAAGGCAGCACCGTCTCCCTCGTGGTTGAGGAACGAGAGGTGGAGGTAGAAGAAAACCAAGTACAAAATGGCAGGGACTCCGAGCAAAACGGACACCTTGGCGACCGCCTGGGTAACAATTGACTTGGGCTTGACGGACAGATCGCCAATCTGAAACCACAGACTGATCACGCTGCAGGCACCGACCCAGGCCACAGTGAATAGACCAACCCATTTGGACGAGAACGCAAGTCCCAGGCAAACTCCTGTTGCAAACAGGGATTTGATCCACTCGAACGAGTATGGTTTGTAGATCTGGACCTTCTTCAAGGAGTAGACTGAGCCAGCAATGAAAAAGATCAAAGGAGAGTCCAGCAGAATGTATCTGGAGATGGTCACATTGGCACTCTCGACCACCAGCAAAGAGGCGGTGAGAAACGAGACGATTGGCTTGCAGCCCGAGGCCCGCAAGGTTAAGTACATGAGAACCACTGTTCCAACACTGAGGAGCGCACTCATTTCTCTCATCAGAACATATGGAACAGAGGTCGGGAACTTGTCACCAATAGACGCAAACTCAAAATCACCCTTGAATCCGCCTAGGTATCCAACCGCAGCAAATAACAGTTTGGCCAATGGCGGATGAACATCCATGAAGAAGTTTCCCAGGATGTATTTTCTGGCAAATCCTCCAAAGTGAACCTCGTCAAATACCACTGAGTCAGGGAAGCTGAGACTGCGGAAACGAATCACGGCAGCAAAAACTGTCAGCAACACCAACAACAACTTCTCGCTCGTCGTGTTCAGTACCCTGTGGCTCAATGTGTCCTCTGACAACTCTGTTTTGATATAGGTCCTCAACTTCCCCTTTTGCAACACGAGTTCTGTTGTGGTGTCGCCCCTCAACGACTGAGCGGTGGTCGCGCTAGATTTCTGATTTTTGCCCGCCATTCTTGAGGTTTTGGTGTTCGAAAAACGTTCCGTTAACTCGGGTGACTTTCAATCAACGATCTCTTTGCCAGCCAAACACCTCAATAGAAATTACCTCTTCTTCGGACGTGTTGTAGGTCCACCGATCCCCAAAAACAACAGACACGATAATTTTTGACACGCACTTTGGAAAAAATGTTTGGCAAAAGGTTGAGTCGCGCACGACGCTTAAAAAGCGAGGCTGTGCGAGGCGTATTTCTCGAGGCGGTATTTCCTCGGGAGGTGATCGAGGCACCACATTTAGCTCATGCTCGGCTAGAATTCTTTCTACTTACCCTGTACTCTACTTTCTGAACTTCTTCAATGCATCCACCTTCTTCTTCCCGCCTCTTCTGCCCTGTTTCCGCTTTTTGTGCGGGTTGTTGAACGCAATGAAGCCAAGGTTCTTTTGATCGGGACGAACACCTTCTGGGAGGAGATACGTTGGAACCCGTTTAAGATGAGAGTCGGCACGGACTTTCGACAGGTCTTTGTCGTGTCTCAACGTGGCCAAATCCTGAGGATTTTCCTCGAAATGTCTTTTCAGCTTTTCAGAAGCGAGCAGCTCCTGCTTGATTTCCTGTAATCTGGCCTCCCGAACAGCAGCTTTAGTCACAGACCTGAACGAGTCTTCCATTCTGTATCTGAACCCCTCAAGCTGCTTGAAGTCAAACTGGTACGGCTTTAATTCGAAGCCTTGTTTAACCTGCGATTTTTCGATTCTTCCAAGAATCTTCTCGTCTCTTTTTGCGCTTGGCAGCGAAGAAGCCTTGTGTTTTCCCCACTGATTCTCCAAAACAACAAACGATAACGCCATTCCCGACTTGCCGCCTCTGGCCGTTCTTCCCACGCGGTGAATGTACGACTTGGACGACGTGGGCAGGTCAAAGTTGAGAACACACGCAACGTTACGGAAGTCAACACCTCTTGAAACCCCATAGTCGGAAGCGTTTTTCTTGGTTTTCGAAGCATTTTCTTCGTCATCGTACTCATTGGACTCGTCCGTGGCGATTAGCAGGTTGTAGACGCTCTTGTTAAACTCCTCAACGATGTGCAGTCTCGAATTAATCGGTAGCTCCGAGTTCAACAGACATGATTTGATACCAAAGTTTTGTAGAAACAACTTCAGCTTGTACCCTCTGTCTAATTCGTTCACAAAAAGCAGTATCTTACCCTTGATCAGACCCAGCTTGAGAATCACGTAGATCAACAAAAACTTGTCGAATTCGCTCGTCTTGATGTAGTACTGAACCAGCTTTTTTTTCTCACTCTCAAGGTCTTGGAGCTTCAGTATGGCGGGCTTGTTACAGAACTTTTCTTTCAATTCGTTGACCTCGTCGTTCAACGTTGCGCTCATCAGGAATATCTGGGTGTTCTGTTTCAAACTCAAATACTTAGTCAGCTCGTCCAGATCGTTGTTGTAGCCGTAGTTGACGATCAGATCCACCTCGTCAATGACGAGGTACTTGAGTCTGGTCAGGTCGAGTTTCTTGTTTTTCTCTAGCAAGGAAACTAGCTTGGCCGGAGTCGAAACAATGATCTCCGGCAACTCGTTCACCAGCGAGTGCTGTAACTGCTCGCTGATAGAGTCATTCAAGTTCAGAAGCTTGATCGAACGGGCGCAATAAACCGTCAACTTTGTGAGAAAGTCGTAAACCTGTTTACTCAGCTCTTTGGTAGGAACTAGCACAACGGCTTGGATTTGGTCTTTGGTCACGGTGTCGGTCAAAATCGATTGGACAATCGGAACACAGTACGCAGCGGTCTTTCCTGACCCCGTCGATGCTTTGGCGATCACATCCTTTTTTTCCTCAAGCGACAGCTTGATTGATTGCGTCTGAATGAGGGTAGGGTTATCGAACCCTAATTTGTTAATTGCCTGTAGCAGTCTCGGGTCCAAATTGAACGACTCAAACGTCACAGACTCGTCCACGTAGTCTTGGGAAACGAGAACGTCAGACATTTTGGTGGCTCTATTTGTGTAGGACTGGATCAATCGTTGCTCAATCGAAGCCAGATACTACTAACATATTAAATCAGCTTGATAAAAAAATTGTACATGAAAAAAAAATTTTTGCTTCAAAAAAATTTTATCTTTACGACACAGATCGCTGTTGTAATAATTAAGGCTGTGCTAAGCCAGTTCTGAAACATCTATATAGCTAGCTAATCCTTGGCAGAATCCTCCTTCAGAGTAACAATTCTGTTCAAAATCAACGATTCCGAAGTGGCGTCTTTATCTAGACAGAAGTAACCCACCCTCAAAGCCTGGAATCTGACAGTTTCGTTACCCTGTTCTTCCTTGATGTTAAACTGGGCATCCGTGAATGGCATGTTCAATGGAGACTTCTTTTGCAAATCAAAGAAACTTGGCTCGATGATGGCACCGTGTAAAATGTGCTCGGAATCTGGGTTGATATCGGCGAGATAACCGTCAGGATGAGCCGAAGGATTCTCGGAACGGAACAACGGGTTGTGGATTCTGACCTCCTTGATTTGAACCGGCGAGTTGTGCTTCTTGGATTCAGGAATCCAGTGGATATATGTCTTTGGCTTCTTGTGAACAGTTGGGTCGTTCATATATTCGGCGTGGATCAAAACAGGTTCGCCGTGGCTGTCTCTGTCCACAGACTTCACCTTGATATTGAAAGGAACTCTCATTAACCCGACGGGCTGGTCTGGGGCTAGTCTGAAGTAGTCCTTTGAAACAGCGTCTCTGTAATCAGCCCGATCAATGTAAACGGTATTGGTGAATGGGACGGTTCTGGAACCAAACTCAGGAGAACCAGGCTTGTAAGGGATTTCAACGAGTTCTTCAAAGTCGTCGTCCAAATTGTCAATCACCACTTTCAATGGGCTCTCAATCATCATTAATCTTGGCGTGGTCGAGTCCAAGTAGGCTCTCACAGCGCTTTCAAACCTAGAGGTCTGGATGTTGGTGGTTGCAGTAGTCACACCCAAAGTGTTGATGAAACTCAAAATGGCTCCTGGCGGAATACCTCTTCTTCTGAGAGACTCCAGAGTGTATAATCTCGGGTCGTCCCAGCCTCTCACGTACTTCTCGTTGACTAGCTTGGCAAGCTTTCTCTTGGACATGATCGTACCAGTGAGGTTCAGTCTCCCGAATTCTCTTTGAGCAGGTCTATAAACATGCAAAACGTCACAAAGCCATTCGTAACTCTCTCTGCTCAAGTAGAACTCGGTGGTGCACAAAGAATGGCTGATGTTTTCAAAGGAATCGACCAAACAGTGGGTGAAATCGTAGGTTGGGTAGATCTTCCATTTGTCACCCGTTCTCTCGTGCTTTGCATTCAACACTCTGTAGGCAATCAGATCCCACATCTGTGGAGAAGGAGAATCGATGTTCTGTTTCATTCTCAAAGTGGCCGCACCTGGATTGTAGAAGCCGTCTCTCATCTTTCTGAATTCTGCGAGAGACTCCTCAATTGGTCTGTCTCTCCATGGAGAAGGAAATCTCTCTCCACCGGGGGTCCCGTCAGGTCTCACACCTCTCTGAGCTTTGATGTCTTCGGGAGTACAGTGGTCAACGTATGCGTAACCGGAGGTGATGAGCTTCTCGGCCAACGCGTAGAGCTGGTCAAAGTAATCGGACGAGTAGGTTATCTTCCATGGAGCGTATCCAAGCCACTTCACGCATCTGAGAATGGAGTCAAAATAAACCTGCTCCTCGGCCTCTGGGTTGGTGTCGTCGTATCTGAGATAGCACACACCGTCGTGGTACTTTGCAAATCCAAAGTTCACCATGATAGCCTTCGAGTGACCAATGTGCAAAAACCCGTTTGGTTCTGGTGGGAATCTCGTGAAAACTTTACCCTTGGTGACTTTCAGGTGCTCTTGCATCAGTTCTGGCCACATCTGTGGGTTTTCGCCAGGCTTGTGCAGATCTCCGAGAAATCCTTCAGTGAACATGTTTTTGGTAGTCTCCTTCTTGTCCTCTTTCTTTGAAGTGGCATTTGGAGCAGCCTTCTTCTTCTTTTCCTTCTTCACAACGTCTCTCTCGTCCTTGGGCCCCAGAAGCTCGAGCGCCAGCTTGTCGATGATTGGCTTGAACAGGGACGGGGCTGCCCATTTCAGGTCAGGAAGAGCCTTCACGTTCGCCAACAGACCTGGAACCATCTTGTATCTCTTCTCGCTCAATTCCTCCTTGATAGAGTCGATGTACTCTCTGATTTTCAGCTCAATGTCATCGGCGGTGAGAGAAATTCCCACTCCAGAAGCGGCGTCCATTTTCTTTGGATCGAAGTCATCGCCTGCCTCCTTGGTATACTTGTAGGCCTCTGAAACTTGCAGCGTAGAAGCCAGCTTGCCATCGACAATGCCATCGACGATGTACTTCAAGTTCTGCGGTTCCTCACCTTTGCAAAGGGTGGCAAGATGGTGCAACAGAGTGCTTTTTGTCTTGTCCCAAACTGCTTTGTCTCCAGAAAGGTCGATCAACTTGCCCAAAGACTCCGACACCTTTTTGTTCTTCAAAATTTCCTTGATTTTTGGTTCTTGAAACCCGATTTTGGAGAAGGACTCCACCAGCTGGTCATCGGAAGACATTGTTACTCACTTGAGGCTAATAAAAATCTGAAAGGGTGGGCGGTAGGATGCTTTGAGGGTGCTTTTTGTCTTGTTCTCAACTTATCTACGTGAATCATCAAAAAAGATCTTTCCTGAGCCAGGTACCCTTTCTCCAAATTGGCAGAAAATAGTCCAGCTCAGGTAGGGTAACTAAAACGCTCCAACTTTGGTAAATTTGAGAGAGAGGCCGCTGTCTCAGGCAGCAGCTCAAACAAGCTGCCCAGAATTCTGAAGCTCAAGCCAGCTCACAGAAACACAGACTGACGTGCACTATGTTTCATCAGCCAGGTGCATCCTGAGCCTGAGACTAGTGTAGATCAGATCCAACTTGTCTTTCCTCCTTTGCGCCCCTGCTTAGCCGAGATCCTTATTGTGTAATTTTCTTCTGACACTGATCAACGCAGGCCGTCCGCTGTTTTGTCTGTTTCGTATGTTGCAAGCCTCGTGCTTGTGGTGCCCGTTTAAAAAGCCCCTTTCGTTTAATTTTATTGTGCAGCTCGCGAATGTCTAAAAACCCTTGAAAACTGAATTTTGACACTGTGTGGAGATAAGACGACGGCAGAAGAAAGATCTGCGCCGGAGTCTTGTGTGCTGGAGCAAAGGCAAACATGCCAAACGGGTTGCTGTGTTTTAAGTCAGTTATTGTAACTCCGAGCGTGCCGTTCACGTCCGCATTAGTAATAGATGCTGAACAGCTTAAGCTGTTTTGTAAGAAGTGCACAAGATCGGAAACCCCGTGTCACATCCGATATTTTTTTTTTCCCTATTCCGGTCAAATGATTCAGCCCAGAAAGCGGAGCTCCGCTGTTCCCGAGCATAGCATATTATGTTTGTTAGAAATACAATGTTAGCGCATGATTCGGTTAACTAATTAGCACAGAACTTAAAGAATATACCATATAGTGTGGTTTGAATATAATCAATTACATAGTGGAGCACTTAACGTTTCGACGGACCGCAGTGAAAGCGAAGCAAAACGGATCCGTCTCCGGTCTCTCTCTAAAGGCGAATAACTTGATGAAAATCAAATAAACAGTTGCGATGATGACAATTTCAAGTGAACACGAATCGACATTGCGGTCTCGGATGAATGTCGATGTAAAAATCCCAATGAATAAATAAACAGACAAGTGAATGAGTACAGAACAGTCAGCTCACTAAAATTACAGTGATGATGGTGAAAAAAACATAACCATTGTTTTCCGAAATTCAACGAGAGCCTGCGACCTAATCGAGAAATCAGCTCAAGCAAAAGGATGAAGGGAGCTCTCCAGGAAACTCGTTAATATCATCTGAATGGCCGTTTTTCATATGCGACGATGACCCGAAGAAACAGTAGTTCTCAATGATCTTGTTGTAAAGCTGACTGCCATTTGGCGTCACTGCGTTGGAACTGTACCCACCAGCGTGTGATGTGGGCGTATATGCAAAATATGATGTGGCCCGTTGAGAAGGGTCTGAATCTAGCGATGGCTTTGGCAATTGGTGTGCGTTCAAGTTAGTGATTGATGATTCAGAATTAACCTTCCGCAATAAATAGTTTTTCGAGTTCCTAGGCTCAAAATTCGATTTGCTGAAGCCTGAGCTTGGAGGCGAGAACGTCGGCGAGCTGAATGAATCGTTGAAATTCAAATTAGTCTTCAACTTGAACTTTATGTCGTCCAACTCCAACCTAGCATTTAGTTTGGGTTTGGAGCTCTTTGCGTTAGTCACTTTTTGTAGCAACACGCTGTAGTTCTTAGAATCGTTGTTGTCCCAAAATTCCAGCGCATTCACTTCGTATTTGATGCAGAAATTGAGCTTCAATAGCGATTTGAAAGAACACAAATTGTTGATCTTGATGATGAATGAAAACTTATCATAGCTAACCTCAGAGTCGGAATATCTGAAAATGTGGTTGGAGGAAATATAGTTTGCACTCTCAACCTCAACGTAACTTTTCCAGTTGTCAAAGGTGAGTTTCAAAAGAATCCTCTTTTGGTAACCAATATTTTTGACATAGACGAACCCTATCAATGAGTTTTTCGTCGAGTTTAGCTTCAGACTTTCCAGAATAATCGGCTTACCAGAATTGAACCGGCCAAAATTGGTAGAGCTTGGATTGTAAGGAACATCGTTCTCAAGAATTTCCCAATGCTCGTTCAAATATTCCTCATCTGATTCCTCATCTGAAGAAACGTCAAAGTCCCAACAAGGCCTTAGGCTTGGGGAGTTGATTGGGGAAGACTCGTTTGAAACAGCAGCAGGTTTTTCCAGTTTATTGAAAAACTTGATATCCTCCAGCCTGTTTGCAAATCTCACAGATTTAGCGTTGGGCATGGAATTGGACCGCTTCAAAGAAGGAAGCTTCAAAGAGGACTTCACCAGCTCTCCCGACTTTTTCCGTGGCAGCTTAGGCTTCGATGGCAGCTCGGCGAGAGTCGATAGAGAGGCAGTTGATGAGGCCTCATTATCGATGATGACAGTCCTGTTATCCTCCTCGCCATAGTCGGACTGGCGCTGTGTCTGAAAGGTCCCCGGTGAGGATGGTACCACCAAATCGGTCAACGAACTGGAGCTAGATATGGTGGAAAGTGGGGTGGAAACTGACAAATCCTCTTGCTCTGGTGATGAAGTAATACTTGACGAGCTTGAATAGCTTGGCAAGTTTGTGGACGTAGATGGTTCGTGGGACAAACGTTGTGATTGCAAAAGTTTGTCATTCAGATAAGCAAGGTTGGTCTTTGTTAAAGGAGCAGTTGCAAATGATCTAGGCCCAAGATATGGCATGGCGTCTCAAATGTAAACTAACTGAATGCGGACTTTTGGAAGAATTTGTGGGAATTGAAATTTTTGGAACAAGTGATGAAGGTAGAATGAACAGCGTCTTTCTTGTTTTGGTTTTTTGATCTTGGTATTGTCTTTTGCTCGCAACGGAAATAATCTCAATGAGCAGGAATCGGCGCTAAGTAAGCCCGTTGACTCTCGATGCAAAAGGCTATGCAGATATGATAAGAACAACAACTAGCACCAAAGCACAGACTGGACCTGAGTGGCAGCGATAGTTGGGAAACAGGAGCGGAGGCGGAGGCGGAGGCGGCGTACTTAAAGAGGTTTGCTCTAGTTTGGCGGGATCTCCTTGATCTTCGGATTTAACAAGTGCTCACACAGACGCCCGTATCTGTTTGTGAACCTTGTTCAAATCTATAGTGGACACAACAATACTTTGAACCAGAATTATCGAGTGAGGGAGTTTCTTCAGCTAGTCTGAGGAAGAGGCGTCCACGATCTATATATACGCGGCCCGGATGCGCCCAAACATACCCGCATTACCTTATATAAAGCGTATCACATTTGTCCCGAAAAAGAAAGAAGCAGCAAAGAAAGGTAAACACCTCTGTAATCCGGACAATTATGCGTGGGTCACTCAAGATAGCACATAGTACGGAATCATGGATTTTCAACAATCACGTCTCCTATCTCCTCTTGAGAGTTTCTTTTTCTCTTGTTCAAACATGAGATGTCAAGCCCTTTGACAACTGTATAGTGTGGGGGGAGAATCGAGGATACTCGGAGAAGGTTCAGGAGTAGTTGGGGATCAAGTATCAAACAGAAGCAAGAAAGAAACGTGGACCTTCTCAAATCTATATGAATCTAGCGTTCATTATTTTGAGGGGCCTGCGATAAATCGTCCAGAGATGCTTGGGTTGTTTTATGTTTTGTTGGATCAGGGGCTATTGTGACCCCACCGCGCCCGTGGCGCAAAATTTTACTAGCAAGGGTACGGCTCAGACGAGGGAAAAAAAGTATTTCATGGGGACAATAGAAGCCGAAAAAGCCTGGCATATCGGAGAGTCTTTTACGCCCGAGAACCGTAGAGGGGCAACCTACCGTCGGATTGCCGAGATGTTCTTTTTTTGTACATGTCCTGATACTTATCGGTGAGCATTCTTCCTTTCACGCCACTCCGGCGGAGACTCACCCAACAAAGGGTGTCAGTTCGATGCAGACAGGCTTATAAAATTTTTTTAATAGCAGTTGCATCGATGTAGTTTCGCGTTTCCTCGTTACAACTGAAAAATCGTCACGGTGGGCCTTCACAGGAGGTTGAGAGCTTGGTTTCAAAGAGAAAGGAATCTTAATACGAAGTCGAGGACGCGTTAGTGTTTCACTCCGCATCCCCTCTCTAAAATAAAGCGCCGTTCCAAGAATAGATAGGCCTATTATTTTCAGCTGGCATGCCTGCTCTGATTAAATTTTCGGATGCGACGGTTACGGAAATTATCACAGTCTCCGATAAACGCTGGCTATGTGGCAATAAAAGTATCCCCTCTTCTCAAAAGGGGATGGCCAACACTTTTTGATCCTCGAATTCCCTTCGGAAGTCTGGGGTCCAGGTCCCGCTTACTAACACGCTGCCAAAGTCCACTGGAACATCGGCATTTGGAGTCCTTGTACCGAGTTTTGGTACTAGTGCGGATGGTGGGTTGCCTTGCAACAAACTTTTTGTAGGCGAGTATCGTGTGGCGGGTTCGCGTAAGCTCTTCGGACCCCGGATTCGAAACTTCGAGTCAAGTCGTGTGGAGCCGCTGTCTACCCATTCACAGTATATCATTGCGGAGTAAGTCCAATTGATTAAAACGATCTACACGAATGCATCTAACGTGGTGTCCCACTTCTCGGCCGGGACGTCAACTGTAAAGCTTGTTTTTTTTTTTGCTCTCGTTCCCCTCTATCCCCCCTCTCCTCAGCGTTTTTTTCTATAGTTTTCCCCAACCTGCATTGTTTGAATCCTGTTTATAAAGGTGGAAACTATTCTTCTTAAACAGCAGTTGGAAAGCGTTCGGCTGGATGTATGTACCGGAATCCGGACACCCTATGAACCAGGATATTTTTTATTTGGTACTAAGGAGATGCGAAAGACGTACGACTTCTTGGAAGAGTTCAAGGTTGAAAAACGGGCGACGTCCCCATGTATGACCAGAAAGCAAGTAAGCTGCTTCAATAGATGACATCGAACGTTCGAGATCCAAGTCCAGTCGGATCCTTATCCGTGTACGAGAGTGACCATGTGTGCCAATGTTTGACATGAGATTTTCAATAACGAAGTCGCACCGCAAACCGTGGTATCGTAAAGACTAGTTTAATGCAGGATGTCCACAAATATCGCATGGAGTGATTTAAAGTTGGTTAAATTAATCATGTTTCCCAAAGAGGAAATCTTTTGACTTTTTTCGTTCTCCTCCATCAAAAGCCTGTAAAAATTTATTTCAGGCGGTGCTATCGTTCTTTTTGATAAGAGGGCTCATGGAGAGAGAGAGAACTGTGAAGCCAATATTCGTCGCCGGCTTCCACATTTCACACCGATAGCCCCGCAAATAGGGAATTCCGGTTACATAATGCAGGTCCGCAATCTAATTGCCCGTAGTGGTGTCGGGGGGACCGTTTTGCACCAGTTCAGTTTGGCTTGTGATTCCTTGCCCTTTTACCCCACAAACACACAAGCCTAAAGCTTTTCGGTTATTCTGTGCACATGGCCGGAATGACGGCTGTAGTGCTGCTGGACGATAATGCCGGCCTGAGTTCGTGGGCAAGTCAACAATTTTTGTTTGGATAATCGTGCATTGAGCGAACTCCAGTCACTGGAAGAACAACCACTTGGTCTTATCACGTGACAATCTTCACGTTTGGCCAAACGTAGAAAAACTGGGCAACGCCACTTAAAAAAACTTACGGACCTAAACTCCGAGGGCTTAGCACAGCCTGGAAGAGCGTTATCCGCGAGGGAGGAAAAAAATCAAAAAATGAAAAGATGGCTGGAGTTCAAAACAATCCAAGATAGTAAAGAGAGAAGAGAGCCTGAAACAGCGAGGTATAGTTGGAATCAATCAAGTTTGCGGAGAGACGCAGTTGGTACTGTCTTGGTGGGCTTGTATGCTACCATGCCGGACTCCTGTTTCCACCGTACAAACTGCTTCGATGATTATAATACGACACGTCAATCAATTTGTCACTGATTGTCGCTATGACCACCGGGAACTTCTCCACAAAGAAAAAAAATAATTTTTGCGGCTTGAGAGTATTGGAAGTGAAATTTCCTAATCGGGAGGGTGTGTCGAGCTAGCCATCCCCAGACAGACTAATAATGACTAGACTGGACATTTGGGTTGCCAAATTAGAAATTGGCTCTTGCGTTTGTTCTTCTGTATAACGTAAGTGCATGAGCTGACTGACGGTTGGCGATTTATCTCTGCATGATGAGACGGGGATTCAAGTTCGGGGTCTAAAAAACAATAGGAATCCCAACTAGCTCACTCGAATCGGAAGTTTTCCAGTTAGCCCCCCACGTTTTGGTCACCGTTTCAAGAGCTTATAAATATAGAGTGTTCCGACTCGAAAGCTTATCTGCTAGTTCCTTACACATTTTGAGCTGGTTCCGTTTATTCTGCTCTCTAGTCACGCTCAATCGCTCTTTTGTTCACTCTCACTCAAGTCATTCTTTCTACCTGACGAACATCAAAGCAATCTAACTTTAGTCCTTCTTTCACTTCAAAATATCCAGAGCAAACCGAAACTTCCAAAATGCAACTGAAACCCCTTATCGTCTTGACAGCCTTCCTGTCTTCAAACGCTTTCTCGTTCCCTGTCGGGCTCTTCCGGAGAGAAGAAGCACCCGTTGAGACTTCAACTTACGTTTACCCAGCTGTCGACGTTGCAGGTGGTAACCAGATCCACGAAACTGCTCTTCTCCTCAAAAAGAGAGCTTATGCTTACGTCACCGCTGACCCGGTCACCTTCTACTCAACAACCACAGTAAACGGCCAAGCAGTGAAGGTTACCTCTGTTTCGTCTTCCACCACCTCATCATCCTCTTCGTCTGATGATGATGACACCACCTCTTCTGCCGAAGACGACGATAATGATACCACCACGGCGGAAGCTCAATACGAGACTATCACCACCACCAGCGACGGAAAAACCGTCACGCTGTTGAAGAAAGTTTACACCTCTCAGATATCCCCAGATAGAACTGAGGTGATCACCTACAGTTACGGAACCTCGGTTCCTGTGACTGCGGACTCGGCCGAGTCTAGTGCTGCCAGCTCGTCTAGCAGCAGCAGCTCAAGTTCTGAAACTTTTTCAGCCACCTCAGCCACCTCAGCCTCATCTTCCTCGCCTGAGCCCTCCTCTACCACCTCGCTGACAACAGCAACCTCTACCTCAGAATCCAGCTCTACTGAGTTGTCCAGCTCCTCAAGCTCCTCAAGCTCCTCAAGCTCCTCAAATTCTAGCTCGTCCACCTCCACCCAGAAGACTACGACCTCATCTTCGTCCTCCTCGTCGACCAACTCCCCAACGGTGACGTCTTCCTCGTCAACCAGCTCTTCTAGCTTGGCCGGCGTCAACTACACTCCTTATAATACCGAGGTCGCCGGTGGTACATGTTACGTCTACTACGCCGAGGACGACCTCACTGCCAGCTACAGCGATGAAGAGCCTTACACCACCATTACTATCACCAGCACAGTTGCTACCGTCACGCTCGATTCCTCCTCCTCCTCCGCTTAGCTGAACGCTATCTTTTGTGTCAGAAGCTCATAGTACATCGAGCTTCATCTTTTCTCCCTATTACCGTTATAGAAAACTGTTGAGTACTATTGTGAATAAGTACGCTTTGATTAGGTAATAATAAGTCGCGTTCACCTTCACCTTGACACGCGTCACAGGTTATTTCTCGCGCGTCTGTAAACATTGGAATTTAGCGTGCAATTTTTTTCCTCAGAAGCCGAATGTTTACTTAGTGGCTCCGAAAGGTTGTTTTGATTAAGGAAAAGCAAAGCAATTATATTGTCGAATAGCTGTGCTTATCGGCTCCAAGAACACCACTGCCGCATAATGAACGCTTTTGGCCAGTCCAACTCCATGACCACGCTCAACAGCGTGCCCTCCTGTCGGTCGTACAGCTCGGACCTTGTGTCCAATTTCGACGACCTCGAGCTAGAATACGAGACTTTTAGTGGCTCGCTAACAGATTATGCGGATAAAGTGGAAGAAGAGAAAGCAGAACAACTAGAAACAAAAAATAGACAGGTTTCAGACTCAAAGTCGATGGCTTCGTTGACCTGCGACACGACGGCAGAGTCAGAAACCGAGGGCGACTCCACCACACAAGAGGACAACATCGTCGACGTGAGCATGTCGCACGAGTCGGCCGAGTTCCCGCAATTGAATGTCGTCAAGAACAGAGCTAAGGACATCTCAGCAATCGACGAAGCTGCGCTCATCGAGAAGTTTAGAAGATGCTCTTCGAGACTCACCTCCACAAAGATCACCTCTGTTTCGGAGGACTCAAAGCTGGCAGAACTGACGAGTCAGTTCGACCAGCTGTCGACGAAGATATACAAAATTGGCAAAGAAGTGGAATTTCTGGACACGATTATTCCATCTAACACTGTCTCCATCTACGACGAGCCTGTTGAGCTTAAAAAGCTCAAATATGCTAGGTCCAAGCTTCTGGATAAGGCAGAGTCTCTCAGAAAGCAAAAGTACGAGCTCAGCATCAAGCTCAACAGCAAATACCGCAACATTTACGGCGTGAACGGTGCCGACAAAGCGCAGTATTGGATTAGAGGGGTCAGCAATTGAGCTCTCTCGATAACCAACTCGATTTCAGTACAACCCGCTACCCTGGACATCCAGTTAATACACAACTTTGTACCATATGTACTTTCGAAAACATTATTTTAAAGATAAATCAATCGTTTATTAAAACACAAATTGTACGGAAAAAAAAATCGCAATACACCCTTACACCAGTGTCGATAGGTGTTTCTCTAGCGAAGGAAGTTTAGTCATCTCTGGCCAGCAGTGCCACCGTCGCCTAACAGGTGACATGGTCCTTGTTGTTGATGATCTCTCCCTTCCAGCTGTACAGCTTGTTCATCAAAACATGCTGTTTGTGGCCGAAATCGTCGAACATGTTACACCCATATATCTTCGCATATGGAGGGGTGTAAAGATGCAGCGTGACAGCAATTTCGCTGCTCTCGTTCGCGATCTTGTGTAAGCCAATAGAGTCGCTGATATGAGTCACGTCGTTGACGCCCAACTTCGACGTTTGAAATGACTTCAACTTGCCAGCATCGTCTCCAGCTGGAGCCTGGTATAGTCTCTCAGTGATCTCACCCTTCAGAACTTTCATAACACAGTGGGCGCTGGCATGGTCGTGAATTGTAGACGCCTTTCCTGGCGTCCACACCAACAGCAAAAGATTGGCGTTGACACCAAAATCCTCTATGCCGTTTCTGGTGTAGGGTCTGGAGGTGTCTTCAAAGGCGTATTTCTGCCAGTCAGGCTCTTTAGAAGTGTAGAGCTGCAGGATTTTCTTCAAGTGGTCATGATTAATATCCTGAACACTCAAGGTCTTTTCAACACCTAAAATTTTATCCAAACATCTGATAAGCTCGCCAAAGTCCATAGAATCTGGGGTAACCGATAAGTCTGGCATTCTGATCTCCACTGCCGTTTGCGTAGTCATAATATACTATTCTGCCTAAATAGAGAAGGAAGAGATTCGCAATTTGGAGCCACAATTTTGCAACACAGTTTTTATACCCGACGAAAATGGAACAGGTGGCGTAAAAATCTGGCCAATGACCGCGAGCAAATTATCGCTGGTGAGAGCAAAAAAAAAGGTACCAAAAATAAAATGAGGGATTTAAAACAAAACACAAAAAAATATGCTAACTCTGAGGATTGAACTCAGGACCTTTAGATCTTCAGTCTAACGCTCTCCCAACTGAGCTAAGTCAGCACAGGAATGATGTTAGTGTGCCATTGGTGAAACTGATCGAGGATTTAAGTCGATTGTCAAAATCATTCGGCATTTCGTTAGACAGAGCAAAGCTTGGTCACCGTTATCTCTTACGATTCAGTGTACTGTTACCAGACACTTTACTTTGCGAGTCTATCGCTCCACTGAATTCTGAAAAACTAGCGCTCGGAGTGTCTTGATTTATCATGTCTTTTCATGCTTGCCATATATTAAACTTTACGTTTATTTTTTTATTTCAATGAACTCAAATCCACCTCCGGACCAAGGGTGACGATATCATCGTACAACAAATTGGTCAAGAACTCGGCAACTTCAACTTCCCCGCTGATCTCCTTCTTGAGACAATCAGCAGCAACCTTGTACTTGTTACCCGGCTTGTGCGCAGACTTAGCAACCTCCTCGTCAATCAGCTTGCAGACAAATTCTGGGGTAATGAGGTCACCAGTGTCGTCCAGCTTGACCGAATGCTTGCACCATGAAAATAACTGTAATCTGGAAACCTCAGCCGTGGCAGCATCTTCCATCAAGTTGTTGATAGGCACACATCCGAGACCTCTGAGCCAGCTTTCCATGTAGTTGAGACCAATGTAAATATTCGCATTGACACCCTTCATGGTGATCTGACCGCCTGCAATGTTGGTATCCACCAGGTCCTGTTCGGAAACGGTATAGCTTTTCTGAACGTGAAGCTGGTTAGGAGTTGGCATGTGCTCCTGGAAAACCGAAATAGCCGTTGAAAGCAATCCTGGATGTGCAATCCACGTACCGTCGTGGCCAGCCAAGACCTCTCTGAGCTTGTCCTGTTTCACAGCGTCCATAGCAACCGAGTTTCTCTCGGGATCGTTCTTGATCGGAATCGTGGCAGCCATTCCACCCATTGCGTGAACTCCTCTCTTGTGACACGTTTTGATGAGCTGTTTCACGTAACTGGTCATGAACGGAACCTTCATCGTAACCTGGTGTCTGTCTGGAAGAACATATTCTTTATGATTTCTCAGCCTTTTAATGGTGGAAAACATGTAGTCCCATCTTCCACAGTTGAGACCGGCTGAATGCTCTCTCAACGCATACAAAACCTCGTCCAATTGATAGGAAATTGGCAGAGTTTCAATCAAAACTGTTGCCTTGATGGTTCCTCTTGGGATTTCCAGAGCGTCTTGCGCGACACCAAAAATGTCGTTCCAAAGCTGGGCCTCCTTGTAGTGTTCCATTTTAGGAAGGTAGAAGAATGGCGCGAGGCCCTGGGAAAGTAAGAACTTCGCGTTGTGGAAGAAGAACAGTCCAAAGTCCATAATAGAGGCCGAGATGGGCTCGCCGTCAATAAGAATGTGCTTGTCCACCATGTGCCATCCTCTTGGTCTCACAATGAGGACAGGAACACGACGACCGTTTCTGTCAATCTTGTAACGTTTTCCCGTAGATTCATTGGTGAAGTCAATTTTGTCTCTGATCGCATCGTACAGATTCACCTGTCCGTAGATCATATTGCTCCATGTTGGGGAACAAGAGTCCTCAAAATCCGACATGTAGGTAAAAACGTCGGTGTTGAATGCATTGACAATCATCTTGGCGTCCGGAGGACCTGTGATCTCGATTTTTCTGCATTGCAACTTGGGATGTGATGGAAGACATTTCCAGTTAGGGTCATTTCTAATGTACTCAGTCTCCTTGAGGAAATGGAGTTTCTCGCCTGAGTCCAGGCTTTTCTGGACCGCTTGTCTGTTGTCCAGAAGCTCTTTACGGGTACCATTGAATGCCCGGTGCAGGAGCACAATGAACTTGAGCGCCTCTTTTGTTAAAATGTCTCTAGGAGTCGATGGGGACAACAGTTTCTTGTCCGAAACCTCACCAAGAACCTTGACTCCCTCCAACGATGTTTGGAAAATTTCTGCCATTATGAATTTCTCGATCTGATCTGGTATGATAATTGAGCTTCCTATGTTTGCCGAACGCCTGATATAGAATCTGTCAAATCCCAGCTATATATATAAACTCACAAACAAAAGTTCCAGCTATCCGTTTAAACGCTTCAAATGGGTGAATGGAAACTGTCCTGTTTAGTCCTGTTAGACAAGTCATTGTGTAAACTTTAACTTTGCTCGCAGAGTCAGGTGCATCCGCCGCACCCCATGCTTATCGCGGTACTCAGCTAGCACCAAAACGGGGTGCTCTCACAAGTTTTGGCTTCCGGGAACCCGAAATTGCTTTGCAGAGCAAACGGTTCAGCACCGCCGCGACGGTCCCTCCCCGGCGGTTTCCTCGCGCCCGCGATCCATCCCGCCGGCGCGAATCGCGGGATGTGGGATGGTCAAATGGAACCCGGAATACCCAATTCGCGAAAGCATAAATCCGAGTCGCGTGACATGTATCACGAGCAATATACATCTTTTCTATCTACTTCTACATCCCACTCCCTTCAATCCCGCTCGGATCTTGTTCTAAAACTTCATCCACCTGTCCATAGTACGATCGAACCCGACTGAACGCAAAACTACGCTCGTTGTTGAAGCTCAACTCTCCGTAATCCCCCGTGTTCAGGTTCCAGAAGCCCTTCTCTTTCCAATCCAGCTTATGGTGTCGGCCGTATCGACCCGCATTCACCACTCGAAGTCGGTCCACAAACCTGTAGTAACTCACCGGCCCGCTCGACTCGCACGTTATCAGGCCATCCGTATCAACGGTCCACTGACCCTCGTAAACCTTCTCCCAATCAGAAGTTCCAAAATACTTTCGCCAGTCCTTGCCAAACCGAGCAACAACCTGGCTCGGCTCCAAAATAGTAAGAAGTCTCAAAAACGTTCCATCTGCAAAAAATCTGACATAGCGATAGTACGTGATGATCCGAAGCGGGAGATTCCAACTATTCGACATTTCGCTCCTCCCTCCCTCTCTTTGGTAATTGACAACACTGATATAAAGTCCGTTGTACTTGACAAACGGTCTTTCACGAAGCATCTTGTGCCAATCGTTATCGTATCGTTCAACGGTCTTCCAAGGTTGCCTGGCAACCAGCTCGAGATTTGCGACAGCTTCTTCGTTGTACCGTTGCTGTGGGTAAATTATCTCACATAGTGTCTTCCAGCAGGCAGCCTGCCCGAACCCGAGATAAGCCAATCGTTTACTCGTGAGACTGAAATTGAACCAGGAAGGAGTATCTTGATGCACGAGCGTCTCCAGAATGGTGGTGATGATCTCATCGGGAAGTCTGTCAAGCAAAATAGGTTTTTCCTCATCGATTGGATGGAATTCGGCGTCACTAAACGAGGCAATCAGCGGTTTGACTTTGATCTGGCTCAGATCAAGTTTTTTGAACTTATCGTGCAGCGAACCGTCCTTCCTAGCCTCAGGAACCGGTTGATCCCGTACCAGATTTTCCCGATATTTAAGATCAACTTTTTCATCAAGCTTGAAAGCCCTTCTGTAGTAGTTCGCGGCTTCACTTAGCAGCCCAACGACTTCCTTGAAAGTTGCCAGACGGAAGAATTCCAATGCTATTTGCTCTTTGGTCTTGGTCGGATGCTGGTGAATGGACTGCCAAGTCAGATCTCTCAGACTGTGCTCAAGCTGCTCGGCCTCTGCAGCAGCCGTAGACGTCATGGTCGGCAACGGTGAAGGCAACGGGCTTGCTGATTGTAGATATATGTCGATTATATGGCTGATTTATTCAATTCTGATTTCGTCATTTTTCTCCGGATAACTTTAACCAAAGCATAGCAAAAAAGGGCGGCGTGATTAGATAATCGAAAAAGATCCATAGACAAAAAGGGCTGTGAAAGTTTTTTGTTAAGGGCTGTGCACGACTTATCTTCTGATTCTCAAACCAGTTCTAAGCAATACGGTTTCGAAACCGTTACACGGGGATCGAGAAACACCAAAAAACTGCTTTGGGAATCATCAAACCTGCGGCTGCGCAATGGCTGCACTCTATACAGCATCGAGACAAATCTTAAACGCTAATCACATTGCAAGCTATCTTTCTGGTGACTAGTCTTTTCGAGATATATAAACCAAATGATTTATCCTCTTCTCAAAGGTAATGGGTGATTGATCTGACAAAACCAGATTATGTCGCAGCTAGAGAGAAAGCTAAGTGAAGTGAGGCAGCTGGCAGACTCAATCTGCAAAACTTACGGACTGAATTTTGAGGTCAAGTTTTCTGATCCAAAAAGCGTTTCCGACAATTTACTGGATACCGATAACGCGAACCTCTGTAAACAGGAATCCTGCGACGAAGAAGATGACGAATTAACTCTGGACGAAAAACATATAGTTCAATCAACGTTTCGAAGCATCGAAGTTGACCCGACTGATTTCAAGAGCGTTGAAAACTACTTAATGCAATGTTTTGACGAGTTTCAGCAGATTCCCTGCAAACTGATAGCTAAGGCCTGGATTCGACTCATCGAACCCAAAAAACAGAGCCGGTATCCGTACAAGCTGGGAGATGCCACCAAACCGTTGTGGTGGCCGGCCAACTGTCGACACAAGGAGCCAGATCATTTACGTAAAGACGAGCGGATAGACCTGCTAGTTTGCATCATTCGTACTTTCAGGGCTCGTTCAAGTGAACTGATCTCGGCTGCAGAACTCGTTGGCGAGGTCAATATTGTCAACGGCGAGACCAGCAAAGTTGGCAAACTCAGCAAGCGAAAACTTGACATTCTTGGTGAGATGTTCCAAGTCCTCAACAGCAACTCAGGACCTGTCGTGGTGAGCAAACCGGGCAAGAAGTACTCGAGCAAAGTGTACACCCGCAAACTATTGCAACGCAGACTCGACCTGCAGAAAATGCAGCACAGCCACGATTGTTCACAATCTGGTCCACCTCGCTTTGGCACCCCTGACAAATCCAGCACCAATTTTAACACCCCTACGCCGCAAAGAATGCTCCTGGACTCTGCTCAATCACACCTGCGAATGCCATCTACACCAGAAATTGACTACCTGACCCACTCCGGCGTCCAGCCGCACAACGCCTATGATACGGGGGAGACCACTCTCAGCCGGCCGCCGCTCGGGTACCTGAACACGAACAACTTCAACCTGCTTCTGTCGTTCGGCCAGCCGTCTACAGAAACCGCTTTCGGTGGCTTCTTGGGGCTCGGGGCTGGACCAGGGACAGGAACGGGGACGGGAGCAGGATCCGAGAATACGAGGCCAGGGAAGTCGGTGGGCTTATTTGTCGATAGCGACGGCACCATCAGTACAAACACCTCTCCCAGTAGAAGATGAGACTCAGTGTTTAATGACAAGAATGACGAGATATTACTAAGCGATACAAACAACTAGCTCGGGCTTGAGTTCATCTCCATAGGAAAGTACACGATTTGGGTGATGAACTTGCCCGCATAGCGGTGGATGCACGATCCAGTGAGAACGTTGTCCAACTTGACGTTGCACGTGATCAGATGATTGAGCATGACATAGTTGGGGACGTCGTAGTTACCTGCGTTTTCGATGTAGTCGCCGTGTTTGAGAGGGCCCGACGAGACGGTGTTTGTGCTGGAGTCGCTGGCGCGTTTCTTGAGTTCTTGGCGAATTGAGCGCGACTTGGGCTGCCGGCTGTATTTGTCCATAAGGTTGAGGTCATTGATATTGTAGCGGAATTGCTCGTTGATGTATATGTGGTTCGAGTACTGGTACTGATAGGGGTATGTTCTGTAGTTGTGCGAGGCAGAGTCGTTCAGTAGATTTGAGTTGAGATATGGTGGTAGCAGCGGCGGTTCTCTGAAATCCAGGCTCCTGAGAAAATCGAAATGGTTTGTTCGTTCAAACTCCGCGTCTGAAAACTCGTACGGAGACTTATATGGGTAGTTGATACATTCAGGAAGGTAAAACTCGGGGATTTCCTGCGAGTACTCGTCCTCGGCGTCCCTGACCAGACTGGATGTCGAAATATTAAGATAGCTGAGGTTTGTACTAAGCCCTTCTTTCACCCCGTAGTCATTTTCGCCTGAGGATTCACTCGCTTCCTCGTCGCCGTAAAACGTCTCACATTCCCCGACGTCCGAAGAGGCACTCGATGTGCTCGGCAACGGCACCTTGTTGTACTCGTGTTCTATGTTGCGGTCGTTGGCGTCGTCAGAGAAGAAGATCGCCGAAATATTTCGATGGCCGTTTGGAGTTAACAATGCTGAATCCTGACGCATCAGATCGAAGCCAGTTTCCGGCACCTGATGCTCGGCCCGGTGTTGTCGGCACGAATCGCAGCTCGAGACGTATGAAGACGTGGTTGAAACCTCGGGCGACGACAACTCGTTTTCGTCTATCTCCTCGATGAACGAAAACGAACTCAGTTTCTTGTTAGGCTCACGATCGTTCTCGGAGACTTGGTCTGTATCAGGTCTCACCTTGTTGCGTTCACTTTCCATGACCGGATGCTTTATCTTGGCAGCCGTTTGCCTCGTTTCTTTCTTGTACTTCTTTCTGAATAACGTGCTCCCCATGCTGTTGCGCCACTTTGCCGCACAACTGCCAAAATCACTGTCCGTTTGCTCTTTTGACTTTTCATGTTTACAGAGATATCCCCAGATTTATATACCTCACGCTGGGGTCTTCCGGTTTCCGCAGCAACAGAACGAGCGCGCTGCGCTGCGTCCAAAATCTCCCCACCCCGCACAAATGACGTCACGTCAATTTACCCCACCGCACGGCCGCAGGAATTGTTTACATCAATAGGACATGCAGGGAACTGCATCTACTCGCAGCATTGCGCACACCCTGAATTTGGTAGCAACATCAATCACTATATATACAGGAGCACTCTAGTTGAGCTCACCGGCCGGTCGTGGCACTCGGTAGCTTTCGCTTTTTATTTTTCTTGCCGACGGAGTTTTGCTCGGGCTGGGCCAAGTCCGCTGCTGCCGACTCGCTCGAGAAAAGTCGCTCCAAGTTGCTGCCCTGATGCTCGAAAACATCCCGTTGCGTATGGAACTCCCCCATCGGTATGTGCATGTTGTCAAAAGCAAACAGAATCTCAATGGCTCGAGCATTTTCCACCATCTCGCGGCTCAAAGCAGTCTTGAATATCGGCGACTGAGTCTCTATTTTACCGGCAGTTTCGCTGTTTTCGGCGGCGGCGGCGGCGGCGAACTCTCGGCAGCACTCTTCACTGCCCCGTAGTCGCTTGTAAACGTCCGCAGAACATGTAAACGAGCGGTATCTCTGACTAAAGTGAGTCAAGAGAATCCGTTTGGCTTCCATCAAAATTCCTACTTGCACCGCCTCGGAAGTGGTTGAGTGTCTCTTTTCAACCGCATCGTCGAACTTGTCGTCCTCTAAAGTCGACTCATGGATCAAAAGGTCCGAGTTCTTGCCAATTTTGGCAAAATGACCCCGGGGCCGCGTGTCTCCGGAGTAGGACACCTTGAACGATTCTTTTTCTGAGAGTTGGAACTCGATCGAACACGAGTAGGCGTAGTCGCAGTGCACGGCGTAGCAGGTAGACAACGACAGAATTCCCAGTTTCCGGAAAAGCTCCGCAACCCGACTCTCGTCCTTCTGGACCGGGAATGGAACTCCGCTCACGTGCAAAAGCTCGTCTTTCTCAACAGTCTCAATCTCAACCTGGTGGTAGCCCGGCAGCATCGAGCTGGCGTCTGCGTTGCTGAACTGATCGCAACTGAGGTACTCGACCAAACTCAAGTCAACAATCTTGTCAACCTGGTTCAGCTCGGCAATGAACTTCTCAAACTGCCATGGTCCAACGATGTAAATCTTCTTCCGTTCGTTCTCCTGCTTTTTCAGCTGCTCCTGGTACCATCTGTGGATAAGAGCAGATATTCCCATGTGATGGTCTGCGTGCAGATGAGACAGGTAAATCAGTCCCAATTCATTGAAAATCGAACAAACCTCATCCTCGCTGAAAAGCCGGTTGATGCTTCCAAGCGTGTTTTCTCCAGCGTCCAGAATTGCACATCTGAACCAAGTTTCCCCCGTTAGCTCGTCGACAAACGGAACCCTCACCATGTTCGATATGACGTTTCTGAATGTCGCAGGAAGTGCAGATCCTGTTCCCAGAACCAGAGTTTCCACCTGGTCTAGCAGTGGTTTCTTCAAGTCGACTACCCGCCTCAAAGTCTCGGTTGAGTTGGACAGCGAATCGCAGTATTGCTTCCGGGTTGTTAATTTCTCGAATCCAATTGGCTCTATCTCCTTGGTGTACAATTCCTCGTATTCAGCCAACGATTTTGACACACCTGCCTGCTGCGAAATCTCCAGGCCTTGCCCTGCCGAAACAGTCACTACTTGGCCCGAGATGAACGGGTGGACGTTCGAGAAGGACTCCGGAATCGGCAGCTCGGCCTCTTTGTTCCACTTGAAAAGCGGAAACAGTTTTGGCAGCAGACAGGACCATTTCAGAGAAACCGTGTAAGACGTCTCGAAGTTGAGCACGTTCGGCGAGTATTGCTTGTGTGAGACGAAATGTTTGGTTTCATTGCCGAAAGAAGCAATAAATTCAACGTAATCGGGACGGTCAAGAACGCTGGAAATTGATTCGTCAATAAAATGATAAACCACACTATATTTTCGTCCTTCTTCAAGATGAGCCAGCCAATCGTGCTGAAGAGTGTTTTGTAGATACTCGGGACCAGGAATGTCCAAAAACAGAACGGAATCAAACGGCCTGTCCGGAGCCAAAACCTGATGCGGCTCAACAACCGTCCCATCGTCCAATGTGACAGCCTCATAGTTGCACAAATGTTTGTAGTGGTGAACTTGACAGCCTAACAGTTTGGCTTTCTGAACCAGGAACTTTCCCCGAATCGTGGCTCCGGTGAAGATGAAGTTCGACGAAATAAGCGGATTCTTGATCGACCTCGGAAGCGTCAAATTCACCACATTTTTCGACAAGTTCGGGTTGTGCTTGGGATCGGTGGGGAAGATATATCCAACCAACTTTTGTAGTTTTGAGTATCCGTCTTGAACCTCCGGAGTAGGATCAGGTTTCAGAGCATTAATGCTCTCGACCGGAACACACCTCATACTGAACTCCCCTGTCTTGACGTCCTCGTCCATCGACGGAACTTGTAGATCCAAGCCAAACCTGAAAACAAAATATCTCCATGTAGAAATCATGTATTGCAGAATTCCTTGCGTTCCACAGAAAACTCGCAGCGTTTTCAGTCCTTGATCGCTTACCGTCAATATCATTCCCGGAAGCCCGCCAATCGAGCTCCAGTCAATCAAGCCAGTCACGAATAAGTTTTCAATCTTGGACAGTTTCAAACCCATCTCCGAACATCGTCTCTGAAGACCCTCGGGGAACTTTCCGACAAAGTGCTTTTTACCCGTACCCGAATCGCTGATGAAAACAGAAGGCCGTTTGATGTCGGACGTCGGATGACTAGCGGCAATTAGCTGAAAACTCATTCCTCCTCGGCTCTTTGCGTGCTTGGGGTAGTTGGAGCAGAAAGTTCTCCTAAAAGTCCTGAGAATAGGGGACCTGAAACCCCGCTTGATGTAGTGTATTTCCAACAACTCGCACAGCAGTAACGGAACGAGTGAAACACTTAGAAAAGAATCCGTTAAAATTGCAGTTTGTTCCTTTTGACTAATGTGAATCGGATCTCATAGATTGGACCGTCGATGTGACCAGTCTCTGCGCAGTCTCTCTGTTCAACAGAGTTCCTCGATCTGCTAGAGTCAGAAAAAAAAACATAAAAAAAAAATATTTTTAGTTGCACAGCCGCGAAATAGATAAAGCGACCGGGGTTTGAAAATAGCGACCTAAACCAGTTTGATAGGGAGACGCAGCACGAAAAGGAGAAAGCAAGCACATCTCACCTGGACTTGGAATTACAAGTGGCGGGTTCCATCACCAATCGTAATGAGTCAGTCCAGCCGGTTGACGCCTTCGCTTTGGTTTTCTCTTATGCTTATGTCAGCCACGCAAAAATTTTTTAATTTTTTTTTTCCTCAAATTTTTTTGTAAAATTTTATAAAAAAAGGGTTGATGTCTGCAAGAGGGATATGTCTTTTGATTCAAGTCACAACCCAAGGATTCAACAACTCTCATGACGTCTGGACAAAAGAGAAAGAGGACTGAGTCTGCTGAAGGTTTGGATAAGGCTCCAAAGGAGTCTTTGCTTGCCAAATCCGCAGAGATTTCCTTTCCCAGAGGCGGTGGGTCAGTTTTGACCCCACTGGAGGTGAAGGAGATATCCAATGAGGCAGCTAGAGACGCTTTGTTTGAGGCCGAGACAGCCGAGACGAAGAAGTCCAAGAAGCAGAAAGTTGACGCTTCTGCCGGTTCTGGCTCTGTGACTGTTGATTACACATCGTTCAAGACGCTGCTTCCCGGTAGCTTTGTTCTGGGTCAGATCAAGCAGATCAATCGCATGGAAATTGTTTTGGCTTTGCCTGACAATCTGGACGGATACATTCCAATCACAGCCATTAGCGAAGAGCTTACCAAGCAGCTGCAAGAGTTTGAGGACCAAGCAGATGAATCAGACGACGACGATGACGAGCTCAAATACGACAGTGACGGAGAGATTGCTTCGGACCAGGTCACAAAAGGTGTCATCTCTAAGAAAGAGGACAAAAAATTCCCTCAACTGAAGACGAGGTTTGAAGTTGGGCATTGGTTGAGGGCTGTTGTTGTGGAGAGCTCCAACAAGAAGTCCAACAAGACCAAGACCAAGAAGAGAATCGAGCTCAGTATAGAGCCATCGAAGGTGAACGCTGGACAGGATGAAAAGGATGATTTGGTGACCAATGCGGTTGTGCAGGTTGCTGTCAAATCGAGAGAAGAACATGGATGCGTCATTACGCTCGGAAAGGAAAAACTCACTGGGTTTGTCGGCAAGACGGAGCTGACTCAGGCGGGGTACAACCCGGAAAATATGGACGTTGGGTCCGTTTTTCTGGCCAGTGTCGTCAAGAGAAGCGGCAGAACTGTCACGTGCAAGGTTGCCACAGGTAGCGCAAAAAAACAGCCTGTTGTTCAGACCATCTCCTCCATTGATGCCATTCTTCCCGGTATGTTGGTGGACGCTCTCGTGACCGAGGTTGTCAAGGAAGGTCTCTTGTGCAAAGCTTACGGATTGGCCAACGGTTCCATCAACTTCACTCATCTGGGAGTGTATGAAAACTCTGAAATCAGCCACAAATTTGCGGTGGGGTCCAACATCAAGGCCCGGATCACTGCTTCTTACTTGAAATCTGGCGAAAAGAAGCTGCAGCTTTCGATTCTTCCGCACCTCAAGTCGTTGAGCCACTCCCTGGATGGCCCCGACCAATCGGCTCCCCTCGAAGCGTTCCCAATCGGCCACATCATTGACGTTGTCACGGTAAAAGGAAAGAGCTCGGGATACATCTACGTCGAAGTTTCCGGCAGCGATATTGTTGGTCAGGCCCACATGTCTAGAGTCAGTGACAACAAGGACATGGACATGGATTTCAAGATTGGGTCTACTCACAAAGCCAGAGTTTTGGGTTATTCTGCAGTTGACAACGTCTACACTTTGACGTTGAACAAAAAACAGATTGAGCAGAAGTACCTGCGAGTCGAGGACATCAACGTCGGGGAGGCGGTGATGTGCGAGGTCAAGACGGTGGACGGAGAGAAGGGAATGGTTGTCAAGTTTGGCGATTCTTTCGAAGGACACGTTCCGGTTCCGCACATGAGCGATGTCAAGCTGATCTATCCAGAGAGAAAATTTAAGATTGGTTCGAAACTCAAGGGAAGGATTTTGCAGGTTCTGAACAACAATGGAAAGGCCAGAGTCTTGGTCACTCTGAAGAAGTCTCTGGTGAACATTGACGACGAAAGCGTGGTTGCTTCCATCTCTGATGTTGAGGTTGGCATGCGCACCTTGGCCACCATCGACAAGCTCCTTCCAAACGGGTGCATTGTGAACTTCTTTGGCTTCGTCAAGGCTTTCTTGCCGAACGCTGAGCTCAGTGAAACTTTTGTCCAAAGGCCGGAGGATCACGTCAAATTGGGCCAGACTGTCAAGGTCAGAGTCCTGGCTGTTGACACCGAGAAAAAAAGAGTCAGAGTGAGCTGCAGAGTGTCGGACGCCTTGTCCGATGTGCAAAAGAAGGCCATGTCCAGTCTGGTTCCAGGCCGCTCGCTCATTGAGGCCCAAATCGTTGAAAAGGAGAAGGATTCCGTTGTGGTGGAGCTTCTGGAGAGCAACCTGAGAGGAGTCATTTACTCTGGTCATCTTGGAGACGGAAACTTCGAACAATGTCGTGCCGCTTTGAAGAAGTTGCAGGTCGGGTCCAGTTTGAAAGCTCTGGTATTGGAGAAAGACGCTAGATCCAGAGTGGTGAAGCTCACGTTGAAGCCCTCGCTGCTCGAGGACGCCGAAGCCTCTGTTCTTCCTATCGAATACAAAGACATTTCCGTTTCGAACCAAAGCTTGCACGGATTTGTCAAGTCGGTCACCAACAGTGGAATCTTTGTCTCGTTTTCCAACGGTTTGACCGGACTGGTTCTTCCAAGATACATCTCCGACAAGCCTGTCGAGGACTTCCAGTCGAAGTTCGTGGTGAACCAATCGGTTTCGTGCCATGTCATCAGAACCGACGATTCCAACAAGAGGTTCCTACTGTCGTTCAAGACGAACGACCACGGATCTGTTGCCGAGGCGGCTCTGAATCCAGTGGACGACTCGGTCAAGACCCTGGACGATTTCGTCTTGGGCAAAGTCACCAAAGCCAAGATCAGATCGGTGAAGGGAACCCAACTCAACGTCCAGCTTGCCGATAATCAGCAGGGCAGAATCGACGTGAGTCAGATTTTCAGTGAAATATCCCAGATTCAGGACGTCAAAAGACCGTTAGCTCAATTCAAAAACGGCGATGTTCTCGACGTGAAGATCATTGGCTACCACGACGCTCGCAACCACAGATTTCTGCCAATCACTCATAAGAGAACCAAACAGACCATTTTGGAGCTTTCTGCAAGAAAGAAGGACCTCGAGACCGCCGATAAGGTGGTCCCAACAGCCATTGGCGACCTCAAAAAGGGCGACACCTGCGTTGCTTACATCAACAACTTTGCCCGGGGATTTTTGTGGGTGAGCATTTCTCCAAGCTTGAGAGGAAGAATCTCGCTGATGGACCTGTCCAGCGACGCCTCTTCGTTCCAAAATCTCGAGAAAGAGTTCCCTATTGGCTGTGCGTTGACGGTGACGGTTTCGAACGTTGACACCGAACACAACCTGCTGTCGCTGACTGCAAGATCGAAGTCGATCGGATCGTTGGAGGACGTGAAAGTCGGAGACGTTGTCCCGGCCAAGATTCTCAAGACCCGTGAGAGTTATGTCATTGTTGAGCTTGGAAATGACGTCAGGGCTGTTTCGTTCATCACAGATGCTTTGAACGACTACACAGACAAGTTGGACGACATTTTCTCCACGAACGACATCTGTGCTGCCACTGTTCTGGAGGTTGACAGTCCAAATTCCAAGATCTACGTCTCTTTGAGAACCAAGGAGGCCAAAGACAAGCAGATTTTCTCCGTCTCGGACCTGAAAAGGGGCGACGTTGTGAGAGGGTTTGTCAAGAACGTGGCCAACAACGGTGTTTACGTTGCGCTGGGAAGAAACGTCCATGCTCTGGTGAGAGTGACGGACCTTTCAGACTCCTTCCTGAAGGAGTGGAAGCAGTTTTTCAAAGTCCACCAGCTTGTCCTCGGAAAGGTTGTCAAGGCTGACGAGGAAGGCCGGGTTTTACTCACCTTGAAAGACAGCGAGGTGAATGGAGAGCTCAATATTCTCAAGCGGTTTGACGACATCAAACAGGACGACATCTACGAAGGTTCTGTCAGAAGAGTGACAGACTTCGGTGTGTTTGTGAAAATGGACGGAACTCTGAACGTGACTGGTCTGTGCCACCATTCGCAGATCTCGGACAACGCCGTGGAGAACATTCAGGCGATCTTTGGCGAGGGAGACAGAGTCAAGGTGAAGGTTCTTGGCGTCGATACAGAGAAAAAGCAGCTTTCGTTGGGAATGAAGGCTTCTTTCTTCACTGCTGTTGACCACAAAGCGGCCGACGTTGAGGACGTTGATGTTGAGATGGAGGACGTTTCTGAAAACGAGGACTCGGAGAGCGAAGATGCTCTGATTGAAGATGCCTACGCCCAGGAGTCCGACAAAGACTCAGATGAGGACGACGTGGACTTCTCGAACGAGGAGCAGGAGACTGCCGTTTCCGACGGTTTGTCTACCGGCTTCGACTGGACCGCCTCGATTCTGGAGCAGGCCGAAAGCGACGAGTCTTCAGACGAGGACGAGATGAACGGCGATCAGGACAAGAAGAGAAAGAGAAAGAAGAGATCGGCTGTCGTGGACAAGACTGCCGAATTGAACACCAGAGTCCCACAGTCGACCTCAGACTTCGAGAGACTGCTGGTCGGAAACCCTGACTCGTCGATCTTGTGGATGAACTATATGTCTTTCCAAATCCAGTTGAGTGAGATCGAAAAGGCTAGAGAGCTGGCTGAAAGGGCTCTCAAGACCATTAACTACAGAGAGGAGCAAGAAAAGCTCAACATCTGGATTGCACTGTTGAACTTGGAGAGCGCCTTTGGCTCGGAAGAGTCGTTGGAGGAAGTTTTCAAGAGATCTTGTCAATACATGGACTCATTTGTCATGCACCAAAAACTTGCTGCAATCTACATCTCCTCTGAGTTGTTTGACAAGGCTGACAACTTGTACCATGTGATGTGCAAGAAGTTTGGATCTGAACACACGTCGGTCTGGGTTGCCTGGGGCTCGTTCCTGCTTGACAGAGAGAACGACTCGAAAGCACGTGAGATTTTGGCCAGAGCTTTGCAAATTCTTCCGAAACGCGACCATGTCGAGGTTGTCAAGAAGTACGCTCAACTTGAGTTTGCAAAGGGTGACCCGGAGAGAGGAAGATCTCTCTTTGAGGGTCTGTTGTCGGACGTTCCCAAGAGAATTGATTTGTGGAACGTTTACGTCGACCAGGAAATCAAGGCTGACGACAAAAAGAAGGTGGAGGACCTGTTTGAGAGAGTGATCAACAAGAAGCTTTCAAGAAAACAGGCCAAGTTCTTCTTTGGTAAATGGCTCGCTTTTGAGGAGAAACTCGGAGACGAGAAAGCTGCAGACTATGTCAAGGCCAAGGCCACAGAGTACGCCCAGAAAATCAGTGACAAAAATTGAAAAGCCGGACGTCGTGTTATAGAACTATGATCGCATTTTATATCATTTTGTCATATAATCAAATTTGTTTAATTTTGGAATTTTGAAAAAGGGTATTTTTTTTCAGCGTTTTCGCTCCTAAAAATATATCCTCAAAATTGTGCCCTTTTTTAATCAGTTTTCTATGTGTTTATCATTTTAAACCATCGAAGGAGATCAAAACCAAACGAATTATACCCAATGAGACAACAAACTATGAGCTGTAACAAACTGTTGAGTGTGCTGAAGATGCTAGACCCAGTCTGGAGCTTGGGCGTTGCTTTCATACTGAGCATGGTCATTGGCGCTAGTGTCAAACAAGCCCTGGCTTCCAGACTTGGCGAATCGCATCTGACAAATAGTATATCTGCTTTTGACTCATTCAGTGCTGTTGTGTCTTGCTCGGAATCATACAAGTCTTCCCTTTGTCTCAAGAAATACCAAAAGGATCTGGTCAAGGATTTTGCCTCCATTTTCCTCCCAGTTGTGAGCATAGAACTGAACATGTAAGTTTACACCCGGAAAATATCCGTTTTACACAGGGAACTAACAAGCCGCAGGTGTTTGTCTGACCTCCACAATTTGAATGAAGATCTGAACGTTCTTTTGGGCGTCCAATCGTGCATTTTCAGAGCCGAACGACTCAACGAAGCCTTTCGCCAGAACCCGCAGCTGGATAAAAGTTTGTCGCAAGCCCCGCCAGCCAGGCTCCTGAAAGACTTGCTTCTCTACCTGGCGATCTTTGCGGTGTCTCTCAGGTTCATCATCACCGAAGTTTACGATCGAACAGCTACAACGAAACAGGCGGTTGAACAAACTAAGCAACGGTCTCTGGAAGAAACAGTGGGATCAATCGGCAGCGACGCTTCGGTTTTGAAGGAGAAGGTGTTTTGTTTGGAAAGGTCCATCTGCAATTTGGAATTGATAGCGAACAACTTCGCCGAACATCTCGAGAAGACCGAACACGCTTTCGCTGAAATCAAGACCATTAACAGTTTGGTGAGCGTGAAATTTGGGGATATGCATACCTGTCTTCTCCACACCTGTCAGGTTGTCACCAAACTCGCCAATGAAATACCTGCCGGTCATCACGACATAGCTGAAGTCGTGAGCCCCCGCAAAGTTTCAAAATCTTTGGCCGCGAATGTGGCTGGAGAGGGGTCTGAGGCGGTGGTTGTGGCTGACGCTCAAATTTCTGGAACCAGTCGGTCCGACCCTCAATCGGAGATGATATCTGAAGAACAGAGTCCGACGGCTCGCGAAGGCTCTTTCAGTGCCACTAGCATATCGGGGGATGCTGAGAGCATTCAAGGTCTTGAGAAAGACCGGTCGATCAAGGTTGGGGACCAAACGTTCAACATCTCTACAAAGGAGGGATTAGAGCAATGGCGAAAATTCGTGCACCAAAGTTTGAACAAAGTAGGACCTGACACAGGATCGGCTAGGTCGTTGAACCATTTGGGACAGCTGTGGCCTTCTGACTCGAACAATCTAGAGACGAGCGCGATTGTGAATAAGGTTCACGAAAAGACGACTGGTCAGACGGGAAGCAAGAAAGACGAGAATGAGGATCCAGAAAGCTCAGTAATGGATATTCGTGCTCTTAGAATGGCTGATGACAACGGCAAGCCATTTAGAAGGATTTTCGTTCCAAACAGAGGATGGATTTCTTCTAGAAAGATTCAAGAAGAGTTGAAACTTCTTGGTGGAAAGTAAAAGAGGGCAAACGCGAAACCGATATCTTTATTTTATTATTATTTTTTTGTCTTTAGAAAGAATAAATATCCACTTTTTTTAATATAACAGCTTCTTCAAAATATTCGGTTCTCCAAGGGTAAAAAGAAGGTGTCACGCAGACCAAATTGTCAGGAAAAGACCAATGGGCTGGTGACGTAATGGAAGGGCATTTGAAATCTTCATATACCATCGTTTTTGACACTTTTAAGCCAAATCAACTTTTGGGGGAGGCGTTATTACACAGCAAGAACAGGATCGCCACCCAGTATTTGAACGTCCTGAGCCAAAAGAACGCACTCAGTTACTCAAAAGACTTGTTCATAGAGCCTTGGAGTAACCTAGTTTTCACCCGAAGGGACATCTTCGCTGAGATACCCCAAGACACGGAGTTTGCTCCATCTTCCACTGAACTAATCTCATTACTGTCAGGCGCAAACAGCGTTCAGTCAGGTTTGATTGAGAAGAAATTGAAAAGCCTCGATCTCGGCAAAGATTCTTCCGTTCTTGACATAGACTATCGATTTTCGAGAATTGAAGTTGTTCCTGTCGACATGAAAGACCACGATCTGCGCAGCTCTAATGAGTCTTTGAAGGCCAAATTGCTGGGTTACGGAGTGATTCGGCTGTTCCGAGACCGCGCCGACTTGGAGAACTCCGGTCCCGAGTCCTCTGTTTCTGGAAACGAGTCCATGGTCGCTATTTTAGGAGTTCCATTCTACTTCACTGCAAGTGATCTATTGCTGGGGTTTCTCGACAGCTCTGTACTCGAGAACGTGTCACATTTTAGACTCATCAGATCAACAAGCCCCAACAGATTTATGGTTCTGATGAAGTTTAGAAGCCCATCCCTTGCTAGCGAATTCGTGGACAGCTACAATGGAAAGCCTTTCAATTCAATGGAACCGGAGTCGTGTCAAGTTGTGTTTATTAAAGAGATTCTTTTCAGGCCTACGATAATGGCGAAGGACTCATTGAGCTCGATTCCGTATCTTTTGGACGATCCCTTCACGAAGCCGCCATCATTACAGGAAGGGACGTCCTCCTCAGCACAAAAACAACCCTCGGAACACGACCTCATAGAGCTGGCCTCCTGTCCTGTTTGTCTCGAGAGACTGGACTCCAACGTGACCGGCCTTTTGACCATTCCCTGCCAGCACACTTTCCACTGCCAATGCCTATCCAAATGGAAGGACGATTCGTGTCCCGTTTGCAGGTATTCGAGCAAGCTAGACGTCAGAAAACAAAAGCAGGAGGAACAAGACGAAAAGTGTATTACTTGTGGAAAAGCAGAAAACTTGTGGATTTGTCTGATTTGTGGCCACATGGGGTGCGGGAGATACGAATTGGGGCACGCTATTGACCATTACAAAGAAACGTCTCATTGTTTTGCTATGGAGGCAACCTCTCAAAGGGTGTGGGATTATGCTGGTGACAACTATGTGCACAGGCTGGTCCAAAACGAGGCCGATGGCAAGTTGGTTGAATTGCCTTTGCGGAGTGAAAAAAACATGATTCCTTCGCCCGCTCTGAACACAAGCTCGGCGATCAATGAAGAAAAGGCCGAGAAAATCGGATTCGAGTACTCAAAATTATTGATTTCCCAATTGGAATCCCAGAGGGAGTACTATGAAATGAAGTTTGATGAGGCGAACAACAGGGTAGTACTGGCAAACGACAGCTTGTGCGAGATGAAGAACGTTGTTGCCACCCTTCGCGATGAGCTTGACGTTCTGAAGAAAGAGAGCAAAACCCGCGGCAAAGCTAAAGAGTTACAAAAGTCGGCAGCAGACGTCGAAAACAAGTACAACGAAGAGAGGCTTTTGACGGAGGCTCTCTCAGATAAAATCGAATATCTCACGAAGGAGAACAGCGAATTGAAAAACGAAAACATCGATCTTCAAGAACAGGTCAAAGATCTGATGTTTTATCTGGAGTCGCAAGAAAAGTTCAAAGATGCTCCAGATGAAGTGAAAGAGGGAACAATCGTCACCAGACAGGCTCCGCGCGCTAAAAAGGGCAAAAGGAGGTGATGGTTTCTTATCCGGTGGAACAAGAAATGGAGTGGTCAATGCAAATACTGATCTTCATGAGTGTACGAGAAGTTGTTGAAGTAAACAGATTCTTGAAATTCATTTTCCACGTTTCGATTGGGCTTTTTGATGGTGATGTATGAGGAAGTGCTGTTTGATCTGCTCTCCTCCTCGATCTGCTCGAAGATTGAGTGTGCAATTGGCGATCCAGGGGGTGTGATTTTCATGGAGGTGAACTCCTCGTCGAAGTTTTCGGCGAGTTCTGGTCTAGTGATAACTGGCCGCAGTGGAGGAGGTTGTTCTTGGTCGTTCTGGTTTATCAAATGGTTCCAATCAATGTATCTGAAGAATCTGTGAGGTCTAACTTTGTCCTGGAAATTCAGGGCGCAATTGAGTCTTTTGCGAGGATTTTTGTTGAGCAGCTTGTTGAGAAGGTCTTTGGCGTCCAGCGACAAATAGAATGGATATTTAACCTTTTGCGTGAGGATTTTATCCATCACTCGCTTATTGTTGTTCCCGGTGAACGGAGGGCTTCCTGTGAGCAGATCAAACAGGACAGCGCCCAGAGACCACCAATCGCATTGAGAGTCATAACTTTCTCCTCTGATCACCTCGGGTGCAATGTATTGAGCGGTTCCAAACAGAGACTTACTTTCGTTGGAGACTTTACTGAGTCCAAAGTCAGTGAGCACAAGGTGTCCCCGTCTGTCGAGCATGCAATTCTCCGGCTTCAGATCTCTATAGATGACTCCAGCGTTGGTGTGGAGGTGCCGAAGAGCCAGAATCATTTCTCCCACATAAAAACAAGCCACTTTTTCCGAGAGAATACGTTCTTGCGACAGGTGGTGAAAAAGCTCTCCACCTTCCAGGTACTCCAAGAACAAGTACACCTTGTCAAAGTCCTGGAGCGCATAGAATAACTTGACTATGTTGGGGTGTTTCACTCTCTCCAGGATGGTGCGCTCTGTGAGGGTTCTTTCGTAGTTTGAGGCATTGACCACCATCGAAGCCTTTTTCAGTTGTTTCTGGGCGTATAGTTTACCACTTTCCTTCTCTCTCACGAGAATCACTTTCCCGTAGCTTCCCTTCCCAAGTACTCTGATGGCCTCGAAATCCTGTATCTTCTTTTTAGGCGGTGCAACAGGCGTCGCTGCTACTGGTTCAGCGGGCGACGCACCCTCCTCGCCGCTGTCCTCGTACGACTCATCCAGCCGGACTTCGTACGACGTGCCAAGGCGGTGGTCGATGTGCCCCACAGAGATGACACTGTTCGAGCGGTACTTTCTAAACCTGTGCACTTTCTCAGACTGTGAATTCTCCGGCCCGTCGTTGGGGCCAAGAACCAGGCTTTCCTGAACCTCTGCAGAAAGCCCAGCGAGCTCTTCCTCGTCGAAGTCAAACACACTAGTCATGACTGCTGGGAGACAACAGCAAACGTTTCTTATCTGGTGAGCCGATTTGGCGAAGATTACAAAAATCTATATGTAAAAAATAGAAAAAATAAAAAAAAATAAAAAAAGGCCAAAAATTTAGTAACGAAACCACTCAGACAATCGCTATTCATCATCTCGGAAACCCCCTTCGCACGACTAGAAATAACCATTGTCGCCCGGCCATGGGAAAGGGAGCGTACAATGAGGTGACTCCTCGGCTCTCGCTGAAGAAATCGGAGCCCGACCGAAAGGACTTGAAAGATCCTGTCAACTGGCCCAAGTCGTTGCACAACTTCATCTCGTCCTCGTTTGCGAAAGCCAGCGAACTGAAATTGAATCCAGAGGCCAAAAAGGCATTCCAGCACGAGCTCAAAAGCTTGATCAACCTGGCGATTGAACAGGAGAAAGTGGACGTAAATGACTGGGAGAAACAGTCGCTGCCCTCGTTGAACCCTACGCAGCCTTCGATGGAGCTGGAGCTGCGCTGCAACCTCAACGCCAGGCCGAAACACAAAAAAAGCGCACCGCCAAAGAGGAGAAACGTTTTCGGTCAAGACTCCAGCGACGAAGAAGACGATACTGCGGGCGTGCATTCGACCAAAACAGGCCCTACTGGAATGTCTTTCAAACTGCCTCCATTGAAGAAGTCCAAGGTGTCGGCGACGAAGTCTTCAACCGCGACGGAGAAACACACAATCCCGCAGGCAACTACAATGTCTTCGGAGCAAAGAAAACAGCTAAGAAGCCAGCGGTTCCAACGAGAACTCAGTGCCCCCATCGAACTGCCACCCACAGAAGAACATATTACTAACATCGACCAACCGCTTGTTGGAACTTGCACAACTCTAGAAAAAAGGTACTTGCGGCTGACGTCACAGCCTAATCCAGCAACGGTCAGACCGTTGCCCATATTGAAAAAGACACTGCAATTGATGATCGACAAATACCTGGAGAATGCATCATACAGCTATCTTTGCGACCAGTTCAAGTCCCTCAGACAGGATTTGACCGTCCAGCATATCCGAAACGCGTTCGCCGTCCAGGTATACGAGTTCCACTGCAAACTGGCCATCCAGTTCCAGGACCTGGGCGAGTTTAACCAGTGTCAATCCCAGCTCAAGTTGCTCTATGACCATCTTGAAACCGTTCCGCTGCCGTACAAGCTCGAGTTCTACTCCTACCGAATCCTGTATCACGTGATCACCAACAACATCGAGGAAGCCTTTGCGTTGAAGGCCAAACTGCTTTTGAACAACACTGGGGCCGACTATTTTTTGGACAAATCAATTGAGATCTTGCGGTACATTGTTCTTCACGACTATTACCAGTTTTTCCGCATTGTGAAGGAGATGAAGACGCGAGACAGCGAGGAGAGTCCGCGTCCGGATTTGTCCAAACCCATCTCCGTTGCCAAGGACAAAGACGCATTGAAACTCAACCACTCGAGCTCGTTCTTCTTCCTGAGGCTCCTGGAGACTATTGTCCAGCGCGAAAGGATCCGAGCATTGGCCACTATTTCCCGGGCCTACAGGAAGATCCCCGTCCTGTTCTTGCAGGAGTCGCTGTTTTTGGAGTCCCAACAAGAACTAGACGAATTCCTCGTCAACCACGGGATGAACGAATTTGTTGAGAGTGAAATGGGGTCATTTGATTGCGCCAGATGCAGACCCGTTGTGGAGGAAGTCAAGAGCAGGATGTTCAAGAAGATCGACATTAAGGGTCAAATATAGCGCCCCGAGACCCCTTAGGGTTCCTTATAGACCAGAACCAACGTTCAATCAAGCGACGGGCCGAGTCCCATCATGGCGAACTTGAGCTTGTTCTCTTCATCAGCTAACTCCATGTACTTTTGGATTCTGGATATGACGGCACCAGAGTCTATCACGTCCGTGTCTCCGTGTCCGAGATCAACAGGTCCGTTTCTGCGGCCGTCGAGTTCGTAAAAATGGCCATTCTGACCCTTGGTGAAACAAATGAAATGATAAACTATGTCCTCCTCGGCGGAAGGAGCCTCGGTCTGGCCCTGTCTGCTGAAGTTGTCGTACAGAGCCAGCGACAGTGACGAGATCAATTGGCTTTTTTCGGCAAAATAGTTGGAATTGTTAACTCCGTTGAGACCGTGTAAACTGTTGATAAAATTGTGCACCTTGGACTGGCCAACCAAAAGCCCCCGGGGCAAGTTGCAAAGGGAGTGGAGCAAGGCGTAGAGACCACATCCATTTTTCAGCAGCTGCTTAAACCAGACAACGTTATCAAAAGCGTCTTCCTTCTCAACATCTCTCGCTTCTTCCTCCCTGTTCTTCAATTCCTCATATCCCTCCGTGATGGGGAACAGTAGGATCAACGAGTAAACCGGTCTGGGGAGAAAGGCAATCAGATCGGGCTCAGTTATGGAGTAAATGTCAAAGAACGAAAGTAGGGGCGAAAGTCCCAATTTTGAGGAAAAATCAGTGAAAATCGAAGGGTTCGATTCCAGCGGTATAACCGCTGCTATATTTGAAGAGGTCATTGGGTTTATTTATATGTTGCAGGAGAAGCAAAGATAGGAGGACCTAGACCGAGTAACAAAACTATTTTTTATTCTGATCACAAATATTGGGGAAGGCAAAGTCACTAGCCACTCTTACGTGCACCGCCCAAAAAAATCGCAAAGAAACAAAAAAAAATGTGGGCTAAGAGGTTCGAACTCTTGCATCTTCCGATACCACGATGTCCTGGTGCGCGAAAGCGCGTTCCTGAACGTGGCGCCTTAACCACTCGGCCAAACCCACTAATTTTATGTTGTACTGAAGTGTTTGTTTAACCTACGGGATGCGAAACGAGCAAGGTCAGAATATTGACGTGAAGAAAAATAAATTTATTTGTGGAAAACAAACTTTCCTGGAATGCGTTCTAGGAGACCAATAACCGTTTCCCTCTGTACATAACGTGAACGACTGAATGGATGTGGTTGAAGTTGCTCCAGAGGAGGCTCCAGAACCGGTCGATGTTTTTGGGTCGAACGGCTCGCATCCTGTATTTGAGGCGGTGTTAGAGCTGCGACGACTCGGAGTGGGTTACAAAGAGATACTGGAACAAGCTGGGTGCGATGAACCGTTTTTGGACGGTCTGTTCCGTGCCGTGGGCCTCTCTGGACTCATTTACAAGCCCCCGGTATTGGTGGGGACGCGGCGGCCGTTCCACAGCAGTGACTGGGTGAGAAATCTCAGCATAGAGGTGAGCGACGAGGAGGACGACTTGGAGGCTGAAGAAGACAGACGCAATCTGCAAGAGAAAGAGGAAGAGATTCGACGCATGAAGCTGTACATTGAGGAATTGGAACGAACTAAGACCAGAACAACAAACAAACCACAATTTAAGCCTGACCAGGCCGACGTGGGCAGGGCGAGCCAGCTGAAGGAGAAGGTGGAGACGAATAGAAGACTTTTGAGAGACTCTAACCGTGCTTGCTTGACAATGAACGAGACGATTCAGAAGCTGGACCTTCGTTTGCGTCAGGAAAAGGCGAGACTGGTCAGAGAGTTGGAAAAGGTCGACCGATTGGAGGAGAACATGAGCCTGGATTCAGCGGAGTTGGAAGCTCTGGAAACCAAGATGCGGGTCGAAGAAGAAGCATTTGAGGCCAATGACGTGGAAATGGAGGAATTCGCCGATGATTCCGAGGGCGAATGCGCAGAAAGCTCGCGAGAAGATTCTGACGAGGAGAAACAAACAGAGTCTTTGACAAACAGAGACTGCATTGACGATGAAGAGACTCATACGCCGGCAGTGAAGAATCCAAACAGCATTCTCGACCGGTTTGGAGTCAACCTGGTAAGTTGAAAACTGCGATATTGTACATTTGGGTCCTTGTTACTAACTACACTCGTGTTGCGACGCTTCACGACAACTGTCTGTTTTGTGCTCCTTATGTATGACTGCCAGCACAACGAATCTAGACCTCACCGAAAAAGTTCAAGGAGTACAAAACGACACTTTCGGGCATGAAGTCGTACCGCTTCCGCCCGAACTTCAACCCCGAAAAACTGACGTCCACCACTTTTTCCAACCGCATTGACCCGGACAAGAGATTTTGTCCGTACGAGATGTCGAACGGACTGTGTACGCGGGAGGGGTGTGAATTTCAGCACTTCAAGGACGTTGTTCTTAGCGGGAACGAATTGATTTTGGAGCTGACCAAAGATCTTCCCGCCTCGTCGCCTGAAGAGTATAAGAGTCTTCTGAATCAGCTCTCTAAAGAGCTGCTTGAATCCAAGAGCACTCAGATGACGGCTCTTTATGAGATCATCCGAGATTTTCGACGCCGGGCTTGTGCGGACACGCCGGGATTCCTGAACCTAGGTAAATGACCAAAAGAGAGCCCGCATCATCTCATGTATACGCACACCAGCCACATAATTTTGTTACTCGAAACGCACGAAAATCTCGTAGCACCGCCACATCCTCAGTTTCTCTCCCTGGATAAGAAAAATCCGAAGAGAGATTTTTCGTGGAACATCAAAGCTTCGGAGAGGTGCGGCGATCCGTTGGTTGACAAGGAAGCGGAGTAGCAGTAAAGAAGAGGTTTCGATTGGACAGTCGGGCTCAAATTTCAATTAGAATCACCCAAACCAACGATTTTTCGATACTTCCGACCTGCTGCGATCCCTTTTGAGCAGAATTCCGCAATGTCCGCTACTTTTGTTAGATTTCTGAACTCGGAGACCGGTCCAAAGACGGTCCACTTCTGGGTGAGTTGAACCGTGCACTTCCACCACCGACAAGGTTACTAACATATTCGATATAGGCCCCAGTGCTGAAGGTACGTGCCAACGAGCCAAAGGCTCAGTTCTTGCCGCTAAACAATCTACTAACTCCATTTATTTAGTGGTCACTCGTGTTTGCCGGTGCCAATGATATGGTCAGACCGCCGGAAAAGGTTTCGGGAACACAACAATTGGGTAAGTATCCTGTCGGAGATGGTACACAACGCTTCTACTAACACAACCAACTCAGCTTTGTTCTCCACTGGTGCTATTTGGACAAGATGGTCCTTCGTTATCACGCCAAAGAACTATTTGCTAGCTTCGGTCAACTTTTTCTTGGGAGGTGTCGCCGGATACCAGCTTATCAGAATCTTCAACTGGAGAAAGTCCGTTGGAGACGATACTTTTGGAGCTTTGAAGTACATTGTGGGACAAGCTCCTGTTACTGATCCAAAGCTGATAGAGCAGGCCAAGAAGGAGGACATTGTCAACGCTTCAAATTAAATTTCGCTTTATTGCTGCTTTTTATGGCTGTCAAGAGCTCCCTTTGTACGTTGTGTATGAGCCGTGAATAAATTCTGATATCATTGAGTTCTCTTGTAGACTGATCAGCCCTCGTTGGTTGGTTTTAAAACTTCCATCACGTCCTCCTGCCTGATCAAACCGTCTAACTCGTCCAGAATTCCACTGCTGTTGGGGTTCAAAACTTTTAGTCTCGTGATCAGATCGTCCTTGGCAATTTGGGAAACACCTTGTTCAGTCCGCTGCGGAGCTTCCTCGTCATCAGGGACTTCTTCTTCGTCCTCCTCGTCCTCCCCCTCTCGGGGAACCAAGCCTTTATAATCGTTAAACGGGAAGCTGGTTTTCTTGATCATTGCTGCCACTTTTGTCTCGTCAACGCTTCTGCCCTTGTCAATACAATCCAGCTTGTATTTGATGACTCCTCGGATTCGGCAAATTGTCACCCAGTCCAGCCACCCAGTGGCCTCGTAGCATTGCTCCGAGAGATGAGCGTTCTTGAGGATTGACCTCACGTCCTTGTCCATGATGTCGCCGATCTGGAACGAAACAGCACACGTTGGATTTATTCCGTCATAAAAAAGCTGTCTGGGAATCTTCCCGATCTTGAGTCTGCTCATGTCCGAGTTCGGATCGCTGAACTCGTTAAGGTGAGAGTACAGACTCCGCGGGATAATCAACGTGTCTTCTCCAGTTTCAACCATTTTCTCGATGTCCTGATCTTTCAGTGCCTTCACAGACATCCTGAACGCTTCAACTTGATAGTCCACGGCTTTCGGGTCTTTTGTCGGGTTGTAGCCGAGTTTAATGAACGACTGTCTCCAGGGTCCCTTTTTCGTGGTGTAGGCCACGTAGGGCAGTGCGAATCGAAGTTGTGGACGCATTTTCGCCGGCAACATCCACGAAATGTGTCTTCGCAGCCAAATTGGCTTGATGCTGAACAGCTTGTGAAGTATTTCAATGCACTGAAGTAAACTGTACGAAGGAGATTCAGGTATTATTCGCTCCAACCCTCTTTCTTTCAGACTTTCAACCTCTTGTTTACATCTGTCCAGCTCCTTTTGTAGAGCGGGAACATACGTTTTTGGTGGTTCCTCTCCCCACTCGACGAAAATCGTGTGAAGCTTGACGGTGTCTCTGGTCAGTTCCCCGTTCTCATCGATCAAAACGCTACCAACATACTTGTAGTTGTACGGAATGTCGACTCTGGCATATCTGAGCAGCGGGGGAATGTCCAAATCCTCGTTCTGAAACTTTTTGTTGTCTTGTTGAAAGTCTTGTTCGATATCATCAGCAAATACCTTGATTTGGTCTAAATTACCTTCACCGACAGACCGGAGAAACCTGTTTGTGAATTTCGAATTCTTGTGCAAAACTTGAAAGTCTGCAAGCTGTCGAAACTTGTAAGTCTTGGTCAGAACTCCCTGTGCTTGAACCTTGTACGACAGGCCGTTTTTCTCACAGTCGCTTAGAGACTTGCGGATGTTCCTGCCATTTCGCTCTAACACACGTTTCGGAATAGACACTTTCAACAACACATTCTCTGCCAGACTTTGCCTCTCAGAGTTGATTGGGTGCGAATAAATATCATCAGGCCGCAATCGAAGCTCCAGATGCGATTCGGGCTCTATAAAACATCTTGAGATGGCCTTGTTGCCCCCAACCATGTCTATCGCTTTCTCAACATTTTTCACTCTCAAGGGGTACTCAACAGACATGTAGCTGGGGACATCCAGCACGTGTGCTGGAGCAATGTTGCTTTGTTCCATTGCGGAGAAAGATTGGGATGATCCGTGGATTGAAGCGAGGAAAGCTGGTCAAAACGAAAAGAGATCTCACGCTTTCTATCTTTATTATTTTTTTATTTTATTATTTATTGACGTTTTTTTGTTTCCAGATAAACTTCTTAGCCACATCTAACAACTACCGTTTGCACAGCCACGTTTGGGGAATAAAATTGCACAGCCTGGGATAGAAAAGCGCACCAGCTGTAGAAAATTTTGCTCGTGACAAACAAAGTGAGACCTTTGACTATCGTGTGTTAACGTGAATTAGAGGGCAAAAAGATATTAAGCGATTGTTAATTGCAAAGGGAGGGTGTCCAGTTGATGGAATTTGTTCCAAAGAACGAAATTGTAACAATATATCGGTGAAAATCAATCGAATTTCACTTTTTCTACGCGGTTGCAGCGGTATTTTGAAAAGAGGGTCTTTGATTTGTTTATACGACCATGTCAGACGCGGGAGTTCGGCGCTCTTCCAGAGCCACGAAGGGGATTAACACAAGACTGGAGGATCTCGAGAAGCTGGAGGCTGAGGCTTTACAGACCAAACGCCGGGCAGCAGAGCCAGCAGAGGGAAATTTCCTGGAAGGTCCAAAGGCACTTAAGAGATCAAAGAGCGCGGCCAAGGGCAAGGCAACAGCCAAAAGCAAAACAAAATCCAGACAGAAAGCTAAGGTTCCTGTGACAGAAGAGGTCCGATGTCTACCTTGTGGTGCTCACGATCTCAATTACGTCGAAGAGGACGACGAGTTGGGTCTGATGATACAGTGTGAACAGTGTTCGACTTGGCAGCACGCGAAGTGCATGTTTGGAACCGAGAACAAAAAGAAGATCCCTAAACGATACGTCTGTAACGTCTGTGATCCGGAAAACACAAAATACCAGGCTTTAAAATTATCGTTAACTTACGACGAGTACGTCAAAGTGAGATTTCCAGAGGAGGACAACGAAGAAGAGGAAGAGGACGTTTATCTGGATGCAGGTGATGATGAAGACGATGAATTGGAGGACGCGGGTGCTGTTGAAAACGGAACCGATGAAGAATATTCAGCGAACGGAGAAGATTACGAGGACAAGGAAGCGACAAGAGAGGTGAAATCGGAGAGATCAGCCGCGAGAAAAGTCACTAGGAAGACATCTGCATCGTCAAATAAAGGCTCCTCGGTGAGAAACAACACGAGACTGTCGGTGATTAAACAATTTACCAAGAAATTTAGCTCCAAGATTCCCAAAGATCACGTGGTGTTGGAATCCGAGTCCCAGGACCACTGGTCCTTGAAAACTGCCACCGGTTTGGAAGCCGCGTTGTTTGAAGCGTACCCTCCGAACCATGCCTCCAAAAATGACTCAATGTCAACCGAGTACCTCAATAAGTCGAGAACCCTGTTGTTCAATCTCGAAAAAACCAATTTAATTGATAAGATTCTGTCGAATGCGTTCACATTCGCGCAAATTGTCCATCTAACACCCGAAGAGATGATGCGCGATGACTACAAAGAGTTTGCTGACGCTGTTCGGAAGCAGTCGATGAACCAGAGCATTTTGACCAATACGATGGAGAAGGTGAAGATCAAGCGGACACACAAGGGAGAAGAGATTGTTGAGGAGGACTACCAGTTTGACGACATTGGATCCAAGACAGCAGACGAATCCAGATTGAATGAGATTGATAGACTGAGGGAAGAAAGAAGGTTGAAACGGGAGGAAGAGGAGAAGGTCAACAGTGGCGACGAATCAGATTCTCCTCCTCCCCTATCGACAGCTAACTTTAATTCAAACTTCATCACGACCCATGGCATGGAGAACGAGTCAGAAGAGGAAGAAGGTGAAACCAACGGCAACTTGGATCACGACGACGACTTCGACAAGATTATCAACGATGTTGGCCGGAGAAACGTTGATAGGGTTCCTACGCCCCCTGAGTCACAACTGGTTGACGGAGAGCTTGAAGACAAGGACGATAACGATTCTGCGTATGATCCAGCGGAGTCTATTCCGATAGACGAAACTCTGTGGTCGGGACAACTCGAATTCGTACCAATTGCCGAGCTGCAAATCACAGCCAAGTTTGGAGCCACTTCAGCCAGCCAAGACGATCAGCAGTCGAGAGTTGCCAAGAGCCGACGCATTATAGAGGATTACACGTCGAGAAAGGGAAGTCTTGTGGTTGATGGAAGATTAAACGACGACAAGGCAAACGATTACCTGTGGAAAATAACCCAAACTCGGGATTTGTACCTGATCGAGATTGTGCCAATGAACTCGAGAATGCTTGCAGATCTGGAAAATCAGGAAACAGCCCAACTTTACAAGAAACTGTGGGATTACTTCAACTCCAGGAACAAATACGGCGTGATCGGGTCGAGGCCTGCCTACATCAAGGACAGCTACTTGGTGACTCTTGACGTCGAGCGGGCCAAAAGGGAGGGATTTCCAGAGTTTTTCAAGCACTTCAACCAAAACAAGTTGATTGAAAGATTATCGAGCGAAAGCCGGTCAGAGAGGATGTTCGCGGTGTTTGTTGCTAGAAAAGACCTAGATCCGTTGCTGGAAAACAGGGATCAGAGTCTTGACCGGATTCTCGACAGGCTGGCGGCTTAATGATAACGATTATTAATGTAAACTACATGTACTTTTATCCAATTCAATAATGTTTGAGTGTGATCGATTGACTGACTTGATTTGATTGTGATATATTTTTTTTTGCTTCACGTTATATGATTGTTGGAAAAAATATAAGAGAAAACCATGATACATTAAAAAGACACCCCTTAAGTCTCCGGCTGGATATAAGCACACTTAACAGTCTATTCCTAGTTTAAATTCGATTTGTCACTGAGAAAAGCGTTTAAGCCTTAGCAATAGCCTTCTTGATGGAGTAGTTTCTTTGCTTCTTGAGGACAGTAACTTGGAATCTTTCGAAATCGGACAGTTGTGATCTTCTCTCTCTTTGAGCAATCTTCTTAGCCCATGAGGTTTGAGCCCACTTGGCGTCGATGTCTGCAGCAGCCCACTTCTTGGTAACGGTGGCTGTTCTGGCTCCTCTTGGAAGAGCCTCCAAAACCAATGGAGTCAAGACGGTCTTACCGAGGGAGATAGCTTGTCTCTGGATAGCTGGACCATCAATGAGAACCTGTTGGATATTAGTGTTAGTATTGGAAACTTTGTAATGTTGTCACTCCAGTGTTCGTTGTGAGTACTTACTCTCTTTTGGTCGATCACCTCGACAATGGTGGCGAGCTTGCTGTTCACAAGCAAGACTCTACCGACTTGAACAAGTCTCCAGTTTGAAGCTTTAACGGTGGTTTCGCTGGACATTATTGTGTGTTTCTTGATTCCTGCTGAACAACGTTATTCAATCTATAGTCAAACAACTTATCTTGAATTTTCTTTTAATCAGTCTAACTGGAAAATTTGATGAAAATTTTACCAAGCTTCCGGGATTCGCGAAACGGGGGGCACCGAGCAGGCGGCACGGGGGACGAACGGGGGCAAGGGGCGACCACCGGGCGCCGCCCGGGTTGAGGAACACCATCCGGCCAGGGGTGCGCGACAGGTGGATGGACTGCCCGCGGACGGCCCGCGAGGAAGAAAATTGAAAACACGAGGCTGTGCTAGAAACATGAGGAGGGAGGTGTGAAGTATGACCGCTTCCTAAGCCCATACGAGTATCACGTGACATATTGAAACAGGGTTGAGTTTTAGCAGAGTGGTTTATTTTGTTTGGGTTTTTTCCAGTTGTGAATAGAAGTGTGTTGAACCTTCTTCTTTGAGACTCTGCCGGACAAGAGAAGACGCTGGTGGCAGCTATTGCTTCCTCCCCGGAAGCCTTTCGCACTTGCAATGGAGACCCCATGTTGCGAGATTCTTCGTGTAAGTTCACTCAGACCCACGATCCGTTCTGTTATATGATGACCGATAATTTGCGTTCGAGAAATAGGCGGGACCGAGACACGCCTAGTTTCATTATGGGCCGTCTATACGACATGCGACCAACCATCTTAGCTGATTACTTGAACGAATCGATTGCCAGTTTTCAATGTTAAGCAGTACTAACATGAATTAGAAATGCCGCTTTTAAGACCGATGATTCCTCAATGACGCGCCATTGAGCAATTTACGACTACTGTTCACAACTGGCGTGCTTTGGAGCACTTGATGTCAAGATTGACTCAGGTGCTCTTTATTTCAAAATACGTCAGTTGAAACCAGGTTTTTTTTTCTTGCGTCACGCCTTTTTTCTTTTCCTAGCGAAGTTCTTTAGTGTTATCTCGAATTTAATAATAAATAGTATATTTGTTATTTGCGACAGGCCACAATCAACACAAAAATGTCGAGAGCAGCCGGAATCGAACAAGAAAATAACACGCATCTAAATCTGCTGTCCAGCAAGATATCAACGTTTAAAAACATAGCAAACGACATCAACAACTATGCCGAAGAAGACGCGACCGCGCTGAGCAACATCTCGGACTCGATGAACAGCCTGTTCGAGAACGTGAAAACGACCTCTTCCAAATTGTCCAGAGTGCTTTCTAGCAATCCGCAAATGACCAGGATGGTTCTTACTGGGGTGCTGGGGTTCTTTATTATTTACTCGGTGTTCAAAGTTCTATGAAGACATAGATAACAAACCGGATTCAACTTACACTAATGTCTTCCTCCAGCAACATCCTGGCCCAACTTATAGTTGCCAATGGCGTCACCCCATCTGACCTTAGATCTATTGATAGGCAGTTGTCTCCTGAGGTTTTTGAAGAGGCCCTCGTTCAATTTGGAAAACTTGCTCAAGACGGCAAGCTCGAACTCGCTCTCCATTTTTTCGATTGTCTCCACCACGCTTCCCCGCGACACAGACGATACCGACACCTTTTTGCCCGTGTTCAAAACAACATTACCGTCCTCATAATAATGTATTTTGGCTGTGATTTCTCCCTCCAATTTTCTCGTTTGCTTGTTATATTGGTAAAACGATTGCCATTTGCCGTTGTAGAAGTTGGCGTCGTTTAAGTTTTCGTCAATTATGATCAGGTACAGAATGTCCGAATCGGCCGAATCTGGAACGACAATTGACTTGTAAAAAGTTGGGAAATGTTGCGCCGCGTATTCTTCCAGTTGAAAATTGAGCTCGGCAAGCTCCTCGGAGACTGATTCGGTGTTTTCGAAACCGTCGGCTTCCTCGATGTCGATCACCTTGAGGGCATCAAAGTCGTAATCGAATTTCACCTTCAATGAGGGATCGTAAAACTTGAGACCCAGTTGGTTGTACTTGGAGATTATTCCAAACTCGGTGTCAGTCACCTTCACCAACTTGAAGTCTTTGTTCAAATGGTACTGTTTCAAATTGTCTGCTATTATCTTTTTGGAGTTGTCATTACTCAGTATGGATTTGATGTCATTGATTAGATTCACGTTGCTTCCTGGTGGAGCATCATTAATCATGGACGCGATAATTGTTTGAAGCGAGTTGGACATTTTGGACAACTGGACTGTTTCGAGCACCCGTACCCAATTGGCTGATCCGGCAAGCTAATTGCCCTCTTGTTTATAAAACTTGTTCTTTTTGGAGGACCTGGATTGGCAGTCAAACATCCGTACACCGGAAAAATACAGACTCTTGTTCTCCTTCTCCTGGAAAAAGGGCAGCAGAAAAGGGATCGGAAGGTTACCGGCGTTTAGGGTATAATGTAATTTTACTCATCAAGAGTCACCAGTTCCGTCGCTTGATTCATAACTCAGTCAACTGCACCCGAGAAGTCTTTAATAGCGGCTCGCGCACAATGGTGGGAAAAACGATGCAATCGCACCTTATTTTCCGATTACCGTTTGAACTACAGCAGGAAGTTTTGGAGTACATCAACAGTAGCTCCCTTGTGTGGTTTCTAAAAGACTCGGAACTAAAAGGTCCGGCATTCCAAGTGATAAAGCGGAGCGTCATGCTCGTTCCACGAGAAGTGGAGAGGGCTTCCGCTTCTAGGGTCGACAGATCTGTAACGGTGGATTCCCCGCAATACCGACTCCTTGAACACTTTCTAAGGGAGAATAATCAGTCCATCAACTTTCTGGAGATCTGTTGGAAACTCAAATTTTGGGAAGTCGAGTTTTTCATTGGTAACTGCCAGGCAATCAAAATTGGATGTTCGAATCTAGAGGAGTTTTACTGTTTTCGCAATGGCAAATACTTGAACAAAGTACGGTCTTTGAGAGGACTGATCTTATGTTTCGGGCTCTCGAATCTCAATACTAGCAGGGAACTTCTCTCGAAACTGACGCATTTGGTGGAACTGGATGTCAGTACCAATTCTACTATGTACCACTCGAGGGAATACGAAAGAATATTGGAAAATATCATCCGAATTAACCCAAATATTGAAACATTGAAACTCCGGATAGACACCCTGATTTCGAGTCCTATGCCTCTTTATTTGAAAACTGTAAGCAAATTGGAGGTACGCAAAAAGATCAGCATCAACTTGAGAGATTCTTCTTTGGTCGGATATGGCGATCGCGAGTCGTACAACGAGACTATTTTCAAAAGCGTTCAATCGGCAATCAAGATGATTGGCTTTGGCAACATCCATGAGCTGGATTTGTCGCTAAAAGAGGAGACGGACTCGGAACACTCCAATTTATCATGGATCAAAAATATGACAGGACTACAAAATCTAACGATCAAAATTATTGGCGACAAACTAAATCACGCTGAATACATTTTGGGGCTGGAAAACTGTCATTTGAGTCAACTGACGATATGTGGGGTGTTGCTCAACGAAAATTGTTTTCATAGTCAGGCAAAAAAGTTAGGATTTAAAAAACTGACAAATCTGAAAAGTATTACATTTTCCAATTGCGAATTCGACAAAAAAGCATCTCTGATTCTCAACGATGGTCTCCCACCACACGTGGACAGTATTTGTCTTACCAATTGTACAATTGACTGGGAGAAACTTGAATTTCCTCGCAGCGTAGGCAAGGTTTGCGTCCTCAACTCCACTAAAATCAAATTTTCTCCGCGAATTATCTCAAGCTTTAATTTGACCCCGTTGTTGTCTGAGTACATCAAGATGTACCATCTAGACCGTCGATTTTCGACGCACGCAGGGTGACAATTTTTCACTGAAACAGCAGATCTTACGGAGCCAAGGAGCTATCTATGCTCGGCGAGCACTTTTTTTGACGGGATGCTGCATCTCGCTACAGGAGCAACGATCTCGGCCAAGTACGATAGCTTATCTTGGAGATTCAATTGAAAATTGAAGTTAAGAGTTCTTGCTCCCGAAATCGTCTATCAAGATCCGAACCCGAACATGCGCAGCCGCTAACTTTCCTTAATTTTGAGACAATTGTTTTTTGTAAGAATTTTTCGATTCATGGAACGAAGGCTTTTTTTTTTTTCATGTACCTGAAAATTTCTGTGCGCATGGAAACAAGGCTGAAATGCTTGTTCGTATTAATGCTGGGTTTCACCAAGACGCAGAGAAAAAATCGCCTGATTACGGGGACGTGGCCCAAGCATCTGAGTTAGCGAGACGACAGAAAAGGGTAATAATTCTGGTTTTCTTCTATGCCTCTCTGCAGGGAACAAGAACCGTGAAAAATCTAGCTTGGCCAAATTAATACGAAGGCGTAGTCGTGGTTGAATGAGTGATCCTGTGAATAGTGGCTTGAGGTAGTTCACTTACATGCTGATCACGTTAGTCGTGCAGCGTAGTTACTCTGCCAAACATATCAACAGCCTATTCTTGATATGGTTCTCAAGCTCGGAAGTTTTATTCTTGTATTCTGCCGCGATGCAATTGTGACATTTATACAGATTAGCCGCTCGTCAAGCCATCTTCAGCCTGAAGGGGATTGATACAATTCCCAAAAAAATAAGATTCAGCCCAGCTAGCATTGTTATGAATCCCAAATTTTGAGCTCGGTGAGGCGAGAACTATGCTTTCGCAGAATAGATCTAGCCCGCTTGTACTGTGTATCGTTTGTTGAGCTCAACGCTGATCCACATAGGCCCCAAACACGTCAGGTCGAGTCCCAAAAGAGGCAATTCCTGAAATGGAAAATCGTTCGCATTGTACATCTGTCCACCCGAGAGCAACAACAATAGAAATGTTCGCGCTTAGAGCGTTTCCCAATGTAGTACTAAAAGCACGTCGACGCATGAGCAGATAAGAAGGCAGCGATAGTATCTACTGAGGTACCTGTAGAAGAATTTATAGGGATGTCTATAAAAATCTCTATAGAGTAGGACCAAGATAGCGGCGAAGACACATTGAACGAAAACAGGCAAACAGGGCATTATCTGAATAGAAACAAATGATCCCGTAAAAGTAATGCCTTGTTTGACTTGTATGAATGCTTTCCTGCAAGCGATTGTCACATCGCTTACCTTCACAACAAAGACCGAACTTTAAACAGATGTAGTTCCGACACTACCCTTCCCCACCTTCATTATTTGTTCCTCAGGGTAACAAATGGACATCTGCACCTCGGTTGTCGGCTAGATACCAGAGGTTTCAATTGTACGTGACAAGATGCCAATTGGTTTTCCAATTGAGTTAGATCTTTTCATCTTGTTGTTCTATTGTTAACGTTTCCTTTTGTCTAATTACTTCTCTGTCTACCAGATAAGTTTCGGCTCTCCAGCGCACAATTGCGCTTATCATTAGTAATTCCACATCATGTTTACGATCATCCCTTGTGCGATCCACAATGCTGTGTAGCACCGTAGTTATCTCTGAAAGGAGGAAAATAGTTTGAGCTCATGCAGCCTGACAATAATAATAAAAAAGTTTCTTCCTATTGTATTTCAACCTGAGTTCCTATTGTTTCCGGACTGATTGTGAGCAATCGGATATTTCTAAATTATTGATTTCTCTTTCTGTCATTTGAAGAGATTGCCCAATTATCGTATTTATTGTATTGCAATCCTCTCAGCCAATCTTTCATCGCCAGAAGCTCCGTGTTCGATTCTGGAGCGAGTTAGCTGAGCTTAACGTTAGAGAGGCAATCTGGACCTGACTGATCCAATTGGACCCCTCTTCACCCCTTGCCGGCGTTTACGAGCCCCCACCTCTATTGTGCAAGCTTTCCTTTTATCCCGGGATTTTGGCGAGCCCTGCCTTTTGCCCATTTATTTAAAACAACCAGTGTGCTGCCATGAGTCTGAACTACGACCAACGTCGTCAGCTACAGTCACAGGACAGTCTCCAGAAATCTCAACGTCAGTTTTACCAGCTGCATCAAACTTCCCCCCTTGTCACCAATAATGTCTACGTTTTCAACAACGCCGAACAAGCTCTATACAATCATCCGTTCAGCGAGTCGGTGAGTGCAGACGTCCTTACAGACGATTCTAATATGCAGTTGTTGAGATCTATCGGCTTTGAAAGCGAAGTTTCCGCCGCACTGGAGAGACCACAGCCTCAATTCCAGCTGTCTACCTATAGTCAGGATGACCGCGAACTGGGCAAGCCCCTGTTGGAGTCCCCTTTGTCGTCATCGTCGTCATCCTCGCTTTTTGAGATTACAGCTTTTTCACCGCTGCTCTCTTCCGAGTTTCCAGTCTCAGACAAGTTTGAGAATGTGGTTCCTTCTTTCGAGGATTACACATCCTCTTTTACGGACCACCCTGTTCAACCAGATCAGGACCAGAGTCAATCGCAAAGCCAACAAGAGAGCGAGGCTGATAAGATTTTTTTCAATCTGAACAGTTTTAACGATTACTCAGGCTATGACAACGTCAGAACCATCAATACAGTGGAACTGACCAAGCCATTTGCGACTCAGAACACCAGTTCTCCCGTTCTCAAGTCGCAAACGATGGCTGAAGACGTTTTCTCATTCACACAGCTTGCCATGACTGCAGAGCCGGTCTCGCTGGAGTCGGCTCACTCTACGTCACAGCTTTCTTTGTCTCCACTGGAGACTACCGAGAATGCTGTGATTGAAGCAAACTCCCCTTCGGAATCGTCCCCGGGAAATGCGAACGATGGGGATTTTTACTCGTCAAAGAGGAAGGACAAGCTCAAGAAGATCAGCGATTCAAGGCTTTCATTGGCACAACTTTCATTTGTCTTGAGCTTGCCAAACAACATCCAGGAAACTGCCAGACGGGAAAAAGATATCTTGACAATTCTGAGAAAAGATCTACAATTTCCCCTGGGAGAGAAGACCTGGATTAGAGACACTCCTTTAGAGGAAAGAGAGGTTTTAATCGACAAGCTCTGGAAGCTTGTTGAAATGAAGTACCAATACGGGTATTCGAAAGACACTTTATCAATAGTAGTCAGAAGAGCCAGCTACTATTTGATGCAAGGGAGATTGAGACGAGAAAGACGGATGGAGAAGAAGAAAAACGGAGCTCTCCCTTGGAAAAGAAGAAACTCCAAGGTTTGAGGAAAAAAGGCGAAGGTGAAGAAAAACCAACAAAATTCAGCAAACCTTTCACTTATTTTACTTGTTCACATTTTTTTATACTATTAGTGCTGATTTTTCATCTGTTTTCTCGTCTGTTTGTGTTGTACGTTTTTCCGCTTTCTGCCGTTCCTTTTTGTCTATCGTTTGTTTTGGTTGGGACTGTTTATGCTAATGCTTGGTTTACCTGAATTTTGTTGTTAATGTGTTTGATAAATTAGATCGTCGGGCGCCTTTTTGCTATCGTTTTGGTTTGTCTTTATTTTCGGATTTATTGATATTTTTTGGGCTAGAATTACTAGCTGACTTATTGTACGACACCCGCTCCAACGTATACCAGCTTGATTTCAATTCTCTCATAAATCAGCCCCTATTTTGTCTCCCCACTTGCAAACTCGGCCTCTTGAATTTTTATTGTGCAACAATAGGGCGGCTGCAAAGTTCGCACGTTGTTAGGAGACAAGGTGACCGAAAGCGAGTATGCCAAACCGAGCAATTATGCCGCGTTTGTGGCGAGATCTCAGCGCTGCCAAGTCCGGGCGGAAGGTCGGTTTGTGCTGCCATCGGCCATCTGCATGGTGCAGAGCACCATGTGACAGCTATCAAATAACGCATGGCCAGTTCATTTTACAGGTAACCGTTACTAGCTCAGTCGCTCAGCGCCACCAGGCTTAATGATAGGCGACTTACACACTGCCAACAAATCGGTCAGCCCATTTATTGTAGCTAATCGGGTTAGCTCATGCGTACGATTCAGATTTTTTTTGGTCTTTCAGAAGTCTGAATTCGATTACGTGTTGCTCCGATAGTAATATTTGCTGACGCCGGTGTCAACCTCCCGACCCATCATCTGGCGCATGTCTCTAAAAATTTTCTTCACTGTTCTTTAGAATTTCCCCCCCTTCCTTGCTCCCTACAGATTTTTTAGCAAAACCATGCAGCTTCCGCGAAACCCTGGCCACTCGCGGGCCCTACACCGGAGGTCCGCGCGGGGCTCGCGCTTCGAAACCGTTCTAGAATTAAACCGCGGCTTGCTCTATTTCTTTTGTCCTCGGGTTTCCTTTTGTTTTCGGTTCCGCCGCCCGGTCGAGGCCCTAAATACAACGCATCTCAATATTGTCGGACATGTCAGGCGCTTCTCCTCAGTCTACACACAATAGAACTCGCTTATAGTTTTGGCCGGAAAGATGGCCAGACGGGCGGGCTTGAGTACTATGCAGTTTTTGCTTGATAGCCTGGCCTGGCCAGGCCTAAACCTCACTGATGGGGCTAAAAGCTATATAATTGAATACAGATCCGTTTCCGGCTCGCTAACACCACAAAAATTCTTGATACAATTCTAGATACTGCAATCAATTGAGGGCACCACCGTTACCATGAGCGCGCAACGGCACGAGATCGAACAGCCAGGTAGGCAGGGCAGGTCTCCGCACGGGCATACACAGCAAGATCAGCCCGTCGGCCATGCCGCAAGTCCCGCCAAACACCGATTTACACGAACAAGCAGCTCAAAACGCTTCAAATTACCAAATTTCGACTTGCCTCTTGGACCGTTGACATTAGACATGTCTATGGTGCCGCCCTCGGCTCTGTTATCGCCTTCTGAAACAACGGCTGAGTCGCCGCTGCCATCACCGAACTCGCTCGGTAACTACGACTTCTCAGCAATCCCATCTACGCATGCCATCGGCGACAGTGACTCCGATATCGAGCGGGACCACCGTCGGCTCCACAATGACCCAGTCACTCTCTCAGAACTCTGGGGAGACAAAGGCTGTGATCTCCATACACCTGGCCGCCACCGATTTTCAGATCCGCAACGCGAGGGGGCCGAGTTGCTCAAAATTTCAAATCTCAACACCTCACGCGACGGTAGCAATATTTGGAATCGGGCCGATTTTTTGACTCCCACCCTTACAAACCCGCCAGAGGGGTTTAATTTTTCGAAGGACGAGATCACGAAGTTAATCAAGGAAATACATTGCACCAGTCTTGACGGCTCGGAGTGGCATAGACGACCCGACGAAACTGATTCGAGCAACACGTTTGACGGACCAAGAGACCCATCTCCACCCGTTGAGCCTAATGCTCTCGCAAGTGCACCCTACGACATGGAGAACTCGGTCAACGTACTGACCAAAATATCCGGTAGACAACTTCGAAATCTCAACCAAATGAAAATCATGCAATGGTACTGCTGCCAATGCGGCAAAAGCTACGGCGACCTGCACCATTTTGTGATCCATCGCGATAACCTCCCGGAAACAGCCAGCACCGCGCGGCGCAAATCATTGGCTGAGACCGGGGTCGTTACAGAGGAGAAAGAAAACTGGGGAGAAATTGTGGAGTTACTGCTAGCGCAAGCTATCAATAGGTTTGACTGCGCTCGCTGCAGTCACATGATGTGTCCCTATTGCATCAAAGCACGTCTCAGCGATTTAATTAACAAATGAGGACATTTTTGAAATTGCGGTTGTTTCGGGAAGACACATTTTTCGGGCTGCCATCCTGGAGTTTCCAGGGTTTGAGGTATCTTTATTCCTTGTCTTAACTTTTTGCTGTTCTTAAGGGAGAACAGCTCATAATACTCTTGTTCGTTGAAAAGATTCCGAACTGTTGGCGGTCCGGCGAGACCGTGATCGTCTCATACTTATTTATACCTTTATACATACGCTTAATAGACGGAGGAACCGTTCCTGGTCTAAATCAGCACAGCCGTAAATTTAGAGAAATGTTTTTGTCAGGGCGAGCGAGGAAAATTCAAGGGAAGTTTTGGGGAAAAACATTTAAACAAAAGGGCAGCGAGACTAAAGAGAGTCTGAGAACTTTGGTCTTCCACGCGTTTCGACAGTGACAAAACATGTCAGCATATGATGAGGATGACATAATCGACTACGAGAACGATGGAGTTGGGGAAGAGTTCAATGAGGACAATCTGAACGATGACGAATATGACCAATTGTATGAGCTTTTGCCCTTGCTCAAGACCCGGACTAAAGAGTATGAAATCAAAGATCAAGAGCTGAAGGAGATTCTCTGGAACAATTTCTTCGATTTGGAGGACTCTCTGGCCGAAATTAAGGAAAATTATAAGCGTGAGTACTTTTTTCAAACACCTTGCAAGATCATAGGATTCTAATTGTCTTCCTGCTCACAGCTGCACTGACTCAACGACCGCTATCAAAACTCCAGCTTCTGGCGCAGAGAAAGAGACAACAAAACTCGAGTCCGAAAGGTTTGTCTGGACTGGCAGGACGCACCGGGTTGGCAGGACTGGCTGGTTCTCGACCAGGGGGGGAACAAAGGAAAGGATTCTCTCAATTAATCAAAACCAGAGAAGGACAAGCACCAAAATCCACCGAGTCTCCGCTTTTGAAAAGATTAACGGCAAGGACAAAAGAAACTTCTAGAGTTGTCGCACGGACAGAGAATCCAAGTGACACGAACGCACAAAAAACTGCTGAGCCGGAGGCCAAGCCAGCGAAACCGGCTAAGCAGATACCGTTTGAGTTCGAGCTGTCAATAGAAATCCAACCCTTTTCCTTGTTAACAAACATAGCGACAAGCAAGCTGACCAGTTGTTTCTTTCCACAGTCGAACAACAGCGAGCAAGAAGACAAAAGAAGGAACTTGGGACCTTCCTACGAAAGGATCTTCATGACGGTTACTAACAACGCGGAACTAGCCAACAAATCAGCTTCAAATTTCGTAAAACCCAGTCCTGACGACCGAGCCAGAAACGTGGATACGTTGACGAAAAAGGTTTCGGGGATCAAGCTCGAGAAAGAGCCTGCAAAAGCATCAAAGAAGATAACAACGACCAAGCCGAAACAGAAGATCGATCTGGATTTGGAGCTGGCCAAGAAAAACCAAAAGCCAAATTTGTCGTTTGTGGTGATAGGCCATGTTGACTCTGGAAAATCGACAATTATCGGCAGACTGTTGTATGATCTCGGCATTGTCGACTCGAAAACTCTGCACAAGTTGACCAAGGAAAGTGAAGCGATGGGTAAAGCCTCATTTTCGTTGGCGTGGGTTATGGATCAGACGCCCGAGGAGAGGAGTCGAGGCGTGACGGTGGACATTTGCCAGACGCAAATTGAGACCAAAACGTCACGGTTCACTATCATTGACTCTCCCGGACACAGAGATTACATACCCCAGATGATAAACGGTGTCACCCAGGCTGACATGGCGATTGTGATCATCGACGCCTCTTCATTTGAAGGCGGTTTCAGCAATAACGGACAAACCAAGGAACACTTGACTATAGCACGCAACTTGGGAATCGAGAAATGCATTGTGGTGATAAACAAAATGGACGTGGCTGGCTGGTCGGAGGACAAATTCATTGAAATCCGCGTCCAAGTGGATGAGTTCTTGGTGAATCAATTAGGTTACGGGCACGAGCAGCTCACTTACGTTCCGGCATCTGGCTATATGGGAGATAATGTTTTAAAAAGAAGTACAAGAAGCCCTTGGTATCGGGGAAAAACTCTTGTTGAACTTCTGGAAGAGGAGAATAAAGCAAACAGCCGCAAGGTTGACAAAGATTTACCTTTTGTTATGACCATCAACGACATACAGGAGACAAACAAGACTGAAGAGCTGATGGTGAGCGGAAGAGTCAACGCTGGTACACTACAGCCCGGTGAGTCCATCAAAATTTCACCGAGCCAAGAGACAGCCCTGGTTGACTCCATTTCGATTAGCAACTCCAATGTTGGCTCCTCGTCGATCAAGAACGATGCACAAAGGCTCGCCATCGAGGGAGAATTTGTTGAGCTAAAACTCAAGAAGCTAGACAGCGTGGATAACATCAAGGTGGGCGACCTAGCCACATCTGTTCAAAACGAGATAAAAGCGACCAACAAGTTCAAATGCCAGTTGAACCTTTTCAATATCGACAGACCGTTGTTGATTGGGACTCCTTTCATTTTGTTCAGAAATAACATCGCAATCCCCTCTAGACTCTCGAGCATCGAATCGATCGAAAGCAAAGACGGGAAAGTGAGCAAAAAGAAGAAGCATTTGAGTTCCAACAACAAGGCCTCTGTCGTGATTGAGGTGATGGAAAGAGATATTCCTCTTTTGACCTTTGAGCAAAACAGAAAATTGGGAAGATTAGTTATCAGGAAGGACGGTTCCACGATTGGAGCGGGGGTCATTACCCAGTTGCTTTGATCATAGTATATAATCTACTACCAACAGCATGACACTTAGCGTGAGGATCAGAAAACTCAAGTTATTTCCCGACTTCTTTGCGCGTTCGTTGGCTTTTACCAGCTGGGTACTTCCGAGTTTCATGTTTTCCATGGTGTCCTCTTGGTGATTGTCCAGAAGAGTTATTGAGTCGTTTTGCAGATGCAATTGCATGTTGATTTCATTTATGACTGACGAGATCTCCACCATCGACTCTTCGATTTGGTTGACGGAACTCAAATTGGCGTTCTTCAGATCCAGCAGTATCGTTTCATTCTCGATGGACAATTGTTGCAACTGCTGTTGATCCAAGGTGTCCGCCAGTTGATTGTATTCCTCTGAGACCTGTCCTTGTTCAATTTCACTCAACTCTAATGTATTGCCTTTAGGTTCATCGGTTGTTTCGTTCGAGCTGTTGCGTGCGTAGTAATTACTCGTGGTCAGCGATGACTTGGTAAGCTCCTTTTTCCTTTCCATTCTTTTGCTATTGATGTCAACGAAGTGATTAGACACTTTGGTGAGTTTCAGGCCCAGAGACTTGACTATATTAGATCTCATTTCCTTAAACGTGTCGTTGACAAGAGAAACGTACTGCCCGTAATCTCCCATAGTTAGCAGGTTTCGTCCAATGTTCTCCACTGAGGCCTTGGCATCGAGCTGTTTGTTCAAAAGCCCAGAGTAGGCAGTCAGGTTCTCGAGTTTTTTGTTGATCATGTTGAGCTGTAGCTTGAAGTTGGAATCGATTTTGTCTTTGTCCAAGTCGGAAAGATTTTTCGAGTATGACAAGAGATAGTCTGTCTGTATATCAGATATGAAATTGCTCAATTCCTCAATTAGCTTGTACAGTTTAACAGAGTCCACCAAGAACGTGTTGCTTGCCCCCAACTGCGAATGGCTTGTTGGTTTCGTTTTCGGTTTGGCGGTCGCCGTGTCCAGCTCCTGCTCATATATCGAGACGCATTTGGAGAAAAAAGGAGTTAGGTTTGACATGGCTGCGCGGCCTCAAAGTCAACGAAAAGAAGGAGAGTGTCTACGATAGTCGGATTAATCGATAGAGCTTTTGATTTCATTTTGAAATCACTTCTCCATTTTTTTTGTCAAAACACCCGCACACCAGAAGTTTCCATTTTCACGGAGGTTAAAATTAAGGAAAAACAAAAAGACAGCAACGTGAAGGAAGGCGAGTTCTCCTGTTGGAGCGCAGCTGAAGATACACCGAGTGCCATTGAGCTGGTGCAAAAGGACGTAAAAGAGGTGTTGTTCGCCCAAGTGACAAGAGTTCCATAAATAGTCGTTGGTCTGTCCGCCTAATGAATCGTTTTGATGACGAAGAAAACGTGTGGGGCGATGCACCCCCAACCGGTGGGATCAATCCAACTGTGAGTGTTCTTTTGGATCCTACTGATAACCCTTATTCCTCACCATATGCGAATCAATTTGGCGAGAATGAGTCTGCAGGCGAGGATTCTGAGCAGGACCAGCTCCAGGAGGTTGATTTTAAGTCCGAGGCTGTGGCCCCTTCGACTCCAAACAAGAGCACGTTCAGCGGGTTGAGCGAGGCGGTGAACCAGATCTCAATTGAGGATCAACAATCGGGCGATGAACAGCAAAACGAGGCCCATTTCAACGAGACGGCCGAACCCCAGGCATCTCAAGAGGAAATAGAATCAATCAAGCAGAGAAGCAAACAGTTACTCTCCTCTCTAGTCCAAGACGATGAGAAAGACAACGTTTTACCAACTAGCTCCGTTCTCGAGAACGCCCCTGATCAAAGCGAAGATTTGTTCACAAGTTCGAAAGGAGCGGAGGGTGAGGAGGACCCTCTTGGTAACATCTGGAGCCTGGCAAGTCCGACTTCGATGTCTGCCAACGGCGCTCGTGCACCTTCGAACTCGCTTACCTCACCCAACAGGAAAACTCTGGTGTTCAGACCTAGAAGAGCTGTGAAGAAAACTGCCCCTTGCTCTACCTCCAATCCCCTCGACCCCCTTTCTAACAAGGCGGAGACCACCGAAGTGAATGGAGTGGACTCCTCGATTTCCAAAAAACACTCAATCATTGCATCTGTGGACAAGCCGCTGTTCGATCTGAATAACTCACATTCCAAAACCGCAACGCTGGACTCGCCCGAATTGTCTGAAACTCCGCTGGAACCAAATCCAAAATCAACCCCAAAACGTCCTCACCCTCCACTGGAGCCAATAGAACATTTCGATATCACGGTCGGCGATCCGATGAAAGTGGGAGAGTTGACAAATGCTCACATAGTTTACAATATCACCACCAAAACGAAGTCTTCCCTACTGAAAAGTGAGGAAACAGTGGTCACCAGAAGATACAGAGATTTCCTTTGGCTTTACAATCAGTTGACCAACAACCATCCGGGTCACATCATACCTCCCGCACCCGAAAAGCAGGCCTACGGAAGATTTGATCAGAAGTTCATAGAAAACAGAAGACTGGCTTTAGAGAAAATGCTGTACAAAATAGCGAAGGAGCCTGAATTACAGAAAGATTACGACTTCATTTTGTTTTTGCAAAGCGAGAGATTTGCTGTGGACTCCAAAGAAAGGGAGTACATACACTATCACGGGGGAAGTGCGGAAGATGGCCATCGGGGAGACGATGAGGTGAATGATTTTTCAACGTCGTCGATTATCAACACAGCATCTGCAAATTCAGGGAATGGCGGATTCTTGAGCTCTTTAATAGGCTTGAACATCCCAAAATATGTTGAGAATGACCAGTTCATTCTAGGCAAGCAGGTTTATGTTGAAAATCTAGACCAGCAGCTCAGAGCATTGTCGAAGACCTTGGACTTCATTCTCGAGAAACGAGAGGAAGTGATCGTGTCTTTGAACGAACTCATAATAATAGTTCAACAGCTGACCGACTTGGAGATCAACACAGAGCTGACGGAGCTTTTTGCCAACTTTGAAGAGTTGCAAACAAAGGTGAAGGAACTTCTTGAAAGAACAAACATGCAGCAAATCCTGACTTTGGGTTCCACAATTGATGAATATACCCGAACAATCGGATCAATCAGGAACTGTTTTGAGACGCGGTTCAAGTTTTGCAACAACATAGTCACGTTACAAAGTCGCCACTCCAAGATGCAGAAAAACTTGATCAAGTTCAAGTCAAAAAATCATAACCAGTCAGACAAAATCAAGAAGTACGAGGACGAATTGAACAGTTTGGAAAACACCATAAGCAAACAAGAGGAGTTCAAGATCAAATTCAACAACAATTTGCTAAAAGACCTGGAAAAGTTTGAATTTGACAAGATTGAAGACTTCAAAAGTACCATTGAAATATACTGGGAAGGATTGATCGAAAGACAGAAGGAACTGATTGAGCTGTGGGAGAGTTTCTACGAGAAGTGTAAATTCGAGTGAACTACGCTTACGAGAGATGTTATACAAGATTTGTTCATATATATACATTAAATACGCACATTGATCAACAGCGTAGTGATTGGCACCGACTAAGCTAACAGAACTTCCCAACCCCAATCCTTCATGACAGTAGTCCAATGAGTCCAGCTCTTCAACTTGTTATCGTCGTCCAGATCGCCATCGGGATTTCCACCGTTGACAGCTTCGCTGATTTTTCTACTCAAACTGACAAACCCGTCATCTTCGTCATCGTGACTGTCACTGTCACCGTCAGTTCCGCGCTCCTGTTCTCTTTTCCGCCGCACCAGGTTTTTACGGGACCAAACTTCTTTCACGACTTCGAGAGCTCTGTCAATGTTTCCAATCCACATCTTGGAACTCAGAAGCTCCCATCTTTGTTTGACCCACTCTCTTTCTTCGCCTGGCCGCGCTTCACAAGAAGCCACCAAAAGAGGGAAAATGTGGGTCACACAGGTACGAGAGGACGTCGGAATAGAGGCGAGAAGCATGAGGACTTTCTCAGCAAGCTTGTGGGATGAAAGAGATGGGACTTCTGGAACAGCTTGGTGTAAATACAGGATCGTTGAGTACCTGTAAGCCTCTGCAGTCGCCATTGCCGAGGCCAGATCAAAAAGGGGGTCCTCAACTTGTGAATTTTTCAAGACTGGAGGTTTCCAGTTCTCCAACTCTCTTTTCAACTCAACTGCTCTTGACACTATTGTCAAGGAGTTCTTAGACTCCCGGCGCACTTTCGAGATCAAAGAAGCAACATTTCCGATGATTGGAAATAACTTCTGAGCAACGCCTAGAAGTGGATCAATCTCATCTCCTTCAGTCAAATTGAAAGACTGGAATCGTTCAATTAACGAGAAAGAATCGCTCAACTTTCTCTTCTTTTTAGGCTTACGGCCGTCTGTTCTGTCGTCTTTTTCCATGCCGTGCTCTGATTGCGGTTCCCCTGCCAGGTCCGTCTCGCTTCCATCTTCCTCGGCATCGCTGGTCATTCTAGCCAACACATCAAAATAGATCCAGGCATTGAACAAAAATTGCATTTCTCTGGGCATCTTCTTGTCTGAGTTGGCAGATGAGTTCGACTGGACGCTCGACAAAGAGCTGGAGCGGCTCAAGCTGGAAGATTGGAGGGACTCAGTTTCGTCGTCTGAAACAACGGAGATTTGACCTCCTCTCTGTCCAGCTTGCAGGTTCGTCAAAACTTGTAGAATCATTGTTCGTGCACCTTTGAGATGGGCAATACCAGTGGAAACGTGCCGATCCCATGCTTCCGCCATGGCTAGTGCGAGACAGGAAGCTAGGGCAACGTCTGGAGGAATTGAACTCTGACTGAGACCATGGACTAGCTCCATAATGGCGTTCTTCATGTGTTTCATTCCCTGCGATCTCAAATGAGAATCACCCCTGGCGACGTGGAAGCAGGCCATGGCGCTGATGGCATTCAAAAGAACAGGGTGCTCTTTAGACAACGGCATCATGAGGGTTCTCCAGGGATTTTCTGTTGGTCCGTTCTTGATCGACATTATTCCACAGGTGTATCTATCAAAAGCACTGAGCATTTTCACAGCCTGGTCGTTTGGCTCCAGAGATTTTGGTATGCTATTCCACAGAGTATAGCCCGTGAAGTCAATACTTTGTGGAGAAGATGATTGGACAAGTTGGGTCCTTGGGGATTCGTGTTCCTGAAGTAAACTATGCGGCATGATGACTTGGTTGTATGCGGCTCGCCTTTTGCCAAGGCTGTGGTCCTCTGACGAGCCTGGCGAATGGGCCAAAAGCTCGAAATTGGCAGGACTTGGGGCTTCGGTGTTTTCAAAATTGGTGAATGCGTTGATGAGAGTGGAGAAACTAGGCGAGATGACGGCCGGTTTGTTCTGGCCTGAGACGGAGGCTGTTGAATCTGACGAGCTGGATCCATAAGCCACCGCTTTAGCAGAAGGAGAGGATTGTGACGGCTTTAAGAATGAGCTGTATGCGGGACTGGCTGTGATCAATTGGTATTGTTCCATCGCAGTCTGGTTTTCTTCCAGCTGAGCCATGAGTTTCGGAGAGTCTAGCCGGCCGTCGCTGGTGGTGGCGTTGTTCAAGATATCGTACAATGGGTTTCCTGGGGTGAACGGTAGTGGCGTCTTGGCAGAACTTGTGTTTTCCTTGAAAACGTTCAAAGGCGAAGGAGCGCTGCTTTCGCTTCTCTTTACCACGTGACCCGGTTTCGTCTGCTGGTTGACCTGTTGAAAGTAGAGTTCAGAAGGGGATTGGATGCTGAAGGGAGAGAACCCTGATGGCGGAGACGGCGGGACTTTGGAGGCCACATCTGCCAGGGAGGAAAGCATCGAGTTTTGCGATTCGTCATCTAGACCTTGTTCTATGACGGAGCTTTCTTCTTTTTTGATGCGCACAGTTGATGGTTTTTTAGGAGTTTTTTCGCCCCCTGTTTCGCTAAACAAGCTTGAGGGATTAACAGTGCCGGGGTTCTTAGTCTGTTCCTCCCGGTTTTGTCTGGCGAACCGCTCTTCGAGATGCTTTATCTCTGCCGAATTGGCCAGAGCGTTCATGGTGGAGGCGATCGACGCCGCGAGGTCAGGATTTTTACCGCTGGCAATGAGGGCATTGGCAATAGCGATTTCCTGGGTAGATTTGCCCGTCACGGAGAGAGTAGCGGCTTCCAACGCCTTTTGCAGTATAGAGGAGGTCGAAACATCAGGCAGGTTCGCCTGCGATGACTCGACAGCTTGAGTGTTGGACGAACTGCCTGCCCCAGACTTGGCGGGAGATCTTTTTTCCCCAGGAGAAGAGGGATCACCCTCGATTTTGGAAGGTTTTTTTTGAGAAGGCAACTTTTTCTCGCTTTCTGTGCGTGGTTGAGTTTTGTGTGGCGGGGGGAGAGAGGACTCCATATTGACAATGGGGGCTGGAACAGAACTGAAAGTGGAGGTGGGGGAAGCCGACGAAGCCGTCGACTCTCCTGAGCCCTCTCTGTTCATCTTTAGACTGGAAGACGTCTGGGAGAAGTCTCGCCATTTGAAGTTCATGGAATAACCTCCGCAGACGATGTTTTTCCGAACGCAATTGAGACAAAACGGCTTCTCCTCACCGCACTTGAGTCTTTTTTTCTTGCAGGTTAAACACCCGTTTCTCGACTTTGTCTTCTTGGCTTTGACCGGCGGTCCATCTTTAACACTAGTCGACATGTCCATAGATGTATGATGCAGGTCAGACCACGCAGACAGTTGAGTGAAGGCAGGTAAAGGAAAACGCCTCTAAAATCAGGACCGTGCTATCGTAACCCGAACTCCTTGACTGTTCTCTCTCGAGACTCAAGTCATCCACGATAGGAACCTCAGTGCCTTGTTTATCGTATCCACCCTCGCACCTCTGCTCCCCGCGAAGATGTTTTAGTTGCCCAATTAGGAATTTGTTTCCCTTCCTATTGTTCGAACGGTGAGCCAGATCCGCTCGCAAGGTTCGCTAACCAAAATCTTTTGATCTCGAGAGGATTATTAAGGGGCAAGAAGCGAAGCCGAACAACCGTGACCGAAGAGCTAGAAAGGGCAGATGTAGCAACGGGCAGCGAGGGAGATTTCTCGAAGAGGGCAGACGTGCAAACGAAGCAGTTCTTCAGCCGTTTCCGGGGCTTCCTGGATTGAGTCATTCCCGTACATTTTCGAAACGACTTGACTATCAGTTCCTGCCGTCGGGCTCCACCATCTGGTCAAGTTTCGATCGCGGCCTCGGGGTATTGAATCAGGCTGTGCAAGGCTGTGTAGAATAATATTTCAGATATTTTTTTTCAAAAAAAAAATTTCAATCAGTGCAAAAGACTGTAGATTCAGGGACTCCTTGATTGTTTGACATACAAACGATACACCAGTCACGACGCAATGGATTCGGGAAGCCACGCCGAAACTACCGGCTCTACTGGCCATGGTGGTTTCACAGATCTGAGTCCGCTGAGCCATATAGGTCCCATCTGCGCACTGAAGGTAGGTGTCCCTGGGTATCTGCTTGCCGGCGAAGGTCCTACGCTGAAGGTCTACGACTACAGGACGAACAAGGAGGTCTCCCAGTGTCAGATTTTCGAGCGAAACAAGATCCATGGAATCAGCGTTTTTGCCGGAACTGCGGAAAACCCGCTAGTTTCTATATGGGGAGGCCGGTCCCTCTGTTTGACCAGCTTGGAAGAGCTGAAGAAGGGCAGCACCGATTTTATTGAAAGAGGTGTTGGTGATTGGATTATGCATAGCGAGTTTTCCCACGATGGAGCTATTTTGCACTGCCTGGCCGCCCACAATATCGTTGTTTCGATTGACGTTTCAACAATGAGCGTGATTTCCACTCGCGACTGTGGGGAGAAGTCTATTCTTTACTCCGGGTATATCAAGACTTTCAGCGACCGAACAATGATTTGCTCGGGAACTGTGATGGATGGGATAATCGTCTGGGATCTGGAGTCTTGCCGGATTACTTACAAGCTAACTGACCACATGGGATCGATCTTTGGAGTCAAGGCTTCGAAATGCGGCCGATTTCTAATCAGCTGCTCCGACGATCGGTCGATCAAAGTCTGGAGTTTAGAGTCCGGGGGCCTTCTGGCTACCGGCTGGGGACACGGATCGCGGATTTGGTTCTTGGACTTTTATGACCTGAGTCCTGACGGAAAACGTTTTAAAATATTCAGTGGCTCGGAGGATTGCACGTCCAGAACATGGGAGTATGTTTTTGGCTGCGATACACTACGACAGCTCAAGATCTTCGACTCGCACATGGGCCGAAATGTCTGGAGTGGATGTGTTGATGAGGAGCTGGAGCTCGGGTTCACTGGTGGTGCCGATGGACGAATCAAGGTGACTGATTTAAGCGAGGAGAAAAGAGACGGATACGTGGAGCAGCGGTGGTCGACAGAGGAGATCGGGAGCGAATGCGGGGTCGAGTTTGCCAAGGACGAGATACTCAAGGAGTATTTCGATTTCGGGGCCGGAGTTGTCACTGTTTCTTCCAAGGGTCGGGTGTTGGTGCTGAAGGACGGACTGAAAAGATGGGCTTTTCTGTTTGAGGATCCGAGGTTTGAAAATTTCTCGGTTGTGAGAGGATTCCAGTCCGCCCGGATCGTTGTCATTGCAAACAAGAATGGCGACTTAGTATTTCTGAAGTTTTCTGAAGACTGTGAAGTTGTGAAGAGAGTGGACGTGCACGAAAAGGCTGCGAAAAGGCTGAACAACGTGCATGTTTGCGAGAAAGGCGGCCGTTTTTTGCTGCTTCTGGAGTCTCCGAACCCCAAGGAGCCGTTTTTGGTTCGGGAGATCAACACGGAGATGGACTTTGTGTGCTCCACTGAGCTGACAAAACCGCAAGGACGAGTTTCCGTGAGCTCGATCGAGTACGACGAGACAAACGATGTTTTGCTTGTCGGCTCGAGGTTCACCACGCTGATCATGTACCAGCCCGGAAAGACCGGAGAGCCCGTCCAGGTGTGGCGCAATTTCGTCAAGGGAGACACGATCTCCTCGCTGAGTGTCCTGTCGTCTCTTGCTGGCTTTCGCGAGCTGGTTGTTCTGGTCACTCTGAAGGACAGAGAGTATCTGATATTCCGCACGGACTCGTCGCTGGAACTTCAGCAGGTGGAGCAGAACAGGATTCAAAGAGGCTTCCTGGAGGGTGGGTATTTCGACCAGAACAACGACCTGATTCTGTACGGGTTCAAGTCGGACTCGTTCTTCGTCTGGAACGAGACCCGGCAGTTCGAGGTGATGAGAGAGATCTGCGGCGGTCCCCACCGGCAATGGAGCTTCTCCCACGATGAGCGTCAGTTCGGGTTTGTCTACACGCGGTCGTCGGACGTTCACGTGAAGCAGACAGGAGTTCCGGTGGCAGAGGAATTTCTCTCGACAGGCCTCCACGGCCGCGAGATCCGAAGCGTGGCTGCCGTGGAGCTGGAGAACCAGGTTCTCGTGGTGACCGGCTCTGAAGACACCACGATCAGACTGTCCCGCCTCGATTCCAGAGGAAACGTCTCGCTTCTGTGGACCCAGGTCCAGCACGGCTCGGGGCTGCAATCGGTCCACTTCGTCAACGAGACCTTTTTCGTGAGCTCGTCTGCCAGAGAGGAGGTGTTTCTGTGGAAAATCACCACCGACCTGCCGGGGTCCAGCTTGGTCAGTCTGCACAGAACGATCAAGCCCACGTCGGCCAATCCAGATATGAGAGTGATGGACTTCGACACCATCGAGGTGGAGCAGAACGGGAAAACGTTGGGCTTTCTTCTCACTACCGTCTACTCGGACTCAACCTACAAGCTGTGGTACTACGGCTACGCGGAAAACACCTTCCGGCTGCTTTCCGCCGGAGTCTACGAAACCTGCTGTCTCTTGGCAGCCAGACTCATCCAGAAAGCGGGAACGCTCTTTCTGCTTGCGGGGGCCACCAACGGCCGCGTCTTTGTGTACGACTTGTCTGACTCAGTGAGAGCTTTCGAGATGTTCGGCGACCAGGTCACGCTCAAACAGCCCTTGGACTCGGACGCCGTCGTGCCCGGAAAACTCCTCATCAACCAAAAACTACACCAGTCGTCCGTCAAATCGCTAGATCTCGTCGAAATAGACGTCTCCAGCTACCGATTGGTGACCGGCGGAGACGATAATATGCTGGTCCTGTCCACGCTCTCGTTCAACGAGTCGGTCACCATCGAGGTGACCTCTTGTGTCCTCGACGCCGCCTCGTCGACAATCACCTCTGTCAACGTGGTCGACCCCGAAACTGTGCTCGCCACGTCGGTCGACCAGATCCTGAGGCTGTGGAGCATAAAAAACGGAAAGCTCAAGTGTATCAGGGAGAAGTACACCACCGTTGCAGACACGGGCTGTGCTGCCGTTGTGGGGCAAGGAAACACCGCCCGTAGCAACAAAACGAAATTCGCTTTGATCGGAGGAGCCGGGTTGTCGGCTTGGAAGATTTTGTAGACTTGGTTACCGAATGGTGTATAGAGCTAGTTTGATCAGTTCCAACAAACAGTAATCAGCTGAGAAACGGTGTTATCGTGGAGAGCTACGAAATTTTAAAGGAGCCACCGTGCAACGTTCGGTGGAATACCGGCTCACAACACTGGTCTGGGCTCCTGGGAGAAGCCCGCGTTTTAAAATTGCAGAGAAATCTTGTCTTTCGGCACTTGTATTCATTATACAAGCAGTAGTATGTACATTGAATGGGTCTTAATATTTTCTGTCGCAGTCCAGGTTTCAACCCTGTCTTTGCTTGTGCTTAGGGTTGGCTTTGCACAACACGTAGACCCTGCCCTTGCGACGGGCAATGTAACACTGGGAGCAGAACTTCTTGACCGCCGTTCTCACCTTGTACGATCTGGCGAACGAGGAGAGAATACTATTCGTGGAAAATGGCGACACGACCGGCTTGGAAAATTTCCGCAGTCCTAGCTTGAAGTTTGACAGCATGCTGCGTGTAGATGGCCTGTTGTTTGGGAGTACCAGCTGGGTGCTTCTGGACGCTTTAAACTTCCTCCACTTATCCAACATTTCAGCTTGGCTTGGAGAAAAAATATTTTGTTAACGGCTCGGGAGTACAGGTGCAGAGATGTATAGTGAGTCTTGCACGCGAGCTGATTTGACAGAGCGGTTCGCGATAGTGTTTTGCAACAAGGGAACAAGGAACAAAGAGAAGAGAACAAAGGAGCAAAGAAGCGTTCTTCTCGGCTTCTCAAGTAATTTCGCTACTCTCGCACTGTCACGACCGACTTTCGCACCTGTTAGAGCTGTCAAGCTGAGCTGCTATGGAGGGGTGGAGAGAAGTGAGTATTGACTGCCACACTGAACACCATGAAGTTGATCACCGTGACTAACCTTTTCCCAGATTGCGCGCACAACCGCGCTCAAGTTGCCCAAAAACTCCTCTTTCTTGCAAGAGGGCCAATCGCCGCCAAAAGCGATAACCGCGATCACGTTCGATGACTCGCACGAACTCGTATGGGTGGGGGACTCGGAGGGCTATATATACTCCTACGATGGGATACAATTGACTCCGTACACGATGGTGAGGGCCCATCGAACGGCCGTGATACAGATTCTGAACCACAAAAAGGGCATTGTTTCTCTTTCAACTGACTCCGTTCGATTTGGAACAAGACAGGGAGTTACCAAGTACATCATCAAGCCCGAATTGCCTCCAGTGGAAGGCCTGGCATTTGCCTGCATGTCTTACACCTCCAACACGCAGACCGAGCTTTTAGTTGGCGGAAACAGTCAACTTTTGGACAACAAGATTCTCAAAGTTGATCTGACTGCTGGGGCAATTTCAGGACACATCCATTACAACGAAAACATATCTGTCATGCGGTCCAATCTGAAGTACGTGATCCTCGGAAGGGTCAACGGAGCAGTGGACATCTTAGACCCGAAACTCAATGTCTTTGTCAAGTCTTTCAAAGCCCACTCGTCGGGAATATCTCATATATCTGTGAGAGATACAGTGATGGTGACCACCGGCTACTCTATGAGAAAAGACCAGTTAATGTCCGATCCTATGGTCAATGTGTTTGATTTGAAAAACCTCACGTCGATTCCGCCGATAGCGTTCCCTGCTGGAGCCTGTCAAGCCCACATACATCCGAAATTACCGAGCGTGGTTGTGATTGTTTCAAACATGGGTCAGATCAATTTCATCGATATGTACAACCCATCAAGCATTCAGTTGTACCAGGCAGATTTGAGCTCGTTTCTGACTGTTTCAGAGATTTCCACGTCCGGAGAATGTTTTGCGTTTGTTGATGCCCTTCAAACGCTTCATTTATGGTCAGACGCATCCAACATGAGCAAGCCTCCAAGATTCACCGTTTTCAGCAGCCCGCTCTCATACCCAACCGTCGACGAGGAGTCAATTCCAAGCCAAAACCATTTATCGTTTGACGAAGACGCGCCCTTGAACCTGGTGAAGTTGCCTCGGTACGAGTCAATGCTCCTCTCTTCGTGGCCGGCTGACACCAAGTACACTGTTGGTAAACTACCCAAACAGATAGACCCTGAAATTCTCAGAAGTTGCAAGACAATAGACGGATTTACGGTTGCTCGTTACAACAGGGACAGATATGGAAAGCGCAACCAATACGAGCAGTACCGTCCGCTCACCAACAAAAGGAACACAAACGTCTCATTCCCCAAATTCATTAGTGAAAGAGAGGACGATGACGACGAAAACGAAGCGAAAGTCAAGCAGAAACATGACATGATGAAAAACGCATTTGACTACATCTCTACGAACGGCGACGTCCCTAACGCATTCAGGAAAATTGACATATTATACAGCAAGTTTGGTGTCGACGATTTCGACTTTACCTTTTACAACAATACTAGGTATGCAGGGCTGGAGGCGCATGTCGAAAACTCCTACAGTAATTGCATACTCCAGCTTTACCGGTTTGTGGCTCCTGTATTCAACTTTGTGGCCAGGACACTGGCTGAAGACGTTCGGTACGACGATTGCGTGCTTGCGGAGCTGGGATATCTTTATGATATGCTTGTCAAGGCCAACGGAAGGAACTGTGTTGCAACCAATTTCCAAAGGCTCTTTTGTTCGCTCCCTGAGACCAAAAACTTGGGTTTAATTGATACGGATGGCAGGTGTCGGGATGATTTTGGACAACGGAAGCTGGTGCAGACGTTCAACAAGTTCTTGCTGGAGAAATTGGCCATTGACGAGAAGCTGCTCTACAACTCTGACCGTTCATACAATCTCAACTCCGTTTTCGGACTAGTCTCTGAGACATCTGTCAGGTCGTTTTACTGCGATTTGAACCACAAGAGAACCACTTTACTTCACTCAATTGATGTCAACGCCTCTCCTCCACCGTCTTTGGTCCCCTCGGAGTTGAACATTCTAAACTACATGGAGGCATCGATGAGCAAGATGGCACAGCGCCAAATACTGTGCGAGAACTGCGGCTCCCATCACAATATCGAGGCTGCATACAACGTTGGACAGCTTCCTCCGGTGGTGACATTGAACATCGACCTGAGCAACGAACAAATGAACGAGATACGCAGCTTGAAACAGTGGCTCGTTCCCGAGTTTTATTCCATGGGGTCTACCAGTGGCCGGCAAATTCTGAGAACTAACGCCGTTGCCTGTGCTGGACTCCGAAAGTACGAGATTGTCGGGTTTGTTGCTCAGATCACTTCAAGAGACAACACTAACTATTTAGTTACTTTGGCCAAAATCAATGATGACAACGACGGGGCCGCAAATAAGGGGAAGTGGTATCTTTTCAATGACTTCTTGGTGACCACGATCTCGGAGGAAGAGGCGCTCAATGTATCTTACTGGTGGAAAAGGCCTGTCTGTGTGGTGTATAAATGCACGGAAGTGGAGCCTAGATTCGATTACAGCGGGTGGAAATCAAACATTGACGACTCAATCCTCTACCGGGATCACTTTGCCCGAGGAACAAGAGAAGGAAAGATCATAGAGTACGAACTGCTAACCAGGGAAGAGGCCCCACAACCCGGAACTCTGGTAGCTATTGACGCCGAGTTTGTCGAACTCTGCCGGGAAGAGTACGAGTTCAATGCCAATGGAACCCGGTCGTTGGTGAGACCTAAGAAACTGTCTCTTGCGAGAGTGTCGATGCTCCGTGGTTCTGGTCCGAAAGAGGGAGTATGTTTCATTGACGACTACATTCAGACGGACGAGTCGATCATAAGTGATTACATCACCTCATTTTCAGGAATCGAGCCGGGAGACTTGGATCCGTCGATATCCAAGAGAAGCGTTGTCACTTTGCAGACCGCGTACCGGAAGATCTGGCTGCTTCTCAACCTTGGCTGCGTTTTTGTGGGGCATTCGCTGAACGGAGATTTCCGGACAATCAACATCCAGATTCCACCCCAGCAGGTGAGAGACACGGCGGAGTTCTTTTATCTCAAGAAGGAGAAGCGAAAACTAGGTCTCAAGTTCTTGATGTACCAGCTCTTCAACGACAGGGTCCAAACAGGTAACCATGACTCGATCGAGGACGCCAACTCTGCGCTCAAGTTGTACAAAAGATACCTGGAACTGAAACGAAAGGGAGAACTGGAAGACACTCTACACAAAATATACCTGGAGGGACAGTTTTCCAGGTTCAAAGTTCCAGCATGATGAATTATACTAGCTTTTTGTATATTACGTTCTAGATACTTTTTCAGACTTCTAGTTCTGTAGATTGACTATGTTCAAAGAGGAGCCTTTGCTGCCCTGCTGCTGAGCTCTTGTCGTGGGCTGGAACTGCGCAGGCTTGTTGTTTTGCGGAATCGAGTGCTGATGCATTTGGTGGTGACTTCGGAGATGGTGGGGCTGCGGCTGGTGGGGCTGTGGCTGTGTCTGTGGCTGGTGCTGAGGGATGGCCTTGACAGTAGAGGTCTTTGAATTCTGATCGAACTCTGAGCAACCTGTTTTCCAAAGCGAACTGGCAACCTGACTTGATTTCTCTAGATTGACGGAGAAAACGGCCGTTTTGTCTGACGGAGACTGCGAAAGTCTGGCGGGGTCTTTGCCGTCCCTTGTTTTCTGAATGGTCAACGAGGGCGAGTCGCTGAGTCTCGCAAGCGACTTGATCATCGGGTTGTTGTATCTGCGTATGCTCAGAAACTCTCGAGAAAACTGTTCAAACTCGAGCCGTGTCGTGTTGGAGACTAATAGGCTATTGGAATCGGAGAAATCCACCAGCGAGTTGAGGTTTTCTCTTTGCAGCCACAGCTTCTGCTGCGTTCTGGTCTCTGCGGGAGACCGTTGATCCTTCATGTACGAGCTGAAGTTGTCGCTGCTAAGATGGCTTGGCAGTCTGTCAAGAGGCGGGTTCACTGCGTGGTTTGCCGGGAGTTTCTGGTGGGACGGGTGGGGCGTTTGTCGACTCAAGGCTCCGTCGAGAGAGGTGTTTGAGGCTGCGTTCGGGCCAGCACTCGGCCCTGGAGACCCGCCACCCAGGCTGAAATCAGGAGATCGGGTGTTGAAGTACTTGAGCTTGTTGTATGCGTTATTGTCACTGCTTGTAGAGCGCTCGGATGGCTCGGAGTCCGCCAGTTTCTCGCGGTGAACAGGCCTCTCCTGGCCCGTGGATTGCGAGAGCAGAAACGTTGAGTTGTAGAGGTGCAGCTGACTGGACGACCGATCTAGCATTTGGCCCTGGTGTTGCTGTGAATTGGGCGGTTGTTCCATGTGGACGACTTTTGCGTTGTCATCAAACGAGTCCACCTCCTCTTCTTCAGACTCGTCGTCGTCGTCGTGGCGGTCGCGGCCCTCGTCGTCGTCGTCGTCCTCTTTGGGGGAGTCCTCCGAGTGATCCGACTCGGAATAGCGTAAATCGACAATCATTCTGTTTTTCGGGAGCTTGTAGTTCAGCGATTTCAAGTTGGTGAGACTCTTGTTGCGGGTAGTAGAGGAGGCCAACCCCGTCAGCTTTCCAGATGACTTGTTCTTTAAAACGTCACCACTAGACCGCGATCGATTGATGTTGGGTCTTTCTGCCTCCGCAGAGGCCCCAGAGGACTCATTGGACTTGATCCGAGTGAGCTTGTTGAGATTCTTGCCGTACGAGGAGTTCCTGCTCACTTTCCCGGCCGTGAACTTCTTGACCGGCTTTTTCTTTGTTCCTATTTCATCCTTCAGGGACGTCGATGACTTGCCCCTCTGCAACGCCACTGGAAAGATAGGGTGCTGCGACATCTCGTTGAACATCAGGCTGTTTCCCAGAGTCGAAGAATTGGCACGATTTAGAGAGGAGAAAACGCTGTCTAAATGCTAGCTGATTAATTTGTTTTAATTTTCATGAACTCTTTCCCACAAAAAAACAGGCGGTGAAAATCCTGGCTGTGCCTGCACAGCCCGAACATGCCTCCAAAAACTTACACAAGCATTTTTTCTGACAGCCAACAATTTTAAGCTTATCGGAGGGCGAATGTACTCTTCTTCTTCTCTCTCCAGTGATATTCTCCGCTGAGTTGCCTGAAAATGGATCTCTATGAAGTTTCCCAGACGTATCTCAACAGGATACTTTCAATTGGCGACAAAAATGAGAAGTCTAGCAAAAGCAAGGACATCAAAGTCTTGCTGCTCGATAACAAAACGTCGTCGGTGATCTCGATGTTTAGCACGCAGTCGGAGCTGTTGAAGAACGAGGTCTATTTGATCGACAGGCTTGAAAACACAGAAAGAGACAATCTGCGAAATCTCAAGTGTATCTGCTTTCTCAAACCAGACGATGCTACGATAGCCAATCTTATCAAGGAGATCACCAACCCCAACTATCTTTCGTACGAGATCTACTTCAACAACATTGTTTCAAACCCAAAGCTGGAGAGGTTGGCTGAGTCCGACGACCTAGAGATTGTCTCGAAGGTGGTTGAAATATTCCAGGACTACCACACGCTAAACAAGACTCTTTTTGACACTGTCGGGGTCGACAACCCGTTGAATCCGTTGGTGGCAGACTCGTGGGACCAGACCTCGTTTGACCAGTCAGTGGACTCGGTGATATCGCTGCTGTTGGCCCTGAATTACAAGCCGGTTATCCGCTACGAATCCAACTCAAAAATGTGCTCCAAGCTGGCCAGTGCCATCAACTACGAGATCAACACCAGCTCGAACTTGTTCAACCAGCTGCCTCCAAGAGACCTTCCGCCTGTTCTGTTACTGTTGGACCGCAAAAATGACCCGATCACCCCGTTGCTGTTTCCCTGGACGTACCAGTCGATGATACACGAGCTCCTGGGGATCAAGAACAACACCGTGGACTTGTCGGCGGCTCCCAATGTGTCGGAGGATCTCCGGTCGGTGGTTCTGAGCGAAACGCACGACCAGTTCTACAAGGACTCAATGTACCTAAACTTTGGGGAGCTTTCCGAAAGTCTCAAGAAGTTCATCGACACTTACAAGGCCAAGACAAAGACAAACTCAAACATCAACTCCATCAAAGACATGAAGTTTTTCCTTGAGAATTACCCAGAATTCAAGAAGACATCCCTAAACTTATCCAAACACATGCTTCTCTCAACGGAAATAGACAAAAAGATAAACGAGCTGCGACTTTGGGAGATTGGAGAACTGGAGCAATCAATGACAACCAGTGACGGAAACCATCAGACAGATCTGAGTGAGCTGGAGAAGCTTCTCTTTGAGCCTAAGGTTGGTCCTGATGGTGTTCCCGCTCCGCCTTTGACAGACTCACTGAAGTTGAAGTTGCTCTGTCTTTATGCTCTCAAGTACGAGAAACATACCGGTAATCAGCTTGCCCGGCTCACCAGACAGTTACAACAAAATGGACTCCCGCCTCATCTACTACAGTTTGTCAACATCCTACTGAAATACGGCGGAGCTTCGAAAAGATTGAAAGAGGAGGACGACTCGATTTTTAAAAGGGTTTCAAACTCAACAGTCGGCCACATAATAAACGGCATCAATTTCAAAGGAGACGAGGACTCCGGAAACGTATACATGCAGCACATTCCTCGACTGAAATCTGTTCTCATGAAGCTGGTAAAGAACAAGCTGGGAACCAAGAGTTATCCGATAGTCAAACCAACGGGCCTGGAGTCTTACACTGGCCACGACAAGATCTCTCCCCAGGAAATAGTGATATTCATTGTTGGCGGAGTCACATACGAGGAGGCCCGACTCATTGCCGAGCTCAATCGCAACAACAAAGGAGTCAAAATCGTTGTTGGCGGTACAAATGTCGTCAACTCAGACACTTTTATTGAAAATTTGGCCAATGCCGGAGCCAGCTGGGGTGGATCATCGTCAGCGGGACTTTGAATAGGGCGAGAGTCGATTTGATTAGAAAATACACAATAGTTTGAGGCTGCAACTAAAAGAAGTAAATGATCGGTGGTCAACTGTATTTGACTTCCCAGTCGTTTAATTTGGTTGTGAGACTGTCGAGTTTCAAAACCGACGCGTTGTAACAGTCAATGAGTGTCTTCTTCAGGCGGTGGCATTCTTCTGACTCTGTCCGTGTTAGCTTGGACTCGTCTTGTTCGAGAGTGAGAAGACTGTTTTTGAACTCTTCTTCGTTCGAAAGCTCAACTTGTATATTCGCAATAAACTCCATGATTGAGAACACTCTTCTTTTCATTTCGTTCATGCTGATCCTGGGACTCGGCATGTTGGCCTTGAACGGCTTGCTGTCGCTGATCTCGCTTTTTGCCGCTCCCTTTTTTGCTTTGGACGAGCCGGAGAACCGGCCCTCGTTGTTTAGTGAATGCGACTCCGAGTGTCCTTCCTCCTTCACCTTCTTTCGGGTCTTAGACTTGTCAGCCACTTTATGGAACGAGCTGGACGAACGTTCAGACAGAGACGACGTGGGCGGTGTTTTCTGCTGTGGTTGTGTGTGTAGCTGGCTGGTGTTTGTTGAATTCATGGAGTCGTCGGGGCCCTCTTCCTTGCCGATTTTCTTTCTCGAAGACCTTCTTTCTCTGGACGCAGACTCAGCGGACGATGAAACGTTAGCGTCGTCCGGATGGACGCCGCTCTCTTTGGCACTCTCCTCAAGGGCTCTTTTCAACATCAACTCGTACTCTGCATCTCTCGAGTTGAGCGTTCCTCGTGCCCTCTTCCTTCTGTCAGAATCCTCCAGCCCCTTTTCGGTCTTCATCTCTACTTTGGTCGGCGTAGTGGCCAGTGACGAGGTTGGAGACGGAGTGTTGGGGGTCGTTGCTATGGTCGTAGTGGTGACTGCCGCGGGAGAGCCGGGAGTATTAGGCGTGGTAGTGGACACGGCTGCGAGGCCGTTTGTTTCTGCCACATTGCTCGGCGGTGCTCCAGCGGCGCGTTTCCTCTTGTTTCTCTTGTTGCCGTGTTCCAACTGCGGGTCGTATCGACTTCTTCTGTACCCGTACTTGTCTGTGAACAATTCGTGCATGTCTGGTCTGCACTGCTCGCACCAGTACTTCTCAGGAGCTGTGTCTTCGCTCCTGATGCCCACACAGTACCCGTGCTGCCAGACTGGACACGTTTCGCACTGGATAAAAAACCCCGTGTCCACGTCGTCAAAGTCACCAGCTGGGTTCGGGGGTATAATCAGGTCGTCGTTGCCACAAATGCATCTTGTCACCTCTTCCATTGGTTCTTCGTCGTCGTCGTCGTATATGTGCGCGGGCTCCTCGTACTCCTCGTACCCGTGATGTTGTTCCTGGTGCCGTCTTGTTCTGCGAGACGGCATTTCTTATCGTGCTGGGCGTAGCGGGGAAGGCGGAGAGACGGCAGCTATAAGCAAGTGGGGCGTCTGGTCTGCTGCAAATTGACTTCTTCCGCACTCTCCTGTGTCAATTTGTAGACACTCGGTGTTGGTACGACTGGATTCGATAAATGTACAGGAGGAAAGCCGGGGGGCAATTGTGTATATATTTGTATATCAGAATAGACAAGAAGCGAAATTGTGTGGGCCTGCCAGTTCGGCCGGGTAACGTCTAACGGGAATTTTTTGGAACCAGAATAAAAATGTTCTGCGAGAGATTAGATAGACGAGATGTAGAACATTGGGAACCTGTTAGCTAAACACAATACCATCACCGATGAACGTCGTTCCCGCTGTTCCCGAAAAAGCTGGTGCGACGAGTCCCCAAACGAAACCCTCGGACAAGCCGGAGCGGGCAGACAGTGCTGAGATTGTCGCCGGGGAAGACGTCCTGTTGTTTTCCAGAACAAGCAAGTCCAGTAGAACAATCCGCGACGACGAGGAAGACGCCGAGCCAATCGACGCGGCTCCGGTCGACTATATCAAAGAACAAGCTTTGCACTCGAAAATAGACACAAGCGAGGTCAAACAGGAGAGTCCGACCCTGATAGATGCGTTCTCTAAGAAAAAGAGGGTGATCAAGATATCTCACAAACAGGCGTCCAACAGACGGCGCGAGGAGTCCGAGGACCCGGAGGTGACCCCAGGCGCAAATCCTCGGACGGAGAACTCTGGCACAGACACAGACTCGGCGTCTGCGGTCCCAACGCCAGCCAACGAGCCTTTGGCTGGGATCCCGTCAGGGCCCCGCTCGACACAACAGAGGCCGGCGTGGTTACCCGACTCTGTCTACCAGCAGCAGCAGGACCTGCTCAGTAAGTCGCTGAGGTCAACAGGAAAGGGAAACGTTCCTAAACGAAACATAGATCATTACGAAGACATGGCCCACAACGGCTACAAACGACCAGCAATGGCCGAGAACCTCATTGGACTGAGTCAGGACAAGAGAGACGAAATCGTCAGACAAAAATATAACCAGCAGACCTACCATTCGCGCAAAATTAGACGAACAGAGTCGAAAATCTATAAGCTGAGGTCGTTCAACAACTGCATCAAGTACATTCTCATTCACAAATACGGCAGACCCGACGGTAACGTGCTGGATCTGGGGTGTGGAAAGGGGGGGGACATGGCAAAATGGGAATCCATACAAACACAGTCATTTGTGGGTGTCGACTTATCGGACCAGTCGGTGAAAGAAGCCATCTCAAGATACAGAAGATCAAGATTTCAGTTCCATGCAGTCTTCGCAACGGGAGACGCGTTCAACACCCCGATTCCCCAGATTCTGTCCAACTTCAAAGACGAAGTCAGTCTTGAGTTCGACACGGTCTCGATGCAATTTTGTATGCATTACGCTTTCAGCTCAGAGGTGACTGTGAGAACCATGTTGGAGAACGTTTCGCGGTCGCTCAAAGTTGGCGGGATGTTCATTGGCACGATTCCCTCGTCGGATTTCATCAAGTGGCGTATCGGAAAGCTGAAAGCAGGCGAACGCAAGTGGGGAAACTCCATATACTCTGTTGAATTCCCGACTGAACCTCCCCATGACGGGAAGTTCGAGACACCGTTTGGAAACGTTTATAATTATTACCTGGTTGACGCTGTTGACAACGTGCCTGAGTTCGTTGTTCCGTTCGAAAAGTTCAGGTCGCTCTGTGAAGAATACAACTTGGAGCTCAGATTCAAAAAGAACTTTTTTGAGCTGTTCAACAAGGAGATTCCAAACTATTTCAGAAAATTGCCGACCCCAGTGATAGAGTCGCTCAGGAGAGAAGACGGAACGTACGGCGTGAGCGGCGAAGACCGCGATGCTTGTTCTTTTTATCTGGCCTTTGCATTCGAGAAAACCGGTTTCTGAAATCATGAAATAGTAAACTTCTTGCTCTTCTCCTCTTTAATATGACTGTTTAATCCTTCAACCAAACTCTCCTTGAACAGCTCCACTGCCTGCCGCACATTGTAATCATTCTCTCCTTCAATAAGAAGATACAACTTTGGGTCCTCATTGGCCAACGGCTCCTTTCCCGGAGGATAGTATCTGCCCTTGGTGGTGATGGAAGTAGAAGTCAAGTCAACAACCTTTCCTATATTGTCCCTGTTGCTGACAACCCATCTGGTCTTCTGAGGTAAATCATTGATGTTCAGTTTCGCATGGAATGAAGAAGAGTCGGGCCCACTTTCTGCAGAGCCGTAAATGACTTTGAAATCATCTAAGCGGAGATTAAAGTTGGCGGATTCGGCAGCCTTAGAACCCTCTCCTTGACCATTGGTCTCCACCATATTTCCTTTCTTGTTATCAGAGACTTTGACGTCGTCCTCATTCTCGTCTTTGGCATACAGAGCTCTCTCAAGCTGTCTATTCTGATCTCTGATTTCTTGCAGCTTGTTAAGTCCTTTACCTCCAAATCCTGTGCTGTACTTTGCTTCTCCCTTTTGGATCTTCTCCTTGAAAACGTTGGATAGTTTGTGTAAATCTTCGGGGATTGGGAGCTTGGATAACTCCAAAAGACGGACGATGTCACTGGCGCTTCTATCTTGTGCAGGAGTGATGAAAGTGATACTAGTCCCGCTGTTCCCAGCCCGAGCAGTTCTTCCGACACGGTGCACGTAATCTTCCATATGGTTTGGAGAATCAAAATTGATAATCAAGTTCAAGTTCTTCACGTCCAAGCCTCTGGACGCCACAGACGTTGCGATAAGAATGTCAATCACTCCGCTCTTGAAATCTGATATAATGGAGTCTCTGTCAATCTGTTCTTTACCTCCGTGCAACGAAAGTGCCGGATAACCTCTGAGGATGAGTTTGTTTGCCAGAAGATCGCAATTTTCTTGTCTGTCCACAAACACTATGATCTTTCCTGTCTCATCTTTGGACCTGAAATCCCCTAGTACTTGTAGAAGTTTGTTAAACTTTGAGCTTTCATCCAAAAGCTCAAACTTCTGTTCAATCTTGTCATTCACCAGATTCCGAGTACCCACCAAAATCTCAACCGGACTAGACAAACACTTCTTCGCCAACGCTTCCATTTTCGGGGGAAAAGTGGCCGAAAAAAGCACTGTTTGTCGATCTGGTCTAGTCACTTTGAGAATTTTCATCACCTGAAGCTCAAATCCCATATCGAACATCCTATCGGCTTCATCTAAAACCAAATAAGACACTTGGCTCAGCGTGAGAATACGGCCTCCGTTAGCGCATAACAGGTCGATGATTCTTCCAGGAGTACCAACAATGATATCGCATCCTTTCTTGATCTCTGCTATCTGTTGACTGATCGAATGGCCTCCATAGCAACAACATGCTCTCAGGTTCAAAACCTTCAAGAAGTTTTGGCATTCCTTGAAAATTTGTAGAGCCAGCTCTCTCGTCGGAGTCATGATCAGGCCTAACGGGGACCTGTTCTTCTGGTTCGCATTGAAGTTAGCCAATATCTGTCTAAACAGGGGCAGCAAAAATGCCAGCGTTTTTCCTGAACCCGTCTTCGCAATTCCGATTAAATCATTTCCACTCATTATGTTCGGTAATGCCTCACACTGAATGGTGGTTGGAGTCTCGAAACCGAGTGACTCGATAACGGAGACAATAGAGTGCGGAAGCCCTAGCTGCGACCATGTGAGCACTGGTCGGACAACGTTCCTGCCTCGCACGGTGATGCCGTCTCTCAGACGTAGCGAGTTGACTTCGTCTTTGGTCAGCTGTTTGATGAGATCGGATTCTTGGTAAAACCTTTTGGAGAATGGACTTTCACTTGGTGGGTGCTCCGGGATTAATTTCTTATTCTTTTCGTTGATGCTTTTCAAAAGCTTGCTGGGATCCTGCTCGTCGATTTCAACATTTTCAAGCTCAAAGAGCTCTTCGTTGCCAGCTTCGCCGTCTGACGTGATAATATCAGCAGAATGACTGACCTTAACCACTTTCCGATCTTTTAACTTTGAAAGGAACGAATCCAGATCCGTGTCTGGGTTGCTGTCGAATGGTATTTGTGCTTCTTTTATCGGTGAGTCTGTTGTTTCAGCTAATCCCAAAAAGCTAGACTTCAACTTGATTATCTTCGCCGGTTTTGATTTCGTGATTTTTGATTTCGCTGAAAACTTCATAAACGACTGCTTTTTTGAACTCTTCGCAAGCAGTTGCTCTTCCTCCTCCTTTTTCTTCTTCCACGCAGCCAGTTTTTGCTGTCTTGCTTTTCTCTTCTCCTCCGCAGACAGTTCGCTTGTCTGTGCTGTTTCCGCTTTACTGCTATTTCTGTGAATTGTTGTCGGCGAACTTTCGTCTGCTGAATGGCCCAAACTCCTACTTTGAATGTGACTTACACTAGGTGCTGATGGGTGTAAGTTATAGGAGGTCGGCCCAGAGTCCTTGAGCGTGGAAGGATCCACTGGGACCTGGCTTGACAAAAAAGTTTCCTTGTCTTTGTCGTTTTGACGTCTAAACCCTCCATTGTTCTCTCCATATGGGTGGTATCTATCCGGCTGAGCGCCTCCCCTTCTCAATCCTCCATTGTACTTGTGGCTGGATTCATATCTGCCCGAACCTCTGTTGTAACTGCCTCTATCCATGTGTTAGAAAAGAGCCACTGATCCCAGCGGTTAACCTATACTGACAGTGCAAAAACTGATGACGTTTCTCCTGTAATGCCCGGGCTGTTACGTAGAAGATAAGAGGGGAGAAGCATGGACAAGCCATCGTTTTCCTACTTTCCTATTTTGCCCTTTTGTCTTTACAAAAAATGTTTTTTTCCTCAACTTTGCGTCGATCGACCTGATCACGTATTCGACGCGCCTGTTCCTATCAAGTTTTTTTTTTGAAAGCACGATCCAGAAGATACGAACCCCTTCGTGCGCAACAGCTTTTGTTCAGAGGTTTCAGTCATCAGCGCAAGGTAACAAACTCAAATCATCTTTAATGACTACACCGTTTCAGGTTGAAGCTCAAACAATTTGAATTGCTGAATTTTTCTAGAACTTAGCTCGAGTGAAGGCCATTGGGCAGAACTCAGATAAACGCTAGGAGGGGACATGGTTGAGCATAACGGTCAATCCGCAAGGTTATCAACCCAGCAAAACATCAGTTATGGCTCAGTTGAAACTCCAATCTCTCATAGCAATGTACAGGCTATCAAGATTGAGATGGCGGCTGCTGGTAATAAGAATGCTAACAAATTGGACACTTTGAGCGGGGTTGCCCTCCCCACGATTTTGAACGTGCTTTCGATTCTTATGTTCCTCAGATTCGGGTTCATATTGGGCCAGATGGGAGTGCTGGGAATGTTCCTGTTGCTCATAATGAGTTACGTCATTGATTTGCTCACCACGCTGTCCATCAGCGCGATCGCTACCAACGGCACTGTCAAGGGAGGGGGGGCCTACTACATGATCAGCAGGAGTCTGGGGGTGGAATTTGGGGGCTCAATCGGAATAATTTTCTACATTGGACAGGTTTTGAACTCTTCGTTGAACGCGGCTGGTTTCATTGAGCCGATCTTGTACAATTTCAACGAGAAGTCAGGAATCATTAGCAGGATTTTGCCTCTAGGTTATTGGTACGAACTGTTTTACTGCACAGTTTTTCTTGCAGTTTGCACGATGGTTGCCTTGATTGGATCGAAAACTGTCTCAAACTGCGGTACTTTTCTCTGCGTGCTGCTGATTCTGTCTACGTTGTCCGTCCCGTTATCGTCCTTGGTGGTGAAGCCGTTTTTCATCCCTGAATTGGAAACTTATTACTCTGGAATATCGTGGACCACGTTTCGTGAAAACTTGCTGCCGTCTTTCACCAAAGGAGCTGCAGGCTCTCAGATCAGCGGGGTGGAAACGTTCAATGACTTATTTGGCATTTTCTTCCCGGCCACTGCCGGTATTTTTGCAGGTGCGTCGATGAGCGGGGATCTGATCAATCCCTCCAAATCCATCCCGTCAGGGACACTGTCTGGACTAGCAGTGACATTTGTTTCGTACCTGTTTGTCATTATTTCCATGGGGTTTTCGATTCCGCGGGATTTGCTGCGTAAAGACGCGCAGGTGATCCAGACGGTAAACTTGTCACCGATCTTTGTTCTTGTGGGGGAAATTTCCACCTCGATCTTCTCGGTGATTGTCGGCATTGTCGGTGCTGCAAAAGTACTGCAGGCCATTGCAAGGGACGAGATATTGCCGGGGATCAAATTTCTTGGGAAAGGTAACTCTGCGGACGATCCAATCTACGGAATTCTTTTCACTTGGCTGCTGTGTCAGTTGTTTTTGCTTGCTGATATTAACCAGCTGGCTACGTTGATCACCATGGCGTTTTTAATGACCTTCATTGTCACCAACCTGGCTTGCTTCCTATTGAAAGTCGGTTCGGCACCGAATTTCAGACCCAGCTTCAAATATTTTGGAACAACATCAGCGCTCATGGGCACCGTCGCATCGGGGGTGGCGATGTTCATTGTTGATGGATTGTCAGCAAGTCTGATTTTCATCATGTTGTTGTTTCTCATTTTGTTCATCCATTATGTCTCGCCTCCCAAACAATGGGGAGACGTTTCTCAGTCGCTGATCTACCACCAGGTCAGAAAGTACCTGCTCAAGTTGAGACAGGACAATGTGAAGTACTGGCGGCCGCAGATTCTGCTGCTGGTGGACAATCCAAGGACTGGCTGGAAACTCATCAAGTTTTGCAACCATCTGAAAAAGGGGGGGTTGTACATCCTGGGACACGTTTTAGTTGCTGAGTCATTCCAAGACAGACTGAAAGACCTCAACAAACAGAAAGCGGCCTGGGTCAAGTTACGAGACATTTGCAAATTAAAGGCTTTCGTTCAAATCTCAATAGGTCCGACGTTCGCTTGGGCTGTTCGAAACGTCGTTCTCGGCTGCGGACTGGGTGGTATGAAGCCGAACATCACGGTGATCGGATTCTATGACTTGTCAGACTACAAGAGCGCAAAGATCCCGAAAAATCTGAAGTTTGAAAGCAAAACTTTCGAATACTCGAAGCAAGTAAATGTCAACGTTGACCAACTGCCGACCGACTCTTGCACAGCCGAGTCGAAGCTGACTTTGTCTGAATGGGTTCAGACGGTGGAGGATTTGTCTCTACTCGATACCAACATTGCTGTTGCCAAAGGTTTCCCGAGATTGTATCTCCCAACGAGCGACGAAGGCACGCTCAGCGACGATGAGAAGCGATACATCGATCTGTATCCAATCCAAATGTCCTCGCGGGTTCTCAATAAATCAGGAAAGAGCATAATGACCAACAACTTCGACACCTACACGCTGATACTGCAACTCGGAGCTATTTTGCATACGGTTCCGAGCTGGAAGAGAACGCACAAATTGCGCGTGGTTGTTTTCGTGGAGTTTGAACATGACGTAGAGGAGGAGAAGCAGCGTCTGTCCTCCTTGCTCGAAATTCTGAGGATCGATGCTATCAGCCATGTTCTCTGTTTAAACGGAGGAGACATCCAGTCCTACAACTACATTACCAAGGGGGAAAAAATCCGAGAGAAGTTGAAGAGCAAAGTGGACAGAATCTTGAAAGACGACGAATGGTGGAATTTACTGCAAGAATTCCGTGAATCGTCCAACGTGTCTGCGATCCCAACAATGCCCATCCCGACAGTGCAAGTAAACAGCAAGGTCGTGAGGAAGTTCCAGAACACGGCGCAAAGAAGATATTCTGGTAGCAACCTGAACACGCTCGGAGTTTCATTTTCGATGGTTACCAATAAAATCTCACACACCGACTTGAGCAGGACCTTGGCAGACCCAACGTCTGACGAGGACGAATATTACACGTCGGACGCAGACTCTATAACCTCAAGCTCCTCGTCTATTTCTGGGATTTCGAGTCCAAAGCTCCAAGAGTCGCACTCGTCCAATGCTATATTTTCCGGAGGAAAACTCATGAACCCTTCAAATGCTCAAAAACTGCGAAGACCTTTGTTGACGAACCTGAAATCGACGTCTTCCCTGCGTAGGTCGAAAGTTTCGACATTTTCGGCTCAAACGATGCCGAACTCCCAAATCTTCGACAACGCGCAAGGCAATGAGCCTTCCATAATGTTCGTCCAGGATGACAGCAAGTCCACGTTGTCCAAGGCCAATTGTGGAGCGGCCCTTGATGACGAGGCGACCATTGGCCCGCAAGTTGGCGGAACAACTAGCAACTCTCAATCCGCACAAAACACTCGCGGAAGCTCTCTTGCCAACACTGCGGCCACGGCATCCTCCACTTCCTACGATAACCTCAACTTCTCCTTCAATGAGCTCACCAATAAAGCGCAATACGTGATTTTGAACGAACTAATGTACAGCACGTCTTGCGAGTCTGCACTGATATTCTCCACCTTGCCCACGCCAGAAATTGGGCTTCACAAAAGCGAGGCAGATTGTTTGGACTACGTGATGAATCTCGACGTCTGGTGCGATGGTCTGCCTCCTGTTCTACTGATCAATGCCAAAACCGTGACTGTAACCACCAACCTTTAACTGGGCTTCTACAATTATGAATCTCGCAGTGTCTGCACACGAGCCACCTTTGCTCCTTACGTTGAACCTAGGTTTTCAGGTGATGCTCACGCTGTCTAATATCACTGATGTTGCTCAAACACGGTGTGATCCCTCCCTCCAGATTTGGAGCGGAGATTCCACGGAGTTTAACCTCGGATTTAAAGAAAAAATTTGGAGCCGTTTTGATTTTGCATTTTGCAATCTTACGGGGTTTCCGATGCCTGATAGTTTGTTTCCGGTTTCCGGCAGATTTTTCCGAGTGCCTCGGCCCTACGGAGTTGGCTGAACAACCGAATTGGAAGCCATACAGGGAATATTAAGGCAGGTTGATGATTCCAACCACAAATAGAAAGTGCCGCAAGTATGGTACGACCATCCTCTAGAACCAGTATCTGTATCTTTTAATCGCAAGTTTTGAACCAATTGGAGGCTCTTCTCAGCACAATCTGCCCCACAGTCAGCAAGCACCCCGCCAATACATAGAGAATAGGTAGCGAATACAGCCCGCAAAATTCTAGATTCGGGGGTTGCGATATTTCTCTGTCAAAAGCCACTAACCCAAAGCAGTGATAAAGTTGGCCAAGGTATTGTTCAAGTTAGGCGACCAGTTTTTTATTGTGTTGGAGAAAACAAGGTTTCTTCTACATCTCGCGAAGATAACTTAAAATTGGCCAGCTCGCCTCCACTCGGGATGGCCCCGGCTGAGAATGGAGAAAATGCGGGTCTCACGAGATGTAACTGGCTTCTACTAGTGTGTCTCGATCAAGTGCATTCTTAAACACGAGTTTGAACCGCCACTCCTGCTCGGCCGAGCTTGAGTTGAACATCATGGGATCGTCGCGAATAGCATTTCGAAGACTATCGAGGGCTGCATGGCGGTCGCGATTGAGAATGTGGGAGTAGACAACGGTGATCGTAAATGGTAGTGCCACTTGAAGGCGTTCCTTACTTGTCGTCAGCCGTGATGTGTCAAGTAGTCAAATTATCGATTATTGTACTACCCTTGGTCGAGAGAATGCCATCCGAAAAAATATGCACAATCAACAAAACTCGGCCGAATTTTACCCCTTTCCAAGCCGCATGCACCACGAATCTTGACAGTGGTAAAATAAAACTGGCTGTCACTGAAAATCAGTTGTTAACTTCGCTGGCAGATATCCGCCTCTCCTCCCCTCCCCTTAAAACGAAAACCTGACTTTTGATGTGGGTAGTGCAGCGCCACATAAGCAGAAGGGTTTTTTTGGCAGGGGCCCAAACTATTAACTAATCAATCAAGTCGCTCTCAAAACAGACTGGCTACTGGAGCAATCAACAACTTAGTGTAGTTGGTGATGGAACACTAAAACGCGTTTAGCCCCTGGTTGAGCCATGAAGACTGCGGTCGAGCCATATGCTCGATTGACAGACGTGTCCCCGGTCGCTGAAATAAATTATATCAGCCACGGAGCCATCATGCCTTTGCATGCGTCATATGTTGATCTCCACCCCAATCGCTTGTTTGGGTGCGTCTTGCGTTATCTAAATCGGGAAACGAAAACTGTCCGCTCGCTGCGATAGCAAAGTGTGATTTTGGGAAAGCGATCTCGCGACGACCGAAGCTCTCGCGGAGATTCCGAAAGTTTAATTAGTGACCTCTCGAGAACGCCGATAAGGTGCATAATACCTGGTATTATGGCAATTTGGTCAAGTAGCTCGGAGTGTTAGCTTGACAAAAAAAATGCCTCCACAAGGGAGGAGCATCTTGTAGTCTAGTAGCGATACTGCTGGATCAGAGCGATGGTAACCTCGGCCCACTAGGAGGTTAGATTTTTACTTTCCAGAGCTCTGCAATCCTGATTCAGCCGTGGACTTTTTCTATTCGAGTTGCAGAAATTAATAATAACGTCATGTAGGCATGACAATGTTGGAGCGAGTACGAAGACGTCAGCAGCCCCAGAAGGAAAAAATTTCGCTCCAATAGGGGAAACACCAATTGCTCTAAGGGCTGCGTGTCCCCACGCGCAAGCGCCGGTGAGGCTCATATTTTGACACGACGCTGGTTTAGTGCAGCTTCGGGCTGCTCGATATCGTTGGTATTGTAGGTGATATTGTCGTCAGCCACGGTACTCCATTACTTTTACTAAGATCTCCGTTCTCTTCTTCGACGATAACGTGTCCGAAAACAGAAAACCTTTTGACATACGCTTTGGCCATTCTTAGTGCTGCACCTCTTGAGATTCAGTTTTGCCCCAAACCAGTAGGCTGTCACATGCCTGTGGCAGTGAAAATTTTGTGGTCTGTCTTCGCTGTGAGCAGACGCCAAATTTTTTAAGAAGCCAAACTCTAATTTGACTCTGTCTGTATAGCATCTTAACATCTTGCTCTGCGGCCCCTTTGTCTGTCGCAACTAGTTACACGCTTTAATTTTCCGGATAGAGCCCCTGCGCCCCACCTGTGGGTAAGGACCAACTGAATCCCGCGCATAGCGGTTCTTTGATATGAATTTCCCTTTTTGGGCTCACAATCTTTACTTAAAGCGGTTAAGATACCAACTGAGGCAATAGCGAAAAGCTAGGCTGTCTAAAAAGTTCTAATCTATTGTTATCAACAATAAAGTTTCAGAACGTCAATATCAAGATTTCGCGTCACGTACAGCACCAATAATTGGAATTGTAATGTGGAGTAGTGCTTACTATGAAGGAAATTCCTTAGCAACGATTAGTAAGAAATTCATCCTGCCCGTCTCCTGTGTCGGTCCCTTGCTGTTGACAGTCTACTCTCGAACTGAGTTTTTCCCTGTGTCTTCTCATTCTCTTGCACGCCCTCATCCAATCAGCTCTCCGCCTCCTCTGCAGCCTGCCGTATCGTCCCGTCCAACTTGTTCCAAACCGCCAAAGGGCGCTACTTGGCCCTAATTTGGCCCCGAACCAAATGCAGGCCGAACGATTTGATGCATTTGCCGAGCTATTGTTTGACATCATGCTAGTGTTGTTTTCGCGTACATACGCGTTTCTTTTTTTACCGGTACCAGCGAGCCGCGATCCAGAAACCTGGTATTAGCCAGTCAGCAAAAACAGCCTCGGTCAGAGGTAAGGTCGTCCATCATATATATATATAGAGCTGAATTCTGTCCGTTTCGCCCTGCACCGAATTGGTCAGCTGCAAATATTCGATCGCTGTTTTCAATTGAATCAAGTAGAACCAATTATACAATCTCATCAAATGGAAGTCTCCAATCTTATCAACAAACATCAACACTTCCCTGCACCGTCAAGACTCACCCCCCCTTCATCACCGTTTGAATCCCTCCCGCTCTCCCAACAACATGACTCAAGCTATTCGAATGCTGGTAAAGTGAGACTCCCCTCAATCAAGCACATCTTGGATTCCTCAATCCTTGATAACATGACCAACAAGCTTGCAAGTCCTGCTTCCAAATTCGATAATGGTGCGATGGCTATTCTCCCTAGCCCTGTCCCCCAATACCCATACTCGCCGCTCTCCTCCAGATCTAATTCCTTCACCTCACTGGAATATCAACACTCGCAACCACCGGTTTTGGTGCATCACAAATCCCTTCCTCAGCATCTGCCTAAGTTGTCTATCGAGGACTCCTACCAAGAAAGAGCTTCCTCTCTTTCATCGTGTTCTTCCGCAAAGGCAGAATACGACGAGCTTTTGTCTTCTCCTTCGTCGCCAGAGCCAATGACTTCCAAGTCGTTTAGAAAGAAAAGATCCAATCTTCCCAAGAGAACCACTGTCATCCTTCTCAATTGGCTGAACGAAAACTTGGAACACCCTTATCCTAACTCAAAGGAAAAGATCGAATTGGTCAGCAAAACCGGTCTGACTAACCAACAACTTTCTAACTGGTTCATCAATGCCAGAAGAAGAAAGATCCAACTGCTTAGAGAAATCAAATCAAACAGCACAACCGTTTGAGGCACCCGTTGATGTCTCGTTCTGGTTAATGAGATTTGGTAGCAGTTCCTTGGAGAATGGAATCTCGCAGGTCCCATTTCGCATACTCGCGAGCACAGGTTTTTAATCTTACTGCTGACTGTGCGTGTCCAACTTGTTGATGGTGAACAATTGTGTTTCTTTGGTTCATTTGACCGGCTCAATTGATCCTGGAACTAAAATTGCTGCGCTACTAGAAAAACTATGTGTTCCCGATTATACTACAAAAACAATTCAAGAGTGAGTTTCAGCTCTTGTTAGGCCGCTCTATATACGCTAGGTCGCTTACATACTTGAAACTGAGGTTTACAGTTACGTGATTTGTTAGTTACAATTGTTGAAAGAACAGTAATCTAAACAGCCTGAGCCTACAAGGGGTAAATTACTTCACCCTCGCTCCCCCCGAATCTCGCACAGCCCGGATTCTCCCCTGAAAAGTTTCAAATGCACGATAGTCCGCTCCTGCACATGGCAATAGATGTGAGTGGCAACAGCGCCCTTTTGTCGGCGCAGTCACCGACGCATTCTCGGCCGTACTCCGATTGACGTCCATTCAGCAAGGCATGCTAGAGACCGCGACAACAGTTCACATCGACATTATCTAATAGTTTGAGTGCGAATGCTTCATGCTCTTCCCTGATTCCAGGATGGCATGGGCAAACAAATGGTTCATCGTGCGGCATCCTTGTTGAGTGAGGAATGCATTCACTGGCAGAACGAGCATGTCCCTATTGCGTAATATGCGACAAGAAGAGGCTTTGTTTTTTTTGCTGCTTTAAGCCCCTCCATTTTTATTACTCCGGCAGTGCTCCCCTTCAAACCAAAAAAAAGTAACCTAAAGTTGCGCGAATGCGCGAAAGAACATATCGAATGATTGCCCGAGCGACGTAAAATGGGTTATAATGTTGCTCCTCCCGCAAGCAAAACCAGAAAACACTCCGCCCTCTTTCGTCAGCACACGCTTAGGCGGAATCACAACGTGGCAATAACGTGGCAGAAACGTGGCAGAAACATCTATCATACTTGCGCATCCGAAAAGACATTTTCCCTTCCCGGATTTCACGCGCTGACTGAAACACTCAACCACTCGCTTCTTCGCTAATATCTCGATCTATCGTTTCCCACATTTTCCAGAAGTGGGCGATTGAAAATAACCGGATTCAACTAGCGCTTAGTCATTGAAATAGTTTCCGGTTTTCTTGATATTCGAATTTCGCGGGGGCAAGAAAACGGGGTTGATTATATAAGCCGAAACAATTTATTTTCCCCTCTATAGGCATTCTTTCTACCTGTTTAGATAGGTTTCGATGTAGTATCTCTTTATACAATCGTAGATGAACAGAAACTGTTCAAATTTTTGCACCATTAGCACGCGCTGTGATCTCATTTGCAGGACAATGTTGAACACAGGATCCTCCACCTCATGATTATTTACTGGAGTGATCAATTCCGCCCGAGCTTCATCGCTAGAGCTCAGCAGTTCATTCTGCGCTTCAGGGATGGGGTTTTTCAGTTCAGCCAAACAGTGGGTAAGAAAGTAATCAACAGCAATAAATGTTCCTGAACGGCCCACGCCGGCGGAACAATGCACGATCGTTGGGTCCCGAGGATCAATTTTAAAGCGGTGCACCGTCTGTGAAAGCTCTATAATTGGATCAAACAACTCAGGAGCTGTGAAATCGGCCCAGCTGTCGTAGTACAAATGGTAAACTTTTTTGGTTTTGTTGTTTGCGGTATCTTTCATTAGCCACTCGCAAATTTGAAAATGGCCAGTCGGGGAGTCGACTTTGCCAACAAAGTGGAATTCGAGTTCCGAGTTTGAGTCGGATCCATTCCCCGCTATCTTGAAGTTGTTTTCGCTCCAGTATTTGTAGCACTTCTCGCGGCCCGCCTCAAAAATTGGTGTCACCATTACCACCACGATTTGCGACGAACACTGTTGGTTACACATGTGCCAAAAATGCTCGTGTGTCTGTATGGTAGGCCCTTGTGTGGCTATGTATGTAGCGGGAACATCCCCGACACTCAGGTGCACTCTAGAAGCGTTGATGTAGTCGCATTTATCCGAACCCACGCTTAGTCGGACCCGGTTAGTATCGAATGGAAGAACATCGGAGTATCTGTTCCGCTGCTTATTGGCGCTGGCGTATCGGTGTGCCCATTGCGAGGTTGATGGGTTTCGATAAGCATCCGCCAATCGTGTCTTTTCAAGACTGTTGATCTTCCTGAATTTGTCGTGCAACGCTAACCATCATTGTCGTTAGTCTTAACAGCCGATGATCTGTTTGCACGTAGTCAACTTACCCTCCCGTGACTGTGTCAGAAACCGCGGCATTGATGTTCTATGGTACTTGAGGCTGTTTCTTTGGCGGAAGCAACCCCACAAAACCACCAGAGAAATTGTTTTGTCTCGTCTTTTCTCGCTTGATCGCGAGAGCTCGAAAACGTTTATTGCTAATATATTACATAATCACATGTAGGACAAAACTGCTTCTCTTTCTTGGGCACTCAGAACGAGTCGGTGGGCAATTAAGTTCGATATGGCAGACTCCGCATCATCGGCACTGACTCTCTGTGGTTGGTTTCGCAGAAGCCGTTTGCGCAACGCCAGCAAACAGGCGAGAACATCGTAACGGAAGCGGTCCGAGTTGGGCAGCGCAATCAGCAGCGTCTCCAGAACGGAGAGTCCTTTATTGAGTGTGGCCGCCGAGTAAACAGTAAATGGATTTGACAGCACGTCAAGGATTGCCGCCATCAATCGGCGGGAAACAACAATCAAATACGACCCGAGCCAGTCCACGAGACTGTGCTGCACAATGTCTAACAAAGCCACACAAAGATCGGGAACTTCTTGAACGCGCGCAAGCGTTGGCACTACGAAGTCCACCAACAACGTGGTCAACCGGCCATACAGAGTGGCCCGGTCTTTCGAAGATTTGCGGATCAAAACTATTGTGGTCTTGTAGGCCGCCGGGACGACGACCACAGCCTTCTCGGCCGGGGTTAGCGAAGGTAGAGCCAGAAGACAGGGCAGCACCGCCTCGTTTAGTATGGGGAAAAGGTCAGACCGTGTAAGGATGTTCGGAGTACTTTTGAGGTTCGAAAGCAGGTTGCGCAACACCCGACAAGCGTGTGATCTCACCATTATGTCTGTGTCATCTAGAAACTGAAGCAACAGGGGGATGACCATGTTCCAACTGGCCTCGACCTGAGAAGGGTTCATTTTTTGGACAATGTAATTCAAGCTGGCAATTTTGCTAATATCTTCCAGCTTGAACTTATCCTGAAAGGCCAAAGAGTCAGAGTGCGAGCGCCCTATGAGCGGCGTAACTCCCTTGAACACCTCATTGATGTTGTGGCGTCTTCTGAATCCTCTGGCGGTGATCCGAGGGTTCAATGAGCTGACCGAGCTTAGACTTGATATCTGCTGCAATAGCGGTCTGTAGAGCTCGAGAAGCTCCACCGGGGAGATGTGAAGCAGGAGCGGAGACTCCAGAATTCTCTGCGCCACTTTCGACAGTTCTGGATCGGACCAGGGAACGTTCTCATCGCTGTAGCAACTGGCCAAGTCAGCTACTTGTAACAGCTGTTTCGGGTTTGTTTCAAAATCGGAAGGGGTCAAATTGCGGGAAATAGTTTCCAGAAGCTGCAGTTTGGACAAACTGACCTGTCTGAGTAATTTTTGAGAGTCTGGTTCGTCGTTTTTGAGCCAGACAAACTCGATCTGGGGGATTTTCAAGCTTTGAGAGGTCTTTACTGCCAGCTGTTGGGTCTCCGAGTGATCCAACCACCCATTTTCCAACGCCAGAGAAGCCAGCGCCACTGCTGACTCGCTGTCTTCTTCCATGATGTCGCACAGACCCCGACAGCCGGCCTCCTGTACCATTGATCGGAGTTGGTTGATCTCGGCGGCGATAGGAGGGGACTCAGAAAGGGTGGAAGATCGGCTGTTGAGTAGTTCGGACGCTCGCGTTTTCCAGTCCGTTGTCATTTTTGGATTCCTTTGTCCTGATTTGATGCTTTTCCTGGCTGACTTGCGCCCGTTGAGTGCGGAGATGAGCGTTTTCTCGTCTTCCTGTCGTTCGTTACCCTGACGTTTCGAATCTGAGTTTTTCTCCGGTATTTACATAAATCAGTGCGAAAAATATTTTGAGACGTCAGAAATATTTGGGAAAAGGGTCTTAGAGGGCACTAAAGAGCAATAGTGGGCCGTACAAACAAGCCAGTAGCAGTCAAGGAACCTGTCTGCGAGCCGTGGTTGATCAAATTGCACAAGCAGATGTCGTCATCGTCGGTTAAAAGAGCGTTTTCCGAGAGTGTGGAGAACGAGTCCGCGAGACCGTCGAAGCTGGCCAAACTGGCTAAGCTCAAGAGCGGGTTTCTAGGCCTTCTGGGGCTGCAGTCAGCAGCGTCAGCTCTGCCAGTCGAGCCAGCGGGGGCTGGGCTTGCTGAAAAGGTGGCGCAACCTGCTCCCCTAACTGCAAGACAGCTGAAAGAGTACTACGAAAATGTCAAGCGGGAAAATAGCGAGCTTTACACCAACCTGAAAAACAGTGCAGAGCCAAGCGTGATTCTCAAAAATGCCGAGTCCACCACTCTGAACGAGCCGGACACCACAATGGAAGGCGAGTCGCGGCATTCGCGAGAAATTGGCGTTGCTTTGAAAAGAAAGCTGTCCGGAGGAGGCACCAGCTCGCCCATAATCAACAGGAAAAAAGGACCTTCGGCAGTTTCCAACGTGAAACGCTCGTTCTCTATAGACCCGATCGAAAGAGCTCAGCTTATTCTGTTGAAAAAAAGAATGGAGACCGACAGATATAGAAAGTCTAGAATGTCTTATCTCAGAGACCACACCAAGAATCTGGTGAAAACCGTGTCCGAGCAGTCGGGGTCCAATCCGAAGTACATTGACACATCAGTGGAAACAGTCAGTTACAACCCTGAGTTGTTGGTTTCGAGAACAGCCTCGAAAAACATAGCATTACCTGAAGAAAGAAAAAACAAAAACGGATTTTTCTCTCTAAACTTCGACTATGAGGCAGAGTCGGACGACCAGGACTCTGACAAAGACGTCCCGGTCGTCTCCAAACCACTTTCTGAAAAGGTGAAGTTCGGTGCCAAGAAGGAGTCCAAGTTTGCTCCGCAGCCGCTGGAGCCTGAGTTCGACACAGCTACGAAGCCAAAGTCGTTCGTGGCCGCCATACCAACTTCCACAGCAGACCCCAAGCCAATACTCAAGAAGAGCTCTAATTCTGTCAACGGTGGTATCGACCACCCCCTGGCCCCCACCGCTGCCTTTGATTTCTCGAAGTCCCAGCCAGCAAAGCCGGCTGAAAAACCAGCGGAAAAACCAGCGGAAAAACCAGCGGAAAAACCAGTGGAAAATTCGAATGGATTCTCTTTTGGAACCAAGAAAGACACACCACTACAGGGGTTTTCGTTTGGTCCGTCGGCGTCGAAACCCGCTGAAACTCAAGAGAAACCGGCTCCGGGATTCTCATTCGGTGCTTCGACCATCACGAAAGGGCCCTCAGCAGACTCGAAATCCCCTCTCAACTTCAGTTTCGACACCAGCAAGAAGGAGGCTCCCTCCACTTCTTTGTTCGCCTTTGGTAAATCAACGCAGCAACCTCCTCCGGAACCAAAGGAACAGGAGGAAAAACCACAGGAACAGAAGCTCACTGTTGGTGTGCCATCTCCAGCTGAGCCAGAGCCCACGCTTCCAAACTCCTCTACTTTGTCTAAGAACCCCAAACCAGCATTTTCGTTTGGTGCCCCAAAAAGCGCGGAAAACAGCTCGGGATCCAAGCCACAGTTCTCGTTCTCCTCCAAACCTACGTCTGGGTTTGGTGGTCCAGCCCCTGAAACGCCAAAGCCAGAAGCTTCGAAACCAGCTTTCACCTTCAACACCGCACAAAAAGACGGAGAGAAAAAACCTGCATTCTCGTTTGGAGCCTCGACGATCGAACCTGTCGCAACAGGAATACAAACGCCTCCTTCAACTACAACTCCTACCGCTCCCTTCGGTGTGGGCTCGGAACCAGACAAGAAGAAGCGGACGTTCGGCTCCAATACATCGCAAACAGAGCCTATCAAACCCGCGTTTTCGTTTGGAAGCTCTGCTCCTGCTCCCGCACCAGCCACATCTACTGTGGCTGGTGCGTTTGGACAGGCTCCAGGATTCGGAAACACTCCGTTTGGCTCTTCGAGCAGTTTCGGAGCTGCAGCCAACTCCGGCTTCAACTTCAACGCCAAGCCTGCAACAGAGGCCGCCGCGTCTCCTAGTTCAGCGTTCTCAGCAGCCCCAGCAAAGCCGGCCTTTGGCTCTCAGCAACCAACCAGCTCGGCTCCTCCCGCCTTCAACTTCTCCTCGAACAACACAGCATTTTCAAACCCTACGCCCGTGTCTGCAACTCCTCAGCCCCAACAGGGTAAAATCTTCGACTACGGGGGGACCCATTTCCAGGGTCTGCAGCCTCCAGGCCAGCAGCAAACACCGGGCTCCTCGGGGGGATTCAGCTTCAACATGTCCAACGGCCCTCCGTTCTCACAGCCACAACCGCAGTCAGCGGCCGGATCAGCCCCTGGATTTGGTTTTGGAACCCAAACACCGCAGCAACAATTCAACCCATCGCGCTCTGCCACCCCGAACTTCAACTTCACAGGCTCGCAAAATGGTGCTGCCGTCGATCCGTCAGCCATTTTTTCTTCGGCTCCTTCGTCAACGCCTCCTCCCGGAACCCTGGGAAGAAAGAAACTTGTGCCGCGCTCTATGATGAGAGGAGGACGCCGTTAGTTTGTAACTCTAGTCTAAGAAGAGTATATAGAGTGTGAAAATTTAAACTGGAGCACGTGACGAACTTCACGTGACTAGCGTCAAAGTTGGGTTTTTTTCTCGCAGTGTTTTCTAGAAAAAAATGAACGCTTGAATATAAACCTCGGTAAAGAACCCAGCGCCCAGCAAGGGTCGCAATCAGTTATCATTCGCAGTCTGAATTCAACCGTTCAAACCTGATAGAAACTCAATTGTCGAAAACGACTGCACAGAACATCGCTGTCAAATCCTAAACACCAATATGTCTCCAATTGCACCAGAAGGTAAGTACGGTGGCGAACAGTTATTGACAACAAACAAACTAACAATTCAACAGTCCTGTGGGCCCAAAGATCAAGTGAATCAGAGCCATTGAAAAACCTGATTTACCTCACGGTTCGGATCATTGACCCTGAATCTCCAAAGATTGACCTGACGTCATCCAAATTGAAGGTGGAGGCCGCCTCGGCGGGCAAGCAGTACGAGTTGGATCTTGAATTTTTTGAAGAAATTGACGAGAAAGCATCTAAATACGAGGTCACCGGTTCTCACATCTTCTTCGTGCTTATCAAGAAGAAGCTGGATTCTGAGTACTGGCCAAGACTCACAAAGTTGAAGATGAAGTACCACTACATCAAGACCGATTTTGACAAATGGGTCGACGAAGACGAGCAGAACGAGAAGGAAGACGAAGACTTGCAAAGCTCTATGAACGATCTAAACTCTCTTGGTGGTAACGACCAGCTGGACTTCGCCAAACTGGCAGCCCAAAGCGGTGGTGCGTTCCCAGGCATGGGTGACATGGGTGCTATGGGTGGAATGGGCGGAATGGGTGGAATGGGTGGAATGGGTGGAATGGGTGGTGTTGATCTGTCCCAGTTCGGTGACTTTGGCAACGCCGACCAGTTCAGTAGTTCGTCTGAAGACGATGAAGAGAAAGAGGAGCCAAAAGAAGCCGAAGCCGAAGCCGAGGAAAAGACTGATGATGTCGAAAAATGAAAACCTGCCTAGTTCTCAATCCTACAGGATTTTTGGTGCTGTTAGCTATACCCACTTTGGTTATATGACCTCATTAATGATGACTAAACTCAGCTTGAAGTAAAAGATTCAAAATCATAACCTGTAGGGCCCCGACCTGTCTTTCCGCTCTACCTCTAGAGGATCTCAATGCGGTGCTCACAGCTCCACGATTCCCCCTGATCCAAAATCGTTCCTTCAACAGAGCCAAATTCGACACAACACATGTTGAGATAACTCTCTTTAGGCTCAAAATCCTTCATCTTCGACACCCCCTCGCTCCACGGATTCCAAATCACCAAGTCCCTTAAATTTTCAGACCCTGAAAGTCGGATTACGTAATCCCCGGACATGATATCCACCTCTTGTACAAACTCGTCCAACTTGTACAGCCTGTCAGTCTGTTCGGTCAGTTTCACCATCGGCTCGTTCTCGACGCTGTACTTCACTTTCAGCCGGTCGATGTGCTTAGTGTGCTGAAGCCCCGTGATGTACATGTCTCTGGCCGAGGGAACTCTGAAATAACTGTGGAACAAAAATTGAAACTCCAGGTTCGGGGTATTGAGATTATGTAAGCTGGCTGCTATGTTCAAGGAACTTTCAAACAACTCAAACACTAAAACCAATTCGAACTCAATGTCTTGGCCGTAAAATGCGCTCCATTTCTCGTACTCCGTGAAGCCAGAACAGTTTTTTTCAGAGAATTTGAACTTTGCCACCGTTCTGTCGTCTAAAACTTCTCCGATCACAAAATCCCACGGCAAGTTTCTTGCAAAACCATGTTGCTGGACATTTTTCAGACTCTCGAGGTACGACTTTCCGAATGCAGGAAAAATCAAAGGAATACCCCCTCTAACAGGCCTTTGAGACTTTGTCGACACGTTTGCGCTCTCTGATAAATAAACGTACTCTTTGTTTTCTACCTCAAGCGAGATCAGCGTGGACCCCAGTTTTGAGATCGAGGCCTTCGTGCTTGGAGATAGCGGGTTACTAATCGTGATAACGTCGTTTTCAACCACAACTGACATTTTGTATTAACTTGGACTTGCCTGGGTAAGCTCAGGGGGGCAGACTGTACGACTCTCTGTCTCCTTGGAAATCAACTCCTTTTTAAACAGCCGGTTCCCCACAATTTAGACTCCCCTTTTCGTAGGCTATACAAGATTTTTAATCGCCTCGAGACCGGTGCAAGGATGTTCAGAAAAAGGGTAGCTAGTAGTCAAAATAATTATAAGCAGGCTCCAACGTGCTTAGCAAGCGACTAAACGTATCTCAGCGAGGGAGCTAACGGAGATTATGCCAGAAGATTAAAGAAACAACACGGGGGGTGGTATAAATCGATGTGAAAGCGCTATAGCTCTAGATCTCGCGGAACCGAGTGTCGAGCTCTTCGAGCTCCTCAATCATGGCCCGAATTTTAGCCTTTTTTTTACGGTTTTCTGCACCGTTTGAAATCCCCATTAGGCTGCGCTCTTCGCGACCGAGCTTTAATGACAGTTCCTTGATAAACTTTCTTTCCTCAAGAACAGGATTCTCTCCTTCTCTTTGAACGTCGTCCATTCCAAAGACATAAATGCTCTTCAGACCCCATAGCGCAACAACTGTGGATATAAACATGGCAACGTAACCTTTGAGTGTGAATCCCAGTGGAAGGGGTGGAGGCTGCAGGTTCTCGCCCTTCAGATTAAGCCATTCTTTACTATTTGCAGCAGCGTTTCCCTTAGTTGGCGTGTGAGAAGCAGCACAGTTCTGCAAGTAGTCGGCAGGAAGTCCCAGCTGTCCCAATTGATGCTTCAATTGCAAAGGATCTTCAACCAGAGTGATTGCGAGACCTTGTTCTAAGTGAAAGTCCAAATGGCAGTGGAAAAACCAGACACCCGGGTTGTTAGCCTCGAACCTGAGAACTAGATGGCCATTACCGTTCACCATTACAGTGTCTCTGACGGAAGGATAGTCAGGTAACGCGTGGCCCGCCTCGGGGTCGTAGTGATGAGGAGTTTCGTAAGCTTTTGATCTGACGACAGTCTGGAACTGATGTCCGTGTAAATGGAAAGGATGCTTGTTGTCGTCCTCGTTATTGACGACTATTTCCACGACCTCACCCTGGTTCAGCACAAAGGAGTTGGTGTTAGAACCGTAGATTTGGGCGTTGTTAGCGAGCTTTTCGGGAGAGCTCAGCGCAGACAGCAAAGTAGGCACTTTAGGTGCCACGTACGTGTGGTTGTTGAAGAAAGCGTAATTGACTCCATCTCCCAAATTCTCCATGGTCAACACCAGGTTAATGATGTGATCAGGCTCTGGCAGAAGAGGCAGGCTTTCGATTGGAACCAGTTTGAAGTCGTCGAAGGGAGTATACTTGTCGATGTCGTAGAAGTCCGCTGGTTTTGCGTTGGGGAGTTTTTCACTGTAAGTGAGGTAGTTGATCGAAGTCACTTCCAAATCGCTCGGAATAACGTCCAGCATCGAAGTGTCAAAGCTTTGGACGATACAAAAGTTGGAGTGAACGTCGGACAGCTTTTTGGTCTTCAAAAGAACACTCGTTCTTTGGCCTACCGATAGGTAGATTGTAGAAGTTTTGGCGGGCTGGACGTAAGTTCCGTCCACTTCAATGATTTCAAGATCGTGACCCTCAAAGGTGATGTATTGGGAAACCATGATACCGACATTGACGATTCTGACTAGATATGTTGTGTCCGGTTCAATCGCCAGAGAAACGTTTTTGCTGTCGTTGAAAAGCGAGTTCTGCGGCACGGGCTCCGCACCCGTTGGATTGTACCTGGTGAGTTGTTTCCGCACCAGGATATCGCTTGTGTCGTGGTACCAGTCGCTCACGCTGAGAACAAGCTCCTTGTCGTACTTATAATTCTTCTCGATCTCTCTGTCATGAACCACCAGAAGACCTCGGATGCCGTCGCTGTACTGTGAGCCACTGTGGCTGTGATACCAGTAAGTTCCTGCTTGGTCGACGACGAAATCGTATGTGAAAGACTCCCCGGGAGCGATTGGGCACTGCGTAACGTAAACGGGACCGTCCATGTGATTCGACCCGTTCTGGAGCAGGCCATGGAAGTGCAAGGATGTCGATGCGTTCTCAAGGCCATTATGGAGGCTCAATTGGAGCCTGTCTCCTCTGTTTATCTCGATGGTGGGCAAAGGCCAGCTTCCGTTAAAGGAGATCACGGGTCTTTCTCTCACGCCGTCGGGGTTTGCGGAGATCCATTGGGCGCTGAAATGGAACGTGTGGGTCTTGGCAGCTGCCAACAGAGGCCGCAACGCCAGGAGAAACAAAAGATTGGCCAACAGTTGCATGTTTGGCCTTTGTCTGTCAGTAATTGCCCGTGAAGAGAAGGAAAGAATAGATCACAGTAAAAGAGGTTCTTTGTTTCGAGAACAAAGAAAGAAAAAGCTGATCAGAAGTTGAATTTTCTTATTTTCTTCGACGCGTCGATCGACGGCAAGGGACCCAAAGCACGAGAGTTTAAGGAGCGGATCGATCCGTACTAAGAGGATAGGCCAAAGATAGGCCGACCTGTCTATTGGTGGGACTTCATGGAGAAGGTCAGCATGAGACTGAAAAGGCATTTGTGTGGTTTCCCAGCGTTGTCATTAACTTTTGGTCCCCCCTTCCCCCCGCTTTTCTTAAAAACAACTGATTTTTATTAGCTGTCAAAAGAAGCTCCTTTCTTCCCGCCAACCCAAACTCAGCAAATGTGCCGCCAACTCAGCCCTGCAGTCATCCACGTATTCGTACTTTGAGCTCTGTTCTTTGTCTGTTCTCTCCTAGCCCTTGGCTGACCTCTCTTAGCCCTTCTCCAACCCACCAGCTCGCTGAATATCCTTTGACGTCAGCTAGGCACAGCCACATTCTGTCAAAATATCGCACAGGGTCCGAGGCCCAACCCGCCACGCGGGTTCAGGAGTTAGCGAGCCTACGCTATCGAGCTTTACACCGCCCTACGTCGTGCTCGGTACGTCGCTGACCATTTAAACGAGAGCCATTGGCTGGTTCCTGAATGGAAACCCGTCTCTGCGAATGACAGAAATCTCACAATCCAGTACACGACCCTCGGGATTTTTTATAATTTTTGTTTGCTTTGTTTATAAGGTAGAAAGGATTTGCAAGGGGGACCAAAAGTAGAAGCGAAAGCAACAAAAGACTTTGTCAAGGTTGAACTTACTCTAGCACGAACAGTACTTCAACTGCTTCGATATATTCTCGGATCGTACGGCACAACAACACCTTATTCCGAAACCACCCGATCTGACCAAAGCTGCGTCATAGGATTTTGAGAGCTCAAACCTATCATCTCAAAGGAGGCATCACAGTCTTATTGGCTATCGTTTTCTAGTGTTTGAGTTTGATCGATTCTCAAACCAACGTCTTAGCGCCAATTTCGTCGCTGTTATCGAACAGATTCCAAGGTTCTTGGGTCAACCAGCACCATTCTATTCAATCGCCGCTGACTCTCACGCAAAGAGGTTACGGTCGCTGAAACCACACATACTTTAACAGACAAAGACAAACACCGGGTTACCTGATGTCTGTTGTTGCAATCAAGCAGGCCGTTTCGGCAGTTTATAATAAAATGGGGGCAGCTTCGGAAAGCGCTCCCTTACTCACCGAGACAGAGAACAACTATGGGTCGAGTCCGGACTTGGAAGCAGACGCATTGCAGCCAAGCACTCCGGGTTCCAGATCTCCCAAGCTGAACGGCGACAACAAAACGCAGAGCAGCGACTCGGGCTCAAATTCGCTGGGACTTTTTGGAAAAGTGGACCCGAGAACCATGAGTGACATAATCATAGGTCTTTCGGACGGGCTGACTGTTCCTTTTGCGCTGACGGCGGGATTGTCCTCGTTGGGCGACACAAAACTGGTTATTACCGGAGGAATGGCCGAGTTGGTTTCCGGTGCCATCTCCATGGGGCTGGGAGGATATTTAGCAGCGAGATCGGAGGTGGAGTATTACCGGGCGCAGGTGACCAAAGAGAAGAGGGATTTCTTCGAGAACCCCGAGCTCTTGGCTGGGGAGGTGGAGGAGGTGATGTTGGACGTGGGGGCGTCTGAGGATACAATCAACATGTTCATTCGAGATCTGGAGAGAAATCCAAAGGCCATGATTGACTTTATTATCAGGTACGGAAAGGGTCTGGAGGAGCCGGCCGATGGAAGACAATTGACGTCTGCGCTCACAATCGGCTCGGGCTACTTTCTGGGAGGATTTGTTCCTCTAATTCCATATTTTTTCACGTCAACAGTGGTGAGCGGACTCATAATATCGGTGATTGTGATGATTTTCACTCTGTTTTGGTTCGGGTACTTCAAAACTGTTATATCGATGGGGGAGGACACCCCGCTCATGAGAAAGGTGAGTGAAGGGTTTCAAATGGTGGTTATCGGGTCCATTGCTGCCGGTAGTGCCTGGGCTCTCGTTTACTGCATAGATAGTCAATGATGGCCCCATCGTGTAAAATATAGGTGTATAATTGAGAACTCACCCAAGCGGAATCCCGTCTACAGCTGATTTTTAAGCTCGGCACATTGGTAAATTGAACGGAAGTATTGAAATGAATAGGTTATCTATTTAGCATCGAGAGGCTTTCTAACAATGTACAGCATCATTGGAGTGAAAAGTTTCTGCTCGGCACCCTTGACAAGATACACGGCAGCGTCCTCAAGAGCCTCGGTGACTTTGACAGATCCCTTTGGGGCCAGACCAACGGTTTCCAGCAAGCCGACGGTTGCGGTTGTGACTTTTCTTCCAATATTGGAGGTTCTAAAGAAGGTCCAGAAGTCTCCGAGGGTCTGGACGTGTCTGAAGTTACCGGCCAGAGGGTAGTACCATGGGATGTCGTCTCCCGACTCGGCGAGGTCTCTGGCGTACTCGATCTCGAAACCAACTGTCTTGAGGGCCTTCTCAGCCACCTCTCTCGAGAACATCTTTGGAATACCGTTACCAATCTCGATACCGTATGCGATTTTGCGGTGTTCCTCGTTGTTCTCGTCGTACTCATCAGTCATGACCCACTCGTAGACACCGAAAACCCCTCCTGGCTTGAGAACCTTGTAGATCTCGCCGTACACACCCTCGAGCACCGGGGCGTGCACGGTGGCTTCGATCGAGTAGACAGCGTCAAACGATTCAGGTTCAAAGTCCATTTGCATGAAGTCTCCCTTGACAAATGACAGCTTGTGGTCGAGGTTCAGCTGCTTAGCGTAGTTGTTGGCTCTTTCGATCTGGTAGTCGTTGTTATTGAGCCCAACAATCTCACAGTCGGTGAATCTCGTGATTTCTCTGGCTGGACCACCAACACCACACCCAACGTCCAGAACTCTCATCTTTTCGGTGATGCCCATTTTCAAAGCCAGGAAGTGCTCGTGTCTGGCCGAGGCCTGTTTGAAAGCCTCGCCCCTATAGTATCTCGAGAAGTGGAAAGAGGTGCCCCAGCCGTACTCGTAGAAGTCGGTACAGAGGTTGTAGTAGTGCTTAGTCAGGTTTGAGTAATCGTTGAGTCTCGACTTCTCGGTCTCTTTGTCGGTCTTGCCGTCCCAGTGCTTGAAGTATCCCTCCATGGCCACCTCTTGGGCATCTTCGTTCTTGTTCATCCAGGCTTTAAGTCCGCTTTTGGCGGTGGAGTTCTTACCGTGGAGCGTTTTGGCGAACTCCTTGTCCTGCTCAAAGTTCTTTGGAGCCAGATTAACAGCAGTTTCGGAGGTCATTGTGGTGGTGCAAGAATTGTTTCGGGCTGTCCGTTGTGTATTGAGTCAGCGTGTTTCCTGCAACACAGGAAACGCACCTCTTTATATATTATTTTCACTTTATTTTTTTTACGACATAAACGACTTGATCGAGTTTCGGCAGACAAATGTTTGCAAACGCGCTCCTTCGTTCCCAATAAACGAGGTATACGACGCGAGGCTTGTCTGCCTCGCGCGAATTCCGGGCTGTGCACAGAAAAATAAGTCACATCGTGATATCAAACGCGTGGGAGGTATGTATGTATGTAATACAATCCGACCAGAGTTACCGGCGGGGTCAGCAGGATGGAAGCAAAGCGGCTGCAGCCAGGTTAGCCAATCACCAACACCGAGACCGCGAAGGTGAAAGCCAGGCTGCAGACGCTCATTCCCCAGGCGTTTCCGGCAGCGTACTTGGACGAGCTCGAGCCCGACTTGGACGACGAGCCGGACGAACCAGAAGAGGAGGACGCAGAAGACTTGGACGAGGAGGACGAGGCCGAACCGGACGACCCAGAAGCAGATCCCGTAGAGTCGGAGCCAGCATCGGTGGAGGTGACGGTTTCTGCGCCGGTTTGAACAGACAACGACGAGGCCACCGCGGAGCCAGACGCACCCCAACTGGAAGAGTAGGCAGAAGCGGACTTTGCAGACGGGATTCCCGAGTCGCTCACCACTTCAATGTCCTCCGACGTGGAGTCCAGGTTAGCCGGAGCAATGGCAATCTGCAGGTTCTCTAGATCGGCGACGAAGTAGACGTTGTTGAGGAACGAGTCTCCCAGAGTGAAGGTGTCGTCTCCGCTGTCCATCAAGCCAAGCGCACAGTACGACGACTGCGAGCCTCCGTTGGTGGTGAGTGAGACCGCAAACGACGAGAACGGAACCCATATCTTGGTTCCCTGGAAGTCAAAGACAATCTCAGCATCGTCGAGCGAGTCGCACTTGGCCACATACGTTCCAACCGAACTGCTGTATTGAAAGCCGTACTGGTCCACGATTGTAGAGATGATGTCCGAAGGAACGTACGTCAACGTGGTTCCCGTGTCCAACAGAGCTGCCGCAGCCCCAGACGCGATGCTCACGGCCGTTTTATTCGAGGACGAGCCCGTGTAAAGCTTTGACAGAGTCACCTCGAGTCTGACGGGGGTCGAGTAGCCCAGGCTTTCGGCCGTGTTGATGATCGGGAGCAACGTCAACGTTCCAGTGTACTTGTCGTGGTCAACGGCTCCAAACAAAATCGACGCAGCGCTGGACTCGCTGTCGTTCAAATAAACCGAGTAGACCGGCTTGCTGATCAGTCCCTGGGACTGCATCTTGTACGGCAAGTTTTCGTACGTATACGCATTCGTCACGTCTCCGGAGTACGTAGTCTCCAGGCCCTTGAGTCCAATTCCAAGAACTCCCATCGACGAGTTGGTCTCATCAGCAATCGCCATAGACAATTGATCCACCGTGACACCGTTGAAGGTCACATCGTCGGTGCCCCATGTTCCCTTGGCGAAACTGTCATCGGCGTATGAAATCGAAAACTCCGTTCCGTTCGATTTGAACGTATCGGAGGAGGACGGGTCGAATGTCCCGTAAACAGAGCAATCAATGGTGGCCTCGGAGCTGTCTCCGGAAGCCGTTTCTGTTTCTCCCCCGCTGCCGTCCGTCTGAGTTTCGAACCAGGAAAACAGACCTTCTCCCACCGATAAGGTCATCGTTTCAGTCTCTGCAGCCCCGACAGCCTTCACGTTTTTTTCGCTCACGTCTAAGTTCAGGTTTCTGAGATCACTCAGCTTTCTGCCCTTGCGTTCCCGCATCTTGGAGGACGAGGACGAGGACTCACAGTACGAGTTGTTTTGGTTCATGATCCACAGATCTGACGAACCTGTATCCACTAAGACACCAATCTTTTGCTTGTCTGAACCCACTTCAAGCTCCACTTTGTAAAATGATTGGTTGTTCTGCAGCTCCATTAGCACCGATCCGTCCTCGGCTCGCTTCTCCAGCATATACGGCCGTCCTCCGCGTTGGGACGTCTCAAACGAATGCCCTCTGTAAATCTCGGCCTCCATTCGCAGATACCCCGGACTCGAGTTTGCCTTCGACTCGCCAGCAGGCAACCCCGCCACGGGGACTGTGCCGCCGGCCACCAACAACATAGCTTCCAAAATGTTTTTGCACCTCATATTCTAACCGAGTGTCAAGATGCCCTTCTGATACACGAAAACGTCTCACAATGAAAGCACTTCTAAACCAAACAAATTTCGGCGATTTCTAAATCCTTTTTGCTCTCTATATAAAATTCACAACCAGAACGCCCCCCTGGAGATCTTTGTGTGCTGTTCACCCGTGAAAATGCTTCAAATTAGCGTGCTTTGCTTCTGACAAACCACACTTGGCTATATATATTCTGCTGTTACTTCTTTTAACTTTTTCGAGCCTTTTTTTCTTGTCTGCTGCTTAGCCACTTATTTTGCCCCGGGAAAAGTGGCACGGGAAAAATTTCCCCGTCAAGTAGGCGGAGTCCACGGCTGGTATGACTGGCTAGTCTGGGCTTCGTGCGGCCGCAAAAGTGGAAAACTCGCCAAGACCGACAGAACAGCAACCGTAGGGAAGCTCCCCGGGAACGTATCGGCAGCAGAGCCTATATCGCATCGGCAAAACGGCCCTGCCAAAATTATTTGCCTGTTTTCTATTCAACTAATGACTTCAGCGCCTCGTCATCAAACACATTACCGCTGTTTTTCAGTAGCTGCGCCAACATGGACAGCGAGTTCTCGGTGAAATCGCTCTGCTGCCTGAGAGCATCCAAGTCGTCACTGTAGAGCCCCAACATCTTGCCCAAGTAAGCATTTCTCAGCTCATTACGGGCCCCCTCAACCTTGGACTGCGCGCCCTGCAGTTCGTTCCCGCCCAACTTTGCAGCGCGTCCGGAGTCAACGGTCTGCCCAAGCCTCGTCACCTCCAACGGGGCATCAAGACGGCGTAAGTTCAGTCTGGTCTTGTCCAAATCCTGCGTCATTGCCGCGTCGGCACCTGTAACATTCAGCTGATCGATAGCCAGATCCATGGCCTCTGGCTCTAATGTTTCAACCTCCTCGGTAGCTTCAACGCTCTCCTTCACTTCCTCCTCTCTGTCTGAATCTGAGCTCTCAGAAGACGACGAGAAATCCTCGGTTCTCCGCTTCTTCCTCGACCTCCGGTTCGCCTTCTTGCTCTTCTGCGCTCCGTTTCTTATCTGTGCGTCGCTCATCACTGATGGTTTATTGATTCAGTGCTGTCGTCTCGGCCAGCCCCTACGTAGCTTTTGATAACTTAATTTGAGATCCAAAATTTTTTTCACTCCAAATTTTCCTACACAGCCTTGAAAAATCAACCAACTTGTATCAAATAACCGTCTTACAATCGCTGTAATCTTTCAAATCATATATCCACAAAGCGAGCCTCTTTGAGACGATCTTCATACCAAGTCATTGGACAGTATGGACACTTCACCCGGAAAATCTGTTTCAATAGCTTGTCAGCGCTCTCCTTCGATATGATGTGATGGCAACCCAGAACTATAGGCGGATTCGTAGGAGTAGTCTCCTCTTTGGAGATGGGGCAGATAAACACAGAATGAAATTGCAGAAACAGTGGCAGATTGATTTCAAACGGCAGCTCGTTTTCCGTTGTCCAGTTGAGCTTACCAGAAAGCTTGGATATCCTGTGGTATTTGATAAAACTGGGCAGTGCAATGAAACTAGTGAGAAGGGTGTTGTACAGGGGAGAGTTGGAAGAAAGCCCAATCAATGAGCAATAATCCTGGCAAATTTGACTGTACAGCAACTCGTCTGAAACACAAGCCTCGTCCAGATAACTGGTGAATTCGAACCCGGTCGTGGAGGATGCGGAAGCTGAGTACATGATGGAAAACAGCAGTTTCGAGATGGTGTCGAGATGTGTTGATCCAAACGTGGGGAAATTTTCTTTGGCGTATTTGAACGCTTCAAACGGCTCGTCATTTTTATGTCTGTTGTATAGCTTGATGAACTGCAACTTATGCAAATTGAACCCGAGATCCGACCCGATCGACTTGAGACTGGCCGAGTTTTCGTTGGCCCACTCGATTGCCGGCTGGAGGTCTTCCTTATCCCTGAAACTTTGCAAAATTCCGTCCAGCCGTTTGAACTTCTTCAGCAATTCTGACGGGACTTGTATATCTCTTTCTTTCTCAAGTTGTGAGGAGATATCAAAGTGTCCGTTTCTGAGCAGATCCATCACCAATGCGCGATCTACGAGCTTTTGGGACCTTTTGCTTCCTTTAATTTCAATGGTCTTGTAATTGTAGAGGTCTTTCAGATTCAAGTTGAGCAGCTTGTCGACACGAGAGCTGTAACTCTTAATGGATTTGTTGATGGATTTCTCGTTTTTGATTGTGTTCTTGCTCCATTTATCGACCCCCACTAGTATTTCCTCCACCTTGTACTCCTCATCTGCAGGTGTTAGTCCTCTGTAGCTATTTCGCTCTCAAAAGCAATCACTTACCGTTCTCTATTCGAAGGGCGATGCCCTTCAACTGCTCCAACAACGCCTTGGAGTCTTCCAGGGCCTTGTCCAAAGACCTATTTGAAGCCAAGCTTTCCACCTCCTCCTTCAGCGAATCAAATGTGGTTGTCATTGAGAAAGTTCTGCGAGAAGACTCGGAGACCTATTGCTTTAATTTCGGCGATCCAGCACAATAATAATTCTCCAAACCCTATAAAACACTTCTCTTATCTCCGCTTATCTTTCTGAGAGGGCTACTTTTTTATGCAATTAAATAAATTTGGATATTATTTTCAATTTTGGCGGGTTCGCACGGGCAAAAACATTCTTTTCTTTCTAAGCAGCCTCCATTTCTTTGCGGAGTTGTTGGGATAGACGGTGTCATCGTTCAAGAAGAATCGATAAAAGGCTCCATTGAGGTCAATTACGTCTTGAAAACAATGATAAACACGAAATTCATCTCGGTTCCGCTAAAAGAGGCCAAGGACACCGATTGGATAGAGCCTCTCAAGTCCTACGTAAGCCAGATTTATGGTACTTACACCGAGCTGGAGTCCCAGATCGTGGACTTTAACAAACTTCGAATTGACACTCTTCACTCAAATCTGGACACGATAGGAAGAGATTTCTACTACCGCTATTACGGCCAAGCCGAGCTGCTTGAATTACGTATCCCAGTGGACTCCCTCAAGATCCAGTTCACGTGGAGCGATGCGTTTGCCAAAAACGTCAGTCACACTCAACATGCGCTTGCGTTTGAAAAAGCAAGCGTTCTTTTTAATCTGGCGGCAGTTCTCTCAAGTGTGGGGACTCAGGCGGAAGACCTCAAAACGAGCGTCGACAGCTTTCAAAGAGCAGCCGGAGTGTTCCAGTTCATCCAGGAAAACTTCCTTCATGCGCCTTCAGCCGACCTCAGCGTACAGTCAGCCCAGGCGCTGGCAAAATTGATGCTGGCCCAGGCTCAAGAAGCATTTTTGTTAAAGTATTTTGAGACCAACAACGAACCTAAAGAGACTCTTGCTGCCAAGCTTGCGAAAGCTGCAGCCAAGTTGTACCAATCCGCGCACGACTTGACGAAGGAAATCTTGGCAATCCCTTACAACTGGCATCAGTATTGCAAACTCAAGGAAGTTTACTACACTTCGCTCTCCAACTACTACAATTCTCTCCATCTGAAAAACAGTTCGAGGTTCGGTCATGCAATCGCGTATATGAAGGTGGCCGACGATGCCCTCAAGGACTACAAACATTACAGTACTCAGTTCGATTCCAAGATGCATGAACTTCTGAAAACCCACCAAACCCTCGTCAAGACAACGCTCAAATCACTCGACAAAGACAACGACTTCATCTATCACGATATGATACCCGATGTGACCACTCTGACCGAGGTCAAGCCAATGGAGAGCGTGAAACCTACCTCTTTGCACGATCAAAACGTTGCCTCGGTTCTCGGGAAGGATTTGTTCGACAAGATCATTCCGCTCAAAGTTCATGAGCAATCCTCATTATACTCTGAAGAGGTTGCTAAGCTCTTGAGAGCCGAAAATGACAAATGCGAGCTTGCGGACGAGGAATTCAACTCTACGTTAGAGTTTTTAAACCTGCCCAAATCCCTTGTTGATTTGCGCAGCCTTGTGGAGGTGGAATTCAACGAGGGCAGCGCAGACGACGATGGAGACGAGATTGACGCCCGTGTTTTATCCATTGCGTCGGAAATCAGCCAATCCACTTTAGACCACTCCAAGGCGTCGAAGCTGAGGTCGGAGATCAAGGAGAACCTCAGTCGATGCAGCAGTTTGCTTGAGGACGAGTCGCATCAGTACCAGCAAAGAAAATCCAAGTACGGATCTCTTTGGACCCAGGAACAGTATCCGAGCCAGTTGATGGCTTTGAGACAGGACTTGTCGAAGGGAAAGAAGTCTTTGCTTGACTCTGGAGAAACAGATCAGAAGATTACGGCAATTTACGACTCTGTCAAAGCGGATATCGACATTCTGAAGCTGGGACCTTCCAACAGTCAATTCATCAACAGCTTCAAAGGTTCATCAGCCGCGTCCGAAGCAAATCCGGACGTTTCCTTGCTTGACATGGACGATCAGCCAACAAGTTCCCATTTGTTGAAGTCGAAACTGGTCAAAATTGATTCCAAGCTACAGGAACTGCGGTACCTACAAAAGGAGAGAACAAACACGTATAATGACTTGAAACAAATGGCTCACAAGGACGACATTTCCAACATCCTGATATTGAACAAAAACAACGACAACATTGAACGAGTTTTCGAGGAAGAGCTTTCCAAGTTCAAACCGTACCAAGAGAGAATTTCAATCACGATCGAGAAGCAAGTTCCATTGATCAGCGAGCTCAAACAGTACATGAACGCTGCGTTGGATGACCCGACCATCAAGACAAACCTGAGAAAGAGGGACAAGCAGATGAACACTCGAAAGGCTATCACCGCCAAATATCTGGCTTCCTACGAAAACTGGAAGACTTACGTGAAAGGGTTCACGCAGGGGCTAGAGTTTTACAAGCAATTACTGGTTTTCACCACTAATCTAAAGTACTCGACTGAAAAACTGGTGAGCGAGAGAAGCAACGAGGCGGACAGGTTGCTGCAAGAGATTGAAACGAGCGGACCAAGCCGAGATCAAGAGCTTCTGAGGCAACAGTTCAGCAGGTTTAGCGTTTCTTCGAATCCTTCTCCGAAAAGCTCCACATCCCAGACGCCGATCCGCCAACCGTCATACGGCCAGTATCCCGAATCGTATGCTTCCCAGTCCCAGATTCCTCCTCCTCCTTACCAACAGAAGATCGTTCCCCCGCCACAGCAGTACTATGGAATGCCTGGTGGTTCCTCTGTGTCGTCCGCGTCCGCGTACTCTGCCCCGCCACTGCCATCCAAGCCGGGCTCACAGACCCAGCAACCACCTCAATCTGGCGATTTCTACGACACTCCGTCTGCGTATGATCCGTCGCTATACTCCCAGTTTGGCAACCAAGGCTGGAGATAAGGTTGCCTTACTATATACACTAAAATTATGATACTTAGAAACAGAGAACAGCACAGGATGTCGGCGCACAAGCGTATGATAAATAATCCAAAAGTCCAGCTCTAATCCCACTGAATTCACGTTACACGTCCAAGAAGTCGGCCGCCACCAGCAACTCCAAGGCCATCTCTGTGGGAATGTCAAATTCGGGAACGTCCACCGATTCCTTGTACTTCATGTTGTAGTATAAGTACTCAATGACTTTTTCGAGAAGAACAGCGTCCAGCTCGTGCAGTTTGATCGTGTTTGTTGAGGACTCTTGAAAAGACGTGTTGAGCATTCCTCTGAGGGTCCCACTCACCATTGCGGCGTCTCTGCCCACCTGGAACTGGAACCCGTCGTTTGAAATCAGCGTTATGTAAGCCGAAGGCTCTTCATGTTCAAAGTCTGACATGCTGCGGGGGTTGGAACGCTAAAAGTCTCAATTTTTCAGCTGGAAAGGCGACCAAGATAGATAGTTAGTCAAATAATGCGAGAAATAATCTCAAAACTTTTTATTTTTCTATCTGATAAAGAAATATTTAATTGTGATTATTTGTTTTCAGAAGATTCTTTTGACTCTTGGATGGCAGAGGAGAATCAAAATAGATTCGAATTCCTTTGTGCTTTGCGAGCAGAGCCACGTGACTCACAATGGCCATTTCCAATCCAAGTCTTGGCTGGGAAAGACTGCAAAACGTGTTCTACCGGTCCCGAGAATGTTTCCAGATGGGATGGGCTGCGGAGGGAGAGGAGCTTGATCTGAGCGACTATAAGGTGGCAATTGGTCCATATTCCGCTACGATTGCTCTGTTTCCACTGATGAGCGACTCCGGGCTTGTTTCTGGGCGCTCAATAGACATTTACTCGGGCTCGGGCGTCAAAATATGCTCGATTCCGTGGCTCTCTTCAAACGGGGAAATAGTCGATTTCGGCTGGACGTCGAGCCTCCATTTTGTGGTTGTTCTGCGGTCAGGAAAGTTTCGGGTCTACAAGAACTTTGAAGGGTACTTTGACGTGTACGATCTCGTGGCGGCGTGCGATGTGGTGGACGTGAAATGGTGCAAGGATGGATTCTTTGCGAGACTGGCAGACAACAGCTTCAAATGGCTGCGAAGCTACGAGCCATTGGTCCTGGTGGAATTTTCGTTTCTGAAGGAAAATAGTCCGGCACACGAGATCTGCGGCTGGAATGTCATCCCTGCCGTTCACAACCAGCCCGCGAGGATTGTTGTTTCGTCTGGTTCGGGCGTTTTCGTTCTCACTCAGGAGGGAGGCTCCAACGCGGACTTCCGAGGCAACGGCCCGTTTGAGCTGATCGCGGTTCCTCCAAACTGCGAGTTTGTGGCACTTTACTCCACGACGGCAAACGAAGTCTCCATTGTCACGGCCGACTTCCAGAACCTGCTGAGCAGCTTTGAGTCTGACAACCACTCGACACCAACGCAGTTGGAGTGGTGCAGCAATGATGCAGCCATAGTCTGCTACAGTGACGAACTGAAGCTTGTTGGGCCCTCAAAAGACTCGCTCAATTTCTACCTGGACTCCGCCACATACTTACGACCAGAAAGCGACGGACTGTTTTTCCTAGACAATGAAAGACTCGAGTTTCTGTGCCGAGTCACCCCGCCGACCGCAGACACTTTCAAGATCGGCTCGACGGCACCCAGCGCAATTCTCCTAGATGCTATTGACCAGGTAGACCACCATTCCCCCAAAGCCAACGAGGACCTTGAGATCATAGAGGGAGACCTGATTGAAGCCGTTGACAACTGCATCAGGGCTGCGGCCGAAGAGTTCGAGGCGTATTGGCAGAAAAAGCTGCTTCGAGCGGCGTCTTTTGGAAAGACCACCGTCGAATTATACAATCCGGACGAGTTTGTCGAAACCTGCAACAATCTTCGAGTCCTCAACATCATCCGACAGCCCGAGGTCGGCATTTTTATGACCTACTCTCAGTTCATTGAACTCGGACTGGAAAAGCTGACGGACTTTCTACTGCTGCGTCGCCAGCACTACCTGTGCATCAAGATAGCCGAGTTTATGAACCTTCCGTCGGACAGAATATACATCGATTGGGCGTGCTGCAAAATCAGACTGTCGAGCGACGTACCAGACACCGAGCTTTTGTCGGCAGTCATCAAAAAACTGCTCGAGAAAAACGTTTCTTTCACGCCGATTGCGACTGTCGCCTACGACGAGGGCAGACCAGAGCTCGGGATCAAGCTTCTCAATTTTGAGAAGGACACCACAAAAGCTGTTCCTCTGCTTTTGGAAATGGAGCAGGACGATCTCGCTCTGCTCAAGTCGGACGAGAAAATGGACGTGGACTCGATACTCTACGTTTTGATCACCTTGATTAACAAGCTGCCGCTGGCGGACTTCTTCCAGCTGCTGGACAATAAGAAGAACGCAGAGGCATTGTTTGTATCCAAGATTGCCAAAAAGGACCCCAAGTTGCTGCGCGATTACTACTACCAGGACGACTCCATTTCCGGTCTGGCCAGCATTGAACTCGTCAACTATACACGCGAGTCCGACCTGGTGCTGAGAAAACAGATCTTGAACAGAGCTTCCAAAACGCTGGGCAGGAGCAAATACTACGAACGTGAGGCCAAACGGCTCAAAGAGGAAGTGAAGCTGGCGGATCTCAAGTCAAGACTGGAAGCAAACGGTTTTGGACTCCAGCCGGACGACTCTGTTATGGACGTTCTTGGAAAGATTATCAAACACGACCTGAAAATGGCGATCAAGGTTCAGAAAGAACTCAAAGTCTCAGACAAACAGTTCTACTACAAAGTTCTGAACACCTGCTCCAAAATTCCTGAGAAAAGACCCGAGTTGTACGAGTTTGCCACGTCCAAGAAGTCCCCCATCGGGTACGAGCCGTTGTTCACGGAGATGCTCAAGGTCGGCGATAAGAGACAGGCCGCGATGTATCTCGACCTGTGCTCGTCAATGCCGTACCGCGTGAAGGTGAAGTGCTATATCAGATGCGACGATTTCAAAGGAGCTATAGAAGAAGCGTTCAAGAAAAAGGACACCGAGATGTTGGAGCTAATCAAACAATTGTCGGACAACAGCGCGCATCTGCGATTGATTGATGACTATGTGGAGCACTTGACGGGTTCAAGAAGATGAACTAGAACGCTACGATCGCCGATCGTAGGGGGTTTCCACAAACTCGCCGTTTTTGACGACACCCACGCTCAGCCCTCCCGTCCCGGTCAGCCAGTTGGGCAGCGTGTAGGGGTCAACCACTCCTTTTTCGCACAGCTCGTGCAAACCGGCGAAAACGTCAGATCCAAGCAGTCTGATTTTCAGACTTGGAGCCTCACCTGTCGCTGGTCTATCTTTGATGGAGTTCTCGAGTTGGAACTGAGCGTACTGGATTGGGACCAGCGAGGAGTACTCGTTTTTGTCATAGTTTCTCTGGTTCTCTTCAGCGCAGGAGTCCCCGTTTATTCGCGACAGTCTCCGCTTTCTCACCACTGGTCTGTTGACCTCGTAAAGGGTCTTTGTCTGGAGAGGCATCGTTGATCCCCTGAATTTCAAATTGGCTACGGTTTTCCTGTCAGATGGCTCCTCTTGGCTGCCCTCTACACGGACAAACTTCATCGGATTCAGCGACAGATGGTTGGTCAGATCTCCCAGGGGGTTGATATCGACGACTGCGTCGGCGTAAGGCGTCCAGCTGCCCAGCGACCGACCAAATCTGGACACTCCCTTGAGAATGTGTATGGCCTCCAGCGTGCGCACCGGGACTTCCTCATTTTTGTACAGCTTGACCTGTCTCAGCGAGGAGGACAGGGTCATTTCGACAGACTGCAGGATCAGCTTGGACACGAGGTCGTCATCGTTGGCTGCGGAGTGGATCAGGTTCGGCGAGCTCATTGGAATCGCGAGGTAGTACGGGGTTCTTGAAAGAATGTCTGGAAGTCTTTTGTTGGTGATGCCTGTGTTTGAGTTTCGGGCCTTTCTTAAATGAACGTATTCGTACATCTGTATTCTGATCAATATTAGTGGAAATTGGGGATGTCTCGAGATGTAGATGTGAGTAAGATACAGGTTAGAAAGACTCTTTATAAGGCGGTCTAGAAACGATTGAGAGTCCAGCGAGAATATGAAGTCGTCCATCGTATCTTTTGAACTTTGTTGCTGTTCGGAAACAATTTTGGCCGTAGAAGAAACCCAGACGTAGCCCGCTGGTTTGTCCACCATCACCTGGATGTCTATCTGGGCCAGCTGCAGCGCACTCAATCCATTGGGGTAGTAGTCGACCAGCAGTCTGTCGATCAACTTTCTCTTTGGAGCCTTCTGGTCCCGTAGCGACTTGAGTGTTTCTTTGCAGTCATCGATCAAGTCCCGCTGGGTGAGTCCGGAGTTGCGTTGTTCTTTCGTTGGTTTCGGCTGTGTCACAGAGAGCCTGAGCCACAGCTCCACAAGGCTGAATAGTGATTCGGTGGTTAGTTTGCTCAGCTCTTTCGAGACGGTCCTCGGGGGAATTGGGGGAACGTAGTTGTTCGAAAGAACTCCCGTTTGTTTGCGGCTCGTTCCTGACATAATTGACTGTTTGTGAGAAGACAGTAGCGATATTGCCTTCTGAAGGAACTAGTTGTTATTGTAAACATTGTACGCGATGCGAAAAATGAAGAAGGAAAATAAAAAAAAACGGTCGGGCGGTGTCAGTCACGGGACATAAGTCAGGTGACTATACTTTGAAACCTGTACACCGCATCGAGGATTTTTTTTTTTTTGAAATTTTTATTTCTTGGTTTTTCAGATCTAGAATACCATCAGAGGTACAGAGAAGAAGGCAATTGAAAGGGATCGACCTAGCAAAGATGACTGACACTGTGGAGTCCGGGAAAGCGGTCGTCACCGATGGCGACTCGAATCTCGATAGAAGAACGCTGTTTATCAGAGCGATTCCGCTGGAGGCGACGAACGAGCAGTTGAACGATTATTTTTCTCAGTTTGCACCTGTTAGGCATGCTGTGATTGTGCTTGACCACGAGAAGAAATCTAGAGGATTCGGATTCGTTTCATTTGTCACGGACGAAGATGCTCTGAGTGCTCTTCAGCAGGCCAAAAAGGCCAAGTTTTTACAGAAGCTTTTGAGGGTCGACATTGCGAAGAGAAGAGAACGTAAGACCCCCGCGACTGGGGAGAAACCCAAGATTGTGAAGAAGAGTGCGCAGCAGACCGTGATGGACAAGAGTGCCAAGCTGATTGTGAGAAACTTGCCGTGGTCTGTGAGAGATCCAAATGATCTGGTGAAGGTTTTCAAGCAATACGGTACCATAAAAGAGGCGCATATTCCTAGAAAAGCCGGAGGCCGGATGTCTGGGTTTGGGTTTGTCACTATGATGAAACACGCTGCTGCTGAGAAGGCAGTCAAAGAATGCCAAGGGCTGAAGATTGACGGTCGTGAGGTTGCCGTTGATTTTGCGATTGACAAGAGCAGATGGGAGGAGCATAAAGAGGAGGAGAAGGAGGAGGAGGAAGAAGAGGAGGAGGAGGATGAAGAAGAAGAGAGCGAGGAGGAGAGCGGGGAGGAGGATGAGACCAAAATTGACGAAGACGGCGGAGAGGGAAAAGAGGTGGATGACGAGGACGAAGATGAGGACGACGAAGATGAGGACGACGTTCCCGTTGATGTTGATTACTCCCGGGAGAAAAAGAACAAACAGGAGTTTTTCTCCGTTTTCGTCCGGAATGTGCCCTACGATGCTACCAGAGAGTCCCTTGAAGAACACTTCTCCAAGTTCGGACCAATCAAGTACGCTCTTCCTGTGATGGACCAGAACACTCAGATGGCAAAGGGGTCTGCGTTTGTTGCCTTCAGAAGGGAGGAGGACTACGAGGACTGTCTGCTGAATGCCCCAGAAGTGAACCCGAACTCGATGCTGATTCCCGACGACGTTTCTCCTCTTTACGTTTACGACGGGCGTATTCTGCAGATCACGGCCACCGTCGACAGACAATCGGCCTCGATTATGGCCGACAAGAACGCGAATGCCAGAAAGGAGCTGCTGGGGAGAGCGCCGACCGAGCGGGACAGACGTAACATTTTCCTGTTGAACGAAGGACGCATCACGGCCAACTCCAAGCTGGCAGAGATGATTTCAAAGACAGACCTTGAGATCAGGGAGAAGTCGTACAACATGAGGGTTCAGCAGCTCAACAAGAATCCTACGCTGCATCTTTCCCTGACGAGACTGGCTGTCCGGAATCTCCCTCGGGCGATGAACGAAAAAGCGTTCAAAGCGCTGGGAAGAAAGGCCATTGTCCAGTTTGCGACTGAGGTGAAGCACGGACTGAGACAGCCGTTGAACAAAGAGGAGCTGTCGAGATCCACGCGCCACAAGCTGTTCATGGACGAAAGACTGGGTCTGTTGGGAGCCAAGAAGAAGACGAAGCAGTCCGGAGTGGTGAGACAGGCCAAGGTGATCAACGAGGTGAAGGGCTCTGGGGAGCACGGAAGGTCCAGAGGATACGGATTTTTGGAGTTCAAAGACCACAAGAACGCACTGATGGCTCTGAGATGGCTGAACACACACGAGGTGTCCCGGGAGGAGATTGTGGCTGGGCTGGATGACGAGCAGCGCAAGGTGGCTGAGGCCGAGGGGTCGATCCAGAAGAGAAAGCTGATTGCCGAGTTTGCGATCGAGAACGCCAACGTGGTGAAGCGCAGACAGGAGCAGATTGTCAAGAGCAAGGAGCGCAGAGAGGGCAAGGACACAGACTCCGGGGCCGGTTCTGGGCCGGGCAGCAACAAGAGAGGCTACAGCGAGGTTTCAAAGGGAGAAAAAAGAGAAAAGAACCGGGGAGAGGCTCCTGAGGAGGACTTGAAACGGTTGATCGGAATCAAGCGTAAGAGAAGACAGAGCAAGAGATGAGCATTGAGTAGCAAGCTGAAATAAAATGATCCTAGTCGATATTAGCGGGTTTGTACGGCAATTGTAGCATTGCCAGAGTGCAGCGGACCTAGTGGTCGCGAGGAGGCTTTTTCATCAAAGCCATGGTATTCTCGACCCATCGGTCGGCACCACCCTCCATCGCCAGAATTTCGTAAATGGACTTGCCTACGTAGTTGTTGGCCTCGTAGCCGATCAGAGCCGCGTTTCTGGTGGACGGAATCCGGAGCATTTCCCGCTCAAACTTCCACCCAAACAGACTGGCAATCTCCTCGGTGTGGTCCACCAGCGAAGCGTAGCGAGAGTTGGACGAGTACGACGTGACCGTGTTGTTCTGCTGCTTCGTCTTGTTGACCGGGTATCTGACCTTGTCCCCGTTCAGGTTGTGCGAGCAGCACGGGATCACAATGAACGGATATCCGAGCAGGGGAATCCAGCACGTGAGCTCGTCCGAGTGGTTTCCGATGATGAAGGAGTTCTTTGGGAACTCGGCCGTGTTCACCTGTGGAGAGCTCAGCAGCTCGGCCGACGTGTAGCACTCAACCACCTGGACCTTGCCAACACCGTTCGTGTTGTCGGAGTTTCCCTGCAGCTCCGGCTTGGTTTTGATCGGAACCTTGAAAACACGTCCGTTGTCTGCCAAATGCGGGTTTCCGGCACGGACCGCGGGATGCGGCCTCAGCAAAACAGAGGGGATGATCACCTGTTCCCTGAGTCGCTCCTGAACCGCAGCAGGGTACAACTTCCACGACTTGCGCGCTCTGGCATCGATTCCCACTCCCTGGTACCCTTCCATGGTCAGAAGATGCACCAGCAGCCCATTTCCACACCCCAGGTCGCGGAACTCAAACGAGTCCTTGGACTCGTAGATCTTGTTCCAGAACTCGATCAGGAAAGCGGCAATGGCAATGTCCTCAAAGACGTGTTTGCGCGGATCGGTGGACTCGCACCAGTTGTCAACGAGAGTCTTGGCGTACTTCTGTTTCAGCATGATGTATCTGTCCTGGAATGCCACTTTAGAGACAACCAGGTCGTGGTTCACCCGCTTCTGGTACCCGTTCATCACCCCCGCAGAGTGTTTCTTGGCGGTTCCCAGCAGACGATAGGCGATTCTGATTGGTCGTTCGGTCGGATTCATGGTCCGGAAGTACGAAACAGACTGGTCCGCAAAAGGGAGATAATGGATAGAGAGCCTGTTGTCTTTGTACAGAAGTCCGATGGACTTCACCGCCGGGAGGTAGAACGGAACGTCCTCCGGACTGTCTATGTGGGGAGTGTAGACGATCAGCGTCGAATTGTCTTTGCTGTTGTTGAGAATCAAGCACGTCTGGTTGATGACGTAATCTTTCGAGGGGTTTCTGGGGATGATTCTTCTCACCACTTGTAAACTGGGTGTGAAGTCGGGGCTGATCGGGGCTGTCTTCAGCTCCAGATCGTCGAGGTTTCTCGTGAGTACTGTCTCTGAGTCGTCTTTGTTATTTAGAAGAAGCTCTTCCGGATTTTCAGCAACAAACTCCTCGACGGTGGGCTCGTCGGAGTTCTCGCTGTAGACGTACTTGCGCTCTTTCAGAATGTCAGCCCTCAGAATGACGGTAGAGTTGATGTTTGGATTTCGAAAGATGTTGGACATCGCATTGACGTAGTGGTGCACTTTGAAGTCGACATCTGTCTCAAAAATCCCGCACCATTCTGGGCCCAAAGCCGACTCCTGTTCTCTGATGTTGGGGATTTCCTTCTCTTTGAGGGTTGATTCGAGGTTTATTCTCGGTTTGTTGGCTAAACGCGAGGGATCCTCGTATTTCACTTTCGGTGTTTCCGCATCGGCTACGGTCATCTCGGACAACTGAGTCATGCTGGGGGACGTGGGAAAGTTGGTTTTCAGGGAAATGGGAAGGAGACAAGGGCGGTAACCCCTGGGAGAACTGAAGCTAAGTAGAAGTATTTACGAGAGCCATGAAAAAAAATAAAAAAAAATAATGTGATTGAAGCGAGTGAGTGAGACACGACCTACTCTGCCGGAGCCGATCGACGCCGATCGACCCGGTACGCTATTTCTCAAGAGGCTTTTTCTTTTTTCGGAAGTCGCATGAAAAGGCGTGTAAGCTGGAAGATGACAGGACACACGGACTGGGTTGTTGCCAAAAGAAGCCGTACACACAAAAAAAGGGCCATCTTTGCTTCATTGAGGACAAGATTTCCGCGAGAGTGAGTAGAGTCTAGCAAGGTTGGTGATGTCTGCTTCTTCTTCACAGTTCCAGCAGCTGGAAAAGCTGGGTGAAGGAACTTATGCCACGGTGTACAAAGGGCGCAACAGGGCTCTGGGGACGTTTGTGGCGTTGAAAGAGATCAATCTGGACAGCGAAGAAGGGACTCCTTCGACGGCAATTCGAGAGATATCTATCATGAAGGAATTGAGACACGAAAATATAGTGACTCTCTATGACGTGATACACACGGAGAACAAGCTGACCCTTGTTTTCGAGTATATGGACAAGGACTTGAAGAGATACATGGACACGCAGGGATACAACAAAAGCGGGGCACTGGAGCCTCAATTGGTCAAGTCGTTTATGTTTCAATTGCTGAGAGGAATAATGTTCTGTCACGATAACAGAGTTTTGCACCGAGACCTGAAGCCCCAGAATTTGCTGATCAACACCAAAGGAGAGCTCAAGCTGGGAGATTTCGGGCTAGCTCGGGCTTTTGGGATACCGGTCAACACCTTTTCCAATGAGGTTGTCACCTTGTGGTACCGGGCACCCGACGTTCTGCTTGGTTCCAGAAATTACTCCACTTCGATTGACATGTGGTCGGCAGGGTGCATTTTGGCCGAGATGTACACGGGAAAACCGCTTTTTCCGGGCTCTTCCAATGAGGACCAGCTGCTGAAAATTTTTCGGATCATGGGAACTCCAAACGAAAGGACGTGGCCCGGAGTCACCAGCTATCCCAATTATAGAAACAACTTCAACGTTTTCATACCCCAGGACCTGCGAGTCATGATACCAAACATGGACAGTCTGGCGTTGAATCTACTGCAGGGGTTGTTGCAAATGCGGCCGGAGTCGAGACTGAGCGCTAGACAGTCGTTGCAACACGCTTGGTTCAACGAGTACACCGGCAACCCTGGTGCCGGTGTCGATTCCGGTTCAGGATCTGGGGCGGACGCCGGAACAAACTCGGGAGCAGGGCCGGGAAACAGCCCTGTTTTTGACCAACAGTCCCAGCAACCCCAGCAATCCCAGCCCCAGCATGCGTTCAACTATTGAGTTTTGTGTACCTGAGTCTGCCGTTTTATTCTTGATTGTTTGTAGGAGTCTCGTCTATTTATATTGAATCTACAACAAGAAGGTAATGTACATAACAAGAAAACCAGCTCACCGACCTAGCAGCCCAAGAATGCTGGTTCCAGGTTGCAGTCCGTGGTTTTCCAGAATAGTGTAGTAGCGGTAATCTTTGGCTTCGATGATGAAGTTCCACAGCTGCAAGTCATTGGCAAGAATTTCCGAGTCGAACTCGCCCAAAACTAGGCCCAGAAGGTCAAGCTCCTGAAATCTAAGGCAGCTGACTATCAGATTTGAATTTTTCAATTTTTTCGAGTCATTTTTCATACTGGAGTCAACTAATTTTTTGTAGTCCTCCGAGGTGAAGATGCCGCTATCGTATGACTGTCGCTTGGCTGCGTTAGACAGGTAAATTATGAGTATCAAGACCGATTCCAGCGGGGAATCAAAGCAAACGCCCAATCGAACCAGGTGGCGGATGCAGAGCAATTTATCGTGGTAATTGCCTGTAATGTAGTCGATATCTGTATCGTTGTCCCCGTCCAGATATGGTAGTTTGATGGCAACCGCACTGTGAGCATTGAGCAGCTGTTTTTTATCGATACAGGTATCCTGTGACTTCGATTCTTCCACCTTAGCCGCGATCTCAGCAATCCGGGCAGTGGGTAACACAAGATCCACGGAGAAGGACTCTAGAATGGAGTAGGACATGTGCGGGTTATCAAAACAGTTATGATCGAGAACTATGATTTGCTGGTTGGAGTTGTACAGTTTGATGCGCTTGTTGGTCTGAGATGCAAACTCCGTCAGCCATTTGCGGACCTTGTCCAAGTTTGTGGTCAAAGCGTGGTCCTCGTGGTTGTGCTCCGTTTCGTTACTGACCCTTCTTTTGAGGAATGAAAAAGAGCGAACTTTCAGTTTGAAAATTGATAAATACCTCCTTTGGATTATCGAGTAGGCGATGTGAGAGTAGTTTTGTGTGATCAATCGATGGAAACTTCGGTTCGCTGCCACTAGTCCGTTCAGGTTCCCCGACTCAACAGCTATTTGGAGGAGCAATTCTGTAGGCAGATCGGTGAGTTTTATTGATTTCACGGGCCTATTTGCGCTTTTTTGCTTTTTGCTGGTCGGGAGTTGAATAAGCTCCCGGGGATCAGCGCCTCGAGAGTAGTTGTGATTGAAAGTCTTGCATCTGTATTGATCCACACAAATGTTGGCTAAACTTTGTTTACGTTTCGTCGACTTTGTTCGTGCCGCAGTTTTTTTAGGACATCGTCGGTACGATTTTTCTTCACGGTCGACCTTCACTATGATTCCCGGAATCAGAAAGCCCATTCTGGGAGATGGAACAGCAGCGGGGCCTGCTAGCTAGAAGACTAGGCTCCGAATTTAGCACCGATTTTTCTTTTTGAAAATATTTTTTTAGATAAAGATTCTAAAATTTCCGGATTGGGATCTGGCTTACCCGGCTTTTGAGGGGAAAATTCAAATCAGGAAATTGGGCCCGGTGAGGGATATTTTGATCATTACGAGATAGAAAGCTTTTATGACCAACTCTTACAGTCGAAGACTGATCAACTACAACTGCCTTTTTCTCAAAACTGTATTCAAATGAGAGCTATGGTGGGGTTAGCACCGGTGGTGGTGACGTCGCTGGCGACGATTGCCATTACCAACATCATTCTGAACAAGTATTCTCGGGTAATTGAAGACTACTTGGAGTCTCACACGTCATCTAAACAGAAGACAGCAGTACGTTCGCTGTACAACTGGAACCAAAAACTAAGGTCTTTTCTGTTACTGGGTTACAATCAATTGTTCCGGAGAACTGGCCCGCTCAAGGGTGAGTATGGGGGCGTCGTTGACCATATGATCTTGTATCCTATAAAGTCCGCCAGCAAGGGGTTAAAAGTGAGAAAATGGGAGGTCGACCAGTTCGGTTTGAAACATGACAGACAGTACATGTTCGCTGTATACAACAAGGCAACAGATGTTTACGATGTTCGCACTCTAAAGGACTCCCCCAAACTATCGATGGTGGAAGTCACTGTTGTTGAGGAAGCTAATCTATTCAAGTTTACTTATCCTAAAGAAAACGGGGATTTTGGCGAGTTCACGTTGCCCTGCGATGTATCAACAAATTTTGTGAAGGAGAACAGCTCTCTGGGCACCAGAGAACAGAGCATTCAACTGTGGAATTCCAACTTTAAGGGATGGGTGTTGGACAGAGTACTCGATCCCCAGTTTAAACAGGCTATGGGTCTGGCTGAGGAAACCGTTTTACTGTATTCTCCCGAGGGAAAAGTCTGCACGGTTGGCGCTCCAAGGGAGGTGCAGCGAAACACATTGTTCCATGATTATTACCCTCTCTTGCTGTGTTCAAAAGAGAGTCACGAGTACGTTCTGTCGACTGTCGAGGGGAAAGGAGGGGACCACGCGCGAATGGAGACGTTCAGACCAAACGTGATTATCCGGGACGTTGAAAGACCGTTCGCCGAAGACTTCTACCACAAGTTTGACATCCTGACCCAGCATGATTCCCAGAGGAGAAACTTCACAGGAGCAATGAAGTGCGTGAGATGCTCGACTTTGAATATCGACAACTCCACAGGAACCGTCGACAAAAAGAGTGTGGTGTACAAGACGATGTCCAAATACAGACGCGTTGATGAAGGAAACCCGTACTCTGCCTGTTTTGGCATGTATGCGGTGAATCACCAAGCCAATTTTTTCCTAACCGAAGGGGACCAGGTGGACTTGATTTTGAGACGAAACTTGTGGATGCAAGAGAATCCATTTGCGTAAGAGAACTTCTATTCATTTCTAATATGTTCGATAGCCTCTCATAACTTGCACTCGTTCACCAAATTGTAATCTATAGGTTTTCCGCCTGTGTAGAGCACTTTATTAAGTCTGGACTCGTCCATTCCCTTGACGAGCACGTGCACGTGTGGAATTGCCCGAACGCTTTGCAGGGCAGTCCAGTTTTTGAACCAGGCAATATTGTCTCTCGGGATCCCCAGCCACTTGCAGAATGTCTCTTGGATGTAGAGCTCTATGAGTTTTTTCGTTTTGGCTGAAATATCACCAAGCTCGGACATTGGATCTGGAGGCATGGGGAACTTGACCCATGCACACAGATGGACCACATCCGGCTCCAGGTTGTATGGAAAAGTGTTTGGGATAATAGTGACATCACTGGGGTCGGCAAAGGGGCGATTATCGCGGGGTTTCACGACAGACTCAAGCAGTTCCACTGAGGAAGTGCTCAATGGAACCGTATCTGGAGCCCATTTCAACTCGTGAACCAGCAAAAACGTGGTCATGTCATAGCCCTTGGAGGCAAGATTTTTCTTATGCTGCTGATACTTGTTGTAGCATTCTGGCGAGCGCACCAGTTGGTCGATTCGGTGAGACTCGACCAGAGACCGCACCTTCTGAAACGGCATCGGGGTCGACGAGATGGACATGGCGTGAACTGCTGTGGTAGAACAGAAGTCAGTCTGGGAGGCGAGTAAGAAGGCAAAATGTTTTTCTTATCTAAATCTCAGATCTCATTCCATTGGCTCACGTCAGGAATTACGTAAGTAAGATCTAGGCTGCGAGGCCCGCAGCTGACAAAAGACAGGAAGGCGTACGCCCAGGGCGGGAACAGCTTTCGCAGTGTCCGCTGGTCTCGTCACCGTCCTCCTCTCTTCCTCCCCCCCCCCTCCCCCCGATTCTTTGGTCTGCGGCTTCTTCTGGCTGTCCGTCCGTCCCGAGGAAATTAGGCCACCCTCGCACCTTTCCCCGGATTTCTGGAAGATTCTGGGTTCGAAGAGCATTCTAGTTGACAGGGGAGTCTTTGCTGGTCGTCAGGCAGAAAGTAACTGGGTCAGCCAACTCGGACATATATAAAGCTGTCCGAGCTCGCTAGAACGAGAGACATTTTGGCAATTTCCTTCCTGGTCAATCAGATCGTTCCGTTTTCTGAGAAACCCCGCGCCGGTGAGCCCACTTTTTGAACTGCTGCGAGATACATAATTGCTTATATTGGCCACTTCACGAGCTTACCTAGTTGAAACCACTTGTTTTCGTTCAACCAACCCCACAATGGATCAGATTTTTCAACAGTACTTACAGGAGCTGCTAGGCGGCCAAACTGGCATCAACAGTCAGACTACAGCCGATTCCTACTACCGAAAGCCGGAGCGGAGACCCGAAAGAAGGCGCGAGCCAACCAGCTATTACCAGCACCCTTACGGCGTGTCCAGGGTCCCCGCACGAAGGGCCTATAGACAGACAGTGCCGTCCGGTGTTTATCCTACTCCGTTTGGATACGGAGCGGCCCCCGGCTACGTCCCTCTTCAGTACGTCGTTCCGCAGTACGAGGAAGAGCCAGACGAGGGGAACGAGTCGGGCGATCCAAACGACGCGAACGAGAGCGGCTCAAACGAGGTTCAATACAGGACTTTGGACGACGTTTTCGGGCCTTACTTCACCCGCAAGTCGGCCAAACAGCCTAGCCAATACGAATCGAGGGACCTTGAGCTGGAAGCACAGCCACAGTCGCAGCGGGTTGACAACGATCCGATCAAGACGCTGCTCCTGGAAGCTTTGAGGAGAAATGAGAGACCGTCCGGGGCTGTTGACCAGGAGGTTTCGAAGACTCTAGAGCCTGTCGAGGGTGAGGATACTCTTGCTTCGTTGGCTGATGAGTCTAAAGAGGAGTCTTTAGAGACTCCTAGTTCGACGCCGTTTGATAAGTCGGCCAAGAGACCGGTTTCCAAGCCGACGCAGAGAAGAAAATCGGCCGCGTCCCTCAATGTGCATTCGAAACAGGGACCAGAGATCAAGATTGATCCGCTGCAGATCTCTGCTCCGCAGCTGAAAACGACGCTTCCGTTTTCCCCGGCCGTGAACGTTTATGAATTCCCGGAGAATTACGTCATCGCGGTGGCCTTGCCCGGTGTCTCCAAGGAGTTCGTGGACATCGATTACCATCCTTCCTCCTCGGAGCTGGTCATCAAGGGAGACGTCAAGAACAAGTACCTTTCAGACGACGACCCGAACGTGGACAACACTCGGATACTCAAGGTCTCCGAGCAGCGGTTCGGTTCTTTCGAAAGAGTGGTGAAGCTGCCTTCGTTCCCTGACGTGAAGGAGGAGGAGATCTCTGCGAAATTCAGACAGGGAATGCTCGAAATCAAGGTTCCGAAATTGAAGGAGAGCGAGATCTCTAGACAGCCGAGAAAGATCAGTCTAGAAGAGGTTCCAGACGAGGAGCTGGAGAGAGAAAGCAAGACCGAGTATATATAGGAAAGCACAAAGAAGCCGAAGGCGATAATTAGCAGAGAAAACTGGATTATGGTAGCAGTATACACTATATCACAAGGTCTAGACGCAAATGGCAGACTGACTTAAAAGGAACAACAGAGCATCCGGCGACCCGTTCAACGGCTTTCCTCGTCCGCTAAACCGCGTACTTTTCAACAATACTGTCAAAAACTTGATTTTTCTCCTTGAGATCGGTCAAATACTCCCCATTTGGATCAACAGTCTCTAGATCGGCCACCAGCTCGTCAAACTTGTTGCCCTGGAGAATCTCGAATGCAATGCTGTTCACCAACAGATCTGCCTTCCATTGTTTGGTTTGCTCCTCAGAGCCCTGTGAAACATGCTCGGCGATCTTGTTCAGAATATCCTGCGACTCCGGGAAGTGCAGCAGCTTGAGATTCGAGACAAACAGACAGATCAGATTCTTCACTGAGGTGGTTGTGTCGCTGGACGAGATCTCGTCGTAGAAATAGTATGCGGACTTCAAGGTCTCGTCGTAACCGGTAAGATCGTGCCACGACTGCGACAGAGTGAAAACAAGACTGTCCTGGGAAATCTTGCTGAAGTTCGACAGGATCTTGGAAGCCTCCTTTGTCTTATTTAGCAGCAGGTTCACGTAAACCAGCAGGGAAATGTTTTCGAAACCGTCCGAAGAAGACAACAGTTGTAGGGCCGAGTCATATTCCTCCAGCACAACGTAGTACAGACCACCAATCAGGTTGACGAAGTCGTTCTCTGAGTCCGACGAAACCAGCTCTTCAATCTCTGCAGATTTGGCTTTGTTGTCTTGGAGAAATTTCGTGTACAATTCCAGGACTTTCAACTCAACCGATTGTTGGTCAGGGGCCTCAGTTGCCCCAATCCGAAGGAGCGCCTCGTCGTACTTTCCCAACGCCACCAATGATCGAATTTGATATTGACTCGCCTGGAATTTGTTCTCCTCGTTTGAGAAGATAAGCTCGTCCAAGCTGAGATTGGCGAGATCGGTGTACCTAGCCGCAAAGAATTGCTGACGCAGCTGATAGAGCTCGCCGCTGTCGCTGTACGGATCCATAATATATTTGCGATGAGTGCGATCGTGCAATGCTTAGAGGAACGCTCTCGAACTTGCGTTCGTTGTCATTTTATAAACATGGACTCGCTTTTTTTAGCCCTGATATTTTCGAGCGATCTGGTGTACGGATGTTTAGGAAAAGAGGAGCAATGCAACGAACGCATTTGGAAGCATCCAATGTGCGCAGACCGCAGCCACCAAGGGCTCCGCAAAGCACAGCGAAGAGGAAAGCAGCAGCTTGCCACCTACTCAGGTTTCACTAGATCATTAAACGTTTAACCCGATATCATTAAAAAAATAAACGAAAACCCCGATAATTTACACAAAAGCGCATATACGAAAACACACGGAATAGACCCTTAAGATCTCTCACCTCTGAGTCTTCTGGCGAGTTGGATATCTTTCTTTTGGATGGTAACTCTCTTGGCGTGGATGGCACACAAGTTGGTGTCTTCGAAAAGAGAAACCAAGTAGGCCTCAACGGATTCTTGCAAAGCACCGATGGCAGAAGACTGGAATCTCAGGTCGGTCTTGAAGTCCTGGGCGATTTCTCTAACCAATCTTTGGAAAGGAAGCTTTCTGATCAAGAGCTCAGTAGACTTTTGGAATCTTCTGATTTCTCTCAAAGCAACAGTACCTGGCTTATATCTGTGAGGCTTCTTGACACCTCCAGTAGCTGGAGCGGACTTTCTGGCAGCCTTGGAAGCCAGTTGCTTTCTTGGTGCCTTACCACCAGTGGACTTTCTTGCTGTTTGCTTAGTTCTGGCCATTTTGTTTTGTTTGGTTTGATACTGATATACAAAATTCCCAACAACACACAAAAAATAACAAGTGCGAAACAACCGGTTTATATACCTGGTGCCGAAGCGAACCGGACACGATTTCTGTCATGTGGGTTTGCAATACAACCTGGAGCAGTGTGCCAAAATTTACCGCAGTAAACTGTTTGGTGGCAAAAAAGTTTTTTTTCGCGGCAAAAAGTGAGAAAACTATGTGCCATGTTGAAAACGAAAATTCAGATTGCAAAATTACTTAGTGCCTGAGTTTACTCACCGCGGTGGGTAAATGTCAGCCCTAACATTTTGATCGCGTTATCCAGAAGCAAGCCGTTTTGATGGGCAGAATCTGGAGATGGCCTTAGGAAAATTGGAATTTCGAGGGAGCGCAACAAAGCGCGGGCATTGGGCGGGTGTGGTAGAATGGAATGCTAGGTTCAGAATTTACGCAGCACAGCACGTTGTGATTGGCGGAATTCTAGCGTCATCCTGGTGGGAGGTTGGCGAGCGTGTGAGTGGACTGCCGGCGGGGACTTGCGAGTTGTGTGGACATGTCACCACGAGGAAAAAAAGTGCTGGCAAGATGGTTTATAAATATAGAGAGATTCCCGCAAGTTTATGAATATTGTTTTCTATTTGTATTAGCTAGCTAACCAAATATAAATTAATACAATACAAAAATGTCTGGTAGAGGTAAAGGTGGAAAAGGTCTAGGAAAGGGTGGTGCCAAGAGACACAGAAAGATTCTCAGAGATAACATCCAAGGTATCACCAAGCCAGCCATCAGAAGATTGGCAAGAAGAGGTGGTGTCAAGAGAATCTCGGCCCTTATCTACGAAGAAGTCAGAGCCGTTCTCAAGTCGTTCTTGGAGAACGTTATCAGAGACGCTGTTACTTATACCGAGCACGCCAAGAGAAAGACCGTTACCTCCCTCGATGTTGTCTACGCATTGAAGAGACAAGGAAGAACCTTGTACGGTTTCGGTGGTTAGTTTCAATTACGCTATATTGACTTTGTTTGGGATGGTTGATTTTTCTTTTACGAGCCGATTGTGGACGCCTGTTCTTCAACGGCCGCTTTTTGTGTTGTACGATGTATCTACGTTACGGGTTGCGTTCAAATGAATATATTTCTAATCTTGACCCGAAGTGTAAATTTGACCTTGTCAAAAACCGAAAAAAGCCACTTGAGGCTCAGCTGAGGGAGGTTAGGCCGAACCCAGGATGGCTGGGATTTTTGTGAGCTGTCTGGTGCAAGGATGTTTTGTGCAGATTAATCCAGGAGATCAGAAGTTCTCAAATAGGGTTTGTTTCTCCAGCAGGCCGCAGGCGTCCGGGTTAAGCGGCTGACGTCCCGGGACACTGCCATACGCCGTGGTTTGCGCCGGTCTCTATGACTATGTCGCAACGTAACCGCCGGGTATTCATGAGAGCACTCTGGTTCCTTGACCTCTGTCCTTAGGCTTTCCCTCCCGTTGGCTCCGGTGGTTGCCCTTGGCGACGTCGGTTAACACTAATCAGCCCGCCTGTCCAGGCACTTCCTAATTGGGTTGTGCAGCAGGAAAAAATTTTCTCAAGCGGTGCAGGCGTGAGTAATAAAAAAAATTTTCGCCTTCTAGCCCGCGAACCCCGAGCGAACCCAGCACGGAGCGGGAGGAGCCCGCGCGCCAAGTAGAGTTGACCAGCAGGCGCCAGCCCCGTTTGCGGCCGGGATTGCAGTGGCGCGGCGGGATCCGAGCGGACAGATAATTTCTTTTCAGGCAAAGGGCCAATATATATAACAAATGTGATTTCTGGAGATTGTGGGCAAACAACTGTTGTGATTAAATGTTTAAGCAAGCCAACGCCACCTTTTTATCTAATATTTCACTAGTTGAAGGTTAGATACTACTCCGGAAGAGCACTGTTTACCAAGAGTACTCTTCTCGTGTTTCTAGTATTATTACAAGCTTCAACGAAATCAACAGGTTATCCCCACTCAAGAGAACAAGGAGAGTGACAAGGACAATACTGCGACAGAGACCAATAGACACGTTTGTTTGTTGTTTGTTGTTTGAGGTATTAAGTTATCTTCATTGTGTTCTGTCCTATTTCTAAGAAAAGCTCACATCCTCGGGACCTTGAAATTTGGGCACTTGATCTGTTCCTTTTCCCTGTTTCTAAGCTACTTCTGACGAGCTTTTAATTAAGTCATCGTTAGAACTAAGAAAACAAAAACAAAAACAAAACAAAACCACACAAGCGGAAACCAGCATGTTCACTTCAGCCAAGAATTACCTCTTGGATGGTCACAACCCACAGCAGACGTTGGACGGGGTGCTTCCTCAGTACCACCAGAGACACGCTTCATACCAGCCGCAAGTGCAATATCAACAGTACGTGCCTGGCGCGCAAGCCCAGCAGTATTGTCACCAGCCATCGGTTTCCTTTTCCGGTGCTTACGATCTTGCTGGCTATTATGCCAATGTGTGTCCTCCGTCTGCCTCGATGAATCCCGTCCCGGTGGACTACTATTCTCTTCCTCCTCGTCATGCCCCGCAGCCGCAACAGCAGTTGACGAGCCAGAGTCAAGTCCAGGAGCCACAGCAACAACAACCGGCAACGGGCGGAGTTTCGTCCGTTCTGGACTACGAAATGGACCAGATGGTGCGATTTGTCTGCTGGCTGTGTTATGGCTTGATGAAGAGAAGCGACAACCCAGCTGCCTCCTTCCACGCTACAGTCAAGTCGGTGCTGTCCGCAACCAGACTCCCGAAGGCTACCATCGTTCTTGCCTTGTTGTATCTCTCTGACAAAATGGAGAGTCAAGAACAAGCGGTGATCGACGACTCTAGGGTATTCGAAAATCTTGTCATCTCGTTGGTCTTGGCTAACAAGTTCAATGACGACAACACTTTCAGGAACAAGTCTTGGTCTGATGCCACGGGTTTGAAAGTGGAAACCATCAACAAGTTGGAAAGAGAATGGCTTGGAGAGATGAAGTGGAGATTACATTACGAGGACGGCTATAGCTGCATTGAGGAGTGCTGGAAGACGTGGTGCGACAAGTTCCAAGCAAAACCAGTGGCTCAGACCCCGGTCTACGACAACTATCTGTCGAGTTCGAGAGCTGATTCCACGAACTCGTTGCCACAATATCGGCAAGCGCACTCCAACACCCCTCGTGATTTCAGATCACCGTCTAGCTCGCTATTTTCTGACCGCTCGCAATTCTCTCCTATCAGTACGCCTTTGAACTCTTCTCCTTTCAGCAACGAGTATCAACAGCCGCCTCCACAGCAGCTGTATGAGAACCCATTCCAAGTGCAGTACAATTCTTCCCTCATGGCCCAGCAAGCTTCCAACAACAATGATTACTATTCATTGTACCAGCAATTGAGCAGCCAACCGCTGTTGAAGCCGATGGCTGCTCCTATGGCCCCTGCTCAACCCCAGCGCTACTACGCCCTGGGCCACTATCAACAACAGCCGGTCGTGCCTTCCATGATGAGCACCGGCGTTTGCTATGGGGCTCCAAATCCCGCTCTTGGCTCAAATGAGTACATGCAGCAACAACACCAGCAATATCAGCAACAGCAGCAACAGCAGTATCTGTACAACACAAATAGTTACTGCGCAGCAACAGCTTGCTAAAACCTCTGTTTCTAATCTTGCTATCGCGTCAAAGCTACCTACTCAATAGTATTACGCATTGGGTGGAGTATGCTTTGTCCCAAAATTCAAAAGTCTTTCCGGATCTATTCAGTATGGAATTTTTATGCTATTTGCGCGTTTCTTTGCTTCCGTTCTTCTCTCCGCGGAGATGCCTAGAGAAGTATCGGAGTATATGGTTGAGAAGAAAACGTTCTTTTAATCTTTCTCAATGTCCTTTTCGTTTTTTGCTTTTTCCTTTTTTCTTTTTTTGGCCTGACTTCCTTTATACGATAATATCAGTCCCAAAAGAGTTGGTTGAATTCACAGCGTAGATCATTTGGCTCTTGTTACCTTTTGGCAAGGCTTCGGCCCTCTAGTCAGAAACTTTTTCTCGCGTCTGAAACGCTTGTCGGTGCACGGGTGTTGTTTTGGACTGGATCATTCATTGCTAATTGGTGCGCAGCAAGTAGAGCACACGCTAAGCTACGTAGTCTTTCTCCGGGCCAGTTGAGAATTACAATCAATTCTTCACGCAGATTTCTTCTTTCAATTGATTCCAGAAGCGCTGCACGTTTAGTTTTCCACCCATATCGCCGATTGCTCCAAACCGTACAGAACTACTGTGAAATTCCTCTTTCTGGTTTAAAATGTCGCTGCAAATGATGCTGGTCTTCGGCACCTTGGTGTTCGAGATGACCCTGATGACCATCCTAGTGATGCCAATGCCACACCGTGTTCAGGATGGAGTGGTGAACTTCTTCTACAAGATGCTGCAGAACCTTAACGTGCGGGTCGGACTAGGATTTGGGGGCACCATAATCGGAATGATGTTTCTAGACTCGATGAAGGCAGCGTTGCCTCAGGTCCCGGACCACTTCCACCCAAGCGCGCCTGTTGGTGGCTATCCAATGGGGAGCGGTGGGCCTCCTCCTCCTCCAATGGCGGGCGGTTTGAACTACGCCGATGTTCGTCTCAAGAAGTTCTACGCCCAGCGCAACATGTACATTACCGGTGCAGTGATGTTTTTGGGGGTTGCAATTTACTTCAATATTTTACTTTTGAAAAGCACGGTCAAAAACAAGCAAGCCCTGATCGAAAAGAAGAAGGCCGAGTCTTCGGAGGAGGCTGCTTCTGTCGGCGTCTCGAGCGTCAAGTTCGAGGAGCTCAAACAGAACCTCAAACGCAGGGAGCTTGATGCGGAAAATTTGAGAAAACAGATCAAGGGACTGCACGACGCGTACCAGACAAAGGCGGATCAGGTTTCTTCCGCCGACTCTGGCTTGAAAAAGTCTGACTAGCCCGACTAGTCAGACCGGTCAGACCCTCTTTTGTAACTCTACTTGAATGAGCTCTTTGCGTATTTCTAGCCACAGTAGCCGTACCACAAATACAACGAACATCAGAATAATAATCATTGGTTTTCTCCATGTTTTGACAATTTACGAGATAGTCAGAGAGATTCCCAATTAAAAATGTTCATCAACTAGTTCGTTGCAAAACGGGCAGGCGGGCTCAAAATCGCTATCGTTCAAACAGGAGTTGAAAGCCTTTCCAACTGGTGTTTCAGCGATAGCTTGTGCGAGACGCGTTCTAACTGGTGGTGCTTCCATTTGCCACCCTCGAGGGAAAACAGATGGTGGAAGTTTAAAAAAAGCGCACCAGATTTTTATTTCGGGCTCATGTTGATTAAAAAATTCAAATGGTATCCGCGCTCATAACCGTGAATTTCGATTTTGCAGCTCGAAATAGATGCTCTTCACGATCATACACCAACTGACACCGAAAACATAGCAAAACACTTTGTGCCACCCTTGTCACGAGCCACACCGCCAGCCGAACTGAACAAAGGTCGCTATCAAGCCCGCACGTTGCTTTTGTCACTTTGAGTCGCCTCACGTGATCGAAATACCCTCATTGCAATTCACGTGAACACCGCACCATAGCCCCACGATGCAAGGGTTCGCCAACAAAAAGTACGATCTTCCAAGACCGTACGCTCTCAAGCCGAAGAACAGACATGGGCCAGACAGAGTGGCCAGAAACTACTTCACGACCCCTCAAAGAAAGCTGCTCGGATACCTCTTGCTGATTATGGTGTTCTCCTTGGTGATTCTGCAATGCGTGCCGGAGAGAGAAAAGGAGAACGTGGAATACGAACTAGCGAGCCAGGCTCACGACACAGACGGAGCGGACATCGGCGCTGAGAAGATGGTGGTCGCGGGTGACAGCCAAAAGACCTCGAAGAACAGCGTGGTCAAAAAAGGAAGCTCCGCGAGACCTCTGGACGATGACTACGACGCCAATTACGACACTATCATGAGCGAAATACAGAAGGGAATGGCCAAAAAGGGCAAGGACTCGCTAAAATCAGGCTCGGTCGGCACCAAGGCCGAAAAGCAAGACAAGCTCGCCGAAGAAGACCACATCGACAATGTCCAAATACTTTAGAAAAAAGACGTTTTGAATCGTATTTAGAGCTATCTCTTGTGTATTTCATAAAACCTTTGTGCTCAGTTTATTCCCTTCCCCACGGCGTCCGTTCTCTCCTGCCAGATGGTCTTTCCCGTGCACGAACAAACGTACTTGTCGTTCTCCCACACTCCAGCGCTCCGCGCAACGACTCCACACAGCGAGTCGGAGAACACCTTGTCCGGATCGGTCGAGACAACCAGCGAACGGCCAATCAGGTCGCTGATCTTGATAGGGACTTTGGAGAAGTCTTGACATTTGAACAAGTCGCCCTCTTGTTTCGACGCGTCGATCGCAGGCAGATTGTAAATCGATTTCCCCGTCGTCAGGGCCCCTTCCCAGATGTTTCCGCTCTCCCTGAAACTCGGATAGTACCTCCCCTTGGCAACCCCGCTCATCGTGAGGTCCACCAGCAGCTCGTTGGCACTCACTGCCACCATCCGCGCCAATCCCTTGACGGGAGTCTGTTTGTCGTTGTCGTCAAACGACTCCAATATGCAAACTGCAGCGGAGTTCGGCTTGCCTGTCCCGCGAATGATGGCGTCCTTGCCAATGCACTGGATCGCCTCAATCACTTTGGACGGAGCCACAGATCCAACGACCGTCACTTTCTGGGCGCCCAAATCCACGTCAAACTTCGAGACCCCGTGCAAGGGTTTGATCACCTCTGAAACAGACTCCACACAGGAGTCGCAGTGCAATGGAACAGCATAGACAGCCTGTGATCGGCCTCAACGCCCTTTGTTAGTAGGAGTAAAACATGCGTCAAATAGCGGCAAAACTCACCTCAAACTCGTCCTCAACAGTGGCCGGCATTGCGATCGGTTCGATATACGGAAATTGAAGCTGAAGTTGACTCTTGAACGGAGTTTGTCGCTTTCTTCCTTGACTGTCTAGAGGAATTAGTAATCGTGGGACATCGATCTGGGGAATTTTTCAAGAAATTTCCACCCAAATTTCCTATCTGGTGTACGGATGTGTGGAGATTTTTCAATCTGCTGAATATTTTTTTATTGATGGTCTCCGCTACTTTGAACAATGAACTCCGCTGAAAGGGCCCACGTTTGCCCCACATCAGCCTGCTCAGACAAACAGAATGACTGGCTCTGCGGGTTTGAGATTCTTCCAGAAGTATATCGGTCACGAGAACAAAGCCATTCTGAAGTACACGTTTGGCGCTTCTCTGGTGTTCCTCTCATGGCTCCCCGTCGTGTACGTTGTGACAGAACATGTGGCGTACGTGGGCAAGATCGAGGGGATGTCGATGAAACCGACCTTCAACCCCCCTACAAACGAGGCGGGACAGTCAAAGGATCACGTGCTGCTTTGGAAATGGAATGCAACCAATATCAATAATTTGGACGTGGACGATGTGGTTTTCCTGCGTTCGCCCATTAGCCCTGAGAAAGTCTACACCAAACGGATCAAAGCGAAACAGGGCGATCTCGTTGTTCCAAGATATCCAGACACGCGAAATAGGGCATTAATACCGGTGAATCATGTCTGGGTCGAAGGCGATAACATCCACTCGATTGACTCAAACACTTACGGTCCGGTTTCTACGGGCATGATCCTGGGCAAGGCTGTGTACATAATATGGCCGTTGAGTCGGATGGGTACAATTCCCGCTGGTGGACGAGAGTGTCGCGAAAACAAGCTCAGGGGAAGCGGGTGGTATGAGAGCGAGAAGTGACGGGGTGTTTGGTGGAAACAGACCCCTTGAATGACAAAATAGATCCCCTACTCATGTACATTATAGTTAATTATCGGGTTAAAGTGAAGAGCTTTGTATTATAAGTGCGTTCAAACCAAGATTGACAGGTATAAAAATGCGAACAGATTTGGAGTCTATGTTCTTTTTGTGATGGGGGTGTCGACGTGCTTCTCGAACCGTTTGGTCAGCTTGCTTTGCAGCTCTGCGGGATGTTTTAAGATGTGGGGGAAATGAGGGGGTGTCGAACTGGCGGAGGATCCGCCGGTCTTCACAGGTGGGGTGAAGGCGGATAACCCGCCCGCGTTCGCACCCCCATTAGCAGTGGTGTAACTGACCGAGGCAACAGTCTTGGACCGGAAATGAAGCGATTTTCTCTTAGGCAAGGTTGGCAGTCTGAAGATGTTTTGCGAGGCCAGCGGTTTGGAGAACTCAGACTGCGAGACAGGCGGAGGAACTTTCCGAGGAAGACAGCTCTCGACGTTCACCGTGCGATTAAAAATTGGCGAATCGTCGCACAAGTTGTCGAGATCCATCGCGTTGCTGCCGAAACCGCCCAGCTCACCGTCCTCCGAGTCCGCAAACGCGCCAAAGATGTCTCCTCCCGTCTCGGGTGTGGATGCGTTTTTGGCCCGGGAGAAACTTGCGTTCGACCTCTTTACTGAGATCTTGGTGGACTCGCCGAAACTGAGCACCGAGCTCGAGGTGTAGCTCTTTTTCAGCGTGGAGAACTCGTTCCCGCTGCTGTTACTTCCCAGGGAAGAAATGCTGCTGAGAGAGTTTTTCCGGTTCAGGTTCAGCTTGGAGTCTCTTCTGAGCTTCGACAGCCCGACCTCGCACTCGTCTTTGAACTGCGGGTCGTGCATCTCGACGTAGTTGAGCGGAAAACAGTGCACCCCGTTGAACTTCTCGTAGAATTTCTTGTAACCCCCTTGTAAAATGACAATGTCCGGATAGTAGAGGTTTGGGTAGTAATCTTTATTCAGGAATCTGTCCCAAGTTCTGAGGATGTTGGCCATAATTGGCCCACGATGGGAGGAGAACTCGCAGTGGAAAATGAGCAGCTTCCTGGAGGTGGAGGTGTGGTCGAGCGGTGTTTTGGTGATCACCGACTCGCTGAGGAGCAGCTTTTCCAGCTCCTGTTTGGACGAAACGTTGAGAGCACAGTCAATGTGTCCGCCCTCGAACTCGTATTCAAACCGACAATCGATTACGACGAGGTCGTCAAAATGCTGCAGGTACCTGTTGCGCTGTTGGTCCTTGGACTTGAAGTTGGTGAGGATCTCGTGGAATTGGTCGACATCAATTCGAGGGAGGGTGCAATCGTCCACGTAGAACGTTTTTATGAGAGCTTTGGGGAGAACGGAGTTGCTGGAGCCGAAATCGGGCGAGTCTGCTAGCGGGTTGTGGTTGAAATGCAGCTCGTTGATGGTGTTTGTGAGCTGGGACGCGCCAGCGGAGAGGGGCGCAGGGGGTAGGGGTGCGAGGGGTGCGAGTGGTGCGAGAGGATTGGTACTGATTTTGAGCAGCTCCACGTTGCTTGCAGAACCGTTGAGTTCTCTGGCCGACTGGATCATCGACGTTGCTCTCTGCAGTTTGGAGCGCAGGTTGCCGTTGAGCTCTATCCTCGTTCGGCTCAGACTGCGGCTTTTCTGCTGCAGCGGAGACCCGTAGTTGGCGGAACCCGAGCCGTCGCTGCTCTCTTGATCTTCGCGGTCGGAGTCGCCGTCCTCGTTCTCGCTGCCCGAGGAAGACGACGAGAGCGAGCTCTCGATGCTGCCGTGCTGCGGATTTATCAGGGAAAAGCTCTTTTTGAGCTTGTTGTTGTTGATAATGGACTCCGTTTCGGGGGACACCTCGAACTCGGAGCGACCGAGAACCCTGTTCGGTGCCTTGGGGGTGGGGACTGCCAAACTGTCAAACGTCATCGCTCTAAAGAGAGAGTTTGGGCTGCGGGGTTGATCCGGCGCTGCGCCGTTGCCCGGGTTACAGGGGTCTGAGGATTTTCCGGCGTCCGGTGTAGAGGTGTCGAGCAAGGAAGCGGAACGGGAGTGGAGGATGGAGGGCTGGTGGTGGTTCGAAACGGAGGACCAGCCGAGGATGGATGACGACGAGCTCGACCTGGCGTGGTACATGGAGGAGGTCATCGAGTTGGACTTGAAGGCCGTGGTGGAGGTTGTTTTGCGCGGGTGTTTCCGGTTTAAGAGCATTTTTTTCGCACTGGACTCGGCGTTCTCCTTGTTGGACGGGTCTTCGTTCATCATGCTGGGTAGCAGGATCTTTTTGGGGTTGTTGGACCTGAAATCACGGCCGTTGACGTGGAAATTGGACGAGAAGTCGGCTGCCAGAACCGAACAGGTTGGGGAGTCCACTTTAGGGCTCAGAGCCAGAGGTCTTTTCAGCGAGTGCGACCGGTGGTGTGCGGGTGGCCGAGCCGGGATGCCAGCGCTCTGCTTGGAGCTGGCGTTGAACAGCGGCGAGTCCAGCAGTCCGTTCTCGTTCAGGGTCTCTGCGGAACGGTTGAAACCGGGGGAGTCCACCTCCATTTCGGCATTCATCGTGGGACGAGGAGGGGCAGTCAGGGCGGTCTATGTGGCCCAGTGGTGCTTGATTGGTTCGTGAAATGGAGTTCGTTAATGGGTAACGAGGAGACTTGGAGGAGGTTGGAGTTGGACAGAGCAGAAGCGAATGCCACAGGTCATATAAGCGAAGGATGGACCTGTCAGAATTGTCCTGGCTGGTATAACTGTTAAATAATTTTGGAATGTGATTGATCCGATCTCAGCTGATGAGGACACGACTGTAGGTCAGCAGAGTATCACTGTTCTGCAAGCTGTGCCAGTTCCAGATCGGTGCAAATCGTCAAGTTTCGTCTTGAGTGGAAACCTTTCAACGCTTGCAAACCCTGGGATATACAAATGGTGAAAGAATAATAAATCAGATTAATGCGATTGGAATTCAAATTTTATGATCGGGCCTTGCGCACCAAATCTTGCTCAGATCAGTTTTTGTTTGACTGCTTTCTGTAGAAACGAGAGAAAAAAAGAGCTTGCATACAGACCCACCCCGGCTCAACGCACGCACGGCAGGCCTCCTGATTGTCCACAGCCTACCGACTACAACAAGTCTACTCTTGCTCCAGTACTGCTGGGATTGTCGAGACTTATTTTCAAGAGACACCGTGCGGCTCAATGTTTCAGTTATTGTTCGAAAGCCACTTTAGTTCCAAATCCATGCAGCTTCAGCCCCCATTGGGAGCGGTCTTGTTGCCTTTTCACGTCGCGATGCGACAAAAAATTGACGGATTTGGACATAATATTTTTGTTTTTCCCCAATGGGAACCTCTCACTAATTTGTTTACCTGCGGCCGAACGCGACTGACGCGGCCAGTTTCACTGCGCACCGGCAATTGGAACCCCGTCGCGGGCACGTAGTGGGCTCGTTGCGGGCTCGTCGCAAACCCGTCACTGCTCGCACTCAAGCAGAGGGCGCGTGCGCAGTCACTCCCAGTCGGGTCGGTTCGATTATTCGCTTGCGGGAGCGTCGCTTGTTGTTTATTGTCAGTTTATCGATCCTACAGCAAGCCTGGTCGCTATACAGAAAATAGTGCCCTCCTTCCCGCAACTCGTCCCACACTCCAGACTGAAACACAGGCTGATCCCAGCACCTCTGTGGCTTCACCGATTTCCGTTCTCCGCTCGCTGCTGCTTTTCTCTGTTCGACCGCGCTCTTCCCTCACGGACGTCCTCGCATGTCGCTCCGCTCTGCGCTACGCTCCTCGCCACAGCCTCCGCATCGCGCCTGGCCAGAGATCCTTCCGGAAAAAATTACTCGATGCTGCCAGACGGCTCGGCGGCTCAGGTGCACCCCTAACTGCCGTGTGGCTACCAAACAGGACGTTTATTTTCTGTTGGCTCATCTTCTGCCGCTCGAACATCCTCTGACCGCGTGGTGTCGCATCAAGCCATCTTTGTGTTACAATGCGTCCCACTGGAAATCACCACCTTACAATAGCTTTCTCCTGCTCGATCCAGCATCTGAGATGCTGTAGTCTCTAGCTGATTCCTTGTCTATTTGGTCTTGGTTCCAATCGTCCCACTTCCTCTGTCCGATTAGGCTCCATGGACAAGTTTATTCATTAAGATCTGCGTTCCTGACTCCATTCAGCGAGCACCGGCGTCATTACGACGACTTCAGAGCCGGAACTTGACTAATGATTGTCCTGTCGTAGCCTTCACGTTGAAAGGAAGTCTATTTTCAAGCTGCGATTTCTCCTATAACTACTCCTGTTTTAAGTTCTCCAAAATGTCCTCATACTTTCCGTGCGTGGCATTGTTGGCTTTCTTCAGCTTCTTCTCCGCTTTTCCGTACCATTCCTCCTGCTCCTTGCTACCAACCTCGAACAGATTGCCCATGGTAATCTCAGCTTCTGCAATATCTACCCAGCTCTGAGGGTCTTCCTCATCCCATATTCCCTGTAAATACCCGAGAGCTTTTCCTACTAAGTCCTTGGAAATCTTCTGAGCGTCCGCAGAGCTGAGGCCGTTTATTTCATTTTTTTGGTCCTCGTCCGACTCGTACTCTAAAGCGGTGAAAATCGAGATAGGTTCCTCGGCCTCCATCAAAAACGACTGGCCAATTTTCTTAAGCATTTTCACTCTAAGCCCTTGGTTTTTGTCCTTGCATTTGTCCAGAAATTCCAAACTTTTCACCATTGAGTCTCTCCAGAATTCATTGTACTTTTCAGACTCTTTGATCTTGTACAACGGATGTTTCTTAGACAATTGAACTTCTTCAATAACGTCCTCTGCTTCATTCGCGTCCTCTGCTTCGTCCTCGTCGCTGTCCAAACCCTCTTGATTCTGTTTCCCAAAGTTGTCAACAATATCTAAGAGATCGTCGAGAGCGTCCAGCAGATTCAGAACACTCTCTTCATCGTCATTAAATATCTGATACTCCTCGGTAGATTCGGCGATCTTGAGCGCAGAATTGAAGCAGGCAACGGCTTCGTCCAGCATCGCACTGATGTTAGGAAAATCGGCTTTTTTCGAATCCAAATCCATCCCAGAAATGTGTTGCAGGGGAATGCGATCAAGGATCAGTTTCGACTTGGTCAGCAGTAATAAAACACTATCTGGAAACTTGTCCAGCCCATCGTCAGCTCTCTCAAGAGAGTTCTCAAAAAACTCTCCTAAACTGGACTGCTGGTCTTCATCTTGAGTATGGAACAACGCCAGATCGGCCAACGAATGAGCATAAATCGAATAAAATTCTGGACTCAGCACGATCTGCTCGGTCCCCCCATTCTCATTTGAGTTTCTCAAGATCCGGTCGCATTCGTGAATAATCCCGTTCAAAATCAGTTCGTTATCCTTCTCTGACTTGACCCACGTTTTCCACAACCCGGATAACTGTGCTAATGGATCATCCGGATTCACCTCGTCGTGCAACTCCACAGTCAGCTCGTTTGCAGGAGCGGTATCTGAGCTTTCAGTTGCAACCTCTGCATTAGTCTCTTTCTTCTGCTTTTTGGCTTTAGCAGCTTTTCCAAATCCAAGCGAACGTTTAGGTGCCATGACTGGTGGTACGAGTGTTGTTAGATCTGAGTCGGTAACTCTGGATGCCATAATCTGATGATTTATTTTTCATTATCATGAAAAAAAGATTTAAGCTTTGAAAAAAATTCTCGGATTATGTAATACGAGATTTTTCTACGTAATCTCTTATCGTAAGCTGGGCAAGTAATCTGGTGGTCAAGGCTGACAAGTTTTCAGCGGGGTGCGTGCACACTTTTGCGATCAGACCAGCAGTGCTATCGCTTGTCGCTCGACAACCATAAGCTTCGGCTTCTGTTAAAACCCAACCCCTTGATGTGTGGGATTTCGTACTCTTCATCTCAGCTTCATTCGTTTAAAATCATTTCGCAGTCAGTATTTCCTCCCAATGCTCTGTTTAAATTGAAATTAGGGTAGGCGGATCAGTGGGGTTGATATTATCTTCACGGCAGGAATGAAATCAAAAGCTAAATTGACTCAGTTGAAAATTCAACAGAGTGAGTAGTTTTACTGCCGAACACGGCGAAGGAGTCAAGACCCCAGTCTCTTCGTCCTCGATCAGCTCTGCATCCTCCCTCTTTTGTGCAACCTTTTCTGTCTGACAGAGGCCGTTCAATTGGTTTAATTAAACCGTACACCCCTTTTTCGGTGGATTAAGAGTCAGCACAGCCTGAAGCCGTTTTGCATCTTAACTTGCTCGGTCTCTGCAGTTACCGGAAATTTAAAAAGATAGGTGTGAGGTGTATGGGGAATGATATACATATTTGGTCACGTGCTGTGATGAATTTTCGATAAAAAAAAGTTATATTATGATAACTATGGCTTTTCGAGTGAAAAATATATTTCACATAAATGTCAGGAATATTTCTATCGAGCGATAGCAAAGAAACAGTCGAAAGAGGGGTACAACTTATCTCATCAGCCATGAAAGGATGTTCGAAGCTTCTCTCAGCAAGTTATTGCGTGGACGAGATTCACTTGATTGTGGATGATTCGGAAAATGTTTCACGGGTCGTGAATAGCAGGATCAAATTGGCGATCGAAGCCGGGGCCCGAGTGATCATGATCAATCCTAACTTGAGTATTGAGTCGCTAAACAGCGTCTTTTTCGAGCAGGGAAGTCAACAGCTTGAAGTGATCAACAAGGAGTTTGAGATGCAGGATCTGGAAAAGTTTGGTAGACTTGAGGTGGATAACATAGTGGACAGAGTTTTTGTCACCTTCAGGGGCAGAGATGAGCTGAAAAAAAGCATATATTCTAGATGTTGTCGACTGAGAATTCCAGTGAACACTATGAACTCGTCGGAGTTGTCGACTTTTACGATGCTGTCGACTCACAAAACTGGAGATCATTTCCAATTGGGGATCACTACGTCCAACCAGAGTTGCAAGTTGGCCAACAGGATCAAGCGAGAAATCGTCCAGAAGTTGCCGGAAAACTTAGAGCAAATCATCGAGAACATTGGAGATCTGAAGGCCCGGATTCGTTTCGAAGATCGAGAGGATGAACTCGAGAATGGGGCTAATGTCAGAGATGACAAAGACCTCAAGCGTTCTAAATGGTTGTCTCAAATCGTTGAATACTATCCGCTAAAGAAGCTTTCTGAGATTTCAATATCAGACCTCACAGATGCATACACTAAAGGACAGGAGGAGCAACTGAGAATTGAAAAATCCGAAAATACAGTCAAAAAGGGTAGAATTTCGCTCATTGGATCGGGACCCGGCTCGCTAGCAATGCTGACGGTTGGAGCTTTGAATGAGATATACAACGCAGATCTCGTCCTAGCAGACAAACTGGTTCCACAACAGATTCTAGACATTATTCCGAAAAACACCGAAGTTTTTATTGCAAGAAAGTTTCCTGGGAACGCCGAGAACGCGCAACGGGAACTGCTTGAACTTGGTTTGGAGAACCTCAACAAAGGCAAGAACATTGTCCGTTTGAAACAGGGGGATCCTTACATTTTCGGCCGAGGAGGAGAAGAATACCTGTTTTTCGAGTCCCACAACTACAAGCCTGTCGTTCTCCCTGGGCTTACATCAGCCCTGGTCTCGCCAGTGGTTGCTTCCATTCCGTCAACCCACAGAGATGTTGCCGATCAAGTTTTAATTTGCACGGGAACGGGAAAGAAGGGGAAAACGCCCAACTTGCCAAAGTTCGAAGCCAAAAGAACTGTAGTTTTCCTCATGTCTCTGCTGAAAATGGTGGACATCCTACCGCTTCTGTATGATAACGAGTGGCCTGCTGACCTGCCCGTTTGCATCGTCGAGAGAGCGTCTTGTCCTGATCAGCGGTTGATCAGAACGCGACTGGGGGATCTTATCGACGTTTTGCAGGTGGTTGATTCAAGACCTCCGGGCTTGTTGGTGACAGGATATTCATGCGAAGTTCTGTGCAAGCTCGAGGACGGGCAAAAGTACCGGATTGAAGAAGGCTACAGTGATTTCGGAGATCTAGATCTGAAGGAAGCAGGTAACTTTACCCCGCAATCGATTACTGGGATCATCGGAACGCTCAGCGACAGTTTCAAAACCCCAGAGCTGCTGAGCTAGTTGAAACGATATTGACGAATTAATGCAAAAAGAAGAATCCCATTGGAACAAACGTAAGTTGAAGCTGGAGCCTTACTCCGGATTTTCATATCATGGCGGTGTAATTTTTTAAAGCCTTTGTGGCGGTGTCAGCTTTGCCACAAATGGTTGCTTGCTTGCTTGTTCGGATTTTTCGAGAAGATTGCACAGTAACTTAACCGTCTGAAACCGCCCCATCTAATGTGGGGAGTGCTCAACGGTTCTGTCCCGCAGTCACCGTTATTGCGAGGATCCAAAACAATCTTCCGATTGTTCCAACGTGGAGGAGAGAATTGCTTCTTTTAGAAGGGGAAAAATGGGCGAGATTCACGGCGGAGCAGCACGGAGAGAAAAAAGGCTGCGCTCGCGGCCGCAATCTGCGCCACCTGCGCTGCCGAGGCAGCCCGCTGCAGGTGGGCCCAGTAGGGGGTACAATCTTATGTTTTGGTCATGAACTCCGTCCTGAGCCTCATTTCGGAGACTTTAGGTTTGGCCTTCTCGGACGGGACGGCCTGCCTGTGTCATTTCACAAAAAAGCTCCAATGATTGCGCAGATCTTGCACGTAATAATTGCGCATTTTTTAGCTGGCTCGCTTTACACTTTAAGAAGCATAAAATAATCCTGGTATATATAGCTGGAGTTTTTTCTTTTTGCTTAATCTTGCGCCTTTTATATATACTTGTTGAAAAGAACAGCATAGTTTAGACATAGATTTAATTCTGAAAGACTACCACCGACAACACCATGGACTCGTCAAAGATCATCGCAATCATTCTCGGTAAGTTCGGAGAGACAATTGGCTCGAGACATCAGAAAACTAACAGGTGAAATAGCTCTTTTGCTGCCTCCTTTAGCGGTGTTTATGGAGAGAGGAGCAGGTAGAGACTTGCTCATCAACATCATCCTGTGTATCTTCGCTTGGTTCCCAGGTATGTTGCACGCCCTCTACGTTGTGTTGTCATCCAGATAAACAACCTGTTTTGCTCGTGTTGTGTATTAATACCACTGTCTCCGTAAGTTGGTGCGACAACTGCTTCTGTCGTCACGTTTAGTGTATGGCAGTTTAATCAAATTAAAACATCATCATATTTTGTTAACATCTATGTACACACAAAATTGGTAGTATTTCCGTCTACTGCAGCTGGGGAACCAACATGTCCATCAGCGGCGATTGGATAAAAGCGACACCGGCCTGTACTCGTGTTAGTATCCCTTTGTTCTGCTCCTCTCGTGAATACGTTCAACTTACGACAAACAAACCAGCGTTCAGCAAAACCTTGAACACAGGCGAGGACGTGACTGACTCAGCAGTGGTATCTTCTCTTTGGAAACCGGACATTCTTTGATTCTGGGCTGTTAAAGATATATTTCTGATGCGTTGCTATGATGACGCTCGAATTAAACGTCGATTTCACTTGTTCTTTTATGTTCAAGCAGTTGTTACTCCAATTCACCACCAGAATCTTTCGTCACTAAAAATTTTCAACGGAACATCCTTGCACCGAAAAAGATCTTTTTGCCACTCGCTAGCGAAATCGACCGAGCACTGCGCAGGTCGCGGGGATATGACCCCAGTGGCTGATGCCCCGAACGGCAGATAGGTCATTGATTTTAGGGTTCCGTGATGGCTGGCCGCCGTGTTGGTACTGGTGCTCCCTGCTGTATCCTGGCGTGTTTCTTTGCACCAACAGATCCCAACGGCATCCCGAGAACACCAGTCTGAGCCTGACGGAGCCTGACGGAGCCTGACGGACCAGACGGTGGCTCGGGAAGCTGCGCCGCCGCGAAAAAGAAAGGGTGGCAAAAATAATAAACTACAATTTCAGATATCTGTATATAGATAAGTACTTTTCTCGCATCACAAATATAAACTTGTTGCTGTTTCTGGGATTCCGCTCCTTAGTGCTATCAGTGCTGTGGTGCAGACAAGTCGGGGCAAACAGACATCAACGTCAATGAAGGTGAGCGTGAAATTAAACAACGAACAGTCGTTCCAGGTGACGGTGCCGGATAACTCCACTGTGGATGATCTGAAGGTGGCTGCTCTGGTGGCGTTGCCTCCGGCTGCCGAAATTAATACCTCTGGGGTGAAGCTATGGTACTCAGGGAAGAAGATGGAGTTTTCGAAAACTCTGTCGTGGTATGGTATCTCGTCTGAATCGAGCTCCACTGTGTATTTGACAGCCTTGGATGAGTCATCGTCAGCGCTATCGGATACCGAGGATTCCAGCATAGTTTCGGAACAGCCGAAAACCAAAGTTAGAAGAAAATCCAGCAAGAAATCCAACAGATGCACCTTCAACACATGCAATTCGACCCCACTACGCATGGTGGGAGACTGTTCCTTCTGCAACGGTAAGTTCTGCTCCAAGCACCGCCTGCTCGAAAGCCATAATTGTAAAGGTTTGCAAAGCTGCAAGGAGAAGAGCTACGAGAGAAACGCTCTCAAGTTGCAGAGTGAACAAACAGTCGCATCCAAAGTTTGATCAAGCATCTGACTATATTGAACGGTTTCATGAGGTCTTTTTTCTCTTTCGGGGTGTGTCTTGTTGCTAGACTCTGTTATCGATCGTGCCTGTGTGTTTTCCTGCCGACTGCGCTGTTGGTATACCCTTGTACTAATTACTACTGTCTAGACTGTCGTTACCCTTACCTTTTCACTTATCTTTTTTATTCCATTTCTGGTGGTTTCGGGCTCTATTTTTTTAAGTCAAATCGATTTTTACTCTATAACCTGATGGTGTTGCAAGGCCTTGACAACCCCATCCTTCATGCTGTCGAAAACTCCAAACGTTGGCTGTGCAAACTCAGGGTTCGTCCCAAAGTCGCCATCTCGGTACACTCCCGTCCTCACCAAGATGGTTTCCCACCCATAATCATTTCCACCTTTGATGTCGCTCTCTGGGTTGTCTCCCACCATATACACTGTTTGGAACGGGCTTTGGGCGGGCGCAACGTTGAGTTCGGGCGAACAGATCTCTCCGTTCTCGTCTCCTGCTTGGATCTTGTTTCTCCAGTCAATCAGCACGTGGTGCGCATAGTCGTAGCTGACTCGGTACGGTTTGCCCAGAGTGACAGATTGCAACGGGACCCCCTTATTTGTATGCGAATACAACGTTTGCACCATAATCTTGAACGCTCCCTGACCGAATCTCGGCAACTTGAACTCGTTTGACCACAACAGATCGTTGTTGGAGAAAATGATCGGAACGGCAGGCGTTGGCGAGCCGGCAGGTCTTTTGGTGCCCAGCAACCCGTTCTCGGAATTGAGCAGGTCCAAAATGATCTGAATGTCCGAGCCCATATCTCTCGGGTCATTGAATACAAGAATCGAGTCGATAGGCTCGTTCCGGCCCCCGGAGACCGTGACGCGACTAGCAGCTGGATCCAGGCCCCATGTATCAAGCTCTTGCTCAGAGTACTTGTGAAAAGGCCATATCTGAGGATTCGCCTTGATCAAATCAACTGGTCTGAGAGCCTCTCTGAATCCGTAGTGCTGTGCAACCGCTCTCGACGCATCGGCGGGACCACCCACAACAAGCACTCGACGATGCTTGTGCACGAGCGTTTTGAGGGGAGTGTGCGATTGGACGAGTTGGTTGGGATTGAGGGCTTTCTTCAGCCCTAGTCGGCTAGAGAGATACTCGCATCTTGCGGCCTCAAGGACACCTCCTCCATTAGTAAGCAAAATGAACGGAACTTGAGACTCTGTTAGGAGATCCAACGTCTCGCTGGCTCCGGCGATCGCTTTCGATCCTTTCACCAACACTCCGTCAATGTCGAAAACGAACCCTAGATTATGCGGAGGAACCGAAGAAACAAAGCGGATACTCCGCAGAAGCAGTCGAGGGGCGACAGGGAGACAGTTCCTTGGAACCCGCGCGGCAAGAAACATATTTAGTGACACGATGAGCTGAATGCTTGACTCTTGCTATCGTTTAGACTTCAATTAAAGATAGCCGATAAAAATGACGTCGTCGCGGTTCTGTCATTTGAGAGGATGTGTCAATAGCGAGGCCCATGGAAACGAATGAGAATAGGAAGACCGAGGTCGTTGGGAGTGAGTCCAGCAGTCGGAAACTACTTAGAAAGGGCCTAAGACCATTACAGAAGTATTATTGAAATTTGGGGGAAGCATGTACTTTCAGCTAATTTTAGTTATTAAAAAGCTATGATAATTAAAGTGTCACTTTTTCCGAATTTTTATGCTTTACAATGATTAGTTACCTACTTATCGAGAGTTAGCAAAGGAGCCACCAGTTTATTTTCTGATCTGTAAACTCCCAATTTTCTTGCCCTTCACCTACTCGATCCCAAGCTCATTCTGGCCATGCCAAAGTTCGACTGTCACCACCGTGCTGGTACTTACCAAGTCGGGTATAATATCCCTGCCCTCGCAAGCAGATGAGCCATCCGTCCCTCAGGAGAAATTTTTTCCCCGGCGGTGCCTGCTGCCCCCGGAATTCCCTTTTTCCTGAAGTCCCAGTTTACCGCTACGCGTCGGAAATAGTTCCGCCGCCTCCGTCAAACCAACCACGTTTCCGACAATTTACCGGTTATTTGAAAAACTCGCTCGCGCCGACTGCCTCTTTTCGCAGGCTCCGCCTTTCTAAGCAGGGAGCGAGGTTTTTCGCGGGGTACCAAATCGGAAAGCCAACGGCACGCCGAACTAGAAAACCGGCTCCGCAGAAGAACTCCCAGTCTGCTGATTCTGCCTATTGTCTGGCAATGTTCTGTGCCGAAGAGATATTTTTTTTCAGACAGCGAGTCCAACGGTTTTCGTCAGCAGCGAATTAAAAATTCAGGTCACGAGAGGCAAATACGATCCATAATTGGAAACCAACAATTGGCTACTGCAGACTCAATTCGAGCAAACTAATGGGTAGTATTAATTAGAAAATATGCGATATGTAGCCGGAGATCGGGATGCAATGTGAGCGATAATAAATTTAGACGGGGGAGGCGACCCACCGAGCGTTGGCCCAGCCCTTGACGGTAAACTGAGTGTCCTTCGATAGGTAACCGTAGGGTTTCAGACACTTTGTTGAGTTGGAATTAAAGTTGTCAATGCTGAGCCAGGGAAGAACCTTCCCAGAGGTCCTCACGAGACAACAAGCTGATTCGGAGCGGGCGGTCGCAGGAGTATCCACCTTGATGTAGTTCTTCTTGGCCATTTGGGTCAGGTCCTGGCGTGGAGCCAGAATCACATTAGACCACAATTTCTCGCGCGACAAAAGCCCCAATTTCAGGGCTGCCCGGTATCCGTTGGGGCTGTTGGAGTCTGGGAAATCAAAGCAGTCCAAATACTCGTCGACCGACAGGTATCCAGACTCGCAATACTCTCTCTGTGAGATGTCCAGCTCGTAGTCTGAGACAGGAACGAATCCTGACTCTTTGCACGAGTAATCCAGAGCGTAGAAGCGCAGAAAGTTGGAGTTTATCCTGGGCTCCCGGGCCCTGGAGCTGGCAATTATCGGCGGCGAAAGCGAGCATGTCGCTGAAAAACAGGTCTCAGCGGGCAGCCACGTCCTGAACGTTTTCAGGGGTATTTCGTGGACTTTGTGCAGGTCATGGTCAGCGTTGTGATGTTGGTGATGCGGTTGCGAGCCCTTAGACAGGGGCAATATGTCGTCGGTCATTCTCTCGTTGAACGACAGAATGCCGGATGCATTCGAAAGTAGCGTCACGTTGTTTTTGATTGCTTGGAAAGACTTGGACAAATTCGAGTAGAGTCTCGAGCGTTTGGACGTCTTCTTGGATGGTTGGTTGGTAAGCGAGGAAGGCAGCAACGTCGATGTCACTAGGTTCGAGTCCGAAAGCGGATGGTCATCCATGCAGCACTCCTCGTGGAGCGACGACATGCTCTGACTGGGCTCGTACGAGAGCAGACTGTCTCTGTCTTCCCCGTCCACCGAGTACTCGTCCTCGTCCGAGGACAAAGAGTATGACAATTCTTCAAGCGATGAAGGCGATGACGGTGTAGAGACATACGAGCTGCTGCACGAGGCAGACATTTTCAGGCTTCGGCTGAACGATGACGACTTTCTGGATATCAGTATCGATTGAAGCGATGGCGTCGTTGAGGTTAAACTCATGCTGTTAGCGCAAACCTTGCTTTCTCCCACAGGTATTTGGATTGATTGCGCCTGAATGCTTTCTTCTACGAAAACCATCTGCGGTATCATCTTCAGGGCTTTGGCACTGACTTGAGTTCCACAAGGGCTCTTTTCTGGTCCGACGTAGTGAAAAAGTACTCGTTGCAATGCTATTCTGTTATATATCCCCAGCAATGCCGCCGCAAAGTCGCTATCTGCCCAAAGAAGAAGTTTGTCCCAAGTTTTTGTTTCCGGTCTGCGGCGTCGGACGTCTCCAAAAGGTTTGCCTTTTCGGGAAGGCATGGAAGCTGAGCTCCTACGCTTGCGCGACCTTGCGCGGGCCCGCTTTTGCGCGACCGCATTTTTTTCAGGTCCGGTTTCCGCCCCTCCTCTCGGCTGGCCGACATCCCTACACCGCGGCAAGCCCAGAGCTCGTACCGTGTGGGGAAAAACAACTCTTATCGACCCCTTCAGATATCTCGCCGTGCTCGTGTCACCGGGTTAAAAATACACTCATTACATAGATAACAGCCTTTTTTGGGCGTTCTGCAAGGCATTATTCAATGTGTCAATTTGCTCCTGCAGACTAGCAGTCCGGTTCTGAATCACAACTTGCTCGTCCCGGTCGATCGATTCGTACAACGCTTGCTCCCGGGCAAGCTCGTTCAACGTCAACAGTTGCTGCGAAATGCTCTCGCCCAGCACCCCGTGCTTCTTGATGTACCCGGCGGTGAAAACAGCCAGTTTTTTCTCCAGCTTGTGCGACTCGGCAGAAACAGCGCGGATCGCCTGGATCAACGTGCTGGCATCGACTGCCTCCAGCGGCTGCACAGCCTCGTTTCCAACCACCGCTTCGTACTCAGAGAACCGCATGTTGCTGAGTTCTTTCTCGATTCGCGACTCCACCTCCTGTCTTAGCTCGGGGTCTATCACTGCCTCGGCGCCTGCTCGTTGGTCGGTTTCCACCAGATTCGCCATCTCCGCCTGTATCAGCTCGGAAACGGTTTCCGTGTTGTCTTCGGAGAACGCCGCGCGCTGGGGAATAGGGAGCTTGAACTGCTGAGCCAAAAGCTTCCGGTGCTCCTTCACTGTCGGAATCGCAGCAGCTTCTAGCTCGCTGCGCCACGACTTTGACTCCGCCAGCGACTCGTCTTGAACAGCGAATTTCTCGTCTTCGTCGTCGGAAACTAAAATCTCAAAATCGTTCAACGGTTTCGGAAGAGCGCTCAGTTTTGACTTCAGCGACGGCTTGCTCGTCTTCGCATCGTCCTCAGTGTCCCCTGCTTCCTGTTTGAGAACCTCGTCTGTCTCGTCCTCGAGCTCGGCCGATTTCGTAAAAAGAACAGACCTTTCGTGTGTAGACCGATGCAGCTCCCGGGTGGCCTGGTTGATCCTGGAATCGATGTCCGCCTCGTTCTTGTCGAGGCCGTCCTGCTCTCCCGGCCGACTCAGCATCAATTTCCGCTTTTTGAACTCCATCTCCGCAATCTCGTCGTCAGAGTCGCCCACTTCTTGCTGGGCCGACTCGAACGTTACCGTGTGGGACTTCCTCTGCTCGTCTCGCTTCCTCTTGTCCTTTTTGTTCTGCTTGTCCACCTCTGGGTTAGAAAGCGCATTTCGATCCACTTTGCGGTCAAACTTGTCCTTGTCGCGCCAATTGGCCACGTTCTCGTCCTCGGTATCAAAACGCCCTTGTTCCGGACGTCTCTCTAGAGCAATGTCCTTGTTGTAATCCACCTGGGTTTCGAACTTCTTCTTGACACGCAATCTCGTGTTGATTCCAACCTGTTTGAGCTCGCGACGCTTCTGCAAAACGGCCACCCGTCTGCTCTCCGCTAGGAGTCTCTCTCTGGCCTTCCGTTTAGCCTTCTTCCCCTGCGTGTTGGCCATTCTGGCCCGGGCCTCGCTCAACATTTCCCGCTCGTCATCGTCTAACTCCTCCATATCCGGCCGCGCAGGCTTCGACTCCGGGTTCAAATTCAACGTCTCGACATTTCCCACAGACTGCTGCATACTCCCTGTCAATCGCAGCTCAGACTCATCCAGGTTGTCGTCCAGCAGCTGCTGGTATCTTTCGATGCACTGGTTGGAGGTCCGTTTCATAAGCAAACTGATCGAGTTCCACTGGTTCGGCCGCAACCGCGCCAGCTCCAGCAGCTTCTGGTCTTCCTCGCGGGTCCACGCAATCTTCTTGATCTGCGGACTCAACCATTCTTGCCACCGAAGCTTGCACTGCTTGGCCGTCTTTCTGGCCAACAGCGAGCTCACTCTCGACCACTGATTGAGTCCGTATTTCGAAATAGCCGCCTTTAGAATCTCGTCTTCAACATTACTCCAAACGCCTCCCTTCACGTAGATCGGGGCCATTTTGTCGACCTTGGAGAACCACTTTTCCTCTCCTTCCAGCAAAACAAAAAGAGCCTTCTTTTTGTTTATGAAAGAAAAATAATTTTTTTTGGTTTTCTCCCGCTAATTTTTTTCGTCTTGTTATCTGGCCCGAATTTTTCGAGCCAGCAAAACGAAACCTCTTTTGTTTGCCCAGAACGCCATTTCTTCTTCTAGAAGAGCGGAAACAATATTTAGACACCCAAGGGAGACACAGAATCCCCCCTCAGAGCTTCCGCACAAGTCACAATGCCCTTAGTGCCCGGTTTCAAGCCCAAACATCAGAAACTTATCCTGCAATGTTACCCTTCTAAAAAGCTCCCCCTTGCCGAGACAAGACCCAACAACGCGGAGCTGAGCTACCTCATTTTCTACGCCTCGACGCGGAGAACTAAGCTGGAGAAAGTGGGGTCGTTTCTGCTCAAAAAGACCAAATCCGACGTGTCCCACAACCGAGTCTCCCACATCAGAGTCACCCTTCTCATTCTCCAGGAGCTGATCGAGAAGTGCTCGGACGACCTCGGAATCCTGGCCGCGGACATAATAGAAGTTCTCGGAATGGTGGCGCGTCTCAGAGAGCTGACCAGCTGTCAACTTGGACTCAAAGTATATGGAATCTTCTGCGAGAAGATCCAATTGAACCAGAAACAAATCTTGTCCAGCAGCGCCTCTCTCCTCAGACAGTTCCTCAGTCTTACAAGCTGCTATCTCGACTTCGGAAGCAAATCGGCCGGAGACGACTGGACGAAGCTCTCGCTCGAAGCGACGCAGAACATCGCAAGGTGCATCGATCCCAGCATTGCCAACTTCGACAACATTAAACTGGTTGAGAAGTCGGTCTACCTCATTCTAGACAAGATCGACAAACGGCCTTCCAATCTCAGTCTGATTAGGACGGCAAGTTACTCTAAAAAAGACGGCAATTCAAGCTCCATTCCGCTTGAGGAACTTGCTATCGACTCTTTGAAGCTGTTTTTTGACACAAGTTTGAAAAAACAGGTGGATCTCACCACAAAGGCCCTGATCAACTACATTGTTGCCCACCCGGTCGAGATAAGCTGGTTCAACAGGCTGATCGAAAGTTGTGCGAAAAAGACCCACATCGAGCTGAGGTACAGGATAATTTCCATTTTGATTCTGGAACTCAACAGCAACAAAAACCCAGAAGCGAAAGAGGTGATTGCCAACCTGATCTCTAACCTGCTCTCCTCGGAAGACGTGAACATGATTGGCCTACCTGTGAGAGAAATCCTGAACGACATACTCAAACTCCAGAAGGAATCAGTTCTAGTTAAACAGGCGGCGGCGTCTCTGGTAAACGGGTACATTGAGGTTGTCAGGAGTTTGGGGAAACACATTTACTACAACAACCAGATCAACGATATGATTGAAGAGATATTGAAAAACTATTACCAACTGGCCTCGACTTCTACGGACTTCAAAAAGGCTTCTGAATTTATTGAAATATCCGACGTTTACATCTCAGACATCGAAAGTATATTCCAAAGCACCCATTCGGATACCCTGATCAACTTCAAAAAAGCTCCATACCCCGTGGGCATCTTCAATTACTTGTACTACACCATCGAATTCAAAAGCTTGCCCGCTTTCATCACCGCCGAGGATAAGTTGAGTGTCCGGGAAAGATGGTTTGCGCTGCTTGAAAATTTCTACGCCAACGAAGTCGACAACAAGCTCTACTCCAAACCAAACATCGAGAGCTGCATCTTGAACAAAGTGGATAATCCGATTTTGGTTCTTCTCAACTTGGTTCAACTAATTTCAAACAACGAAACGACCTCATTGAACGTCCGGATCCAAAAAACGTTACATCACCTCATCCACTCCTTTAGCATCAATTACCTCATCAATTTCCTTAACTTCGTCAGCTCGTGGTTCGCCGATGTCAGCGACTACAAATTCTCACTCTGTTGGCTGGGATTGTACGAGTTGTCTAAAGTTTTGCAATTAGAAGAACTGACATCCATTTCGTACAACAAAATCCAAGCGCTTTCTGAGGCCGGCCTGTGGTACGAAGAGTTCCCTGTTCCGTCTGAACCATCCATTCCTCGAGTTGAGCTCTCGGGTTACGATATTTCCTTGGAAAAATTGATAGCCGTCTTGATGTCGGATTCCGAGGTGAAGACCTGGATGCAGGCGTCCGGTTTCGACGTGACAGGTGCCGAAGGAGCTCCAGTGGTTCTGACAAATCCACCTAAACTCATATTGGGCCACTCGACGACAGCCACAAATTCCATCCTCAACAATTCCTCATCATCGATAATGCTCCCATTCGAGAACCCTGGAACCGTGCGCTCAGCAAGCGGGTCCATCCTGAATGGTCCACTGCTGAATTACTCCACTGCAAGGTCAGCAAGATCGGCTAGGTCAATTCGGTCGGCCGGCTCGTCCCGACTGAACACCGGCTCTACACATCTCCGAGAGCTGAAATCCATTATTTCCGGTCACGGGGCAAGCCTCGATGGCCGTGCCGGTTCAAGTTCCGTGCGGTCGTTCAAAATGAGTGTCCCAAACACCGGCTCGTCAGCAAATGGATCTGCTCACAAAAAAAGCGGCCTCGCTTACTGCATTAGCGACCTTGATCTGAGTGACGAGAGTGATGAAGACGATGATTTCCACGATAGCCATTCCAAAAGCTCCAACGTGGTCACCAACGTCGGCGATAAGTTGGTGGCTGTTTGACCACCTTGTACAAATGACCCTAAAATAAACGTTTAAACTATCATCAGCTTTACTGCTTACGTAATAGATAACACTCATTAACAAAACGTACATACTCTTTATAACCGTACACATAAACAGGGTTCCTTTCCGTCATCTGGTGCTGGCTCAAACCCCAGAGATCCGACCCCACCAGAAGCATCGAGAACAGGAACAAATTATGACAGAGCATTGGTTTTACTCATCGTCGCTAGCAATAGCCTCATCGTCGTCGTTAAGAGCATCAAATGCATTGAATTTCGACACCTGGGTGATTGCAATGGTGTCTCTTGCATCTGTACTGCTCTTTCCCGACGAAATTTTCGAACTGCTGGTCTTCACCTTCATCGTATGCTGTTTGACCTCAGGCTTTTCGTCCCCAGCAGCTTTCTTAGCCTTCGGAGTCACAAACGAAGTCCATCCGTCTTGGTCGGTCTGCTTGAGTTCTTTTGGCAGCTTCTTCTTTTTGAAGTGTGTGAATGATTTTCTTCTTGGGTTTTGCTCGTCTACGTCTCTCAGAGCTTCCTTCACTTCGTCGATCATTTGGACAAATGAGGTGAGGTCTGTTCCTTCAGGAACAACCCCGTGAGACTCAAACTGGAGCAACTCTTCTTCTGTGTACTTTTGAACCATTATGTAATTGTTTCCGAACCAATACCACAAATGTCGCAGTAGTGTGCCTGTGTCTTTGTCTAACGTTCTTTAGCGTCACCACCGGTATTCTGACCTATTTTTTCTGTAGTACTTTCGCATATCTTGTGCTCTGTGCAATATGGCTCCTTGTAGAAAAAAAATCGCGATTTCGAAAAATTTTTCACAAATATTCCCACGGTGCAGAGATGTTTGAGAATGAGAGGTGCGAGGTGTACAGTGTGCGGCTCCAGATCGCGGGCAGTGCTATTTTTTGGTAAATTTTTTTCACCTGGAGAAAAAAATACGAAATAAAGAGATCTAAAAGTGCAAACCATCCCCTGAATAGAGCTCTGTTTGGGAGAACAAACACCAACTCAATATGGCCGGAAAGAGTTTGAGAAAAGTGACGCAGCAAGTCAAAAACAGGAAAAGTCCTTTGCACCCAAAGGGGCGTAAGTCCAAGTTGATGTCGCGGGCCACGATGAGAGACCAGAAGGTGATGAAGAAGAAGCAGCTCCACAGCTCAAAGGTTGCAGACGAGTTTCAAATCGTTGCTTTTCTGCAGGAGGTTGTGTCGACGGGTGGTGAACAAGAAGCTGATGATACCTTCACGCTCGAGGAGACCAAAACGTTCATAGAAACGTTCATTAGCAGAAACGATGATGAGCTCGAACAGCTCAAATCTGAAAGAAGACCAGGAAGGCCGGCTTCTAAACGACAGGACGCTATTCAAATGCGCAAGCAGCAAGAAGAAAACATGTACGAAACTGGCTGGAGTGTTCCCGATCTTACAGACAAGAAGAACGTTGAGTATCTCAAGGAATGGAAGGGGGACAGAGGAGGACTCACGACCATCAAGTTTGTGCTGGTGAAGAAAAACGATCCAGTCAATTCTTCCGATAGCATGCAAGAGTAAGTTCTGCAGGGGCAACAATTGTATATTAGAAACATTTCAACATTGACTCACTCAGAGTTTGTCGCAAGCCGCAGCCGTTTTTCTTTGAATTCGTCCAGTAACCTCAGTTCGTCGTCGTTGATGTAGTAGCTCAATGCAAACAGTGAGAGAAACCCAACTCCCAAAACTGACATTGCGTTTTTAGTCCACTGGTAGATCTTGAACGACTTTTTCCTGGTGAACACCAACTTTTCGGAGTCACCATCAAAGAGCAACCAGTGCTTGTCGAATAACTTGTTGATGTTGTCCAGATACAACTCAGGGGCTTTCAAGTCTGACATGACGTTCCCGATGTTTCTGTCATTGGCAGCTTGCTTTCCGAAATCTGGAACGTAATTCTTCACTTTCTCTAGCGAGCCGTCTTTGTGGAGAACGATGAAGTCGAAGTTTGATGGTTCTTTTCTAGGTTCAGTCAGTGGAATTTTAGGGAACAACTCAACAGCGTTTCCGCAACGGCTTTGAAAAAAGCTGCTTGGAACCAGCGTGTTGGGCAGCAGAACCGGGGTAAAGAAATTCCTTGTTTCCAACGTTCTTGGGTGGCTGCTGAGTTGTTGTTTGGACCACTCATAATTGAGTTCACTCTTGAAAATCTGGTCCTGTTTTAAATCGTTTTGTGACTTCGCTTTTTCTAAAAACTTCTCGAAGTCTTCGTTATACACTCCTGAGGTGTCTTGCTCCACGTTTCCAAAATTATGAGACGGATTAACAGTTGGCATGGGGGTCAGTTTGGTCATCTTTGGAAGAATCTGAGTGTTCTTTTCTAATTTCTGTAACTTATTGATTGATGACAGTAAATCCTTGAAGCTCTCCTTCTGCTTCTGAGGAGGATTGACATGTGTACGAGCCGGTTTGCTCGCAGAATTGGACATGCTTTGCAATTTGCTCTGATTTTTGAGGAGTAATCGACCGATGGTTTCGCTTCCTGAGGGCTGGCCAACTTGTTCAGGCTCTTTGCCGTGGTGATCTGCGGCTTTGGACTCTGGGACAACAGGAGCTTGATACTGAAGTCCAAAACTTTGGGTGATGAGATAGTGCTGGTAGTTCGGGTTCCTCTTCAAAGTTGTTAGAAAGAGTGACATTTTCTCTTTGTTTCTGATTTTGCGGTTGTACAAACACAATCTTTTGAAAGTTTCCATATCAAATGTGAAATCTTCTTTTTGTTTCTTGGAGTCCAAGTAGTCTCTAAAATGGATCAGCTCCTGCTTGAAGGTCTGGGCAAAATATGGAAATCCCATTGGTTGCGGTGATGAACTTCCCTCACTTCCTTTTGAGCTCGAAAAACGAAGTCCTGTTAGTTTCCGCGGTCTGTGCTTTGACTTGCTCCAATTCGTGTCCAAAGAAACCCCCGCAACCGAGAAGGCTCTTGTCCCAGAGTGGAGAAACCCCCCAGCCAAAACGCTCCGGTTTCGCACGGAAAGATGAGAAAATCCCCCTGGGGCCACTATTCCTGACTTGTGCAAGCTCTCTTTTATTGCACTGATTGACATCTCATCTGCGAATATCGATACCGATCGATGTTTCGGGCGATTTGCCTCTCATTTGATAGAGAAAGTGCCAAAATAATTAAAAAGCGAACAATCGGGACTAATTATTTAGCATCCCCGCGGCGATCGACGCGTCTATTTTCTCTGGTGAAAAGATATTGAAACATTTTTCGTATACAAACAAGTGCAAATTACGTTAAACAATATAAGTAACAACATGAAAAAAACCAAGACTGGGTGGGAAGCAGGGGCTGCTTAAGTCTGTTGAACGAAGCAAATCAACACGACTATGGAACGGGATACAATGACTAAATTCATGCGGTTCGATAGAGAGAATCAAGCAAAGGAAACGAGACGATAAACTTTTGCACAACGCGATCATTTCTTCTTTCTACCAAAGAAGTTTCTCTTCTTCTTCTTGTCCTCCTTCTTGTCATTGTCCTGAGGAACGTGGTATGCCGGAGTAGGGGCCGGGGTGGCTTCTGGGACCGGACGTAGATTAGAATCGGAATGAGGTAGGCTCGAGCTTGAACCGGTTTGCCCATTCTCGTCCGCGGTGTCTGGAGGTGAGATAGGGGGCTGGAAATCGGATGGAAGTATCTGCTGTTGGCGTTCGTCAGGCAGCGGCTGCTGTGGGATGTTTTGCTGATACTGTTGTTGCTGCACAGGAGGTTGCGATGGATATCCTTGCTGGGATTGCTGGGATTGAAGTTGACCATTTTGACCCCCAAATTGTTGGATGGATTGGCTGTTCGACACATTCGCATACGGCCCACCACTGTTATTAATTCCCAAACCATTTGGACCTTGACTTCTTCTCGCAATGTTGTTCAAAGTGCCAGAGGAACTCTGTCTGATTGGATATGGTTGCTGAACACCACCCGGTGGAGCTCCTGGCATCATCGAATGTCTGGAGGGACCTGGCATTCCTCTGGTGTCATTTCCCAGAGCCACACCCCCCAAAAGGGCGGTAGACTTTCTGTTTTTTCTAGATGTAGGTTTGAATTGTCTATTCGATTGACGCGGCAGCTGGTTGTACTGTGAGTCTTGCCCATCATAGCCTTGGGATTGCACATTGTATCCCATACCATTGGATCCAGAAACCATTGAGAAGTTGTCTTGGTTGTAAGACAAAGGCACAGAAGGTCTCCTCTGTTGCTGCTGGAACTTATGTTGTGGCAGGATTGGCTGCTGGCCTTGCATACCTTGGGGAGGAAGTCCATGCGGGAGATTTTGAGCAGGCACAAACGATGGAGACGAAGAACCGTTCATTTGAGCCGGATGATTTTGCTGCTGCTGCTGCTGCTGACTATCTGCAGGAGCATACGGAGCTTGTGGTGCCTGAGGCTTCAACGCATTGCCGTACTGATCGTAACTTGGAGACTGTCTCTGGTATTGGGGTTGTTGATTGTAAATGCTTGGGATTGGCTTTGGCTGGTACCCAGCTTGCAAATGCGGCTGCGGTTGAGAAGGTGGAGTCTGTTCCGAGATAACGTAGGCATGTGCCATTTCAGACAATTCTTCCAGATCGCTCTCGATGCTTTGTTGAGGGATTTCTCCATTTTGACGACCCTGATATCCTTGAGATGCGCCTTGGGTCTCGGGGTATGCAGGAGCGACTTCTCTTTGATTGATAGAGTTGTACGAGTTCGACTGCACCACTTGTTGAGCCTGAGGAGGGAAGTTTGGCTGAGATGAGAAAGAAACCGGAGCCTGCTGTTGCTGGTGCTGAGGTGGGGCTTGTCTTTGATTATACACTGGAGCCTGGACTGGAGCCGCTTGGACCACAGGAGCCGGTTTTTCGAGTCTCAGTTTAGCCTCTTCTAGCTCTTTCTCTTTGAGGGCATTTTGCACGGACAAATCGTCCTGGGCAAGCTTGAGCTGTCTGATGTTTTCAGAGTTCTTTCTCAGCCAGAAAATGGAGGTCGGAGAGCTGAGGGTTGATGTGTTGCTGCTAGTGAACTGGGTCATCATAGCGTACAAGAACTCCAGGTACGGAGTCTTGACTTGATAGTCGTCTGCAATTAGGATTGGCTGCAGCAAAAGCAGATCAATGTTAACTTCATTCTGGTTGAAGAAGTCGTAGAAGAGTCTAGGCGCCTCAGAAAAGTCCGGACTCAATTCCGTCACCGGGTAAAGCTGTGTGAACCTTTGCAGAAGCGAGGACTCGCTGTCGTAGCTTTTGAACAGCTTGCAACCCATTGTCTTGATGACCGTGATGATTTCGTCGATCAGACCGCTGATGAGGGGTTTGGCCAGGATCTGTTCCTGCAGCTGGTCAGGGAAAGGCTTCTCGAATAGTATAGATAACGGTTCAACGGTGACTTTTGGCAGGGCAAACTTCCATTGGTAAGACAAAAACTCCAACGGGGTGGAAAGCTTGTAAACGTCTATTCCGGCGCTCTCAAACAGGTCCGAGATCTTGTTGATCAGCGAAACATCGGACGAGGAGTACTCCGTCTCGGTTCCGCTTCTGCCGACATACAGCAGGTCGCTCTCCTTTTTGCTTTGGTACACGGTGTAGTTGTTGTCGCCGACCAATCTGATGTCGAAGTCGGACATGATCGAGAGAACAGGCACGTCCGTGTCTAGCTGCAGTGACAGTTTGATGAACGGCTCCAGGTTGACAAAGTTGGTTGATTCAATGACGATGGCGGGGATGTTGCCGATCGCGATCTGATTTTGGATTACCTTGGACAGTTTTAGAAACAACGTCGAAAGCTCCTGCAGCGATGTGGCCGAAACAAAAATGAAATCCAGTTTCGTCACCTTGGGGGCGGAAAGGACCACGTTCAAGTAATCATCGAGATCAGCGAAAGTGTTGGAAACAGTGTAACGAGAGTTGCCGAACTGCTTCGAGGACCACTGGAACGTGTTGTTGAGCTTAGGGACACGCTGAGTGTTCACAAAAGACAAGTCGCACGTTCTGGAATTGAACAGTCTCCAGTTGTAGAAGGCAAGATTGGGGTGGTTTCCCACGGCGAGAATGTTGTGGCGGGAGGTCATGGCTTCGTGGAACCTTCGGCGACTGCAGAATGACCAGTGTTGCAAGTGTGTTTTTCTCTCAATTGGAGCTTATAACACGATCGCTTAACTGTTTTGCCGTGGCGTAAAGAGGGCAACAAACAAACAAGACCGACATGGCAAAGAAATGTTTGTGTGACAGCGAAGAATTTTTTTTTATGCCTCTCGGACCGGCCCAGCTTGGCGGCCCGTGAAATTTCCCCGGTCACCGCCACAGCACCGCCACATGCCCCAGGCGAGCACCAGCCAACCTTGGGCGATCTAGCGAGCCCGGCAATCTGGCATGCTGATCTGTATTCTGGTCGAAACGAGTACTGGCCGGCCTTGCGCCGGCCTTTCGCCAGCTGAGCAGCGTAGCGACTAAACCGCGGGAGTTGGCATCGCTTGGCCTGTGCCCCTGTCGCTCGACAACTAAGCCCGAATTGCGGTCTCCGGCATTGAGACTCCTACGCCCGTTTTGACATAAGCCCCTCCGACTATTAATAGCTACAGTGGCTACAGGGATGGCCCTGCAAGGGCAAGCTCAGGCACAGAAAAACAGGCTTCGGCAGACGTCGCGGCAAATCCCGACGCGTCGATTTGCGAGACGAGGGCCGGGTAAGAGAGTATGGGTCTCCCACGACCGCCACCAAGATCCAGCGCCAGCTGACTGACTGAAAAAAAACCTGCCTGTCTTCGATTCTGGACGTTTATTCTATAGGACCGCTATAACCATGCATCCGCTCGGGCGTCGCCGTACATCTGCAATGTTGCGGTTTGAAGGCCCGGGCAGGAGTCGGCTCCCATGATCAGTTGTTCAACGACCTCGTGCCTCACCCGCACGAAGCTTAGTTGTCTTCGGTGACTGGCCCGTCGCCACAGCTAACCTGCGGATGTCAGATCAAACAACAAGAGTGTATCTCCGGTTGACGAGCAAAGCTTTGAATCTCTCGGTCATGATCTCTTGCACAGTTGTAATTGTAGACTCGTGCGCCTAACGGTTTTTCCGTTGGCGTTTGTGCTTGCGCGCCTCTTTGCGTCCGAACAGGGCCTCAAGGGCCGACACCTGGTTGGGATCGTCGAGCGGCTCCTCTTGGGCTTGCTCGTCCTCGTGTGGCTGGCCTTGCGCGTTCTTCTCTAGCTCTCCACATCGATCTATTGAACACCCGTGCACCGGACGGTCCATAAGATCCACCCTCACACCAGAGAGCCACTCGGTGAGTTTTCGAACTCCGGACCCGGCGGTGGAGCTTTTCTCCACAGACTCCACCTCGCCTATCACCATGTAGTCTTCCACTTCCTTGTAGTGGAGATCCTGCAGCGTTATGAAGAACTCTGCTCTGGATTGCGGAGCTATGTCGTCGAGTGCGGGCCGGCCGACCAGACACAACGAGCCTTTCTTTTTGTGACTCGAGACACCCTGCTGATACTCTTCTGGGTCCACCAGAGCCGGGCACGTTTCCAAAGTTTTCGACGACCTTTTGTTCAGCATTCCTCCTTGGACGATGTATTCTGGCGAGACGACGCGGGTGATTTTCGACCGGCGGTACGAGACATCGCCGGTCGAGCCCGTTCCCGTGCACAGGCCAAAGAAACCGGCTGTGGTTTTTGGGTACTTCTCCGTATACAGTCTGATCACCACTGTGACGGGACTATCTCTGTCATCACTTTGGAACCGTAGAAAACATCTTTTTCTGTCCGTTCGTCCCGCACTCATTTGCTCCGATGACACTGCGCTCAGATATCAATTACTAAGCTTAAGGGCGTAATTCACTCACGTTTGACATTATGAGCGAAAATTGCGAGATCTGGCGATACGGGGCGCGAGGCGAAAAAAAATTGTATAAAGAGCCCGGGGGAGCCAGAAATTGCTCGCGAAATAAATTATGGGGGCACTCTTTTTTAATTGTTTCCCTGTGCTTTAATCGAAATTATAATGTCTGATCACAAATACCACTTTGACGTGACAATGGCTTGCTCGGGCTGCTCTAACGCGGTCAACCGAGTTCTTGGTAAGCTTCCTGGGGTTAAGTCGGTGGACATTTCGCTTGAAAAACAGACGGTTGATGTGACCACCCAAGAAGCCCTCGACTACGACACCGTCTTGAAGGCAATTACGAAGACCGGAAAGAAGGTCAACGGCGGAAATATCGTCGTCTGAGTACACAATGTTGACGCGCTCAAGAACACGTGATATATAGAATATCCAGTCGCAACCCTTTGAATGAATGGACGATAACATTTACAGAGTAAACACCCCTGTCTGAACTACTGACTCGCTCTCTCGTCACAGCCAATCCAAGTCCACGGGCGCCGCGCAGTGGAAGTCGCTGAACTTGTACTGCAAGACACCTCCGACGGAGCCGTCGCTCACCCCCAAAGTCAAGATGTCACTGAACCCGTCATCGGTCGCGTTGAAACACATTCCGGTCACCTTCCCAAAGAAGTTGATGTTCTGGTACCGGGGCTCTTCGTCTGAGCAATAGTAGTCGTCGGTTCGTGTCGAGACTCCTCGGAACGAATTATGGCTCAAGTCAACGATATAGACGTTGTCAATGGACTCGGCGAACGCAAGAAAACCCGAGCTCCCCACAGTGCTGAACTTGAGGTTCCGGATAGCTCCCTTGAAAAAGCCCGACATGTTCACTAAAGACTTGTCCACGCGTCTCCGGTCGTACAGTCGTATCGAGCCGTCCTGGTTTCCTGTGGCGAGAAGGTTGTTTTTGTTCCAGTCGCTAGAGAAGGAGTAATCGTGGTGATGCGTGAAAACCTCCACGGGCGTCTTGGACGAGACTCGCTTGTCGAGGATCACGGAAGACTGCGAGTCGCCTACCAGCAAAATCTCGTTGTTGTTTGTTGGGTTCTCCGAGATGCAGTTTATCGGATAATCGAACTTGGTTTTGTTTGTCAGCACGTTCTTCACGCTGTTGTATGCTCGCACATACCGGTCGTTCGAGGCGATCACCAGATCGGAGTCGGTGTTCTGGCGGGGCATCAGGATATAGTTGGTGATCCCATTGGTATCCTCTGTGATCTTGAGGTATTGTGTCAGCTTGGTTTGCGGGTGGTGAGTGAGGATCGAGCCGTTGAACGAGCCTGCACAGAAGTATCTCGAGTTGGAGCTCAACGTTGAGATCTTGAAGTCCGGTTCAAGCGTGAGAACCGGTTCCGTCTTGGAGCGCTGCGGGTCCAGCTTCATGATTTGAAACCGCTCATTCTGGGTTTCCGAGGAGAAATACACCTCGTTTTTTCCCAGGCACGACACCAAGTTCCGAAGCTGGAAATGTACAAGTTTGGGTTTCGGCACGGTGAAAAACTGTCTGAACTCGAACAATGTTGTGTTGATTTGCCGCAGCTGGAAGTCGATATCCTTGCGAGCTGCCACGATCGAGTTAGTCAAGTGCGTATAGCTCTTAAACAACTTCATTCTCTGGTTGATCATCCTGTATCTTTGGAACTTGTTCTCCCAAATAAGTCCCTGTAAATCCATAAACTTCTCCTTTTTCTCGTTTTCCCGGTTGAACTGCGCAACCATCCGGGGGTCAACCACGTCGTTGTTGCGGCTCGCCAGCGACTTCCGCATCTGGTAGTTGCGAATCAGACTTTTCACTTCACTTTTGCTCTGGAAGTCACGGTCGAATTGGTTCAGAGACGAGTACACGAACTCGAAGAAATCGTTGTCGAGCTCGTATACCCCTCCGCTAACACCCACATACTCGTCCTCAAACGATCGAAGTATAGTGTGGTACTGTTGCAGTGTGAGCTCGTCAACCTCGACCTGCTCCATGATTACTTCCGTTCCGCCGATATATCGCTTCTGGAGGTTGTTTTTGCCCTCTCTGCGGCACTTTTGAGTACTTGTTTGAGATCAATTGATCTTGGAGCTAATACAGAAAGGCCCCCGCGTGGTGGGTGTTTCAAATGATTCAAGGGCTCCTGATTATTCAAGAACGTCAGATCCCACTGCTGTTTCAAAAGTCACCAGTCTCTTCCTGTTTTTCGTGTTCCTTCTGTGCTAACTATCTCCAGTCATCCTGCCATCGCTTAGCAGGAGCTAATCTCAAAAATCTATGCTTCTTTTTTTTTACTCTGGGGCAGGGGATGGAAAAACCAGGAGCCCCAAAAAAGGGGCTGTCAAAATGAGTACGGGACCCCGTCAATTTACACTAGCAGAAATGTTAAAGGGCGCCAGACGAGATGGGCCTGATGGACACAGCACCGTGATTAGTTTCACACCCTCACCAGCTAAAACCAGCTGGCGATAAGCGGCCCACTCACACGTCAAAGCAGACTTAACGACGCGCCGATCGACGCGCCCTTATCGGACGAAAGACTTTTTTTAATAGGATTTTGGTAACAGGTCTATAACTTAAGCCTCACCAGCTGCTGTGGCCGACTCTTGCGCTTTGGCAGCGGGTTTTGGGACCTTCTTGCTCAGAACCATCACCACCACCGCCGTCGCGGCAAACGAAATGGGAACGTACATGGCGTTTCGGATCCGATTTTGGACTCCATGCAGATCAAGCTCTTCGTTCAGACTTATTGAGCCGATAACGGAAGTGGCTATCGTGCTTCCCAGACATATCCCAATCTGTCCGACAGTCTGGAAAATTGCAGAAACGTTTCCCTGCAGTCTCCTTGGTGTTTGTGACAAAAGAGCGTTGTAGTACACTTGGAAAAACAAATTTGTGCCGTAGCCAAACAAAATCATGCTGAAAAACTCGAACTTCCAGTAGGAATATCTACTGAAATGGTCAGCCCGTGAGCACCAGACACTTGCTCCAGTAATCATAAGACTGGAAGCAATGAGAACGTTTTTGGTGCCTAAATATTCGGCCTGTTTTTGCTGGTAGATCGCACAGCCCGAAACAATTCCTCCGCTAATGGGGAGCACCTTGATTGCTGCCAAAATTGGTGAGTTCTTTTCCACGTATTGGTAAAACTGTAGCATACATCTGATGACGCAGGTAAACGCTCCATAGTATAGAAACAAGCCTAAGAGGTAGGGCACGAAGTTCGTGATTTGGACTGCCTCTGGAGCAAAGAGAACGATCATGTTGGCCCTCCAATCTTTAAGGTTCTCTTTGTCAATTGGGTGACTTCTTTGGTAGCTTCTGATGTAACCGCTTTCAAATACAAAAACTGCCAAGACAGTGACAACTCCAACAGGAATCGGAGCATAAACTTTCGGAGAATCCCATTTTTTCCCAGCATAAGTCAGTCCTAGGATTATAAGAATCAGCCCAGAAACAAGGAGAATCGACCCAAAATAGTCCAGACTTTTCACGCTTTGTTCACGGGCCGTCTCTGATATCTCCACGGGAATTATGAAAATCCAGAGCACCGCAGAACACACAAAGCTCACTGCAAAACTCAAGAAGAAAAATCCTCGGTAGCCGTAACTTGTCATGGAGAAGGCACCGCCCAGAACTATCCCGACTCCCATACTAGCTGTGAGGGCCAGAGTAAGTCCTTTTATGGCGAGAGTCAACTCTAAACCCACGTAGTAGTTGCCGGTCAAACCCATCGCGCTTGGGAGCACCGCAGCTCCAGCCACACCCTGAAGAGCTCTAAAGATGATTAAAACCACAATCTCATCAACTATCACCGCGTTCACCAAAGACATGAGAGCCATCATTGACAATCCTACAAGAAAAACCACATGTAAACCAACCATGTCAGCTATTTTCCCAAAAAGAATGACAAAGGACCCCAAAGTGAGCGCATAAGCAGACATCACCCAAGTGACAGTAGAGGAATCCGCATGGAACTGCTTTTGCAGACTTTCGCTCATAGTGAAAGCAGCTGCAACATTGAGGTTGTTGAGTGTAGCTCCAAAGAGAATCAGCAGAAACACAACGTTTTTGTTTCGCCGTTCTAAAGGCACCAGATTTCTGGCTCGAGAGACGGCGACTTCGAGTCTATCCCATACCATTTTGCGATGAAAAACGCTTATTTCCCGCTTAATACAAACTACATCATTGGGGATCAGACTTATATATCAATCAGAGTGCGCAAACTAGCTGACTAATGGCAAGCGGAATGCTTTGCAGTGTTTTCTACTTGATTTGCGGGACATATATCAGGCGACCAAGCCCGTCGGGGAAATCAGGCTGTGATTTTGTCATCGCACGACTTGTGGGGAAACCGAACGTGGGGTTCCAAGAAGAATGCATCGAGCACAAATTGGCAGGGCCGAACACAAGCATCACGGGTGGAGACCAGGCTGACTGGTTTGAGGTTGAGTTTCGGAAAATCAAGGACCGAACTGCCAGGAACGAGATTTTTGAAAATTGGAATTCTTGAAATCTAGCAATCGAGCGTTTTTGAAAAAGATTATATCGACATTGCGAAGAGTCTTTTTCACTCTGCCTTTCACCACCAGCTAGGACTAAAGCAAGTGTTGAAAACATGTGGTTGAAAGAGGTTTCGAGCTTCAAGGTAGAAAGCGCCAACGAACCGGGTACGACTGGCGGGGGAAGCAATCACGAATACAAAGGCGTGCTTGCTTTTCTTGGTGAGCAAAAGATCCCGCTCTGGCGCTTGGCTAGATCATCTCAACGATGAACTCTTGTACTCGTCTCTGCTCTCCGTACCTGTGCCTCGACTGCCTCACCTTCTACCCCGGAGATATGCTGCCCCCAGCTTGCATCTCGAGGATTACCCGATTCGGACGAGTGCGCGTTTTTCCAGGCTTATGAAAAAAGTCTTGGTCGAGCTTTGATGACGGAAACACGTCCTGAAGTGAGTTCGTACTACCAAAAGTCTCGTCAAGGAGTCGAGCGAGAGCGGCCATAGACAAACCGGGTTTTCTTTGCTTGCTTCATCAACTTCCCTTACTTTACGAATGGGAAAAGGCGGCGAACTAGACTCTTTCGGGCCCATTCAAACAGCCTTGAAATTTATCCAAAATGAACCAATTGTGTCGCTGCTATGTGGAGGAATAGCTGGAGCAGCATCTCGAACGGCAGTCTCACCAATGGAAAGGGTGAAAGTTTTATACCAGGTCCAAGGTTCGACAGCCTCATACACCCAAGGAACGCTGCGTACAGTGTACCAAATTTGGCTGGAAGAAGGCTGGCGGGGAATGCTAAGAGGAAACGGAACAAACTGTCTGAGAATAGTGCCTTACACTGCGGTCCAGTACTCGGTGTATCAAAAACTCAAATCCATGCTGATGTCACCTGAGGACGACAACCTGAGAACTCTCGACAAGCTGCTGGCAGGATCGGTAGCCGGCTTCGCTTCGGTTCTGGTCACTTACCCCATGGACTTGGTAAAGACACGACTTTCGATTCAAACAGCCAAGTCGCTGCAAAACCTCTCAAACTCCCCACATAAACACCCCAAAGGTTGTGCCGATCAACCACCACCTGGAATGTTCAAATCTATGAAAAATATTTATCAAAACGAGGGTGGGTTCCGCGCACTCTACAGAGGACTGACTCCTACCTCTCTTGGAGTCGCTCCCTATGTGGCCCTCAACTTTACCATTTACGAAAAATTGAAGGAACTTTTCCCCGAAGATTACCAGTCCAATCCAGTGGTTGTGCTCACTCTGGGGGCCATCAGCGGCGGTGTTGGCCAAACGCTGATATATCCAATGGATGTTTTGAGACGTCGATTTCAGGTCGCAACGTTGGCTCAAGGATCTATGGGATTCAAGTACAATTCGACCTGGGATGCGCTTGTCAAAATAGTAAAGCACGAAGGGTATCGTGGATTATACAAAGGTTGGACGGCCAACATGTGGAAAATCTGCCCTTCAATGGCCATTCAGTGGGCCAGTTATGACCTCATAAAGAACTTTATTGTCTCCATGTAAAACAAATTGAGATGTCTGTTGTTACGATGCACAGCCTTATTCTGTAGGGCAGGTTTCGGAAAATACAGCGATACGAGAACCGAGCCGGGCGTGCGAGGATCATTTTCTTGCTTACATCAGCAAATTCGTTCCAAAACGGGACTTAATCAGGAACGACGCATTGGTTGGCAGGCGATGCCATCTGTTTCGCCCGTCGAACATATGACCGGGGAAACCCCTGTCAGGCCACAGACGCTAGTGCCAGACTTGCTGCTGAGCACGGCAAGGTTTGTAAACTGTAAGAGAAGAGATCGTCCACTGCTGTACGTCTGAGACGCAATAGAATTCTCTGACTAACATTACCTGAAACCCAGTGGCGACCCACATGTAGTGGCTTGGTTTGCCAGGAAAAACCCTCATTTCCTGAGGGTTTTAGTCTTCACAGAACTAACTAACTGCCTTCGGAAGGTCCGTCGGAAGCCCCCCAAAAGGTATGTCAACCCGCCAGGGGAGTTCTCCAGGAAAGTTCTCCTCGCACTCCTATTACCCCCGCGAGAAGGGACTGCTTGCTCGGCGGCGGCGGCCTACCCAGGCCCAGACCTACTTTACAATACCCGGATCCACAACTCGCGCACAGAATTATTACCTTCTGTCGGTTTTATTGTCCCGCTTATCGTTTTAATGCACCAAATCTGCCAAGTTAGCAACACGGTACCTTCAGCGTACCAATAGGGCGGCATGAAGCTCTTTTCTTCTTATCGAGCCCTCGCCCCAATATTAGAGACAATAGCCGAGAAACCTATTTTCTGACGCAGCCAACAATTAGGATTAGCTGCAATGAACAAACGCTCGTCCGAGTTATTGTTCAGCAAGCTCGTAACAAACCCCGCCGGCTCTTTTTTCGAACTACGCCTGCGCTTACGGGCTATCCTGCTGGTCCTGCTGGTTGCCTGCCTTGAACAAACTTTAATAAAGCGATTTAAATGAGTCTTTATAAATCCCTCAAATCGCTAGCAATTTTAATACCCAGATCACAGGGCCCTATCGTGATTGTAACATCATTGACCACTAATTAGCACCCACAATAATTACTACGGACCCTCATTCTTCGCCGGTTCCTACCCACAAGAGCACGCTCGCCTTCAACCAAGCATCTAGCTAAGTCTGTCCCGGTTCGCCTTCTAAGCGACAAGAAGCTACGAGATTGACAAGATTAGCGCAGCTTCAACAGACTGGCACCCCTAGCATCCAGAACAGCTCCATAACACCGTTTCGCCACCCGTCCAGATTTCGGGCCTCGCTTCGCCCTCTTGTTCTTCCGGACCCCATGTTCGCCAACACGTCCCTGGGCGGAGACCCAAATTCTCCGCTGACGCTCCTCAAACACGAGATTGAGAAGGAATCGCTCGAACAGGACAGTACCTCATTGCAAATATGGAAGATGTTCAACAACAAGAACACTCTTCTTCCGAACAACAAGAGAATTCTAAACCTTTCTTGGAGACTCAACAGTATCAATAGTGTGAAAAAGAGAAGACCTTCAGACAAGGTAGAAAAGCTCAAAGAGACCGTCCAGTCAACATCTCGCAACAGCAACAACCTCTCCCTTTTGAAACAGCACGACTCCGATAGCCTCATTCCTTCGGAGACTCCGGAGAATCCAGAGTTTGACTACATTGAGCACATCAGAAGAATCTCGAAAGAAGAGTACGGAGTCAACCCAGACGCACCAGGGAGCTCTGGAGCACCCAAGGCGTCCATGTTCTACGGCGACCACAACTCCATTTTCACAATCACAGACCCAATTAATATCGACGTGGAGGCCAGAAAGGACTCTGTCGACAATTTCTCCCCAGAGACGAGCCAGTCTCTGTCTTCCAACACAAACTCTGTGTTTTCAACGGTGAACAACGCTCCGTACAATTCGACCTCTCACAACATGACAATGTCAAATATCCCACAAGGTTATCCACAGCTATCAAGGACGAGCGCTCAGTCTGGCCATAACGCTTCGGATGACTTCAACGTGGACCACTTTTTGAAATTCGACGACAACTTCAACGAGTTGATGGACTTCACCAAGTTTGACGATGTTTCAGACAAAGCCGAGTCCAAACCGCAGTCTCCGCAGCGCCAATTTCACAGAGCTCAAAGCTCGAATCAGCCCAAGGAGGAACACGGCGGGGCCGGTTCTGATTACAGCCTCACCAATTACATCAATACATTGGAGGTTTCTTTAGACAAAAACGAGAGACCTGCAACTCATCACAGCCATCATCCATACCCCCACTCTCCATCTGTCTCCACGTCTCCAACTATGGGTTGGAATTTTCACAGCAAGCCTGCGTCGGCCCCTGTTTCGGCATCCACTGGCGGTGCCAATTCAATGGGCTCCTCTTTGAGACCTCAACAGCAACCGATCTGTGAAAACTGTTTCACTTCAACAACTCCATTGTGGCGCAAAACTTCTGACAACAGGCTTTTGTGCAACGCCTGCGGTCTGTTTTTCAAGCTCCACGGTGTGATCAGACCCTTGAACAACGGGCCCGCCAACCTGAAGCTCTCGGCGGCTCAGAAATCTAACTCATCCTCGGCCAACAAAAAGCGATTGTTTGGCGATGTCTCGGAAGATCGCACGCACGTCCCGCAGCATCAAACAGCGACACCAATTGAAACTCCAACCATGAAGCCGGGGACTTTCGCATCGGACGACACGCAAATGGGCGAAACATTTGCAGGAGACTGGGATTGGCTAAAATTCAACGTGTGATCTTTAATACCGAGAACCTTGTCCACAGAGGATTATTACTGTGGTCTTATACAGCAGAAGAGATATGTTTACTTCTTGTTACTTTTTAGGTGTACGATTTTTTATACTCTGGTCTGTCCGCTCGTTCAGTGATCTATCTAAACGTCGATTTGTGTCGATAAAGAAAATGAGTCTCATTCAAAGCCCAAACCCTCTCGGAAAACTCACACCTGGCATGTCAATGTTCAGATTGAAACGTTAACGTTAAATCCACCGTTTCCCGCGCTGGTACGTTTTTTGCTGCCGTGGACACCCGAGCCAGACGGAGCTTTCCAAAACTGCAGCAGAGACAGCCACACAGAGCTCCACGAGTAGACTGAGTTGATAAGCTCTCCCCCGCTCTCCTCACTGGTGAGCTCTTGAATAACCCTGTTTGAAACCCTGTTGCTGAGTTTGACTCTCGAAGTTGGTTTCTTGGTCCACCTTGATTTCCGTATTTTCGTTTTTCGATTTGGCTTGGTTGTGCCGTGACGCAGGTTGATGTATGCGGACGAGTCCGAGATATATCCAGTCGAGAGAAGATTGATTATCGATCGCCAGATCCGCTTGGCAGTTCTGAACCTCGAATATCGAGGTGGGGGCATCGATCTCATTGTGAGACTATGTGAGACTCCCCTATAGCAAAGCTCGACTGAAGTGAGGCTATCCCTTTGATTAGCTAGCTATGTTGTCATGAAACACTCGCACGAGATGGGCAATTCTGTGTTATTTCACCCCATTTTGAGATCTCAAAAACAGGGAGCGTGCGCTAAAATACAAAAAAAATAATATTTAATCAACCCTGGAAACCCAACGGTGCGGGGGTTTCGACACAGCCTTGGAATCAGAGCCCGGTTCACACAGCCTTGAAAAGTATTGACGAGAAAACAAAAATTCCTTGGAGAAGAAAAAAACTGTCGTATTGACGTGTTAGATACTAAAGAGTCACGATACATCAATTAAAGGTGCCACAATCGTTTGAAACTGGGTGTATTCGAGCAAAAGCGCTCCAGAAGCTGAAGGATAGAGCGTTGGGAAGTTTTCTCACGGAAAAGCATTGTGAATTAGAGTGGCGCTAGAAACACTGAATCAGATCAAGTATATAGGCACGCTGGTGAAAGATGAGGTTTCTAGTATCTTTGTGTTTGGCTGTCACGTTTCTGGTTGGTTATGTTCTGGCTGAGACCGACTACTACAAGGTAAGTTAGAAGAAGATGGAAGAACCGGTGAATTGCGATACTAACGACGACATTGCCTTAGGTATTGGGGGTTTCGAGAGACGCGGACGAAAAGGAGATCAAACAGGCGTACAGAAGCCTGAGCAAAAAGTACCACCCGGATAAAAACTCCGGGGACGAGGAATCACAGAACATGTTTATGGAGATCGGAGAGGCGTACGAGGTGCTGATGGATTCAGAAAAGAGATCCATATATGACAGGTACGGAGAGGAAGGCTTGAAAGGCGGTGCAGGGGGCGGAGGAGGAGGACAACACCACGATCCGTTCGACATGTTTGCCAACTTTTTCGGCGGCGCCGGTGGGCGTCAACAAGCACGGGGAGTTCCAAGAGGGTCGGACATTGCCACGGAGATGGAGTTTACCTTGAAAGAGTTTTACAACGGAGTGAATAGCGACTTTTCACTCGAACTGCAAGACATCTGTGACCGTTGTGACGGAAGCGGGTCGCAGGACGGGAAAGTGCACAAGTGTTCTCGATGCAATGGTCGTGGCCGGGTGTTAGTGAAGAGACAGTTGGGTCCTGGCATGTTCCAGCAGATGGAGTCGGCGTGTCCCGACTGTCGTGGAGCAGGAAAACAGATTACTCACCATTGCAAGAAGTGTCGGGGTGGCGGGGTTGTCCGTGGAATTCGCAACTTCAACATCCACCTTGAGCCAGGAACTCCGCGCGACCACGTCGAAGTGTACGAGGGTCAGTCCGACAGGTCTCCGGAGTGGGAGGCTGGTAACTTACGTCTGAGCGTCAGAGAGAAGAAAAGCGGAAACCTTGGGTATCGTCGGATCGGAAACAATCTGTACCGCACAGAGATCTTGACGCTGAGCGAGTCTCTGAAGGGTGGTTGGGTCCGCGAGATCCCGTTTCTGGACAACTACGACGCCGTCTTAAAGCTGGAAAGACCACTCGGAAGTGTTGTTACCAGCGGGGAAGTGCAGGTGGTGAAAGGAAAGGGTATGCCGATTGCCAACTCCGTGGATCAGTTTGGCGATCTGTATGTGGAGTATGTGGTGTTGTATCCGGGAGGAAGCCCGAAGAAGGTGAGCAAGTTGCACGACGAGCTGTGAGCCGTCGGGCGGAATCCACCAGGCTAATTACGTTTAATATGATAGATGAATAGATTACAGATACCTAACTGCAAACGACAAAAGCACCTGTCGACCTCAAGGACTTGGATCTCCGTGTATTTTAGTTACTTATTGCGGGGAGAGAGTCTCTGGCTGTGCAAGCCGTTGAAATTTATTACTGGATTGAGGAACCCAAATCAGACGGCCGGTAGCAAAACACGGGAATCCAATGGTTTCCACGGGATTCGGGGCGGTATTCGCGGAACTGCAAGGGTGCCAAGTCGGGAGCGGGAACTGTCAACCGACGGAACGGAACTTTTCCAGGCTTTCTAGGGAGGGTTTGCTATCGAGGTTGAAAATATTGCTTATTCGAGCCATGGAATTTCCTCGCGAATTTAGAAAAATGTTATCTACGAAATCAGATTTCCCTTTTAGGAACCCAATTCCGTGCGGAATCTTATCTGGATAGCTGAAAAACCACGGAGCAGGGGGGTATATAAGGGGGATTCCTTGCGCAGCAAGAGCATAGATACCGCCATTTTACGCTAGGACAAGACAACCGATAAGAATCAGTCAGAACCCTCAAAAATGTCTGCCGCCGTTAAACCAGCCCCACCACCAGAGGACAACCCTAAGGACAAGCTCCTGCCTGGAGAACACACTCTTCCTGCCTCGTGGTGGACCTCCCAGAAGGTGTTTGACTACGAGAGAAAAGCTGTTTTCTCCCGCGCATGGCTGTTCACCACGCACGCCTCCAGATTCAAGAAGGCTGGAGACTACTTCTCGTACACTTTTATGGGCATGAACTTCTTCCTGATCAAGACCAAGGCAGGCGAGATCAAGGCTTTCCACAATGTTTGCAGACACAGAGCGTTCCCTGTCGTTAGAAAAGAAAAGGGCTCGTCGATTGTTCTGGGGTGCAAGTACCACGGGTGGTCGTACAACACAGACGGACTCCTGACCAAGGCTCCGCACTTCGACGAGGTGGAGGGATTCGACCCTAAGGCCAACTCTCTGTACGAAATCAAGACTCACGTGACCGAGCAGGGTCTGGTTTTCATCAACTTTGACAACACCGAGGACGCCGTGAGCTTCGAGGACTTTTTCCCAGGGCTCACGGAGGAAATGTCCGAGTACGACTTTGACGACTACGAGTACCACATGTCGTACGAGCTCGACGGCGAGTTCAACTGGAAGACCCTCATGGACGGCTACCAGGAGTGCTACCACTGTCCCACTGCTCACCCGGGCCTGAACTCTGCGTTCAAGATGGAGACCTACAAGGTGGTTCCAAAGGGAAACTACTGTCGTCACTACGCCAAGATCGTTGACGAGCCCATCGAGGACGTGAACACCGAGGCTGATCCCGACGAGGAGTCCTCGTGGTTTGGCTTTGGAAAGAAGAAGGAGGCCAAGAAGGAGGCCCCAAAGCCAAAGAAGGAGAACCCTGGGGGAAACTTCAACGGCCTGTGGTGCTACCTGTTCCCTACGAACGGTGTCAACTGCTACTCGCCAGCGTTCTACTCCATTAGAGTGCTTCCGATTGCGCCAAGCAGAACCGTTCTGCAGTACGACATCTACACCAAGAAGGGTCTGGCCGACGACAAGAAGAAGGAGTTTGTTGACTTTTTGCAGCAGGTGGAGCTCGAGGACTACAATCTCTGTGTGGCCACCCAGAAGAACCTCAACCAGGGAGTGTACTCTACGGGCTACCTGCACCCACTGAAGGAGAGGGGAGTTCTGCACTACCAGAACATCGTCAAGGACATGGTGAAGAAGCACTTTGAGAGGGAGCAGGCTGCCGGAAAGGAGATTGTTCCGGCCCGCATTGGCGGCAAGGGAAACTCGCCCGAGGCTCAGGAGCTGGAGGACCTTTGCAACAAGATCGAGTGCCAGGGCTCGAACCCTGAGTCCCAAACTGGTTTGGAGTGGTAGCGACGAGGCGTCGCAGCCCCAGCATATACTGTACTGAATTTGTTTCATGTTTATAAGACTAATACACCCAGAAGCGATACACGTCCGGCTGGCCAGCTGGCCGGCTGGCCTAGCCGTTTCGAATAGAGACGATTTCGTCCATTACGTTTTGACGCAGCGCCCCATCGATAAACAGGCTCTTGAGCAGGCCCGTGAGCTCCTCCGTCTTGAGCTCGTAGAACTTGGCGTCGTAGAAGTCCGCCAAGATGGACTTGAGACTGGACCTCAAAATGGTCTTGATCTGCTCCAGTTTGTGGCAGGACGGCACTTTCTTCAGCCGTTCCACCCTGAGCATCTCCAGCGACGTCTCGATGAACTCGGCCAGCGACTCCGACTCGCCAGAGTCGATCTCGTACCGGGTCAGGATCTGTCCGCTCACGTAGCTGCAGAAGATGTCCACCAGGTTGGCGTGGACGTTGCTGGCCACGAACGGGTTTAGCCCCATGTTCTCGTCGTGCGCCGAGTTGACCGATCCGAAGAACACCCGCAGCTCCGAGAGCAGCTGGGCGTGCAGCTGCAGACGGGCCGAGTCGTCCGTGGAGTTGTCTCCCAGGTAGGTGGACTCAAACGGCCGCAGAATGCCGATCAGCTGCCGCACGTAGCTGTCCGAGTACGTGCGGATCAGCTTGGAAACCAGCTCGCGACAGGAGCTCAAGTCGACCTCGTAGCTCGACGAAACGTCCTCCACCAGTTTGCTGAAATCGTTGTAAAACAGGACCCAGCTCGGGTAGAACACCGACGCGTTCGACTGTACGATCATGAAGTAGCAAACCAGCAGCTTTTTGATGCTCGACTTGAACCCGTACTCGACGTCTTCCAGGTCGGTTTCGGCCGGGATTTTCGACCGCAGCTGCTCGAAATTGCCGTAGAACCTGTCGACAACGCCCCGGATCAGCGCAGGAGCCCCAGAGTACTTGTAGCTCCACGTGGTGGGCGTCGTCGCCGACGGGGACTTGCTGCTCGTGGAAATCGACTTGACCCCCAGGTTCGCGTCTTTCAGGTCGTCGTCGATCTTCCAGGGGTCTGCGTCGTTGTCGTCCCAGGCGGCCCATCCGCCGTCGTCGTCGACGGCCGTCGGCCTGTCGGCGGTTTCCTCCTCGTCCGAGGGCCACTCGTTGTTCCAGTCGTCCTCGTCGACCACGTCCACGCTTTGCGCCGGCCTCGGGTGTCCCAGCTTGGGCGAGTTGGCTATCTCATTCACCAGCAGCTGCGCCGTCTCAAAGATACCACCCAACTCGTCGGACTCCCCCTTCCGCGCCAGCCTGAGCTGGGTGCATACGCTTTTGACCTCGTCGATCGACCGGTCCACCAGGTCGTTGATCCAGTAGTTCACCAGGTCGTCCAGCCAGAAGTCCAGGTCCGACGACATGTCGTGGGTCAGGAGAGCCGAGATCGACCGCAGCTGCGTGACCGAGCGAGTGCTCGTGCCCGTGCTCCCGTCGCTGTCCGCGTCCAAGCTGTCCAGTATCAGGGGATATATGTTGGCGCGGTCGAAAATCTTGGCCTTCAGCGACCGCAGAAGGGTCTTGGTCACGCTCGACTTGAGCGACGAGAACGGGTTGTAGCTGTCTTCGATGTAGTTCAAGTCCAGAAACAGCGTGATGAAGTTCACCAGACTCTCGACCGAGGTCAGATAGCCGAGAAACGTCGGGTCGCCGGCGTCCAGTCGCAGGGTAATCGACTCGGAGTCGTGGCTCAGCACGGCCGTCCGGCCGCGGTCCACCGCCTCCAACACCTCCGCCAGCCAGTCGTTGAACAGTCTGTTGAAGTTGAACAGCTTCGACAGGTCGTTGATCTGGGTCTCGTGGTTCAAGAAACTGTTGCAGCACTTGAGAAACCGCTTGAAACTCAGCTCTTCAATCGTGTTCCGGTACACCACCGAGCCCTGCTCGTCAAAACTCAGATACCGCGACAGATACTGGCTGATCAGCTTCAAAATTAGCTCCTCGTACCGATATATTTTCTCCTGGATCCGGTCGACTATCTTCACCGCCTGGTTCTTGAGCTGCAGCGTTTCGACAAACTCGCTCGTTTTCGCCGTCAGCTTGACGTAATCCGCCACGGTCGTCTCCAGATCAACGCTCAGCAGATCCTCGCTCTCCATCTCAAGAGCGCCCAACTCCTTGATCAGTCCATTGATCAGCCACAGCTGGTTGCACGCGTCCAGCTGCTCGAGAAAGTCCACTTCCTGGACCCTCACGCCCTGTAGGTCTCGGCTGCCCGGGTGGCCAATGCTGGACCTCTCCAACTCCGCCGTCAGCTGGGCCAGATCGTAGCCCGTTATATACTCCTTCACGTTCTGCGTGATCTCTTCCAGTCTCCGCGACACCTCATCGCCGTGACTGGCCGCACCAACAACCATTGTTTGCAGCTTTGTCCCTGCGAATTGTGCCCGGAATAAGCGTTCGTCCTGGCCGCTCAAGAAGAGCTCTCATGTCAGCACGCTCGAAAACACCACGCCAGACGGGTTTCGTACAAAAATTATTTTCGTTCTCGTAATAGATTACATAAGCTAAAATACACTCAGACCTGCAAAAACTTGTCCATCACCTCCTCGGCCAGCCTCAGGTTCCCGTTGTAACAGTAGATCAGATGCACGTTGTACGCCGCCTCCCGCCGGATGTCGAACCGGGCGTCGTCGAGCTCGGTGGCCAGGACTTTCTCGTAGAACGTCAAGGCCAGGGTGTTGAGCCCCAGCAAACTGAATGTCCGTCCCAGGTTGTAGTTGACCTCTGCCGAGTGGTACGGGTCCACCGTGTTCTTCAGCTTGGCGTACTCCAGCATGAGCGTGAGTCCCTGGATGATCTGGAAGTTTTTGTTGATGGTCTGCCGCTGCATTGAGCGGTGCAGGTTCGAGAGCGCCAGCAGGAACACCAGAGACGGATCGTTGGAGTAGTCCTTGTAGGTCTTGAGGCCGTACGTCAGCGCCGCAGTGAACGACTTGTTGATGTACAGGAACGAGGAGTAGATGTAGTTCAATAACGGGTGGCATTTCGAGGTGTCGACGTTGTTGTTGGTGATCGCAGCCATTCCTGAGACTTCTCGGCCCTCCATCAGGGAGTCGTGCGCTTTGATCTGTCTCAGAAAGTACTTCTGGTTCGGGGCGTCCACGTACGAGTGGGCGTACGTCTCCGTCGGCTTGCACGAAGCTAAGAACGTCTTGAGCGCGGGAACGGAGAACTGGTAGTTGTTCATCAGGTTCCGGAGCTGGTTCATTGTCACAGTCACGTCGTCGGTAATAAAGCCAACGGATAAGCTCACCAGGCTGATGGTGAGCTCTTTCTTCTTGAAAACGTTCACGTGTCTTGCAATCTCTTGGATCGAAAGCGCGTCCTCCACGTTTCCCTCGTGCTCCGAGATCATCAACGAGTACTTCATGAACAAGTCAAACCACTCGTCGAACGTGATTCCTTTGAACTCGCTCTGAGGAATTGCAATTCGACCTGAGTCCATCTCTTTGGAAAGTATCATCTCGTCCTGCAGATACGGCAGTCTCGACAGTTTCTGATCGATGCTCAACTTCTCTGTTCTTCTCCGGAGTCCTGTGTTGAACTTCTTGGCCTTGTCGGAGGAGAAGAAACACCTGTACGTGGAGAACACCTCAATCAGCTCCGAAACCAGGTCGATCCACATCGAGGCGATAGAAGCTTTGTTCTTGTCAGCCAGCCCCTGGTCGCTGCCCTCCAAACGCTCTAACAATCTTGCCGCCCGTGTGAACTGCTCCTTCATCCTCGTCGTGGACTTCAACTCTTTCCGGTGCAAGACTTCAGGATCCAACGGAACGGCTTTCTTCTTTTTGGACTTCTTGGTGGGAGGATACTCTGCAATCAGAGCCAGTTGGTCTTGGTCCTTTTCCAACAGGTCCTCGCCGGCAGAAATGCTCTCCTCCAAATCCTCGTCCATCGGGTCCTCTCCGCTGTCTCGGAGTAGGTTTTTGCGGGCGCTCGCTCTTTCTCTGTTTCGCTGCTCTTTCGCCTCCTTGTAGAGCCTGGCCATGCTTCCAATGTCGTCAAGGTAGAAGTAGATCTCCGCCAACGCCACTTTGAGCTCCACGTTATCTGGATCGTGCTCCAGCAGTCTCATGTACGCTTCCTTGGCGTTTTCAAAGTCCTCGGTTTCCCGCAAACACTTGGCGATGGATAAAACGAGCTCCGCAGAATTGCTCTCGTAGAGATAAGACACAGGATAGAAGTATCGAAGAGCTTCCTGGTAAAACCCAAACGCCTCGAGCTCGGTACCTATTCTCAGGTACAGATCGGAGGTCTCCTCGATCGACTGCGACAGAACATACTCAAAGCTTTTCATGGCTTCGTCGGTGTTTTTTGAGTTCAACCGGAACAAGCCCAACTGAACTCGAATGTCAATCGGCAAAGAGTACTCCTTGGATCTCTCTTCAAGGCCGAGGTTCTGGAACTTTGGAAACTCAAACCTCCGGCTGTCAAACTCCATGTCCAGCCCTGGAACCTCGTCCCAGAACACCTGGTTCTCCCTGAACTGAATCCATCGAGAAACCTGTCTCAAAGTTTTGATTCCAAGGGCCCAGGCAGCCTTTTTTCCGTACAACTCGAGCAAAATATTCAGCTCTGACCACTCGAATTTGATGGTCTTCAGCTCAGCAGCGGACCCCTTTTCGCTCAGTTTCCGCTGTTTCACGTTCTCATCCAAGATCTTCGAGTACATCGTGATTGCGTCGTTGACCCTGTTCTCGTCCACATAAACTTTGGCCAACTCCCTGAAAATTTTGGGCTCTTGCGGCATCACAGTTTTCAGCTTCTGCAGGCTGTCTAGGGCCCTTTTGAACTGTCCCCTCTCTCTGTATAGACAAGCTCGGGAGAATATCGAGTCGTAGTCCTTGTTGTTACTGGCTGAAATGGCCTTGGAATAACAGTAGACAGCCTGACGAGTGTGTGCCAATTCCACCGAGAGTTCCGCCAGAGTTCGCCAGAACTCGTAGTCCCACGAGTGCAGATGGGCAGCCAACAGCCAAAAGTTGGAGCACTTGTTGTAGTTTCCCTGTAATTTGTAGATCTCGCCCAAGGTTTTGTAAGCACTGAAGTTGTTTTTGTCGAGTTTCACCACCTCAAGGTACAGGTTGAGAGCCACCTGCAGATCGCTGCGAACGAACGCCTCGTTCGCCTCACTCAGCAGCTGCTTGACCTCTGGTGAGAGTTCCTCTCTCCTGATCCTTCTCCTCATCGCTGCCAGCCCTCCTTTCTTCTTTTCGCCCTTTTTCTTCTTCACCTTGAAGTTTTTAGCCTCTCTCAGGGCGTTTCTAAACTCAAAATCTTCGTCGATGTCCTCGTCGTTGAATTCCTCCTCGTCCTCGTCACTGAATCCGAAGCTCGTCGGGCCCTGGCCGTAGTTATCATCTATATCTCCGTCTTCGAGATCGTTCATGGTGTCGATATTCTCATCATCCGAGTCCGGCTGATCCACGTAATCTTCCTCGTTCAAGTCGTCTTCGGAAAACAGAATTGCCTCCTCGTCTTCGTAGTCTTCATCATCGCCACTGATAAGGTCTCTTAGCGTTTTCGCGTTGGCATCATCTAGAAGAAAGTCGTCGTCAATGTCCATGTTCGTAGTCATCTTGGATTCCGCTTGGTTCCGCAAGCGTGACCATCAACGAGCTCCAACGATTCCTGCTGCCGACTACTGGCAACTTATTGGTAAACTGACCACGTTCTTTTTGGTTTGTAAACAACATTTTTCGCATTTTTATGTTTTTTGTGTACATTTTTTTTTTTTTTGAGTAAAAAGGAAACTTTTATTCTCGTTCTAGTGGCAAATCAGACTAAAAGACACCAACTCATCCAATATATATAGCACAGCAGACGAATATAAGTTGCCGAAACACTCAATCCTGAGCACTTAACCAGCACCGACACTCAGTCAGCCCAGATCATCCATCCTCATCAACGTTCGACGTTCCGCCATGTTCACTGGGTTCGGGAGATTCAACTTCAACGAGGGAGCCCAATTTGGAGCTTTTCCTCCGGGGGTCGCAATCAACCAGGGTTTTGAAGACTTCTTCAGATGTTACCCAATAGCAATGATGCCAGACACGAGCAGGAAAGACGATGCCAACTACGGGGGCAAGATTTTCCTGCCGCAGTCTGCCCTCCACAAGCTCACCATGCTCAACATCAGATACCCCATGCTTTTTACCATCAAGTCGGAGTCGAGCGGCATGCAGACACACAGTGGTGTTCTAGAGTTCACTGCCGAAGAGGGAAGATGTTACCTCCCGCAATGGATAATGGAGACGATTGGAGCCGAGCCTGGGTCGCTGGTCAACATAAAGACCGCTGACCTACCCCAGGGTTCGTTCGTCAAGTTGGAGCCACAATCCGTGGACTTTCTTGAGATAAGCGATCCTAAAGCGGTTTTGGAAAACGCCCTCCGGAAATTTACTACGCTGACAGTGAACGATGTGATTCAATTGGATTACAACGAACAGGTTTACAAGATCAAGATATTAGAGGCGAAACCCGAGTCAGAGTCGCAGGGAATCTGCGTCATCGAGACCGATCTGGAAACCGATTTTGCGCCGCCAGTGGGGTACGTGGAGCCCGATTACAAGAAAATCAAAGAAGAAGCAGACAAGCTAAAGAAAGAGAAAGCTCTGTCTAATCCCTCGCTGAAAGGTGAGGGCTCAATGGCCAAACAGATCAACTATGGTGAGCTTGTGAAGGAAGCGTTGCGAGGAAGCCGGAAATTCGAGGGAGACGGTTTGAAGTTGTCGGGGAAAAAAGTCACAGCCAGAGAAAATGTCAACGTTGAGGAATCGGTCAACACGGAAGAACTGGATCTTTCGGGGCCAGCGAGACCGTTGATACTTCCGGAAGGGCATTTGTTTTTCGGATTCCCGGTCAAACCCTACAAAGATGAGTTTCAAGAGATGGAGGAAGCACAACAGGAACAAGAGAGCAAGGTCACGTTCAACGGCCAAGGTCAATCTTTGAGAAATACCAAGAAGAGAAAAGACAAAAACAAGAGTTTCGCTCCTGTGAAAGACAAAGGACGATCTCCCGAGACTATTGTGATTGATTCAGACTAAGCAAACAGCCAGCTGTGTAGCTCCAATTAATACACGACAACGATACACATCAACTTCTATTTATTCGTCACGCTCTTCTCCAAATGTTCCCTTCTCAGTTCCGAATTGAGTCTATATAAACTCAGTCCCACAAACCCATCAAAGTTTAGCTTTTCGCTGTTGTTCAAGCTCTCATTATCGTCAAAATCAACCATCTTGGCTGATCGTAGTAAACTTGCCAGCCGTCTTAGTCCCCTGGAATCCCAAATGTCGTCTGTCGTGCTGAAGTCGTGCGTGGCAGCCAAAACACATCCCGTCCACGTCTCGTAAACGAGAGTCGCATAATGGTAGCTGTCTTTCGGTCTGTTATTCTCGGAGAACCTGACGCTCGAGATCGGGCCAAACACTTCCATCATCTTCTGGATCACATCCGGAGTGATCGAAATCGCCATCTGCGGTTTATGCTTCCATTTGAGACGAACTTTGCAACTGAAAAGTGGACTCTCCAGATCCGTCCATTCAGGCTTAACAAAGTGGGCCAATTCCTGAACCTTCGCTCTTCGTTTTCGTTCTGTCTCCTCTCGGAGCAATTGTATCTTTCTCGACCTCTGAGTGGTTTTTGTGGTAGCCTTTTTGTGAGCCAGTTCATTGTTCAACAGGTCTTCTTTCCACTTTCTCTGCTGCTCAGTCTTGTGTAAACTTGCCCTTCTAAACTCTGCTTGTTTGTCTAAATATAAGTCGTATTGCGCTCTCAACTGTTTGTCTGAGAGAACCTTGTAGCTGACGGTTATCTCGCGGAACTGCTCTTCGGCATTGGGCGACTTGTTCTTATCTGGATGGAGGATCAAGGCTCTTCTGCGGTACGCTCTGCGGACATCTGTGCTGTTGACTGCTTTTGTGCGGTCTAAAGAGAGCAGCTCGTACGCTGATTTCGGTCTGGACACCAGCCAGTCGTAGTCTTTGTCAGCTACCGACAACTCTGACATAGGGCTGGCAGACGAGGAAGCTGTGAGCAAGGAGACAGGTATAAATCCTACTTGACTTCTAATCTTTCTAATCTAGGTTGAAATATTTATCTCCTCGTTACCCGGCCCAAGGATTTTTTTTCCTCCGAAAATTTTTATTTTTCACTATAAAAAGTCTTCGGGTGAACTAACGGACTCAATAATCTATAGTGATCTTTCTTCTTTGAATTCAATAGAGAAGCACACTGTTGAAGTTTTTGCTCGCTCAAGTCTCGAAAGAGCTCCATTCGGAGCTCATCGTATGGTAAGTGCTACTACGCATCTTTGACTCGCTTCGCAAAATTCGGTTGCTGTTTATGATGATAATTTTATCTCAGCTCACTCTGAGGAAATCTTTAATGAAGATAACAACCTGTTTCCAACATTCATCAATTTATCTGATACCTCCAACCGAATTGGCACGTTTGAGTCCATGACTTTTAAGTCAACAATTACTAACAGTGCTCATCAGAACCGACATACCTCGCTACATATTATCGACATATTTCGCTGTATATAACCAATATATTAACGGTGTGGTACTTATACGCTTACAGATAGTACGATTAATCCAAATTGTAGAAACTCCGGGCCTTGTCCATGCTGAACATGATCAACTCAAAAACAGCTGGCTCTTCCTCAGTTGCCGGTTGCTTGCGAGATTGACGCATTTCCGTGATTAGGGACTCTATCTTGTCAACCCGAGTGCTGACGGCTTCCTTCTCGAACTGCCTTGTAGACAGTATCAGATTCAGGTAAGCAAGAAGCCGGTTCAACGAGTGGTAGTTGATCTCAGTCTTGTCTTGGCTCGGAAACGTTTCGCCGATAGCGGTGTCCAGCAGGCTGAGGACGGCCGCAGATCTCTCGGGAGTCAGACTGATATATTTGGTGGATCTTGGGGGGAGCGCAGGAGCGTTGGAGACTTTCAAAGTAGCGAGCTGTTCCGCAACGGCCACAGGTTCTATAGTTTTCTCTCTAATGAGTAAGTCTTTGAAAATTCCAATCAAGGCAACACGATAGCTTTCTGTCTTGAAGTTACGCAGCGAATCAACGATAAACTCGTAGCTCTGTGACTCTTCCATGTTGATCAGTATTTTGGCGAGCAACGAGTAAAAGAACTTGGTCAGCTCCGGGACCCGGGCCTCGAGAACCAAGATAGACACGTTCTGAATGTAAGAGGACAGGATCAGTTTGTTGAGGGGGGTAGTTGTGAGGAAATCGCTCCTGTTTCTGCCGGCAACCGCAGGATCTTCCAGAGACTTCATTGTCAGGATCAGGAGACAGGCTACCGAGGTAGTGTTCACTAACTCTGGGTTCAACACATACGGAACAAACATGCTCAATTGCAGCTTCACCAGGTCCAAAAAAGCGTGGGAAGGACTGCTGTGCTTGTACTCTTCGATGTAGTTGAGGTACGTGTATAAGAATAAAACAGGCGGGACAGCGATCGGAAGCGTCGTTGGCGCTTTCTGCCTGAAGGAGGTGTTGTTGTAGTTGTCAATCGCTATTTTGAAAACGTCGCTGGTCGACTCGAGAACCGTGTTCTCGTCAAACAAAGCCGTTGCCTTTCGGACCTCGATATCGAGGACCTCATCGAGATCGAGGTCCATGGACCAGCCCAAAGACAGGAGTCTGCTCGCAAATTCGAGCCTGTCATAGTGGAAAGTGGCCTCTGTGCGGCCCTGCAGGCTGGGGTAAACGGTGATGAGCAGTATCGCCGAGAGGTCAGTGGCGGAGTAGTCCACCACAAACAGAAACAGCATCGTGAGAAGTTTGCGCTGGAGGTAGTTTTCGGCCTCAACAACCTGGGCCAGGTCCTCAAGACTGTCTGTGTTGTTTTCGGGAATGTCAGCAGGAACATAGTCGCGAACGAACGTGTACAAACGTCTCAGAATTAGGATCTGCCACGAGTTTTCCGGAGACCTTTTGATGAAGTTGATCATGGCCGAGACCGCCATTCCCAAGAATTTCGACGGATAGATGGTGTGATTGCGCTTCAAGCAGCAGTTTATCAGCTCCAAGAGCGCATGGAACTTCAAGATGTAGTTACGAACGGGCAGATTGAGGTAGAAATACCGCTCGCTTTCGTTCTGACACCGGTCAAGGATCGCGTCGTCGACTGGTTCGCGCGGTTCGAGCGTCGAAAACAGCTCGCAGGCCGTCAGTAACAGCTCCTTTGGGTTTCCGTACTTTGACAGGAGCTCAAACAGCTTCAAGAAAAGAACCGTGACCTTGCTGTTCATCAGCCCCTCACTGGGCGAGGATTCAGAGTCCAGGAAGCTGAATATGATCGGTGGTAAGTCCCATCCTACCTCGTAAACCAATTGGTAGTCATTGCTCAGAATAGATGTCAGTTTCGACAACAGCTCAAGTCGCTCGGACTCAGTGTAAATGGAAAGATCACCCAGATGGACGTCGATGATCGTCGAGAAGGAGAGGAAGTCCTTGTTCTTGGAGCACTCAGACGCAGAGTCTTCTAGAACCTCGAGAACGTTCTCGAAGCTCATCTGTGTGATCGTCGAGACTGACTCAGAATCTGTATCGGACATTGCGTTTACCTGCGGGCGTTGTGGACAGAAACAAAACACTTTGTAGCAGAGAGAGCACGTTGTTTGCCCCCGGGAGACAAGTATCTGGCACGTTTTTTTGTAGATTTATTTTTCTCGAAACAAAAATTACAGAAACCCCGGAGATGAAAATCATCTCGTATCACTTGAATCCAGCTAATTTAGTATTGAAAGACTTGTAAAAACAAAAAACAACCAGGCGAAATCAACCCGTGGCCTGGGTCAACTAATGGATGTACTGCTCCCAGTTAGCAGGCTTTTTCAAACCCATCTCCTGGTAAAACTTAGGGGTACAGGAGTAGTGCTGGAAGGTGAAGTCGTCGGCTTGGTTGCAGACACAGTTCTTGGCCTCTCTGACAGCGTTGTCGATCGGGCAGTTGTGGAACGGATTGTGGAAGTATCCGACGTCGTCGAAGAAATGAACCTCGTCCTTAGGCATGAACAGAGCAACGGCAATCGAGTGGATAGGGGCATCTCCCCATCTTTCGTAGAAGAACCCACCAGCCTGGTCCAACGCCTCAAAGTACTTGGTGTAGGCTTCGCCTCTCCAGAACTCGAGCGAGCCGACCTCGAAGTTAGACCAGAAGTGACATCCATTGTAGCTGCTTCCTCCGTCGTCCGAAATAAAGTTGATCAGGTTGTCCTGGGCAACGTACTGTGGGTTTTCCTTCATGAAGTCTCTCGTGGTCTTCCACAGAGTTGGGATGGTCTCCTTGTACTCAGGAAGAGAAATGGTCCATCCGTACGACTTCTTGTTGTCCTTCATGAACTTGAAGATGTCGTAGTCAATGTCACAGTAGATCTTGATGCTTGGCTCCACTCTCCAGTAGTACTCGTACTCTGCGAGTTCTGGGTGTTTGAAGAAGAATCCCGACTCGTATCTGCACATGTGTCTGTACGAGATGGAGTCTCCGTAGATGATCTTGTCCTTTCTCATTTGCTCTCTGGTGGCAGCAGCCTTATCAGTGTCGATCCACGAAGGGAAGCTCCACTGTTCCTTTGGAATGACACCATACTTGGTCTTACCCGAACAGACCTGAGAGGTCACCTTCTTGAACTCGTCGTTGAATTCCGCGTCGTTCAAGAACACCCAATCGTAATGATACTTGTTGTTGAAACGGTCTTCGACCTGTCTGATCGAGTTCACCAGCTCCCACAGATCCTGGTTTCTGGCCAAAGAGACAAAAGTGGCCTTCACCTTTCCATCCGGGACGTCTGCTGCAGGAACGCTTTTCTCGGCTGCGCCTGCAACGCTTTTCTCACCCACTGCGAGGGCAGATTTCTCAGTATTAGCAACAGTGCCACTGGAACTCGAGCCGGACTCTGGCGTCGAAATCGTATACGAAGTAGACGAGCCCTTGGATAAAATGTATCCACATAAAACCAACACGGTAGCAAAGATTGCAAACCGGATCAGCCTCGCATTCGCTCTAGCCATTGTAATCTCGCAAATTTGCCAGCCTTGGTGGTCTTTGTAGCCTGTCTTTCTATAGAACTCACTGTCAAGTCAACCGATCAACAGTCCAACTAGTACCAATGTCCAAAGCTAAATATAGAGCTCTGTACAGCAGAGAAGCAGAAAATGACACCAAATTCTGTCCTTTTTTTTCAGAATATTCGTTGAATCTTGCGCGCGACCGAGTGGCTTAGTAAACGCGAAACGCCTCAGAGGTGTGGCTGAGCAGGAGCGAGAATTTTTTACACGCGTTCCGCTCCGACGCGAATCGACGCCTCGCGTTTTCCCCGGATTTCCCTAGGACAACTTTTCTTGTGTTTTGAAGCATTGATGTACAACTCTATAGAAAGGTGCTTCGCTCACGACTCGGGGCGACCGCGCACTCTGCTGCCATTGCTAGTGCTGGAAGCACGTTGTTTCTGTCTGTCGAGCTTTTTCTGCCGTCTGTCCTCGGCCCGCTGTCTGCGGTCCTCCGCCCGTTGACGCGCCGCTGCCCGTCTCCGCTCTATGTCCTCCTGTCTCTGCACCTCGGCAGCGTGGTTCCTCTCGTTGATTTTCTGCAGGTATTTGTCGTGGTCTGCCATCTTGGGCTCTCCCGTACTGTCTAGAAAACGCAAATTGCACGACGACCCAGAGGTGATTGCCCAGTCCTTGAGAGGGTCACATGTGCACTTGGCCCGTCTGCGGAACGCGTCGTCCAGCGGACAGGATCCTGCCACTGTGTGTCGGTACGAAATATCTTGGAACAGGTGGATTTGGTCTTTGCGCATCAGTTTTGCCACCGCGATCGTGTGGACAGGAGCATCTCCCCAACGTTCGTAGAAGAATCCCCCAGCCCGGTCCAGATGGTCAACATATTCCTGATAAATCGACGATCTGTAGAATGCAAGGTTGGCGATCTCGAAGTTGGACCAGAAGTGACACAAGTTGTACGTGGCCCCACCGTCGTCGGATATGAAGTCTAACAGACTTTCTTCGTCCGAAGGAAGTCTCGACTGAACGTCCTCCCTCTTGAAGAAGTCCATTGAGGTGTCCCAAAGCGTTGCAATTGTTTTCGGGAACTCCGTCATCGAGAGGGTAAACCCGTAGTCTTTCTTCGTTTCCACCATCACCTTGAAAGGATCTTCCAGCACGTCACAGCCGTAGTAGATCTGAGGCTCCACCCTCCAGTAGTACTGATAATCGTCGAGAATGGGATGTTGGTAAAAGAACAACGAGTTGTAACGGCACATGTGTCTGTAACTCTCACTCGTTCCATAGGCAACGTTGGCAAACTGTCTCGATTCCCTCACTTCTTTGGCTTTTTGTTGGTCAATGTACTCAGGATAAGACCAATGCTCGTGAGGAATGATTCCATATCTGGCCGTTCCAGAAACCAATGCAGTTGTTTCCTCGATGAACTGTTCAGTGAATGGCTTGTCGTTCAAAAACACCCAGTCGTACTGGTAATCCTTGTTGAATCTTGACTCTAGTTGGTGAATGGAGTTTATCATGTCGAACATCTCTTCATTTCTCACAAGGGCCACGAGCGTCGCGTTCTGTTTCTCTGGATTGCCAAAGCCGCTCTTAACGGTTCTAAACTGCTCGTAGGGCTTGTAAATGTGGGTCATGGAGCCCTCGTACCCAAAAGGTAGCGGAGCTTTGTCTGGGTTTCTCTTGTCTGGATTGTCCAGTTTGGTTCCAGCAACTGGGTTCTGACCGATAGAATCACCGGACTCACTAATTGCCTGGCTTATTTCACTCTGCTCAGCTTGCCCGGCCTGCTCAAGCTTCTCATCACGGTCCTGCTCCGCTTGGTCTGCTCGGTCCTCCTGTTCAGACTTCTTGTCCTCGTCATCCTCCGCTTGGGCGTCTACCCCTTGCATCATCGCAACGGAGACAAGCCCGTCGCTGTCGGCGATAGTGTCCGTCTCTTTTAACTGCCGTTCTGGCTGCTCCTCCTTTTGTTTAACATTAGCCTCCCCCGAGTCCGCTATCGATTTCTCCGCGGTGTCCGAGACATGCAAGCTAGGAAAAGTTGCCAGAGTTCCATTGAAGTTTTCAACGTGTTTTTTCAACTCCATAAACGAGTCGGGAAACGTCTGGACATGATTGGCCGACCCAAAGATCACCACAATCACGAGAATCACCAGCGCAAATATAGTTATCTTTATCTTCGGTGCTCGAACCATAACGACTCTCATTTCAGTGCCTCCACTAATAGAAATCTTTCTGTGCCTGTCTCTGTGTTTCCAAACTGGTATTGAGCTAGTTGAACGACTTAGATCGCAATTATCCCTCTGCTAACTTCCTCAAAAACGAACGGTCACCTTGATCTCACTCAGTAGGCGTTTGGAGTATCAGCAAATACTTGCAAACAATCTCAGTTGATACTTCCGCTCACCTCAAAACACCCATCCGCTGAAGCCACGTAGAAAAAGCTTTAAGTTAAGCTCTGGGACGTTCTTTATCGGCTATTTTCTATTGCCCTCCTTCTTTTCGACAACAAATTTCCCACCGAAAATACTATTCTGTCTTCCCCGGCTTATGTCAGCCCCATTTTGCGCCACCAATGGAGCCTCGATCCCCCGCCAACAATTTCGTAAAATCGCGCTAAGCCCGCACCAGCCTCTTGCGAACTCGGCTGCTTTCTCTGCTGCGCCCACCTGCACGCGCGAGGCCGACCGGGATTCCAGGACGTAGCCCCTGCCAAGCCTGCCCAGTTGTAGGCGGGGCTCTTGCATAGCGAGCAAATACCCACGTGCCGAGCCACCAGTATTAGCTCGCGTCTGCTTTTGCAGATTTTTAATTTCTTTTTTGAGCAGATCCCGGACCCGGCCTTTGAAAATCTTTGCAACAATCGACGCGTCGTATTACCAGAAGTACACGTACAGACGGTATAGGTATATTGTAAACACTTACAAATCAGCATATTCTTTCCAGTTGCCTGGCTTCTTCTTCCCTGTCACTTTGTAGTACTTTTGGCCGCAAGAGTATCCGCGGAAAGTGAAATCATCGTTTTTGTTGCACGTGCAGCGTTTATTCACCCAGATGTTGTCGTCAATTGGACACATCGAATAAACTCCGTGATTATACCCAATGTCCTCGAAGTAGTGTATTTGATCCTGGTCTGCAAACAATGACGCTGCAATAGAGTGCACCGGTGCATCTCCCCATCGTTCATAGAAAAATCCTCCTGACTCGTCAAGATGTCTGAAGAAATCCTCATAAACTTTCGATCTCCAAAAATCCATGTCAGCTATCTCGAAATTGGACCAGAAATGACACAGATTATAGGTCTCTCCACCGTCATCACTGATGAACTTCTTGAACGAGTTCGGGTGTTCTGCCGACGGATTTTTTTGCAAAAAGGTCTTGACGGTGTCCCATAGCGTCTCGATAGTGGCTTGGAACTCGTGAATCGATATCGTAAAGCCGTAAATCTTATTTTGCTCGCGCATCAACGTGAATGGGTCTTTATCTATGTCGCACAAAAATTGGACATCTGGCTCCACACGCCAGTAATATTTGTACTGCGCCATCAATGGATGTTTATAAAAGAATCCAGAGTTGAACCGACACATGTGTCTGTAGCTCTCCAAGTCGGCGTAAATGATACCCTTATCGGCCATTTTTTGCCGCTCCTCCTGTGCCCGTTTCTGGTCAATGTAATCTGGGTAAGACCAGTGTTCCTTTGGAATAACGCCGAATTTCGCCTCACCAGAGACCAAATTAGACAGCTTACTCTTGAACTCGTCCGAGAACGGCTCGTTGTTCAAGAAGACCCAATCATAATGGAAATTGCGGTTGAACCGGTCTTCTAGTCGAGTAACCGAATCAACTACCCCCCAAAGATCCTCATTGCGACATAAAGTCATGATGGTGGCGTTCTCAAGTCGCCGTCCATTGCCTAAATAACCATCCGTTTCTTGCGGTGTCTGTGTCTGTGTCTGTGATTCCTTGATTCCTACGGTAACTGGGCGCAGCGCGGTCAACGCGTTTGAAGACGATAGATTGTATATCTTGTACAGTGAAAACAGTGCAAGAATAACGATAGCAACTCGGAGAGTTTGCAGATAGCTTGCTGTTTTCACCCTGGGAAGAATCTTGTTTAGTAGCATTCTGCTGTAGGTTGGCTGCTAATGCTTTTCCCTGGACTTGGCTCTCCCTCTTTCTCCCCACGACGCTTCTCTCCTGCCTCCTCTATATATTTCAAACGAAAGTGCGGATTACCACCCCAAACTAAGCCTTCCCAGAACACTTTTCACGGATTACTATTTTGATGCACGAGCAAAGCCGATCTGCTCAGTACCTTACAGATTTTTATTGAAAGAACAGAGCCTCGCTTACGTAAGGCGGAAAATCCATATTCTGGAATTGCTTCTCCGACAGGGGCGGCCGTTACAGCTAAAAAAAACCAAATCGACGCGTCGAAATGCGCCCGACGCGTAGCACCGCGACTTTCTTCACTTCGCTCGCTCTACCAATAGGCCTTATACTGCGTTCTGCTCCGTACACCAAGTACTCACTACTCGTTATTCGCTACCAAAACAGTATGTACAGACCGCTATCTATTCGCCTTTGACCTCCTTCGCTTGTTTCTTGACAAGCTTGGTCTCCCGTAACAATCTAACTACACCTAGCAAGACAATAGTTCCGATCGGTCCCAAGAGTGGAGTGTAAACTGCCATTTTGTGCTCGTCGGGAAAGTACATTTGCTGGACCATGTCCTTTTGGAAGAAAGCTTTGTTGGACAGAACAAACGCCTGCGCAGCGAGACTGTTGGCCAATGCCCAATCCCCTTTATTGACCGCGTCCACCGAGAGCTCGATGTGAGACAGGGCACTTCCAACTTGAACTAGAGTCGAGTCTGGAACAGAGATTGTGGGCAACTGATTGCACAGTTTCACTAGCGATATCAAGTTGTCCAGAGATTTGCGCATGTTTTTCAGACTTTGCAGTCGCGTGAGGATATCTGTTCGTATGGTAGGAGACTTTGGATCTTTCGGGGCCCCCAAGAGCTGAAAAAGCTGCGATGCAAAGATCTCCATTGTCGGGATCAGTTCGTCAGAGGAGAGATAGTGCTTCTCAGTATTGAGAATTGCAACCCCGCCCCACTGAGGAACAATGAACGAGTTAGACACAGAGTTTTCGATGTTGATTGGTCTACTCTCAGGCGCTGGAACATACGCCAGAAAGTTAATTGATGGAACCAGATCTGTGTTTTGGTCGATGCCCCACTCAGAGTAATCAATGAACGTTGACGTGTCGCTCTCCTTCAACGTGTATTCCTTGGTGTGTTCGCTGTAATTGAGGTTGATGTTGGAGGACAGCTTCTCGTAGTGTTCCACTTGTGTGTCGAGACTGAAGTTCGCAAACGGCGTGAGATGCTGCAGGTAGTTCCGGAACAACTTGGAGGGCGTTTCGATATCCCAGCCAATCGGCGTCACGCCTCCCTGCAGCAGCGACAGACTCACGTGGTAATTGGGCGAATATGGCATTTTCACCACACTCTCCGGCTGATCCAAGCTGGAAAACATTTGGATCTCCGATCCAAATATGTACTCTGTCACCACTCGCGCAATGAACTCAGACACCTTGTTCATCTGAATCACGTGCTTCGAGAGGTACATATTGGTGGTTCTATCATCAAAAGGCGAGACCCGGACAGCATCGGTCTCAATTTCATCATCGGCCGAGTACACCAGTTGTATCTTGTAATCGTCGGCCGATCCCTGTCCACCTCGGAGGGAAATTCTCCAGTCCACGGGCATGGAGGGTCCCTTTTCTAGGGCCTCGTCGACCAACTTTTGTGTTTCCGTCAACATAGGGGCAACTGGCGGCGGAATATCAACATAAACAGGTATCTCATACCTCACTATAGAGTCCAACTTCGAGTTTAAGTCGTAAATCCTGTCTTCCGGCAACTCTGCACGGTGTACAGAGGTCGTAAGGTGCCATAAAGGGAGACCCACAAGCCCGCACAGAAGCAACACAGATAGGACAATCCGCTGTCTGGCCACAAAGCTCTGGTTTTCGGCCATTGGGACCTTGCCTGCCGCCATTTTCTGCTTACTGGCGGAGAAAAAACAAGGCCGGTCAACAAAGGAGGGCAAATTGTAAACACATCTTTTCGAGGAAAAAAAAATTGTGTGCAAATATTTTACCAAAAATTTCACCCTTCTTTCTCCATATTGGTCCCCTTTACAAGGCATTTTAGTCAGATTATATACAAGGAGTTTATTCACGTACAGAAGCAAACAGATCACCTAGAAGTTGATCACGATACCTGGGCCGTGGGTGGTACTCAGAACAGTCTGACCAAGAGTAATTGGCTTCTTTGACTTGATCTGGGAAATTGTGTCTCTGATGGTCTTGGAAGTTGCCATGATGTTGCGGATCACCTCTTCGTCGGTAAAGTCGCATCTGGCGACAGTCAGGGCAACGAACCCGTTCTTTTCTCTAAAAGGCTGGGTTCCCAAGTTGGACTCTATGAAACCGCGAATGTTGTCAGTCACAGTGCCTCTTTTGGCGTTGGGCATAAGACCCTTAGGACCCAGGATACGCGCAACCTTCCGGAGTTGTGGCTCGATGTCTGGAGTGGCAATGATTTTGTCAAAGTCCAGCTCGTATTTTCCCGAGAAAATGGCTTCCAGAGTTTCGGAGTCGCCCACAGCAGTCGCTCCCGCAGCCAGTGCCTCTTCCTTGTGAGCTTCGTCCAGCGTCAGCACCAGTATTCTAGTATCCTTCAACGCTCTTGGGAACCGGACAGAGCCTTGCAATGGGGCCACACCTCTTTCGGTAAAAACAACAGTTTGTGTCGAAATCACAGCCTCGTTCAAAGGGCGTCCGACTTCAGCAGCACGCAAATACCGTAACGCTTGCGGTATCTCCATAAACAACGGCGACATGTTGGCCGGCTTCTTGGCCTCTATTTTACGTTGCGTCAACCTGCGCAACAGTCTCTTTTCCGAAGCTTTCTTTGCATCCTGATCCTTCTTCGACTTTGGCGCCAATGTCCGACTGGTGTTGGAGAAATCACGGGTCCCCAAAGGTCCCACAAAGGCTCCCAAATGAACATTCTTGGCCAACGAACGTGACTGACAAAGCTCCGTCATGGGACGGACCACTTGCACTATCGATCTCAATCCAGACATGATTTATTCGTTTGAGATTCTCGACAAGAGTTCTACCTGTTTCTGGTCTTGCGATCTTTTTGTCTTGCACCGAATCGACTAGTACATCGTCAATCAATGGCACTCAGTGGTGCTTCGTTCTTGAAAAATTTTTGTGCAAATGTCGGATTACATAAGCAAATAACGAAGGTCAAAAAAATTACGACAGTCGACGCGTCGAAAGAATATATCAAAAAAAAGACGAAAATTTTCCACCTATCTGGAACTGATCGATCCTGATTCCAATGCCTCTGCTATTTTAACGGAGCCCAAACTCTTTGGTCTCCAATGCTCAGAAGCTGGATTAGGTTGCTAATGAGGGTGAATGCTGAACCCAAAAAAAAGGTGATCTCGGTCGTCGGCACAACCGGGGTCGGAAAGTCTCAATTTGCAGTGGAGCTAGCCAAAGAGTTTAATGGAGAAATCGTCAATGCCGATTCAATGCAAATGTACCGTGGATTGGATCAGATTACCAACAAACACCCGATGGAAGAACGCGAGGGTATTCCTCATCATGTAATGGACCACGTCAATTGGGATGAGGAGTACTTCATTCATCGATTTAAAGAAGAAGCCTTGGCGAAAATTGAGGACATCCAAAGCAGGGGAAAGCTCCCAATCGTTGTTGGAGGAACGCATTATTATCTGCAGAGTTTGTTATTTCTCAACAAGACCATCGATTCTTCGCAGTCTCAGTCAATTGACGCTGAAGAAATCACGGAAGAGGAGCAAAAGATCTTAGACGGCCCTCCAGAACTCGTGTTGAAATGTCTCCGAGAAAAAGATCCCAAAGTCGCGATGAAGTTCCATCCAAATGACCACAGGAGAATACGAAGGGCTTTGGAAATTTACTTCACCACCAAGACTCCGGCATCGGAGATCTATTCCAGGCAGAGAATGTCCGAGTCTAGTGGCTCTGCTCTCCGGTTTGACACTCTTTTCTTCTGGCTTTTTTCAAGACAGCAGGAGCTCGATAGTCGACTGGATGTCAGAGTGGACAAAATGATGGATCACGGTGCCACTACTGAGCTTCAGCAAATGTACAACTTCTACAACGATATGGACCCAAGGATGGACCTTGATAGAGGTGTTTGGCAGGTCATTGGCTACAAAGAATTCCTTCCATATCTCTCAGCCTCCCCGGCAGCAAAAAGCGAAGTTCTTTTTCAAGGCTGTGCGACTCAGATGAAGAGTGTCACTAAAAGATATGCCAGAAAGCAGGTGAAATGGATCAAGAACACGCTAATTCCCGACTTAGCGAGCGAGTCCAAGCATGATTGGATCAACGGCGGACGGGTGTTTGTGTTAGATGCGACAGTGTTGGAATCGTGGAACGTTCGGGTTCGAGAACGAGGAGTAGACGTCTGCAAGTCTTTTTTGGAAGATTCAAACTTGGCGGAAATTAGTCAGATTCCTGATTCACTAAAAGAAGAGCTAACCATGTCAGCTGGCGTCGAAAAGCGGGGAAGAATGAAGGCCGATGAGTCAAAATGGCAGCATTACACTTGTGTCCACTGTCTGGACAAAGCTGGCAACCCGTTAGTCTTCGTTGGAGACCAGTATCACATACACTTGAAAAGCCGAAAGCACTCGAGCAGTGTTAATCGCGGTCGCAAGAAGCGGGAGTACGAGGAGTGGTTGGCTAAGAACATGGGGAATTCAAAAAGCCAATGCAGAAAGTCTGAGAGTGCCAACGATAATAATTGATGCGCGTCAATTATCTGACGGCTCTGCGGCTTTCACCTACAATTTTGTAATTTCTTGCCTTTGGCAGATAACAGGAGAGTAATAGTTGATCACCTGGCAACGGCTAGAATGAATCACGACGACCAATGGAGATGATCTTGGTCACTCAATCAGAATAAACATTGTCAGAAGATAGGGGTCATGAGCCGCCAAAAAAGTCTCGGCAGTCAAGTTTCTTATCAGCGAGCTGTTGCATGCGACACGGGCGAAACCAATAGGAACGCGGCACCCGTCAGTATGTCCTGAGCCGCAGATACACAGTACAACCAATTTTAAATGTGACTCGATATATTCTAATGATATTCCTACCTAAGAATGCGCTTACATCAGCAATTTAGACTTTTGAAGCTCCAGCAGCAGTAGATCTCTTCTCGTCCGAAGACCTTGCTTCCATGCCTTCCATTTCGTGATCTTCAACCACGTGTTCCTCGATCAGCTGGCTGGCAACGTCCAAATCGTCTTCTTCCTGCGGAATCAACAGATTGATGACGACACCGATGAATCCGGTAACCGCAAAACCGGTTTCCATCACCAAGACAATAGCGTTGAAGAAACCTTTCAGGGCCCTGTTTCCGCCATCGTAGGTGAAAACATTATCGAACCAGGTACCAACCAGGGTAGCTCCAAATCCAAACATGAGGGAGCATGTAAGAACGAATCTGTCCCTTCTGGTGAACGGAGTGGTGGAGATAATTTTCAGACCGGAAACGGCAACGGAGGTGAACAGAAAAGTCGTCATACCTCCGAGCACTGCTTTCGGAATTGCAACCAAAGCTGCAGCGAATTTGGAGAAAACTCCCATCACAATAAGGAAGAAGCAGCACCAGTATCCGACAGTTCGCGAGGCGCATTTAGTGATGGAGATAACACCGTTGTTCTGAGCGAAAGTGGACATGGGAGTCATCGTCATCAGGGCAGCAATGATACCGTTGAAACCGTCTGCCAGGACACCTCCTTGGATTCTTGAGTCGTAATATGGACCTTCGATATCGGTTCTGGAAACGTCGCAGGTGGCAGTGATGTCACCAATAGCTTCCATCATCAGGACAATGTAGCAAGCCAGGAAAGGCAACACAGCCGGACCGTAGACCGTAAGCTTGAAAGTGTGCACCCACATAAATGTGGCAGCAGGAGCGGCGTCGATGTTCTCCCTGGAGAAGTAACCGCAAGCTGCGGCGACAATACAGCCGACGAGAAGACCGATAATGACGGCACAGGACTTCATAATCGGAGAGCCCCACTTTTCGCTGATAATAATGGTCACGTAGACAAGAAATCCCAACCCCACAAACTGGGCAGATCCCCATTCATAGCCCTTCGCACAGCTGTTGGCGACATCCATACATCCAGATCCACCAACAAAGTCCTCGAAACCAGACTGGATCAGAGAGACACCGATGAGAAGAACGACAGGACCCGTCACGACTGGTGGGAAGAACCGTTGCAGTAATGCCGGAGGCATGAACGAGAGCAAAATTTCCAACAGACCGCAAACTGCTGCGGTACCAAGAATGGCGCCATACCCATCAGGACATGGCAGATACGTACCGTCAGCCGCAATAGGACAGTCCCCGTTGGCGTACATCATAGGGAACGCTTTGGTGACAATCGAGATAGTCGCGAACGAAGTACCCACCACAGACACCAATCCTGTTCCAATATAATAGGGGGTGTATGGAATTTTGAATCTCGTGATTTGGATGGAGGAAAGAATACCCGAAATGATGAGCGAACAGGACACAAGGTACTGTTCAACATCTGCCTCGAGATAGGCGAGACCAGAGATGATAAGAGGAGGCGTGGCGAGACCAGCAAGCATGGAAAGCGAATGCTGCAGGCCTAGGATGAAGCCCAGAACTAACGGAATATCATCGTCAAGACCAAAGAACGGTTGAATTTTCTCCGAAGTTTTGGTAAAAGGGATTCTTGGGGTGAACAAATAGGCGTAATCGTAGTTACCCAGGATCCCGTCCCTGGTTGTGAGCTTGCGCACGATACTCTTCGACTTTCTTTTGGCGAAGCTGCTCACGCCCTCCATTTTTTGGGTGATAAGATTTTATGGTTGTGCTAGTTAGTCAATTGCGCTTTCTATCCGTCAGAACAGGATCTCAGGACCCTTTTGTGCGCCACTTTACATTTCTATCGCTGATTTCTTCCGGCAATCTTTCTTTTTTCCTCTGAAAAAATCCATCTTTTTTGCTTTTACCAGACTGATAGCAGGCCATGAAATGCAGCTGCACCGCTCTAAAAAGGGAAGGAAAATAACGAGCGCGCATATTTGTTATTGTCTGAACAATGCAGCAGTTTGATTCGCGTTTCTTATCTGCTTGCAAAGTACGGCGACCGCCGGGACAAGGCTGAAGGAAGCAGCAGTTAATACGTTAGCTACAGTCCGCCGCCAATGCCACTTGATAACCATAATAGATAGGGGTGTGTCACAATACGTTGCGGCTTGCTTGGCGGTAGCGCATGGGCTCAACCAGCCAATCGCAGGAGATAGCTCCATCAGCTGGAGACCAGCAGAACTGATTGAGAGCCTGTTGCGAGCGAGATCAGCTACCGGTGGGGGCGAGTAGACAAAGCTGCCTGGCTTAGGCGCAACTTCGCGCGGGAGTAATTTATTTTAGTTTGGCTGCTCGCGCCCGAAACCTGTTCGGCGTTCAGCGAAGATTCAAGGTTCCCCAGAATGGCAAGTCAAATACTGCGATCTCGCGACGACGGTCAGCGCCGAACCCGATTTGGGGACGGCTGCTTGTAGATTTTTCCGACAAAGTTTTTAGGTCGACTGGAGATAAGGTAAATCGGCAGTCTCCGCGCTGGTGCACAAGTTGGGTATTTGTGGACGCTGTTTACCCGGTACTATTCATCGTGGTAGGAAAGCTGCACCTGGACGCAGGAGTCAGCCGGTTTATTCGATGCATCAATCTTGCGTGATACCCGGCCATTACCGAGATCGTGTTTGTGGTAACAATCTTGACAGAAACCTCTTGATACCTCGCTGCTCGATTACTCGAACAAGGCAGCGTTACTAAACTCGTGCAAATTTTCTGGTCAGGGACACGTTATTTTCTCGACTTTATTTTTTGAGCTTCGCTCTGAGGCTGTGCGGCGTTGAGCAGCTTTTATGTACAATTTACTGCTTTAAAACGTCAGGAAGCTTACCAAAAGCAAGCACATTATCGATCCTCTCGCAGCCAGCGAACAACATCACCATGCGCTCGAGACCCATTCCCCATCCTGCGGTCGGCGGCATTCCCCATTCCATGAATTCCACATACTTATGGTCTGGAATGATCGACTCGGTGTCGTTGTAAACGTCTTTCGCACGGAGCTGCTGCTGGAATTTCCACGCCTGTTTGAAAGGGTTGTTTTCTTCTTCGTACGCATTCACCAACTCTTTCCCGTTCACATACACTTCAAATCGGTTGGATATCTGGCGACCGTTACGAACCGAGGATTTGGCAAGAGGGGACAACGCCTCGGGCAGATTGTAGATGAACGTTGGACGAACCCCGCATAATGGCTCCAAGTACAGCGACGACAAGTTGTCCAGCAGCTGTTGTTCCGATTTGACAGCAGGGACGTCGATCTTCAAGTCCTTGTGGTACTGAATGAGGTTATCGGAACTGAGCAGCTGAGGCAGCTGGAGACCAGTTTGTTGCTCTAAGGCAGGGATAAAATCAATTCGCGTGAATTTCCCCCCATTTTCGTTGAGCTCTTTTTGCAACAAACGGCAGTTTTCGTGAGCTGTCTGGAGTCTGGAGTCGGCCAATAACCCCTCGGTAATAGCACTAAATAGCTGTTCCGTCATTTGCATTAGCTCTTCCAAGCTTGCGAACGTTTGGTAAAACTCGCACGACATGAACTCCGGATTGTGGGTAGAGTCAAACCCTTCGTTTCGGAAGTTTGGTCCAATCTCGAAAATCTTGTCAAAACCTGAAATAATCAATTTTTTCAACCACAACTCGGGAGCCACACGTAAGCTTAGCTCTTTGAAGCTGTTGTCGGCGTGTTTCAAATGAGCGGACGTGGTAATGAACGGAGAAGCATTGGCTCCCGAGTTTCCTGATCCAATAATTGGGGTTGAAACTTCAATGAACTCTCTGTCTTCCAAAAACCGCCTGACAATGGACGTCAGCTTGGACCGCACAAGAATGACCTCTTTGGACCTAGAGTTGGTCAAGTAATCAACCACCCTGTTGCTGTAAACCTTGGCAGCATCTGTAAGCTTGGGGGGTAAAGGATGAAGAGCCGGCGCTGCCAGTCTCAGCGGAGCCACTGCCTTCAAGGAAAGCTCACCGACGTTTGTGAGCCCAGGATTACCCACACAGGAAACCATGTCTCCTGGTCTGAGAGTGGAATGGATGCTCGAAAACTCTTCCTTTGAAAGCCCCATAATCTTGTGATTGACCACCAGTTGCACCTGCTCGTAGTCTTGCACAATATCCACAAACATGCTTCCTTTTCCCGAACGGCGTATGCTCTTGATCTTGCCGCTTAAGAGATGGCGCTTTTCCTTGATGGTTTTGGTGTCTGGGTTACTTTTGAAGAAGGCCCGGTACTCGCTAACAAAACGAGGGACCCTGTCAATTTGAGCATTTTCGTTGTTGCTCACTAGATCAGAGTAGACCGGGTAGTACTTCTGGTCCTGCAGCTGGAACGAGGTGGTTTGGATCTCGCTTTTTCTGAATGCAAAGTCTGAATCAACAGTGATTGAGTTTAGCGATCTGACACATGTGGTAAAATATCGACACAACTGCCTGTGGGCAGTCTCTCTTTTGGTTGCGGCGCAGAAGAGAAGACTCATCCGGAAAACGACACCAACACTTGACTGTCTGGCTCCCGTAGCATCTTTCACCCAGGTTCAAGTCATCTCAAACCATTCGCACAAAGCTATTTTTTTCAGATCTCGGAGTTGATGGTGTACGGGTGTCTCTGCCGATGGACCTCGCGGGTCACCAAGTTTTTGAGGCTTCAAAATTTTTCACTCATCGAGGAGACATGGAAATAAACACTTTCGATAAACAGACCGATTCGTGTTTATCTAGAGCCACACCACATCTGTTGTATAGTCAAATCCCCCAAGAATGCTCTCTCGGACGCGGGTCTCCTGCTCCGCACGCGCTGGAGCCAGGTTGTTTTCGGCCAATCGTCAGCTCTCAAATGCTCCAGTCTCGTCGCTTGTCAACGGCACAGAGGTGGAAACGAGAATCGAGCAACAGGTGGAGAAATCTCTTGCGTCTGTGTCTCATGACGCCTCGCAGGACAGCAACTACCTGAAGCAAATCAGCCAGATGACTCGTGGTGAGTTCGAAGAGCTTCTGAACTCTGCTCCAAAACCCACGCTGAACAGAGATGAGGTTGTCTTACAAGGGTTCCAAAAACTGTTCAAAACGTACATGGAGAAAGACAAGCTGAAAAAGCAGTTTTCGTCTTCGTCGTCGCTGCTTTTGCAATTCCCAAATCTTGTTCCGACTTCCACCAGGGAGCCATACTCTCAGGCAGAGCTTGCGATCAGACAGAAGCACCACGAGATAACCATGGGGAAGCTCGGCTCGGACGTCAAGAACGTTTATAGACCTCACGAGCTGATTACGAACCCACCAAGGGTCAATCAGCTTAGCGTCCAAAAACTGATGGCCGCCGGCGCCCACTTGGGCCATTCCAAGAAGCTCTGGAAACACTCTACACAGCCGTTCGTCTACGGGGAGTACAAGGATATCCACATTATCGACCTTGATAAGAGCATAAGTTACCTGAAAAGAGCTGCCAAGGTTGTGGAAGGCGTCGCCGAAAACGGAGGAATTATCTTGTACTTGGGGCTAAGAGAAGGACAGCTGAGATCGGTGAAAGAAGCCGCAAGACGTTGTAACGGGTACTATGTGACGCACAAATGGGTTCCCGGTACCATCACCAACTCTCTGCAGAACCCTAAACCAAGACAGGAGATCGACATGGGAGATATTGCAACTGGACGCGAGCTCACCCAGGACGAATTGAACCAGGTGATCAAGCCTGATCTTATTGTTCTGCTCAACCCGTTGGAGAGCAGAGTCGCTATCAAGGAGGCAACGCAGGCCAGAATCCCAACCATTGGAATCGTGGACACCAACTGCGATCCGGGACTCGTCACGTATCCGATACCCGCTAACGACGACTCTATCCGAGCCACCAATCTGATTGTTGGAGTGCTGGGCAGAGCAGGAGAAACAGGATTCTCTAGAAGACTGGAAAAGGTGAAACAGTACAAGTTGGCCAATGGAATGGAGGTTTCCGAGCCATTCAGTTCGAAAGTCGAGGACGACTAGGACGACTGATCAGATGATCTCTCTGTATATATTAACTGCACAGTACTACCTTTTTCTTCTATTATCTGTCAATATCATGTAGAAACAAGTTGATTGCTGGGAATATGAGGGAGAAACACAAGTTTGTTGGAGACTGTAACGGAAGAGGACACACCCTCGTGGGAGGATGGTTAGATTAGAAGAATACAGACGCCAGCAACAAAGCTAGTGTCAAACGATGACTGCATTATTGGTTCTTCTTATCGGAAGCTGGCTCCTGCTCGTCCGACTCAGACTCGGATCTCTCGTCTTTGGCCACGTCCAAAAACACGTATCTGTACAGGATTCTGAGAATCAGGAAGAACCAGTACGAGTTCACCAACTGCAATGCGAAGATCAGAGTGAACACAATCGGCTGCGAGATCCAGCACTTGTACTGCTGGGTGTCCCAGTTCAGTTCAAAGTCTCCGACGGTTCTGAACTCGGTCAGCACCGACCACAGGATCTTGATGTTGACCCAGTGTCTCAGGTAGAACCAGACTCCAACGAAGACAACGAAAAACGGACCCACCAGAGGAGTGTCGAGGTAGTTCAGGGTCTTGGAAACAGACAAAAACAGGTCAGAAACGTCCATGGTAATGTAGATAGGTAGTCCCATCCAGGTGAAGTTGAAGGCATACGAGAGGTAGATCAACAGCATGGTGACGATGTGGTGGAAGACCAGTTCGTGGAAGTCTTTTCTAGGCTTCTCGAGCTGCAGGATCAGAACAACCGATTGCTGGGCCCAGAAAGAGGCCTGCGAGAGGTAGTAAAACTTGAACAGCCACTCCAGCGCCTTGTGCGGGTAGTCCTGGTACATCGCGGTGGTGTTGAAGTACCACAACGGCATCTGTTTCATGATGTAGAGCCCCAGCGGACCGCTCACTCCGTAGTAGCAGATGGAGTAGGTCTGCTCAGTGAATCTTCTCAACTTGCTCTCCCTCTTTATTCCGCAGAAGCGAGCAATGGGCTCCAAAATCATCTGCATTAAAAACTCCCGGTAGAACGTGAAAAACACCATCATGTACGCCACGAACGCGAAATCTTTCCAGCCCTTCTCGTACACCGGGGGATTTGAGCCTGGCACCTCGTACGACATGCAGATGAACCGGTGCAACGGATTGGAAGCCGTGTAGTTGTTCGAAAACCAGTAGGCCGCCTGGGTCACCACCAAAAACAAAAGCGGAGGCAACCAGGTGTATCTGGCAGACAGGATCCGGACAGAGACCCATAGTTTCCCCAGAACCGCCAGATCATCAGACGGGTCGGCCTTCTGGTTCAACTTGTCGCCGTTCTTCTTCTCGTTCATTCGCATGTCTTCGTTCGACTGCATTGTCTTGAGCGAGGGAACAGCGTTGTCGCCGAGATCGAACTTCCCCACCGACGAATGTCTTCGGCTACGGGAGGACGAAGACGATCCAGGGGGAGGATTCAGTACGTTGTTCGGGTCGGAGGACATCTGCGAGACTTCAGAGCTGGTCCGGGCGGTTACCGGTAGATTGTTTAAAACTAGAGCTGTCCTTAAAACACCGGTCTCAGATTCGGACTCTAGGAGAATAAAGTTATGTTATGCATTCCAGGTTGAGTTCGGCTGCAATTTAGGGCCGCGCCAGATTTTCGGACCCAATGAGAAGACTGCGCCTCCGGTGCACGGGTGAGCAGATATGCAAACCCACACCCGTGCACCAGGTTTCAGCGCTGCGAGAGTGACCGTCGTGTGGCGATTTGGCGCCAGCGCATTGTCTCGGGGTTCTGGTGCACGGGTGTGGCGGAAAAAAAACGCTTTATGGGTCGAGCCCCCCTGCGCAAACGGGGTTTGTCTCCGTTAGGTCGGGGTACATTGCGATGAGGAGGCCAGGTGGCACGAAGTTGACAGAGTGCGCACGCCGGGATTCGAAACCGCAGATCATTGCACAAAATCAGCGACAAGGCGTTTGTTTCTTCGGACTGGACATTAGTTGCCGTCTCAGAGAGCCCAAAAAACATCCGCACTGACACTCGAGACGGATCGTGGTTCAGGCCCGTTAGAGGACGACTAGAGAAGGCTGAAATAGGCTCTACCGCGCGTTGAATAGCACGATTGTTCTGCACGTGGACATTGCCTCGACGCGAGAGGCGGGGGTTGTTTAACACACATATAGTGAACACTATGCCAAAGGTGACGCTGAGAAGACCGACGTGGACAGCGCTAAGACGACGGCGACGGTTTGCGTCGCCGGTGCTGTTGGTGGTAATCCTGCTGCTTCTGCTGATTTTCTGTGGTTTCCTCCCGTCGGACGCAAGACCAAAACTGTTTCGGTCAAACAAGGGACTCAGTTACTATGAGCAGGAGCTGCTGAAGAGGAGGCAGGATGGTTCAGCGAGCATGGACCGCGAAAAGACGGTAAGACGTCTGCGGAGCGGAGCGGCGGGTCGCGGCGCAAGCGATCTGGACGACGCCAAGCACAGCGAGGAGGACGGCCTGTTGCAGGAGTTGCAGGAGTACGAGCGGAGTCTGACTCATCTATTACATAATCACGAAGAGGAGGAGGGAGACTCCGGGGGCTTGGCGGGGATGAAGCCGGGACGATACGTTCGAGTGGTGAAGTCTGAACAGGAAATAGAGCGGAACGTGCGCTTTCAGAAGTATTTCCGCAAGATCCTGCAAACGATCACGCACAACGGCCCCAAACTGGGGTTTGAGCTCGTAGCAGGAAAGCGACGCATTGGATCTGGCAACGCATTATTATTCCCTCGGGAGTACGGACCCAACGGGATTGTCAATATAGCCACGCACGACACGGGTCCTCAATATCCTATTTTGTCTGAGGAGTTCCTGTCTGGGTGTCTGAAAGTTCCCCGGGATTTAGCCATTGACTTGGCAGAGTCTCACGCCACGATTGTCAAAGAACTGCCTGACCTATATCCAGAGAACCTCTACGGTGAGAACGGGATAGTCATCATCGGCGGGGGTCGTTTTTCATGGCTTTCGTTGTTGGCGTTGGAGAACCTCCGATCGGTGGGATCTGAGCTGCCTGTGGAAGTGATCATCCCGACGGAGCGAGAGTACGAGCCGGACTTGTGTGAGAATGTTTTGCCGAAACTGAACGCGAAATGCGTCCTTTTGACTGACGTTCTGCCCGAGTTGAAAAAGCGCAAGTACAAGATCAGAGGGTACCAGTACAAGGTACTTGCTTTACTTGTATCCTCGTTCGAGAACGTTTTGCTGCTGGACTCTGACAACGTTCCTGTGGCTAACCCGGACTATCTTTTCACGACCAAGCCGTTCACCAGCCACGGGATGGTCTTGTGGCCTGACTTCTGGCGAAGAGTGACTCATCCGGCGTATTACGAGATCATAGGAAAGCAGATCGGAAAACAGGTTCGAAACGGCTTGGACGATGTGACTCCGCCAGCGTATTACATCGAGGAAGACGCCGATATCAGAAAGGAGGTTGCGCTACACGACCGGGCCGAAGCAATGCCTGACCCGTCCACTGAGTCCGGTCAGCTGCTGGTGAACAAAAGGACTCATCTCAAGGCCCTTCTTCTCGCTCTCTACTACAACTTCTACGGACCGCAGCATTACTACCCCTTATTCTCTCAAGGAGGAAAGGGAGAAGGAGACAAGGAAACTTTTAACGCAGCAGCGCAGTACCTCGATCTTCCCGTTTACCAGGTGAAAAAGCAAGTGGACGTCATTGGCTACTGGCAGCACCAGCCCGAGGAGTTTTACACCGGAGTCGGTATGATACAATACGATCCGGTAGTGGACTTCGAAAGAGTCGCTAAATACATGGACTGGTTTAAGGCGCGACTGCAGCACAGCCGTAAGCTGGACTCCACTTTCTCCGGAAAAATGTGGAAATGGTGGTCGGGATACGAATTGTACGGCAAGGAGACGTCGTTGACCAAGTGGTTCACCAAGAGCAACTCCAGACCAATGTTCATTCACTCGAACTTCCCCAAACTGGACCCCGTTAGCTTGCGAAAGGAAAACAAGCTGTTTGTAAATAGAAACGGAAGGAACGTGAGAATCCGCATGTACAAAGACCAGACGGGACTCGACTTTGATTTTGAGCTGAGACAATGGACGATCGTCAAAAAGTACTTTTGCGATTCGGGCATAGAATTGAATTACCTCAAAGTGGCTGGAGTCAACTCCATGGACTATTGCGATTTCATCAACGACGAAATTGCTTACCTAAGGAGAACCGGGGAATCCATCGAACTGGAGCCATCGTCTCGCTAACTCAATGCACGCCGCTCAAATCAGCTGGCAATCGGTAATGTTTTCTTAATACTGGGATCTAAAAATATGTAAGGCGGTGCAAATATAGCTCACGGTGGGGCCGCGAAAGGGCACTGAACGCCCCATTCCAGACACGGCGACCTGCCTTTCGGCAACGCTCTTTCCAACAAAAGCTCGAAAATCTGAACCAGGTGTCGTATTCCTAGCCGGTTTTTCCCAGCACCAATCGACAAGACTTCCTCTAATCCTCGGCTCGTGTTCGGTTGCTGACATAATCTTTTTTTTTTTTGAGTTTTTTCTGTTGACACTCTTAGAATATGGAAGATTGAATCTTCTTGGAGTCTCACTCTGTTCCAGCCATTCCTCTCAGCACTCTCGCACACCGTTCGAGATCCGCTAACCCCTTAACTTGCGTGATGAAAAGGAGCCGTTAAGTAAAATCAGATGGTTTCCCAACTCAGCTGGTGCCAGGATTCGGCGGACTTACTGCCTTTCCCTCGAAGCAGAGCGAGTGCAGATGAAAGCGAAAACAGCCATGACATTGATCTAAGCAGACGGATCCATGCTCGGGATGAGGCCCTCATTGATCCGGAACTAAGTGATGATACCACTGAAACGATTTCCGAGTCTGATCTCGTTGTGGAGTCTCTGTTGGAATCTTCATTTGCGAATGGTAGCCGAATTCCGTCGGCCGCTCAACCTTCCACCAAAATGCATGAGTACTACGAAGGGTTACTGAACAACACAAAATGGAGTGTTTCAGATCTGGCTGTGAAGCCGGGAGACAACCACTTCGTAATTTGGTTTGCGTTTTCATCGTATTTCCCTCTCATTTGTGGTTGTCTTGGTCCTTTGTCCAATCTTTTGTCTGTTGCCGCATTAGTTTGTCACTGGAAAGAGGATAAAGTCACAGGAAACTCGGTCGGAAAAGATGAACGCTGGTGTTATGTCGTCAACAGTATATCCATGAGCCTCGGAATCATTTCTAATTTGAGTCTCTTGTTGAATTTCAGAAGCATGTTGGTTTACAAAAAATCTCAAGTCATTTCAGTGTGTGGCTGGCTTTTTGCTAGTATCATGTTACTGATCCTGCTGGTTGTTTATCATGTTAGATTCATGAGCAACGAGCACTATCTTGCATACCGCTACTCGTATGGGTTCTGGTTCGCTGCGTTCACGGTTATTTTGCATTTTACCAACTTTGTTCTTTTGGCGTTGAATGAGCTCGGCTTTTTGTTGAAGAAGTATCCGCCGGTTTTCAATGTCAATGGAGTCCAGATGACGTTGATGTCGCAATGCATTTTCTTCACGGTTTGGATCATGTGGGGAGCAGGAATGTTCACAGCTCTTTTGAACGTGTCTTACGGAGAGGCTCTCTACTTTGCAGTAGTGACCATCTTGACTATCGGATTAGGCGACTTTGTTCCGAAAACTCAGGGGTCCCAAGCGTTGGTGTTGATATGGTGTACGATCGGACTGGTGACGTTTGGTTTGATCATCTCTACTATTAGAGAGCTGGTTTTATTCTCATCAAACTCGACGTTCCACTGGCATCGAATTCAACTCTATAGGAACAAGGAACTGAAGGAAATACTCCAAGGACCTCCGTTATCCAACTCTGAAAGCTTCAACAAGATGGTGGATATCAATCATCATGCCCTGTTGCACCAAAAAATCGTGAGCATAGCTTCAGTCGTTATCACTTGGTTACTTTTTTGGCTTCTCGGGTCCTTAATGTTCACTGTCTTTGAAGGCTGGCCGTTTCATTTGAGCTGCTATTTTTGCTTCTTGTGTTTTGTTACCGTTGGATATGGAGTTCCTGCCCCTCTGACTTCGGGAGGGCGTGCTTTCTTCTGTTTTTGGGCAGTGGCTGCAATTCCTGTCATGACCATTCTTGTCTCCAACGTCAGTGATATCATATTTGCTTCTCTTGCCGACTTCAGCAATTACAGATTGCTTGATTTTGCGGTCTCTCAAATGAAACGGTTCAATTACTTTGGGGTTTTCAACTGGCTGATACGAATGATCGGTGAAGAGACAAGCGACATTTCCAGGAAGAAACGTCTGTTCCATGACGCTGATTTTGATGGTGAAAAAGACTCTTTTGAAGAGCTGTTGCAGGTGTTGATCGAGAAAAAGAAACTCACGTCGTTCAGCTTCCTGACCAGTGAAGAGTTTGTCAAATCCGCAAAGTTGGAAAAAGAGCTGAGAAACTATCCTCACGAAGGAACAGACTCTCCTCCTCCGCAAGTTGCTGGTCAGAGGCATCGGCGTGTTGCGCGCGTTTTGAGCACGCTGGACGACACCTTTGATGAACAACAGTATCTCCGTCTATTTGACAATTCTAACCAAAGTGATTCCAAACTGGTGACAATTTTCAGAAAAAAGAATGACCCGGTTTTGAGAGCATTGAGCGAGCTGCAAGTGGTCGCAAGTGAACTGAAAAAATCGACGCTTCTATCTCACCTGAAGCCCAACCACAAATACTCTTACAAAGAGTGGGCTAAGTTTCTCCGGATCACTGGTCGTGACGTGACCAATTCCCTGTTTTGGTTGGGGGAAGAGTCTCCCTTGGGATTTCCAAATGATGAACCTTTATACTTCTCATACCATTACATGCACTTCATTGAGTCCAGAATCCAGAAACTTGCGCTGGATTATGACCATTTGGAGCCAAGCTGATCAACTCGAGCTTTTTATCGTCGTCATTCTCATAGTCCGTTGATCTCATCGGGGCACTTACATATAAAACTAGCTTGATTCGTTGAAAACTAGGAGAAAAGGGTCGAACATTGGTCAAGAACCCAATCAGTTTTGTAATGATACACGTTGGTTTTCAGAAAAAGTTAGTAAGACGAAGTGGCGTCGATTTCCAAGCACAACAAGGCAAAATCGGCAGCTTGAGATCTCTTTGCAGTTGAATCGTCCAGGGTTGTCAAGCGGTATCGCAAATGAAGCAATACAATTTTCGTGAGGCTCGCACGTTTAGTACATTGATTCAAAACACTTGGATTACAGAAGTACAATCTAAGAAAGACGCAAACCCCTTATCATTGGCCTAGACTGCTGTTAATGCTAATGATTCCGTTTTTGAAATGGAGCCCTTTGCTGATGCGAGACCTGACGCCACATTAGCAGGCGGTGAGCTCTATGAAGAGCTGATAATACATGATTAAGTTCTGAGTCACGAAATGGGATGAGTTCTATCGTTCTATAGTAATGGCAACAATTTGTATACTCTCTTAATTGTGATAAGTTAGCATGTGATCACAGAGAGAAAGACAGATCAATTGGCTGATGAGAATGAACGACAGTTAAAGTAGTGCAGCTGGTATATCTTTTGGGCTGTTGAAGTTTGCAAAGTCAACGATAAAGAAGGAAACATTACCGTTGATATTTTGGCGTTAATTTCTTTCTGTCAGAAAAGCGCTCCCTCAAAATTGCCCTCAAAAACCAACTGAGGAAAATTAATCCCCGCCCGTGAACACAGCCTTGAACTTGAATATTCTTCATTTACGACTTATTGAAGGACACAATAGTTAAGAGCGTAGTAGATTAGTGAGACACAGCAACTAAAGGCGGTACTATATAGAATGAAAAGAAAAACAAATCATGTCCAATGATGCGGCAAGTAGAAGATAGTCAACTCGGCGTTGATTTGAAGCAAAGAGCCAAAAATGTTGGTGATGCGGTGTGCATTGTGCAGTGGGAAGCTAATGACGATGTCGGAGATTGATATTGTGACGGTGTGTGGAAGAGAGTGCAACGCTTTGTTAATTTTGCTTTATACTCCACAGGTAAATTACGGAAGCAACGACAGTGGCCAGGGGAGGAGCCAAGACGGAAAAAAAGGGCAAATGAGAACAATTATTGTTCACCTTTTCTTCTTCATTCTCGTTGCCATTTTTTTTTTACCCTCCACATTTTCCTCTTGATGCATTCTTCCAACGTGTATCTTCATGTGATCCGATCGTGTGAACTTTCGGAAACAGTGTTGACATACGTATCTTTCCAGATGCAAATGGACACAGTTGACGTGTCGAGATAACAGAGCCCTATTTTTGAACTGCTTCGCACAGCCTCCAACTTGACAAGTAAGTTTTTCAGATCTTGCTGTGGAAGCTCCGTGTAACTGGGGTTTCGGCATCATTTTCCCAGGAAGTCGCAAGGTTATTTTTCCTCTTCTTTTCCTAATGGGCGGGTTGAGTGTTGTTTTGGGTTTGAGCTCTTGCGTTATCTCTAGCTGTGGTTGCGGTTGTGCTAGCGTATGTGATTTTGAGATTGGGAGTGGCTGTGATAATGGTGTAGCTTTTTGTACTGGTTCAAACTGCTCCTGAAAAATTATTTGTTCAGCTAGTATATCGGAAACCACCGAGTCGGTCGCTGAGGAGTTGGTTGGAGATTCGGCTGAATTGAGAGGACTGAAATAAGTCCCAGAGTGTGAGTCTGCATTGTCTTCAGCTGGTTTTCTTTCCTCTTTTTCTGGCAGAATACTGCAAGGGGTCGGTTTGATATCGAAATGGCAATTGAGCAAATCTATCTTTGTTGGATTCCTTGCACGAAAGCATGAGACTATCATGTTTGCTGTTGTCTGCGCCAATGACTCCTGTTCTTGGCTTTCAACGGCAATCTTCTCCTCGTGGTGGTTGAGCTCCGATAGGACAGAGCCATCGTCAAAGGAATCAAGTCCGATTGGGGATGGAGGCAAAAAGTCGGCGTAACTCTCGAGATGATGATCATAGCTACAAGTGGCCCCCATTGGGATGTCGTACGGCCTCTCCTTGCAAAATCTCCAACTATCGAAAAAATCGAAAGTCTGGCTGTGCAGGCTACTGCGAGAGTGTGCGGACATGGTAATCACTTGTGTCGGGTCAACGGTCAGTTCTGGAGCAGATCTGCAAAGGTGGTTTTCTTCTTCAGAAAATGGGTAACTCTGGGAAGTTTGAGGGGTGGCGGAGGAGCTGATTCCACTAGTGTCGAACTCGAGATCAACATCGGAAAACGACAAGTCGTCATTTTCGATCTCGTTAAGAAACTCGCCAGAGTCCAGCTCCAGTTGTTGGAGGTCGGCTCCCAGCAGCGTGTCCTTTTGATCCGAGAATAGTTCGTCATTTGTGAGATTGAAAGACCAGCCGCAGCCAACTTCGGGGTTTGTTTTTGCCGTCATATCGATAATATTAACAAGAGGGGGTAAACGTCCGCTTGAACCGATCTGACTGCAGTCTTCGAAGACTTCCGATAAGACGAAAGAACAGGGCTCAGATTTCCTGTGGGATTTGAAGCTCCTGAATGTACTTTCTAGAAGGAAAAAGTGGTTTTGATTGAACAAAAGAGTCGCAATTTAAGAACAAGACATAAATTCCTTTTCTCTCTACCACACAATTTAACACAAAACGCTCCTTCTTTCGCTCCCTTTTCTGATCCAGTACTTTTTTAACGACTTATTTGCACCGCCACCAATGTGCGCACATGTGCGCCACAATATGCGCGCTCTTCTGCGTCGGCTCGTGATCCTCTAAGCGAGAGTTCACATTTGTCCGGGTAAGTCCAGGTGTTTTCATTTCATTTCCAAAAGGAGAATATACACTACCAGAAAGGGAATCTTTTCGTGAGCGGGTGGCTTTGGAAGACGCTTCACTCGCCACAGGAACCTTTAGAATCACCGTTATCTAACTGTGGCGAAGCAGGTGGAAGATAAAGGAGCAATCATCATCGAAGAGCGATTTGGTGTCGATAATTGACCGGCAGTTCATCACAGTTGGTCCAAATTGCCATCCAGATCTTCTCCAACACCAGATCTGCAATCCAGCACCCTGTTTCCCGCAGGTTTCATCCTTGTTGAGCCAACTTCTTTGAAGACGCTCCCCAGTCGTGTACAACACAGCCACTTCGACTTGCGGAAGCTGCATTTCTGGAGCAATTTGAGCGAGGAAATTTCATATTAGATAAAATTGCACGAATTTCCTAAGGGGCGAAAGATTGTCTTGTTCGAAATAAAGACAGAAAAGAGGTGTAACAGTGATCGTTCGTCGTTCTTGAGCATCTAGTTACTCAGCAGAAGTGGTTCACAACTCGGAATGATGTCGTACCAGGAGAATGCGTCCTCAATCACGAGCAAGAGCACTCGCCAGTCGGTGTACCAAACCAATGGGCGGCCATTAAGCGAGGAGGCCATTTACAAAGCCAAACTCAAGTATGGGATCTACAACAATCCAGCAAAGGTTAATCTGGGAGTCGATCCTTCGGCTTCGGACACAGCAGCGCTGCTGGCGTCCTCTTCTGACCTCTCAGTTCACCCTTACAAGAGAGAGCTTTCGGCCGACGCTGCAACTGCTGCCCTGATTGCCAAGACTGACTCTGCTCCAAGGGCTTGGAAGAGGAATAGTTTCGCTCCAGAGGCCGAATATGCAGCAATTAGTGCCAAGTCGCAAAAGTACCCGTTCTACGACCTTGCTAGCGAGACAATTGACTTTGAAGACTCGCAAGACGCGGCTTCTTCGGTACTCAAGAAGTCGTCGTCAAGTACCGCGCGGTCGGCATTGCAGGACCTATACGATTTTGATGATATTCGCTCGGGAAAGACAACACTCTCGCAGGCTAAGTCAAGCGGAGGTTCCCAGATGAACGCTTACGATGCGTCTAAGTCTTATGACATCAATCAGCTATTGAAATCTGCGACCACCAGTGCCAACAAGAGCATGAGTTTGAGAACCAATCCGGGAAGCATGGACGCCAGATCCGGTCTTACAACAGCCAATGGTTACCACAAAGCGAACGGCGCAGTGGACATTTCCAAAATTACTTCCTCTGCCGAAAAGAGTGCCTTGAAGTCTATGAACTCGAGATTGAATCCGGACAGAAGCAGCGGTTTCGGTATTCCGACCGCCAGTGACAATCTGAGTAACGAAAAATTCGCTTCGGTGGGTGCATTGGCCTCTCAAAAGTTCAATCCTTCACCAGATTACGCTGCGGCAGAGAGAGCCACTTTAGCCAGAAACACTCTGATTGATAGTAAGGTTCTTTTGAAGGCAATCAGCAATGCGAATGCTTCTCTCGACAGAATTGACAACAAGGCCCTCAATGACAATATTTTCAGCAACAAGGAATGGAACATCAAGGCTGTTGAAATCGCTCAAGCTAACTTCATCAAGAGACAAAGCCAAACTTCCGGTAAGGTTGACTTGGGAGGTGGATTGTTGCTGACCGTTGACGAAATCAACAAGCTTGCCTCGTCGGTCGTGCAGCCTATTCTGAACGACTTGAACGACAAAGCCGAGCAACAAAGAAACCTCAATCTGGAGAACGAACAGAGGAAAGTTGAGCTGAAGCAAAAGAGAAGCCAGTACTTTGTCCAGCAAAAGGAGGCCAAGATTGCAGTTAAGCAAAAAAGAGAGGCTGATAAACAGGCCAGAAGAGTGAAATTGCAAGGCGACAAAGACGCATTGAAGGAAAAGCAGAGAATCATGACCGCTGAAAAACAGGCTCTTTTGGACGAGAAAGAACAGGAGCTGAAAGACAAGATGGCAGAAGAAGAGGCTGCTAGACAAGAAGTTGACAAAGAGAGAAGCGATAAACTCGCTGTTATCAAGGGCATCAAGGATGAGAAGGACGCTGTCAGAAAGGGTGAGCTTGACGACATGCAAGCAGAAAAAGACGAGGATGTCGCACCTTTGTTGGAGGAGTTGGAGAAAGAGACTGCCATTTTAGACGATTTGATCGCCAAGAGAGCCGAGGCTGAAGCATTCAATGCTGAACACAAGGCGAGATTTGAAAATGGCAGCACCAACCTCGAGTCTACTTTGTCCAAGTTAGAGAAAATTTCTAAGAGAATCGAGGAGACTGAGGCCCAACTAGCTACCGCTACGACAGATGCTGAAAGAGAGGTTTCGGAAAGTGCATTAGCCAAGGAGCAAGCTGATTTGGATGCCGAGGAAAAGGAGAGGGAACTAGAAGAGTACGTGGCTGTCAGATCCAAATTGGCTTCTGAAAAGGACACTATTGAGGCTGAAAGAGTCAAGATTCTTGAGGAGTTGAAGAAGGAGAAATTGGCAGCGAAAGACGAGGAGAAGCAAATTAACTCAACCTTGCCTGAACATTTGCAAAAGGACGTCTCCGACGACATCTCTGACGAGGAATCTGTTGACGCCGCTGCTTTCGAGCTGGATGATACTTCGATTGCGGAGCCAGCTGAAATCGTCTCTGAGCCTGAGGAAGAGGAGAAGATTGATTACGGTTTTGTTGATGAAGATGAAGCCCCTGCCACCGAGACCGCAGCCCAGGGTGAGGTTGCTCCAAAAGTCACGAAGCCCGCTGTTCCTAAGAAGACATGGGATGAGATCAAGGCGTCCGGTTCATTCGAGGTTGGTACTGATCCATTGAGATCTGTTCCTACCAATGAGAAACCGCCTATGGCCTCCATTGTTACTGATCACGAGGTGAGAGCTGCGGCTACCAAGGCTGTCGATTCTCCAGCTGAAACCAAGACTGTGAAGAAAGAATCCGCCCCTGCATCTTCTGCTGCTGTTGCGAGAGCAAGTACTGCTCCAGCCGTGAAGAAAGAAGGTTTCGGTAAGAAGTTCATGAAATTCATGACTACTGAGCCACCGAAGCCCCAGAAGCGTGTCAAGAAAACTACTAAGGCTGCTTCTAGCTCGGCAAGTAAGCCGGTTGCTGTTGCCAAACCCGTGGAGGAGCCGAAGAAAGAGCCAGAGGCTGACGGCGGAGAGCTCAAGACGACTTTCTCCAACTTCTCGCAAGGATCAGAAGTCGATGAAGTTGCCAAAGCGGAGGAGGGTGTCAAGGCATGATTGGAACCGATTCCCGCAATGGTATACTGAAGGTGTTCCCGCTTCGCTTCGATTGGCAATGGCTGTAATTGCCTGAGTTTTTATTTCGTCTTGGTTGTATTTCTATCGGGTTTGCCTACCTGGCAAACTCGGAGCTCAATGTTTTCGAGGCTTTTTGTTTGTTTTGCCCCCATCATGTTCTTCTAATTTGTCAATTTGTATTACCTTCATTTTAATCATTTCCACATATTAGAAACTCGTAGACCCGTTTCGAGTCCGCACGCGAGATAATCTTTTTTCGTCTACTGACTCTCAATCCAGCCACTTTTCCCAAAAAGGAAAAAATCTTTTTTGTGCGAAAGGGGGAAGAGGTCTTGAAACAAAAGGCCCAGTCCTGTCCTGGATGAGAAATGAGGGTTCATTCTGGGGTCTTTCACCAGACGTCTTTCATGAGCAGCTCACTTGGTGTTGATGGAAGTTCTGACAGAATTGATTAACAAGGATGGCAAGAATTAACAAACACCGGGCAGTGCCAACGACCCCAAAGTCGACTCGCAAAATCGAATTCAAGGCATCACCCACAAGCGTCAAGAGCGACCGGTCCAAAAAAGGGTCGTCCACTCCAAAAGGCACTCCCAAAGCAACCCCCAAGGCAACGCCCAAAGCAACACCCAAGGCAACACCCAAAGTGAAGTCAAATGTTCCCACGAACACGGCCTCTAGCACGGGACTAATGCGCAATCAGCCCGGTGACCCAACCGACGTGAAGACGAAACGGAGATACAGGCCGGGTACGGTGGCCCTTCGTGAGATCAAGAAGTTCCAAAAATCCACCGAACTGCTCATCAGAAAACTGCCTTTTGCGAGACTGGTCCGCGAGATTGTGCAGGACGAATTCGGGGCCTCTTCTGCTTACAGATGGCAATCGGTTGCTGTTCTGGCTTTGCAGGAGGCAGTGGAAGCCTATCTTGTTCATCTGTTCGAAGATACAAACCTTTGTGCTCTGCACGCTAAGAGGGTCACAATAATGCAGAAGGATATCCATCTTGCCAGAAGACTGAGAGGCGACTGATCGCGCCGATCCGGGCTTTCTCTTGCGCTTCATCTCTCGCTTTGCTGCTTGTACTGTTAGGCTAGTGTAATTATCGAACTGTATTAGTCGTATTTTATATTACAAAAGACAAGGATATTTCAACTAGCTGATGCCCCGTCGCCTTTACATCTTGATGTGCCATATCCCCATTGGACCTTTCTCCCAATAATCCTCTTTGGTCAGACACAGGTCTGAGCCGTGGGAGCTGCCAAAAATTTGCTTTGATAAAATTTCACCGCCCAAAAATGAACTATCTTCCAAACCAACTTTTTTCCACTCCGAGAAATATTCAGGCCTTGACAAAATTTTAATGTGTTTGGGCACTTGGATCAGGTTCAATTCTTGAATCAGGTTGTTGGCGTTGTTTCTGAACGTGCTCTGTCCCTTGGCGTCTTTCTGAACAGTATGGTTTTCCTGTCCAACCACAAAATTGGCGTACATGTAAACCAGCAAGGCTTCTCTAAACCCTTTGATCTTGGTAGTTTGACCGGCCAATATCAGATTGTCGTAGCACTCCTGGGCTCTTTTCAGGTCCGTGATCTTCCCCAACGATTTGTAGATCGCTTGCGCAACATGTTGAATCAACTCCTTCGTTCCTTGAAATCTTTCTTTGCCAACTACGAGCTCATTCCCATCCAGGTCCGTAAACGTGTTGCTTTCTAGCTCTGAGTTGGGTTTGCCCGAATCCGCCAGATCCTTGGTCTTCTGCTTCTCTTTCTCCTTCTCCTCGAGAATCTCCCGCGTAGACTTGTCGCTGGTGACAATGGCAGCAATATCCAGCACTCCCTCGTCCTCGTTCTTGGACTCCAGAAGCTCGTCCAGTCCGAAAAAGGAGTTTTGCGCGTCCTCCTCACTCAAAACCTCAAATATAGCGGACTTTTTCAGTGCTTCAATCTGCTTGGGGGTCAAGTCCGGCAAGGCTTTGGCCAACCTGTCATTCACAAACTTTCCTCCTTTGTCCACAATTTGGATTCCCGGAGTGTAGGTCTGGTAATCAAGTATAGGAGTGATTTCTGTCTTTTCGTGTCCAACGTCCACCACGCATGCGTTGGCCAGCGAGCCGTAGGCAAAGGTAGAGCAGAGAGCGGCCGGAACCACCGAAAACACGCTGAATTGCAATGTTTCAAAAACGTACTGCGTGACTTGCTCAATCGCCAAATTGGACCATCTAGACGACGTTTGGATGAGGGTCAGTGGAATTGTGTTTAGCAAGACCAATGGGTGTTCTCTGACCACCGATTTCACAATACATTTGAGCAAGAAGTTCAATGCGTTCACTTCCACAATTTCTCCCTTGACGATGGGATAAACCGCGTGTGTTTCATCCCGTTTGGCCAAAGTGTAGTAGTCCTTGTCGTCAGCATTTCGGTACACCTTTGTTGGAACAGAAAAACTGGGCGGAGCCAAAGCGTCATCCAAACCGAATTCAACCAGTGTTTGCTCGGAGCCAGGCTGAATTATCAAGAAGTTTTCTTCTCTGTAGACAGGCGACATTTTTTATCGTTGTTTTCCAAGCGCTACAGCGTCCAAAGCAGCTTTCAATCAAGAAATCCATGTTTACACCGAAATTCTTCAAAACACATTTCGCTAAGTTGAAATCTGGAAAGTCAAAAAATTAAATAATCCTCTCGAGCGGCTCATTTGTCTCGAGCGGTGAACGACGTTTCCGTGAACGGCCAACAGCGACGGCCATCGACGAGCGAAGAACGACTAGCGTCAGCAGGAATAGCACGACCTCAGCATATGAGGTAATCGATCGAAAGGCTTCTGTTTCAGCGAGCTCTTCTGGACGAATTCCCAGGAAATCGTCCATGGCACCCAACGAGGTGGGATCTTTGACACTCTCGTGTCCAATCGCTCACACCTCCCGTCCACTCACTCAGAGACCCCATCGAGCTTCTCGGGCTCGTACGTGGGGTTGTGTCGCACACCAATATCACTTTCTTCCCTCCGCTCGTTTTCCTTCGCCATCCCTCCTTCACAGCTCTTACCTCGCACTCTGTTCGATTTCAGATTACGTCAGCATGCTTGGGGTTACCCGACAGTAAAAGATTTTTTTTTCGCTGGCGAAATCCCAGCGTATAAATAGGGGTGGATGGTCCGTGTCTGGGGAAAAAAAACTCTGAGATTTCTCCTTTCTTCATACTTACCTTGAGTGATCACAGGAGATCAAGAAGTCCTTGTGATCGGGCCTTTCCAGTTTGCATTGCACATACCTGCTGCTGATTGGCTCGCCAACTCTCTTTCAAAAGAAAGGAGTGTGGGTCTCAGAATTTTTGATTTCCCTATACAATTAACAACCCCGTTGTTGTTTTCTGGTTCGTTTGGGAACTCACAGCGTTGTCTGGAGTTCCAGACTGCTCAGAAGAATTGGCTGCACTACGATCGTGTTAGCTTTGTATTATTGTAGATTCAAGATGGATTTGGCAAATCTATTTTATTAGGTTGGCTTGACCACTGCCGCGTTGACGAACTCCATAAAGCTTTGCAAGCTCACGTCGTCGGTCAATATGACTGCTCCCGAACCGGCTTCCCCGTTGGAAACGGCGACGATCTCATCGTTGGTTTTGTACGACGTTGTCGGGTTGAGCTTGGACATAAGGAACCGAGCCTGTGATCCTCCCTCCTCGGTGTCGATGAAGCGGGGCAGAGGGAATCTGTCTACCAGGATCTCCGCGGCCTCTAGTCTTGGGTGGTCTAAGAACTCTTTGAAATATTCATAATCAGGCAGGTCCTGGTAGCCCTGTCTTCTCCAGTCGGCAATTTGCGACCCGTGGAATATCAACAGATGGAAGAAGGTGTCCAGCAAAAGGATCCTGTCTGGTTTGATAGACATGGAGTCTAGTAATACAGGCTCTGGTTCGCTTTCGATGCCGAACGCAGTCAATGTTGGCTGGATCATGACGAGAGAATTCATGTTCTCTTCAGTCAGAAAACAGTGTCTGTAGAATGCCGTCTCATCGGGAGAAGAGTTGAAAATCTGGACAAAATTGGACCGTCTCAGATGATACATGAATTGAGGGAAAAGGTTCAAGTTCTGCGACAGCACCAGAGATCTCGGGTCATTTGTTTTGTAGCTGCCAAACTTGGAGCACAGGTCAACCAAGATTTTGTCGCACCATCTAATGGCATCTGTCGAGTCGTCTTTCAAAACTTTGAACAGTGCCTGCCTTGCCACCAAAACTGCAGCAGCTTCCTGGTCAAAGTAGTTGATGAGACTCTGCGACGGTTGGATAACCGGCTTTTGAGACGTGGTCACCTTGATTCGTCTGGTTCCGTCTGAATGCTGGTAGCTAGTGATGAATTGTAGAACCACAAAAGGCTGTGAGCTGTTCTCGACAGCGATGTCAAAGTAGATTGCGTATGTTGAGTGGCTGGAAAGAGCTCCTAATTTCCACGAGTCTGTTTCTCCAATACCGATTTCTTTCTCACTGACGGCGTTGGTTTTTCTCTTTAGAGACGTTGCGTGGCCGATCAGACCGTTCAACTTGATGTTGTTGGAAGCTTTGACTTCAAGAGTACCATTAAGGCCAAATTCCAGCAGCCCCGTGTTTGCGTTTCTGTTCATGAATCGCTGTAGCGACTGCTTGAAAATGGCCGTGGAAAAGCCGTCACTTTGGACAACCACACCGCCCGTTTTGTCAACCAGACACTCCATTTCCGCCAGTCCCACCTGATCGTAGGAACCTATAAAAATGTCCAACGTGTGCCCGTTGAGTGCAGACTTGCTCGCTATTTCGTCGTAGAACTTGCAGTTTTTTTTGTAAGGTTTGGCAAACGTCGAATCATTCAGCAGATCGTGGTGGGATCGAATTGGATCTTTCAGCTCGGTGCTGACAATGGCCCCCGGACCGTAGGTGCACGGACCACCCGCGAAAAGCAGGATTCTAGCCCCAGTCTTGGGGAAAGTGGAAGCCAGCAGGTTTGTCACCACGTTCAAGGCTGACCCGGTAGCTCTCTCACTTCTATGGTACTTGGGGGTCGGAAAACAATCCGGCCCTAAGGACTCAATCAAATTGGTCAATTGGAACTCGCACATGGCTGACTGTTGGATAAATCTATTTGCCGGGTTGACGGGCATTTCAAGATGGTTGTTTGTTGGGCCTGTTTTCCCTCTCAAATCGCCCGACAAAACCCCCAGTTGTTTTTCAATTTGCTCGGCTGTATATGTCTTAGCTCCGTTGAAACAGAAGCTGGCATTGGAGTCCTGGTTCCCGATCTCGTGGACGTTGACGTGCTTCCCAAAAGTGACAAATCCAACTAGTGCGTCCGGGGGAAGCAGATTTAGCGCCACTATCAGGCTTTCTTTCAATGCCTCCAAACTCTCGGCATCAATGCACAGATCCACAACAAACACAAACACAAACGGCTGATGACTCGCTGGAGCCGGCATCACGTACTCAAAATTGAGAGCCTCCGGCGATGTTTCGTACGGTAGCTCTAGTATCCCCTGGTGGAACTGATTCCTCGTCTTGCAAATCGGACACGACCAGGTTCTGGTGTTGACGTCTGGCTGACAAAACGGATTGAGGATCGCCCGACACGAGCGACACACTGTAGGCGGTCCGTTCAGCAGAATGGGGACCTCTGAAGGTCTCAGGGGCTGGTAAAGACACGCCGTGGGGACCACTAAGTTTTTTGCTTCAGTTTTAGAATGTGGGAGCGCGTTCCAAGAGAAACGGAGGCCCGTGGCATCTTCGTAGCTTTCGAAAGGGTTCTCCATATTTTGGGGGCTCGATTGAAGATGGTGAAAAACCCGGTTTCCTTGGATGATCTCGAGAGATCCAGCAACGAACAAGTGGGGTTACCGTTCCTGAAATACTCAGAACCTATCTATGGCGACTTTGAGAACAAAACGCAGCCGACGAACGTAAATCACGGGGACAATGTTGGTTTGTCTTGTTTGTTTAGATGAAAAGTGTTCTTTTGATCGCGCAGCGATGACGAGACAGTCGGACTGGTGTACGGGTGTTTCTAAATTTTCTCGCGTATCACAATTTAATTCAACTGATCAATTGGGAAAACAGAGAGTGTCCTGTTCTCTCAGGCGAATCGGTCTGTCAATGGTTCGGCTGGTGGTTGAAGACACACTGGAGGATGTCATTTATGCAATTTTGAGGATTGCCACGTCGGATCAATTCTCAAAGATCCTTATTTTGGACCTAATCCCAGACGAGAAGGGTCCCCCACAAGAACCCATACTGCTGAATCAACGATTATCAATTGACCAATTGAACGTCTACAACAAGATCAAATACGTGGTGGTACGCGACTTCACTCTGCATAGTCTGTACAACTACCTGTCGTACCTCGAAACTCAGCCGGACGCGACCTGTTTGCTTGTTATCAACGGGTTTATGGAACGCTTGTCAATGATATATTCGGAAGTGTTGACCACCGAAATTAACCTTGTTGGTTCGTCGGAGTCGCTTTCAGAGTACAAGCTGCCTTATGTTTCCGTGGTGCTGCACAAAGCCTCACTTTTGGAAAAGAGGCTCAACTACACGGTACAGTTCACCGAATCTAAGCCGGTGGCAGAAAGACTGCCTCTCGTATTCTTCTCCAAAAGCAACAAGTTGTCTGAATTGAAGGAGTTTGAACGGGAAAATTTGGTCTCGCTTCACGAGACCCTCAAGCCTTTCTTGTCGTTTGGAATTGATTAATATGCTATACAGTTGGGAGTCGCCTGAAGTCCGGTGACTAAGCCAAACCGTTTCTCTGGTTCGGCAGCGATGGAGGTGACTGCACTTGGTAATTATTATGCTGTTGATTGAAGCCAAAGGAGCCGGCCCCGCCTGTGACAGTGTTCTGGGGGGCAGCCTGGCCTGTAGGGTTGATTGAGAGATTCCCCATCTGCTGAGCAAGCGAGCCTTGTGGATACGCTGCTTGCGGGTAGGTCGGCTGGTATTGTGGTGCCTGGGGCAGCGAGGCACTCTCGCTCAACAGCTGTTGGTAAACTGACACGCTGGCCTCGATGTTTTTCTCCATGCTCTCCAACTCAAGCAATTTCAGTTTGATGAGATCCAGGACCTGTTTGATCGATTGTCTAACGGTGGTCAGTCCGTCCATCTTGCTTGGGATCTCATCCCGCACCAAAATAGCCTCAAACTCTTGGTTCGTAACTGGTCTGGAAGCTAGTTTGGATTTCAAGTCCATCAACTTGGACAGCAACACCTCGGTGCTAAACGAGCCGTCCAGGATTGATGTCAGCTGGCTCACATCTCCCGGGCTAATTCGAGGAATCTTTTCCACATAATTCATGGGCACTATTCCCAGAGTCCCGTTCAAACATCCTCTGATCCAATCATCGTTCACCTTCTCAACAACAACAATAATGTCGTCTTTCTTGAAGGAAAGAGTGTCCTCGTCGCCGGATTGCAGATCGTACAACGCTCTGACCTTGTCGGGTCCGGGGGTCGTTTGCGGAGTCTGCTGCGGAGTCTGCTGTGGCTGAGGCTGCTGCTGTTGAACGGGAGACGATGACTGTGTGGCGGTGCTGGCGAGCGGAGATCCGGGGTTCTGTGGTTGAATATCGGGAAAGGACTTTCGGGACTCTTTCAACGACAAAGCAATAGCTTTCTTCAACTCCTCGTCCTCGTCCTCGTTGTCCCGACCGGTACCGGCATCGTGAGCGGTTCTCGCCACCGGAGCTCCGCCATCAATCTCATTGATGGCCTGTTGGCACAGGTACATGTAGCTGTTTTTCAACTCCTTGAACACCTCTTCCATTGCTCTGAGACTCTCGTCGCCTCTGAAGCTCTTGCTCAGTTTGTAGATCTCCTTGATAATCACATACTTTATAGAGTTGTGGATCTTGGCATCGTGCACGAGCTTCACCAAATAATTGTTGACAAAGGAGCGTTTAGCAATTTGGCCTTTCATCATGGCGCCACAGTTCTCGGCTAGAAAATCAATTAAGGAGACGCTCCTCAGGATCACGTTGGCGTTGTTCGATTCTAACTTTGTCTTGATGATGTTGACCGACTCCTCAATGTTGGTATCCGGGTCACTCTTGACCACGTCAACCACGTCTAGCAGCAGGCCGTAGTCATCCTCAGTCAGCTCGGACGACGTGGCTTCATTGATGGCTTCTTCCAAAGTCATAGTGTGTGATGTTCAATCGTAGACCCAAGATTCAATTTAGTGTCCCCTTAAGTGATTTTGCCTACATTTATTACTCTCTCTCCTCTGTTCAATTCCCATAAAAAGGTCACGACACCCTTGCACGCTTAGCCTGCGCCTCCCAAGCCGCGGGCGCGGCCGCCGGTCAGATGTGGCGAAGCAGCGCAACCAGACTTTTCGCCGGTGTAGGGGTGTCTGTCGTTTTTCGGGTGTCGCCGCGTGTTACATTCCTGCACACGCTTCCTTATCAGCGGACATGGCCGCGCCTGCACGGCGTCCGTTCCAGATTCGGATAATATTTGTCCCACGCTTGGCCGGTTCAGATAAAACGTTCCCGCGGACGATCCCGTTGCATGGAAAAATGAACCCTGAGACAATTTCATGCAGCCCTCTGTCTTCAGCTGACGTGCCGGGGTATGCACAACCAGCTTCGACGCTGGGCTACAAGGTTGTGTTTTCTTCGTCGGGCGACCTAGCTCCCATCTGGTGATCTCTGTTCTGTCCGTTTCCAATACACCATCCGGGACCTGCCGGTCGTATCTTGAGCCAAGTAACTAGCCGATTATGTGTGAAGGGCTTTATTTGCTCTGGCACCAGCCTCGGCCTTGGCGCTGGATTCTGACTGGCAGCCAAAAGCGATAAGGAAAGTCGGCGACAGTCATCAACAATAAGGTCGTGCAGTGGTTGTTTGGTTGTTTTTTGCTAGTTTTCGAAGGGGCTACATATGCGTATTGTCCGTTTTATTGTGCAGCAGCTGAAAAAACATTTTTATCGTTTTTTTTTTTCGAGGACTGTATAAAAGACCAGGATTTTCCATCTTCTGGCCAGTACATGTCAAAAAAGACTCTGGGGAAGCGTCCAGTTTACTCAACAATCATCACCCATGTCTGAATACGACGTTGAGAAAAAGGTCGGCGAGGCTTCGCTCTCAGATGAGCCGTTTGTCCAGGAGACAGCCGAGCTCAAGTCTTCAAAGCTTGGTGGCTTCTACGCCAACCTTATGGACATGTTCAAGGGAGAAACCAGAGGTATTGAGCTCATTCCTATTGAGGAGAAGACCAGCACTTCGATCTGGGAGTGTGCCTCCATGTGGCTGTCGGCTAACATGGTGATTGCTACCTTCTCGCTTGGTGCTCTGTCTTACGGTGTCTTTGGCCTTGACTTTGGTACCTCTGTTCTTACAATTATCTTCTTCAACGTTCTTGGTGGTATTCCTGTTGCTTTCTACTCCATTCACGGAGCCAGATTCGGACTCAGACAGATGGTTTTGTCGAGGTATCTGGTCGGTGACTTGGCTATGAGAATATTTGCTGCCATTAACGTGGTTGCTTGTGTCGGATGGGGTGCGGTTAACATCATGTCTTCTGCCCAGCTGTTGCACATTGTTAACAACTTTGCTTTGCCTCCGTGGGCCGGATGTCTGATTCTTGTTTTGCTCACTATTTTGGTTACTTTCTTCGGTTACAACGTTATCCACGCTTATGAAAAATGGTCCTGGATTCCAAACGTTGTTTGCTTCATTGCGATCATCGCAAGACTTTCGATTGACGGTGTTTTCGTTGCTGGTATTCCTAACGACGACGGAACTTTCACCACGTGGGGTTCTGGAAAGTCCTTTGCCGGAAGTGTGTTGTCCTTTGGTGGTACTATTTTCGGTTTCGCTGCTGGATGGACTACCTACGCTGCTGACTACACCACCTACATGAGACCGGACACCAACCCATACAAGCTGTTCTTCTGCATTCTCGCTGGTCTGTGTCTGCCTTTGATTTTCACAATGATCCTCGGTGCTGCTGCCGTCACTGGTATCAAGACCAACACCGACTACGCTGACTACTACGAGAACTACTCTATTGGAGGTCTCGTCTACGCCATTCTTGTCCACAACTCCCTGCACAGATTCGGTGAGTTCTTGTGTGTTCTGCTCGCGTTGTCCACCGTCTGCAACAACATTCCAAACATGTACTCGATCGGTCTCGGAACCCAGGCTTTCTGGTCCAAATTCGCTAAGGTGCCAAGAGTGGTCTGGACCATTGTCGGTAACTGCCTCACGCTGGCTATCTGTATCCCAGGTTACTACCACTTTGAGTCTGTCATGTCCAACTTCATGAACCTGATTGGTTACTACCTCGCCATCTACGACGCCATCACCTTCTCTGAGCACTTTTTCTACCTTAAGGGTTTCTCGGGCTACAACTTGGAAATCTACGACGACAAGAGACAGTTGAACCCAGGTTACGCTGGAACTTTTGCCTTCTGCTGCGGTGTTGCCGGTGTTGTTCTTGGAATGGACCAAACCTGGTACGTTGGTGTTATCGCCAAAAAGATTGGTGAGTTTGGTGGAGATATTGGTTTCGAACTCGCTCTTGCTTTCGCATTCATTGCCTATAACTTGACGAGACCTTTCGAGAGAAAGTACTTCGGACGTTGATAACAGCGACTTTTTTCATTTCTTAGCTTGGTAGGGTCGATCGGTGGCTCACTGATCCGCAGAACTGTCCTGTCAGTTCGTTTAATTTATATGAAAGGTGAATATAGGGAAGCACGGCCTGGTTCACGGCTGTGTCTTTTTCTCTTAGTATTTCCGGTAACGTAGTCGTCTTACGCAGGGCCCGCGCTTGATGTCGATCGACATTATGTTTTCTCCAAGCTGTCCGGGCCGCTCGCTTCGGTTATCCGGAGCATGCACACTCTCTGCTTGCACATTCTGCTTTCTGTCTCGTGCAGTCTTTTCCATGCCGCCCCTTTTGTTCCCCTTTCGGATTTTTTGGGGCTGTCAAAATATCCGTTTGTTTTTCGGATCAGAAATTACAATAGGGCGACAAAATAAAACTTAACCCCCAACTAGTTGTCCCTTTTCTTGTCCTCTGTTTACCGTTCCGCTTCTGCCCCTTTCCCCTCTGTCAGCTTTTGCCTGTCTGTGTATCGCACACTATCGGTTGAGTGGAAATCGTCCCCAACAAGCTCGCTCTTCAGCATGAACATCGAACAATTCCAGAACCAGCAGCCCTCTCACCAGATTGCGTTTCAATCAGTAAGAAACTCGCCTACTCGGCAGCAACACCAAAACAACAGTCATCACCACCGTGTTCAGCAGCCCCGACAGCCACCATTGGACCTGATACAGCCTGAAAATTATGCCAACCTGTACAAATTAGTGGACGATCTTTCGAGCGTCTTGAGAGACAAGAACAAGCTAGAGAACGAAATCTGGTCCCAAGTGGATTCTCTTTCTCTGGCACTGGAGACACAATACAATCCGCCCATAGCCCCTAAGAAAACCAAAGAAGAAGACAAAGAAACTGACGTCGAATTCACCGACCAAGGCTCTGAAACCGACTGCGAAGCCCAACTGGACCTTGATCAGAGTCTGTTCAAATACCAAAGGGAGCTCTCAATGATCGAATTGCCACCCGTTCCGCTTCCACCGACGCGTTCTTTGTACAGAAATGTCAAGGCCTTGGTGACTTCGGGAAACTCAGCGGGGTCACAACAGGCAACGCTGAAGACTCGCCGTCTTGAAAATCTGAAACGGGACAACGCAAAACTAATGAAGCTGCTCCAAGAACGCCAATCTTACAACAGGGAGTTACGCGACACGGTCGACTCGTCTGAGTCCAACATTATTGAAATCTTGAGACTGATGTCTCAACGTTACGTGGACCTCAATTCCAAACAGTTACAGCAACAGACCATTTACGGCGAAGAGCTCGCGCACATCAAGCAGCAAACTTATATGCGGTTCATGCAGCTGGTGGAAATCAACCAAAAAACTAAAGATGTTTACGGTTCCTTTGGTGAACTAATTCGTTATCTTAATGACGAAAGCGCTACGCACGGCGTCGAGGTGATGGCGAGACTGTTGCAGTCATCGAAGTTCAATTCTGATTGATGAATACCCTACACTCTACGTCTTACTGACGAACCAAGTGCTGTCAATCTTGGTTGTCTTCCCCTTGACCATACTCGCAATGTTTCCATAGTCGTCGTCCTTCACGGGGAGGTCGTCTTCCCAAGTCATTTCGATTGCTTTGGCTTTCAGAAGCGAGTCCCTCGAAGTCTGCCATGAGAATCTCACGTTGTTGTCCCATCCGAAAAGCGGGTGCACACTGGAGTTGAGCCATCTCGATGTCCGGGGGTCAGATGGGTATCCAGACCCCCAGTCATTTCCTTTTGCTGAGTGGTTCAAACTAACGTCTCGGGTGACTTTGGCCACAATCGAAGCAGTGGACACAATAGGATAGATACTATCGGCTTTCTTGGTCACAGTGACAGCTAAACCAGGAAACTTTTCGCTCAGTTTCCTTTGGTAACTGGCTGGGGGTCCCACAGTGTCGACATACACCTCTCTCAAGTTCACTCCCCTATCCAACACGCCTTGTATCAATTTGATAGTGGCGTCGTGTGCCTGTTCGTTCAAATTAATTCCCCCAATGGTTCTAGGCTTCAGCATTCCGCTGGATATGTCACGTGCGGTCATTGTGGTGGTTGCCCATCCAACGTTATTGAAAAGTTCGCCTTTTGGGTCGATTATTTGGCTCATTAAGTGTTCTCTTTTATCCGCATTCAAAGTTTTGGAGTCTGCAAATCCGTACTCTGACTTCAGCTTGTCAGAGTACGATTTTAGAGAATATGCAATTCCATACACCATAGGTCCGATAACAGGTCCACGACCGGCCTCGTCCACTCCAAGAATGACTGGAGATTGTGGGGACTCTTTGACCAGAGCAGGGATCTCAGAATGATATGTGGTCGTCGAAGAAGTTATTGGCAGGGGAACTGAAGGTAACACTATTTGATCCAAAGTTTCCTTGGCCCCCAAGTCCACTAGCGACTCTGTGTCTGAAAGAACCACTTCACCCTCCATGCTTGTCGATTGGTCGATGCTCGAGCCACTTTTGATTCAGTCCTAATGAAGACGAGTTTGGCGTTGTAGCGATTTATTTCGATCTACGGACGCGTTTGGCACTCGTGGCGTAGCTAATGTGGCGTAAACGTGGCTGAGGAGCATTCAATGTCTCAGTGTGGCCGGGGAAAATCCATCACTGATTAACACGTATATAAGTGATTGGCTTGAGTGTGCCTTCAGCTGTTAGTAATGTTTGCTGTATTTGTTGCTCAAACTTATCGAACATAGCTGTGGTCATATGTAACAGGAATAGTAGGCATCTAAAAATTGCCAAATTTTAATTTTTACTTGATAATCATTTCACGCTCTCAACAACAATGCCATTGGAATATTTAGTTACTAAGTGAAATTAGCCGGGAATTATATACCCTATGCGGTACCAATATTAGTCATTGGTTCTTCTTCGTACTCAACCTCGATTCTTGGTCTCTTTCTTTTGTTATCTGTCTTGGTCTTTTTGCTCGAGTCGTCGTCCTCATCCTCGTCATCTTCAGACTCGGAGTCAGAGTCAGAATCGCCTTCTAACCATCTTTCCAAGTCTTCCATGTCGACCATCTCGTCATCTTCTTCATCAGCCTCCACGTACTCAACTTCACCAACATCTGAATCTTCCTCGTCCTCAGACTCCAATTCGACTTCATCCATTGAGTCCATCTCGTCTTCCTCCTCTTGGTCCTGATCCTCGACCTTACCGAGGACCTTCTTCCATATCTTGGAGTCAACGTTCAGAGGCTTGTCACCATAAGCACCCGACTTGAGCCTCTCTAGCAGTTCTTTCTCGATAGCTTTCTCAATTCTAGCCGCAGCCAATGCTTTTCTTTCTCTCGTTTCTTCTCTTCTTTTCACTTTGTGCTTCACTCCAACATAATGTCTCTCATCCTCTCTAAGAGCAAGTCTTCTCTCAGTGATGGCCACCTGTGTCAACCTCGTCAGTCTTTGCTTGCACTTGTGAATCATGAACTTGTTCCAGTATAACAGGTGATCGTCCACCTGCTTAAGGGCTTTTTTGTAATCCTTACTCAACTTGATTCTCTCCCATAAGTTTTTTGGAGTATGCGCTCTTTCTGCCGTTTTGATATACAAATACAATTTTCCATCAACACTCTTGACAGTTGCATATCTGGCATTGGCCAGAGGACAAGATTGTCTATTACAGAATCCACTCACGTTGTACTCATTTCTGCAAAAATTCTGATCCTTTGTGGTCTTGATTTTGAATGCGCAAAATTGTTGATTTATGACTTGCCAAATAACCTGCAGGAAAATCAATCGTTAGTAGCTGTTTCCATCGCCAATATAACCATGAAACGTTCACATACCTCGTCCGACATCCTTGTTGTATTGAGGGTCGACTTCTGTAATGTTTCAATCGCAGGACTGTGGTGTGACAGGTATTCCTTCTTATCACTTCAATAGTACTCTCTACACGCAGCATCTGTTTTTCAGATGTAAAAAAAAAAATAAAAATTTTTTTTTCTTAGATTTTTTTTTTCTTTCAATATGTTTAGCGCACGACCTTAACATCCGTGCACCGCTCTCACTAGGGACCCAATCACAAATAGATGATTTGAAACATTACTGATGGGTTGTCCACGTAGGCTACGGTTGAAGATCGGCGACTAGCTTAGAAGCAAACCAAGTGCCTTTGTGGCCTAATAATGACTAAATCGTTTCTCCGATGCGGGAAACCTGCCCGATTAAAATTCCAATACCTCTACCTGTAGACCCTATCTGATTAAAAACGCTCATTGATCATCCCCTCAACTCGGAACTCAAGCTGATGTACTCCTCGTACTCCAGTGTGGCTTTGAGTCCTTGATACCGAGTCAATTGAATTCTTAAGTCTTGCCAACTTTCTTTGTAAAAGCCAGCTTTTCTCACCAGATTTTGTAGAGTAGCGTTTTTGTCCCACCCTTGCTCTGTAGCCACCTCTGGCAGGAACGTCGCGGAGCGTTTGTTGTTTATCATAATTCTGATGCCATGTTTCCCCAATTCCCAGTCAAGAGGATCGTCCACGTCCTCGAAGTTTTTCAACAACGTCACCGAGCATGATAGTTTCGGGAGTTCTTTAGGATCGATAGGAGAAAATCTGGGGTCCTCTAAAGCCGCTATCAAAGCGTACTCTTTCACTCCTTTGGGCAGCTCAAGGTCTCCGAAGTTGCCGATACAGCCTCTGAGATCCTTCTCTTTACCGTGCTTGATGTTCCACGTGACAAAAAGAGGGCAAAATTCGACTGTTTCTCTGGAATCACCGTCCACGGCTTGTTTGATCTTGCTGAAGGCAAGAGGCCCAGTTTTTCTCAGCTTGGAGTAGAGGGTGTCAAAAGCGAGAACCGCGTACGCTTTGACAGAAATTGCTTCGGCTGCCATTTAGATAGTCGACGGAGGAAAATAGGTGGCGTTCCAAACTGGCTTGCCTGTTAATTGAGTAGCCTAGTTGCAATTCAAAGTTTTAGCAGGTGATATCGCCTAATTCCGTTAAATTAATAATCTTTCTGCGGTTCGCGAATTTCGGCATTCGAACTTTTTTTTTCATTTAACGTTGAGAAGGTGCTATTCAAAAGGAAAAGATCTTAGTCCGAAGAAAAATTGACCCTCGGAAAAGCCGAGAAGACCAGCTTCCATTGAAAGAAAACTTACAAGATGACTAGTACTGTGAGCAAAGCACTCAAAACGACTCCTACCAGCCAAATACTCTCGGTTGCTGCCGGGTGTTTTTGGGGTGTCGAACATATTTTCCTTAAACACTTCAGAGACCAGGTGTTGGACACACAAGTGGGGTACGCCAACGGAATCACTCCATCGCCTAATTACAAGCAGGTTTGCACAGGAACCACCCAACACGCCGAAACATTGCAAATTTCGTTCGAGCCAAGCGTGATCAGCTACAAGAAGCTAATTGAATTTTTTTTCCTGATTCACGACCCTACAACCCTGAATGCGCAGGGGCCAGACGTTGGAACCCAGTACAGGTCGGCCATCTTCACCCATGACGACACTCAAAACTCAATTGCCAAACAGGTGCTGGAGGAGACTCAGACCAAATGGTATCCTAACGACAAAATCGTCACCACCATTGAGCCAATTCAGACCTTTTGGGACGCAGAAGAGTATCATCAACTGTACTTACAAAAAAATCCGTCCGGATATCAGTGTCCCTCGCATTTTTTGAGAACCACCCCTAAATAATTAATTTTAATTTCTTAATTCAGGAAGAACAAAAGGCAAGCAACTGCTCTGCCCCACATAGGCCGGACTGGGGGGACATGTCGGCTATAGTAGAAAGATATCCGGCACGCTAACACCTTAATTTCACGTCATTGGTCCCCGGATAAATGTATACGCGGAAAAGTGATTTCGAGAAAGTCCGGGGTGCGGGGGAATATTTTTACCCACACGGAACTGACGTATAAAACTGTATCCAATTCTGCGCAAGATCTAGCCATGGATAGATCTGTAGCTCATAAATCTGCAGAACACCAAAAATGTCGTCCGGCTTGATACGACAAATCACTACGAAGTCCCCTAAAGATATCGTCATCTTGGGAGCGTTCCGCTCCCCGGTGACGAGAGCTAAAAAGGGAGGTATGGCCAAACTGTCCCCTGAGGAGATTCTCTACCAGACAGTGAAAGGCTCCCTGGCAAAAATTGACATGCCGCTGGAAAAAGTCGAAGATGTTTTGGTGGGAACAGTGCTGCAGACCCTGGGTGGGCAAAAGGCATCTGCTCTTGCGATCAAATCAATTGGATTCCCTTACGGCACCACTGTTAACACCTGCAATAGACAATGTTCCTCCTCGATCCAGGCCACCACTTATGTGGCAAACTCAATTAGAGCAGAAGACTACAAGATTGGTATTGCTGCGGGAGTGGAGTCGATGACGTCTGACTACTTCCCTCACAGAGGTATCCCCACGAGAATTAACGGGGAGCTGTACGAGATGGCCAGCCAGGATGCGAAAGACGTCCTGATGCCAATGGGTATCACCTCGGAGAACGTGATCAAAAAGTTTGGGTTGAACAGGCAGGAACTGGACGAATTTGCTTTCCATTCACACAGAAAAGCTCACGCGGCCACCGTGGAGGGCAGATTCAAAAACGAGATCATCCCTATCCAAACCACGAACGAGGCCGGAGAGACCGTGATCATTGACAAGGACGACGGAATCAGAGCTACCATCTCGCTCGAGAAGTTAGCTAGTCTGCCCCCTGCGTTCAGCGAAGATGGGGTCACCACGGCGGGAAACTCATCGCAAATTTCTGACGGAGGTTCGTTTGCGCTACTGGCTACCAGAGAGGAGGCTGACAAGCTCGGTCTGAAACCTGTTGGACGATACATTTCGTCGGCGGTGGCCGGAGTGGAGTCCAATTTGATGGGAATTGCACCGGCCTTTGCCATTCCTCAGCTCTTGAACAAACTGAACCTGGAGCTGAAGGACATTTCCAAATTCGAGCTCAACGAGGCTTTCGCCAGTCAGTCTCTCTACGTGATCAAGAAGCTTGGTCTTGAAAATCAGCTAGCAGATGGACACATCAATCCTAACGGAGGAGCCATTGCTCTTGGTCACCCACTCGGTGCCACCGGTATCCGTTGTCTGTCCACTCTGTTGAACAGCATGGGCGGCGACGGTGAGCTAGGAATTGTGTCGATGTGCTGTTCCACTGGCCAGGGATACGCCGGGCTCTTTGTGAAGGAGTAGACAGAGATAGTAGATAGCATGAAAAATAAACTTGATTGGATACTGAAATCTCGAAGCATAGATAATCGAGACATCCGTACACCGGAAATTCTGAGGGGAAGGGCTGATACGGATTTTGGGGGCGCACACAAGTTTGAAAAAGACCACTTGTATGGACCGTGGGCTTACAACTGCGCTACTTCCTTGCAAATACGGAATCAATTGGCCCAGTGAAGTACTCTCAATGGCGGCAAAGAACAAGTCGGTGTCTCTGGAAGAGCAGCAGAAGCTCTTGGAGGACTCGTTGAGCATAATCAAGCAACATGTGGGTCTTATGAGGAAGTGTCTGGAGACCAAGAATCGGTTTATGGACGCGTTGAAGCATGCTTCGACGTTCCTGAACGAGCTGCGGACGAGCGCGCTGACCCCCAAGCAGTATTACGAGCTCTATATCATGGTTTTCGACGGTCTGGAGTATCTTTCGCAACATCTGGAGAATAATCATCCTAATAACCACCTGGCGGACTTATACGAGCTTGTGCAATATGCGGGAAACATTGTTCCCCGGCTTTATCTGATGATCACCGTTGGAACTGTGTACATGTCTGTTCCCGAATCGCCTGTGCAGGAGATTATGAAAGACATGATGGAGATGTGCAGGGGGGTTCAGCATCCAATCAGAGGGCTGTTTTTGCGGTACTATCTGTCGCAGAGGACCAAGGACCTCCTTCCGACCGAGTTTTCAAGCGACAAGAACGAATTGACTGGAGACCTGACAGATTCGATCCAGTTCATCATTACGAACTTTGTGGAAATGAACAAGTTGTGGGTGAGGTTACAACATCAGGGGCACTCATCTGAGAGGCAGAAGAGAATCAGCGAGCGGAAAGAGTTACAGATCCTTGTAGGATCCAACCTGGTCCGTCTATCGCAGTTGGAGAAAATTGACAAAATATATTACAAGGAGAACGTTCTGCCGACTTTGCTGGAGCAGATAACGCAATGTCGGGACGTGATTGCCCAGGAGTACTTGTTGGACGTGATCATTCAAATCTTCCCGGACGAGTTCCATTTGGCGACGCTGGACGATTTTTTTGATGCGACATTGAGTTTGAACGACGAGGTGAGCCTGAAGAAGATCTTGCTCACTCTGATCGACAGACTAATTGACTTCAAGTCGCGGGAAACGGACGAAGAGTTTATTGAGAGCTTCAAGAACCTGAGCTTGGCAGACATATTCAACAAGTTCATTGGGTTCATCAATAAGATCAACGAGCTCAAACCTGACCTCAACAGCGACAATTTCAGCTCAATTTTGGAAGGAATATGCAAGCTATCCATTGCCTACTACCCTGAGAACTACGACAACGTGAACTGTATATTCAAGTATGCGACAGACAAGTTGCGAGAAACGGGCCACACAAACAACAACGCGACTGCCGAGAGTCACTGGAAGACGCTGTTGCTTGTGCCAATAACAGGCTACGGGAGTGTCAAGTCTATCATCCAACTGGACTCGAGCTACCTGGAGTTTTTCAATCTACAAAAGTCACCCCTAAGAAGGTCGATTAGCATGGACATCATAGACAGTTTTCTTGCTAAGGAGGTGAGGATCACCAGTTCCGAGGAGATATCAAAGGTGTTTGAAATTCTGAGAAACCTGATCACTGTTCAGGAAGATCCTACTGCGAAGAGCCTCGGTTTGACATCGAATAATGCCTCGGTTTCAAACAGCACGACTCTTTTTGGTGCCGATTCCCCCTTCGAGGAAACCCCCGACACCATAGAGTTTACTTTGCAGCAGGAGAAGCTGGCAAAATTGCTTCATCTGATATATCACCCGAACCCGTACAAGCACTTTGAGTTACTTTGCGAGGTGAAGAAGTTTCTGGTCTCTGGCCAGAGCAAAGTGAAGTACACTTATCCAACCCTGATCTCAATCATACTCAAGTTGATCAGAAAGCTCTATTTGCTAGGGAAAATCAAAACCAAGCAGCAAAAGCTCAAAATCGCTACTTTCTTCCAGTTTGTTTCCAGCCTGATTAATGAAATGGGCGGCTTTTCCGTTAGTCCCTCGCTGCGTCTCCATCTCAATTTAATCACAGCTCAATTGGCCGACGAGATATCACAGGTTGATATAGCATACGACTTTTTCATCGAGTCGTTTGTGTTGTACGAACAATCGTTGATCGACTCAAGATCCCAGTATCAGACCCTGATTACTATTATCAGCAAGCTCATCAGCTCGACTAAAATGATCGAGCTGAACATTGACAATTTTGACAAATTGATTACCAAATGCACTCTTTACGGTTCCAAGTTGCTCAAGAAAACCGATCAATGTCGCTCCGTTTACCTTGCCTCGCATTTGTGGTGGGTCATCCAGGAGATTGAAGACTCCACTACCTCCCACATCTCTCTAAAAAAGGACGAGAAGCGAGTTTTGGAGTGTCTACAAAAGGCATTGAGAGTTGCAGACAGCATATTGGACGTGAAAGTGTCGCTGGAGCTCTTTATCGAGATCCTGAACCAATCTCTGTACTACTTCATCCATGGTAACGATATGATCAACGTGAAGTACCTCAACGGCTTGATTGAGCTCATCGACAGCAATTTCAAGACGGCTCGCAAAGAGTCTGCCAATGAAGGTGCCGCCTTGGAAGCAACATACAAGCATTTCACCAGAACTTTGACCTACATTAAGGAGCAGACCGGTATCGATGAAAGGTTCCAGGAAATCAACACCGGCGAGTAGTACATAATAATGAAAGTATCATGTATAAACCGTCATCCTTGGACCCTGTTAAACGGGGTTACCCTAGAGCTAGATTCTGCGGGGCTTCCTAACCGGACTAAATTTTTCTAGACGAAAAATCTTTTTACAAGGCTATTTATATGGGAAAAATTTTCCTCCAACTTGAACTTATTTGATTTATGTTCTTCTCTCTTCCTTCTTTCAGGCAAGACGAGCAACAACTTTTCGTTTGCAACAGCAGTGGTTCAGCAACTTCTGGTGTTCTCACGAAAGGATGGATCTCGCTCGAACTCGAAGCTGGTCACTTTTTAGGTTTAAAGAGTGCTTCATCAAATGGTAAGTGACATAACAGGCCTGCCACGGCACCAAACTGATTGGAAGCTGCGCAAAAAAAGTGATGAAATATGAGTATCACTTCTTTCCCAATCTTATTTCGACTATGACGACAAGGCTTACAAAAGACCCTAGGGCGTTGGATATGCATCGCTTTGCAGCTTTGTATCTTTCCCTCGTCTGCTTTCTCTCGTTCCTGTTTACAGGAGTGTTTGAGGGGCTTGTTTTACTTGCCAGTAATTAACGTTTCTGATTTTTACAGCACTTCCAACACAGTCTCGTGCATTGAGTCTTTCAGGGAAGCACCGACGTACTAACAGATATGTGTTTAGATTTCAAATGGATCGCTTGATGGAACATTTTTGTGGCTAGTTTCGTTCGCTTTCGCAGGAGACAGTCCAACCAGTGCTGCAGTATTAAATGATGAAATGCTACCATAAACATTCGCAGTTTCCTCGGTAGATATACAACATAAGGAGAGGACGAACCCAAAAATCCAATCCTTGTATATTAGTGACCGCCCAAACTTCCTTGGATGTCTGATATAATACTACAACATTGGCTGGATTGTCTGTTGCGAGACGCGAGAGGTGGAGTAATCACCATCTTGGACTCTTAGTAAAGGTTTACATTTAGTTCAAGAAGGTAGACGAAAACTTGGCTTAGATAATCATAAATCACTCTCAGAAGGCGTTTACGTTTGTTTGCAAGTCTCTTCTAGTTCTTTGTTGATTTCGTCTGGAATGTCTTCGTCGCCAAGTTCGAGTCCTGACATGTCTAAACCACCCGAACCCTCACCTTCCTTTCCCAAGTTGAGGAACTTGAGGTCATCGTTCACGAGCTCTTTGGGAGGCATCCCCAGCTCCTGTAATTCTTCCAGCTTCTGATTGATCTCGTCCTTGTGCTTGCTTTCGTCAAAGTCTGGCAGGTTGAAAGTCTCGACGATTTTGCTTATCAAACCAAACTGATTCTCGTAATTGCTGTATTGCGGGTCTTTTTTGTTCTTCGGCTCAGCCAACCAAGCCGGATACTTCAAATATAGGTCATTCAATGGTTCGTATAACACGCTTTTGGAAGACAACTTGTCAAGCATTTCCACCAGCAAATTGCTTATGTCATCCATTCCTCCGCCTCCACCCTCTCCACCTTCAAGACCTTTGAGATCAACGTTGAGATCGAGACTTTTCAGCAGACTGGTCAGGAGCTCGTCGTCCTTGTCTTCTTCTTTTATCGACTGGTCGACTTGCTCACCTGACTGTTTCAAGCGGTTTATCGTTTCTGAGATCACATTTTGGAAGTTTTCGTTGTTGTTGTTGGCGTTGGTGGTGCTGGTGCTGGAGCGAGACCTCGTCTTAGTGTTGTTCGCAGCGGTCTCCGGAGTCGGACTGGCAGCCGGGTTCCGGTTTATATCGTCCAGGAATGAATTGAGGTTCTCCGAAAGCTCGGGATCTTTACTTGATATTTCCTTCAGCAAAGTTTTGAACAACTCTTGCTCGTCAATGTTCTGATCTGCTGCTGCCTCTGGAGTCTCAGTTCGCTCGGGAGTGAAGCCTGCGTCAGGGGGTTTCCCGCTCTGCGCCGCCTCGGTCCCCGCGCCGCTCAGGCTTGGTCCCTTGCTGAGTCCTGATCCTGGCGGTTTGCTGAGAATTTCTTCGTCAAAGTCGTCTAGAACATCGTCCAAATCATCAAAATCGTCCAACTCATCCTCGTCAGAATACCTGTTCGATGAGGTCTTTGAGCTCATAGTGACTCGATCCAGAGTATAATTCGTCGTCGAGTGTGTAGCTGAGGTTCAATTGGTCAATCTCAAGTAGTCGGCAAATTTCTGCTGACCCACAATCCGATTGAGTCAGGTTCAATCTATGATCTTTGGTTTGAACTCTCCATCTTTTCCTAATTTTGTTCTCTTAGGCTTGCCCGATTAACTATCGAGCCGGTCTTTGAATTGACAGACTCGGAAGTCTGCCGTAGGAAGTTATGGCTCAATAAAATTATTTCTCAAAATCAACCCAACTGAAAGGATCGTGGGAGAACAACAAGATAGAAAGCAAGAGCTCTCCTGCCGCAGTTGAATAATACAAACTCCCGCCATGTCTGAACGGAATCTACGGACTGAACGTATCCAACAGGAGAGGTGAGTTATCCAACAGAAGTGTTCGCCACAAGTTGCGTACTAACGTGTTTGCTTTTGATACAGAAAAAATTGGAGGAAAGACCACCCTTTCGGATTCTACGCCAAGCCAGCCAAGGCTGCTGACGGGTCTCTGGACTTGCTGAACTGGACCGCAGGAATCCCAGGGAAACCAAACACGATATGGGAAAATGCAACATATCCACTTTCTATAAGTTTTCCAGATGAATATCCAGCCAAACCACCGAAGGTGAGGTTCCCTGCGGCGTTCTACCATCCCAACGTTTATCCTTCTGGTACAGTCTGTCTGTCCATCCTGAACGAGGAGCAAGATTGGAGGCCTGCCATTTCGCTGAAACAGATCTTGTTAGGTGTTCAGGAACTTTTGGACAGTCCGAACCCGGACTCTCCTGCGCAAGAGGCTGCTTGGAGAGTGTTTGTGAAGGAGAGGTCGGCGTACGAAAAGAGAGTGAGAGAACAGACCAAGAAGTATGCCAATCCGGAAAAATGAGCAGCCTCGGCTCTGTTATTTAGTGTAATTTTACTAGTGTACAATTTGGTCTAAACAATTCATTAGCAGTATAAACCGTGCACCGTCTCCCTAAGAATCCACTAGATTTCTGTCTCTTTATACTGGACGAATCTTTCCAGATTTTGCAAAGTTTCTTCAGACTTTTGTTTGAGTTCCGGATCCACATTTTTGTCGATAGCTTTGTAGATTTTCTTGTAAGTGGCAAGATTGTCCTTGAGAAGCTGGTTGAGTCCACCCTCGTGGTACAGCTTGATATTATACGAGTAGTCGTCGTCAAACAGGTCGAAAATAGCGTTGATGGACTCCACCAAAATCGTTTCGATGCGATATTGATATTTTTTACGCAACTCGGACAGTGGCGTGGACTTGTAAACGTTGATCGGCTCGGCGATGTTGGAGTTGACAATGAATAAAGTGATTTCCGCCGTCTTGCTGAAATCGGCCGTGTTTTTGCCGATAACAGTCAGAATGTTTATTATGTTGGTTGTGATCTGGACCGAGATTGGCGAGCTGTCGAGTTTCTGGGCCAACTGAACCAATGGTGTCGAAATGTCCAAGTTTTTCAGCAGGTCGAGATCAATGATTGCAGAGATATAGGTGAGGAAAGTGTTGATGAGTTCGAGGTCGTTTTCGCATTGGTCTTGTGCCAACAGAGCTGTCAACTGTGGGAACAAAGATCCGTTCAGAGTATCCAAAAATTGAACATATAACTCCGGAACGGTTTCAGTTGATCTGAAATAAAACGTCAGATTGTTGACACAGACCAGTACCTTGGGATTCTCGAGATTCGATCCAACCAGAGCTTTCAAGAGTCCCGTTAGATCGTGCAAAAACAGGTCCGAAACCTTGCTGTCGTCCAACTGGCTACCGGAGGAAAGCTGTTCGCCTTTGATTTCGATCAGCGTTGTGAACAAGTCAAGACATAGGTCCAGAATCTTGGAGCTTTCTTTGGCCTGGTCCAAGACGCGGACGTCCTCGCTCGTCTCTGGGACCTTTTTCAGCTGAGAAACAACAGCATCCACATCGATGTGATTGTTGATAATCTCAAAGAGGTTTCTTGAAATCTCTGTGATTTGCTCGTCATTCAGCTGGCCAGTGAACTCTAGAACTTGGAAGTTGAGACCAACCAGGTACACTTTTGATAAATTGCTGTTCAGTTCAACTGTGCTCAACAGCGACATCAATGCTTCATCAGATGCCAAAGTGCTGACAAATTCCAGTGAAATGGTGGAAAAATCGTACAAAAACTCCAAGGCAACCAAATTCACCTTTTTGCTCAGCTTCTTTTCAAGCAGTGTCCTGACAAACGCCAGTATATTCAAGTCAATCAGTTTGGGCAAAATTTTCGTGTGGAAAATCTCAGATGAAACTTCACACGAAAGAGAGCTGATGCAGGAAAGGACGTTTTCAATGAAATCGAAAAGAAGGGTCCGTTGTGTAGTCGAAGTACCGTCATCTTTGTAATGTTCTAAAGACGTGGCTGCTTTCTTCAGAGCGTCCTCCAAAACGGTCCATATATCAGACCTCCATAAATAGACACTCAGATCATATCCCTCGTCAATGATGAGATTTCTCAAAAGTCCAAACGACTCAACCGTGACTTCATCACTGGTATCGTGAACCAGCTTAGTGAGAATAATTTTGATCAGGTCGTGCTTCAAAAAAGCCTTACGCATTTCTGGATCGCTGTCACAGAACAAGGTAATCGAGCCCAACGCCATGGACCTGTCGTTGATAGCGTCGGAGTTCAGCTTCTCCAGGAGCGGAGCTATTTTCTGAAACTCCTTCGGTAATTTGGACCCGTCGATGTCTTTGGAGGCTCCTTTTTTGTGATCAGCCTTTGCCGCCAGTTGGTTGGTCTTCCTTCTCTCATTTGAGAGCCTCGAGCGTTTCTTTAACTTTCCCATGGTGTAAGCGCGATCCGTCCCAGTTCAACAATTGCAGTCTTTCCCGTCGTTAATCACAATTAAAGATAAGTTTGAAAATTTTTAGGTCAAAAAAAAAAATTATAAAAAAATATACAAAAAACATACATAAGTGAAAAATTCGTCTATCGACGCGCGTCGATTTATGAGAACGAACTGGGGCACGGCAGTTTAGCCTGGAGATAGCCGTTCCTTTCCAATCACAACTGGCAAGTTACGCCCAGTCGAACTTAGTTTCTATTGCGAAGCCACCAACTTTTTCCCACACGACACGGAGACAGCAGTATGCCACATTTCTACTAGTGCGTACATTCACGAACAGTATGATTACGCTATAAGGACTTTATATACAAAAGGGCGGCGCAGTCTCTTGTGCTAACTGCTCGTTTCTGACTTTTGAGTGCTGTCTGTCTTTGGTTGAGCAAGCTGAGATTCTGTCTTCAGCTGATCAAGATTGAGCTTGATCTTCTCCTTATCTTGTTCTGGAGCCTCTAATTTACGGCGTAACTCATCCCACACCTCAGATCTCGATTGTCCCTCGACCAGCTTGTCACCGAACTCGTCAAACTGAGGAACTTCGATGTCTTCTCTCAAATTTCCATCTTTTCTCAGTTGTTCAACAACCAACGGCTCAAAAAACTTGGTTCCAGAGTACGCTCCCAAACATGCAAAAACAGCCACAGTCAAGGCCTTATGTAGTCCTCCTGGTGCCATTTTGATTGGATGAGGGAAGCCCGACGATGTTGACGTCTTTTCTAAACACAACCATCTCTTCTCTCACTCACCTTCTCAGGCTTTCATTTAAGTTTTTCAATTTGTCGAGTTTGAGTCTCGCACGTTTTTGGTAGCCGATCTATATAGCTCTATACTTTTCACCGAAATCCTTGTAATACTGGAGCATTTCAGGAGTGATGTTCTTGCTGATGTCCTCCAAGGCGACCATGAAATGAGACTCGGTGACATTGTCGCAATCGTTGTTCTCCATAATAGCAGTCAAACCAGCTTCTTGGCATAAGAGAACACACTCAGATCCAGAAAAGCCTTCGGTCAACTCGCTTAGCTTTTCCAACAAAATGTCCTTGTCCGCAAGTTTGAACTGACTCGTATTTTTAAGCAAGATCTGCAATCTGGCTTGTTTGTCAGGAGGAGCCACGTAAATGTGTCTGTCCAGGCGGCCAGGTCTGAGAAGAGCCGGATCGATGGAATCTGGTCTGTTAGTGGCTCCGATGATAATCACCCCCTTCAACTCCTCAACACCATCGATCTCGTTCAACATGGAGTTGAGAACTTGTTTGGAGACGTTTCCGGACTCTTCGTTATCTCTGTCAGCGGCTAGCGCATCGATTTCGTCAATGAAGATGATCGATGGAGACGATAACCTTGCTTTCCTGAAAATCTCTCTGATTTTTTTCTCTGATTCACCGACATACTTATTGAACACTTCGGGACCCTTGATTGCAAGGAAATTTAATCCCGATTCAGAGGCTAATGCTTTCGCCGTCAGAGTTTTAGAACAACCTGGAGGTCCGTACAACAGAAGTCCCTTTGGCGCAGAAATACCAAGTTTTTTGAAGGTCTGTGCGGCCGTTAGAGGTAGCTGAACCATTTCTTTCAACTTGCGCTTCAATATCTCCTGTCCCCCAATATCGTCCCAAGTGACTTTCGGCATCTCGAGAACGATCTCTCTCATTGCACTTGGTCTAATCTCCTTCATCGACTCCTCCACATCCGAAAACGTGACCCTGAGGTTTTCCAGAGCATCGGAAGAGACGGTCATCTGACCGTTGTTCACCAGTCCTCTTTCGATACACTTCATAATGGATTCCCGGCATAGCGAAACCAGATCTGCTCCCACGTAACCGTGTGTTTTGTTTGCGATCGACCTGACTTGTGGCTCGGAAAGCTGGTGTTTTCCTCTCATTGAATCGAACTGTTTCACAAGAATGTCGTATCTGGATTCAATGTCTGGGATCGGGATTTCTAGCTCTTGGTCGAACCGACCAGGCCTTCTGAGACTCGGGTCAATCGAGTTTACCCGATTTGTGGCCCCAACCACAACCACGGACCCGTCGATGCTATCCATCGACATCAGCAGAGTTGCCACCACTCGGCCATCGACCTCTGTGGTTTCATCGTTGTTTCTGTTCGGAGTCAACGAGTCAATCTCGTCAATCAAAATGACGGACGGTTGGTACTTCACTGCCTCGCTGAAATACTCTCTGATTTTTTCCTCTGTTCCTCCCAAGTACTTCGAGACAATCGAGGGTCCACTTATGTTGATAATGTGGCACCCACGAGACTCGTACGAGATCGACTTGAGAAGCAGCGACTTGCCTACTCCCGACGACCCGTGCAGCAAGAGACCCCGGGGTGGGTCAATTCCAAACCCTTTGAATATGCTGGGATAGTTCAGCGGTATGTCCAGCGTATTCTTCAGCTGTTTGATCTCCTTTTCCAAACCCCCTACTTTCCGGTAGCTGTAACTTTTCTCCAACGGAGAAATTTTCGTGGTTGAGATAACCTCAACCTTGGTGCTTTTGGGATGGAAAAGAAGAGGAATTAGACTATCAATATCCTCAGAAGGCTGGGATCCGTCTAAAGAAAGAGATTTCATGTGACTCTCGAGCGAACCCACCGCTGTTTTTTCGTTAATCACCCGCGTGATTCGGAAATCTGGAAAAACCAAGTTCTTGTACAGGACTCCCAGATCGCTCAAGTCCTCCTTCAATTGATCCTCGCCGTCTACTCCCAAAGACTCAACCTCCACGGAAGTGGCATATGATGGTTGCGCAGGCGCCTTGGACACCATGACACGGTCTCCAAGAAGATAGCCAGCGACATCCAGGAAAGGCTCAGTGAGCTGAACCACATTCAGATCGTTTTTATCCTCATCCTCCGGCCTCCATGTTCCCAAGATCCCCGTAATTCCGTCCAGCCCTTTGGAGACCTTCACCAAGTCGCCGACGTTCCAGCCTGTAATTGGAAGAAGCCTAGGGGAGACAAGAACACAGGCAGAGTTCTTGAACCCCGACAAGGTTGAAGGTCTAATGATGTATTCAGTGGGAACTTTTGGTGCCTTCGCAGGCTTCGGGGCTCCATCCGAGCCCCCGGTTGTAGACTGTCGTTTGGACGAGCTGGAAGAGGTTTTCGATGCCATGTCTCCGCGTCTTGTTGGTGAATCGGGTATGATAGCTGATGATAACCTGAAAAAGATGATTAAAAAAATAATAAAAAAATATTTTTCAAGAAAAAAAAATCTAGGATTTATTATCTATTTGGAGCTCACGGTAGCAGCGTTTCGTTCTTAATCCACCGGAATTTCTGGGGAGCTCAGTTGTTTCGAAAGCCTTTATGATGTTTACGAACCGGTCTCGTGATGCAGGAAGGGTTCTGCCCTTTCTCCGATCAAACTACCACTCGTTGATCCCCTCTTCTGCCCTCATAGCAAAAACCACCCCCAAGTCATCCTTATTCAAATTCAACAAAAACATTCCCTTTCGACGGAAAGCCGACTCGCGAGCCCGGATACTGAAAAAGCTCATCCCTGAAGAGTTTCAGCTAGGAGATCTTATACTGTACCATTGCATATACTACCGCGACCACGGGAAGCTTGAGACTTGTCTAAGGGATGCCCGATACGAGGACTCCGAAGTCAGCATAGAAAAGGATGCTGTTAGCTTACTTGGGAAAAGGCTTCTCAAAACCCGAATCCGCATGTTCATGTTTGAAGAAGCAAGAAACAAAGAAAAGGACTTTTCAGGTTCGTCTTTGGATCTTTTCGGCGAGAACCAACGACTGGGACAAATGGACAACATACTTATTCGAAAGCACTTTATGGACCAATTTTTGCGAGACCTTGAAAGCAAGTTTGAGCTAGACCAGGACCCAGAGTTTGAAAAAAAAATTAAGCTCGAACTACACACCAGGCCCAAGATACTGGTCAACATCATAGGCTTCGTATACTTCCAGCACGGGTCGACCCGGTGCAACGAGTTTGTTGACGAGTTTGTTATCAGGGGACGACACTCGAGGATACGCAATTACAAGCATTTGGGATTGAAAGAATTGTACCAAAACGCCGCAGATGATCTCTATTAAATATTACCACGGGACCTCAAGATCCCGTTGATCACTCACACTCTGTACATAATCACATATCGCATTTACCAAACGGAGTTGGCTTCCAATCTTCGTAAATCTCGAAGAAAAATTCTTCGGTGTTCCCGTCTGAAATCACGTTCTCGTGTTTGGCCTTCTTGGCCTGCTCGTCGCTGCTTAAATATCCTCTCTTTTTCCCTGTTTGCACCACCTCCGGGATGTAGTACTTCTCCATCATTCTGAGGTTCTCGCATAATCGGTCGTGGAGCTCGAGCCCCTGCAATAACCGTTCGTTGGACTGGATCAGAGTTCTTAGAAGACGGATGTTGGACTCTTTATTTTGAGCCGTCAACAGCGAGACGATTGAGTCGATCGAATGTCGGTTGACCAGCTTCTCCTCTGAAGAAGTCTTTCCAAACTTCAATCCGTTGCCCAGTAGGTACTCCAGCCATCGGAGAGCCTGTTCCACCTCGTTGGAACTTCTCAAGCTCAGCGAGTCCAGATCGTACAAATTGACCTCCTCTTCCTCCTCGTCCAGTTTTTCTTCACAGGGAGAATTCACGAGTGCCAGAAGAGCTCTCATCAGCCGCAGGATAAGGTCGTAGCCCAGCTCCTCCAGAACAGGTTTGTACAAAAGCCGTATTCCGTTGGTCTTCCGCTCGTTCAGCTCGTTCCTCGTGATGAGACAGTTTCGAAATATCAAGTAGAATATCAGAACTTCTTCCTCGCTCGATCGTATTGAGTTCAGACATCTCCAGTATTTCGTTCCGGTCTCCGAGGAATCCCCATATTTGAAAACCCTGCTCAAATTGTCTCTCCTTATCTTCTTGACAACTTTGAAGTTATCATTCAGCTCCGAAAGCTTCAGTTTCTGAACGTCAACGTCAAATGTGGGATTTGGAGCGGTTTTGGATTTCAGGATCTCGTTCCAATAGTTCTTCTCTAACCAAATTAGTGCATTTTTCGCACCGTATCGCAACAACTCTAACGAAGGCATAAATTCATGAGTACCAATGTGTCTTAGCTCAACAAAATAACTGGGAAGTTTCAGTATTTCAGCTAATTTGTGCATGCTCATAGCAAAAGTAGATTTCTGGTAGGGGTCCAGCAGACCATTGCAGAACTTAATCAAGGACATGGTGTAACTCAATTTGAGCGGAGTTTGGTCAACAGTAACCGCTCCTCGCGTCAGCTGCTCATCTAGAAGTATGGAGGAGACAATTAACGAAGTGGCTTCAAGTGAATGAGGGAGGTTTCCTCTCGTAGCATAAGCTGCCACCTTCTGTATGGCTCGAGGTCGCTGGTCTTCCGTCCCAGAATTGCCGTAGAACCAGTCTTTCAGCGTCTGGACATCTTCAAACTTCTTGAAAGGAGTCAGCTGTGGATGTCTGTTCATGCTGTCACGCGAGTGAGTCCTGCCAACTTCGTCTTCCCCAGCCTTTCTCTCCTTGTTTATCAGTGCGTCTTTCAAAACAAAAACTTTTTTTTTTTTCGTTAAAAATCAGGCTGTGTTAAATCAATATACAAATCATGATCCTAAACATTCATAGGTTTTTCTCCTTAACAAGATTGAGCAGTTCTCGGCTGCTAACAACCAAAACCTCACCTTCCTCTTTGATTGGCTGCTGGCTCAAATACAAGCCGGCTTTGGCAACGTCTTGACCGTCAATTGGGGTACCGAGCAGAAAGTCCAGTTTGGTTCCCTTCACCAGCCCACCTAACTTCACTGAAAAATTTCCCAGGAAGCCTTTTGGGGTGCTTCTTTCACCCAGTAGAGTTCCGGGTCTCAAAATAATGGTTCTCTTGAACTTGAGCGCCTTGAGCTCCTCCTCAATTCTGCCCTTCGTGGAAAAGTAAAGGAAACGAGAGTCAGGGTTGGCTCCTATTGAGGAAACCAAGATCGCAGTGTCAATCTTTCCTGACTTTTTGGCCGCAGTGAAAGAGTCGATATTGATGCCATGATCAATCTTGATGAAGTTCTCCGAAGAGCCAGCGGCCTTGGCCGTTGTTCCGAAACCGGAAAACATTGTCGAGTGTTCTGGAAGATCCAAGTTCTTGATGATTTCAGACCATTTTTCAGTATCCTCCTCGACAACAGTCTCTAGGTTCGGTAGTCTTTCTGTTTCGATGGCTGGTTCTCTCCGGCTGACCGTGATGATCTTAGTTGCGGGGGTCGCCTTATGAACAAGATTGAGGAAGTGATTTCCAACGAGTCCGGTAGAACCCAAGACAAAGTATGATGGTGCGGACATGATGATTGTGAGTTGTGATCTTAATGATTGATTGAGCAAAGAATACAAGGAAGAAGGCAAATCCGCATTACTAAGATACTAATTTTATTGCCTTCACAGAATAAACTCCGAGAGGTCGATCGGCGCGAAAACGAAGAAACTGAAGACTTTCGGTCGAATCATTCCGCGTCGATTGATATCAGGTCGTTATGCCTCCACTACATTACCACTGAGTGTTGTTGAAATCAAACGATTAATAATCCATTTTATTTGTGTGACTGACGTCAAGAGATTAACTGTTTAAATCCACTAGCTAATACAAACATGTTTTCATCTTGTGTTTGATGTGATTATGATTCGGATAGCAGATAACTTAACGGAGCTTTTGGAATCCAATGTCGTTAGCTCTCTCTCTGAAACATTGTCTGCAGATGTTCAAACCGTACTTTCTGATCAAACCAGAGTGGGAAGAACAGACTCTGCACTGTCTTGATCCCTTACCGTAGTTTCTTGGGTGGGAGTACCAAACGTTTTCGTGAGCCATTTTGAATCTAGCAGAAAGTTAGTAAAAAGACTTGATGTGGACGCTGTGTCTCGAAGCTTTCGAAAACACGCAGCATACATGCAGCATACACGGTCAACCCTTCCATGAGAAATTCATCATGATATATGTAAATTCATTATGCGTGTCGGTGGTTTTGTTTCTGGCTACGAGAATATTCTCTGCTGATGATGTTCTTCAAGCCTGCTGTTTAGCTCTCAATCTGGTCAACTTAGGTGATGTTCATCCGGGTCCTCGTTCAGCTTTGAATGATGTTCTCTCTCGGGATCTCGTCTTGGTGTGTTTGTGGTGCATGCACTCTCATTGCTGTACTTACTTATAGATATTTGTTTAATCGAACTGACTGTGACGAACTCTATGACTTATGGGTGCACCTCTGTACAAACAAATATCAAGTCAACTTAACAAGCTTCTCCAACCTCGTGCTCACAGTCTGCGAACTCCCTACTGCAGTCTGAATCTTCCTCTGACCAAGTGAGAGCCTCCAGCCCGCGAACCATACACCGCGGGACCTCGAAAAATTTTTTGGGGTGCGAAATTTTTCACAGTCATGGCAGACGTGGCTCAAAAAACCTTTCTAGCCCTTACCTGTGTCACGTGATCCCGTAACACCTTACCCGCACCCGTGCACCAATGGATATATTACGTAATCCTTTGATTAAATTTTTCACATTTCTTTTTTTAAGAATTTTTTTATTTTTTATTTTCGAGATCTATAATTCATTAAACTGACAGACTTGAACCCCAACTGGCAACTTCCAGACACAACTTAGCCCGAAGACTAAGAATGGCAGGACACAGAACCACCTTGAAAAGGTCGAACAAAGGGTTCAAAAGCGGTCATGCTTCGAAGAGAGCCTTGAAGGCAGCCAGCAAAGGTAAAGTGGAGAAGTCCAAAGCCAACAACAAAGCCATGAGAGTTCAAGGCAAGCTTGAAAGAAAGAATTTGGCCGGTCAATTGCGCAAATCCAAGATTGACAAGACACAGCAAGACAAGAATTTGTTCAGCAGCACGAATTTAGAGAGAATTGTGGTTCTACTTCCTCTCACGAAGAACATATCTGCGATTAGCATGATAAATCAGATCTTAGGATCTGTTGAAGACGAGCAGCTTTCGATCAAAGAAGAAGTCTCGGTTACTTCATTGAGAATTAAAAGGTACAAAGCAAACCTGAAAGTGATCATTCCCGATATGACCAACTTCATTTCCATCTTGGATGCTGCCAAAGTTGCTGATTTTGTGATTTTTGGTCTGAGTGCGACTGAAGAAGTTGATCAGGCTTATGGAGAGCAGATCGTGAGAGCTGTTGAAACACAAGGTATTTCTACTGCATTCGGAGTGATTCCAGATCTTGTCAGCTCGTACCCTAAGCGGAATTTGCAAATGAATGTGTTGAAGTCGCTTACCTCGTTTTACAATCATTTTTTCCCTAATAACGAGAAGCTGTTCGCTCTTGAAAACCAGATCGAGTCGTTGAATCTTTTGAGAACGATATGTCAGAAAATTCCAAAAGCGATCAGCTGGAGGGATTCCAGGGGGTATGTTGTTGCGGACACCGTTACTTGGCAGGCTGAAGGTCCTAATTCAGTTGAGGGCTCGTTGGTTGTTGAAGGTGTTGCCCGAGGCATTGGATTCCACCCTGATAGACTAATACACCTCCCTGGCTTGGGCGATTTCCAGGTGACGAGACTCGAGAAGATCGAGACCCGGACAATGATTGACGAGAACGAGGGTGTCTTTGTCCCTGGAGTCGGACAAGACTCTCTTGAGGAGCTTCTTCAGGAAGATGGTCACGATGATGGTGACATTGAGCTCGATGAGGACGAGGACTGGAGCGAGAGCGAAGACGACATGGAGGATTCACAGCAAACCAAGGGCAGAAGACTTCCAAAGGGTATTTCTGATTACCAAGCCAAGTGGCTGTTGGACGAGGAAATTGAGGATTTGATTGAGGAACGCGGAGTTGAGTCCGAGACAGAGCAGGACCAGCAGGAAGCCGATGAGATGGAGTTCGATGACGAGTCTAACGGAGCAGCACAGAGTACGTATGCTCCGTCGGAGATGCATGTGGAGCTTTCAAACGAGGAGGAAGCCAGACAATTGGAAGCATTCAAGACCCGTGAAAGAGAAGAAATTGAGTTCCCCGACGAGCTCGAACTGCATCCAGAAGAGCCTGCTACTAAACGACTTGCCAGATACAGAGGAGTGAAATCGCTTGCTAATTGCGAGTGGGATTGCGACGAATACGACGACAGAAGACCATCCAATTGGAACAGATACCTGCGGTTGCGGAACTATAAGGCCACCAAAACGAAAATCGCCAAGGACTGCAAGAACGAAGTGGTGGTCAAACCAGGCGACAAGTTCAGGATCCACTTGAGCATACCATTCTACTTGACGGAAAGAATCCAGGACCCTGCTAAAACGCCGTTCGTTCTGTACTCCTTACTGCATCACGAGCACAAACTGGCCGTTTGTAATTTCACTGTTCAAACCTGGGAAGAGTATGAGAAGCCAATTAAGTCTAAGGATCTCATGATGGTTCAGTACGGTCCTAGAAGAGTGATGATACAGCCGTTGTTCAGTCAGGCTTCCAACAACTCAAACAACACAACGAAGTTCCAGAGATTTTTGCACCAGGGTCTTCTGTCGATTGCCACTGCCGTCGTCCCTGTTTCCTTCAGTAACTCGCCGGCTTTGTTCTTCAAAATGGGCGAACATGGTTCGGTCGAATTGCTGGGACAGGGCTCATTTTTGAACGCAGACCACACCAGAATCATGGCCAAGCGTGCAGTTCTCACGGGAGAAATCTTCAAGATCCACAAATCGGTGGTGACCGTCAGATACATGTTTTTCAACCACAACGATGTCAATCATTACAAGAGTATACCGATCTTCACCAAGATGGGCAGATCTGGTATGATCAAGGAGTCTTTGGGTACTCACGGTTACTTTAAGGCTACTTTCGACGGAAAGCTAAACGCCCAGGACGTTGTTGCCATGCCATTGTACAAACGTGTCTGGCCGAAGGAGTCCAACGGATACGGTCTTGTTTAAGTAGAGAAGATTAATAAAGTTGAAAAGTTGCAGAATCGGGCGGTGAAGCCAAGGCGGTGCACTGCGACAGATGTGGGCAGAGTTGTATCGCTTAGTGTAGCCCAAGTCGAAGGAATCAGCCTGCGGAGACAGCTGGTCGGGAATGGAAGACTCGAAAGGAGAAAACAAAGTTGATGTTATCAATTTGCTCAGTAGCCAGAAGATATGAGTTGGTAGCTTCATTTGAAATCTGAAGAAATTAGTTATTCGGAGTATTGAAGAAACAGAAAGAGGAAAGCTAAGACGTAGCGTCGGACTCAATGCTAGAGTGATAGAGGTGGCTATCGTTATGTTGCGTTCTGAAAAGAGTACAGAGCGGAGAGGTCACACTCATGCTGTTCCGTGAGGGGTGAGCAGAGCCAGTCTCACTTTACCAAGTCACATGATCACTTTCACGTGTACTCCTCACGCCGGAGACTATCGCTGCGAGTTAAAGGAAAATCGATATTAGTCAACCCTATCTCGATAACCGGTTCAATTCCACTTACACCCTGGTGGACCCTGTTGGATCTACAAAATAAGCCTCCCGATATGTCAGAATTAGCGCACTCAAACAAACCGGGCAGTTTCACGTGCAACTCGTGTCAGATCAGGTTTCCTACCGCGGATCTTCAACGGATCCACATGAAGTCTGATTGGCACAGGTACAATCTCAAAAGAAGGGTTGCAGGGCTCGGACCCGTGAACTCTGTTGTTTTCAGGTCGAAAATTGTGTCATCTCAGCGACAGGCTGCGCTCAACAGCAACCAAGACGAGTACGGGTTTCATATTCACCGAAAAGTGAACAGGGGCGAAAGACAGCTGACCAAGAAGGACTTGAAGAATCTAGCAAAACGGGGACGAAGTGTGACCAAGTTGGACGTGGAAGATGTGCAAAAGTACCGGAGTCCAACTGAATCGAACTCGTCGCGGGTCAGTCGGTTTTCGCTGGGATCTATCGATACTGAGGTGAGTTTTGCGTCGACAGTTGACGTGAAGTCGGAGATTTTTGACAGCGAGAGCGAATTAGGCGAGGAGGAAGAAGAAGACGAAAAAGAGGAGGGCTCTTCCGGGGACGAAGGAGATGAGGACAGCGATGAAAGTGCTACAACGCAGGAGGATGACTTGGAAAAGGACAATCTGATTGAATTGCCGCTGGCTATGTGCTTCTACTGCGGGGCAGACAGCGGGGGTATTGAGGAGAATATCAGTCACATGTACACGAGACATGGGCTCTACATTCCTGAAAGAGCATATTTGAATGATGTTTTAGGGTTGTTGAGGATGATCGCTGAAAAAGTGTACTTCGACAGAGAGTGTCTCAAGTGCGGATTTCTGGGCAAGAACCTGACAAGTATACGGCAACACGTCGAGAGCAAGGGCCATTGCGTGCTCCCTTACGAGACTAAAGAAGAGAGGGAGCTGGTGCGGAAATTTTACAACTTCCAGCTGGAAGAGGGGTCAGATGAGTCAGAGGACGAAGATAAATACTCGGAGTACACAACGGCTAACATTCGCAAGGAAACGTCGGAGCTGGAGCTTCCAAACGGCCGGGTTCTGGCCAACCGGGCCATGGCTAGAAGTCTCCGACAGACGTTTCCCAGACGCGATCGCGAGGTCTATGACGGCGAGCTCACGGTGTCTGCTATCCAGCCGCAGAACGAGCTGATTGTTGCTGCTAGAGCGCAACACAAACAGCAGTTGAAGGAAACCGGAATTTTGGAGACCAAGCTCAGAACCAAGAGCATCAGTCACAAGCTGAAGAACTGCAACAACATGGAATATTATAGACCACAAATCAACTGAGGGTGTCTATTGTTTCTTGTTGAGCCTGCCAGAGAACTTGGTGATGTAGTCCAGTGACTTTTTCGGGGTAGAGGACAGAGAGCTAGTCTCCAGAGGCAGGTCTGAATCTGAGTCTTTGAGCTTCAGATGTTCGTTGAAATGAGACGAAAGATCGGGGCCCTCTTCGGAATGCAGCGGTTTTTTGAGGTGTTTGAGATCATTGAGTCGCTTTTTCTGCAGTCTGTTGAAATGACGGAGCAGCTCCCTGTTGTTCTCCAGTCCGTTTTGGGGTATCTCGTCCGAGCCTATCGAAATGTTTCCCAATTCGTTGTCGTTGTCGTTGTCGTTGTCGTCGTCTTCTTCCTCATCCTCATCCTGGTCCAGTTGCAAATGTACGATCGGTGTGATCGAATTGAGTCTATTCTGCAAGATCTTAAACGAACTCGACTGAGGAAGAAGCATCAGCAGTCCGTACAAACACTTGTAAAGATAACTGTTTTTCTTGGGATCGAGCAGGTCCAATCTCAGCTTGGCGAAAACAGGGGACTCCAGTAGCTGAATGAGCAGGTCCAGCTGTATCAGCAGGTTCAGCGAGATTTCGTAGTTGGCAAGGCCTAGAACGAGTTTGTAACTTAGCTTGTAGTTGGACGTCAAGAGAGTGAGACAGAGCACCGAGGGAGAGTTCAACGACCAGCATTTAAACAGGATCCTGAACAGCTCAAAGTCTTCTCCCTTGATGAGTTTTTTGCGGAGATTCGAGAGCTCGGGAGCAATGATCAAGTTGTTGTTCAAGATCTGGATTATAATCGACAAAAAAGTCAAATCCGACTCCCCCTCTGACAGAACTTGCGAGATCGACTTGTAAATTCTCTCAGAGTCCAACGACTTGCAAATGGTTCTAATTATGAAGTCAGCCCTCGTGTCGAGCAGCTTGCGGTCCTTCTTGAACAGGTTCAGCAGATCGATCATGAACGACTGGAAGTACTTGTCGTCACTCTGGTTAGAGATCTTGGACAAAAGCTCTAGGTCTTTGTTTATAACCTTGTCCGAAGGATCGTTCAGGGCTTTCAGAAGCGTCACAAACGTGTTGTCCGAATGCTCCAGGAACTTGAGCGGGTTTTTCTCGTGCAGCATGATGAGCCAATCGAGCGACGCCAGTCGGGTAGACTCTTTCTCGTTCAGAAATTGAAGCGTCAGCTGGTTCACAATCAATGTGTAGTTTATATCGTACTGGTTCGTCGAGGCCAGATCCATTAGCTTCAGGTTCAGGTCAATGGCAATGTTCATCAGCTGTTGGTTGGAGTGGGATATTATCGTCAGCAAGACGGACAAGAGTTTAGGCATAAAGAGGACAAACGAGTCCGGAGAAATGTCCATAAGCGACGACAACCACTCCAAGGAAATGAGCTGGATCAGCTCCTCTGAAGAGTCTAATGAGGTGATCAAAATCTCAATGATCTTGGGATAATCAATGTCAATGTCCTGTCCTGGAATGTAAATGTCGTGCTCGGTTTCCTGCTGCTGAGTGGTGTTGTTGGTGCTCGACGTATCGACCGAGTCCTGCAGTTCTTTCTGCTCGTGTCCCTCCTTGACTATCTTCTTGATCTCTGAAATCTTCCTGATCTCGTGAAGCAGCAGTTTGAGAAAATTCTCGGTCACCACTCTCACATCCTCCAAAGAGGCACTCAGGTAAGTGAGCAGACCGTCCAAAAACGACGGCAGATACGAAATCAGGTCCAAGCCTGGTATGGAGTCCAGAAGCCTCAGCCACGAAACAAGAAACATCCGGGTGTACGGGTTCGTCGCGTACATGCGTTCTTTCAACAGAGGGATGAACTTGGGCAGTGAAAAGGCCTTGGGAAGCTGTGGCTCGTACACCTGCAAGGTCTTGCCCCTCTGGTCCAGAAACTTCGCGTTGCCAGGCTCTCCAGGTTTCGCCAGGATAGAGACATAAGAAGCTGCCTTTTCGCTTGTGATGTCCTTGATCAGACGGTCTAAGATGTCGGCCGCGTTTTTCACACTCATTTCCACGTCTGCCACCAACTTGCACAGAACGTCGAAGATCTCGTTGAAGTAGATCAGAATCTCTCCCTTGGAGACTTTGGCGATGTTGTACAACGCCTCGCAGGCGAAGTAGCGAACCATCGAATCCTGATCACCAAAACAAGCTAAAACGGGGTGCATGATGGTCTCGAGATACTTGGGCACCTCGTTCTGCCCCAGCGCGATCGCCACAGCTGCCAGTCCGATCAGCCCTCCGTACCTGGCATTAGGCTGGTGAACCGCGTAGGCGTAGTCATTCCGCAATTGCTTGATAATCGCCACGATTTTCTCCGACTCGCCGCTGTTTAACGCGTCTCTAACAACGCGTTCCAGCTCCAGCGCCGCAGCCTTTCGCTTGTCGTAAATCCGGTCATTCAGACCTCGCTTGATAGACTTTTCTGTGGGAGCGTGAATATTAGTATAAGCGGGTCTAGAAGGTCACCTGTAGCTCGCAAAATAAAACTCACCCATTCCCGCTTGCAATTGCAAATCGCCTAGGGATTCGCCTCGCTTGAATGTGATGGTTTCCAGTGGAAATATTGTTTACTTTTACTGCAGCTCCGTTTCTTGGTGATTTAAATATTCTTGTGTTTTGACATTTTCGGGATCGAGGCCGCGAGGATCCAATATTCGCGTCGATCGCCGCGTCGAAGATAGAGTAGCCCTCTCGCTCCCTTCTCCCTTCCTGGTAGGCCTACACTCCTCCAAACATCCCGGTCAATCTCCGCCTACTCACAGAAAGTACGTTACGTCTCCTGCTATTCACTGTCAGGAGTCAAGTTGGATTAGTCACAGTTCCAAATATACAAGATGTCGTCGCCAAAAACCGATAACACGACGCCAGTCGCCAGTGAAACTTTCGCACGTGGAGCACCAAGGAAGCAGTGCACTATATCAGCGCTAAATGTCTACTTCTGGAGCGTTTGCAGCCTATATGTAATCTGTTAGTAACTGGTTTCCACTATTAAGCAAATCGGTAGTACTCACATCTCCACAATCTTGATGTTCGTGTCCAGAAATCTGTTTAAGCAGTCGGTCATACAAGCCGACTCGGTACTGCTGAGCTGGCCGTTGTCAATAGTAGTGACACACTTCTTGAAACACTTATCGGTAAAGCTGGTCACCGAGCTCTGAATCTTCACTTTGGACGACTCTTGCTGGATGAAAGCAGCCACCTCTTGTCTCGAAGGCTCGTCTAATTGCTGTAGCAATCTAGCATCAATTTCACTCATGCTGTCCTCTAATTCGAATGGGCTTCAATATTACGATTACTCTTGCTGATCTAGTTTTCACACCAATATTGAAGAAATATCAACCTCGAACTTTCGGCCAATTTTCTAAAATTTTCTGGTGTACGGATGTTCGTTACATCTAGTCTATAATACATAGCGATAGATCGGTGCTCTAATAACGATCCCTGGCTGGTCCGCGGAAATCGCGGGGAGAGTCCTGCGAGCGGGACGCTCCGCCGTATCCGGATCGAGGGCCTGAACCGGAATCCCCGTAATCGTTACCCCTACTGAATCTACCTCTGTTTCGCACATTGGAATCGTTTCCGGGTCTCGTGTTTCGAGGCTCTGGTTGCTCTGCTGGGGGTAAGCGGGAGGCCTGAGCGGCGAGCTCAATCTTTTGGTGAAAGTTGTTCTGTTTTGCCTTTTCGTAAAGCATCCTTTCCACCTGATCACCGTGTTTTTCTTTTGAGTTCCGCTTGAATGCGTAATCCAGCTTTATGGGCTTGTTCATGACCACCTTCCCGTTCATCTCGCTGATGGCCCGGTCGCTGGCTTCAAAGTCTTGGAAGTATAAGAACCCATGATTTTGTCCTCCTGACTCGGCCTTCACCACACGAGGAGCACGTCTGAGTTTGCCAAAACTGGAGAACGTCGCAGACAAAGTTTCGTCGTCAACCAGATCGTCCAAGTTTCCAACAAAAACCACGGGTCCCAGGTCGTCATCTGGCCCGTCTCTCTCGCCGTTGCCGTTCTGGGGAGCTAGTCTCTTCAGTCGCAAGGGCCTATCAAAAAGCTTCATCCCGCTAAACAGATTCAACGCATACTCTGCATCCCTGAGGTCGTGAAACTCCACAAACCCGAACCCCTGGTGTCTTCGCAGGATCTTATCTTTAGGCAATCGAAGAGATCTCACAGGCGCAATTTGTACAAACAGTTCATACAGTAGGTGCTCATCAACTTGTTGGTCAAGATTACCCAGATACAACGAATTCTCCTGACTGTTTGTAGAGCCAGTGTTACCACTCGGTACGACTGACATTGGATTATTGGGACTCTCCACTGTGGCGGTATATGATTGAAAGACATGAGGCCTTACTGCAAATGTCTCTGCGTATTTTAGTTAGTTGAATTTTTTTGCAGGAAAGTCTCGACGCGTCGATAGACCCGTAATAGTTTCCCTACACCAGACGCGTCTCTTGAATGTTTAAGCGAACCATTTGAACGGGCAGCCGAACAAATCTTCCAAAATCCAGCCTAATCCCTTCATGAATAACAGCCAGTAAGATGGAACCTGCTGATAGATCGACGGTGAGAACGTCGGCAAGAACGTCGGCTTTTGAGCTTCACTCCGACGCGTTCGAAGCTCTTGAATCACAGCCATCCCCAACTCCACCACCAGAGCTGCCCTCGCAATTGTCGGACCCTGAGTCAGAAACAGAGCTCGAGCACGCCACGGCTAGCCAAACTGACCAGCCTGGGCCGGAAAACCTGGTTTCCGAAGCCGAGTCAGCTTACAATCTCAATTTGAAACAGCAGATCGAATTCAAGAAAAAACTCATCAAAGCTGCTGAGAAGCAGATACAACAACTCGTTAAAGACTTGCCCCCGGAACAAGAGAAAAACGTCAAGATAGAACGGCTGGCGCTACTGGAGACTTTGGGGAAACTACCCTACCAGCCACCTCGAAACGACTTGAGTGGTCTCTCGCTGGCCGAATGGAGCCTCGCTTCGCAAAGTTCTGATCTCTCTCAAGCGATCACAGCCACTAAAAAAAGAATCCAACATCTTCAATCCCGTCTCGCAGAGATCAACGAAACAAACAAAATCTTTAAAGTTCTGGAGGAAGAGTTGAGAGACAAAATCCAGATAGAGTCGGAGAAAAAACAGCGATTACTCAACTACCAAGTGGATGATAATGTTATCCAGGAACGGCAGGCGAAAATAGCCACTTTGTCAGATCGATCAAAAAAGCTGGTCAACTTCTCCAAGACACTGATCGTTGAGTACATTCTCAAAAGCGAGTTTGAGATCTTCTTTGCCGAGGACGAGCTCGAGTTCAAAAAGACGAAGTTTCTCAAGCTTTTGGAGATATTACTGAATAACTCCATCACTTCTCCCAAAGAGTCGAGATATTTGGAAATCGAAAACAAAGACGATCCCTTGATCAGATTTCTCATCTTGAACGGCATCATCGTCGTTGACAGCAGGAACCCAAACAAGATCCGGCTCCGAGACCTCTCAGCTAATATATAGCTCCCGAGTTTGGGAGGGGGGTTCCAGAAACCAGTGTATATTATGTGTAATTTCTTATCATTCCTAGAAAAAAAGGATCAGTTCATGAAGTAAAGTCTACGTAGAATTGACGCACAGCTGTAAATATAGCCCACTTCTTTGTCGTTGAATTCTCTGCTGCCCAAGTTGAAACACGTAATCAGACAGCCTCCCGACTTGTGGTAAAGATCAATAATGTCATCCCTACCCACCCGGCTCGAAGGCTGGGGTTGAGTTCGGCTGATTTTCTTTCTCCTCACCAACTTGGCGTTTTTTCTGAAAAACGGCATCGAGATTCCAGAGTGAAACCTGGCTTTGGGGTCTTTAGACTCGTAGAAAATCCCGAAATCAGACTTGAACGCTCTGTAATGAAAGTTGGGCTGGAAGTTGGCCAAGTTGGAGTTCTCAGGATACCCTTCCCCTCCCAACAATTTCATGTTGATGTTCTCATCTCCCGTGGCTTGTAGTTTCTTCTTGAACTTGTAAGTGTCGCTGTCAATCTCGTTTTCCTTCGGGAAAAACTCAGACTGCATCTTAAAAACCTCGGTGACTCGGATGTTCATGATGTAGACACAATGGAAGCCCAACCTGTCAATAAGGATTCTTGATAGCGCTTTGGAAGCAGAAGTAGCGTTCATGCAACTCAAGAGAGTTCTCCAAACGCTCAAATCAATCAAATCCCCTTGTGGAGTGCTGTATTTGCTAAATCGTAGATGACTGTGTTGTTGATACCGGCTACCAGAGCCATCTCTTTCATAGATGGAACCCAGCATGTCGCTGCTCGTGGCCCTACCGTATTTTCTCAACATGGTCTTATGAACGTCAGGAGATTCCAAGACTGTCGGCATTGCACTCGGGTTTGCCAAGCCCCCATTTACAACGCTGTTGTAAATTTCGTCCAGATAGTCCATGATTTCGCTTGCGATCTGCTGCAGAATGATAATGGTGTTTTCCTCGATCTTCTCCCGTGGGAAAGGATCGAAAATTGCAAATGTACCAATCACATCCTTGGTCGAGGTTGCCAGAGGAACAGAAACGTAGTACCTGATCCCTGGTGGTCCTTTGACTAGTGGATTGTTTGCGGTCCTCCAGTCTTTTGACGCATCAGCGAGAGCAAAAAATCCCGCTGATAGGATAGCATGGCCGTCGATCGAGACGTTTCTGGCGCACTCTTTGAACCCGAGATTGTGTTGATACTTCACCACTTGGAATCGGGTGTCTATGAGACTAATAGAAGCCCCGCTGCACTCAAACATCTTCATTGTCTTGGCTAGCAGCGAGTTGAACCGGGTGCTATTGTTCCAATGAGGCAACTTCGAATAAGTATCAACCGCCTTCAGTCTGCGAGCCTCGTTATAGGCTTCCGGGGGTCTCAACACGGTAGTGTTGGCAAAACAAGAGGGGCAGGGAACTGTTGATAAGTTCCACTTTCCCTTGCTATACGCCTCCAGAAATGTCTCCCTAGTGAGAGGCACAGCGGACAAAGTCTTGTTTTGCATCGATATCAAATACAAATGATCTGTGTGTGCCTGCTGCTGGCCAATAAGATGACTGCTCAGTGTAGTCCCGGACATGGCAGATTTAAACGGCTCTTTGGGCTGGCTAATCTTTCCATTCCTATCGTAGGCGTTAGTTTCAACATTTTATTATCCCCCATTTTCGTCAGTAAACTCACTGTTGGGCGTTCTGACCGAACCGATTGCCACCGCTCGAGCTGTTCTTGTGTCCAACATCTAGCATTCTGCTAGTGGTGCTGACACGTTTGGAAGCAAAGTATGATGAAACTGGTGGAGAATTTCAAGATGCTCTATACAAACACTATGGGATAAAAATCCACCAGAGAAAAAATAAGGGAGAAAATCATTTCAATTGCCCTTTTCCTTAAGTAAAGCTACGCGCTGGGGAAAAAATGCGGCTTAATTTTTCTTTCAAAACATGGAAGCAAACGGAGAATTATACAAGAATAATGGAGTCTATATTACTTTGAGTCTTGCATCGTCGTGTCCTCGTCACCATCTTGTTCCGGCTTCTTGTCCTCCTCCTGGACAGTTTCAAGACTTCCAGCTGGGGCGGCTGCGGGAGCGGCTTCTCTCTCTTGGCGAGCCCGCTCCTCCTCCAAAGAAAGCCGGATGGCCAGGGCCAATTCGGGATCCATGTTGGGATCGTCGAGTCCAAAGTCGTCGCCTCCGGCGCCCGCACCGGCGTCGGTAGACCCTTCTTCGTGGAACAAAACCGACCGATCCACTTGCTCGTATAAAAGACTTGGTCCCGGTGGAATTGTCACCAGATGCGACGACTCGTGGTTGTTAACGGCCGCCACAAACTTCTCGAGCGTGGCTGTGTTGGTCTGGTGCTCTCCAAAATTAATAAAGTCTATCGACACGTTGTTTTTCTTGAGCCGTTTGGCGAGACGCTCTAAAGCAGCCTCCTCTTGTTGAACCGGTGATCCCACAAATGCAATAACACGCTGTCTTTGGGTCTTGTTTTGTCTGTTCTTCAGCGCCAAACACGCCACTTGGATTCCGTTGGCCAGGTTCGAGTTTCCGCCAATCTTACACTCATGAAGCCCGCTCAAAATCCGGCCGTAGTCTGTTGTGAGGTTACTGATAACCCTCGGAGACTCTCCCGACATAGTCATCAGCCCCACCGTACTCTCTGGGTTTGCGTTGGTCTTCCTGCGGAATATCAGCTCCACTGTGTCCAACTGTGCCTGGTATCTGGATGTGAGGTAGTCTCCGTTCCGCATGTATTCGGAATTGTCAATGACAATCATCGCAGCTTCCAGCACCATTTTCCGTTGTTTTTTAGTATGCTCGTGCTGTTCGTCTTTGCCAGTGACTGGTGGTAACTGCTAACCACTCTTCTTTGCCGTCCTCTGGCTTCATTTTCTTCAAATCAACGCACTTTTTTTGCCACTGGTGGGTCGCTGTCGTGTGCGACACAAATCATATTAAGCATTTTTTGTTTATGTTTTTGATAAACAGAGACACACGGAGAAGGTCTTGTGCCAGCTTCTTTTCTTTGAACAAGCTGGACGATACCCCGAAGATTACCAATATTAGCACAGCACGTCATAATGGCCAGGACTCCTAGGAAGCTCACAAAACTGCAAAAAAAGCGGCTCATAGAGCGGTTTACACGTGAAATTGAACAACGGGAGGCCGAGTTCAAAAACAACGCCGCCAAACAGGCCAGAGACATCAACCTCAAAATTAGAAACAGACTAAACAAAACCCTCCGACGCTTTTGGGACTTCAAAATCAAAGACGTTCTGGAGCTGGAAAGAGAACTTCCGTTGGAAAAAGTGACACTCATAGCGGTCTTACGTCAACTGGAAGACGTGCAATGTGCCGTCAAAACAATCTAACTAACTATATCGCCTCTTCAATCTTACTTACGCCGTCAGCTTCCAAGAGCTTTGTCATTCAAAGTAAAGTAATTAAAGGTTGTGATTAAAGGTACAACGTCTAGATGTCTTCGTTCAAGTCGTCCCAGAACTGCTTACCCTCGAGAGTTGGCTTGATAATACCAGCACGGACCACAAAGTCTCCAAAGTGCTCTCCCTCGTTTCTTTCAAGAGACCATTTTTGGAACATTGGAACCAAAATGGACAGCACCTGCTCCTCAGTCACGTTGGTCTTGTACAACTTGTTCAGTCTCTCTCCCTTATAACCTCCTCCCAACATGAGGTTGTAAGTTCCCATAGCCTTACCGACCAGGGCGATCTCAGCAACCCACGGTCTGGCACATCCGTTCGGACAACCAGTCATTCTCATCACGATCGAGTCGTTTCTGAGTCCAAGCTTCTCGAGCTCCACCTCCAGCTTCTCAATGAGCACCGGCAGGTATCTCTCGGCCTCGGCCATGGCAAGACCACAGGTTGGCAGAGCAACACACGAGGAGGAGGACAGTCTCAGCATCGAGTGGTTCAGGTTGTCTAGCTTGTACTCCTTCAACAGCTGTTTCACCGCATCCAGGTGTTGGTTTGGAACGTTCGACACCAGAATGTGCTGGTTACCGGTCAGTCTGAACTCACCAAAATTGTGTTCATTCATGTAGTGGGCAATCTTGTTGAGGCCCAGTTTCTGGGGCTTCTCGGCGGTGTCTTCAATTCTACCGTTCTCGACAAAACAAGTGTAGTGGTTCAGGTTCGTTTCGTCCTTAGTCCATCCAAAGTAATCGATGTTGGAGTCGATCTTGAACGGTCTGGCCTCCTCGAACTTCTTGCCCCACAGTTCCTCCACTTTGCTCTTGTACACCTCGACACCCATGTCGTCGATGGTGTACTTCAATCTGGCGTGCTTTCTGTTCTTTCTGTCTCCATTGTCTCTCTGCACCAACATAATCTTCTCGCACACAATGTGCACGTCCTCGGTGTAGACGAATCCGAACAGGGAGCCTGTTCTAGGGTACGTCTTGGTGTTGTTGTGCGTGGTACCCATACCACCTCCAACGTAAACGTTGTAACCGACAATGTCATTGTCCTCGACGATGGCGATCAAACCAACGTCGTGGGCCCAAACGTCCACGTCGTTGTAAGGAGGAATGGTCAGCACAATCTTGTACTTTCTAGGCAAGTACGTTGGACCGTACAGAGGCTCTGAGTCCTGGATGGTGTCTCCACCAACCTTGATCTTCTTTGGACCCACGCCGTTTCTGTCCGCGCCGGTCAGGTCGTTCAGCCAGAGCTCGTGGTAAGCGGTGGTGGACGGCAGCAGGTGCTCGGAAATGTCCCAGGACGTCTTGACCAACTGCGAGTGCAGGTGCTGGTTCGAAGGCAGTGCAGAACACATGACGTTTCTGTTCACGTCACCACACGCAGCCAGGGTGTCCATCAGCGCAGAGTTGATGCCCTTGATGGTTGGCTTGAGGTCGAACTTGACAACACCGTGCAACTGGAAAGTGGCCCTGGTGGTGATTTTGAAGGTGCCGTTACCGGTGGTGGAGGAGAGCTCATCGATCTTGAGCCACTGGTCCGGAGTGGCAACACCACCCGGCAGTCTGACTCTGGCCATGAACGAGTAAGCAGGCTCCAAGCCTTCCTTCTTGCGCTGTTCTCTGAGGTCTCTGTCGTCCTGCATGTAGATTCCGTGGAACTTGGTCAATTGCTGGTCGGTGGCAGAAATGGCGCCCGTGCTTGCATCCTCCAGTCCTTCCTTGATGGTTCCTCTAAGGAAGTTGGAGTTGATCTTCATGTCCTCGTTGGTGATAGGCGCAGGCTCGTCGGCGTTCTCAACAGAGACGCCCAGCGACTCCCACAGCTTTGGCTCCCAAGCGTTGTACCCGGTGTTGTATCCGTCAGCGTCCTGGTCATCTCCCAGACCCAGCGGACATAGAGCGGTGGCACCCAACAGGCTCAGTTTCTTGAACAGATCCTGGGCCGGCTTGTTGTAGTAGTGCGCATCCTCCTTTCTAGGCCAGTACTTGGAGTCACCGAGTCCAAAGGCCGAGAACTTCAGATTGGCAATGTCAACGGTGCTCGACTTGATGGCCTCCCAGAACTGCTTACCGTTCGTTGGGAATTCACCCTGTCCGGAAGTGGAGGAAATGAACACAACGTTGGTCTCCAGTTGCAGGTCCTCCAAGGAAAGGTCGTCCATGGCGAGAACCTTGGTTTTGAGGCCCTTGGAAGCACCTCTTCTGGCGAGCTTCTTGGCCAGGTTCTCGGCGTTTCCACCGTCCGAGGCAACGGCAATGGTCAACGGCTCGCCGCTTAGGTTGTCCAACAGCTTGTCGAAAGCACTCTTGGACTCGTCCAGGATCTTCTTCTCCACTCTGTTGTTGAAAGACTTGAGGTTGAAGTCCAACTTCGGACTTTTGGCAGCTAACAAAGTGAGTCTGTTCTCTCTGTTGAGGAACTCCTGCATTTCGTTTCTAATGAAAGACGAGTCTAGCTTGAACGAGTCCTCCTGGCTCTCGAGGAACGGATTGTATCTGTACAGAGGCCAGTACCCGGTATCGACCGAGTTCTTGGTGTCTTTCAAGATCTCCAAGTGGTCGTCGTACTTAGGCAGATAGGCCAGAACAATGGCTGGGCCCTGGTTAAACTGAGAGGCCTCGAGAATAGCGGTCAGGGTCTGAGAGTACGACGAGTAGAGAGCCACCGAGGAAACGTACGAGTTGCCGTAGTTCATAGCGTACAGTCCGGCGTTCTTCTTGCCCTGCTTTTTGTTCAGCGAGGAGTCGGAGTCAACGATCAAAAGCTTCACCTTTTTGTTGGTCTTAAGAACCTGGTGCAACGTAGCAAGTCCCTGGTCGAAACACCACTTGTCGGAACCAACGAGCCAGGTAGACTTGATGGTGAGGTACTCTTTGAGCTCGAGAATCGAGTCAATGAAAGGAGAGCTCTTCTCTTTGGTCACCTCGGCCAGGAGCTCAGAGGCGTCAACCTCAGAAGATTCCTTGGCTTTAATCAACCAAGCGGCGAACTTGTCGTTCAAAGAACCAGACAGCTCTGCTAGTCCGGACTCAACCACACGGATGAGTTTGGATCTTTGCTCGTCTTCGTACAAGAATCTACCAAGAGCAAACTCTGGAGAAGGGTTGATCAGGATGTTGTTCAAGATCGACAGGTTTGGGATGGCCTGACGCAAGATCTTCACGTAAACGTCCTCGGAGAACGAGGTGGAACGAGAAACAGCTTCCGTAAGCGAGCTGAAAGGCTTTCCGACTGTCAGGTTTTGTTCTGGCTGTTCCGCCTCGGAGTTTTCAATGAGCTTCTCCAAAACAGAGTCCACGTTCTCCGAGTCGACCTTCAGGAGCTGTGCGGTGATGATTTTCTGGAAACGAGGAAGGATGTCCAGCAAGTCAAGGAACAGAGGATGGAAGTCCAGGTTCAGGGAAGACTGTTCAAGTATTTGTATGGTGGTGAGGTACGATGGCAGGAGCTCTGACAGCTTGTTCAGGTCAAAAGGTCTGTACACTTTGACCGAGACAAGTCCGATTTTCGAGTCGATCTTCGAAAGAATCTCCTTTGGATTTCCGAGCAGGATCAAAACCTGTTCGAATTTGGCAAACCACGAGCCGTTCAGCAGCTCGAAGGCGGAATAGAGCTTACCGGAGACCTTCTGGAGGGCCTGGAATGCCTCGTCCACGGTAGTTCCTTCAAAATTACGGTACACATCCACGATTTTCTTGGTTTCGTAGAGCTTCACAGAGCCCTCAGACTCTGGAGTGTAAAAGTGGATGACCGTAGACTTGGAAAACTTGGCCACCAGGTACGCCAAAATCGTGAAATCATAGCTTTCTTTGAGACTGGAGGAGATCAGGATAGGGAACCCAAGATCCTTGCACGCCAAAACAGCCGAGTAATCATCATTGGAGATCTTGGAGTTGATGATAAACTTTTGAGAAGTATTTGAAATTTTTGGAAGTGCGTGCAAAAGATCTGACGATTTCACACTGAGAACGGTGGAAAACTCCTCCTCTATGAAATTGAACGGATCGTTCGCCGAGAGAACTTCCGTGTTTGCGGCCACTTCCGCAAGGGGCTCCACGGCGTACACTTTTGCCGCAGAAGCCTCGCTGAGAGACAAAGCAACATGCTTGACTGTATCCAGCGCTCTGTTAGTAGTTGTTCTCGAATTGAGGGCAGATTGCCGTCTAGTTTTGGGTCCGCTTACCTGCTTGTTCCTGTGCTAAACCCATATTTGCCAGCTGAGAGGGGAAATTTGTGCTCTCAAGTCTGCTCCGTGCGGGTGAATGAAGCTCTGTACAAGTCTAAGTAACTATTCAAACAGCAGTGGAGAGTCAAAACTAAACAAGACAAAAGTTTCTACTTGACTTACTTTCAGATCCCCTAACTTTTTTCGCTTCTCCACAAATCTCACGGGAGCCACAGCTCAAACGTGGCTGGTGAAACGGTAATTGCAGCGGGAATCGCAGCGCTAAGGGCTCTGCTTAGCATAGTCCGACCTCCGATTGGCGCGCACGATGTGGCGGTGCAGCTGAAAAAAAAAATTTGCCGATAATCACACCAGATCACGTGACAACGAGTCTATCTCAAATCCCGTCCTCTGGGGTGTCTGGAGAAAAACTACAAAACCGGGGTTTGGTGAAGAAGAGAATTCAGATACAGTATAATATGTTGGAATGAATACAAAAAGCCCACATTTGGCTAGTCAGGATCGGCTGGGTCTACTCCACAACGGTCGGGTCTCTATTTTTGAAAGACAAGATCAGGTCGTCCTTGGGGAAAATCGTGGCAAACACTTTGATCTCCTCGCTCAACTCGGTCACGTGATGCTCGATGTCGCAGTACATGGCCGCTTTACCCAAAAGAGCTGCAAATGTCATCAAGACGTAGGTTTGGCCGAGACAGACGTGCGTGCCAGTGCCGAAAACAAGCCAGTTCTTCTTGGCCTCGCACGCCTTGGAGCCCTCCTCCCATCTTTCTGGGATGTAATCATCAGGATTCTCGTAAACCTCTGGGTCGTGTAGGGCAGGGTACAGGGTTGGGATCACCATGGCTCCCTTTGGGACCGTGTAGGTGTCGCTGACAGGGTAAGATTTCTTCACCACGTATGGGACCATCAGGACAGGAGGTCTGTATCTGAGTGTTTCACGGATGGCCATGCTGGTGTACTTCATTTTCTCGATCAGCTGGCCAGTGACTGGCACGGTTGGGTCACCGTTTCTGATTCTCAGCTGCTCCTCTCTGATCTTGGTCATCACGTCTGGTCTGTCGGCCACGATTTGGAACAACCAGCAACACAGCGACGACGAGGCGTCCTGCGATGCAAACAAAAAGGTGAAAACGGCCTCAGAGATCTCTCTATTAGAGAATTCTCTGATCTGAGACTTGGATGTCTTGGACTCGTCTGAGGCGTTCTCCTTGAAGTCCTTGGTCTCCTTCATGAGAGTGACCCAGGCATCCATCACGCACTTGGACTCTCCGCCGGCGTTGACGTGGTCCTTGGCCATCTGGGCACATTTCTCGAAAATCTTCATGGTCATGTCTGCCACCACCTTTCCGTACCAGGTCTTGGTGTATGGCAGGATGATTGGGAAGTTCACCAGCTCCAAGGCTGCGGTGACCTTGTAGTAATTGTCGGCGATTTCCTTGATTTGCTCGTCGGTGATGTAGTCACCGCAGAAGGTTCTCAGCGAAAGTGCGCACATCAGCTCTCTGAACTCAGGAAAGAAGACCGCTGGTTTCTCCTTGGTCAGCTCAACGAAGGTCTTGAGGTATCTGTCGATGATCTGCTCCTGCGCTGGGATGTAGGTCTCCAAAGCGGCTCTGGTAAAGAGCGGGTTCAGACCCTTTCTGTAATCGACGTGGGCCTTGCCGTCCAAGAAGACCCAGTTGGTTGGTCTCAGAATCTTGACAGCCACGTCCACGACACACGGCTTGACATAGCTAGGCGAGTTCAGAACTTTTCTGGCCAGATCCCTGGTCGAGGCAATGACGACAAACTTGTGAAAGATCGAGACACAAGAGAGCGGACCGGAGTCCCACTTCGACTTGTACTCCTCAAACTTCGGGTCCAGACTCTCCAGAAACGGGCCGATGATCGGCCAGAACTTGAACTTTGGGCCGGCGATCGAGCCCTTTCTGATCTGGTACATGATCTGGTCGTACAGCAGGACAGCGACCGTCAAAGCGAGGGCGACCTGCCACCATTTGAGTCCTGCCCAGAACGAAACAACACCAGCTCTTAGCGAGTCGAGCTCGGCTCTTCGGAACGCATCCGACAGGGAGCTCGTATTAGTAAACGAGAGGTTATTGGATATGAACTCCATTTTGTGAGAAACTGACTGTCCTTCTCGAAGTATCCAACAAGACAGCAGTCCGAACCAGTTTATTCACAAAGAAACTGCAGTCACCAGGAAAAACAAAACATGTTGTTTTGACCTTTTACCGCATTATCTGTACTGGAAAAAATACTGGCTCCACTCATGTCTCGGTAGAAAAAAATCACGTTAGAGATTTTGTTAAACGAGCTGAACGAGGAGAAAAAAACATTTAAAAAATACTGAAAAAATACACTGCAGGAACATTACAAATGCTGAAAAATCCTTCCCTACGCTGTGACAGGTGTGTCGGCCGGGCCGGCACAGCCGACCCGAAACCCAATTTGATCGGGAAAAGCGATTGCGCACTATTTTGGTTACTGCTCTAAATTACTTAAAACTCAGCTCGCTGTTGTCGAGATAACTGTCCTTCCAGATGTAACAGATCACCAACGTCAGGAAGAAGTTGGAAAAATAGGAGTAGGCGGTGACGTTGGCCATTTCCATGAACAACTGGTGCACGTAGTCGTACAGGAGGCGTGCTTTCACCAAGAAACCCACCACGCACATGACGAAGGCCAGAACAACCGTCTGAGCCAGCTTTCTCTTCATGTTGGCGTTCTTGAGCTGCGCGTAGGTTCTCGCCGACTTGTACACACACGTAAGACAAACTGCAACCAGCTGCAGATAGATCACGTCGCCCAAAAAGGTGAAGTTGTCCTGCAGAACGTACAGGTTGGAGGGTCCTTCAAGGTCAAACACCAAAAACTCAAGCAAAAACACAAAGCAGACGAGCTTGTAGATCTGGACCAGCTTGCCGCTGCTGAAGTTGCTGAAAAACAAGTAGCCCGACGAGATCAGTAAGCAATTGTAGATGAGCCAGGTGGAAAACAGCGCGTTTGCCACGAGACTTAGCATGTAAACGCACGACGCAAAGAACCCGTCCGCGTTGAGGTAGCCAACTTTGTTGACGTGCATGCCGTGGACGACCCAGGAGAAGAAGTTGAAGGCGGTCCCGGCGATAAACACCAGTAGTTTGATCTGGATGGCGTGGCTCTTGAATCTCACGGACTTCATCAGCACTGCGTTGGTTTTGTCGCTGCTGAGCGTGCGGTACAGGTAGCCCCCGTAGGCCAAAAACAGCACCGTGTACAAGAGACACAGGACGTAATCCAGATACAGGTAGTAGTAGTCCGAGACAGAAAGATTTCCGAAAGATTGCTTCCAATCGACAACCACAGGAACACTCGTAACTCCATCTGCGATCTCGGTCACCTGGAAAACCACGCAGTAGATAGAGGTCTCCTCCACATGGAAAACGTGCTTGGCGAGCCCGATCTCTGCAGTGTCCAAAGACAGGTGTTCGATGGGGTGCACGTGAACATTGGAGTCAATTAGCTCCGGCAACGACATTCTTGCTGCCAACTCCTCGGCAGATGCATACCGACACAGCTTGGCCTTGATCGCGCTCTCGTCACACACCTTTACCACAGCGGGAGGGTCCAGCTTGACGCTTTCAAGATCTGCTCCCGAGATGATCAGGGTGTCCACCTTCGCATGAACACCACTGTCGGGAAACTTGATTTCCACCGACGGCGTCATGTGCTGAGAGACAAAGAAAACTCTCGACTTCTCGTAGTTCGCCACGTAAGCACATGATTGAAAAGTCCGGTCCGTTTGGAGCGTGTGGTAATCTTCCAGGGCCTTGACTCCCAAAACACCCACAAACAGTGCCATTGCGGCCCTTCTCATGGCTCTGTCGTTTATGTACATGCTTGTCGGAGTCCAAGGGCGGCGATGTCTGTCTTTGCGCTTTATTGACTGGAGTCGCTCAAAAACTACCACCGTTGCAAAATCTTTTCAAGTTAAAGATGCGTACGTCTGCCGTAAATGACCGCAGCATTTAATTATCTACGCCTGAAACGGCGCGCGTCGCCTCGCAGCCGCAAGGGCCGAAAATTCAGCCTGCCACTCGAGACAGGTTCTGGCCAAAACAAAGCCCATATTGATTGCAGAGAGCGCCCAGCGACGCGTCGATCGACCAGCCCCCGACCGATCTGGAGGACGCTAGCGGGCGCTCGTCTAGGGCCGACCGCACTGGATGGGTACGCGGTTCTGAACACGCAGACTCCCAAGCCAAAAAGTCTGTCTGTATGGCCTCCCCTAGCAGTGGTTCGGAGGAGGTTTCGACTCTCTTCCTTTCATTTTTAAATACCATAAAAGTTTAATTCAGTAAAACCAGAGGTCCAAGGAGTTATTAGTCCACGCCTCACACCAGACAACAGGGTAACCCTGTATCCGAGCGAATAGGACCTTTCACATTTGTAATTTGCAGCCTCGCGCCACTTGATCCTACTTGGGATAATGTCGAGTAATTATAAAGAAGCAAGAAAACCTCTACACAGACAGATCTCTATGTGCCCCTAGTCAACAGGGACGTCCGTCGCGACAGCAGCAGCTTGTGTATTATGACGGAGCATCGGGGTCTGCGCCCCGTCCTGTTCTGTCGTACCGTGCGTAGTCTAGCAGATTCAAATACCATTTTTGCCATCACTTTCTCAACAGGAAGAAAGCTCCAACCGCAACAGCGACGCTGGCTGCTGCAATAAGAAGCACACTCGAAGAGCCCGACGAGCTGCCAGCAGGAGCAACACCGCTCGACTTTGGAGCAGAACCTCCCTTGAGTTCTCCAACTAGCAAACCTTGCAAGATCTCCTTGGCATCCTCCGAGTGACCAATGTCATCAAATGGCTCCGTGGCGTCCACACCTGCGCAGTCCATGATAACTTCCTCTCCACCAGGGTGCTCATCAAGATATTCTCCACAATCGTACACCTTGCCCTCGTAGATTATGTAGATGTCATCTCTTGTGTTGTGTTGCGCAACTTCTTCAGCAGTGAAAACTTTCGACATGGCGAGTATATCTATTGTTGATTTTGGAAATAAACACCTGTGTATCGCAAAAACAGATCGTGCAATATTTTTCAGAAGAACAAAAAGTCTGTTTCTGAGGAGTCAGAGAAAAAAACAGATTAGCTGGAAGAATATCCCTACAATCAAATCAAAGAAAAAGGAAAAAATTCAGAGGGACCTAGCATAAAAAAATACCTTGGGTAGCTGCCGACTCGCAGCACATTCGCCTAAAGTTATAGTAGCAGTAGTCTGCCCTGACGGGCAGGAGAATCGCGTCCTGTTATCTCGGATCGGCTTCCGTGCTTTGTTTGACCAACATTTTCGAGGGTTCGTAACCTGTTGCCGCATTGGGATAAAATTTGCAGCACTGGCAAAATCACTTCCGAAAGCTCTACTAATGACCACTTCTACCTAGCAGCTTACTTCCGGGATTCGAGGCCGTCTTGATTTTGTCGGACTCGGCGATCGTGGCTTGCTCAGGGAGCACTGTAACTTTGGAGATTGCTTTTCGGGAACTTTGTGATTATCTCAGCGATTACATCATTTTCATTCCGCTCTGCCATTTCTCAAAATGGGCCAGATCAAGACAATAAGCTGAAAAAAAAATTTTTATAAGGAATTAAAAGAAAACTTAATCTAAAGAGAGTACCTGTGATTGAGTTGAGTCTTTCGTTTAGGGTACTATCACATAAGTCACATTCACAAAATGGCTAGAAAGGCGTCCAAGGCGAGTGTTTCCACTCCGCCATCTACCAAGTTCTCTTCCAGATCCCCGATTCTCACGAGAACAAGAAGCAAGAATATTGAGGGTGACCTCAAACAGGTGGAGAAAGACGAGTCTAAGGAAGAAGTCAAAGAAACAGATGACAATGAAATAGAACTTCCAAGCGCAAGTTCGTCTGAGGAAGAGTCTGAGGACGAAGAGTTGGAAGGATTTGATGACGAGAAAACAGAGAAACCAAAGAAAGTGACTGGCTCCACAACAACGCTAAAGCAAAACGTTCACTCGATCACAAAGCCAAACCAATCTTCTGTGGCTGGTCTGTCTGGATCGGGTACTCAAGGACACAAGGGATCCAAAAGAGGTGTTATTTACGTTGGAAGAATTCCCCACGGTTTCTACGAGGCTGAACTCAACAAGTATTTCAAGCAGTTTGGAGAGATCACCAGACTCAGGTTATCCAGGAACAAGAAGACAGGAAAGTCCAAGCATTACGCCTTTGTGGAATTTGAGTCACTGGAAGTTGCCAAGATCGCTGCTGAAACAATGAACAACTATCTTATATTCAACCATTTGTTGAAGTGCTCGGTTTTGCCACAAGAGAAGATCCACGACGAATTGTTCCAAGGCTCCAACACCAAGTACAAGCCTGTTCCATGGAGCAAGATCGCACAGATTAGAAACGACAAACCTAAATCTGCTGCTAAATGGGAGAAAATACAGAAGAAGTACAAGCTGCAGAACAAGAAGAGACAGTCCAAGCTGTTGGAGCAGCAAATCGATTACGATCTGAGTGCTCTGTAGAGACATGATCGCCTCCACGTGTGATATATAAGTTAGTTTGTTAATTCATCATCTTTTTGGTACGCAAAAAAAGTGAAAAAAGCCGTAGCCACTACGACTGAAACAAATGTTGTGGGGGTGCCGGTGTAAAGAAGTCTTTTGAAACTGGAGCCGTTCCCCAGATCAAGTTGGTGCCTGTAATTTTTTTCCTTAGTAATAACAGAAATATGCCCCTTGAGCTAGAGATAGAAGCACTTTATTTCGTCAGTCATCACTTGCAATGTCAATCAAAGAGTTCAGACACCCGGTTTTTGAGAAATTGGACGACTACACGTTTTATTTATGTTCAACTTCGCCTAGAAGACTTGAGATTCTCGAAACCTTGGGATTTCACCCGGTGGTTTATCCCTCCAATTTTGAGGAGAATCTGTCGAAGTCGGATTACAGTGTAGAGGATTATGTTTTGAACACTGCCAAGGGAAAGTGCATGGCCGTTTGGGACGAGATTGCTTCAAAAGATGATTCTAAAGATGTGTTATTGCTTTCAGCAGATACTATTGTGGAAAACGACGGGGTGATCTATGAAAAGCCAAAAAGCAAAGAGGACAACTACAACACGATCAGACTTCTACGGGACTCCGACAAGCCTGTTCGCGTGATTACCGCTGTTGTTCTTCTGCTCCGCGACGTCTCAACCAAGAGCGATCCAAACGGGTACAAGCTGACCACTTTCGTCGATGTTGCTTCCATTGATATGGAGAAATCTGTCTCTGACGAGTTTATACGGTCGTACACGGAGTCTGAGGAGGGTTTGAAGGTTGCCGGTGGATTCAGAATCCAAGGATTCGGTGCACTGATGATGGAGGCGATCCACGGAGACTACTACAACGTCGTGGGATTGCCTTACACCAAGACCTTCAATGGCATCTGTAATATTCTGGCCACCAAGTTATAATAGAGTCCGGATGTAAAGAACTTTTCTTTTCTGTCGAGCTATATACAACAGCAACAAACTCACCTAGACAACGACTATCGCACTTAGGCGGAGGGCAATGGGGAGAGCAAGCTGATGAGGTTTGGCTTGGCGGAGGTTGATTGCCAGCCAAGGTAGATGATGAACGGAAGCCATCCGTAATGAGCAATTGTCTTACTGGTTTCAATCACTTTTCCGATCCTTTCTTTGGATTCTTCTGAGAGGTTCATTCCGGCAGCCATTTTGTGTTCTGATGGAGGTCGCAAATTACGTTTTAGGGCGCAAAAGATGCCTTTGGGGCGATTTCTCCACTAAATTTAAGACATGCTTTCGGAAAATTTTGCGGTGAGCTCTGGTCAGCAACGGAAACCCGCTGCTCAAATTGACAGCGAAGAACGGGACTAAAAATGCGGTCGACGCGGCGGACCAAGATTTCTCCGAGAAAAGGTTCGGTCGACGCACGGTCGACAGGCGTGCGCCCCGCCCGCTCGCGCCAGGGATTACCGGACACCAGTATCGCGCCGATAGACGCGCCGATAGACGCAAGGAAAAGAACGATCCGCAGATTGAAAAAAAACAGCAGAGAACAATCATTGTGGAGGTTCTCCTCTCTCCACTCCAAGAACCTTACGGAGCTTTGTTTGTCGGTTGTGATTCAAAGTAATTTAATTAAGATTTCTTCAGCTCGATATCGTCGGATTGGTTTCGGATTGATATATTTTGCCAATACCCGCTGTCTAAAGAGTTGTTGATTGGAAAATCACGTCTCGTGAATATAGTTGTGAGAGAAGAAACAAGATGTCTGCTATTGCCACGCTAAGATTGGCCTCGAGACCAATGCTCAGACTTGGAGCTGTCTCCAGATTGCCTGTGTTTAACAGCAGGATGACTCTGAGACTGTACTCGTCCAAGTTCCCAGAGCACACCGTTATCACCATGCCTGCACTGTCGCCAACCATGACCCAAGGTAACATGGTGAAATGGCACAAACAGGTGGGCGACAAGCTCGCCCCTGGTGAGTCAATCGCTGAGGTTGAGACTGACAAGGCTTCGATGGATTTTGAATTCCAAGAGGACGGATACATGGCCAAGATTCTTGTTGGCGACGGAACCCAGGATATTCCTGTCGGAAAGCCTATTGCCGTCTACGTCGAGGAGGAAGGTGACGTCGCCGCATTTGCCGACTTCTCTGCCGCTGATGCTGGTGACGCCTCTGCCGGTTCTGCTCCTGCCAAGGAGGCTCCTGCTGCTGCTTCCGAGGCGGCCGCCCCTGCCGAGACTGCTGCCCCAGCTAAGCCAAAGAGCTCTAGTGGCCCTGTCGCTCCCGTGGGAAGAATTTTTGCGTCTCCTCTGGCCAAGACGATCGCCCTGGAGCAGGGAATCCCGTTGAAAGAGGTCAAGGGTACCGGTCCTAATGGCAGAATCACCGCAAAGGACGTAAAGGCATTCCAGGCCAAGCCTGCTACCACCGCTAAGCCGGCCGCTACCGGTGCTCCGGCCAGCGCTGAGTCGTTTGTTGACATTCCTTTGACCAACATGAGAAAAGTCATCTCCAAGAGATTGTCCGAGTCCAAGCGCGTTGCTCCAGAATACATTGTTACATCCACGATCTCTGTTTCCAAGCTGCTCAAGCTCAGACAGTCGTTGAACGCCACGGCCAACGACAGATACAAGCTGTCCATCAACGATCTGTTGATCAAGGCCATTGCAAAGGCTTGCGAAAGAGTTCCTGAAGTCAACTCTTACTACCTCGAGGACGAAGGAGTCATCAGACAGTACTCCAACGTGGACGTCTCTGTGGCTGTCGCTACCCCAACTGGTCTGATCACTCCTATCGTCAAGAACGCCCACACCAAGGGTCTCGAGACCATTTCCAAGGAGATCAAGGACCTCGGCAAGAGAGCCAAGGAGAACAAGCTGGCTCCACATGAGTTCCAAGGTGGAACCATCACCATTTCTAACCTCGGTATGAATCATGCTGTCACTCTGTTCACTTCCATCTTGAACCAACCACAGTCTGCAATTCTGGCCGTTGGTACCGTGGAGAAGAAGGCTGTCCCAGACAAGGCCAGCCCTCACGGGTTCGTCTTTGACGACGTCATCAACATCACCGGTACCTTTGACCACAGAACCGTGGACGGCGCCAAGGGAGGTGACTTCATCAAGGCTTTGAAGGTGATTGTCGAGAGTCCATTGGAGTTGTTGTTGTAAGTGGATTGCCGTTGAGGCACATTCCGGAAAACCAACAGCGTCTCTTTTCACTCACCACACCTTGTCTTAGCGAATGGCTCGGTTCTTTTGTTGTCCATTTACGTTTCACTCTTGTTAATCTTGTCCAAACTGTCCTCTTTGGCTGCCCGGTCTCCTTCTTAGACATAAAACTGAAAATTTAGATGCCATCTTGACTGAAATATTTTAAATACAGGATATGAAAAAAATATATCCCCGATTGGGAAATGCAATTTGTAAATGATCTTCAAAAAAAAAAGTTAGTTCTACACAAGATTACAATGTTTTGTTTGTCGTTGCTTCTCGTAAAACCCAGATTTCCCCTCCGCATCCGCTTTAACACACGCAGGCCTTTTCTCCAACGTCGCTACCGACTCGGTCACCTCAGGTTACCCTCCTTTCCCCGGTTTGCAACATGTTTGTGAGGACTTCCGGCCTGGACGAGGTCGAGCTGACCTACCTGGTACTGTTCTCCTCTCTCGTGACGATCGTTCTGCTGCTGGCATTATTTTTCGTCATTTACCGCATTTTTTTGAAAGACCTGCTGCTGGACAGCCACGACTCCGCCAACTATTCGATCCCCGAGATCCTCAGAGACAGCCCCTCCAACTACCAAAATGACAGACTGTTGTCCCGACTCAGTCTGGTAGACCGTCTCAGGTTCGCTTTGGGTCGCAAGTTTTTCGAGATCAATCAGCCCGTTCTACAATTCAACAACGCGGCAAACGAAATAGACAGCACGTATCTGTTGATTAGAGACAGAGGAATTAGCTGCTTCTACTTTGAGAACTATCGCGATCAGCTTACGGATCTCATCAACACAGTTACGCAGGAGGACCGGCTTGAAACGGAGAGAACACTGCTGGATCCGCCTACTGAGCTAACATCTCTTTTGCCCATATCCGTGAAGTCCAACACCACAAATTACACCCTGGCTAATTTCAAAAGCGTACCGTTCTACATCGAGGACCTGACAGAGATAATCTTTGCCACTTCCGAAACATGTTCCACCACCCTCAACATGCCGCTTCCCATCAGAAACAGGAAAAACGACACCGTCTATTTCGAAACCAAACTGTTCGATTTCAACCACGAGACCACGAAACTTTCTATCGGTCTTTCGTCGAAGCCGTATCCTAACTTCCAGCTTCCCGGTGTCTGTCCGTACTCACTGGCAGTGCAGACCGACGGAACTCTGAGGATGAACAGCAAACCTTTTCCCAACGACCCGGATCTCACAGTTATCCTGCCGCAGCTTATAGAGGGTGATGTGGTAGGAATCGGCTACAAGTCTGGGAACGGCTCGGTTTACGTAACTCACAACGGCAAGAAGATTCTCGAGGTGATCAAAGGCCTCAAAACGGAACTGTATCCGTGCATTGGCTCAGAGGGAGGTCCGTGTCGTGTTTCGGTGAACCTGGGCCAACTGGGGTTTGTTTTCATCGAGGCTAACGTGAAGAAACTCGGGTTCTGTGAAAACCAAAACGAGGGAATGATTGGTGCCCCGCCATTCTACGCTCCGAAAGTGATAAAGAATGACGTATTGCTCGACCAGGGAGAACAACTCCCTCCAGACTATCCCTCGGACGAGGACACTTTTTTCGGACCCAAATTAATGGTTGAAAAGGCCACAAGAAGGCACGCACTTGCTGGCGACGAGTCCCAGGAAGAGACACCTTCCGAACCTCAACTGAGTCGAAATCGTACTCCGGAGTCCGACCCCCCTTCGTATCATTCCGACTCCACTACCGACGAAAAAGGGGCCGTTTTTGAGAGCATGTCGTCTCCGGAGGCGATGGATTGCACAGAGTACGAGCGAAGAATTGGCAATCTTGACTCTGACTTGGCACCCCAGAGTTTTCCGCTAGAAAACCCCCGCTCCCCGACACCAGACTTAGGAACTAGCACAGGGAACAAGCCCTCCAAAGCCAAGAAGAAAAGAGTCAGATCGAAGAAAAGAGGCAAGCACAGTACTACTTTTCATTGAAACCGATCCCAACCAGACCTGAATCGACCCGATTCCGCTCAATTTAGTGGATTCTTTGAAAGAATTCGCTTACTAATGACCGTTTTAACTCCTCCGCCGCCTCCATAGTCGCCGATAACCGATCTTAATATCCATATCTTATCTATTCTTTCTGCCGTAAACTTATCTAGGAGCTCCAAATCTGCTACCAAATTCGCAAATTTTTTTTGCTCGACGAATTATAAAAAATATCTCCAAAGTCTGAGCTACAAAACTGGCCTATTACACTCTCTTGGCTACCAGTAACTGCCCAGTCCCAGCCCAACATATCTGAAAATGACACAGTTCAAAGAAATAGATCGCTACATACAAAAATCACTGGAGCTGATCCAGTCGAATCCCGATAACACCACGGTGACGGTGTCGTACTCCGCCCCAAAGAAAAACGAGCCTCTACACAAAGTCAAATTCAAAACATACAATCCAAAACAGGGAATATGTCTCAACTACAGAACGAGAAAGTTGAAGGAATTCTCAAGGCTGATGAACTCATTGGGTCCCCGGGGCTGTTCTATGACGAAAACAGTCAACGAGGAGAAACAGACAGTTCAAATACAAGGCCTGACGTCGGTCATGTCCAACGTCGAGTTTTTGCAGGATACGAAGGAAGAGTCTGCCGGCGTGACAGGAACACCGGCTCCAGATTCCAAGTCTGCAGATTCCGCTGACCCGACCAAGACATCCATAGACAGCAAAAAGAGCAAGAAGAGCAAAAAGAAGGGTAAGAAGCGTTGAATTAAAGCCGGTTTTAGATTATTGATTAATCGTTCGATGCACAAATATACGCACAGCTAGTATACAATCTATGTATAAAGTACTGTTTTACCACGGAACATTGGTCTGCAGTAATGTGTCGCGCTCCGAGGATTTCGGGACGCTGAACAAGTCTGAGGTGCGGTTTCTTCGATAGATGATTGTATCGTCCAGTTCTGCCGGGCTTTCGCTTGGATCGTTTTTGAAAGCCCCTTTTGATGTATCGCAGCCGGTAAATCTCACCTTTTTCGAGTCTTCATTGACGTTCTCGACTGTCGGAGAGCAGACAAAACACGTGTGGGAATTCTTTCTCAGCTCCTCTTCGATGTGGACCGAAGAGGCATTATTACCGTCTGAGTGCGGCCTTTTCTGCTCCACCCTGATAACCCCGTCTCCAACAGTGATCACCGTAACCAGCTCGGAATCCGTCTCCAACTGTGCTTTCCCAGGCGACTCTTTCTGTTTTTGTAGCGACTCCTTTTCGACTTCCAGCTCGCGCAGCTGCTCCTCGGTGCTGGTCTTCAGCTCCTGCATCTTCTTTTCCGCCTCCAAAATCTGCTCGTCTATGCTGACGGAAACGTTCTTATCCAGGTGCTTTGGTTCCAGATGCGTTTGTGCTTCCGAAGCCAACTCGCGCTTCGGCTCAGTGTTGCGCTGGTATTGTTTGAGCTGAGCTCTCAAAGTCAGGGTTTCCGAGTAGTATTTGTCAAACTTCTTCTTGATGAGTTCCGAGGTGGAAACCACTTTCTGGTTCTCGTCTTTGAGCTCCTCAACGCGGCATTTCAAGTCGTCGTTCTCAACTTTGAGGGAGTCCACCTGATCTTTCAGTCGGCCATTTTCCCGTTGGGCGTCGTTGTACGCTCTGCTAATCCTTCTCACTAACAGCGTAAGCTTTTCCCCCTGGGCACTGCGGTCGCCCGAGAGACTAATGGTTTTGTACGTCTGCTCCAACAACGACTCGCTCAAGTCTTGGTCCTCATGGTAAGTTTTTTTTGATGGTTTCCCAATATAGGTCTGTTTGTCAGACTCGAAAATATCGTTAACGAGCTTCTCGGAGTCCTTCATTCCAAAAGAGGAGTGGTCGGCTTTTTTAATCGGGCTCAGATTGTAGTTTTTCGAGTGATAGGACCTTCCAATTTCGATTGAGTCGTCATCGTCATCGTAATCGTGAGAATAGCGTCTGCTTTTATTTGGAGACGAAAAGTACTTGTGGTATTTCTCTGGTATGTGTTGTCTCAAAACGGGCTCGTAATCGCCGTAATCTCTCCAGAACTCCTGGCTGTTCAAAACTTTCCCCCTTAGGTTGCCATGGGGCAGGGGCTCGCCATCCAACAGTGCCTGGTAGTTTTCCTGATAGTGCCTGAGTGGTAAAGTGTCCAGCATTTTGCGGGTCAAACTTGGCGCGTCAGTTTAGTTGCAAAGTCAGATCGATTTGCAGTGCAAATCTAACCAATCCAACACAAAGGGATCTTCGATGCAAGAATAATAGATAGCAACCACAGGTATAGCGTCAGACAGATGACCGTGGGGAAGGAAAGAGACAAAAGACGTTGTTCAATATAGATCAAAAGAAGATGGTAATTCAAATGTTTACAATTTTTTTAAACAAAACAAACCAGAAACCGCACCGCCACAGTAGAGCGCGCACCGCCACAAACTATTTCTTCCCTTTCAGTGGCGCGGAAAAGCCCCCCTCGCTACAAACAAACAAGACGTGGTGAAATAGGTATCAAGTTGCAATTTAGTTGTTTCGTTATAAACAATCTAGCCGTGTGAAGTGTAAGAGAAATTTATGTAGCAAGGCTACGGACAGACCCGCGCCACTGGCTTAGATGAGTCCGAGCAAAACGAATCCAGCTCCCAGAGCACCGGCACCATTGGCCAACAAACCTGCAGCAGCGGCTTCAGATCCGGAGATGAAGCTGACGGACACAGAAGAAACGGTGGAGGAGGAGGAGGCAGGGGCCGTAGACAAAGTAGTTGGGCTCGAGGAGGCGGTGGACGAAGCCTCGGTGGACGAAGCCTCAGTGGATGAAGCCTCGGCAGCCTGAGTAGAGGTGGCTGATGAGAACGTGGAAGAGGCAGCCGAGGAAGAAGAGGAATCTTCAGCGGTGGATGTAGCAGCTGCCGAAGAGGAAGACTCGGCAGTGGACGAGGAAGACTCAGCAGCGGACGAGCTAGCAGACGAGCTAGCAGCGGAGCTAGCAGATGAAGAAGCGGAGGAAGAGGATGAAGAGGATTTCGACGAAGAATTCTTGCTGGATGAAACACTCGATCCGACACTCGAGCAAATATCCTCAAAGTCGGAGTAGGCGGTGTCGCTGTCTCCGCTTGGACAGTTGGAGTCCAAGCAAGACTTGATGGAGTCAGCTTCGTTACTGCAGACACAAGCAATCTGGTTCAAGGTCGAACACTGAGACGAAGCAGACACAACCTTGGAGGCACAAGCCAACAAACAGGCCGGTGGGGTGGCAGCAGCTGGTGCCACAAAAGACGAAACGATAATGGCCAATGGAAGGACAGCGAAAGATCTCATTTTGTGCAACGAATGTGTAAGTTCAAGTACTGGTTATCAAAATCAGCAAAGCAATAAACATACATGAAGAAATCGAAACCAAATAAACACAATTTTTTCAGTACTGCTTTTCGAAATCTATTATTAAAGCCTCCTCGGGAGAGGTTGTTTATGTTTCGCTTTCGCGCAAGCCTATTGTTCCAGGAAAACTCTTCTATTGTCTAAGTCGACTCAGCTTCTATTTTTACTCGCGGCCGGGGAAATTTCTAGGGCTGGGCCCCGGCGTACCCGCAAGGGGTTGGCGGGGGCGGCTTGGAACTCAGCAGAGCAGAGTAGGGTGGCAAGAGTAAAAATGTCTGGTGCACGGTTGTGCAAAAATATGTCCGGGTAACGAAAATGAAGGAAAAGGGCGATTTATCACAAGCCATTGAACTGAGAGGAAGTCCAACTAAGCTGTGGGTTAACGAAGTCGGTCACCAGCAATGCCGCCACTCGCATCCAACCGGATCCTCAAGGAACTTCAAAAGTTTCAATCGACAGAGTCGTTGGCGCTGGTCCAGCCCACGCACGAAATCACCCTATTTTACATCGATATCCGGATCGCAGATAACCCGATCTACCCAGCCACAGAGGTGTATCGACTGCGGTTTGTGATAGATCAAGACTATCCGTTCAAGCAGCCCCAGGTGCAGTTTATCACATTTGACCCGCACTCACAGAAGCATTACAAGATACCCATCCACCCACACATCTACTCAAACGGCCACATCTGTCTCAATATCCTCTACGACGGCTGGACCCCGGCCAACACGCTACAATCGGTGGGTCTGTCCGTCCAGAGCATGTTGAGCGGGAACACAGATAACAGACGTCCAGAGGGAGACCGCGCTTACTGCTCTCGAGCTCCAAACAACCCTCTCGACTCCAAGTGGATATTTGACGACGACACGGTGTAGATATTTAAGGAGTGTACGAACATAATTGAGCCTTGACTTTTGCCGGGATTACGTAATCGCGCTTAGAGCGGACAAGATTTCCTGTTAAAAAATGCTGGGGGCGAGAAAGTGGAGAAGACAAGGGAGAATGGCCCTTTTTGAGTGATTTCTTGTCTAGTAGACTATATGTGGAGAAGTAGAGCTCTTTTGCATTTGAAACCAAGAGGTGAGTCGCAGAGAGCAAGAACACATCTTTACACCGCAATCTAACATCAGGCTGGAAGCTATATTTTACCATACTATGTTATCTCCCAATGTGCCGGGCGCATACAAAGTCATCACGGAAAAGATCGAAAAACCAGACATTGATGACCGTTCGTACAGACTTGTTGAGCTTCCCAACAAACTGTCGGTGCTTTTAATTTCAGATGCTTCCACGGACAAATCTGCTGCAGCATTGGACGTGAACGTGGGCTCGTTCCATGATCCTCCTTCTCTGCCTGGGCTGGCCCACTTTTGTGAGCATCTGTTGTTCATGGGGACCAAGAAATATCCTTTGGAGAATGAATACAGTTCTTATTTGTCCAAAAATTCTGGTTCCAGCAATGCGTTTACGGCATCAGAGCACACAAACTATTTTTTTGAGGTGGCCAACGACGCCATGGAGGGAGCACTAGACAGGTTTTCGCAGTTCTTCATCGAACCTTTGTTTGATCCTGCTTGTAAAGACCGTGAAATCAAGGCTGTTGACTCCGAAAATAAGAAAAATTTGCAGAGCGACCTTTGGAGACTGCACCAATTGTCGAAATCTTTGACCAACCCGAAACATCCTTTCAATGGGTTCTCTACCGGAAACAAAGTAACCTTAGGAGAAGAGCCATTGAAACTAGGACTTGACGTGAGAGAAGAACTTCTCAAGTTTCACGAAAGCCATTATTCCGCCAACATTATGAAACTTGTTATTCTTTCTAATGAATCACTAGACACGCTCACCAAATGGGCAGTGGATATGTTTTCCCCTGTTGTGAACAAGAACTTCACTCCATCTTTCTATTTGCAATCCCCTTTTGAAAACTCTAACTGCACTGGAAAAATCATCAAAGTCAAACCTATCATGGACACTAGATCACTGCGACTCTCTTTCCCAATCCCCGACACTATGCCGTTTTGGGAGTACAAGCCAGAGAAATACCTTTCACATTTGATTGGCCACGAGTCAGAAGGCTCGCTTTTGTTCAACTTCAAAAAGCTTGGATGGGCCAACAACCTAAGCTGCGGGACTGATAGGATTTCTCCTGGATTCTGTTCTCTGTTGATAAACGTTGATCTCACTCCTGAAGGCTTGAAAAATTACAACGAAGTCTTGAAACACATTTTCATCTATATCAAAATGCTGAGTGCTGAAGGTCCGCAAGAATGGATCCACGACGAACTCCGGGAACAGACAATTACGAGTTTTAAATTCAGACAGAAATGGGGCGCCAGCAACACAGCCTACAGATTAGCAGGCACCTTGCACGAACTCAAATTTTATGACACAACAGGTATAGAGCCTTTAAAGTCGGCTTCAAACGTCCCTCCATTTTCAGAGATTCCTCCTGAAAATCTTCTCAGCTTTTCGATTCTGAAAAAGTACAATCCCGACGTCATTTCGAATGTCTTGTCGTACTTGAAGCCATCCAACTTCAGAGCAACACTCATCTCCAAAGAGGCCCTCGAGGAGGAAGCCAAAACCGATATTGTTACCGAGAAATGGTACGGCACGGAGTATACGTTGAAGGACTTGGACAATAAACTCGTGACGGATATCAACGCAGTTTTCGACGGCACCGACAAGGACCATTTTACCTCCTACTGCTTACCAGAAAAAAACAAGTTTATTGCAACTGATTTTTCGCTGGTGGAAAAAGCTAAAGACGAAAGCGAAGGTGTCATTTATCCGAAACTGGTGAGCAACAACAAAACATCAAAAATTTGGTTCAAGGTCAACACCAAACTTGGAGGGCCAAGATCGACTGTGACTTTGAAATTCAATCTTCCAGGATCCACGTCAACTCCTTTGAACTCTGTACTGTTGTCTCTATTTATTGAATTGCTTGATGACGAGTTGAACAGTGTTTCGTATCTAGCATACATTGCAGGCTTGTCACATCACTTTGACGTTGCTCGTGGAGGAATCAGTTTTGTCGTTAGTGGATTCAGCCACAAACAAGACAATCTGATTGATAGTTTGGTCGAGACTTTGTCGAAATTCACCAGGGATGACGGAATGTGGGATGAGACTAGATCAAAAAGATTTGAAGTTATCAGGGAGAAGACCCTGAGAAGTTTGAAGAACTTTGGCTACTCTGTTCCATACAACCAAGTTGGACCCATGATTTCGTCTTTGCTCAATGAAGATTCTTGGTTGATCGAAGATCAAGTCGAATGCTACAGTGCAGTCACATTCAAAGCTCTCAGAAGCTTCGTGTCAAACTTGTTTAATATATGTTTTGTTGAGATGCTGGTCATTGGAAATTGCAACAAACAACAAGCATTCCGGGTGAATGAGTTGATTGAATCTAGATTGGTTGACTCTGTTCCATTTACAGAGTCCCAGTTCACCAGAGGAAGAACGCTAGACCTACCGGAGGGCAGGCGGTTTCACTTTGTTAGAAAAAATGATGATCCCGAAAACGTCAACTCCTGTCTGGAGATGTTCATACAATTGGGCGAAATTTCAAACGAGAAGGAAAGAGTCATTGCGGAGCTCATTGCTCAGATTTTGCATGAACCGTTCTTTGATAGGCTTAGAACCAAAGAGCAACTTGGATACGTGGTTTTCTCCGGTCTCAGACAAACCAGAACCACTTTTGGATTGCGTCTCTTGATACAAAGTGAAAGACCAACTCCTTACTTGTTAGAAAGAATTGAGAAGTTCATGGCTAAGATGGGAACTAAAATTTCGAGCCTCTCCTTGGAAGAATTCAACAAACAAGTCACTGCGGTGGTTTCCAAAAAACTGCAAAAGGCCAAGAATTTGAACGAGGAGAAGTCTAGATTCTGGAACAGAATTGCTACCGGATTTTATGATTTCGATAGAAGAGAAGTTGACGTTGAACTACTGAAATCAGTTGAGTTGGACGATTTGATTCATTACTACTCCCAAAAGGTGATGAACTCCTCGTCTAATGGCAAACTTGTGGTTCATCTACAAAGTCAAGTAATTCCTGATATTCCGTTGAAGTCCGATCTGACTGCTGCGATTTCCAATTTCATTTACGAGTTTGCGGAGTTTGATGAGCTTGAATTAAACTCCACCGATCTGGAGGCTTTGATTGAAAGCAGAACGGATGGGAAAACTGTCGTGGACAAAGAGTTGCTGGAATCTATTCTACAGGACGAAGAATTCGTCAAAATGATCCCCAACTTCAACAAGAAAGATGAGCTCGTTTCAAGCATTTTGTCAAGACCTGATTATTCTGAAATACTGATCGGCGAATCTGACGAGCTGATCGAGAATTGCGGACAGTGGAAATCTCGAATTCCGCTAACTGCTGCTCCCTACGCGGTTATCCCTGATAAATATTTGGACGATGCTCTGCTTGAAGCAAAGCTGTGAGCGGTGTTGGATTATATAAGCAGCCCGCTGTGTCGCAACAACTTCCTGTGTAAGGGGTTTTTCCATAGATCAGATTGTAGCTACTGTTACCTAAAGCCATATTGGAAAATCAGCTTGTCCCTGCAATTTGATCTGTTGTATATGAACAGGGAGCCGCGTGGGTCAATTTGAGATTCCAAAACAATGACATAAACTGCCAGCAAACTTCTTAATCAACCCCCAAAGAGAGTAAGACGCTTTGGAGGATTGTGTGAGAACTCATTGATAAGGGCTGGATAAAGTAGCTCAGTAATCGCTACAACATTTGGGAAGTAAACATGAGGTCTTTTAGGAAATCAATTTCAAACAGACTGTTTGATCCAGACTCTGGACTGATATATACACGATCTACTAGACTCAGAGAACACTATCCGAACCACTCGGTACGTTGATACTCACGGAATTTAGTCAAACATCTTTACACCAGTTATTTTATTTATATAGTCTGATACGCAGATCTTCGCGATAAGCAAGGAAAAATAAAAAATTAGAGAGGCAATCAATTAAGCTCGATTCAAATCTGTCAAGAGGGTTCAAGAGGGAACTGAGGTAAGGTCGTCGACAGCAAGAGGTGGGATTTCCCAAGCAAGAAGAAAGACCATCAAGCAGAAGGAGAATTGACCGGAAAAAGCTTTTTTGCGAATTTTTGGTATACCCAAAACCCGGGCGCTTCGATATCAAAATACCCCACAGAGTGTCGCAGACGATGGAAACACCAATTATAGTAAGCAAAAAAGGCGGACAAGACGAGAGCGAACCTCTCGTTAATCAAAGAAGCACAGAATGTTTTTATCGGTCGATTCCTACCGATGAAGATGTGGTACGAGACGGAGTTATCCACAAAGGGGATTGGTTCACTGGATTACGCTCACTTTGTTCAAAAATACGGGCTCGGTTTCCACGACTCCCCCATTTTATGCCGATTTTTGCAATAGTTTTTACATTAAGCATACTTCATCTGCTCATATCAACGGATGAGCTGTATAAGAGTGCCATTTCGGTTGAATTGCAAAAGATGGAGGTGGTGAATATGAGCGACACGGATATTTCATTTCGAATAATGGTGGACTCTCAGCTTGATTACGGCCGTATTGGCAGTTCTTACTATCGTGGCTGGATGCGGGCTTTGCAGATGCTGGATTTGATCATTTTGAAGCCGAAACACGATTTTCCAGTGTTTGTCGCTGCCGAAACCGAGGACTTCGTTTGTCTGTTTGATGTGAAAGTCGAGACGGAGATACCAATAGCTTTGAAAGGCGGTGAAAAACATGGGCTGATTATTGAGGGTCAGGCCAAGCCTCATCCAGAGTCATTGGCTGCACTGCTAAAAAAACTATCGAGGATAGATCGAACCATGATAGAGCTGAGCGTCCGCTCCAAGTTGCAGTGTTCTATTCGTTCACCGAGGATTCCACTGGGTTCAAAAACTGTTGAATACTTCGATACTTTGTCTGTCAATATAACCGAAACGCTGGGGAGGGTCACCAAAGACATTCGATTAGAGGACATATCTGTGGAAAGTTCAGAAGATGGCTCCGAATACCTCGGAGACGCCGTTGTCGTCGTTCCGCCCAGCATTATAGATGTTCGCATGGGCCCACTAAACTGGGATATTGCGCTTGTCGGTTGCTTTGGTGAAGCGGTTTGGTTTAGCGAGCTTTCGAGCGAAGCGTTTGGAATTCAAGCAGGCGAGAACTCTTCAATTCCTGTCAGCTACAGAATTCCGAGAATTGATGATGAGTTGTCTGAAGAGTGCGACTTTGAAGAAGAGTCTCCGATCGACCTGTTTATAGGGAATTTGGTCCGCGGCGAAAGCGTGAGCTTTATTGTCACCGGCGCAGACAACAGAATGACGTACGCTTGGCTTGCAACGTTCCTCGACAACCTGAACTTCAAGACCGAGTTCTCGATATCGAATGCTGTGATCTCGCCGGTCGACAATCCCATTCGAGATGAGAGGATCCGCAATGTGGGGCTGCGGATTGAAGCGGGAGATGCGATAATCTCGAGCGAGCTGGAGTTACTTGTTGAATTGCCTAAAGAGATCGGCTCGCTTCACCAAATGGATATCCAATCAGTGAGCGGAACCGTGGACTTGGAGGACGTGGGTTGCAATCTGGTGATGAAGGAGTGGCAGCCATGTGATTTTCAGCCTGAGTCGAAGGTACTGAAGATCAATGTCGAGGACGCAAGACTGCAGATTACAGATGTTTGCAAGACGGCTGCTGTTGCACAGCAATTGGTTGTCAATGGACTAGATTGGTTGGAAACACGGGTCAATTTGAACGCAGTAGTTGAGTCTCCATTCGTGAACACAACGCTAAGCTCACTCTGCCAAAATGTCAATGTAAGCCTTGATTTGAGTCCCTTAGAGTCTATCGTTAGTGACAGCGAGGTTAAGTTGTACAACATGGTATTGCTGGCCTCAAGCGCTACCAAGGTTGACTTTTTGCTGGAAATTGGAGCCTTGAATCCTTTCAACACAAGTGTAACAAACGCGGTGAAATCATTCAAATTTGACATGGAGTTCAACGGGTCTTTCATTGGCGGCATTGAGGTTCAGGACTTTGTGCTCCCTGCATCAGGATACGGAAATTTGACCACCATAATGACGTTTGACACCAAGTCGGAGACAGCCAAGTCAAAGCTAGAAGAGTTCTTCGGAAGTTACCTGTCAGGAAAATACCCCGGATTGGTTATGAGGGGAAACGAAAAGTGTGTAGAGGAGTCCGAGACGCTGTCGACTGTTCTCTCCCAAGTAGAAATGCGGGTCGGAACTCCCAAGTTGAAAGAACTCGCTGGCGGGTCGCCCTCTTCGATCTTCCTGCTAGACACCACGATGCACATCATGTCGTCGGAAATTGAGCTGACGGTGTTCAATCCAGTGGAAAACGCCGAGGTTGTGGTGAACCTGATAGAGGGAAAGGCGTCGCACGAGAAGACAACTCTTGGTTACGTCAGCAAGGAACAGACCATTGTGATTCCGCCTGGCATCTACAAGACTCCACGGATACCGATTTCGTACGCTACGAGCGGCGTCGGGGCCGATATTCTGCGCAAGGCTATCAACGGGAACCTGAAGGTGGACACCAGTGCAATTTTGCGGGTGCACCTGGGCGAGTTCCAGGTGGAGCTGCTGTACACGGGCAGCGGTACCGAGACCAAGATACGTTTGTGAGCATGTCATCGATTACGTAAAAACCTCCGCGCCAATAAAAAATGTTTCGCGGCTTCTCCAGATTGATTTTGAAATTGTGGAGTAGGATAGACGGCAGGAAAAAGTTCAACTTAAGCGGCCAGCCGCAGCTGGAGAGTGTTTACGAGGCGAACAAGAGGGTTCTGAGATCGCTGTAGCAGAGGTCTGTGTTTTGTTAGCGGCAGAAAAAGCTGAACCGTTTGCGGAGAATGTCGGGCACAAAGGATGACGTTGCGGAGATCGAGGAGCCGAAGATACCAGGCAACTACTCGGCTAGAAAGCAGGGTCGCTGGATCGCGGCCTCTGATGTGGCGGCTGAGGTGGGCGACTCGGTCGCGATGGACAGATCGTCGGCCGAGTCTTTGACGACACGGTTTCTTCGGACGGATCGCACTGTTGGAGTGCACGAGGACGTTGACGAGATCCACAAATCTGTTCCGAAATCACACGTCTCGCCTGCGCAGCTGTACTCGACGGACTCGGGAAAGCTCTACCACGCGGGCTCGATCTGTCTGGTTTTGGTCGGGCAGCCTGCTCGGGGCAAGACGAACCTGTCGATCAGTCTTTGCCGGTATTTGCGGTGGCTAGGAGTGCGGGCCAACTTGTTCCACCTGGGAGATTATAGGAGAGAGAAGACCGGGAATGTTCCATACGATTTTTTTGACCCCAAGCCCGAGACGAAGGAGGTTTTGAAGGTGAGAGAGGAACTGATCAGCATGGTGATAGACGATATGATGTCGTTTTTCCAGAAGGACCTGGGCCAGATTGCGATCTACGACGCTGTGAACGGACTCAGCTCGCAGAGACTGCAGCTGGCCGAGATGCTGAACAAGCAGAAGGTGAAGGTGATCTTCATTGAGAGTTTAGTGGACGACGCGGACTTGCTGGAAAGAAACATCGCAGATGCGGCCAAGTCGCCAGACTATTTGAACTGGGACGAGACCGAGGCAATCGAGGACTACAAGAAGAGAATCGACATGGTGAGCCATTCGTATGAGGAGATGAACGAGGACGAGCTGACATACATCAAGTTTATCAACTTTGGAGAGCGACTGTTTGTGAACAAGTCGAAGCACGACTTCCTCACGACGAAGGTGATTTTCTACCTAATGAACTCCAAGATCAAGTCGGGTTCCATTTACTTTGCTCGGTGCTCTAACAACAAGCTGAGCTACAAAAGCGACCCTGCGATCGACGACAAGGGCAGAGAGTACGCCAAACGACTGACCGAAACGTTGACGCAGCACTTCAAAGAGAACGGAAAGGAGGATATACCCTCTGACCTGATTGTGTGGACTTCTGTGAGACTGAGGACTGCCCAGCTGGCCCAGCGGTTCAAAGACAAAGGCCTCCGTGTGATGCACAGACCGGAACTGACCCAGCTCAACCCGGGAGACGCCGAAGGCCTGACGGACAAGGAGCTCAAGGCTAAGTTTCCAGACGAATATCAGCAACATCTTGCAGACCCGTACCACCACAGATATCCCAGAGCAGACTGTTACCACGACCTCGCACTGAAACTCGAACCGTTGATCATGGAAATCGAACGCATAACCAACGATGTGCTTGTGATTGCCGACGAGACGATCATCCGGGTCTTTTACGGGTACTTGATGGCCTCCTCGTGTGTTGACATCCCTTCCTTGAGCTTCCCGCAGTCCGAGATCATCAAGATTACCTACAATGCTTACATGAACAAAGCAGTTCGGATTCCGATCATCGGAAAATCCGCTGATTAGAGAAATCATCTACTACTGCAGACACAAATAGCCTCCTCTACCCCTTCAAATGTATCATCGCTTTCTCATGAAAACCGGTCACGTGCGTTCCTGTCAGCTGCGCTGGTGGCCAGTGAGTCCGCCATTGAATTACCAACGTCGCCAGAATGGCCCTTAACGTGAGTGAACTTCAGGTCTCCCCATCCTTTCTCTCTGTAGGTCTCGTTGATTGTTTTCAACGTGTTTGTAGTACTGCTGATTAGGTCTTTATTCTCCACGTCTTTGCCCTGTGAAGTGACCCATCCGTTTCTGGCCCAGTTCTCGTTCCAGTTGGTCAGACAATCAATTGAGTACTTGGAGTCTGTGAAAATCTCGTATTTCGTGTCGCTTTTGGAGCTCTTGAGCTCACCAAGAACCACCTCTGCAGCCTCCTTGATCGCGGTGAGCTCCGCCCGCTGATTGGTCTGTTTCGGACCGCGTAATGGCTCAGAGATATTTCTTGGGTCTCCAGGCCCAAAGTATACTCCGTAGCCTGCGACGGCAGCCTGTTGGTTCTGATTGTTCCGAGAAGCTCCGTCGGTGTATATCCGAGAGCTACGGGGCCCAGCACGTGCCGCGGGTTCGGATGTATGTCCAAAAGAGTAATTCGGGTACGCTGTCGTTGGAGAAGCGGCACTGGTAGCCTGATAAGAAGACCGGACAGAGTGCGAAGTGATCGGACGTGCGGACGCGCTTGAGGAGCCCGAATCCGCAAACGCTTTTGCTTCAGCCAACGAATCAAACCGTTTAAATTTGGCGTTGGAAAACCCGGTCACGTTCTCAGAGCATTGCTGCCAGTTATTGTAGACACCTGGATTGCGGCCATTGCGCACCGCGTAGAAGCCCCCGTTTTTGCGCGAAACCATACGTCCCACTCTGAGTCGCATGTACCCTGATTGGCTTACCATGTTGGTTTGATTAAAGCCCAGAAAAGCGAAAGTTTTAATTTTAGCGAAACTCAAAAAACTGGGTCACGTGACCCGAGCACAAAGTTCAACTACGTACTTGGAACGGTTGTTGACCCTGTAAAAGGATGCGGTCTTTCTCAAGCAGTAGCTCTTCTGACCACGACCAGTGCATCTCCGGGGTTGACAATATCTCCTTCAGCTACGATGTTCTCGAGTACCTCGTACTTCAATCCTGGCTTGTTTTTTTTATCCTTCATTTTGACAGGGATTTCCATCTTCATTGCCTCCAGAACTACGAGAACATCGTCTGCTGTGACAGAGTCGCCTTTCTGGAAATTCAGTTTGAAGACGTTTGACGGCATGTGTGAAGTGATCAGAACGCAGTCTGGGTCATCGAGGAAGTTTTCTGTCTTGGTTTTTGATGCCGCAGCCTCTTTTTTCTCTTGGAGCCAGAGCTCGAAATCTTTTTCCTCCTCCGCGGTAACAGCCGCGAAAGCCCTGCGTTTCTGTTCCTGCAGCTCAAAAAGCTCCTCCTCGATAGAGTCCAAGAACTTTTTATAACTGGAAAAGTCAAACTCGGCCAGCTCCGGCTCGATTCTCAGCTTCTTAGTCAACAGTAGGTTATTAATTCTTTCGAGTTCAGACTCGGTCACTTCGTAGAATACAACCTGATCGAAAGTGTGCAGTGGCCATGGTTTATCATGGATTCGTGAAAAAGTGTCCCAATACCAGTTCGGCAGACTGACACCCCAGATCATGTATCCCCCCGGGGATTCGACTGGATATATCGACTGCAACACTGAGCCGGACGACAGTGTTCCTGCCGGTGTTGAAGTTCTCGTGGGGTTGTACTTAGAGGTGGAGAGTCTTAATCTCGGGTCAGTATGCGCGAGAAGGACGTTGGCACAAAGAAACGAGACTGCAACCACCACTTCGGGTCTGTCAATGAAACACTTTTTGAACTCTTCGACGCTACTAAGACAGTTCGCTTTCATCAGATAGTCCGTGTTCTTCGGGAGATAGGAAGCGTGAGGTCTTTGCGAGTGCATGTATCTCTCCAAACAGTGGTCCAAGGCACTGTGATCGAACGCGAGCGGAAGCCTGTAGATTTTGGAAGGTAGCTTCAGGTTTTCGACAGGTGGAATATTGCCTTCTAGTTGAATAATTTTGCTGAGCAAATCTGACCGGGATACAGCTAGAGGATCAAATGTCACCGCCATTGCTGCACTGTCACATTCGACAGACTCGAATTCTCCAATCAACGTTCTCTCGATTTCTAGTTGCAGCATATGTTGCCGACCATTGTTGAAAAGATCGAACTTTTCGATACCGAAATCGATCACCATCATTCTTTCGCCAGCCTGTCTGATCGAGAGTTCTGGCAACACGTCTTTTTCCCTATGGTACAAAAGCGAGCCGATCTTCGGTGCTGGCTGATACTTCTCCAACTCATCGGTGAATGAGAGCGCTGAAGTAACGGGCCGTTTGGCTATTTCAGAAATATACCCTTCGCGCTGTTTCATTAGCTCGACAGCGTCTTCAAATGTCACCATTTCGAACTTCAACTTGCTATTGATCCCGGCCTGGCCAAACTTCCAGAAATCAACCTCCACAGGAACAGAAACACAGGTGAAGCCAGACATCGTAGCCCCGTCCACTCCAAATAAAATCATGGAGGATCCAACTGTACTCAATCCACACGTAGGGTAAGGATACTCTAAAATGTTGCTGGGATGTCCTCCTCCATCCCCACCATTCGATCTGCTAAAAATAAACTCCGGGCCATCTAATCTCATGGCTCCTCTGTTCGAGTTGAAATTAACCGAGTATTCAACTCCGAAGAGCTGCTCAATTCCCTCCAAAGAGACTATTTCTGCAGTGTTGTGGGGGCCACCGGTCATTCTCACCACGTTTTTGTCGCGCTCGTAATCTGGAATCAGGGATGGTGGCAGAGAGTAGCCTTCTTTGTATGCTTCCACCTCATCAATCTCTGCGATCTCCAAACAGTCGCCTAGAAACATAATTCGTCCCTGATGCCCTCCTAATCCGAGGCTGGGAACACAACTTTTAGATCCAAGGTATTCGGCCACCCCAGGAAATCCACCTTTGATCGCCAAGTAACACTTGCAACCTTTCCCGGTAGGCTCCTCGATAGACAAGACGCTTCCGCTGGGAATGAACAGCTCCGTATAAAATGGAACTTCTTTTCCATCAACAGAAACCGAAAATGGAGCCCCGGCAAGAGCAACAACTGCGGGTTTATAGAACCTGATGGTTGGTCCCTGAATATTAATCTCTAGACCTTCACAATTCTTGTCATTGCCAACAACAATATTAGCTATCTGCAAAGCCAACGGATCTGTTGGACCTCCCTGAGGAACTCCAGTTCGAATTTTTCTTCTTCCGGGAAGATCCTGGATGGTGGTGTAGGCACCGGCCTGTTCGAATTCAATCAAATGAGGCTGAAATGTAAGTTCGGAGAGGAAGTTTGTCAAAGTTTCTCCTTTTTCAAAGTTGGTGGTTTCCAGGACCTGTGTGCAATATTCAATGTTGTTGACCGGACCTTGTATTTTTAAGGACTTGAGCACTTTCACCACATTTTGTGAGGTTCTTGTAGGCGACCACACCATCACTTTTGCCAGCAGCGGATCAAAATAGGGCGATATTTTACCTCCAGTTTCAATCCAGTGATCGATTCTCACCTTAAACAGGCTGCTTTCGTCAAAAGAAGGCAGGAAAACATTGTGCAAAACCCCTGGACATGGGGCAAAACCTCTGACCGGGTTCTCCGCGTAAATTCTCACTTCGATAGCATGTCCCGAAGGAACTTCCACGCCTTCCGGTCCATAATTGAGGCTTTCTTTTAAAATTTCAACAGGAATCCCTTGCCCAACAGTTTCATACTCTGCCTGCAGAAGCATAAAGTAAACCAAATCAACGCCGTACACCATCTCGGTGATTCCATGCTCAACTTGAAGCCGAGTGTTAACCTCCAAGAAATAGAATTCACCAGTTGAGTCGTCAACTAGAAACTCAACGGTTCCCGCCGATTTATATTTTATGGTTGAGGTCAAACGTCTGGCAGCAGCTGTCAGCTTACCTCTGAGACCATACTTGAATCCTTTGTTTTCGACAAATGGACTCGGAGTCTCTTCAATCACTTTTTGGTGTCGACGTTGAATTGAGCATTCTCTCTCTCCATAAGTGACAATATCTCCCAGCCCATTTCCCATCAATTGGACTTCGATATGGCGTCCCTTCTCAATATATTTCTCGACAAAAACTCCGTCATTCGAAAATAATGAGACTCCTCGAGAGGTGACCTCGGTGAAATTCTCTCGAACTTCACTCTCACTACGACAAACTTTCAGTCCCATTCCACCGCCACCTGCGGTGGCCTTGAGAATCACCGGATATCCTATAGCATTGCACGCTGTGACTATCTCGTCACAGTCCTGGATTAAGCCTGTGCCGGGGACAACAGGAACACTACATTGAACAGCAATCTCTCGTGCCAGGTGCTTCAGTCCAAATTGAAGAACCGACTCGGAAGAAGGACCAGCAAAAATGATTCCATTTTCAGCCAGTCTACTGGCGAAGTCAGAGTTCTCTGAGAGAAACCCATACCCAGGAATAACAACATCAGCCTTCTGCTCAATAGCTATCTTCACCACCTCATCTATATTGGTGTATGCTGCTGCCCCCGTACCAGGAAGCAAACAGGCTTCGTCACAATTGCTCACATGAAGTGATTCCAGGTCCTCTTTGGAGTAGATCCCTATCGAAAACAGATCATACTTCTGGCAAGTTTTGATGATTCGAACGGCGATCTCTCCTCTGTTGGCAATCAACACTCGCTTTATGTTCTTGAAGGGGATTTTCTCGCTCATATTGACAGGCTCTCACTCATTCAAAAATTCAGCTGGTATATCTTGAAGGATGGGGATAGATTCATTTTTTGTAAACGACATCTTATTTGCGATTGATTCTTTGAGATTGTGAAAGAATCAAGATTTCTTAGCGGGTATGCAATCGGAGAAGATTGTGCGATAACTTTACCCCTCTGATAGGCAATATCCGGATATGACAGGGCTACTAGTGTGACCCCTCAAAAAACTTATCTCGAGAAACTCCAAAACGGTTTTGAGCGCATCCGATAACCAACCGATTACAGCTGAACAATAGCGGAATGCACTTAAAAAGAAAGACATGCAGGCCAGCTTCTTGTAGGGAAATCTAGAACAAAACGCGAAGTAGCCATATCTAGCCCTCACCTCTTCTGAGCAAGGCTCGCTCAACTCTCTTTTGGGTTTATAGATCTGCACTCAACTTCAAACCGCTCCGCCTAGGAATTTGCCCTCGCTGTAGGAGACCTCCGAAAGCGGGAAACTCTCCGAAACGGATATGATGAGCGGCAGTTTCGATCACAGTTTGCTAAGATAGAGCGAGATCGATTCAGGAAACAGTGCTGCGAGGAGATTCGCAGGGCAGTGTTCATGATTTGTTAATGGCACCTTTGGAACTTTATAAAAACCAGACAAATGCAATCGTTAATCAGGAATTTCTTGTCTCGAACCAAAGAACTCCAGCTCAGCCAAAGTTTAACTCTCAAAACTGCGAAAATGACAATCGATGGTTCTTCAGGCTCCTTCATAATCTTCCCTCAAAGTGTTGGTTATGGGATTGTCATTGGCGTTGGAGCAGCTTTTGCTCTCGGAATGGTGACCCTTTCGTGGTTGCTTTCCAAGTACAACAACGAAGTCCAAGATTCTGAAATGTTGTCCACAGCGAAAAGATCTATCAAAACTGGACTCATTGCCAGTGCCGTTGTTTCGAGTTGGACAATTGGGTCTACTCTTCTTCTCTCGTGTACCACAACGTACAACTTGGGAATCGCTGCTGCATGGTGGTATGGCGCCGGAGCGTGCGTTCAGATCATTATATTTGCAGTTTTAGCAATTGAGTTGAAAAGAAAAGCACCTAACGCTCACACGTTCCAGGAGATTCTCAAAGTCAGATATGGGCCTATAGGGCACTTGACAATGTGTTTCTATTCTTTCGTTCAGCAGATCGTCTACACTGCCAATTTGTTGGTCAATGGCTCCTCTATCTTTTCCAATATAACCGGGATGAACAGAGAGGCATGTACGGTTTTGCTACCACTGTTTGTGGTGATGTACACTTTGATGGGAGGAATCAAAGCCACTTTCTTGACGGATTGGACGCATGTTGTCATCATTTATGTGATCATGCTCACATTTTTGTTCAAAGCTTACACCACCTCCGATCTTATCGGCTCCCCTGGTAAAATGTGGGATCTTTTGGTTCTGGCAGGAGAGAAATTTCCTGTGGATGGAAACAAGGCTGGTTCATTGCTCACGTTTACATCAGTCAACAGCGGTCTGTTTGGTTTGGTTCTTTTGGGAGCTGGCTGGGCCGCTGCTGTGGATTCTCAATTATTTCAAAAAGCAATTGCGGCCAATCCAGCTGCGGCGCTCACTGGCTACACTTTGGGGGGACTTTGTTGGTTCACTCTTCCATATGCTCTTGCCACCACCATGGGGCTGGCTTGCAGAGCTTTGGAAATAACTGAAGCTTTTCCAACCTATCCAGAGAGGCTCAATGCTCAGCAGTTGTCAAACGGATTGGTGTTACCAATCAGTGCTTATACTTTAATGGGCAAAGGAGGTGCAGGGGCGATCCTGGTGATGGTTTTCATGGCGTGTACTGCTGCTTACTCTTCTGAAACAGTGGCTGTTTCATCTCTCTGGACCTACGACATTTACAAATCGTACCTCAACCCTCAAGCAGATGGAAAGAAGCTCGTTTTCATGACTCATATGGGAGTGATAGTTTACAGTATTATTGTGATCGGTCTTGCGATCGGGTTCGGAAGGGCCAACTTCGACGTTTCTTTCATTACCACCTGTTCGGGAATCGTTGTGAACGTTTGTGTTTTGCCAATTATGTGCACTCTGTTTTGGAAGAGGATGTCTTGCTTTGCTTTCGTTGCTTCCACCACTCTTTCCACTTGTATTTCAATTGCAGTTTGGATGGGATATGCCTACTCTCAATCGAAAGTGATCACCATAACCAGCTTATCCACCTACGCAGCACTAGCGGCCGGAAACACAATGGCTATTGGGGTTCCGGTCATTTTTATACCAATTTTTGTCTGGTTGAAGCCTGACAATTTTGATTGGGAACTGTGGAAAACAGACATTAAACAAGTTGATGACTCTTCTTTTGACAAGGATCACGGACTTACCAACGTTTTGAGTGGAGAAGAAGCGACTGAGCTTGTTCTCGACAGGGAAGCTGAGGAGGACGCTCAAATGATCCGAAAGAGAACCATTGGGTTCGTTCTTGCCGTTATTTTTGTTCTGTTCTTCCTCATTCTCTTCCCCATTCCACTCTACGCAACAAGATATATTTTCAGCAAAGAGTTCTTCACTGGCTATATTGTTGTGACTTTTATTTGGGTTTTTTTCTCCGTCGGAGTTGTCACAGTTTATCCAGTATACGAAAGTCTCGGATCGATCAAGAGTCTTTTCCTCAAAATTGTTAGGAATGAAGCTACGAGCAAGCTATATTCAGATGAAGACATTGATCGTGTCGAATCACACGAGCAAGATAATGTCGATGGGTCCAAGCTGGAATCTACGATTGCTGTTACTCAAATCGAGTGAAGGTATATAGGTGGTGTAAACCAAAAGTGTACTCAGACACTCATTCTGAATAAGCAATCTGAGGCCATTGATATCAAGAATGGCCCAAGCAAGTTTGAAAAATCGTATTTTATCTGCTCACGGAGCTCATTTACCCTCTAGGCCCGATCTGATTACAACATTGCCAAGCGTTGTCTTCGCAATTACCCGCTTGGACGTGCCAATAAGTTCATTCGAATCCGCAAATCCATTCGTCCGAATTCGCATTAACTTTTTTGAGTAATATTGCTCGGTCAAGTGATAAGAAGATTGCAATATTATGATAACGCTTAACGCTAATGAGAGTTGAACGTCCAATAGCAGGTAGGAGCCCGTAAGATATGACAGTTTGGCCGCTACAGTTTTTGCCGCTAAGATTCTTTACCTTAAATTACGGCGTGGTAAAGAAACGTGATTTGCCAGAAGAAAACTAAATCCGGAGGCTCTTTACCGGACCCTTCTTATCCGGACAGATAAAGCTTTCAGTTTGGATTATTGGCCATATGGGATCTGACAACTGATAGGACAACCGATTGACGAAAATCGCAAAGGTGACTACCAAACCCAGTTGTGCTTGCAACTTATGTATGCCTGTTTTCAGAGTGAAATAAGGTAGAGCTTGTTTTGCTAGCAAGCTGTATCTGTACCACCACTCTAGAACATTTAGAAACATGACAATTCTCCCAAACGCCCTCGCTGGTTCCGCCAAAGTGAACTCCAAATATATGGAAAAGTTCGAAATAGTTTGTGATATGGGTGAAGGATTTGGAAAGTGGAAAATGGGACCTGACGAAGAAATCATGCCACTGATTGATGTTGCGAACATCGCGTGTGGATTTCATGCTGGTGACTTCAATATAATGAACCAAATGGTAAAACTGGCCAAAAAATACAACGTAAAGGTTGGGTCACATCCTGGACTGCCTGATATGCTTGGTTTTGGAAGAAGAAGGTGGGATATTGCTCCGCAAGAGATATACAACCTTGTCATGTATCAAACGGGTGCTCTTAAAGCTTTCCTGGATGCCGAGGGACTTCCGTTGAACCATATTAAACCTCATGGCGAGCTATATTTTTATGTTGAAAGAGATGAGGCAGTGATGAGAGCTGTACTGGCTGCTGCTAAAGTATTCAAAGTTCCTGTGATCGGTGCAAAGAATGCGCACTACGAGAAGATAGCAAAGGAAGAAGGAGTGGATCTCATCCAAGAGTTGTACACTGATATAGATTGGAGTGTTGAAGGAAAGTTGGTGACCCCTGCACTATCCAGGGCCAAAAATCCTCAGATAATTTATGAGGACGTGCTCAGTGCTGGAAAGACTGACGAGATCGTCACCAATACGGGAGAAACAATCAAGCTGAATTTTGAGTCCAGTCCGTTTATGCTCTGTTTGCATTCTGATATGCCAACAGCCCTTGGGAACATTGAAAATGCAAGAAAGGCGATTGATCTTTTGAACTCCGAGAAAGGATATCCAGTCAAGAAGAAGTATTAGATGACCACCCCAAGTCCTCACACGGAATCGGCGTTAAGAATAAATCCGTAAGGTTAGCTGTTCCCAAGGTGAAGAAATGCCCAGCCCAAAAACGATTAACTTGGGAAATTTTTCTCCGATAAGCCACAGATTGCGATTTTTCAGGAGATGTCATTAAAACTCAGGCTTGATTAGTGTGGATTTGATAAAATAATTCTTCAGTATAAAGAAAAGTGAGCTACAGGAAAGTGGCACTTGTGCCACAGCTTCCCAATGTGAACTTTCTACCCGGTGGTAGCGAAAGTATTTAATCAGAATAATGTACCACTTTTGGCTGGTCGGAGAGGTGATGTTGTAGGCGACAATATTACTAATAACGAAAATGAGCACGGAGACAGCAACTCTAAAGCTTCAAGGAAGCCTCCCATTGAGCGATGAAATTGAGCAGTTGGTGAGATCTTCCAAAAACATAGTGATCGGTGGAGCAAACAAAGGCGGCGGCAACTATGGAGCAGACCCTGAAGGTCTGAAATTGCTCCCTGAGGACTCTCGTAAAAGGTTTGAGGAAGCAGGAGTGGATCTCTCGCAAGGTTATCCCGCTAGACCCGATAAAGAGAGTATTCCAGTTTATGTGGATGAGGCTTTTGCGATCAGGAACGATGAATACCCTTATATTGAGAGAGGCAAGAATGCCGACCCTGAAAAAAAGGCCTTGTTCGGAGCTGCTAAAGAGGTCATTCATCTTACCAAGCACATTGGTACAGAGATTGTCGGACTACAGCTTGAGGACTTGAATGAGAAACAGAGAGATGAGCTGGCTCTGCTTGTTGCTGAAAGAGTGGTAGTTTTCTTCAGGGACCAGAAGCTCGCTCCACAAAAACAATTAGAACTGGGTGCCTATTGGGGACGTGTTGAAAAACATCCACAAACATGGCAGGTTCCAGGTCTTCCTGGTATTACTGTTATTTGGGTGGACTACATTAGGAAGACTCAGGGTTTGAACTTGACTTACAAGAACAACAATCTCGGCAATTGGGATTCGCTCAAATTTCCTATCAGAGCCAACCAGGTCTGGCACACCGATCTCGTTCACGAGAAGCAGCCTGCTGGTCTGACCCATCTGCACCTGGACTCCATTCCACAATCGGGAGGTGACACTTTATGGGCGTCTGGATACGCTGCTTACGACAAGCTGTCCGAAGAGTTTAAGAAGTTTCTGGATGGTAAAGAGGCAGTTTACGAGTCCGCCCACAGTTATTTGGACCGTGAAGATCCTTTCTCGGGTCCCAAAAAGATCCAGCGTGTTCATCCGTTGGTCAGAACTCATCCTGCCACAGGCTGGAAATTCTTGTTCGTCAATAGGGCCATGACCAAACGTATTTTAGGTATCTCCCCAGTGGAGTCTGACCTAATTCTCAACTACCTTTTTGACGTTTACGAGAAGAACGCGGACATTCAGGTGAGATTCAAATGGGGTCCCGCTAAACCTGGATTTGGAACTTCTGCCATATGGGACAATAGAGCATCTCAGCATCGGGCAACATGGGATCACGAAGGGAATGACGACAGACACGGAACCAGAGTTACTTCATTGGCTGAGTTGCCTTACTTTGATCCTGTTTCAAAATCCCAGAGAGAAGCCTTAGGGCTGTCTTTGGATGAATCTGACTTCTTCTGAAGATTTCTCAAAATATAAGTATTTTTCAACCATTTTTTACTCCGTGAAAGAGACCGGTCGTAGTCAGCCAGATAACTTTTAATGCTCATCAGAAAAACAGTATTTCAGAAAATAATGCCTTTCTAGAAATGCCTAGCCTTCAAGTGGATGATGACAGTGCTGCCAACCCCAACAACGAGAATAAGACCGCACATTAGTCCAGCACCACCAGCGTAGTTCAAATTTTCGAACAACTTCTCAAAGTAAAATGGACCGGTGAACCCATATAGCTGTCGAACAAAGTTGAGGAACAGTCCAATGTCAGCGGCATAATCTGGATTGCTGTCGATAGCAAAGGAGGTAAGAACGGTCGTGACAATATTATTTCCTGCAGCTGCTATCCCGCATCCAACGGTCGGTTTCACTGAATAAGGCTCTCCGGGAGTCGCCTTGAACAAATAAACGCCCCATATCATTAGTCCCACGAGAACGCAAGGATAACCGTAATAACTGATCCATAGCCTGTCATATATCACTTTAACACCATTCCTGCGCCTGATGCAGAACTTCATCCAACGATCCGAGAGAGCGCCCGATAAGAACTCTCCGATGACCCCTCCAACCAGGAAGGCAATATTTTGCAAACCTTGTTGCTGAGCATCAAGTTTGTAAAGGATGGTGAGGGCCTGTGGAAGTTCAACGGTTGTGGCGACGTTAGCGTACGCAAATGTAATAGATGCCGCCGCCACAGCAAGCATGACATCCAGACTTCTTGCCTGCAAGAAGGGTCTTAAAAATATCAACTTTTCAAGTTTTTTTTCCCTTGCATTTTTCACGAAAATTCGGAAACTGGAAATGATAGGAAGCTTGGAGGTTCTATTATCTGTGGGATCGTAAACGGTTTCGTCAACAAGACACCACGCAATAGCTTGCGCAAAGTTCATGCACGCAAACGTAAAATAAACCCATTTCAACCCCGCGTGTTTCGCAATGAACCCGGTAAAGAAGGCTCCTCCCGGGGTTCCCAGAATTAGCGTCATGGACCACCATCCATGTTTTTTACCTCTCTCGTGAGAAAATGAAAGCGTTGCAACCATTGAAGAGCCCGCCGCAGCTCCTGTTGAAATAAATGCCGAAACTATCACTCTCATGGCCATTTGCTGGCCATATGTCTCACAGAAGCCACCTCCAATGTTTAACATGGAAGCGCAGAAACACGACAATGCAAGAATAAAGTTTCTCCCATACCTGTTCATTATCGGCACCCACAGCAGAGGAAAAACCCCCAGAGTGGCTATCTGGGCCGAAGTCAAATACGAAGTTGTCGGTATTTCAACCCCGTATTTTAGAGCCATTGGAACAAAAATTGAATTCATCCCTGAAGCCATGAATGTGCTGCTGAAACCTTGGAACGCCACAAGAAAAATACTTAAATTCTTCTTCCAATCGGCCCAATTCAAAGGATCGCGTGGATCTGCAGATGGCAAAGGATCAAGGTTGATCGTTCCATGACGCGCAATCAGGTATTGTTTGTGCTCTTCAGATAAGAGCGGGAGATCTTCAGCTTTCTCTATGTGTTCAAGAGACTGTTTTTCAGTGACACTATTCATTGCGTTGTGGTGGATTCGATACCGAGACTTTATTTTTCCGCAATCTTCAAAATCGGGCTTACTCTCAACCTTCCAACAACTCAGGAGGACTTTCGGTACCCAGTGGACTGTGTGCACTCAAACCAAGAGATATATCCTGAGTCCATTTCGTCTCATTTTTCCGATACCCAACTTCGACCCCAATCATCATTGCTTTCCCCGCATTTTTGAGCTCAGTATAAGGCTGTGCAATTTATGCAGGGCCTGATCCCAGATGAAGCCGACGTGATTTAATTTACCCCACCGCACAGTTTCGAAGCGGATATATTTAATGCCGAGCTCACTTGGCGGAATAGGGTCAGCCAATACGCGTTTAAGGGAGTAAAACGGGCTGGTCGGTATAAAATCCCATGATCATGGAAACCATTTTTTCTGATTTCCCCGGATTTACCCAAAAAGGTCGGCTGATTTTTAACCCCCACCAGATCCCGCTCTTTCAAAAGCGTATTTTTAAATACTTCAATCTCGAACTCCTATTGGCAATCGATTTATTATCGTTAATCGCAAAAGAAAACCTGCACAAAAATAAAGGAGTACTGAAGCTTCAGAAATGCTTCACTTAAACAGCCAGTCTTGGCTTATCAAACCGGTCTCTGTTGTCCAATTTCGAACTGTCGGCAACCTTCACTTCGGTTTGAGGTTTTAAAACCTTATCGAAGAATGCCGAAATCTTATCAACACCTTTGACTCCCACCTCGGTTACTAGCGAGACATAGCCATCGGGCCGGACAACAACATAACACCCCTGCTGAGGAGAAACGCCAAACTTTTTGTATGCGTCGCAACTACCGTCGTGATACGTTTCGCCCGTACCAGAGAATATTTTCCAGTAATCTCTTCTATTGTGGCTATCAAATGGCCACAAGAAATCGGGGAAGTCGGACAACTCTGTCAATTCATAGGGTGAAGCATGTACAGTCAAGATTTCGATCACAGAATCCACTGCTGCGTTCACGGGGGTGTATTTTTTAACGATCTCTGCAATAACACTGAACTCCTTCAAAGCCCTTGCCAACAGTGAATTTAGCACTATGTCACCAGAAAAATTGATCACTCTCCATCTCCCGTCACTTGGCATACGATCGGCAAGCTGATAAGGTCTCCCTTCTGATTGATTGATCACTAATGAGGTATCAAACCTCTTTCCCACCGGTATGTTGGACGCAAATTCGGTCAAGAAGAGACCTTCAGCGTGTTCGTCCTTCACCTCCAAGATCGACGCTCCGTAATCAACCGAAGTTCCTGAAGTAAACTCGTTACCCTTTTTGAACGCCTCAATGAAAAGATCAATGTCAACTCCGTCTTGGGCCTTCGATTTATCCTGAGATTTTATCTTCGGCTTTCCACTAAAAAGACGGGAGTAGTTACGGTCCAGCTCGATCAAATCGTTAGCAACAGTCCTCCGTTCCTTTTCGTAAGTTTCTAAAATACTTCTGGAAGCCAATCCCTTGAGGACATGCGCGATTTTCCAGCCCAAATTGTAGGTATCCATCATAGAAACATTCATCCCTTGCCCAGCCTTCGGAGAATGGGTATGACAGGCGTCTCCGGCTATGAACACTCTATTGTGTTTTTGGAATCTCGGAGTCACTCGCTGTCCAATTTGGTAGCCGGTGAACCAGTCAATGTCGGTGACATCAAAAGTGTATGGTTTCAGTATAGCTTTTGCATTTTCAACAATTAGATCAGGGGTGATCTTAGACCGATCAGGTCTCGATCCATCCGAAGCCATTTTGGGAACCTCCTTTAACTGAATGTACAGTCGAACAAGATCCTTCTCTCTTGGAATAACCATGATGGAGCCATTGTCTTTGGAATGGATGGCACACCGACTTCTGATGTCAGGAAAATTGGTAATTGGAACACTATCAAGGACTCCCCAAATATAGTCGGTGGTTTCTCCTTGCATCTCGACTCCAATCTGTTTTCTGACCCACGAGTGTGCCCCATCGCAGCCAATCACGTACTTGGCGTGAATGACCTCACAAGAGTCATCTGATGGCATTTCATCGTAATTTTGGTAAGACCTCTCTTGATCTCCCTCAAATTGACGGAATAATCCGTTAGCAATCTTTGCGCCAAATTGCTCAGGATTGCTTATGTCATCCTCGTCGGTCAGGTGCTTGCACAGAACCGAAACTGGATAAGCTTGGTCATCCTCAAGCTTGTGTTCATCAAAAGAAATACTGAGAGGAAGAACAGGCCTTTCTACCTTCACTTTCCCTTGACCCCATTTGTTAATGCTGTCAATCAGAAAGCCTTCAATTTCGCCCTGATGCAGGACCAGTTGTCTAAATCTCGAGATACCGGGTAAAGTATCAGGAATCCGTGCATAGCGATGAATGTCACCATCTTCCTCTGGGTGCCAGAATGCCATTTGATCAAAAACGTTACCCTTTTTGATTGCTCGATCTGCGAATCCGAAGCTCTGAAACACTTCCAGGGTACGAGATTGCAGACCATCAGCTTGCCCAGCAAAAACCTTGCTCGATCGCTTGTCAATAATCCGAAAGTCGATTCCGGTTCGTGCAAGCCAACAGCCTGCCATAAGTCCTGCCGGACCAGCCCCAATAATCAGTACATCCACATTTGATTGCTTCATAGTCTTCGTCATTTTTCGATTTGTCTTGTTCCAAACAAGCCAAATCCTTCAGAACTCAGGTCAGTCCTTCGGCTAATTACTCTTTATTTAAAGCAGATTCCAGGGACGGAAAAGTACCGACTTTGGCTTTTAGGTTAGTATATGTCTCAAGTGTCACCAGAGCATTTTTAGTAAAAGTCCGAAAAGTGGGGTAGGACACATTTTTCGGTACCGTTCCTGTACAACTGTTTTTTGATTTTTGTGTGGGGTACGCTATTGTTCAAAATTTTGGGGAAGGAATTTGAAGAACTCTCTGATGTTTTTACCCCTCTATCTCTCGGTTATTAGAGGTTTTTTTTGGGGAAAAAACATCGGTTATCTGTTATCTAAAATTTCAAATAATTAGACTATAAAAGTAAAAAAAGGACATACTTCCGACTCTTTTCGAGAAACTTTGTTACAGAACTTTTATGAAAGTAATACGAGTCAGGCGATAACTCGAGCAGTAGAATAATCCCATTTTTCTAACCCACAGCTGCAATTCGTCGCCGAAAAATTTATTGTCTTTTCTGAGTTTTAAGCTTTGGGGTAAATGAAAGAGTAGTGATCAAGTCCAAGTCAAGCAAAATATTGATTGTCCGAAAGAACTCAAGAAAAAGCCAAAAACGTAGTTTTTGTTATGCCCTCATGTTTTTGTTAGTTTAGTCTCAAAAAAACCCATGAGTATACGTGAAATAACATGATAATTGATCTGGCTTTTTCTTCACTCAGTGAACTGGCACACCGGAACGGAGTCTGGCACCTGCGATAATGGCGTTCCAGTCTGAGACTAAAATCATGATAAATTCTGAGGTCGCTAGAAAACACACCCCGATGGCTAATCCGATCCACAATCCTTTGACTTTCATTTCACGCTCGAAACCTAGATACAAAGCAACTGGCACAGCGATAACGTAATAAGCAACAAGATTGAGTCTGCTTCCAACCGATTGCCGAGCTTGAGCTCGCAGAACCCCTGCTCCAACGATGTTTGGAGAGTCCCAAATTTGGTTTAGAGCCAAAACGGTAAGAATAATCATTGCCGTCTCAATAACTTCCTGGTCATTCGTGAACATTTTAATAATCGTCTTTTTGAAGAAAAACAGCATTGATGAATTGAAAAAACTCAAAAAGAAACTCACATAATAGCAAGCTTTAGTGGCAGTAATTGCGTCCGCTTTTCTTCCCGCTCCAATGAGACCTGCTATTCTGGTTGCACCTGCAACGGAGGCCGAGAAGGGAATTTGGAAGCACAGAGTCGCTAATGTCGAGCCAATGGACTGAGCCGCAAGAGCTTCGGTCCCAAAACGAGCCGAAGACAAGGTTAGTATCTCAAAAGCAATAAACTCTGAAAGCAGCATTGCGGTACCATTCAGAGCCAAAGGCACCATGGGGCCCCAATTATGAAAGCTCTCTTTCAATTTCAAACCAAACCAGCATTTTTTTCCTTCGATGAAAGCAGCGTAAGAGAACAGCAATAATGCCGCGCACCAATAGCTAATTGTAGATCCGAGTGGGGCGCCAAGAAACCCAATTCCTATGCGGGTATTCCAAACAAGTACATGGTTCAAAAAGATATTGAGAGGCGCCACAATAATCAGCACGTACTGGCCAGCTTTGAAAATGTTCTGAGCTTGAAGATATCTCTTTCCGGTTTCAAAAAAAATGAAAGCAGGAGTTGAAAAAGCCATCACTCTGAGATAGCCTTGTGCTAATTCCCCTAGCTCTAAATCAGTGACAATATGCTTGAAGAACACATTGGAAAACCACCAAAGGAAGACCAATGGGACGTTAGCCAGAGAAATCATTGCCAGGCATTTCTGAAAGTACAAACCCACTAAGTCGTAATTTTGTGAGCCATACGCTTCAGAACATAGAGTTTCCAAACAAGTAGACATCCCTGTGAAGACCGAGGCTGTAATGTTGAATGTCATCGTGGCAAGAGAAACTGCGGCCAACTCTCGGGATCCAATGCGACCCACAGTGAATATGGAAACTAAAGGTATGGAATACTGAAGGAAAAATGTCACTGCGAGCGGAGCAGATGATCTTGAGATGATGATTGTCTCCTGGACCAAGCTTGTTCTGTTCCGAACAATTCCTAGTTCAACCCCGACCTCATCATAATCAGAAGCATCGGCGATCGCTCCGTACAATTTGGTGGGCCTGGGTCTCGTTAGATTTCCTTTTGTTGGTGACATGATGTTCTTGGTTCCAAAAATCTTACAACCCTATGTATACATTTTTGTGAGAGATGAGTGAAAACTTAGCTACTCAACTATTTAACTGAATGGTGGCGATTGGTTACCACTTCAGCTACTACGAAATGCCAACGGCTGAATTCTGGCGTCGGCTTCGTAAACGATCTGTGTGAATAGTTTGCATCCTTTCCCAATTGCGCTTCTGCTCATACGCTAACGTTTGCGCGGGATTTCAGAATCAGCTTACATTTTTAGTTTGAAATCAAAATAGCCGAATTGCGCGGGAATCTTAAGTTATGATGCAGACGATTGTGCTCGGACAAGCACCGCCTTGGATTTACCCGACAAGCATAAATTTAGATAGAGCCGCTTTCAGGCACTGATTGATGAGCGCAAGCTAAGATAAGAAATATTACCTTTCACCCCAAAAAATGAAAGTTTTCAAAAGGATGGCTTAGCTGCAGCATCAGAAACCCGCTGGTCTCTTGCGTTCAGAAAAAAGAAAAACTCTTTGAAGTTAAGTCCTAAGTGCGAAGATAAGTACGTAGGCAAAAATAAGTGAAAGGCGCTTCCACTTTCAAAATTTGCCCTTCTCCAAAAAGCTGATGTTGATATTTTCGACCTCATCTTCTAATTCAACACTTTCGACGACAGGCATAAGCAGAGAGTAGGACTTCATTCCAAGCTTTTCAAGCTCTTCCGGTGAGAAAACGTTGAAGTAGTCGAACTCATCCTGTTCTCCTGCGTTCTTGATGGGAAAAATCAAACTCAGAATGTAATAGAGAATCAAAGGGCACACAAAAGAAAAAATGGTACTGTTCTGAAAGTAATGAACAAGTCCCAAAGGAACGCTGATACTGGTGTTGACGGTTGCAACCAAGCCTGGTAATCCTGGAACCACTGCCGCAAAAAAACAAAGATAGGACCTCCAGTTAAAACCAAAATTAAAATAGTAGTCTTTGTCTTTTCCCAAAGAGTACAAGTGAGAAACTCTCAGCTTTTGTCTTCTCACCAGATAGAAATCTGAAATCATTATACCCATGATAGGTGACATCACAACACCGAAAGAAGCCATGACATTATTGAAAGTGGATGCGCTGTTGTAAAAGTTCCAGGGCTGACAGGCCCACGAAACCAAAGCTGTGATTGCGGCACCTCTGAAGATGTTGATGTAACGGGGGAAGATCCCAGCGAGATCCATACCTCCTGCCATTCCGTTAGCCAAAACGTTGAAAGTGAGCTGTGAGGAAGAAAAAGCTAACCCGCAAAAAAAAGCAGCACACCTTCTGCGAGAACTGTAATTATCTGTCAACCATTGTAAGCAAACATCAGTTGGCAACCACATTGCAGTACCGTAGTTCTCATAAGTGTTAGAAGCGGTCACCATTCCCATACAGGGCACCATTGTACCGGTGATCAAGATCGAAAGCGTGATGCCCCACATCATTGGCTTTGTTTTCGTGGCAAAACGAGAATAATCGCTCATATTTGTACAGTTAGGGGAAACTGCACCGTAGAAAATGGTTATAGCCTGAAGCCAACCCCAACCAATCTCTGAGCTCTTGATTGAGACTGATTCATACCACATTGAACCAGGTCCACCGGTCAAGACATAGCATTTGTGAAGCTCGTATCCAAAAACTCCGAGCATTGCAACCATTGTGATAATGCAGGATCCGTTAACCAACGGCCCCATCTTCTCCGGTTTAATCAACAGGAAAAAAAATTGAACCATGGTGAAAAGGAAGAAACCTATAAAGTCCCTTTTCGTCATGTTAAGGCTTGTGGGAAAAGTATTCTCCATGTTTAGATAGTCCTCACTCCAGGAAGAAATCATGACCACAACTCCAAGTGCTCCCAGCCATGATTGAGAAGCATAATCTGATTTGAAATGTTAGTATTGGTGGGTTGAAAACAGAACTTTGAGCTTCAAAGTTAACATACAAACAATGGAAAGCAACACCCTGATCAAAATACCCAGATATGACCCCAGAATTCCGAAAACCATTCTTTGAGAAACAGTATAACCGATTTTGTATTTTGCTCCAGGTGTGGAGTTGAGGCATGTATAAACCACAATAAGGATATTGCCTATAGTCACTGCTCCCATTGTGTGTTGAATGTTGAGGCCAAGAGCCAGCAATGAAGAACCAATAGAATAAGTGAAAATGGAAACATTTGGAACTGCCCAATAACCAAAATACGACCAAAAACCCCAAAGCCGCCGCCTTGGTGGCATAGGCTCTAGGTCAGGATTTTTCAACACGGAAAGAGTTTTGTGACCGTGGGGCACCTCTAACCATCTAAGTTTTTCAGTCACACTGCTTTTCATTGTATTGAAACGGTTGAAGTGTTACAAAAAGCTCAATATTCGCTGCCTAAAGCAACTATCTTTCCTCAAAAGAATTAGGGAAGATGCAGGCTTATAAATCACCTCCCTTATGATTAACCACACACCTTATGTCCGTAAAAGATTTTGAAGAAGAACGGATTACTGATAGCCAGATAGCGAAATCGTCACTTAGCAGAGACATTCTCGATTACTGAAATGCATCTTTGTTGAATGAACCTAAGAGAATTAAGACGGAAATTTTGACTTAGGTGTACGCCCGAAATCTGCAGATGGATGGGAGAGTTCAGCTAATCGATGTTACCCGATAACGGTAACGGCACTTTTTCCTGTAAAAGCGCGGAATTTTTCAAACGAACAATATCGGACCACTCGTCTCATAATTAAACTTTCCAAATGCTGTACTGATAGTCTTCCGCTATTGTTCGACGACGTGAGAGATGCGGGCGCGTACAAGGATTCCCGAGGGATTTTTGCTTCCGTTTGATACGGCAATCAACAATTACATGCATCACCGGTTACCCAGTCTATATCCTCCATGCAAGTACTAGTTTTTGACGATTTTACTCTCCTGACCACTGATTCTGGGTCGGGGTCGGGAGAAAAAAACACCCGGTAGACAATAGGCGGCGCGCAAAAGGTATTATTTTTCATATTTCCCGGAAAGAAACTCCGAACTATACGACAAAGCTTTTAACCACGATAGAAGCAGAGCCACTTTCAACTTTTTACTAAATCACTCCAAAATGGATCTTCTTGACTGGGAGGTCAAAGGATTTGCAACATCAAAATACCCGCGCAAATTCTAGGACCGTTTTAATGCAATGTCTAGTGATTGATGGAGCTGATACCTCGATTAGGAGCTGCTCCTAGTTTCGAAGTGGACATGTGTACTGGGGAACCATTATTTAAAGAGACCAGATAGTCTCAAATAGTCAGTGAATTCTATTGCCTCACAATCTAAACTGCTAAGTAATCAAATCCAACTAAGAATGAAACTTTCTGCCACCCTTGCTTTCTCGATTCTTGCAGCCTTGAGCGCTCAAGCTTCCCCGATTCATGGAGCAAACTTGCTACAGTTTTCTCTTGAGGTTAATGATGCTGAAACCTCAATTGATGCTGAAGCTCCTGCTACTCACTTGCACCACCATGAAGGAGGAATGTCGTTCTTGGATCACGTTCTCGGGAGTTTATTGACCCCAACCAGCGACATTGACGCTGCTTCTTTGAAGCTCAAGAAAGCGCCATTACCTCTCCCGGATGCTTTGCATTCATTCACGTTACAAGATGAGTACTCCGTTCCTGACCCAGATGATTTGAGAGATATCAATGGCTCTTCGGTGCTGTATAGGGGAGGCGAGTTCGGAGGAATTGACACTTTTGCCCACCTTCCTTACGGTAATTGCTACAACCCAGAGTTGTTTGAAACTGAAGAGTTTGATATTGCGGTTGTTGGCGCTCCATTTGATGCAGGTACTTCCTATAGACCGGGTACCAGGTTTGGTCCAAGCGGTATCAGACTGGGAGCTAGAAGATTAGCACCAGCTTATTCCGTTTATAGGGAAAAATTCAACCCATACAAGAATTGGGCCAAGATTGTTGACTGTGGTGATCCTCCAGTAACTCCTCTTGACAACAGAATTGCTTTGGATCAAATATACAGAGCCGAGAGAGCTATCAGAAAGCACAAGACCACGAAGAAGAACCCTAACAAAAATCCAAAGGTCTTTACCCTTGGTGGTGATCACACCATAACCTTGCCAGCTGTCAAGGCAGCTTATGAGAATTATGGCAAAATTACAGTGATTCACTTCGATTCTCACTTGGACACTTGGAACCCATACTATTTCGGTGGCAACGTCACTGAGTACCAATCTTTGAACCACGGCACTTACTTGCACTACGCCCACGAGAGAGGTTACTTGGCCGACAATTGTATCCATGCAGCCATCAGAGGTCCTTACCCTGGCCCAAAGGACGTTGAGCATGATAATGAGTGTGGATTTGACAGAGTCTTGGCAAGAGATATAGACACTATTGGGGCTGCTGGGATCATTAAGAGGATCAAGGAAAGGATTGGCAACAACAACGATCCAGTTTATATCACGGTTGACGTCGATTCCATGGATCCAGCCTTTACCCCGGCTACGGGTACAGCGGAGCCAGGTGGATGGACTTCGAGAGAGCTTTTGACTGTTTTGGACGGGCTTGAGGGATTGAACGTCATTGGTGGTGACGTCGTGGAAGTTTCACCACCTTACGATAACACTGCGGAGACCACTTCACTAGTTGCTGCACAAGTCGCAGATTCGATCATTTCACTGATGATCATCAAGGACGAAGAGTAAGGTTTTCGATTTTGTAATTTTATTTTTGATCACAGCTCGTCAGAGCATCAATAGGGATTTTTTTTTTCCTGTAGTAGTTAATCTATCGATAACACTCGCGATCCCCATAAGCTAACAAGGACATATATTGCCACAGTTCCAGGGTCCTCAAGAAAAAATTTTCAGCGGAATTTCAGCCACAGTTTGTACAATAGAAGGGTTTTAAGCGTATCAATAGTTGTGCGATCGCACCTGACGTCCAAACGTGTTAGTTATTATCTTCGAACAATTGATTGCTCAACAGCGTTAATGAGAACGCTTCTTTCCACAAATGAATTACCCGAAAACTTTTTTCCATGAACTCAGCATTTAATGAAGGTGTTGGATCATTACGGTTTATAGCATCTGATCAAGCGAATACAAAACTGACTGTCACATGGGATCTCGTATTCTAAACACCTGGAGAAGACTGAAGTGGGGCTTTCTTCCAACTCTCAGAGTAGTGGAAGAAACCGCTGTTGAAGAATTAGCCGTCTACTCGAAGTCAGGTTCAGATGATTTAACCGACAACGACGACGCAGAATATAGAGACGAGAGCAACAGAAAATGGTGGAAGTTTTTTGACGAATATGAATATCGACAAAGCAAGAAGCAAAGAAGCCAACACAAATGGTATCATTGGTTTAACGAGAACGACTCTCCACAAGAACGAAAGCTCATTTTGAAACTGGATATCTTGTTATGTTTCTACTCGTTAATGGCTTATTGGGTCAAATACCTTGACCAGACAAATCTCAACAACGCTTACGTTAGTGGGATGAAAGAATCACTAGGTATGAAAGGGGATGATCTGGTTCAGACGCAAGCTGTTTTCACTGTCGGAACTATTGTGTTCCAGATTCCTTTCATGTACATACTATACAAAGTACCACTGAGTTATGTTCTGCCATCTCTAGACATATGCTGGAGTCTCTTCACGATTGGAGCTTACCGTGCGACGAACGTGCCACATCTGAAAGCCATGAGATTTTTCATCGGTGTCTTTGAAGCACCATCCTATCTTGCCTATCAATACCTGTTTGGAAGCTGGTATAAAGTTGATGAAATAGTCCGCCGTTCGACAGTCTATTACATAGGACAATATCTTGGGGTTCTTACTTCTGGACTGCTCCAGGGATCCATTTATGATACTCTCAACATGGTCAATGGCCTTGAAGGATGGAGATGGATGTTTATCATAGATGCGGTTGTGTCGATTGCTGTCGGATTTATCGGTTTTTATTCCATTCCTGGAACTCCTGACAAGTGCTACTCGATTTTTCTCTCTGATGAGGAGATCCTACTAGCCAGAAAACGACTGAGAGACAACAAGACAGTGTACTCAGTGCCTCTTGAAAGATCTTTTTTCGATCGCGAGATCTGGAAGAAAATTTTCACTTCATGGCATATTTATGTCTTGACTGTGTGGAACATATTCTGTTGGAATAACAATAACGGAACTTCTGGGGCATATTTGCTATGGCTCAAATCTTTGAAAAGGTATAGCACAGGAAAAGTCAACCAACTGAGTGCGGCTTCTCCAGCTGTTGGAATATTTTGGCTCTTATTGACTGGATGTTACGCCGACTTATTTCACTCGCGATGGCAAGCAATTGTACTATCCCAACTTCTCAATATAACTGGAAACGTTATACTAGCTGTTTGGAATGTTCCTGAAGGTGCCAAATGGTTTGCATTCATGCTTCAGTATACCGGGTGGGCCATGGCTCCGGTACTTTACTCGTGGATGAATGACATATGTCGTCATGATCCTCAGTATCGGGCAGTCATACTGGTGTCAATGAATATCTTGGCACAAACCTCAACTGCGTGGATCTCTGTTTTAGTTTGGAAAACCTCCGAAGCACCTCGTTTTTTGAAAGGTTTTACGTTTACCGCCTGTAGTGCTTTCTGCCTTATTGCATGGACGTTTGTGGTCTTATACTTTTACAAACGTCAGGAGCGGAGCCAATCTGAGACCAATGGAATTCGTATTGTGGATCCGGAAAGCGACGGTGAGAAGACTGACTAGTACGTGTTGAATTTACCTCCTTTGTTTGCACCATTGATAAGGTCGAGAAGTACACAGCTGCTGGCGAACAAGCACCAATACAGTAAGTTTGATGGAAATATATGACACCGCAAAAATTTACTATAGTAGATGAAATCTTTTTGGATATAATTGGGTCGTAGGGTCAAAGAAGCCACGCTTTGAATAAGTCAAGCACAAAAACTGAGGAACTGCGGTCTCATTGAAAGGCGCTAAATTTGAACGCAAAATCCGAGGCTGAATCCAATCCCAGAATATCACGCAACACGGATTTGACTTCGGGCCCTGACGTAAGGGTGCAGGTGACAT